>OX639996.1:8287500-9537500 GCA_951828415.1 Anomoia purmunda
TAACATTTTTTGAAGTACAAGTTTTTTCGAAGGTCCATATCTCGATTTCTGAGGCTAACTTCGAATAAGGAAAAAATTACTTCTTTATTTATGATTCAGTCTCTTAAACCGATTGGTTTGGTCCTATAGCCAACCGAGTGTAGTACAGTGTTATTGCTGTTTTTTTATAATTGTTTATTGTTAGAAAAACCACCAAAGTTGGTTTGACCAGAAAATAGTTGGTTTTGCTATATAGCGTAAGTGATGGAACTGCGTACTTCTTAAGCAAGAAAAATATTCTTTTCAGGCCTAAACAAAGAGCTCTTTTTCTTTCGTACACATTTTTTATTTATGATAATGAAAAAAAAGCAAAAATATTGAATACAAATTATTTGTTCTATCTGATTTTTCTATAGGAATTACAACGATTTATGAGATTGACGACATTACACATCCAATAGGTGGGAAAAGAAGAGCAGCTATTTTGATTTTTGTTAAATTTTTTATGATCTCCATAGAAGTTTTTTATTATCAATCGGTATTTGGATAGTGGAAAAATCGCACTAGGATAAAACGATGCCTTGCAGCTGTGGATACTTTTACTTGGAAGTAATATCGAACAAAAAAGTATCGTTACTGGATAATATCGGATATCAATACCTAATCGTATCGATACTTGTGGCTGTTCCGTAAGAACTGAGTCAAATTTTATTTTTATAAGTCATAAATTAATCTTCTTATGTTAGTATCTAATGTGGGGAATGGAAATAAATAAAAAATATCATTAAATAGGAAAACTATATGCTTAATTAATAATAACATTCGATCACAGGTAATATATTGAGAAAGATTGCAAGGAAGCTAACCTCACGTAAGAAAAATAAATTATTCATAAAATATTTCAGCGAAAAATTAATCTTTTGTTTACTTCACGAGTTAAATTTGTTCTCCAAATGTTTCAACATTACCTCTTTCGTGTAATTAAGCAGCCATAAAGCGCGGTGGTACGATTGATATTAGCGATGGTTGTAGATGAAAAATTTACGAAGCAAAATTTGCCTTATTAACGTGTTTCGAGTGTTTGTTTACGATACTTAGGTACTCAATTCATGGTTCAAAAGTATAGTTAACAAAATTATTTGGAAGTAGAACATCGAAAATGTAGTTGTACAATAGTTCTCAGCTTAAAGTACATACATATATTTGTCCTAACAATATTAGAATTCTTATGCCTGATATTTAAGGAAGTCTCCGGAAAAATTTTAGGCCTCCACCAAAAGTTAGAAAATCAATTTATGTACAACCACCACAAATCTCACTGCTATCCCGTGGCTACGACAAGTTGGCCTTCCTCTCTTTGGCTTGATGCGATAAACTGGGTGGTTGCAAAAATTAAGAGGAGCCTTTGGATATGTAATGTCATTTAGTGTGTTAAGAAAACGGTCGAAAAAAAAGCAATTGTTTTACTTCTTATGTTCAAAAATATAGTACCAAAGAAATTTTGACATTCGATAGTTTTCATTTCGTTTCCAAAAAACTAATAGAGCGAACATAAATTTAGGTTGCAAAACTGCGGTTCTTGGTGCTCTTTTTCACAAAAAAAAACAAGAAAAACACGAACAACGAAAAACTTTAGAAGTCCTTAGTGGAAAGCGTTGCAAATTTCTTAAGGCCTTTGGACTGCTTAGGAAAATTTGGCACAATAAATTTAGCTTCAACATTTCTTGAGCGCTTTTTATATGTAATTTTGATGGTTCTTGAGATCTGTGTATCAAACTTTAAAAATAGTTAAAGCTAAAATTGTGTTACATTTGTAATTTGAAAGTTAAGCTTTTAGCGAGGAAATGCAATCACATTTTATTTTTACCAGGTAACGTAACGGTTATAACTTTTATTTGAAAAAAAATCTTTTTAGTTCTTTGTTGATTTTTCTTTAATCTTTAGAAAATAATCGTTATTTCTTGAGTTTTATGTTTTGTATAGGAAAAAATCGTTATTTTTTTAGTTTTATACATATATTGCTTAATAAATAAAACTGTAAACTGTGTGTGAGAAAACCCCTACAGATAAACTTATATTTTCTAAGGGATAAATGAAAAAGAATTAACGATTATCTTCTGAGCGAAAAATAAATCTGAAGAAAATACGATTAAACTTATTTTTTTAAATAAAACTCAAAAAAATAAAAATCGATGCCTATGAAAGTAGTCCTTGTCACAAGGGCTAGGTATGTTGCTTTAATTCTTGTACACCAAGTATTTTTCTTTCCGCATGAAATGTATAGTTGAAATTTGGTCAACAATCTTCATTTGTGGTCTCTGATTTTTACTCTTTCCGGCGCATATTTGATAAAAAAACATTTCGAATTAATTTCGCGCTACACGAATCGAGCAGGCCTATTTCCAATGCAGTTGAATAGTTGCAAAATTTGAAAGCCGACGGCGATTATCAAACTCTACTAAAAATTTCCATTCATGTAACTCAGGTGTTCTGCGCTCTAGGCAAACACAGAATTGCAGAAAATATGACTGGAAAGGTGAATGAAAATTTCTTAAGTTGGAAAAAATGGGCACAACTATCGAATGAGCAAAAAAAAAAACAAAAACTCATAACCCAATATGTTAAACTCTATTACCACCGCTAAACACCACGGTATGAGAACTTCGAATTTGCCATGTTTGCCGCTCCTTTTAATGCACTCTGCTGATCTGCTCTCTTTAAACATTTTTTTTTCTTCTTCTTATTTATTTGCTTTGCTGTCTTTTAGTTCTATTTTTATTTTTTATTTTTTTTGTTGGTGTGAGTGGCAACCGTTCGCTTGTTCGAACACATTCGCTCATTCATGCTCACCACGAGAATGTACCTACAAGATATTGTATGTAACTCGTACAACAGCAACAACAGCAACAACAACAACTGCCTTGGTACAACAAAATAGCGACAGCAGCGCGTAACATCGGCAATAATGATAATCATTAAAGTGGGCAGGCTGCTGCTGCTGCTGCTGCTGCTGCTGCTTGCTACCAACTTCTATAACACACTGTATGTGCTATGTAAGTATGTCGCAAATACAACAACACCAACAATTATAGCAGACAATTGTACCAAATGGTTGGTTGAACGGACAGGACAGCGGGCAAATTCGAGTAGTAGCGAATAGTTAGTGGAATTGAAGAGCCAGCGGTGAACCGGTTGCTTCAGCGTCCACATGCATGCGTGTATGTGTGTGTGTGTTTGTGTACAAGCGTTTGCTGCTACACGGTACAAAACTGTATCTACAAGATACTACACTGGTGTCGTCGACTCATATCAACTGCGGCCATAAATAAAGTATCTGCCGGCAAGCAGCCAAGCAGCAGGCAGGGGACTCGTCACACCAAAGCATCGATTGAGCGAATCTTCAACGAGTGCGAGTGAGAGGCGAGAGCTAACAACGAAAAATCGACAACGCGAATCAAAAGAAGCGTCGAATGTGGAAGAAGAGTGCAAGGCAGTGAGTCGGCAGAGGAACTGCTTGGCACGAGGTGGTGTCTCGTCGGCGCGCGTGTGTGTGTGCTGTGTGTGTGCACTGGGCGTTGAGTCCCAGCTAGATAGGCAAACCAACAAAGGAAGCAAATAAACGTATAACGACGACTGGTCGTGGCTTTGACTGGGGCGGTGGTTGAGCGAGCAAATGTAAGGCATGCCGGACGAGCGGAGTTAGCGGTGCGCTACGTTGCAGTATCGGGTGAGCGAGCGAGCGAGTGAAAAAGAGAAGAACATGGAAAAAATTAACTTAACAACTAGAAAAATGGCTGTTATTGCATGTTGCGCTGTAAATGTTGCTGCCACTGCGGGCGCGGTGGCCGCCTAAGCACCAGGGCAACAAAACATGACAACAATAACTACAACTACATATTGTGTACATATTATACAAATGCATGGATGCATGTGTGTGGGTGTGTGTGTGTGTGTAGAAACAGGGCAGCTTGCACGTTGATTGTAAGTATGCTGTTGCTGAGTTTGTAAACGCAATTGAGTTAGTCGCGTTTTTCTAATTTTCCACGGTTATTCTAAATGCAGCTGCTGCTGCTGCCTGGTGTTGGAAAACTATCGATAGTCCGCACACGCCAGAGCGATAGCGTAAATTATTCCATGCCGATAATTATCGATTTTACAAAAGCTTGTTGGTTACAGGAAGAAAAGTTTTTTACTTAAAAAATTTCTTGATCACAGAATAGCAAATAATTGGGTAAGCAATCGAAATTAGCTTGACATATTCTGACTATATAAGAAAGCGACTTTACTAAAGTTAAAAAAACATTTCCTTATTTACAAGCAAAAACAAAACCTACGGAGAAAAAATGTTAGAAAAAATGTGTAATTACCAAAAAAAAAAATTTTCTTAGATTTGTTAAATTTAATAAAACGTCTTTACCAATTTAAATTTATTATTATTCATTTTATTTATATTCAAGCCTTAACCAAGGCAAAAGCTTTTTGATTATGCAGAGTTACAAAAATATACATACATACATACATACATATGTAGTCGAACTTCCATAACTCGAACTTCTTTAACTCGAATTTTCTCTAACTCGAACTAAATGGGTTGGCAGTAGCATTAAGAGAGTAATTAACATATAAATTTCCTTCCGTAACTCGAACTTCCATAACTCGAAGTTCTCCATAACTCGAACGAAAATACATAATTATGACTTCTATAACTCGAAGTAATGTGCTTTCTCTCATTCTACAACTCGCAGTATTGTACTTTGGATACTGGATTTGGTCAATATTCTGAATGGGAAGAGGAAGATGACATACCTCTGAGTTTTTTTGGGTACTACTGATGAATATCAAAATGTAATTGAAGCTGATTACGAAGCTTTCCTTCAGATGCTGATATTGTTGAGAATTACTGCCCTGAATTAGATGATCCAATATTAAGCGGAACGGAGAGTGACGGCGAGGGATCGGTAGAAGAAACTATTCACCAGCCTTCCAGAAATGATGTAGAAAATGCTTTCCGAACATTGAGTTTATATTTGCAAACAAATGACACTACAACTGATGAGCACTATACGGCTTTAAACAAATTAGAGTCATTTTTTACTGAAAATACCAAAAAAAAAGAAAATTTTCAGTCACTAATTTCTGAATATTTCACTTCACTGTAACTTATTACAGTTTTCTGTAATGTGTGTTTTAAACAAAAAATACATATTCATCATTTAATATACTCTAAAGTAGCAGTTGAGTTTTTTTTTTAACAAAAAATTTTTTTCTATAACTCGAAGTCTCCGTAAGTCGAAGTTTTTTTTGGGATAATAGTGATTCGAGTTATGGAAGTTCGACTGTATTTGTTTTAAACATTTTTTTCCAAACACCACTTGAGATGAGACGCAAAATCTAAGGGTGATGACTAAATTGAGATCTCAGAAACTTCACCTTTCCGAGTAGTGATAAGAATATGTTTAAAAAAGATATCACATATTTTTGGTATTAGAAGTTTCGACTACATGTGTAGATCGAAAATACCACCTATAATAATATATAAATCAGAACAGCATTTAGCGGATTTCTCTATGACTTTTTTCAATATGAAGTCCTTATTACGACTGGATATACACACATACATATATTTTCAATACAATCAAGAAGATAATATACATACATACATAACTAAGATGAAAAATTTTCAATGTAATTAAGAAGGTGAACCGTCGAATTAAGTTGACAACTATTTCAATATAATTCAGAAGGGAATCTTGGTTTTCATTAGAATCTCCATTTAATTTTAATAATAATGCAATATTTTAAAAACAATTACAACTTTATTAATTAAAAACTTCTAGAACAATAAATAAGTAAATTAAAAACTTTCACAAAACGCCAACGAACAATATTCATAATACTAAATTAAAAACAATATAAAGTAGATTATTAACAAATTATATAATTTAAATTAACAAAGACACTTTTAAAAATAAAAAAGATTTCTCAATTAATGAATTCAAAAAGATTCCAATAAAAGTGAAAGAATATCCTTATTAATTTATTTTATATGATTTTTAACTTAAAACCAAGAAGATTTCTTCTTAAAATTGCATTTTTTTTTTAACAAAATTCAATAAAATTAATAAACAAGAAGTTATCTTCATATTTCCAGCTGTTTTCGTTTTCAATAAATTTGAGAAGAAATTCAAGATAATATTAAGAAGATTTTATATTGAAAATTTTCGACTTTGTCCCCTCTCGCTCTCCTTGGCTGTCAAGCTTTTTTAAAGTCAATTCCGTTAAATAAATACGCCTTGTATATTTAATTCTTACAAGAAAGAAAACCTCCTATACTTTGTGGATAGCCCTACTTTTGTTGTTATTGTTGTAACAGGATAAAACATCCCCCACAAGTTAATTGCGGAAGTGCGAGCCCATGACCGGTATCTTCTAAGTCCGTTATCGTAACTTTTTTAATTTCTTTTTTTTGTTTGTTAATAAACCTCATGCTAGAGATATGCCAATGTATTTAACAAAACTTTCATTATTTGGAGCGTTCGATATACTGGAGGATTACTGTACTTCATCAACAATCGCATCAATGTGACGTCAACATACAGCTGTTTCTGTCAAATGCGCTGATAGCCGATAAGCAGTACAAGATGGGCGAAACCTCTGTATTCTCTCAATTGTGGATTTTTATCTGGCGAAAATGAAGTACCCCGTATTAAAATACATAAACTATCGATAGTGATGGCAAAAATAAAATTATCGATAGTCTCATCGATAGTCTTCCCTCACTACTGCTGCCAGCCTTTTCCTACTGCCATCTGTGTAGTGGAGCGGTCGGGTGCGCGCTCGAATTGAAATGAGTAACAAGAAAAATTAGAAGCAACGACAGCAAGCAAAAAAAAACAGTAGCTACACATTTACAAGTTCATACAGACAGACAAACAGAGAGACATGGTACATATACTAAGTAGAAAAAGGGGTGGGCCACCGCCTTTTGGCAGCTCAAATCGCGCAACGAGAGCGTCCTCCACCCGCGCCACCGCCGCTCAGCGCCTTTTGCCATTTTCCATCTGGCAAGGGGGCAGTGGCTCGCGCGAGCACATCGGCAATCGCTGACAAGCAATGAGTGAATTTTCAGTTTCTATTTTTTCATCTTCTTGCATTACAATATCTACTAAGCGTTGATGTTGTGTTTGCTGCTGTGGGTGTAAGGTGCGTGTGCATGTGTGTGTGTGTGCGTGGCTGTATTTAAGATTTTTTTTTTTCATTTTTGTTCATCCATGCGTTTGCAGTTGTAGTAACGCTTGTTATTATTTGTTACATTGGGGTTATGCTGCTGCTGCTGCTGCCACACGCTGACTGGCTGGCTTTCTATTTGTTGTAGTTGTATTACATTTTTCTTAACTTATTACATATTTTTGTCAAATTAATTGATATGACAAGTAGGAGGGATTTTTGTGATATTACTGCGCGCTGTTGCTCATGGCGCTTTCTTCTGCCGATTCAAACGCGTTTTGCTGTGAATGAGCTATAATGAGCTGTGTACCGAGCGATAATTCCAATTAACTCGAAATTTTGCCAAAAGTGAGAAAAAATTCCCAAAATAAAACAAAAACGTACCACACTTTTTTTTTTAACTTTCAATCAAAATAATTCAAATATATATATAAGTTGGCTTATAAATAAATATTTAAAAACATAGGAATAAAAAATTAAAATAAAAATTATAATTTAATTTTGCCAGAGAAAAAGATGATCAAACCAAAAATTTCTAGAAACTTTTTCGGAGAAGTCCAATTCAGCCCATGTCTCCAATATTGAATTTGCTTTTATTATTTCCACAGTTACTTGTTTCATTCGGAAGAGTAATTATATAAACATACATATTTGGAGAGATAAATAAAATGTTCACGTCCAAATATCTAAACTTAACATCCAAATATGGCACTCGAATAAAATTTGTCTAAATTATGTAGATCTTGAAGGCTCTAAGAGAAATACGCCAAAATAAATATTCAAATTGAAAGACTTTTACCAATTCGCGTTTAAATATTTGGAAAAAATCTTCCTTTTACTACCTACTTTCTTTAACTTCGAAATTCGAATGTGAAAGAAGAACAGAGGGAAAGGTCTAAGTAAATTTGTACTCATGATATGAGAAATGAGATAATGGAACAAATTCCTTACATGCTTTTAATCAGAATCGGAGTGGCATTCTTTTGTTTATATTAATCCGATTCTTTATTTTCTTTCTTTTTTTTATAAATTTGTGCACTAATTTTTTGTTATTTTTCCTTTGGATTTTTTAGAATCACAAATAATAAATGGGAAATGGATTGTAATATTGTAAAATCAAGTTGTAAAACTTTTTCATCCAATTCAGTTTATGTTTGTCTAAAGTTGATAAAAAATAATTTTATCAGAAATGCTCCGAAATTCAAAAGATTTAAGATCGACTCGATTACGAAATTTTTTGTTCGATTTTCAGAACATGGCTGTTTATAGTGGCAAACAACACAATTTTATCAATGTTATCATCACTGATTCCAATAGTTTTGGCTGCAATCCTCTACTCTTTCTTTGCTTAGGGTTTTCGGATATTTTTTTTTTAAATACTAAATATTTGTAACAGATATTTTATGTTTGCTATCGCTGTCAAAACTTGGTAGTTATTCGTTCAATTTGTATCCAACATATCGTTTTTGAAATGAAAGAAGTCCTTAACTGGCAATTGAATTTTTTTGAATTAGTTCCGGCCTTAAAAACGTAAATAAAAATCAATCGGTTTGCTAGAAAACAACGGCTTTGAAAAAATGGAAATTTATTGTTATTAAAGTTATGTGCATTTCCAAAAATAACTTTTTTTTTTAATCAAAAATTAAAAAAAATCTCTCAAGCTCTCCCAATTGCGACTGTAACGTAAAAAATTATGAAAAAATATCGGAAGTGCAAAGGCCAAATGCTGTAGGATTTGGCGCGGAATGCCGTTTATATGTATATGCAATTTATCAGGTCATGCAAAATATAAAGGTTGGGAAACAACTTTTATCGGTGGAAAAAAAAATATTTAACAGCCAATGTTTTTTATTTGTCAATTCGAGATAACAGCTATTTCTGGCTTGCATTTTCGTCTTTATCGAAGAAGAACTGTAAAAAATGGCTTATTTTCTCTTTTCTGGTGTCCATCTTTGACGCGTGCTCAAACAAAACTGAGTGAAACCATCATAAAACTGTCTGAGAAATTTTTTTTTTTTTAGTACGAAATCTTGTCCATCTAATGTCATATAACGTAACCCGAACGCTCTTATACAACGCGAGATACGACCTACTAAATTAAGCTATTGGAAAATTAATGGATTTCATTTACATAACTCGACCTTATATATATTCTTTGTTTTCGTAGTAAAATTCTTAAAACTAAATTAAAAGAAACAATTTCAGAAACGAATTCAAAATTATTTTCTTATGCTCTACGGCCTTCTTCCATCTTTACTTCTTCTTACCGAGCTGCGTGTTGTCAATTACTTGGCTTCGTTTACAATAATTGTAGAGGATTTAACTAATTCACATTACGTTGAGCTCAACGTAAGCTTACACACATGATAACAACAACAAAAACAATAACAACAGCGTACAAAATTATCTTCGCCGTTTTCATCTACTTACACACACACACACACACACACACACCCATACACGCCTCTGTATTTATGCTGATACGATTAAGTGGCTGCCTGTTAAACATTAAATGGACGCCAGCAAAGTTAAATCCAAAGGTGGATTGCGAAAATGCCTGCCTGCATGTAGATAGTAAATATGTATGGTGTATGTAAGTAAATTGTTGTTGCCACTGCAATGCAACACATATGAACAATGTAATTGCTAAAAGATGTTGCAACAAAATGCGAACAGCAATTGCATGAAAATAAGTAAGTAGTAGCAACAACAACAACAATAACTACACATTTGTGCGTGGAACGTGGCTTGCGAGCGATTCCATTACAAATTCTTAAATATTTAACTAGCTTTTACTATTTTTCTTTAGCATTCTTGTTGCTCAGCTGCTCAGCTATGTGAGTGCTTTGTTTCACACACACACACACACACATACATATCTCTAGGTATGCATGTAATTTCTGGTGCAAGATGAAGAATACTTTGCGCCGCTTGTTGATCGCCACTTTTGCCTGTCTTTGCTTTGGTTGGTGGGCTGCTTATTAGATGGGCAAGACAGAGAGCGAGCGAAAGAGAGCAACATATGTACATAGATAGCTAAATTTGTAAAACACAAAGTGACGTCCATTAGATGCACAAAGGCAAATGTGCTTTGCGTTGCAACTAACTACAAATGTAATAAAAGCGAAAAATATGTCAAACGAATAGTGTAGATTTCGAAGGATACACAAAATACATACATACATATCTACAATATTCAAAGCCCGTCTGGATCGCTCCACAATTCGATTGACAAACCTAAAAAATGCGTTTGGTTTTTATCTACTGCCTGTTTTGTAGAGGATCTGTATTTCTTCGAGTAGGTTAGGGTTAGATATTTCACGCATATCCGGGGTTATCACTGAATCCATTGCAGCCGGAATTTTCGTGAAAACTACGAAAAATACATACATACATACTATGTGCTTATATCACCGAATCCAACTAACCACATGCTGATTTTTGGTTTACAATATGTTCGATGTTTTTTAATGCTAAATAATATCTGTTAATTTTTTATAAGTTTCTAGTCCGTTATAGTAAACCAAAAGTATATACATACATAAATTAAAATTGATAAAAATTCACTAAAATATTAATTTAATTTTTATACTTTTTGACCAAAATTTAAAAAAAAAAACATTAAAAAAAACATTAGAAAGACTTTGAGTATGTAGTTTTGAAGCCTTTTCAATTTTAGCATAATAATATGCAACTTCAGACTAGCTTAAATTTTTTTTTTTAATTTTAACAATTGATCTTTAATTTTTGGTCATACGAAAATTTTTCCATATAACGAATGGATTTTATATAAATTCGCGGAAATTTTCGGAAATGAATATATATTATATTAATAGAAATATCTTCTGCCATATTAACTATATGCGTTAAATGGAAAAAAAGTTTTCAAAACCAAAATATCCAAAAAAAAAAAAATTTCAAAACCAAAATTTCAACAAAAAAAAATCGAAAATCAACCGGAATTTTAAGTCACTTCACATTATTAGACTAAAATCAAATATGTAAGCCACAACACTGCATACCCAAAAGTTTTCTAAAAAGTCTAATCAAAAACTTTGAAAATGTTATGAAACCACTATAGTGACTAGAAGAACTCCGAAGATCTCCTTGCTTATGGAGTTCTTTTCTAATGCACCCTGCCTGGCTAACTCCTCTGCCTCACAATTCTCTGATCATCGCTAGGACCCCGTACCCAGATTATTTTGACGAAAAAATATGGCGAAACTCTCGAAGGTAATCCATAAGAGCTCTAATTGGCTATCAGAGTAGATATTTATTTTTCTTTCCGGTAATGGCGGCTACCTCCGTCTAAAACGCGCTGCAGTGATCTGGTAGCCTAAATTTCCGTTTCAGCTGGATTTTTTGGCAGTAAATTTCACCTCCAACCCTTCCATCAAGTTTCTTTTAATGCACTTGGTGTCTGCAATGGGAAATATTTTTTGCTTATAATGGGTGCTCTACCAAAAACGACATCGATGACGAATGAGTTCTCTTTTTCAACACTGCATCATTTGAAAAATTATCTGCGGCCTACCATAAGTGAAAGTCGACTAAACATGCTCTTCAAATTTTACCGTATTTTCTTAAATTTTTCACATCGATCGGGTGATATTCCATCCACCCCTGCACCAATAATATAACTGTATACTGTAGCTACCCCTGCAGTCGTTCTTAAATTTCTCCATCTGTTTGGTTGTTTTTTGTTTTTTATTATTCCCTACCGCCCTATTGCTGTCTACATTTGTCTTAGTCTGCGTATGTTCTCCCTATGCATTTTTGGTTGTATTTTAAGATTGTAGATTTTGTTGTAATCTTTACGCT
The DNA here is from genome assembly GCA_951828415.1 of Anomoia purmunda. Lineage (NCBI taxonomy): Eukaryota > Metazoa > Arthropoda > Insecta > Diptera > Tephritidae > Anomoia > Anomoia purmunda. Next base: position 8,299,528 of record OX639996.1, read on the forward strand.
TTCCCTGAGGCTGAGTGCTGATGTCTGAACTTATTCGGTTTTTTTGTTTGTGTCTGTTTTTCTTTCATTTCTTTTTTTTTTTTTTTGGCGCTTCCTTCCGCTTTTCACTGACATTTCTTATTTGTGGTATTTTGCGCTTTCAAGATTGATTTTATGTGGTTTTTCTTATCGATTCTCTCAGTCGAATACACCCGCCTCCCCCCATACCCCAGTGTTGTCTCCACACTTTAGTGTTGCACATATTGTGCGTATGTATGTGCGTATGTATGTGCGTGTGTTCGTGTGTGTTTTGTGTATGAATGGCGTCTATTTATTGTCTCAATTGCTTCAAATTGCTTTTCTTTCCAATGTAATTGATGCATGTAAATGATTTCGAATAGGTTTTAATTAAACGAGCGCTTTATTGTTTGTTGTATTATTTATTTATTTGGTTTTTTGTTGGTTTTTTTTTGTTTGTTTTTGATTGGCAATCTGTACTTTGATTGTCTGGAATGCTTGCAGTATTGTAGGCATAGCCGTACTTTGTTATTTTAAAGGAAGAGAGTAACAACCCACAGTCAGGGCCGCCGAGAGGTAGTCCGGGCCCAGGGGTAAAAAGGTGGGCCCCCATTTTCTACATAAAAGTTTCGAATACTTCATCAGTTTCATCAACTATCTTTCTACTTACTACTTCAATGTTTTTAAAGAATAAGTCAAATACGACGTGTTTTGCTCTCATCAGTTCATTTCATCTGTATTGAATTGGCTTTATAGTTGATGTTGGGTGAAACACATTTTTTTTATACGATTTCGAAAATCTATAGAATGTATTAATCAGTTCATATATATATAGACTTTTGGTCAGAAATATTTATTCAGTTAATAAGAAGACAGAGACGTATTCTTTAAACATTTATTTATCGATCTGATTAATTAAAAAACAGTTCTTTCGAAGTCTGTTGACTATCAAGATTAAGTTTTTGAACATGCAGTTTAAAATCCTCCAATCTTCAGCATTCTTATTTAATTCACTCAATTTCTTGAAAAATACGGGCCCCTCGAGAACTCCGGGCCCAGGGGAATCACCCCCCAACCAACCGACTTGTAATCTTTACGGCCCCTAAAAAGACAGTTTTATAAACTCAAACTTTGTGAATGTTTTTCGAATACTACATTTTTTATTCGCTTTTTTCAGGTAGTTAGAAAAAATATTTTTTTCCCAAGGTTTAGTTGTGCCTCCTGGCATGAGAATAGCTAGGATCTGATATGATATATACTTGTCTATTTTTTAATAATTTTTTTTTATATAATAATTTTTGCGCTATTCAAAAGTAGCTATTATTTGCTCCAAAATCATCTCGCAGATTTCGTTTTCGAGTTTTCTATGGACGTTTGGCAGACATTAGGGCCTTATTAGGGGTTGCATTCGATCTACGGCTATGTTGGAAAGAGTCGATCGTACGAATTTCCATTTTTTATTATGACGATTATTTGTTGAAGAATAGCGCAATTGATAAATTAAACTCATAGTAAAAAAATAAAGCCGACTTTAAAGTTAGTTCAAACTTGATTTGATTTTAAACTCGACTTTATTTCTACCAGTCTTTCCAATTGTTCTTCATTATTCATGGCCTTAAACCTGCATAAAATTAACAAAAATAGTTGAAAATAGTTTTTGGTCTCCAAAGAGTAATGAACAATTGCACACATTTCTTATATTTTCGGTAATTTTATAATTCTACGATACAGATTCGAACGTAAAATATGTGTGATACGAAAAATTTCATCAGGGTCGATTTTTGATGTTCGATAATCAGCGAATATCGAGCGTCGAATGCAACTCATAAATAATGTGAGTTATAGTCTAGAAAGTCTTTCTTCTCTTTTTGTAATTCTCAGGCAGATTTTTAATTTGCAGAAGTGTACTAAATGATTTTTCCATAGGCTCTGTGATGCATAGAAATGAGGGAATTGAGAGCATACTTAATTTCGCAGACGGATACGCATAAAATTTGGCAACATTGCAGTCGAAATCGGTCATATTGGATTCCCATCACATTGCCTGGTTGAAAAAGTACTTTTTTTATTGCTACAAATCCTAAAAATACTGCAAAAAAGTAAAATGGTATTATAAAATTTTCGATTTCAATTTCAAGTTGGGCAATTTCGCTAAACCCATTTATTTCACAGGATATTCAGTCCTTTTTAGATGTCGGTACGTGGGCGTGCTTGCAAATTAGCTTAATAAAGCTATATTTGATCACTTTGTGATGACTTCAAGTTTTTAAAATTCGAATAAATACAAGAATGATTTGATTTTTTCCATTTTACGTCATAAGATCTCAAATTTAAATTTATTCTATGTATGTACATTTTGGTTTTGTACTACTGATACTACTTTGTATGAATTGGCCTTGTTCTGAACTTTATTCCTTGTCTAAATTTCTCACAGAATTTTTCACTTCATCTGCCAAGTTTAGAGAACCTCTGCATGATAATTCAATCGTAATGAACATTGATATTTTTATTTTACTTTTCCGCCCTGTCTACGTTTCATCTTTTTTTTATATATAAAAATTTAGGAAAATTAATACTTTTCCCAACTCGGCTTGTTTTATGCCCCTTTCTCGGCTCCTTCCTCCGAAATACAACACTGGGCTTTGGGCGTACCAGATCGACTAGTCACACCGCGCGAAATGGAAGTTTTTGTATTCGGTAAAAAATATTGAAAATATTATACGTATGTACCTACATATTGTGTTAAATAAAATTTAAAAAGCTGTAAATTAAAACACTTTTGAATGAAACAAACTTTCGCGTCTTATTCAGAAAATTCCTAAATTGAATTAACGCCTGCTGATTCCAGCGCCGTCGGCTTTGCGCTATAAATATGTCAGATGTTTATTTAGCTTAGCATTCTTCTTTTATCTGCTCTTATGTGTAGTTGTAAAATTTCGTACGCTATGTTAGCTTTTGTTCGACGTAACTGTTTAGTTTTCTCAGATCCATACACTCTCAAGTTATTATATACCACTTTAGTAAGATCCAGGTTAGATTATGCAGCCTTCATTTGGAGACCATATCACGCTACTCATATTAACCGTATAGAGCGAATCCAAAAAATATTTATTAAATTTGCACTACGCTCTTTAATTTTTACTGATCCCATAACTCCCTACGAATCCCGCTGTCACCTCTTATCCTTGAAAACTTTACAATCCAGATCTTCCTTTCTCTCTTGTAGTTTTGTAGTGAATCTGCTAAATGGTACAGTTGACTGCCCTGCCCTACTGGGGAAATGAAACTTTTTCATTCCCGCTCGGAATCTTCGACGAGTCCCCTTGTTTTACACTGAACATCCTAAACTTGATTACATCAAATTTGCTCCCATGTCAAGAACATTGTCTGAATTAAATAATGTTCCGAACTTGGACCCGTCTTCATCGCCTGGAACAGTCCGGAGCCTACTGTATAATTATTTTAACTAGTTCCTAAGTAATTGTTCTCTATAGTCAGTTAGAAATAAATTGTTTCGTTTGACTTAAAATAAATAAATAAATAAAAAAAAAAAATTTAGCGCTTTTAAAATTTAAACAAAAACATAAAACTTATTTCAATTGCAAATTAATGCTTTTATTTCCAGCATCATTGGGGGTTTAATGTGAAATTGTCGGTTGGGGTTTTAATGTGATATCAGTGTCGAAAATACTTTTGAACAATAAATTTCACATTTTGAGAATAAAATGGCAATAAAAACATCTTTGGCATTTTTCAACCCATTTCCTCTTAATTTAAGTGAAGGGGATTCATGTAAGGGGTGGTTACTAATTCGCCTTGATTTAAGTAAATAAATTATGCTGAAACTATTTTACATACACCAACTAACGGTAAATAACAGTAGAAAATATTATGACCTATAAGAAGTTCCATTTGTTATTACTTAGTAATATTTTAACTATCTAAGCATAAAATCCTCGATATAGAGAGTTAGGCGGCTAAAAAGCTTCTTCGAAGTGCCGGTTGATATTAAAAAATTAATTGTCAAATTAAAATTCGAAGGAAACAGTTACGGTGAAATATCTGCAATTGTTTACAGGTCATCGTGAAAACGTATGAAAAGAATAGCCCATTATAGTGGCAGAAGGTAGAGGAGGAAAAAATTATTAAATTTACCGATTTTTATCATGTTCTTTTTAGTAATTCTTGTTTTTCAAAATAGTTTCGGAATATAAAATTGAAAAAATTTAAGCCCGTATTCTTATAAAACTAAAAAAATAAAATCTAATACAAAATATTGCCTTCCAAAACACACGTACTGATCAATTTAATTCTAAACAGCTGTCGTTCATTCCGCAACTTTCGGTAATCAGATAACAATGAATAATATTTTTTTTTTTAATTTCAAGTTTTAGTTACATAGTTTGAAAAATATTTACAAATACGAGTAGGAGTATTTTTTTTGCGGTGTCTATGGTATAGAGAAATTTGGAAATTTGACAGTGACCCCAATCATAATTCTGAGCTTATAAGAACTTATTCGCCCTACAACTGAAAATCTGTGCTTCTAAATTCTCCATATAGTCTTCAGATTCGAACCCGATGGGGCATTTTTCGGATGCTTCGAAACAAAATGCCAATTGTCCAAGTTGAGAAAATAGAAAATAAGCAAAAAAAATACAGTGGCGAGCAAAACCGGACGAATGGTGCCTTTTTTACATTACTAGCAAAGTTTTTCATGTTAAATTTTGTTGTTTATTTTATATATAAATCTAATAAAACAAAACCCTTGTAAATTATTGTTACAAACTTAATTAAAAATTTAAGAAAACTTAACAAATTTTCATAAAAACTTTAAAAATTTGGCATGAGGGGGTTTAGTAATTTTTAGAGTATGCAATATAGCTTACTTAATTTTAGCATAAAAAGTTTCCAAATCTAAAATTAAAAAAAAATACATAAAAAATCAATGGTAATTTCTATGAACTTCAAACTTGCACTTTATTATACTGAAATTAAATAGGCTATAAAACTGCGTACTAAAATAATGCTAAAACATTTTTTTTTTAATTTCAAAATTTTATTGAAAATTTGTTGAGTTTTTCTAAATTGATATATAATGTTTGAAACAATAATTTATCTGATTTTTCTTATGGTATTAACTATAATTTTATATAAAACTAACGAAAAAATGTATCATGAAAAGTCTTGAAACAAGTCACTTTGCTCGCCAGTGTAAATGATTTGTTGTTCACAAATTCGAAACATTTATTGTAAATAGATATTCATTTTGACAATCCCCACACAAAAACAAGGTGAATTTAAATGACAAAAAAAAAAATCGAAACAGCTAAGGCGAATTCATATAAAGTGAAGTTGATCAAGCAGCTGATTGAATTCGCTTGATGAACGTAATGTCAAAATGATGTGTTTGTTGTAAATCATACTGACATTGTGTGTGCAATTTGTTAGTATAATTTTTTTGTTTTTGTATGTACATATGTATAACACCACCTGATATGAATTCGCTTTGAAATCAGCTGACATCGCCTTCTATAAATTTCCCATGCACATAGCCTATTAACAAATTTTTAATTATAATATTATAATACTATACATATGTATCTTTTTTTTTTTGTAAGATACTGAACATGACTACTTTTGTGTAATTTTTATCCAGAACATAATTTTTTTTGTTGAAAATTTCGTTATTTTTCACACTTATAAGCCAGGGAGTAAAATCAATAAAAAATTTTCGAGATAAAGCTTCATCCACAGCTCTCAAGAAAAGCAAAATCTACATCTAAAAAAAATACCAAATTTCTTGTGTCAAATTCTTTCAAGTCAGTCCACAGCTCTTATGGAAAAAACAATTAGCTTTCGCTTCTATCCTTTCTAAAGTTTTTTGAAAATGGTAATAAAGAAACCCCGGCATTTTTACAATAAATAAATGCGCGTTTCATTATTTCTGCAAGTAAATTTTTATTATTTATTTTTATTATTCAAATCCCAGTTAATTTTATTGACACACACACTCTTTGTTTCTATTATTATTTTATACAGATCAGCAACAAATTAATTTTTTTTTATTTATTTTTTTCTGCTCTTCTTCTTTTATTGCCTACTATTCACAATGAATTATCAAGCTACTATTACTTCAAGCTGGAAAAGTATTGCCAAACTTTTCTAGAGAGCTGTGGACAAAGCGGAATTCTTTTAATACCAAATTTATAATGTTTTATTTTCCACGTGTTCTATGTGCAATTTTTTGAAGCACTATACGTACAAAAAATTTGAATTGCACTAATGGAAATCAATAGCGGAAAATACCTTTTCCATAACCAACCAACCAACCAACCAAGTGTCGACTTTTCGCTTAATAATTTCATAAATGCATTTACTATTTACACTACTTTGTTGTTGTTGTAGTGCAGCAGAATATTATGAGCAGAAATAGTGTGTATGTATGTGCATATATGAAACGAGCATGTATTTGTATTTGTTTTTTGCATTTCGCTGTAAAACATAAAACATGGCTCACAAATGCCACTGAACTGAAAAATCGAGAAACCAGCAACAACACTGTAGACAACAGACGAACTACAGTTACTGGTTAGCGTAGCGGCAATGCAGATAACAGCAAATAACATACAACAACAACAACAACAACAACAACAACAAGCGTTAATAATATTCTTTAAACATTTGTGGCAGTAGCATCAACAACGAATAGTATCTTTGAGATACTAAAATTCATGTTCGCATGTTGCCAACAAGCAAGAGACTACCGACGACCTCAAAAAAGAAAAAATAACAACAACGCGACTAAAAGCAGCAAACAGCTGCACTTATCCAAACACACACACACACATATACGAAATATTCAAGAGCTGCAGATAGATATCCGGCTGGGGTGTAGGAGGAAAATAAATGAAAAGAAGAGAACGCATTATAAGAAGGGGAAGCGCTTGAGAGCCGGCAGCCAAGCAACCATGCGAATCAAATCTATCTACAAGATATTAATATGAATGCGCGCGAGCGAGATGGCAATTGCCAATAAAATGCTGAGTACGAGTAGTTAGTTACCTAAATGAATTGAGTAAAAATTTTGGTAGTGAGTGGTGTTGGTTCTAAGGGCCACAATAGATGCTGAGTATCGTGTAGATAGTTAGCAGTGAGTATCTCATATTTAGTACGCAAGTATGTAGCTCTCTAGCAGAAATACCTGAGCATATATGCAATGTTTTTTTGTGTAGATATGTGTGTGAGGAAATACATATTCTAAATGTGTTCGCCGATGTTAAGGTGTGTTTTGTATCTATGGATGTGTGCTAATATCTGCTTTTGAATTTTATATGCGATAGTTGGGGAGTGAGTTGGGTATTTAGATTTGTTTTGTTGCCAATTTTTCACTCGCTTATTCTTTATTATCTGCGGACAACTTGTTTTGTCTAAAGCGCATAGCTGTTTACAACAATGTATCTAACTCACAAAGTAACAACAAAATACAAGTTTTACACAATACATTCAATAAATAACTAAATATCAACATATTAGGGTATCTGTATACAGTGACTGCCAGTAATAAGAGATCAAAAATTTTTTTTGCAATGCTTTCAATATTTTTCATGTCAAAAATTTAATACAACAACAAAAACCATGTATCACGGTTGCAAACTTAAGAAAAATTAAGCAGTTTCGTGGTATACTGGAGAACTGAAAGATACTAAAGAATTTGAGTTACAAGTTTTAAATATACAAAAACTCAGGTACCCGGAGTTTTATTACTTTTATAATAAAAGTAGTTCGAAAAAAATTTTTCGGACTTTTATTATATTTAAAATAAACACGAACTTTTATTTTTTTCCGTCCAGTAATAACATTTAAACTAGACCAAATATTTTTTAAGGATGAAATAGAAGTTATTTCTTGTTAAAAAAAAAAACAAAGCGCTTATCTAAATTAAAAAAAAAAAAATTTGGTATTAAACAAAAGAGAAATATCAAAATATCGAGGAATACCACCTACTGTTATAAATATTCCGTTAACCACACAAGCGCAGAGCTTGTTTTGATTTGCTTGTTGAGTCAGCAATATTACGATAATTTACAGATAAGGTAAAATTTTGAGTTTTAATTTTTATTTTTTTGATAATATTTACTCACATAGATTCCTGATGAGGCCGAGTATTAAATATCAATTTACTATTGGGTATCAGTAAATAGTTTTATTGTTTAACTCATAATAAATTATAAAATTGCTAAATAATTTCGGCAATAGAGATACTTCTAATCATATTCAATTTTTATTTTATTTAATTTGCTGATAACTGGATACTCTGACAACTGTTCGGCCAAAGTTCGGTTTTGTTTTTTTTTTGGTGTAAGTCGAACCAAAACCGAATCGTGCTTTATTGGCCGAAGACGGCTGAAACTGAGGCCGAAGTTCGGTCCTTTTCTAATCATAACGAATTTGCAATCAAGTGTTTGTAGAGTTTTTCGATCTGCCAAAATAAAAAACAAGAACAACAATAAAAACAATAAAACTCAAAACTTAATTTTTATTTCTTTTGCGTTTTTGTCGATCTGCTTAAAAGAAACAACAGCAATAGAACTCAAAACTTAATTTTTATTTCTATAGGGTTTTTCGATCTGCAAAAAAAACATCAATAAAACTCAAAATTTAACTTTTATTTCTGAGAGGTAGTGGTCAGAAACTGAGTTTAAATTCTAATCAAAAATATAAAATATAAATAAAACTCTTAAAAAATTATTATTTTTGATCAATAAATAACAATTCGTAGAATAATTATTTGAGAGCGAAAAATTAATACTCGGAGAACGAGTGCTAATTTTTTGTTTCTCTCTGATCTTCCGATTTTCCGACAGAGTGAAAAGATATTGTATTTTGAAACGATTTTCCGTCATCCATTGTCAAGTTTGGTTGGGGAACAAACCGGTTTCGGCATTGTGCCATCTTCAGTGCCATTTTTCGATCCAAACTTGAAGAGGGAGGACGGAAAATCGTTTCAATATACATACATCAGATTTAATTTTGTTCAAAAACTATAAATCGATAAATAATTTTTTTTTTTGTTTCTGAACAAAAAGATAAAACTCAGAAATTTATTTTTATTACTATTGTTTGCTAAATATGATATTTATGGCTTTTTTATTCATATTGAACTTAATTTGAACTTAATTTGATGCACTTAATTTCTAAATGAGAAGCACTCAGACCTACCGTAATTATACCGAAATTACTAAAAAATATTTATATTTGAGGAAGTCCTAAAGGCGATAATAAAATAATTGGAACTTAAAACGCGAAGCTTATGGGAAAACTAAAGATACTCCTGCAATAAAAATGTTTATTCGATGCACCAAACGCATAAAATACAAATTCGGAAAATAGATTTTCGCGGATATTAAAAGCAATATATAGATCTGTACATATATGAGTCTGTGTGTGCGATGTCAATTATTTTTATCGTTTCTAACTATGTATGTATGTACGTCCGTCCGTCCATATGTCCATTTGCTTGTACGTAGGTAGGTAGCTATGAATTCATACCATAATTAAGTTAATTGGAATGTTAAGTGGTGTGGAAAGTTGTTGTAGTTTTTTTGTTGCCAATATCGATGCGACGATAAGAATCTCAGCTGGTAGGCGGGGTCGTAATCGCGATAAAAAAAAAAAAGAGTAGACAAATAATAGCCTTTGCAAAAACACACACACACACATATGCATATATTTAAATATTGGCAATTCGGCAATCCTACTATATTTGAATGCATATATTTACATATGTATGTATGTGGTAGATTTGTAATCGCCGATATCATATTTGGGGTCTGCACTGCTCCGTCATGTGTGGCCCGCTCTTGGTGTTTTTTGTTTGTTTTTTTTTTGTTTATTTAAATCACATGACGAGCGCTCTGCACTTGCAATAAAAGTGACATAAAAATTTATTTTATAACAATTCCGCAAAAGAACTAAAAACAAAAAATAGAAATTGTTTTCACGGAAATTAGAGCCACAGCGGCACGAGCGCTTTTTGAGAGCTGCTTCCTTTTGGCGGCCGCCACATGAAGTCTGCTCCTATTTGTTGTTATTGTTGTTAGTTAATTTAGTTAATTTGTTGATTTCTGGTATTTCATAGCGCGCTGTGATCCAAACAAAAACAAAGAAAGAAACACAACAACAAAGTCGATTTTTTTAAATACAACAATTTGTTGTTATAGAATTTCATCTGCTTGTTGCTTGCTTTTAGGTTTGCTGCTTGCGACCAAAGAATTCTTGCTTATTTAGCAACATTTGCTAGATTTTTGATGCCGAGTATTGCGTTTCTTGGGATCTTGTTATTGTTGTTGCTACATAGATTCTGCGCGTAACTCTGGGTGGTCTAGCACTTGTTTCTCGCAATTATATTTATGTTATTCCCTATGACTTGATTTTTTTTTTTAGATTTCGATCAAATTCAATCGAATTTATTTTCTCATTCGTATAAAGAAACCTACATACAAACATGAGCGATGCGCTGTGTGGAAATATTTTCTAAAAAAATCTGCATTTACAATACAATTAAAATTTGTATTCTCGTTAATTTTGCTTCTACGGCCGATTACTCAGTCACAGTTTATAGAAAATTAAAGTCAATTCTTTCAAATACATTGAACATTTTTAAATATCAATCAGGGCGAATTTATATGAGTTGGAGATCAAGGCGAATTCATATAAGATGATAGGAGGTCCATGAAATATCAAAAACGCTGTGTGAAAAGGGAATGAATTATCAATGAAGAAGAAAAAATTATATGTGCCCTTATCGTTTAAAAAATAAATAAAAAATCAACCCTGTTGCTACTACCTGTTTAATGTGCCCTGATTTACATATAAAAATACTGGGCGAATTCAGATTTTGCCATTTCGCTCGCTTAATTACACAAGTAAAATACACCACGGATTCGCCCTGGTTATCTTGCTATCATCTTTTACGGATTCACCCAGATGGAGATCTAGGCGTATTCAGTAAGGTGGGTGGAATACCAACAACGAATTCATTTACAAAACCTCCAAGTATTTTGTTTTCGGGTTTTAGTATGACATCCCTCATAGTCTATCTAAGGCGAATTTGTTGGGCGAATTCAGTAAATACAAAACAAACAAAAAAATACAGTAGCGAGCAAAATCGGTCGAAAGGCGGCCTTTATAAAATATTAGCAAGGTTTTTCATCTACCTTTTTTTTTTTTGGTAATTTTATATACTACTAGAACCCCCCGGTAGTCGTTGTCCTACCTATATTTATCTATTATTTGCCCTTTGCATATGTAACCAGAAAATACATATATTTCGGTTTCAGCCACCTATCGGGTGGCAACCCTCTCAAAAATAGAAGCATGCACCTTGCCTGTTCCGAGACGAAAAGTGTAACATTCATATTTTAATTTGTATATCATTGTGTATAATTAAATTAAATTCGACTTTTCAAAATCTTGGCAACCCTCTTCAAAATATACCTATAAACTTGCTTCTAGCGAAAAGGTGGTTTGACACCCATATTTTACTATTTCATATAACTTATGTATAATTTATACAAATTCAACTTTTCAATCAGGTGGCAACCCTCCATATGCTATAAGCCTCTTCCTCGCCGAATCAAACAGTTTAGCCATAATATTTTCATATTTCATATAACCTGTGTTGAATTTAATGAAATTTAACTATACAAACAGGTGGCAACCCTCTATATGCTATAAACTTTCTTTTCAATAAAAGGAATCATTTGAGCTTATATTTTAATATTTGACATAACTTTTGTGTCCTTTAAATAAATTCGATTTTTCAAACAGGTGGCAACCCTCTACAAAATATATGGACGTAACTTCTCCTCGCCGAGCCGAACCGTTTGGCGCCCATATTTTAATATATTATATTAATCGTGCTTAATTTAATTTTATCTCTTCAAACAAGTGGCAAGCCTTTTCAAAATGTAGCTAGACATAAAACTTTTCTTCAGCGAAATGAACCGTTTGATACCCATACTTTAAGGCGTTATATACTTATGCAAAACTTAATAAAAAGTGACGTTTCAAACAGGTGGCAACCCTCATAAAAATTGGCTATGAAGTTTTTTTTCCGAGACAAATCGCTTGCCATCCATATTTCAACATTTTATATATCTTGTGTATATTTAAATGAAATTTTACTTTTCAAACAAGTGGCGACCCTCTCCATTTATGAAAATTCAACAAATTTTTAGAAGGGTTTTTAGACATTTTTCGTGTATGCAGTTTTATAGCATATATCAAGTTTAGTATAAATAGTTTTCAAGATCGAAATTAATAGACAAAAAAAATTATAAATTTAAAAATTTTTTAAAAGCAACGGTAGTTTTTATCCACTTCAAAATTGCACTAAAATTAAACAGGCTATAAAACTGCATACCCAAAAGATTTATAAGAAATTTGAAAATTTAGATGAACTTTTTATGAGTTTTTATAAATGGTGTGTACAGTTTGAAACATTAATTTATAATTATTTATTTAAATTAAATAAACGACACAAATTTATCATGAAACCATTGCTAATATTTTAAAAAGTAATCAATCAATCCACCAGTGTAAACAATTTGTTATTTACAAAATTGAAAGTAAGGCGAATTCATATAAGGTGAAGTTGAGCAATCAGCTGATTCAATCATACTGTCACTGTCACTTGTAACTTGTTAGTGTACATTTCGGTTTTTGTACGTATAACTCCACTCGATATGAATTTGCCTTGGTGTTACGCAAGCAGCTGATTGAATTCGCTTGCTGGACTGAATGTCAGAACTATGTGTTTGTTGTAATTCTCATCGATTCTCACTGTCATTGTGCATGTAATTTACCTTGGTATGAACAATCCCTGTACAAAGGCAAGGCGAATTTGAATGAAAAAAATCAAATCAGCTATTCTTTTGGCACCACCTTCTATAAATTCGCCTTGCCTTGTCGCTTAGATCTTTAGGGTAATATAAACGTTGTACCCCTCCGGTCGTCAATCAGCGCCCTCTTTAATCCAAATTTACTTCTCCACAGCCCTTGCCTAATTTCCCGTTGTTTATTTATAAACATTTTTTGGTGATTAGTACAAATCTTGGGCGTGGCTTGAGAAGCACAGAAAAGTTACAAAAATACAGAAATATTGCAAGCAAAGCGTGGAGCGGAAAAAATAGTCTGGAAACTATTGCCAGTACTGCTACTGTCAGGTGGCTACTATCAAGAAAAAACAACAAGCAACTTTTAACAAATCTACTACACTCAAAACAGCAGTAAGTAGCAATAAATAAAAAAAAAACTACTCTAGCTGCCACAATGTTGTTGCCGTCAAAGCTTTTATTTTTATTTTTTTTTAGTGTAGTCGTTGGTGTGTTCGGGGGGACTGGATAGGACATAGCCACCCATTTTAGGTATGTCGCCTTATATGAAGAGAGAAAATCAAATAAAAAATTTATGAAGAAAATTATGAGTGACACGCAAACACACAACAAAAAAACAACAACAACAACAACAAATAAAATCGTCATTACAATTTTATTGTTGTTGTAGCTTATGAAGTGCCAGCACGAAAAGTAGATACATAATGGAGTTTCATGCCAACAACTACAACTACACCTACTCCATCGTCTCTAAGGACTCGCCGCTCGCCTTTATGCGTCTTCGTACACGGGCGTACATCGTATAAACCGTTATTACACGAAACTAGCGTACGACATGTAAAAACAAAAACCAAAAAAAATTACAAAGTAAAAACACTCCAACCAACGAACTTGCCATTCGATTGCCGCGCGCCGTTCATCGCTCTCAGTCCATCCAATGTCCTTGCGCCTCGCTGCGCTGCGATCTGACTCGTTGGCGCGACCAGCGAGCTGATGTCCTTGTTTGTCGTTACATAAGTAAAACATATCACAGTGTGATACAAAACTTTTATGACAACTTTTTTGCCAAGTTGTTACTTGTTTTTTTTTATTCTTTGTTTTGTGTTTTTTATATCTATGTATTTTCACTTGTTCATTTTTTTTTTCCTCCGTTACTTACTTAGCTTAGTCGCCGCCACCCAACATGGCTTCCGTTGCACGCCTGTTACATCCTGTGCGACAATGTTTGCACCACCTGCTCCCCACAATGCCCTCTGCGATGTGTGTCCTCTTTTTATTTGTAGCAGGTTGTCATTGCCTTGAACCCTCCCCGCTTCGCACACTTTCAGCAACTTTTGCCGCTACTGCAATTTTAGTTGATTCATTTTTCTTTTTTGAGCTCATCCCGCGGTTATTTCACCATCGTTGTTTTTTTAATTTTTTTTTTTCGTATGTTCAACGCACACTTTTTCGTTTAGGAAAATTTATGAAATTCGTGGCGTGTGAAATGAAAATGGCATACTACAAGAACATCTACACACATATATAAGAAATATATATCATCTGCATTTACAATATGTATGTATGTATGTAAATTTGTGTGTACTTTCTTCCAAGCATTTTTTACCACGGTGTCACTTGTGGGTGCGTTTACAAAGTGTATCATTGGAAATTTTTTCTGTATCCTTTGAAGCATAAAATGAGCGGCGCATATTTGTAAATGCCACCCGCACCCGCACCCACACCGTGCTCGTTAAAATGAAGAAAACAAAAAAAAATAAAATAAAATAAACGATGTGCATTTTTACGATGCTTAAATTTATTCAATAGCTTGGGATATAACGAGCGAGGGGTGAAATTTTTCAAAATGTCAGCATTTTAAAATTTAAATATCGAGATTAATCTTACATTGTCTTGAATGCACGTTTATTGTGTAGCTACACAAATGCAAGTGAAATTTTTCTTTGGAAGAGACAAAATATATACTTTTATCTACATACAGAGAGGCATTTTTGTTTTCCGAGCATTGCACGTAAATTCAACACAGATGACATTTCGCATTCTACGTTAAATAGCATTCGGAATTTGAGCTTTTTTGGCAACCTAACAACATATTAATAAAAAAAAAAATATTTTATTCAATTAATGATGGCATTTTGGAATTTTTCATTTAATTTCATTTATTGATTAACACATTAGTACAGTAAGATCAAATATGTCTTTTGTAGTACAACCATATAAAATACAGTAGTGAACTCTTAAAATAAACAAATAAATAAGTACATGTGGAAATTAAGTTACAAATTATATTAAAAACAATACTGATATATAAATAATGATTTAAAAAACCTAGAACTTGGAAGCAATGAAGCATAGGTATGACTAGATATACATATATGCAGATAGGTATAAATAGAGAGCACATCTTAGGTCTATACATCAGAAATTATTTAAAAAAACTAACGAAAATGTGAGTACAATACAGTCTTAAAGTTGCTTTTATTTAAACTCCTGCGAGTAGTGGCAGGGATAGAGTTCCATAAACGTATAGCGCTGACGAAAAATAACCTTGCAGAGGAAAGGAAGTTATAATTGGGAACTATTAGGTCATTTACACGTATTGATTTTGGAACTAGCAATTTATCATAGAGATAGCCAGGTGTATTATCAATCAAAAGCCGAAGTAAGAAAATGCAGTTTCTGGCTTTCAAGTAGTCAGAAATTTCAGAACCCAACAGACGCTTCCTCCAGGCAGAGATATGTTCATATTTCATTTGACCAAACACATAACGTTTTAATTGGTTAAAGGCTACCTCAATTTTAGGCGCAGATTGATAATCTAACTTGCAATAGACTAATTCTGGGTAGCAAATTATCGGCATTATTAGTTGGATTGCAAGTTTTCGTCTTACATTGATCGGCGTAAATGAAGCAGACAGCCTAGGTTTGTTACTTTGAAAACGATTTTGATTGGGTTATTCCCTATATACAAAGATGGAATAGTTGTGAGGTTAAAACGTTTCTTACAAATAGGTAATATGTACATAACATTTATTACAATTAAGACAAAGACCATTTTGAGTTGCCCAAGATTTAAACAATGCAAGGTCTTTATTAAAATCTGAGCACAAGCTGGCTGACTGGTCAAGTGGTTTAGACATATAGATAGAACTGAATATCACACGCGTATGCATGAATGCTCGCTTGCTGACATACATACATAAAAAACATCATTCACAAACCAACAGCAGATTGGCCAAAACCAAAATACTTTTTTAGTTTAGAGCAAAGATGTTTATGGTCAACAGTATCAAATGCTTTAGAAAAATCCAGCAAACAGAGAAGTGTTAAATGCTTTTTGTCAAAGTTAAGCCTGATATCGTCAAGTATCTTTGTCATAGCTTAAAATTATTAATTATTAATTATTAATATAATCAGAGCGATATAAAAAATGCACGCCCGTTGCGTATGCGAACAACTTTAACTGAGTTTATTTAAAATATTTTTATCAAAATCATCATCATCATTGATTTTGTAGTACCAAAAAGGGGGGCCGACTCTGAACGGCAAATGATTTTTGTGAGAAGTTTTTTTATGGCAGCAGAAATACACTCGAAATTAGAAAAAAAAAACTTTTATATAACTTTTAATGGCCAGGATTCGCAGTCGCAATACATTTGGGATTACTTTTCATGAAAATTAAAAAAAAAATATAAACTAACTGGTGTTTTTTTTAGACTGATAGAATAGCTGTCACTTGACAGCTGGTAAATGGCATTTCGTTTTGATATTTCTGTTCATGGAAAAAATGACGCCGCAACAACGTTTACAGATTGTGGAAATTTACTTTAAAAATCAGAGTTCTGTTCGCCAAACTTTCTAGAGTACTTCGTGAATTTTATGGTCCACATAATCGAGCATCAGAGCAGCTTATTCGTCGAACTGTTGATAAATTTCGAACAACATATACTCTACTCGATGAAAAACCAACAACAAGACAAATAACTGTACGTACGTAGAAGAAAATATTGGTGCTGTAAGTGATAGTGTTTGGAGAAGATCCGAATTTGTCTATTCGCCGCCGTGCTCAACAAGTTGGACTTTGTCCATCCACAACATGGCAAATTTTGCGCAAAGTAAATTGGACTGATCGCATCCGATTCACCAAAGCTAGTCGTGGCGGACATATGTATGCCAGAAATCGTTTTTAAATATTAAATGTCATGAAAATATCTTTCAAATAAAAAAAAATGTGGCTTCATACTTTATTTTTTATGCGTTTTATTTCAACTTAAAGTTCTATCAGTCTAAAAAAACCTCCCTTTACATAAAATAATCAATGGCTACGGTGATACTGTTGAAAACAAAATTATCCGAAGAAAATGGCTTTAAACCATTTCTATACCATTTTTTTTTTTAATTTCATCTTTGGAATAAAGATCTTGTATATAAAAATCTCGTATCACGATGTTTGCGGTCGAACTGCTCCGAAACGGCTTGACCGATTTTTATGAAATTTTGTTTGTACACTTTGTGGGTAAGATAATAGGTCCTAAGGTATATTTAATGCTTGGGGGGAGGGTTGCCACCTTTGTGAAAATTCAAATTTAATTAAAATATCCATAACTTATATGAAATATTAAATTTGCAAAATAGTCCACATAGGGGGCTACTTTTTCAAAATGTTAAATGAGGAAGAAACCATGCTTCTTGAAAATGTCTTAAAATAGTTTTTTTGTTTTTGAATACTTTTTTTTTAACGGCATCAGCGAATGACGGTAGGAGCTAGCTTATAATTGAAATGCTTTACAAATGTAGGGCACTTTACAGGATTCTTTCAGAAGCCACTGTCAGCATACAAAGAAATAGGAGATACAAATTATCAGTAGCATAGAATAATTTTCGAATAAAAAACTACTTTTTCTTTTATACTTAGCTACTCCAGAATTATTAAAACTAACTAAAACTACAGTTAAAATCTCGATCGACGTTTTTGGATATGATTTTATCTTAAGTATACAAAAAAATCCTCTCTACAACCATGATAATTTATTATATGTATATAATACAAGCTTTTGAAGCTGAAACCCACTGTCCGTCGGTTGCGCACAAGTGCTATAATTTTTCGCAGAAAGTAATAACAATAATAAATTATTTTTACTTTTACCTTTACTACGCACAGCCATCCAATTTATGACATTTTTAAGCACTTGTCCGTAGAAAACCGAGAGCTTCATTTATTTAATAAAAATAAAGCTTAACAAAATAAAAAAAAAATAAAAAAAAATAATTTAAAAAAAAGTTTTTTTTAATTCTTTGGTTTTTTTTTTGGTTTGTAAAATCCCGATTTTAAGTATCTAATTTTTAATGAATATTTGCTAGTTTTGAAACAGCGCCAATTTTTACAAAAGCATAAAATAAAATGGGTAGACTGACAAAACAAAAGAACGTAGAAAATATTACAAAACTTGATGTAACTTTATCTTCAAATTGCGATATTTTGATTAAAGGTTTCCTCAAAATGAATAAAAACAAACACTACGTAAAATGAGTTCTCTTCACTTCAAAAGTAGTAAATATTTCTCAAGCGCCATTTCATTCCCGTTTTCCTTTCTTTTGCCTGTTTTTTCCATCAATCAAGAAATTTTTAGTTTTTGAGTGCAGTAATACAATTCTAGTCATTTTTGCTTCGACACGCCTTATGTTCGAATGTATTTCAATTTGAATTCATATACATACCTATACACAAACCGCTTAAATACCAACATATGTACATAGGTAGACATGAAACGACCATCATTGGCTACATAAATTTATTTGTATTTAGTGGGAAAACAAGAGACGTTAAATCAAACATACTTAATGCACGTTAATACAACAATGCCGTGGACCACCGCAGTTAATCGGCTTTGAGTGGCAGAAAACTGTTGGCGGTAGGCCATAGCTGCACAAAAAAATTATAATTTAAAAAAAAAACAGCGAATAAACAACGAAAATAGCTTTAAATAAATGCGTGTGACTGACCAGACGCTAAATAAGAAAAAAAAATTATTATTACTTCCAGCTTTTACTCATTTTCACCGTTCATCATAATTTTATTCACACCTTTCTTTTCTGATGATAATCGCGCGAATATGAAAAATCTGCTCAGCAGCAATTCACAATTCCCAGGAATGCTTTAAATTATTAGGGGAGCTAGATATGCTTACATAACAACTCAAATGTATAAACACTCGACTGAAAAAGTCTGCGTACAGGCTTATGTCTTATTTCCTCTTCGCCCAAAAATATGTTAGCTTTTAAAAAATCTCGAAAAAAGTACAAAATTATTGCTATTCATTTTCTAAATCTAAAAGAATTCAAGGCAATAAAGATCTGGCAAGCTTTTTTATAGATAAATTTTTCAGTAAAGCCTCAGAAAAAATATGCAAATCTGGCACTCTTTTTTTTATCGATAAATTTGCGTACAATTAGTAAAACGGATATTCCCCGCGTCAAAAATTGGTGCAAAAGTGTCGAGGACTTATATTTTTACTCGTCTTCGTAAAAACAATAATTTTAAAGTGCTTTTTTTATATTCAATTTATTTTCAAATCTAAAATACGCCATGCCCTCTAAAAGAGAGAAAATAAGCCCCTCTGAAATGAGAAATTATGATTAGACTTTTCAAAAAAGAAAACCATATTCGTGCACCAGATCGGACTGTTAGAAGAATTTCCATATAAAGTGTGATCAAAAATTACCACGATACCGATGTTATTCTTTCTCGACCGCATTCAGGACGTCAAAAATTACACACATAACGTGCAACTCGTGACATTTTGCAAATTGTACAATAAAATCTCCGACTGACAGTAAAACAGAATTGTGGTGGTGATGGCGGAATGCCATAGATAACTAGATACGAAACTCTTTGCTTCGTTAGAGCACTGCCAGATTTTCCAGCTCCCACACTATCGTTGAAATTTAATAGAGAAAAATGCAGTTAAAAAACAAAACTGAGTATTAGGAATGAAAAGGTTTTTGTTTTTAAATTCAGAGAATATGAAATGAATATGATAACATGAAAATATCAAAGAAATTTCTAAGTTCTCAAGAACTTGTAATGTCAATATAAAATTTTATATATTTTTTTTCAATATAATACAGCGTATATAAATATTATATAAAAATTTAGTAGCATTTTCCAATCAATATATACTATGTGCTTAAAAAAAATTACACTGTATTGTTAACGGATATTTTTTAATTCAAACAATAGCTGTGTGTGAAATTAACTACTAAATTCTTTATTAACGTTCAAAAATCAAATCTACGTCCTTTTTAATAGTTCAATATTCAAATATCACGATTTTTTTAAGCAGAAGAACATTCACTCCCTTTTACTATTCAACTTGAAAACGCACTGCTTTTTTCAATTACATATCTCGTGTATTTATCTCTGGCAGCCCGCCTTTTTGCCAATCAGCTGTTAATAGAGGGACTGAAGTGGCAATGTTGACATCACCAAACACAAGTTCAGTCCCTCTATTTTATGAGAGAGCGAGAGAGTCTCGTATCTACTTATCTATGGCAATGATATGGGGATGTATGGCTGGTAAAAGAGTGGGCCGAAGGGCGTCCAGTCGAGTCCATGGCAGACAAAAATTCATACCTTAATATCTTGAACAAAATTTTCAAGCAAAGCGCTGAAGATTTAGGGTCAATGAAATGGTTACTACTTTCAGTAGAATAACGAAATCCGAAACATATTGTTCATATAGCCCAGCTTTGGTAACTCTATAACACTCGCCATCGGCTGCGAACACCACCACAATCACCAGATTTGAATCTTATCGAGAACCTTTGGGATTTATTGAGGACCTATGGAATATACTGGAACGAAAAATTCGTCAGCACACAATCAACTCAATAGCTATGCTCAGTGAAATGATTTATTTATTTAGTTATTTTAATAATCGGCTAAAAGAGTAAATCTTACAAGCTAATCTTGAAATACAGCAATAGTTTCGAGGCCTTTCAAGGTAGAATAATTATCGTCGTTGTTTGTATTAGCTACGGAATTGATAGCCGAAAGGGAAGCAGAGCATATTGCTAAAATTTTTGTTTTTGTTTTTGATTGTGTTTATTGCTTCGAATATGCCTACAATTTCTGCGGAGTAAGTTGAGGTAAAGCTCAGAAGGTTTGCAATTTTTAAATTTTTGCGGTATATGTGAATGGATTTGTTTTCGGCTTAAGTTAAAAGAGCTTCTGAATAAAATTAAATTAGAGGGCTCCTCTCCGTGGAAATCTTTAGTAAAAGGCGAAATATTTATTCGACAATTGCCACCACCACTATATTCATTAATTTCTACTACGCATTTTATTATTGCTATTACTAATTACTACCACTATTTTATACTAATTTCCACTACGACTTTTACTAATGCTACAACTAATTATTGCCACCATTTTTGATAATTTCTACTATTCTTTTTAAAAATGTAATACTAATTTCTACCACTATTTTTTTTAATTTCTACTACTATTTTCTCTTATGCTACTACTAATTACTACCCCTGATTTCACTAGTTTCTACTACTATTTTGACTAATGCTACTACTGATTGTTACTACTAATTAATACCAGTATTTTTATTAACTTCTACTACTCTTTTTATTAATGTTACTACTAATTACTACCACTATTTTTACTAATTCCTACTACAATTTTTATTAATGCGACTTCTAATTTCTAATGCTATTACTAAACTGTACTACTATTTTGACTAATTTCTACTACTGTTTTGATAACTATATTTCTACTACTATTTTTATAACTATCTACTATCGATTTCTAATTTCTACTGGTTTTATTACTAATGTTGCCACTACTTTTACTAATTTCTATTACTATTTTTATTACTGCTACTATTAATTTCTACTACTATTTTTATTACTGCTACTACTAATTTCTACTACTATTTTTAATAATGCTACTGCTTATTAGTACCACCATTTTTACTACTTTCTACTACTATTTTTATAACTATTAACTACTAATAATTTAACTACTAATAATTTTAACTACTGTTTTTACTACTAATTTCTGCTACTACTACTTGATACTACTACTTTTACAAATTTCTACCATATTTTACTAATGCTACTATTTATTAATAATACTATTTGTAGTAATGCTACCACTACCACCACTACTCCCATATTTAACTCTCTATCTCTTTGTTCTCTTTGTAGAATCGGCACAGCCGTTCTATTTCAGGCGCACGCAGTTAGGTAAACGCGTGCTGTTTCTAATAGATTTTCTAAGCTATTAATGGAAAACATTTTTGTTTATTTTTCATAAAACTGTAAACTTAATATCCTTAAATAAAATTTTAAAATAAATTAAATTGGATTTAATAAAAATTATTTAAACGCTTTTTTAGTGAGTTATTTTCGTTTTTTTGGTTCCTTGTACACAAACTTTTTCCACCGAGTGTGTGTACACCTTTACAAAAGCGTTTCATATCATCAGTTGCATTTATATTTGCAGAAAGTGCCATTACGATGACAATGACAATGACAATGGCGTAACCGACAGCGACGACGGCAATGGCGGGCGACTGACTGATGCG
The DNA here is from genome assembly GCA_951828415.1 of Anomoia purmunda. Taxonomy (NCBI): domain Eukaryota; kingdom Metazoa; phylum Arthropoda; class Insecta; order Diptera; family Tephritidae; genus Anomoia; species Anomoia purmunda. The sequence continues at coordinate 8,322,020 of OX639996.1, forward strand.
TACGCTCGAAAATTAGAGGATTTTCAAATGCTACAGCTAAAGGCAGACTATGACTGACTAGCACAGGGGCTGTCTTTTACCCCCCAAACAAGCTCAGCCAGTTTTTATAAGAAGCTGTGTGTGTGTGTGTGTAGCATCTAAGTACATGAAACCGTTTTGCCATTTAAGTTGTTATCCTTGAGCAGCGTGTTCACAGTTATTCAAATTTGTTGAGCGAACAAGGCAAAAGAAAAAAATGCAAAGCAACTTCAAAGCACCAGGAGAGTTGAGTCAAATCGTCATTCGCCGTTGGTTTTTGTTGTTTTTTTTTGTAATGCAGAGAAAAATCTAATTTTCCAACTTCTTTGTTAGGGGGGAATTTCACATTTTGCTTTGTGAAAAATCGTTGTTGGCAAATTTCATAAATACATATTTTTCATGGCCAAAACCCTTCTTTGCATTTTATCAGCAGGAAAAGTGGAGTGAAAATTGTGTGTTAATATGCAAAATGTAAAGCTCGTGGAAGGACAGAGGATGTGGAAGCCGAATGATACTAATATCAGCGCATTTTAGCCCCAACAATAGCACGGGGGGAGTTGGGGTTAGACAGAGTGAAAAATATGTATTTATGATGAGGTAAGCGTGTGGATGTGGGGGGGGGGGGGGGCAGTAGTAGTTGTAAGTAATTGTGTATTTGAAATATATATATGGTAGATATGTTTGTACATCTGTACTCAGATAAGTTTCTTGTTGCCGAGGGTTGTTGACTCGTTGCCGTCATTTATCATAAGGACTTAAGTTGGATTTTTATTTTCTGTTGTTTTTTTTTTTCTTTTACTGCGGAAGCACACATTTTTTTCGAGTATATAATATTAACACAAGAGGAATTTAATTCACTTGTAAAATCGCTACTTCAGCGTTACACATATAATTTATGTTTTGTTTTGGAGGGGGAAGGGGGGTGGGGCGCATACGTAGTCAGTAAAAATATATATAGCGCATAGAAGTTCATACACAAAGTTGTTAAAGTGAAAATGCAGTTAATGAGATGCAAGAATTAGTTGAGTTAATAAACAAGTTGGATAGTACTTAGATAAATAAAGTGAACTATAAAATTTCCGGATGTCTGGGGTGTGAAGTAAAATAAGACAAAACGAGTAGTTCTAATATTGGAACCATCCGAGAGAGTACTTATTTACTTATTTTTATATTTACCGCCCTATTCTAATAATTTGGTTAGAATAATTTGTCACCTTTAATTTTGCCACAATTTTGTAACCAATATTCGTCACCGGAATTCTGGCAACTTTGTAACAAGGAAAAGTTCACCTCGTGGTGAAAAAAAAAAATTATTGACAGCACAGTGAACAGCTGATTATTGAAATATTAAATTTTGACAAAGAAAATATTGGCGGCATTGCGAGAAAAGTAAGAGTATTTTTATTTATGCACTATAACTAAATTTATTAATTAAATCTTTTTGCAGAAAATATTGGCGCATATCGCGGGATTAGCTACAATGCCTAATTGCTTTAATAAAGAAGAACCCAGAAAATTTCCGAAATTTGAGTAAGAGAACTTTAAAGCCAATAAGAGAGAGGTAGGACGTGTAGAATTTACTTTTTAAAAATTTAGCCATTTTTTTGTCAAAACTAGCCTCAAAAGCCGATGAAAGGATTCCGGCCAAATTTAGACAGTATATTCCTTTATATTCCTTAGACCCGTGGCACGGACACAGGCTATATTTTAATCTGCTAGGTGGCGCATGAGTCGAGATATTCAGAAAATCTGTGTTTAGTAAAAAATACTTTTATAAAAAATGCATACACTAGTTGGCGCTAGAAATGAGTTATTCAGAAATTATGGTTCGATATTGATGATATTAGAAAAGAATGACGCTGGCGCAATAAAAATACTGTAATGAAAAATTAATGCGATAGGCAGAGTTTGGTTTCGTTGGCGCGGATAGGACTACCCACTACAGTAGGCCACTATGATGGTCCGTCCTCGTGCTCTCCAACCTATGGCTATCGTTGCCATAAGCAGGTCTACTACAGAAAGCGTTAAGTTGTAACAAAAAAAATGAAAATATTTTTGCAAAATATTTTGATTTATGTCTTAAAATATGTATAATGTGCAACTGTATATGTAGATACATATCTACATACATATATCTAGTATTATATAAAAGTTATTATATAGAGAATGTTTGTAACAATTTCGCACTCAATGCACTGAACCGATTTTAATAATTTTTTTTTTAATGAAATATTTGCCGATTGTATTGGCCTTTTTCCATAAATACTTTTTTTAAATTTTTTTTTTCAAATCACTTTGAATTATAAATGGGGTTAAGCTTAAAATTTCTGCAAAAAAATATTTACAAATTTCTGCAACGGTATCGTTATAATAACATTTGCTTTAATTTTTCAAATTGTAAAAGTCTCATTACAAGCTTCTTATTACATATATTCAATACTAAGCTCATTTTGAAGTGTAACCCTTCCGCTATTAGAATGGTAGTTTTGTAATTTTTTGTACATAACGAGATATAAGTACGAGATATAAGGATTTATATGGCAGAACCTCGAGGAAATTTCTTGCATTCAGATGTCTCCTTCAAACAAAGCTATACATTAATAGTAGCGTAGGTAAATCATAATTCTCTTCAAGAAATACGGGCCTGTTCGGCATTTCAATTCCGAGCAAATTTTTCGGAGTACTTGACTACGATTCCGACATTATTTTCTCGGTTTGAAAAGTAAGTGAGAAATTAAACGCAAACATATATGTATGTTTCTTCAGCCAAACCTCTTATATTTTTTGCTCTAATCTACATTAAATTAATTGATAAATGTGTATCAGAAAATTTCCTTTTAAAAAACACTTAGCGAAACACTGGGAACATAATCGAAATAAAATCGACCTATTCTTGATTCCTATTCAGCGCTTGCGCAGTATTCATTGAACAATTTCATATTGCCATGCCTCACACAATAATTTTCGAACTTGAACTTTTATGTTCGTGACTTTTATTATTCGTTTTATATTATTAAATCGAGCCTTAGTAAATGTTTGAAAAACATTTTAAAAATACAAACTGATTATCGACTCGGAATGAAAATTATTCGAAATCTATTCGAACTCCGATGGAATCAAAAACACTACCACCAAAATAAGTCGGAATTGCATCAATTTTACTTTTCAAACCGAATGGAAATGTAGAACAAGCATGATAGTTACACAAAATTTATACCAGCCATTTTTGGAGTAGGCTTTCATTTTGAAAATATAACAAAATGAAATTTCAAAAGCCGCATGGACCCAGCAATAATGTTAGTGTGAGCTTGGAAAACTCAAAAAATCAAAGTGTCACAAAAAATCCAGATATATTTAAAATTACAATACATCGTACAAAAATGCGCGAAGTCCCTGCAGAATTTAATAGTTGAAAAAGTCTGATGTATGTAGATCAATCAAATGCTAACGTAACGGTAGAACCAGTTATTATTTTTTTTTTTACTGTAAACGAAGAGATTTTACATTTGATCCCATACAATTTAGTACAATTTGTATTTTTTTTTTTAATCTTTTCCTCTTATAATACCAAAGAGTGCTGCAATTTTTTTTTAGTATTTTTGTGTTATTTATTTTATCTTCTCCACATTTGCTGTGACTGCTGCCACTAGACCGAATTTTTCAATAATTACGGTATTTAATACGATTGAATTTAATGGAAGCGCATCATATTTTATAGAATTCAAAATGTTGGAAAATTAAGCGCGGCACCCACGGGTCTAATTTCAAAATTTCAATAACTACGGTATCTAACGATTGAATTCGATAGAATTGCATTACATTTTATAGAAAAATACATGGAACTCAAAATGCTGAAAAATGAGGTTGGCGGCGCTCACTTTAATACCCTTTAACTAACTTTTATAATAAGTTTGTACTAGAGATGGTAGCGGGACACGAGATCCGCTTGAGACTAATTTCGAAATGGCCGCGATGTACGGGTTGTGGAAGGTTTTATAAATATTTTGCTCAAATAAATGAAATACTTAACATTCCGGGTTCCGGCTTTCGCACAGTTATGGTACGAGTGTTTTCCACTTCTAATAAAATTTTACAAAAACGAAGAACACTTTTACTTGGATAGAACATCGAAAAAGCCTTTTTCTAATAAAAATTAGAAAGAGTAAAACTAAAAAAATTCAATCGTACATTTTTAATTAAATAAAAAATTGTTTGGCATTAAAATTACGAATCCGTTTTATGCAAATTTTACGGTTAAATCGGCGGTGTTTGTTAAAAAAAACATATATTATTTTAAACTACTTGGAAAATCCTTTGATTTTTATTCAGTGAATGCCGCGATGGGTAGAATTCTGACCGAATATTTAGCCCGGCGACCATTTCTAGTTTTCACACAAAAAAAAGTTTGATAAAAACAATTATGCGTTTATATATTCGAAAACTGGTGTTTTTTGTAGGAAATGACGATTTTTCAGAACAAGTGAGACGCTTTTTCTTGATGAATTACTGGCAACGCTTCCTCTACGCATATTTTGCTCTGATCGCCTTTACACAATTTCGACTTTCTACAACGCTTTGCCTTATTAAAAAAAAAATTACTAATGAAGCGTCACGAGACAAACGAATACTAGTCGATATTGAATCAAAATTTCTGCGAAAAATATTAAATTTAGATCTTACTGGAGGTGTATGAATTTACAGTGCGTATGAATATAGTAAATACATACATACATAACTAAATCAACAATTACATAAAAAGAATTTTCAAACATTATCTAACAGCATATGTTTCGAATTCACAGAACCGCTTATGTCCATTGTACAACTAAATTGGGATTAAAACTGGCTGCTCGCCTTTACAGTTAAATAGATTAACTGCCATTTGAATGCTAAACTCATTATCGCTAACAAAATAAATAACTACATAAATAACAAAGCGCATCTTCCATGTATCTACAATACAATACTCCCCAAAAAGGTGAATGCCGGCATACAAATCTAAGAGCATATTGTAAATACATATGTACTATATAGATTTGTGTATGTATGTACATATATAATCGGAGCATGAAGTACAAGCAAATTTTGCAACGAGATCACAACGAGCAGTTAAAACTATTTGCCAAGCAACATCAGATGCGCTAAATAGGATAAAGGATAATTGTGACTGACTGCAGCGGGGTGAAGTGAAGAATGCAGGAATGCAGGGATGTGCTACATTGGTGACAATATTGCTGGTATTTATGTATAAGAGAACGTAAATACATACATACATCAATATTTTCATGTTTGGCGGAGGCTGCAGTGCAACTCTGGCCATCTCAAGGGCGTACGCAGAACGTCTAGCAGGGGAGGCGAGGGGGGAAATCATATAGTCACCTCAATAGTTATAAATTTATTACTATATTAAGTTGATAAAAACCCACAAATGAAATGTGAATCTAAATCAAAATAAGATGACGAGGATTTTTAGGGAATCTTTATAAGATTTTCCTTCTAAGATTTTTTTCTCAATTTCTTCTTCATTTTTCAATAACGTAAACTGCACAAATTTTCAATATAATTCAGTTTATTATTATTTGTGGCCTTATATTTATGAAACGTCTGTATAATTTATAGAGCTTGATGCCAGGTTTGAATTAGGGAATATTATGAGAAACAACAATTTTTCAAAGTGGTAGAAGTGATAGCTGCTATTTCGGAGCTCACCACATCTCCTCATCAGACTTCTTTCTTTCTAGACTTTACCTGGCTTCGAACCATGGTACACGTTTGCTTTTTACTTATGTTGAATCATTTTTTTAAGTAAAACTTTTTGGAGGCATGATAGTGATTTTTTTTTTACATCGCGGAATGCAAGTCGCGCAGATCTCACCTTACGAAAGTCGCGTCGATATCGCGTAACGAAGTCACCACATGTTGCTTTTATGGACTAGATATTATGGCAATATTTCAGCACCTTTCAGTAGTTCGGGACTACTACAAAAACTACAACAACTACAACTACTACTAATTATTACTACTATCACTACGACTACTACTGCTACTAATACTAATATTTTTACAAATTTCCACTACTATATTTTCTATTTCTAATACTTTTTTTCTATTGCTACCAATAATTACCTATACTAGTTTTACTAACATCTGCTAGTATTTTTACTTATATTGCTATTAATTACTACTACTATTTTAGTAGTTTCTACCACTTATTTTACCTCTACCTCTGCTAATGCGACGGTCAATTATTATTACTATTTTTACTAATTTATGCTACTATTTTTACTACTTTCTATGCTATTTTCTCTAATGCTACTACTTATTGCTACTACTACTTTTAGTAGTTTCTACTGCTTATTTTACTGCTATCTCTACTAATGCTGCGGTCCATTATTGCTGCTATTTTTTCTAGTTTCTACTATTATTTTTCTGATACTACTCTTCAGTACTTCTTTTGTTAATTAGTACTATTTTTACTAATTTCTACTACTATTTTTATTAATGCTACTACCAATTGCTACTAATATTTTTAGTAATTTCTACTATTAATTATTACGACTGTTTTTTCTAATTTGTGCTATTATTTTTACTAGTACTAATAATAAATACCAGTACGATTTTTACTAATTTCTACTACTATTTTTACTAATTTCTACTACTATTTTTACTAATTTCTACCACAAGTTTTACTAATGCTACTACTATTTTCAATATTGCTGCTACTAATTACTACTACTATTTTTAGTTATTTCTACTACTTATTTGATCAATTTCTACTACTGTCTCTACTTATGCTACAGATAATTATTACTAAAATTTTTTTCTAATTTCTACTATTATTCTTATAAATACAACTACTAATTTCTACTACTATTTTTACTGATTACTGCTACTATTTTTACTAATACTACTACTACTTTTATTCTTATAAATACAACTACTAATTTCTACTACTATTTTTACTGATTCCTGCTACTATTTTTACTAATACTACTACTAATTGCTACTACTATTTTTATCTATACAAAATAATATCGGCCATTCGTTTTATAACGCATATTTTTAGTGAGTTGGAAGTTGTACCTTACGATATTGAAACTGAATCGCTCACAAAACTGCATATACAAAATGTTTAAAAAATTTCTGATACAAATTTTTAGGAAATTTGATGTAAATTTGTCGAAATTTGCTGAATTTGTGTAAATTTCGCAGAATATTTAAAACTTTTATTTGATATTGTTCGAAACTGCTGGTGTGAGCTTCGGTCCTCCCCCTCCCCCTTCCCTGCACCACCTTGCGCACGCCCATGGTCTATCTATTTGACGACTTGGTAGCCTGCAATTTTTACGCTCACAAATAAATATAGTGTGAGCAAATCGATGTGGGTTTAATTTTGATATAATAAAATATAGGCGTTCATATGAATGTAGGTACTAGACATTAACCGAACCACCAAAGTGTTAGTGTGATTTTGGAAGCCCATTAGATATACTACATACATATGTACCTACATATTTATGTTTGTAGGTATAGAAGTACATATGTATCTAGTTGCACACGTAAATAATAAAATCATATGAAAAATTGGGTTTCACGCTAAAAATCTGAAATCAGAGCAACTGTGATGGCTGTTAGAATGGTCCAACCCCTCGACAGCTACCCGCTGTGTTTTTGCGCCTAACTAGTTAAACTTCCAAAGTAACATCAAATGATCGCGTTATTGCTTACCTAAATACATACATACATCCATACATACAAACATTCTTATGTACATATTGTAGATACATATGTTTGGGGTGCGAATGGCAAACAACCGAACAATGGAAATAAACTCGAAAAGCGCAACCATCATTGTAGGTAACGAATTTTTTTTTTTACTGTGTTTTGTGTTTTTTTTTAATCCATAAGTATAGCGAACAAAATGCACAACGAATGTCAAAAACAAGGATAACAACTTGCCTACGAAATAGCTTGGCACCAAAACAACACGATGCTTAATAAAATAATGGTTGACAATTATTATTTGTATGTTTATATGTAGATATGTAATGTATGTAATGTATGTATGTTATTTGTTTGAGTTTAAGGGGCGAGTGACGCGTCATAAACATTCCCAGTTTTTTATAGTTTGTCATTCATTATTCGCAGGATCACTTCCGGTTCGGCTTGAGCTGATTAGAGTTTTTGGCTGTCTCGCCCTACCACCACCACCACCATCACCACCACCAACTGTGCTGTGCAATTGGTAGCGCGTAATTTCGAAGCCATTGTTGCAAATAAACATTTTGTTTTCTGTGTTTTTTTTTTTTTTGACAAAATATTTTATCTCACAATTAATGCCTTGGCCGAAGCCTGTTTGATCAATATTGGAGCTACGCGCATTAAAATGAGAAAAAATTGTACAGGGAATGTTCAAAATGTAAAAATTTACTATTGTGTTAAAAATATGTAGCTGTATTTAAATGCAAACGAAAGCTTAGCATGTACAGTGGCGAGCAAGACCGCTCGAATGGTGAACTTTTCTGGAATATTCGAAAGGTTTTTTATGTTAAATTTTTGTTTATTAATTTTATATCATACTATAATATTATAAATGCGAATGTAAGTTTGTTTGTTGCGCTTTCACGCAAAAACTACTTAACCGATCATCATGAAACTTTGCACATATACTCTTGAAGGTATTAGAAGTAACATAGGATACTTTTTATTAAAAAAAATAAAAATTGTTTGTCAAAATATCGTCAAATTTAGCTACTTCAACGCCATCTAGCATCACAGTAATGAAGTTTCAACCCTGAATACTGTAATACCCGCCGACTGTATTACCGACGGTGACGACAATATCTAATTCAATATCTAATTCAATTGAATATAGTTTCAACTCTTTCTAATTTTTCTATATTTATTGTTATTTTCTTCTGTCGTTACATGCAGTATAAAACTATTTAAATTTTTGAGGTTAGCTGTTACATTATTATTTTAGATCTTACTCGCTGATGTTAATTCTTACTCTGCTTTTATTTGAAAAAATGCCTCGGAAGCGGAAATCTGGTCTATCCAAAAATTCATCGCGGGCCCGTGCCGCAAAAGTTGCACGAAATCAAGAAACTTCGGCTCACGCAGAGCTGAGAAGACAACAACAAGCTGAGCGACAAAGAGTTTTGAGAGCAGCTGAAACGCCTCTTCAGGCACGAGTTCGTTTAGAAAGACAAGCTGCACTGCAGACAACTAGAAGAGCGATAGAAACACCAGAACAATCGCAGGCGAGAAGAATTCATAATGCAGACATGCAGACCACGCGCCGCCGAAATGTCATGCGCAATGATTGGGCTGTATTTAATGGTACTGGGTTTCAATATGATCCTTCAATTGAATATCATAATAATCCATTGATTGTTATTGGCTCAATGAATAAAATATGTCAGTACTGGGATGCTTTTAAGTGGAAAGATGAAACTGCTGGAATGTGCTGTTCCGGTGGTAAAGTTTCACTTCCATTACTTGGTGAACCAAAAGAGCCTTTGAAAACTTTATTATTAAATGTTACAGATGAGTCAAAGCAATTTCTAAGCAAAATAAGAAAGTATAACTCTTGCTTTCAAATGGCATCCTTTGGAGTTGATAAAGTGATAAGAATGCCCGGGTTTTCACCAACTTTTACTGTACAAGGACAGATATATCATCAAATTGGATCACTATTTCCAGAAGATGATGATCAGCATAAATTTCTGCAGGTCTACTTTATAGGTGATGAGCAAAATGAAGTAAATCGTCGTTGCCAATATATTGAAGGAGTAGAAAGAGAAACGGTATTGAAAATTCAACGAATATTACACAGTCACAATGTTTTGGTAAAAATCTTTAAAAGTGCGATAGACAACTGGCCTTCAGACAACTACAAAGTTATCATTTATGCTGATCGAACTCCACGTGGCGAACATGAAAGGCGTTATAATGCGCCGATGGTCAATGAAGTTGCTGTTTTGGTTACTGGTGACCCGAGCTCTCCACGAGACATAGTACTACGTGCACATGATAATACGCTAAAGCGTGTAGCTGATACTCATAGATTCTATGATGCTTTGCAGTACCCATTTATTTTCAGTAAAGGAGAATCTGGATATCATTTTAATATTCCAGTCATTAATCCAACAACGGGACAACCAATTCCAAATAAAAAAGTTTCCTGCATGGACTTTTATGCGTATTACATGATGCTTCGAGAGCATGACTTCAACCTTCTTCTGCGTACAAGTCAACTTTTTCATCAATTCTTGGTAGATATGTATATTAAAGTAGAGAGCGAACGTCTTCGTTACATTTCTCTAAACCAGAAAAAATTACGAGCTGAAAATTACATATATTTACAAGATGCGATTAGCGCAGACAATAATATCAGACCTAACGACATTGGAAAAATGGTTATTTTGCCGACCACTTTTGTGAACAGTCCCAGTTATCTCCATAAGTACACGCAAGACGCATTTTCTTATGTACGAACTTACGGAAGGCCTGATCTCTTCGTAACTTTTACCTGTAATCCTTCGTGGCAGGATATAACTCAAGTGCTTATGTCTGGGCAAAAGGGCCACTGATCGACAGGACATAGTTGCCCGCGTATTTCGATTAAAGGTCCAAAAGTTAATGAACGTTGTAACAAAAGGAAAACTATTTGGAGACGTCCTGTGCCATATGTACTCTATTGAATGGCAGAAACGAGGTCTACCACATGTGCACATATTAATTTGGCTAAAGCAGAAGCTACTTCCTAATCAAATTGACAACATAAAATTCCAGATCCAGAAGAAGATAAAAATCTGTATGTTATTAAAAATATGATACACGGTCCCTGTGGAGCTCGCAATCCAGCGTCACCTTGCATGCAAAATGGCATGCATACTTATTTAATTGCTCCACTGCGGGCGAAGCCGCGGGTAAAAAGCTAGTACAAATATAGTTTGTAGTTTTAGAAAAATACTGTATATTAATTTTTTTAAATTTATACAAAATTTAATTTTAATTTTCATAAAATTTTTTTTATAAGAGCTTTTTATGAAAACTCAAAAAATGTTCATAAATTTTTTTATAAGAGCTTTTAGTTAATAATTGTATTGCAATAAAATGCAAGTGGCTAAAAACTGCCGCTGTTTAAAAGAAAATTTTTTCTGGTCTTGCGATTTTTTTTCATAAAGCGCATGCATTTTATAATATATTTATTTCCCGTTGATTTGTAATAATTTTACATGCCGACAATATTCTACAATTTCGTATAAAAAAAAAAAAAACAAATCCAACGGCAACTTGTAGCCACTTCAAACTTGCCATTTATTATACTAAATTAAAATAGGCTATAAACTGGGTACCTAAAAAGTACTAAATATACTTCTAAAAAATCATAAAAATTTTAATGAAATTTTTTTTAATTTTTAAAAATTATGTATAAAGTTTAAAATCTTAATTTGCCTGCTTTTTGTTATAGTATGAACTACAAATTATATAAAACTAATGAAAAATTTATCATGACAATGCTTGCTAATATCGTAAAAAAAAGTCAGCATTCGATCGGCTTTGCCCGCTAGTGTATCAGTACTCAAGACTTCGAATGCAGTTCTGCTGGCGTTGGACGAAAGGAATGTGTAATTGATTGCGTCTTGGACCAGTACTTCTTTAAGGACAATTTCGAATATTTTTCAAATACGAATTAGACTTAGACTGCAACTTGATTTTGGGGAAATTCCAATTAATTCGGATATTATAATAAACGATCGTAACGGCTTCGATGAACGATTAAAATAATTTAAAAATTATACTTTTTCTAACTACAATTTTTTTGAGAAATCTTAAAAGCAGCAATTCTAGAAATGGGCGAAATATTTACAAGCACTGAGCGATGATATATAAATAATTTTTTTTATCGAAAAGAAAACTGACAAAAAATTGTTTAAAACTACGGACCGAAAGTAATCGTTAGTTTGATTTTTTTGTATCAAAAAATCATTGATAAGAATTCGTTCAAAACCAAATTCGATCATATCGATATAATCCCTATTTCTTATGCTAAGCAAATCAGGCCTTATTTTCATTTGAAAGATTTTTATTTAAAAAAATTGTATAGTCTGTATTTTTTTATTGTATAAACGTTTCTTTTTATTTTAACGTGCGATCGATATATTGTGATTAACAGTTTCCCGATCAGAAATAATAGCTATTCTCGGATTTAAAATTTTCCAATCATATTTCATCGATATTTCACGATAATTTTTTTTCGATGAAGTTTGATCGTGATTTTTTAGTGTTATTTTTTCAAACATCGATATTTTGTGATTTTTGTGATTTAATAACATTTTATGATTTTCGATCAGAAATAATAGTTATTCTTGGATTACAATTTTCCGATCATATTTTATCGATATTTTGTGATTTTTTTATTAAAATTTTTCGATGAAGTGTAAGTGTTATATTATAGTTTTTAATCTTTCGATCAAAATTTATCGATATTTTGTGATTTCTAATTTTTAGATCAAGTTTTATAACGTTCTGTGGTTTTAATTTTTCCGATCAAAATAATCGGTATTTTTGGGTTTAAAATTTTCCGAGCTTAATTTATCGATATTTTCTAAAATTTCGTTTCGATCATAAAACATCTTATTTTCATCGCCATCAAATTTGTTTGCGTTTATTATGGTCAAGAAAAAACAATAATTTTTTAGCGAAAAAATTAAATCACAAAATATCTTTCAAATATGATAGTAAACATTTAAATCTGTTCGATTATTATTGATCGAAAAAATAAAAATCACAAAATGGTGGCCAATTTTATAGAAAAAAAAGTAAAAATGATTGAAAAAATTACAATTACAAAATATTGGTGAAATGTGATCGAAATAATAAAAATAAATAATAAAAACAAAGCATAGATTAAATCATGATATTTGTTAATAAAAATTAATTTTTGTGTTCCCGTATTACTTAGTTGTTAGTCTCTTTTCACTCTTACACTAGAGAGTAATTTGGCTAATTGAAATTTTTACAGAATTTTACAAGAGAAGGACTGAAGCGTAGCTACTGTGAAATTTGGCAAGACGAAGAAGAAGAGGATTCGGCCATTTCGGTGTCATTGCCCCGCTCTATCCAGACGATGAGTTTTCACTTCGGGTAGACAATTCTTCGATAGCTTAAATTAATTTAGATGTATGGAATTTATATGTATGGAAATCAGGGATCTTCAAACGTTTTTGCAAAGTTCAAAATGGTTTTACCGGCAGTTTGGAATTTCAGACCCCCCTTGCGATGTTGCAATGGGCTTTGAGCGTAGGTGTGTATCTGATAATAACCCTAAATAATCTAACCAAACGATATATACTACATACATTTACATATACATACGTACTAAATATGTATGTGAATTTTAATTATTCTAGATATGTTTTACTTCGTTAGGCCACAAAAAAAAAAAAGGTGGATGCCGCTTTTTGGGTTAGATGGTTGGATGGGTGGCACCTTTACTCGAAAATCATTAGTTACATACGTACATACATGCATAAATACATATGATAAATTTGTGCGTGTAATTGTTACGAAGTTTACTTTTGTTCAAAAAATTAGTCGCCTAATGGATTTGATAACGAAAAGCGACAAAACCAATGCTATGCCCATACTTAGACATATACATAGATAAAAGACAGTATAACATAAAAGTCGGTTCACTTTTCTATCGCATGAGGGAGGGGATTCGTAACATTACGCAGCATTTTCCCTAAGGGTGTGCCCTAACGGTTAAAGACAACAATGTTTGTTTCGGTTATAATAAATAACACGCTAAACTTTTGGTGCGTTAATTTCGTTGGTCGCCCGATTTATTAACTTCTGCAAAGGTGGTTGCGCAGCACCAACTAACAACAACAACCGTTTATACAACCAACAACTATTTGTTTTTTTTTTTTTGCTCTCTCAAGCAGGCTAATAGGCAATACATAACTAAATTAGTGTACACAATATTTTTTAATTTTTTATTTTTTATCTACTTATCTAAATTTATTATATGTGCGCATAATTATGAAATTAGTCTAAGTCATGTAATTCTTATGTAGAGTTATTTAATGAATTGCATTTGAATGAATTAATAAAATATTTTACCATGATACGGCATTTTAATTTATAATTTTATTAGTCGTGATTAATGGAAATTTTTTATGAATATGGAACTCCGACTGAATTTCATTAGAAAATTTTGTTTTAAAAGCTTGAATTCGTTTGAACAATTTTCATAACTACATTGAATTTACTAAAAATAGGTTTTGAGATTCTCAAAATAGGCCCCTACTATTTTTATGTTGTTTTTGCGTTACTTTTCTGATGGTGGTGTACAATAAGTATTGTAAATTTTGCGTATATTTATGATGAACGTGAAATTTAGAATTAACTAAAAATGTTTTTTAGGAAATTTTATAATGTAAATTTTTCAAGCATCTCATCCATTCAATTTGCAGGCAAGAGGCAGATTTGCCCGCGGTATTTTCTTATTCTACGCTTTTTTAACAATTCATAATAATGCTCAGGGATGTATAAGTAATTTGGTTTTTTTATTTTGATTTCTATTATACCAAAAATAACGGTCATTCAATAAAACGAAATGGCCCGATACCAAAAATTTGTGATTTACCATATCAACATTATTGTTTGATGACTGAGCAATGTTTATATAATTTCTTAAAATTTTTTAAATCACTTTCATAATTAACGCTAAATGAAAGCCGTAAAACGATGAAATTATAACCACTATCCAAAGTTTAATTTTTGGCGATATCGTAAAAATTACATTGAATAAATTTAGTTTAAAAAATATGGTGTGTGAAATAAGTCATACAATTTTTTTTTTTTTTTGACTTATGTGACTTTCATAAATAGGGGCATATATAAAATTGATGATATGGAAAATGTTTGTAACGATTTGGCTCTCAACATAATGAACCGATTCTAATGATTATTTTATTTGCATGAATAATTTGTGAAAAACAATAGAGTATTTTTATTTTATCAAGAATATGTACACATAAAAAAAGTTGGTACTACTTATTTGAAATTACCTCAATTTTTTTTATAAATTTAAAAAGTTGCTTAAAATGTTCAAAAAAAAAATCAGCTCAGATCATAATTATTGCGTTAAACAAAGTTTTAAATATCCTTAAGCTTGCACTATTTTATCAATTCAAGTTTTTTTTTTTAATATTTTAAAAACTATTTTATGTTATATAAAAAAACCTATTTTTGTAGAAATTTTTAAATCGCAAAGTAATTCTTTATCTTTTTCCGAAAGTCTTAGAACATAAAACATTTTATAAATTCGGTGGAAAAATTGAGCAACAAAAATTGGATCAGATACTTCCGCTCTTTCAAGTTTCTAGTGGCTAAAAATTCTTGTTGATATTTGATTTTTTTTTTATGCTATTTCTTCCATATACATTTTTTTTATTGTGAGAAAAATCACCTAGAACTTTAAGCTACTTCAAATTGACACCTTTTTTATAGTAAGACTAGCTGGTATCCGCGATTTCCAGCATACTTTTCCAATACCATCAGTATCGGACAATAAATATGAGTTTTTTTAAAACTCGATTCTGACGGCACCTAGAGGATCGATTTTTCATAAAAGTATTTTCTCTCGCACTAAAAACTTATGTTTCTAATCTCATCAAAATCCGATCATTAAATCATTTGTAAATAAACTCACCCTTAGCGCCACCTAGCACTTTTTTTCATAAATGCAAGGATTTCTAAAAACTCTGATTAAAAAGCTAGAAATTTTGATAACAATTTTTTTAAACGATTTTTTAATTTTCTTGAAAGCTTGGAACTTTTACAAACATAGTTTTTGTTATAAGATAATCTCTATTTTTTGTAAAAAATAGTTAAAAGTAAATTACACAAAAGTTACATATATCAAATATCAAAATATGGATGTGGCAAACGGTAGGTCTGGCGAGGTTGCCACCTGTTTGAAAAACAAAGTTTAGTTGAATTATGCACGATTTATACGAAATTTTAAAACATAGGTGTCAAACTGGCCGTTTTGGCGAAAAAAGCTTATAACAGGGTTGCCACCTGTTTGAGAATTTCGATTTCAATAAATTATACACACATTATATGAGATATTGAAATATGAGTGTCAGACCGACGGGCCAGAAAAGTAATAACTAACTTTGTGAAGGCTGCCACCCGTTTGAAAAATCGAGTTAAATTAAATTATACATAAATTATATGAAACATGAAAATATTGGTGCCAAACTGTTCGATTCGCTTAAGAGAAGTTAATAGAGTACAGAGAGTTGCAGAGTTGCCACCTGTTTGAAAAGACGAATTTAATTAAAGTATTCACAAATTACATGAACTATTAAAATATGATTGTCAAACGGTTCGCCTCGGTCTTAAAGAAGTTTATAGCTAGCTATATTTTAAAGAAGGTTGCCACCTGCTTGAAAGCCGATTTTATTGTAATTATACACGAGTTAGAGGAAATATTAAAATATGAGTGTCAAACCGTTTTTCCCGCAAATAGAAAATTTATAAGCGTATTTTGAAAAGAGTTGCCACCATTTTTAAAAGTCAAGTTCAATTAAATTATACACAAGGATATAAAATATTAAACCATGGGTATCTAACTGTTCGTCTCGGCGAAGACAAATTGCATTTCTATATTTTTGATAGGGTTGCCACCTGTTATACATATGTGACAGAAACCGAAACGCGTTTACTGGTTACACATGCGATGGGCAATTAATAAATAAAATTAGGCAGTACAACATCTGTTGTCTTTTTCTAGTGTCATATTAAAAAATGTTAAAAAAACATTTGAATTTTTAAATTATTTAGTTTTATATTTTCTAATTTGAGTTTTCAACTTGCAAGATTCGTCCACAACTTTTCATGTTATTTCGGTTATTTTTTCCTTCCCCTAAAAACTACAAACAATGTTAGAGCCTTTTCATAATATGCTAATGATAATGACATTCAAAAAATACCTAAATTCATAACAAACAAAAAAAAAAAACAAATCTTATTAATGGCGTTAGGTAGCAAGTTTTTGAAAATGTCTGACATAAATGTGCCGTTAAGTCACGCCTTTTGCCTCGCTTCTATTAGCGCCGAAACGTGCAATGCCAATGAGAACGAAAAGCGGAGGGATGGTGCCGCGTGATATTCTCAACACTTTGTTTCACAACCGTTACTTAGGCAACACAACTTTAAACAAAATGTGTTATCGAAAGGAAAAAACACCAGTAGCAACATTGTTACAATAAAACCAACAACAACAACAACAACTTATTAATCGAAACGGCAGCTCATGTTTTCGACATAAAAACATAAATAACAAAAAACTACCAACAAACACACACAGATAGACACAGCAACTTTGTTTGTTGTTGTTGCTTTTATTATTACATACTTAGCTTCGCCACAACATGTTGATGATGGCTCACCTCATTTTTAGTAGCGCGACTAAAATACTAAAAGTTCATATTACCGCGGCACGACATTAGCAACAACAACAACCACAACATATGGCCAAGTGGAGGGACAACGCACTTGGTTGTTGTTAATTTTTTGTTGGTGTTGATATAAAAAATCGCTACAACAAATATTAAATCACGCCATGCTTTTTGCGTTTACCTACGCTTGCTAAAGGTTTTGTTGTTGTTGTTGTTATTGTTGCTTTTGTCATAGATTATATGTCGTGTTGTTGTTGTTGTATGATATTTTGACATTTTATGTTTAACATTGTCGTCGTGCGTTGTTAATTTAGCGTTTTGTCAAAATGTTTAATTACGCATTCGCACGCAAAGTAGTTGGGAGGTGGAAGACTAAAGTTAGCGGGCAATATAAGAAGGCAATTTTGCTACAAAAAATGTGTACAGCAAGAAAATGTTACATCAGCAAGTATTTACGACAAGTTCATAAGATATTTACAATATGTAGTTTTGTGGGCGAGTATCAGGGAAAGGAGATTACCATGGCTTACTCACCACACCCATTTAACATACACCTAATTCGTTGGGCCTGTGCCATATGATAGCAAAGTTTTTGACAGTTATGAGGTGAATAGAGATGAGATTTGACAATCAATTGGAAATTTTTGACAAGTCGAGTAAAAGATAAGGCCGAAATTAGTATGAAACGCGCGTTTCTTTATACATATGGTTTTCAAAAACAAAAAACGCATGTTATGGCAAGAATTATCTTAATTATAAAGATGAGAGGTTGCCATTATGTTTTAAAGAGGATTTTGGGCAAGCGACCGCCACTTTTTGCAGCCATTGGAACCGTATGCCAGCAATAACGCGCCGAATATTCACTTTGAAGTTGTCAATCGTATAGGGCTTATCTGCGTAGATAAGCGACTTCACAACAAAAAAAAAAAACAAGTCCAGCGGTTTAAATCGCACGATCTGGCCTATGACGCGAGGTAAAGGAACTTATAGTGTTTCCTTCAATAAATTTATTGTTTCTTTGGCTGTAGGCATGTAGCGGCGCCGTCCTTTTGTTGGAACCAAAGGTCGTCCAAATCAAGATCCTCCAATTCAGGCACGAAATAGATCGGGATCGGTGGCCGTCTCGTTTTCGGCCCATTCACTGAGTGCTAGGCGTTTGATGGTCATCATTAGGAAATGGCAAACCAAAATTAGTATACATCAGGTAACAGCTTCAAAAACGACCAACTCTGAAAAAAGCATTTCCTCCTTGAAAAACTCATGTCTAAAAGAAACACATACATACATTCGAAAACTAAGCGAAACTACAATAATATGGCACTACCGGCAAAAAAATAGGTATATAAAAAGACTATATTACTTGTATTTATATTATTTTTTTATGTACACGGATTGGCACAGCAGAAATGGTAAATTTCCTCTCCATAGTAAAAAGGTATCTCACCATAGGACTTTGCTACCGTTTGGTACTGGCCCTAATATTTCGAATTTTGCCATACATCAAGTGCGCAAAATGTGCAGCCAACACATCTTTGACAGTTGCGAAGTGAATAAAATTGTATGTTCCCGCTGAGAGCTTAACTCATGCCCATTAATTGCAGTAATCTGGTTTCAAAAAGAGTAGCAGTAAGCCATGATAGATATTTTCATAAAATCTGAATTAATTAATCTGGCTTTAATGTTTTCAATCCACTCAATGCCTGAGTAATTCTCTAATATCTATAAAATTCCACCATAGCTAAAATTTTATTCACCATATATCCCCATGGTGAAAACGATACAAAAAGTGACGCAGATGAAAACAGGGAACGCAGATTAGAAAGAAGTTACATGGCGTTTCGTTTCCTTTCTCCAATTCACTCTACACTAGAAACCAATTGGATCTAATCAGATTCTAATATCAATCAACAAAAGTCAGATTAATTCTGGTATTGTGAAATTGGCGAAATTTTTGGTTAGCGAAACGGTGGGATGGAATGCAACTTTTTTATAATCTACCTTCTTTGACGAAAACTTTGACAGAATCAGCAGCGTAATAGCAGATTTTGCTTAAAAACAAAGTGTATGTATCTAATCTCTAAATCGTGTGTACTCTTTCCAACGTCTATAATAGCACTAGTGTGTATTCCTTCTAACATTAGCAACAACGTGTTTTCTCACAGTTCTCTCCACCAGTGAATCTGGCGTGACGTCACAACCAAGTTACCCTCCCGAATTTCAGAACAGACAGCGCAATCTTTTATTCTATCATTGTGGATATATCCCCTTTGATACCGATATTTTTTACTCGATACGTTTGAAGCGATATTTTTTGGAAGCGAGTATTCAAATTCAAATTATATTTATTGAGACCAAAATAAAGAAACAATAATTCAAATTATTTACAAATGAAGATAATTATAACTTAAGACTATACATATTTTATCTTAAACAAAGGTTTTTGAAAAAAGATCTTAATCTGAAGAAAAAAAAGTTACAATAAACGCTTGCTCCCGGCAATTTTTAAAAGTATTCTGAGGGCTACGACTCAATCTTAAAACTAACTTAAAACTATTTTATAAAGAAACTTTACAAACTATAATAAATAAATAAAACTTATGCTTATACTAGCCCCTGTGTGAACCAGGTGTTGATTTTACATAAAAGTTTGAGCAGAAGGCTTCTGGGTGATTAACATCATTTATTATATTTTCCTTACTAATACCAAGTGGAGACAAATACTTGCTGTTGACCCAAGTATGGCCCGATTGCGACAAGATACCATCAGAAATCAATGGATTGTCACAATTCTGAACATGGTCGAAAAACCTTAATATTGCTCTTATTGCATATTTATTAAAAGGGAGTACTTTTGAGTTTAAATAGATATAATTATTTGAGTATCTTTTTTTAAAGTTAATAAAGTTTTTATTTAAACAGAATCTAATAATTTTACGTTCAAATATTTCAATTCTTTTCATCAAAGAAGGCGAAAAATGAAACCAAATCGGCAAAGCATACGTTAAGACTGGACGGAGAGCGACTTTATAAATCAAAATTTTAGTGCTTGTGCTTAAACTTGTATTTTTCATTATCATTGACAGTGCATAAAAACGGTTATTACACTTTTTTATCATGTCGTTAGCATGAAAATTGAATTTAAATAAGTTGGTGAATGTAACTCCAAGATATTTCATTTGATTCTGAAAACGAATATTATGACCATTAAGATTTAGAAACAGGTCTTTACTCTCCTTTACAACCCCTCTAGGTCCCTTCCCTGACGCATTTCTGATGCAGATAGGTACAGTTTTGGCCTCATTAATCCTAACCCCCCAATATTTATAGAAATTATTAATTTTTTCCAGATGATTCTCTACCATTCGCACCGCCACGGTAGGGAATCTGTTATGAGCATAAACTAAAGAATCATCAGCGTACAGAATACTTACTGAATTATTGTGACTATGTGGAAAATCAAACATAAAAATATTGTAAAGCAAAGGAGCTAGAATAGAGCCCTGTGGAACACCACAATTGCAAACTCCAAGATCCGAGGGACAATCATTAATAAGCACAAAAAATTTTCTATCTGACAAAAAACTTGAAATAATTTTAATAATACCATGATTCAAACCAATCTGAACTAACTTAAAAAGAAGCCCTCTATGATAAACACGATCGAACGCTTTTTCGATATCTAATGATACTGCTACAGTACAAAGTTTATTTCTTAAGTTTACCAATACATCATTGGAAAATTTAAAAAGTGCATGTTGCGTGGAATGTGCTTTTTGGAAACCAAACTGATAAGACAGAACAATCTTTTCCGGGTGCAAATCATAAATTTTGGAATGAATTATTTTTTCAAGTAGCTTACCAATGTTAGATAGTAATGAAATAGGTCTAAATTCTTTTGCCTCAACAGAATTACGATTTTTTTTTAATGGTATTATCTTAGCAACTTTCCATTTTAACGGAAAATATCCATTATTTAAGCAGTTATTGAATATAATAAGTCGAAATTTGATAGCATTTTCTGGCAGTTTTTTAATTAGACAATTCGAAATGCCATCTGGTCCTGCAGATGGCTTTGAATTCAATGAAATAATTGTGTCTTTTAAAATATATTTATTTATCAAAAGCTTATAAGTATTTGTTGGAGGATCAAGCGATGTAAGACTGGGAGAGAAATCAACAATATTACCAGCAAGAATGTGGTCATGCGCATCCAGGGCTCTTCCACACGACCAACTGAAGCACAATTAGGAGTTATTTCCGAATAAATATTTTCGTAATAAGATTTGAACACTAGAGCCTTTGCCTTATCTTCATAAATCTCCACATTATTCACCAACAACTTATCACAAAAAACATTCGGTTTCATCTTAGCCGCTCTATAAATTTTCCTAAAAGCATGAGGTCCTGGCGTAATTGTTTCAAGGAATTTATTGAACCTCTCAGCTCGCGCCTTACTAATCCAATCCTGCAGAAGCACTTTAATATAATAAATTTGAGATGAAATTAATTTGTATTCCAGAGAAGTTCTATGCCCGTATGAATGATAAATTTTTTTTAATTTTTTTTGCCACATATGCTTAATAGCAATTAATTTCTTAATTTGATTATTATAAAATGGAGAAAATTCTATATGCTTTGTAACGCAGGAATTTTTTATCTTGACAATTTGTAAACGTTCAGCAAACTTTTCCATATATTTATCTAATTCAATATTAGTAAGATTAATATCTGCTGGAGGAAGTCCTTCAGCAAGATCTTGATTGAAATCATTTGCAAAAGATATCCAATCTGTTTTAACAGTAAACTTCGCACTATTAAATAAAAGATCAACATTTGGAATTGCTATATGAAGAATAAGAGGAAGGTGGTCTGAAAAGGAGGATCCTAGGAAAATTTTAAAGTTTTTAATATTGAAATCTATTATATGTGAAGACAAAAGAAAATGATCCAGATACGATTGACCTCCAGGGTAAGAAGGTTTCCTACCGCAAAGTCTAACTAAATTTTGATCCGAGGTTTGTAACCAATCAGATAAGCTTGTCCCGTTAGAATTCGTTCGCGAGTCTCCCCAGTCAACACATTTTGCATTAAAATCACCTCCTAGAATTGACGCAAAAAAATTTGAACTGAAATTCGCAAGGTCATTCAAACCTTGTTGTAGATTATTAACTGACATATTTGAAGGCATATAAACATTACCAATTAACAAATCTGTTTTCCTTGAATTGATAATAACCTGAACTTTAATAAATAAGGAAGAAAATTGAAGATAGGGACTATGAATTCTACTATGTGTTATGTTTCTTCTAATTGCAATTAGTAAACCTTGTTTTGCATCGTCTCTATATATAGAAAAATGTCTTAAAGAAACGGAAATATCTGAGTAAAGATGAGTTTCCTGAATAAGAGCAATATCAATATTTTCACTGTCCAGAAGGTATTGCAATTCGAGAACTCTCAATTTATTAATTAAAGAGCCAACGTTAAAAGTTACAATTTTTAATTGCTTAAAAACCATATTTTGTTCTTACCTCAGATAGTAACTGACAGCATTGATCTCTGAGATCGTCTTTAGATAAAGAATTACAGTTATCCAAGAATTTTTGTATCTTGTCTTCAATAGTATCTGTAACAGGTTCAAGTATTCGTTTAGCAACAGCAAGAAAGTCTTCTATTAATTTCGGTTTACGTATATTCGGTAATTGACTATAGCGATTATTACTATCTACATTGTAAAATTGGCTAGCAAATGATTTACCTTTAGATACAAAAGAATGATTATTTAAGGCCGAATATACATTATTATTCGCTTTTAAACTTATATTATTTGACAAATTATTACTCTTATTTTTAAATTCTGAATAACGTTTAAAAGCTGGACATCCCCTCCAATTAGCCGGATGACCCAAAGTATTGCAATTCACACAAAAGGCTTGAGAACCATCATCTTTTTGGATCAGACAAGCTCCTGCTTCATGGTTTTCATTACATTTCATGCAACGAAAAGCTCTATTGCAGTTTTTAGCGGCATGACCCCACTGCTGGCAGTTGCAACATTGAATCGCATTTGCGTTAACCTTGGGCTTTTCCCACGTAACCATTTGATATGCTATAGTTTTAATTTTAGCAATATCTTTCAGTTCAAAGCCTTTATTCAAAGTAACTAAGAAAAGACCTGTATCAACGGCTTGTTTCTTTGAATAATTCGTTACAAATTTATTTACGGATGCCACTGTTGAAGGGCAGATTTCGTCCAATTCTTGCTTAATTTCTTCAGCCGACATATTATAATGTAACCCTCGTAAAATTACGCTTGCTACTTTTAATTGTTTTGGGGTCATTGAATAAGAATTAACTTTTTTTTCTTTAAGTTGCGCCATCATTTGTAAATAGATATCCAAATCCTTTATAAGAAGTTTACTTTTATATTTGGATTTATTGATAACCTTAAATTCCACTTGGGGATATTTTAACTTGAGTTGATCAATTAAATTTTTCACATCTATATTATAAAGAAAGATAGGTGGACAATATTCGGCGACTTTTTGTTGTTTAGCTGCTCTCTGTTGTGAGATTGTTTTTGAGTGCTTATTTGCATTCAAATTTTCGGTACTTTTCTCTTCTGCGTTCTCGGCCTGAGCAATCACTTTTGGTTCTCTTAAAACGTTAAACTCCAAGTCATTAAAAATTGCAAAGCGATTTTGCGAATTCATTTCGCCCACTAGATTTCTCTTTACCATTGGATATGGTGATGAACTGTTTATTCTCTTTGTTGAATTTCGATGTTTAGGTGTAACAAAATTATCTGAAGAGCTTAGATCATATGAAGCATTAGTCAAATGCGATGACTGTACCAAATTGCCGCTATGTGCAGGTAACAATTGTTCAATAGATGTAACACTTGGAAGCGGTGGAAATTAGTTTTGCTGATTATTACTGTTGTTGGTAACATATAAAAAATTATTATTGGGCAAGTGTTCAGTAGCGGGTAATGAGTAGGCTCCATCCGCCTCATTACCCTCCATGCTGGCCGCACTATTAAGCACCCACACGTGAAATTATACTTTAATTTATTGATTATAACTATTTGTATAATATATTCAAATTCACAGAATACTTATAACACAAATATATTAGAAATGAGCACAATCTAAATGAGTTGCAATGCTAACAATAGCACACGATAGACCGCGAACTTAAGACAACCTATCTCGTTGACGAACTCAGAGACTCTCCTCACTCAGAGACTCTAACATTAGCAACAACGTGTTTTCTCACAGTTCTCTCCACCAGTGAATCTGGCGTGACGTCACAACCAAGTTACCCTCCCGAATTTCAGAACAGACAGCGCAATCTTTTATTCTATCATTGTGGATATATCCCCTTTGATACCGATATTTTTTACTCGATACGTTTGAAGCGATATTTTTTGGAAGCGAGTACTTGAACCCCAACGTCATATCGCATTTGGGAAGAAAAATATTTACAAGAGAGTAGCTAATAGAACGAGAACAATATTATTTTCAAATTTTTTTTTTGTTATAGAAATGCTCCTAGAATATTTAAAAATGTTTGAAAAATATGTCGATAACGGTTTTTCGCAGTTAATGCTCGAATATATGGAAATAGTGTTAAGGAATACAAGGCTCGCTTCAAGGCCACACCGTGAGCTAATCCCTTTCCAGTTTTATGAGAGATGCGTCGTCTGCTGTCAACTTTGCTCAAGTTCTAAATGCCATAGCTATTGGTGAAATAAATCGATAGACCGGAAAGGAGGCAAATTTTTCAAAACTGGAACCTTCTCAATTAATTGGTACTTATGCAAACTAATGTTTTATTAAAAAAATTGTGACTCTACTTAATTCTTATTTTTGGGTATCGCATCTTAGAAATTCGACATTTATGAGTACCAGAATCTTTTAGAGCGATACATTGAATGAGTATCGATACTTTGTGCCCGATATTGTGTCCCTCATCCAAATATCACTTTGATGCGTATTTACATAGACACACATAAAAAAGACCGTACACTCAGAAAAAAATCAAAAATTGTGTATTTAAATCAAGAGCCAAAAGGAAGGCAATACTAAATATTCTAATACGGAGTACACAATTTTTATTTTAAGATGTGTTTTATTTTTTAACCAAAAATTCTGTTTAGAATATTTAAGACCGAATTGTTCTTAAAATTTCAAAAATTAAAGGGGTAAATTCAATTCCCGTCGGACGTATTTTTAGAACGCCACTTTTCTCCGAGAGTAGAAAACCAAATGAACGGTTGCGTGGAGTCCTTAAGCGTGGAAGTAGTGAAACTTGAAAGGGAAAATAAAAAGTACCCAAATCTATACTTCCTGCTTTCCGAATTTGTTCTTCACTCTGATTTTCAACTGAAACTGTACACGATTGAACTTAAACGGGATTATAGGAATTCTATTATCCTTTGGCTCCACCAGTGATAATGAGGAGCGTAATCTGGTACCATTGCATCACCTCGCTGCATCCTGAATGCAAGAGGATGTCTGACATCATAACCTCCCCATCCCCTTACTCTTTAGTTCCAACTTATATGACGAAACTCTTGAGAACTCTAAGCAGTTTAGAGATTCCTTCATACTTTTTTTTAACAACTGACAACCCTCTTTAAAAGTATTAGAAAAACGCTTCCCTACACCTTTTTCGTTTCACGCCGGTATTGTGATATTTCATTTAGTATATCAATTAATGTATATTTTACTTTTTAAACGGGTGGCAACCCTCTTTCAAATTTTTTTCAAAATTAAGCTTTCTTGGTTTTTTTTGACACCCATGCTGAAATATAACATTTCATTCGACTTATTAAATTATTTTAAATTGGAAGGGTCGCAAAAAATCATTATAATTTAATTTAAATTTTAAAACAGGCGGCAACTATTGGAAAAAAATTCTAAATTAAATTTTTTTAAACCTCTACCGTAGGGAACCCAAATTGCGTTATTTGATTTAGCTTATTAATTTTGTTCATTTGAACTTTTTAAACAGGTGGCAACTCTTTTTCGAAAATATCTTAAAACTTAATACAGGTTAGAAACTATTTATGTTTCTAATTTTATCCAAGTCCGCTCAGCCGATTCGGCGTCATATATTTATTTTAATTTTATACAGAAAAAAATAAGGGTTTCCGAGGATAAGTTTTAAGTGATTGGAATTATCCTTTAATTAGGAAATTTTTAATCTGGTTAGGGATATGCATCGCTAATCCAGATTACCGAGCTTTCACTCTAATTCGAGGCAATATATTTGTAGAAGGTTATTGAAAAAAAAAACTAAATTCAAGAAGGTGCCAAAATATTTTGGTAAATGTAAAAAATCACATTCGTCACCTCTAAACACAGCAGGATATTTCGGTGAGCCTTTTTTTTAAGCGCAGCGCCAGTTTTTAATGCGCTGTGACAAAAAGCAAAATCAAATGTGCAACGATAAACAACGAACATCGAGAAACAAAGGACACTAAAGGTGAAAAGCGATGGAAAAAAGAGCATGCGAAAATTCTCTAATCCTATTAGAGAAATAATTCACTAATAGCGATATTGAAAACACACAGCAACACTGTGAACGGTAAAAAGGGGCAAAAAATATCAGAGACTGGAAGTACGCAAAATCGGATAATATGAGACAATTGAGGGAATTGCATACATGAATTTGCTTTTTTTGTGCAATGTGTGGCGTATGCAACATAAGCGCCTACGGATGTGCATATGTATGTATGTCTATAAATAAATATGAGCATTAGACCAGCATAAAGTAAAAAAAAATTTTTTATTGTTTTCATGCGCTTTATTAAAATCGGCGCTGATATAATTAATACACTTTTAATTAAAAAACAGCAACGTGAGTATCCAACGAAAGGTTATTTAACGTTCGGTAGCCAGGATATTTTCTTAAGCAGGGTTGCCACCTGCTAAAAAAGTGAAAATAATTCTATTATTTTTAAGTTAAACAGAGCAATTTGATATACATATTGCTAAAGGGGGTTGAGAATTACTTAGCCGTGATAAATATTTTTGAACAGGGTTGCCACTTATTACAAAAGCTTAAATACATAAAATAAATATAATATATTATTTCAGTAAACACAGCAACGAGAGCATCAAACGAATTGTTAACGAAAGTTCCTTAGTTAGGACATATTCTTAAGGAAGGTTGCCACCTACTAAAAAAGTTAAAATACTTATACTATTTTTTTAAGTAAAACAGAGTAATAAGAATATCAACTGAAAGGAGTTTGTGAATTCCTAAGCCACGATATATATTTATGAACAGGGCTGCCACTTATTACGAAAAGTTTAAAATTTATGTATTAATTTAAATTAAATATAATATGCTTTGGAAGTAAAACACAGCAATGTGAGTAGCATACGAAAGGTTATTGCGCGTTCTTTAGCCAGGATATATTATTTAACAGGGTTGCCACCTACTAAAAAAGTTAAAACAATCTAAATTTTTTTTAAAGTAAACCAGAGCAAGATGAATATGAAAAGAAGTGGTTTCAAGAATTTTTTAGAAACAAAATATTTTTGAACAGTGTTGCCATTTACTATTTATTTGCCATTTATCATTTACCTTTTATTATTAATTTAAAATAAATATACAATATCTTTTTTAACAGAAACTCAATAATGTGAAAGTTCTTTAGCGAGAATACATTCTTGAACAGGGTTGCCACCTACTAAAAATGTTAAAATAATTGCAATATATTTCTTTGCCACGATATATTCGAGAACAAAGTTGCCACTTATTACAAAAATTAGAATATATTTATTAATATAAAATAAGTATAATATTGTTTTAAGTAAAACACAATTAATTAAGTAAAACACATATTAAACGAAAGATTATTGAAAGTTCTATAGCTAGGATATATTCTTAAAAAAGTTAAAATAATTTGAATTGTTTTAAGTAAAATAGAGCAATACGAATATCAAATATCAAACGAAGGGAGGTTAAAAATTCCTCAGCTACCATAGATTATTGATCAGGGTTGCCACGTGCTACAAAAGTTAAAATGCATATATTAGTAAAACACAGCAATGTAAGTATCAGATGAAATATTATTGAGAGGTCCTTGACCAGAATATATTCTTGAGCAGGGTTGCCACCTACTAAAAAGTCAAAATAATCTAATTTTTTTTAACTAAAACATAGCAATATGGATATGAAAAGGAGGGCATTTTCAGAATTTCTTACCCAGGATGTATTTTTGAACAGAATTGCCACTTGCTAAAAAAGTTAAAATAAATATGATAACTTTTTTATGCGAATCACAACAATTATCTGGCAGATATTTGGCTCTCGCCAATTTTTTTTCTAATAAAATAATGCAAATACTTAGCGCGGAGTAGAAACTCCCCACACTCATCCCTTATGGTGTTAACGAAATTTGATTGATTCCGTTGACAGTTTTTAATATTCACTAACAGTGCGTTAAATTAAATTCTTGCTTACATTTTTTTGCAGCATTCTTACCTACCCTCTCTTCAATTGTCTTGAGACAAAGCGCTGAAAACTCATTACGGTGCTTGTAAAATGGTAATGAGATTGAATGGTTTGGTCAAAAATGAATGCCACTGTCAAATTATTAAATGTATATGTATGTATAGTATCTAAGTGTGTAGGACTGTACATTTGTTGGGGAAAAAGAAAATACCCTACAGGAAAAAGATACACGGGTAATATCATAAAAAAAAGAATTTATGGCGAACTCAGGAATTTACAAGTCAATTCTGAATAGAAACTCCTGGAGAATTTTTCGCCCTTTCCCATTCTCAAGCAAATTTTTCGGTAGTGTCTCTGCAGATTAGGGCTGATAGTGGTGAGATTCGGATAAAGGTTTAATATGTTGCATAAAGTTGATGAGGCATAAGGAAAAGGGGCGAGTCATCAAAATATTATCGGTCAATAAGATATACACAAATTTCTCTATCGGAAAAATAACCTAAACCAGTCAGTCTCGAATTCTGTTGTAAATGCTGTGGATTTTCCTGCAGACTTTGTTTGTATTAAATTTTCAAGCGCAGGTGGATATTTACCGGTGGCCTACGCTGCGTGTGTCCAATTTGTAATTGCTTTTTTTCCCAACACTCATTCCCAATTTCTATACATCTTTTGTGCGCTTCCATTCTTCATTATCCGATTTACGTTTTCACTTTTCAGTTTTTCAGTTTGTCCATTCACATTTCCTTCCGCACTCATACATTTTTCTATGCGTTTGTAAAAATGTATGTATGTATGTATTTTGTATAGATACTTTGTTGGAATGTTTTTTTTTTCTTATGTAAGCGGCTGCAGCTTATTTCCTTCCGCTTTTCCTATGCAACTAGTTTTTTTTTCTTTGTATTTGGGTTAACTTCTTGTCGCTCTTTTAATTACGTTGTTATGTCTGTCATTTTTCCATAATTTTGACCACACACACACACATATCTATTATTGAATTTTATGCACCTACTTATTATCTTTATTTGAAAAATTTCACACAACAACTTGGCTGGGAGGAGAAAAACTTGCGCTTTGTTTGAGAATTCAATTTGTAAGCTGGTTAAATTTTTTTCCATGCACTTTTCTTTATTTATCGCTTTTTGTTCATTTTGCTGCTACCTCACTCTCACACCTTTTCCACTCAACTCACACATTCTGCCGACTGTCATTTCAATTCCATTGCAATTCGCTTTGTCCATTTCGTTCGTTTAGTCTGATTGTTTGTCAGTTGGCCGTCGCCGCCGCCGCCACCACCTCGGAATCGGCTTATGTTCGCCATGTTTATGCATCTGCATATTTAATGCGTTTAATTTGCAACTTTTTAATCAGCCTAATCGGATTTACACTGACAAACTTGTAACAATTCAATATGCGCAGACAAACATACACATACATACATACATACATACATACATATCCAATCATATGTCCATTCATATATACCTAAAGGATGTGTAAACCTCTTTGCAAAATTTATTTGTTTCTAGTGCAGCTCAGATTTTCTTTTGTTTGCAATTTAGGCTGCTAATCGATTTTTCACATGATTTCACGCCAGGTGAATAGATAAATGAAAAATATTTTTTGTTTGCTCATTTAAAGCTGTAGCTAATTATAGAAAGAGAAATATATGTACTTTATATGTAAATCACTCGCAAAAACCTTTCTTTTGCTACTCACAATGATTTGTTGTACTTGTAAAATACATAAAATTTATTTAAATTAATATTTCTATATATTTTTTAACTTTCGTAATAAGTGGCTACCCTGTTCAAGAATATATCGTGGATACGGAGATCTCAAAAACATTTCTTTTCGTATCCATATTGCTCTGTTTTACTTAAAATAATTATTTTTATTTTAACTTTTTTAGAAGGTGGCAACCCTGTTCAAAAATATATCCTGGCTAAAGGATTCACAACAACCTTTCGTTTGGTACTCATATTTATTTGCTTTACTTACAAAACATATAATATTTATTTAAATTAATATATGTACATACATATATACTCTTTTAACTTTTGTAATAGGGGGCAACGCTGTTCCAAAATATATGGAGGCTAAGGCGTTCTCAAAAACCTTCCATTCGATATCCCCATTGGTCTGTTGAACTTAAACAAATTATTATTACTTTAACTTTACTAGTAGGTGGCAACCCTGTTCAAGAATATATCCTGACTAAAGAACTCACAATAATATTTCGTTTGTACTCACATTGCTGTGGTTTACTTACAAAACATATAATATTTATTTAAATTAATATATTTGTGTACATACAATATATTTTTTTAACTTTTGTAATAAATGGAAACCCTGTTCCAAAATATATGGGGCCTAAGGAATTCTCAATACCCTTCCTTTCGATATCCACATTGCTCTGTTTTACTATAACAAATTTGGATTATTTTATCCTTTTTAGTAGGTGGCAACCCTGTTCAAGAATTTATCCTGGCTAAAGAACTTTCAATAACCTTTCGTTTGATACTCATATTGTTGTGTTTTACTTTAAAAAATATTATATCATTTTTTTTGTTTTGATAGGTGGCAACTCTTTTCACGATCATATGCAAAATAATGGTCTTAAGTATTCTCTATAAGCATTGGGTTGAATTCCATGTCACTATATTTTACTTAATTTACACCACTTATCTTCTCAAAATTTTTAATACTTGGCAGTATACTCAAATCAGCTGGTGTCGCTTAAAATGAAATTAACACAACTTCGTGGTTCTTTTTGACACGAATGGAAGGTAGGAAAACATAGTTTTCATAAATATTTATAAAGGGTTCTTCGTTATCTGCCAGACAAAATGTGATGCATATAGCAATAGGTAGGAGTTTTCCCATACCACTACTTTGAAATAAATTTTCGACTTCTTCCAGTGTATTTTTTGTACTTCCCTACGTGTATTGGTGGTATCGAGAAATTTGTACAAGTATTTCTCGTAGTAAAATTAATGAAACTCGCATAAAAAATATCGAAGTTTCTCATTTTTTGAAACAGTTCTTGTTCATTTCAAAATCAATCCAATTTTAGAGTGTGAAGGCTTAAAAGTCCATTTTCCAGCACTTTATAAGCTCAGCCGAAATTTATTTTCCATAGTGGCAGCATCGGTTCCGTGTGTGCGTCTGTTTTCCAAAGTAGGGACAATAAGTTCTCAAAAAAGAAACGGCAAACAAACGAAAAATGACGCAACGCCGAACATAACTTGGCAAGGAGTGAAGGAAAATCGTTCTTATATACATAAAATTAATATTTTTAAAGAATCTATTTACTAATTAATTTCCTATAACCGGTTACCATAAAAAATTATCATATTTATAACCAATGTGAGAAAAAATCAAAAATACTAATGAAGGTACCTTTTCCAATTACTTTTCGTCCATTCGCACGACATATCCCAGTCAACGTAGCCGTGGTGTTTTAATTCGATGGACTATGGCAATGTCGCTTTAAAGCTCATAAACTCATATAACTTATCATTCCATCGTCTGCGGTATTCGTCAAGACGTAAAGGTCCAAAATTCGTTCAGAGAATCTTTCTCTAGAAAACTTCAAGGGTCGTCTAATCCATAGAATACCACGGGTACGATGAGGGACTTATAGAGCGTGGTTTTGATTCATCGAGAGTGGACTCTACTGTGCAGTTGCCCACTCAGCCCAATGTAGCACTTGTTAGCAAGAGAGAATCTATGTTGGATTTCGAGGCTTATTGTTGGTGTTAATGCTGGCCCTATACTTTGTCAAAATAGTAATTGCCAACAGTGACGCCGGAGCCTAAGCTATGCTAGCTCTTCATTTAATGACCGGAGGTACTTAGTTTTACCCTCGTTCACCTTCGCACTCACACTTTTGGCTTCTTTATCCAGTTTGAAAAAGGCAGAAGTAACGGCGCGGTTGTTGTGGCCGATGATGTCGCACGAAAGAGAGTCCCCCTTTCTGAAACTTCGTTGGGGTTCAAAAAGCTCGGTGCGGTGCTTCACAATTCTTACGGAGCTGGAGGTGTTGCTCAAAATTATTTTAAATGACCTCATCAGTCTTACTGTGATGTCAAATTCAGAAACAGGTTATCTGTCGATTTGTCGACTTCAAAAGATAAGATACGACATTTTTAGTTATTTGGGCAGATTAAATTCCAGGCGGCGGGCATGCATTTATCCGACCATATTTGGCAAATGAGTTGGTACATGCACTTTACCAGCTGGTCGCTGCCGCACTTGAGTAGCTCTGCTGGTAGCCCGTCAGTACTAGTGGCATTATTTTTCTTTAGGCGCACTATTACCACTCGAATGTCGTCGAAGTTGGGTAAAGGGACTTCGACTCTGTCTTCATTGGTTGCAGGTTCAGGTTCATCATCTTCGACGCTCTTCGCGCCACTGCCATTAAGCAGCGTGAAGGAGTGCTCCCTCCACAGTTTTAGTGTACTCTGGATGTTGGTCATGAGGTCGCCGTTTTCGGTCTTATAGGAAATTGCTCCGGTCTTGAATCCTTCTGTATCCCGTCGTATCTTCTGATGAGATTTTTCGGTCTCTTTTTCTTTCTCAGCTCCCTATATCTCTGCCGCACAGCTCCTCCCGATCTCAGTGTGACATTCCTAATCGTACCAGTCGTTCTTTCATGCTCGGCGAAAACCAGTAACATCTTCAGCGACGGTACGTAAAGAGCGAGAAATATATCTGGTCCCATTCCCCGCAAATTTTTTTAAATAATGCTCTCAGAGAACTCGAGTGCAAGCCGGGTGACGAAACGGCCGGCTATCTGTTGTGATTGTAGCTTTTGGATGTTGAGCTTTTCTTGAGTCACTGAGCGCGCGCTTTTTGCTGCACAGAGGCGCGTGCGATCTAAGTCGATGTGTGAATAGTGTGCAGGTCTAAGGCGCTGCAAGCATGCCTTCCGAGTACCACAAGATGGTCAATTTGGTTTCGTGTTTTTCCATCAGAAGATGGCCATGTAGCTTGATGTATCTTTGCATGCTTTAAGCCGGTATTACATACTGCAGTGTGGAGGGCTTCGGCGATCAGTCTCAGTCCGCTAGCGGCTGTTTCGTCGTGTAGGCCGAATTTACCGATTGTGGGACCAAAGATCCCTTCCCTTCCCACCTGGACATTAAAATAGCGTTGCAAGAATTTTATATCGCGACGGGGGTAGCATGGTAGTGATTTTTGTTTTGTTATTGCCTACGTTTTCGAAATTTGTTTAATGGGAAAGTTGCAATATTGCACCAGCAGAATTAGTCGATACCATTTGCCTGCAGTCTAAAAATAACGAGGTATATACATATGTATATATCTCATATTCCTCCTAACAAGGACCCCTTCACGCTCGTAAATCTTTCATCAATTCGAATATAAATTCTCCACTCACACACACACACACTTGTTGTGCAAATATTTATTTATATTTTCGATATTTTCGGTTTATCAACCAGCCGTTTAATGATTTTCTCAGCTATTGTCTTTCTATTATTATTATTATTACTATTATTGTTTTGCGTGTGCGCGGCGCATAAACATTTGTACAAACTTGAGGATTAGTCGACGAATATAATGCATACGCACATACATACATATTTCGGATTTTAACGCAAATAGCAGCTAGTAAATGGTTTTTGCATTAACTTCTCACGCAAACAACGGGCGTGTTGTAGCCGTCGCTGCGCTGCGCCGCGGCAAAAGCAACTGCACGCGCATGAGGAAAAGGAAACCAACACACACACGTAAATATATTTTGTATGGCTGCGCATGCGTAGACAATTTTTCCTCTTGCCATTTTGCGGCTGTGTGTATTTAGGACGCTAAATAAACAGTTGACAAGGAAAATAGCATTGATTTACAATAGCCTAGTAGTATAGCGTGATTTGATCCTGCGGTTAATAGAGATTTGTTTGGCCAAGGATTTTGTGTCTCCATATTTACACTCTTTGTGGTTATTGTGTAATTTTCATTTTTCACTAAATATTTTTTTTTCTTTCTCTTTAGCGCATTTCTTTTGCGGAACGTTAATGAATGTCATTGCAAATGGTAAATAACATAAACAATAAATATTTACTCGCTTAGGCCGACAAGTATTGATGGAATGGAAGAAAAAGGCAGGCCATAAAGATGATATGAGTTTTCCATACGCTAATGTGTTAAGAATATATTTTTCCTACTTTGAAAGATTTTTTGTGGGTTTTTTTTTTAAATAATGGGAAGTACATAGATATAATATATACGCATAGCTATTTTAAAAGCGCATAACGATTTTGTTTTTTTTTGCTACAATAGCCGAACGCCTTAAGCGACTGATCACTTTGCAGGCAATTCAATCGTGCGACTCTACTTCCTATCGCTTTGTTTTTTTTTGTTTTTTGTTTTTTTCTACTACTACTTATTTCATTGCACTCACTCTCACACTGCATCAATTGCATCATTTAATCCACTTAAGTAAAACGCACGCGCTCTACATACACTCCCAGCTGGATGCTGCTGTCTGTCACCCGCTGTGGCCGGCGTTGGCGTTGGCACGCGTTGCCATTTAGGCGCTGCCGCAGCAAGAGTTTAAAAATTAAATATTTTTCCCGCTTTTTATTAGGTTAATTACGGCTATTTGATTGAATGAATTGAATTGCGCAGGAAAGGCGGAAAGATGTCGACGGCAAGCGGTTGGCGGCCATTTTTCTGTTTGTGTCTAGCCAATTTGCCGTTTGGTTCAAAAGCAATTTGTACGACCGATGCTCAATTAATTTATAAACACTGTAGTATCTTAAATGGGAGTTTCTGAAAAGAGATATACATACATACATACATCATGTGATAGCAAATGCCATCGATAAGCAGCGTGTGGTTATTTTATTCTCCAACTTGGTGTACTCAATAAATTAGCGATCGTACTCGGTTTGCCTAAAATAAATCTATGTACACACAAAATGGCCGTTATTGATTTTTTGTCCATATTGGTTGGCACAATTTCGAAAACTAATTGCCGTTCATTGACTGGCGTCCGATTTCTTGATTACTGTGTGCCTTTAATTAAAATATATTGTATATGAATAATCTTAACAATATGAAGTATGTTCATTCAATTGTGTATATATATATATATATATATATATATATACATATGTACATACTATGTATATTACTTACATACAGAGGCGCACACAGTAAAATATTTTTGGGGGAATTTTATGCTACTTCAATCTATTAAAAAACCAAATTGGTTCCAAGGTAGTGTAACAGTTTTAAGATTCTGGGGGCTAGTTGAACACCAAGCCCATTACAGAATAGATGTAAATATTTTTGATGGGTCAAATTTTAACTGATGAGTCGCCTAGGAAACTTCATCGACACCATTCTAAATTCTGAAAACTACAATTAAAATTCAGAATTTCAATTTCAAATTCAGAATGTTGCCATTCAAATTCAGAATTTCCATTTGAAATTCAGAAATGTTAATTTCAAATTCAGATTTTTTTTTTTCAGAGAATATCATTCAGAAAACTACAAATTAAATTCCGAATTTCCATTCAGAAAGTTACAATTCAAATTTAAAATTTTCATTTTAAATTCAGAAAGTTGCAATTTCAATACAGAATTTATATTTTAAATTCCGTAATACCAAATTCAAATTCAGAAAGCTATAATTCATGTTCAGAAATGGAAATTCTCAAACTTTCAAACTTGAAATTGGGAAAAAATTGCAATTAAAATTCAGAATTTGCAATTCAAATTCAGAAGGTTGTAATTCTAGTTCAGAATTTTCATTTCAAATTGAAAAAATTACAATTAAAATTCAGAAACTTATCATTCATATTAAGCATTTTCATTTCCAAATTCAGAAAATTGCAATACAAATTCACAATTTCCAACTCCAATGCAGAAAGGTAAAATTTTAGTTGAGAATTATTATTTCAAATTCAGAATTTTTATTTCAAATTCAGAATTTTATTTCAAATTCCGAAAATTACAATTCAAATTCAGAATTTCCATTTCAAATTCAGAAAGTTGCAATTTCAAAGCAAGGTTTATATTCTAAATTCAGTAATCCCCAATTCAAATTCAGAAAGCCATTATTCATGCTCAGAATTTCCATTTCAAACTCAAATTTTTCACTTCAAATTGGGAAAATTACTATTAAAATTCAGAATCTGCAATTCAAATTCAGAAGGTTGCAATTCTAGTTCAGAATTTCATTTTTAAATTCAGAAAATTACAATTCAAATTTTCAAACTTACCATTCAAATTAAGAGTTTTCATTTCCAAATTCAGAAAATTACAATAAAAGTTCAGAATTTCCATTTCATATTCAGAATTTCAGCTCCAAATTCAGAAAATTACAATTAGAATTTAGAATTTTCAATTTGATTTCAGAAAATTACAATTAAAATTCAGAAACTTATCATTCAAATTAAGAATTTCCATTTCCAAATTCAGAAAGTTAAAACTTAAATGCAGAAATTTTAATTTCAAATTTAGAAAATTATAATTCAAATTCCGAAAGTTTCCATTGAAATTCAGAATTACCATTCCAAATCCAGGCATTTGCATTTCAAATTTAGAAAGTTACAATTCAAATTCTGAAATTAAAGAAAAAAGTTCAGGATTGAAAAAACGCAGCTACCACAAGAGAGCAAAATGGGATTTAGTTGTCGCTAATGATATATTTACTATTTATGGAAAACCGATTTCATTTCATGTAAGTTTTAATGATATTTGAAGACATGCTTACTCAATCGGGAGAAACAATCTATGTACATAAATCCAGGTGATTACTTCACACATTATCAGATAGACTTCTCAGAACATCAGAACACCATCAGAGCCGAGCAGTACGCTTTAATAAGAACCAGCTATGCCAAAAATCAGCTCTGAGCATTTTAAGATCACCACTTCTATTCACTTAACTCAAACTAACCATAACTATTGCCGCTTTATTATAGATATCTCCCCATTATCTAACTTACCAGTTCAACCACTTTCATTGATTTCTTCTAACTATATGTGATTAGCTGAATTAGTGAAACCAATTATCTATCGTAATAAAATCGAAAATATATACGCAATTTTAATTTATTGCAAACCGATGAATTTTTATGAAACACTCTATTTTTATTTTTGAATATCTTAAATGCACACATTTATTGATATGCCCGATCAAAACCGGTTCCAACTTCAAATAGCGCCTCTAAAATAATATTCCAAATAATTCACATCTCAGGTGTAGAGTTTTCTTGTTCGAACTTTAACAGCATAAATCCACTCCGATTACCCTACGCATAACGATAATAATAAACCAAAAGCAAATAACAATACATTAATTTTGTCACCAAAGAGCAACAACAAAAACAACAGCAACAGTTACAGCAATCCCCACAGCAGCAACGACAACAATTTGTTGTTACAAATACACAGCGCTCTATATATAGTAAAAAAAAAATAATACCATATCCACGACTTTTTAACATAAACTAGTAGTTAATGCCTTGGTTGCGGCTGATAAAAGAAGGCATTTCGTCTTCCATTAAATCAACGCAATCGAAAAGGTAGCCAACGACGACACAATTTGCTGTTTAAAGTTGTCGGCGGGCGCACAGTGGACCAAACGAGTAGCCGATAAGCTAAGCTAAGCTAAGCATATAAGCCTAGCTATGTACATACATACATAAATATTTATGACCATCCATCCGATTCGATTGGCGTGTTAATGGTTAATACAAATTTTAGCCACGCTACAGCGTTTTTTTCAACTGATAAAAATATTCAAATGAATGAATGAATGAACTCGTCGTATGGGAATTTAATGGCACAAATGCGGAAAACATGACGTTAATTAATTTTATTTCATTTCTTAACCAATTCTCTAAGAATGTGTTTTGAGTAAAATTTAATGTTTAATTAGTTGACAAAAATTCGTGTATTTTACTTTGTTTCGACTAGTTGTCCGCCTCGGTGTGTGAATTCAATGGAGCAAGAATTGTTCATGTTTAGTTGATATGGTGGATAATAAAATTCGATGAATATCTAATTAATGGCAGATTTGTAGGAAGGAAAGAACAAAGAAAAAAAATAAATAAATGTATAGTTATATAAGCGCTGTTAGTGGAATAATTGGAGACTGGGTACTTAAAAAATTAGATACTGAAAAGAACAAGTTGTCTAAAATTACTGAAAAGCAGTAGACTAGGTTTAATATTATTAAATGCTCTAATATTCATTGCTAAGGAATAGGATAGTAAAACTTTTGTGCCGATTCTACAAAGAGATAGCGAGTTAAATATGGAAGTAGTAGTGGTAGTAGTCGTTAGTGGTAGTAGTAGGAGTAATAGTAGTAAGTAGTATTCAGTAGGAGCAATAGTAAAATATTAGTAATAATTAGTAGTAGTAGTAATTAGTAGTAACATAGGAAAAAATAGTAGTAGAAATTGGAAAAAATAGTAGAGGTCACTAGTAGTAGCATAAGAAAAAAAAGTAGTAGAAATTGGTAAAAATAGATGCAGTTATATGCAGTAGCATTACTAAAAATAGTCGTTATACATAGATATTTCTAGCAGTAATTAGTAGTAGCATAAAAAAAATAGTAGCGAAAATTGGTCAAAATAATAGTAGTAGTTAGTAGAAGCATTAGTACAAATAATAGTTATAAATTGAAGTAGCATTAATATAAATTGTAGTTATAATCAGCGGTAGCATTAGTAAAATAGTAGTAGAAATTAGTAAAAATAGCGCCACTAATTAGCAGTACCATTAGTAAAAATAGTAGTAGTAATTAGTAGTAGCATCAGAAAAAATAGTAGTAGCACTAGTAAAATAGTAATAGAAATTAGTAAAAAAAAATAGATGCAGTAATTAGCAGTAACATTACTAAAAGTAGTAGTTATAATTAGGGATGGCAGTAATTAGTAGTAGCATAAAAAAAATAGTAGTGAAAATTGGTCAAAATAATAGTAGCAGTTACTAGTAGCATTAGTAAAAATAATAGTTATAATTAGAAGTAGCATTAATATAAATGGTAGTTATAATCAGCGGTAGCATTAGTAAAATAGTAGTAGTAATTAGTAGTAGCATCAGAAAAAATAGTAGTAGCACTAGTAAAATAGTAATAGAAATTAGTAAAAAAAAATAGATGCAGTAATTAGCAGTAACATTACTAAAAGTAGTAGTTATAATTAGGGATGGCAGTAATTAGTAGTAGCATAAAAAAAATAGTAGTGAAAATTGGTCAAAATAATAGTAGTAGTTCGTAGTAGCATTAGTAAAAATAATAGTTATAATTAGAAGTAGCATTAATATAAATGGTAGTTATAATCAGCGGTAGCATTAGTAAAATAGTAGTAGTAATTAGTAGTAGCATCAGAAAAAATAGTAGTAGCACTAGTAAAATAGTAATAGAAATTAGTAAAAAAAAATAGATGCAGTAATTAGCAGTAACATTACTAAAAGTAGTAGTTATAATTAGGGATGGCAGTAATTAGTAGTAGCATAAAAAAAATAGTAGTGAAAATTGGTCAAAATAATAGTAGCAGTTACTAGTAGCATTAGTAAAAATAATAGTTATAATTAGAAGTAGCATTAATATAAATGGTAGTTATAATCAGCGGTAGCATTAGTAAAATAGTAGTAGTAATTAGTAGTAGCATCACAAAAAATAGTAGTAGCACTAGTAAAATAGTACTAGAAATTAGTAAAAAAAAATAGATGCAATAGATGATTAGCAGTAGCATTACTAAAAGTAGTAGTTATAATTAGGGGTGGCAGTAATTAGTAGTAGCATAAGAAAAAATAGTAGTAGAAGTAGAAATTGATAAAAATAGTAGTAGTAATTAGTAAAAAAACAGTAGTAATAGCATTAGTAAAAAAACAGTAGTAGATTTTTTTAAACATTGTAGAAGTTTGGAAATAAAATTTAGATACTTAGTATCCAAAATATTTTCCTCCTGTTTGCAAGAGCGGAATAGTGGCAGAGATTCCGTTCTACACTTTAATTTTTTTCTAAATTTTCTTAAGTAAAATGCTTAAATGCTTAAAACCCATTTCATCGCAAACATATAGAAAAAAAGTATTTGGAGAGTTATGAAATCAGATTTTGTGGTCGCATATGTAGACGGAGGGACAAAAAGTGACTGTGGTAAGCTGTTGGTTTGGTACCAGCAGTATTTGTACCGAAATGAGGATTCTCCG
Source organism: Anomoia purmunda (assembly GCA_951828415.1). Lineage (NCBI taxonomy): Eukaryota > Metazoa > Arthropoda > Insecta > Diptera > Tephritidae > Anomoia > Anomoia purmunda. The sequence continues at coordinate 8,363,191 of OX639996.1, forward strand.
ATTGCCATTCACCTGTGGCCACAATGATTCAAAGAGTTCACAGCTTCCGGGTGATTTAACCAAAGGATCCTCATGGTAACTCCCGAACACGCGTTTAGGCTTTTAGCTTAAATGAGCGAAACTGGCGGGACCACTCCGAGCTTTTTGGTTTAAGGCCTTTGGTTTGAAAACCAGGAATGTCCAAACCCTTAATTCGGAAGGTACCGCTTCCCGGCTGATTGATGGTCTGTCGGCTTTTACTTCGGTTGTAAATGAGCACGGGGTTGGATTTGTGATGGGTCGAAAAATTTTTCGGCTACACCTTTACGGAAGAGAAAGGCCTTTAATACCAGGAAGGGAAGGGAAGGAACCCTTGCTCCCGCCATCTGAAAATTCAGCCTATACAACGAAATATCCACTAATGCGAAATATCCACTAATGGACTGACGCTGATCGAGTACGTCGGGGTCCGAATAATGGTAGTATTTAGTACCAGATTCAAGCATGCAGCAAGCTACGTGGATATCTCCGGACAGAAAATCACGAAACCAAAATTACCATGTTGTGATTAGGTATGCTTGTGCTGACTTGGACTATTGTAGACTATTCGAGTTTCTACCATCGATTCAGATCGTCATCTTGTCACATCCAAGATTATTACACTTCTCAGTACAGCATAAAGGACGCATCCATTGACACAAGAAGAACTCGACGTCGAAAAGCTGCAATCACAATAGATAGCAAACCCCTTCGCCATTCGGCTAGGCTTTGAGCTCTCAAAGAGTAACGTTCCACAAAAAGATGTATACGGGCAATGGGACCAAATTTTTCGCTCAAGGACGATGGTAGAAGAAGGATGTTGACTACAGAGTTACGTCAGACGCATATTCCGTGACAAGAAGAGAGAAGCCGAGATGCGGAAGAGCGAGGAGTTTGTAAAATTACATTGAACAACGCCACCAGCTCTTGCCAGGCGAGGTTTCTGATTGTCTATCGCGCAACTTCTAAAACCTTACGTTGGAAAAGAAAATTCGAGCTGCAAAATTAAACCGGTTTCCCCAACCGGGTAGGAAAGTGAAGTTCATCAAATGAACAGCGAATGCATTCTCGTCTTGGCTATCGTAAAACTTTTGAGAATTAGAATATTGAAAATATTGGAACCAGCATTAACACTAACAATGTTGTACATCTGTTTCTACACCAATTAAGTATTTCAATTCTCACGTCCACAGTGGCCATAGAATCTGCGACAAACCGGCTAGCAGTCACGTACAAAGCCAGTCAGTTTCGCTAGTCTTATTAAAATCAATCGCTGCTTGCTTTTTCGGTAGAATACTTCGTTGCAATTTTAATCATGGCGCCGAATATAATTTCCCTTTCAGCGATTTCAGTCTGACAAGCAATTCCATTTATGTATGTACATATCTTAAAAATATTTTGCTTGGCATAGAAAATCAAGGTCAGTAATAAAATATTTAAGAACAATTACATAATTATATTCCTAACACAGATCTCTTTCGGAACTTATTGCCTTGATTTGCAACACATTTTCACAGTTACTGGCAAACTGTGGCAGCGTTGTATAAATTTTGAATTGACACATAATAAATATTTGTGCAGCATTCGCTTCAAGGCTCAATAGAATATATGTTTTATATATATGTAGGTATGCATGTACATATGTATCTATATACATGTGCACGAAGAAATATACAAAAATTCCACTACAATGCAAATAATTGAAGGAGAGACAAAAATCGTTAAATTGTCACTTACGAAGGTACTACAAAAAGTCCGCTTGATTGCCCAAAAGAATAACAAAACAAAACAAAACAAAATCTTTTCATATTTAGCCTTAAGCTTCATCTTCTTTTATCTTCTCTACCTATTCGCCATTGATTATAATGTATTTCTTAAGCCTGCACATCCACTTCTGAAAAACAGCGTTCACACTTTAGCTCTTTAAGCTTATCAAGTTCAGTAGTGCGATTCACTAACTTTAAACGATCCGACAATCGTTTAATTTTTGTCGGCAATATTTGCCGCTTGCAGTAACGATTGTCGATTCACTAATTTATTCTTAACGATACTTAACAGCTGTCTCGTTGTATTTATTAAAAGTATGTACTAAAGAGTGGCATCTTGGTGAAACTAAATGCAAAAATAGGCGAAGAACACAGAAAGGAAATCGACTCCAAGGAATAGCCGGTTCACCTGCAAACATGTCATGGGTTTCGTTTTCAAAATTCACTCCATTATAAATCGTGTTGTGCTCCAGAATAGCAGCATCGTTAAAATTTTCGTTAAGATGATTTAACTATGCGAATATCGTTAAAATAAGTTAGTTGTAGTGAATCGCACTACAGGATTAACCTCCGCTTTGCTGTTGACTTTTCTTTTAATTTTTTGGAAAGTACCAGAAATCACATGGTGCTAGATCCGGCGAATATCGTGGTGATCGTATTTCTTCGATGGCAAAGGCCACAATTAAGGTAGTCGCAAATCCTCTGTCTTCCCAGTTTTTCAATAAATGTTTGAAAACTTGTGGTAAGCAGTTTCCGGTATGCTATTTTAGAGTCACCGTTTGCCTCTTCTCCTTTACATCTTTACTTTTGTTTTTTAGCTTTTAGGGGTGCGCTTCCTTCCGTTGGGTTTTCGGATCACACCTATAAAACGAAGATTTGTCACCAGTAACGAATTTACTAAAAAAAAACCAAAAGACTCTCCATTTTAAAATTTATTTAAGAAAATTTTAGCAAAATGCACTCTTGCCTCTTTTTGGGACTTACTTAAAATTCGTGGAACCCATCCCATGGAAATAACCAGAAATCACAAGGTGCTAGATCCGACGAATATGATGTTGGTCGTATTACTTCGATTCCAGAGATCGCAATGAAATCACCCGTTATTTTTATATACTTAGTGTGAGCTCGCGCATTGTCGTGATGTAAAAAATTGCTTCGCAAATCCACTTCCTTTCGAGTTTCCTACAAAATTTTTGCAAACTTTTGGTAAACAGTCCTCGGTATCCCATCTTGTAGTTACCGTCTGATACTTTTCCAGAGGAATACCTGCATCAATTTTTGAACGGCTGAAGTAAACTGACATCCTCACTTTTGCTGCTGATTTTTGTTGCTCAGCTTTTTCGGGTTTATTGGCACCGGTTGGGCTCTGTATTTTGGACTGTTGTTTAGTTACCGGATCGTACCTGTAGAACGAAAATTCGTCACCGGTAACGAATTCACTAAAAAGCTCCTACATACTGCCCTTTTTTAGAATTTATTTAGAAAAAATTGGCAATAATGCACTCGCGCCTCTTTTTGGAACTTACTTAAAATTTGTGGATCTCATCGAGCAGATTTCTTCGTATATCCCATATGAAAATTAAAAATTCGCTATGCAAGCCTGGCGTTTAAAGCCAATTCATCGGCAATCATCTTTTGTGTAAATCGTGAATCTTCGTCAATTATTACAGTGACGTCATTAGTGGAAGAATTTAGCCGACCTAATCAAGGCTCGAAATAGACTACACAGACGGGGCAAACGTTCCATGTGCAATTTTGCATTTATTGAATATTTGTAGGGGAGTGGGGTGTGGGTAATTTACGCTGAAAGCGAATTTCTGTTTGCGTTCTAGGTGAAATTCTGTCTGATCCATTCTCAGCTATTTTGCAAGTTTTCGTCGTCATTTTAATCGTTCATTTTGAAATTTGGTAAGAGGCCTTGAAAGGCAATTGCAAATTGTTTTCTTTTTTAAAGTTTTTTAAGAGTCACCAACTCAGCAAACTTTTGTTAGCGCCCTCGTAAAACGACCTGGTACTTACATGTATACATAAATATTATAAATTTTATACATAAGTATATATTTACTTTTCCATCTTTGCTTTATATTCACCCCACCTCTAGGTAAATAGGAATCCTCTGAAATATAAATATCGTTTATATAATTTTCTTGCATTCGTTTTGCAATCCTGACAAAGTGCTGACGCTGTCACAGCATTTCATCATTGTTGGCAATGCGATTATTTTTGTTCTTACTTTAATTGTCCTTTTTATTCTCAGCCGTTGGCATGACGCATGCATTTACTGAGTGCTTTTGTTGTTTTTGTTTTTGTTTACCTTCGCCAAGCGGAAGGATATTAGAATGGTGTTGTCAAAACAAAATGTGATTGTCGTTAATTTATGATGTCACTCATGTCCTTTGTCGTTGCTTGCGTGTGGTTAGTGTAAAAATACAGGGGCATATTTGGCATACTTGCAAATATTGGATAGATGCAATTTTAAGGATATTTTTATATTTCACCTTTATACCTGAGAATCCATGAATTAAGATTTCTCAGTATATTAGAACTACATGTTGTCAAAGTAGAAAATATTTTAAAAATAAGTGTTTAAAAATATAGCAATGATGCCAATTATTTCCTTCCACAAATCATCATTTCGGCTTAAGCAGCTCTTGAACAAAATAAATAGATTTTATATGAAATAATAAGGCTACAAAAAATATATATAGATACATAGCTAACTAAAAGCAGTTTTTGGTCAGTTTCAAAAATATGGATCAAAAGTAATTCAAAAGTTTTATGCAAATCCGTTAAACAAAACAGGTCCTGATCTAGTATTCCGACGTAAGTTTTTTTCAAGGATCGATCTGCTAAATCTTTGGAGGATGCTGCAAATTTGCTTGCTGAGTTTTTTTGGCTGTAATTTCGTTCCCGAGTCCTTTTTGACCAACAAATAATATTTATATATCTTGATATAAAGGATCTTTATATTAAATATTGCACATCTATGTACATCAAATAGTTGTGTAGTTAAAAGAACTTAAAATTTTTTACTTTATAGGGCGTGGCTACGCCAATTTTTTCTAACATGATACACAGTTTCAGATATAAGAGATATTGCATATACCCAAATAAAATTGATTTTACCCGAAAGTTGCCGATATAAAATGAATTCAATTTTCTCCTCCATGGAAAGTGGCTCCACCCACTTTTCCAAATTTATTGATATCCTATGTTCAGACCCCGTTATGTAAAATTTACATAAAAATCTGTCGAGTACTTTGGACGCCTATAAAGGACTGCTATTAATTTTTTTATTTAATGGGCCCGTTTCTTTGCAACGGAGTTGCAAAAGAATACTAGGTAGGATAACAAAATGCATGTAAAGCAACAACACTAACTCGGAAAAACATGCGAGTTGAGCCAACTCGGTAAAATGACATCCGACCTGAAATGTAGTGTGGGGAAGTGAAAAACCTGCGCTATTGTGAATGAGCCGAAAAAAAAGACATAAGGAATTTTAGTTTAAGACCTAATCATATTTATTTGCACAGCATTTTTAAATATATAACTAAATCAACAAAAGATTTGGCATCACAGCAATATTCCGTTCTTAAATAGCACGAAATAAATCTCTTATTTCATAACAGCCGCTAACAGGGTTGCTCTTGCAAATGAAGGAAATTTTAACCGAGTTGGAGCGTTCTTTTGCAAATCGGTTAGAATAAAGCGGGCACAATATTGACTTTTTTGATTGCGCACAACAAGTAAGGGTTATTTCAAATGAAAACTTGGGCTGGATATTTAAAGTTCGGTTGCAGCCGAACATATACCCTTTTTTCAATTGTTTTTTGTCAGCACCGTTAACATCGAATATTGTTTTATCGAATATAAGTAGATACACTGAAAATAAGAAAATAACCTAGAAAAAATGTTTCTAATTTTGATAAAATTTTTTCTTCACATTGTGTCATTTTCTCCGATTAAGCAAAGTTTCCTTCAAAATTAATAAAAATTTGGTTTATCCAAAATTAGTAATTCTTTCTTAGACGCCATTTCACGTCCTTTCTTTTTGTTGACACAGTATTCCCATATTAATTGACTCCTGGTTAATTAGATTTACGGGATAATTGGTTAAAAATAGCTGTTAGAAAAAAAACATATCATTTAGTTCTTCCCTTGAAGGTAAAATTGTGCAATTCTTGAAGTGAAATTAAACGGGGAATACTGTAGCTATCCATATTACTTTTTTTAGTGGGTCCTAATGCATTTTTAGTTAACATTTCTTTTTATACTAACGCATAACCTCACTAATGGAATGATTTATATTTTTTTAATATTTTTAACAATTTCCGCACAGAATTGTTATTACATTCACGAGCTGAAACAATAATTTTAAGTTGATATACAAAAATTGTAGAAAAATCGTGTCGGAACGTTGAAAATTTCTTTTCAAAAAATGACCGAAGGTGTTGCCGGGAATCTGGACCATTTTGTGGATTTTTTTTTATCTGTTTGCCTGTTTGAACTCGCTAATCTCTAAAACTATTGAATGGCATTTTGTGGGGCCTTACAGGGTGACTAGACAGTAAGATTTTTGGCGTTTATGGGGTATATTGAATCGAAATATTAAATGAGAAAAAACATATTTTTATTATAAGTAGATATGTCCTAGAGTAGTTTTCTTTTGAATGCACTTCAAATTTTTTATTAACGGTGTCAACGTAATAATAATAAGTAATATTAAAAATTTCACAATGTTTTAATTAATATTGCATTTGATGTATTAAAGATTTTCGAAGAAAAATATTACTTGTTTCTGTTTATCTTATGTTTTTCCGACAAAGTGAATAGTTGATATATATTGGAAAGATTTTGCGTTATTTTTCTATAATTTTGTTCGGTGGCTTGAATTTTTTTCACCATCCTAATGAGCCTTCATACATACATACATATAATATTTACACATCTCAAAATAAGTAAATATTCGTGATAGACAATTGCTCAATAGTATTTACCATTTTTGCTTTTACCTACGATTTCAATAAGCCATTTCAATCACTTAGAAACAGCCATATTTAATTTTTCATTATTGTTTGTTAAATATGGAAATTTCTATTTAATGAGCACGCGACGTACACATTCCGTAACTTTCTTTCTACTTCACCTTTCGCATGAAACTTGGCGGCAGTATAATTTTTCATTTCTTTGCATTTGTTTGCCAAGTAACGACGTTGTATTGTTTTGTAATTAATTTTATATTAATAATACATTGCAGTTTTGTAAGGAATGGAAAATCTAGATTATTGAATTATTGCCGTACACATATGGGGGTTTTCGATTTCTGATCGAACATTCTCGAGTATGCCCAGATAATCAGTGCAAATGTTAATATTGTCTTTTTTTTCTTCTCCAGAAGTTTCTTAACCATAAGTTTCATAGAAATGGAGTCACAGCTTGCATAGAAATTTTCAAAATAGATATTTCAAATTTGGTAGGTGTGTGTGATCAAAGCGTATGAAGAAAGTCTGTTAGATAGAGACAGCGTTGTCATTCAGCAGTCATGTTAAACCTTAAATGATATATTGATTTTGAATTTTTAAATTCAAAAATGTTATGAAAACAACAACGTAAACACGAAATATGAAAATGAAAACTTTTTGTTACCGAAAAAGAAAAAAATCTAAAGATAACGATTATTCATGATCGATAACATAAATATCGATTATCGAATTATTTCAGATCAATAAAATAAAAATAAAAAAATAACGGTCACACTTCATCCAAAAAGTAAAGATCCAAGAATAACGACTACTTTTAATCGATAAAATAAATATCACAAAATATCGATTAAACTTGATCGCAAATGTAAAAATTCGATCGAAAAAATACAAATTGAAAAATAACGATCAAACGTGGTCGAAAAAACAAAGATCTGAGAATAACGATTATAGTTTTTATCGATAAAATAATTACCACAAACTAACTTTATCTAAATTATGGAAATCCAAGAACAACGAATATTTCTGCTCGATAAACTAAGTATGTATCACAAAATTACGATCAAACTTGATCGATAAAATAAATATCCAAGAATAACGATTATTTTTTATCGATGAAAGAAATATCTCAAAAAAGCGATTAAACTTTATCGAAGGAAATCCAAGAACAACGAGTATTTTTTATCGATGATAAAATAATAAACAGAAAATAAGGATCAACCTTGATCGAAAAAAAAATTAGAAAATAACGATCAAGCATGATCGAAAATATAAAATTCCAACGATTATTATTGATCGATAAAATAAATATCACAAAACAAAAAATCTTATAAAAAAAATAAGGTCAGCTTTCTATATCTTATGGCATAAGGAATATATCGATATATTCCAGTTTTGGTTTGAACGAATTCTCGCCGATAATTTTTTGATCCGAAAAAGGTCAAAATAACGACGTCAAGATTAATGTCGAATGCATTTTTTATACCTGAGCTTTTCTTTAACTCTGGCACCGTAAAAAGAATATCATAATTTTGTTTTCATCGCCCACTTGCAGCATTTCTTCCATGCATTTTGTATTCCCTTCAAACATTTGTTGTATGTGCGGGTGTTTTGATTAATGATGATGATGATGATGTTGCAGTCAACAACAAAAGTAATTGAATTATAATAAATAAATAATATCCAGCATCGACAACCATCCAGCCACATTTCCACACAAAAATTCAATACCCGTTTCGTATCCACAGCGCTAGTGAATGGGACGCCGTCAAGTGGCCGTGCTACACCGCTCCGCTCCGCTTCGGCTTGGCTGCTGTAAATTTCTGATTGACTGGCTGCCAACTCTTCTTCAACAACAATCTGAAATGAATGACTTTTGTTGAATGTTAATGCGCTGCGCATCATTATCGCTGTATCATTGCGTTACAATTGATGTTGATGTTGCAAACTAACTACGAATGGCATGTTGCATGTTGAGCAGCTTCTTCAAAATTTCAAGTTGGCTGCAGCTGCAAAGCACTTGTACTGGTTGCATGACCTATTGTTGTTGTTGTTGTTACCTGTAGCTGGATTTTGGCTGCTGCTCCACGCGGTCGACTATTGACGATTGTAAGTTGAATGTTGAATGACTTATCTGGCGCATTGTTGTGCTTACATTAGCCTACGTAATGAGGAGCACTTGAGAAATTTTTCTATAAGCCCCACTTATTCGGCTTCGGCATTGCTGCTTCCTTCCTTTACCTCCCAACTCCTGTATATTTTTTTTTTAGCATCTCTATGGCAATGATCGTGGCAGTGATGCCAGTGTGAAGGTGCAATATTTATTCATGCCACAATGTGTGGCAACATGCGTGGTGTTGATAATCTGCTGCTAGGCAAAGACTGTTCTTGGAGTGGTTGTTGCTGCTGCTACTCGTACAAGTGCGCTTGTGTAATGGTAGCAATTGGCGCATAAAATATGACCGTTTAAGTGGCTGCCACTGTTAGTCAAATACAAAAATATGTACATACATACATATATTATATATTAATATTTTTTTTGAAGCCGAACTTCCTTAGCGGCATGAGAGTGATTTTTTTACATCGCGTGATGAAGGTCGCGGCGATATCGTATAACGAAAATCGAATCGATATCGCGTCACGAAGGTCGCGGCGATGTCTCGAAACGAAAGTCAAGTAGATATCGCGTAACGAAGGTCGCGAAGTCAACGACATGACTATAATAAGAGAAAAAACAAATATGTGTACGTACATACATAGTAAATCATAGTAATTCAAAAAATCAGTATTTATGGTTCGATTTTGGTGGTATTGGAAAGGTATGCTGCTCGCGCAATAATAATTAGGTTTATGAAAATTTAATGCTGTAGGTGGCGCTAGAGGCAAGCTATTCATAATATCTCGCTTTATGATCCAATTTTGATACGTATAATGAGGGTGCGACGAGAAATAATTTTAAGAATAATCGGACTTAGAAGATGTCGTAAAATATACATAGTATATATAGTACTAAATAAGTATACTACAATATTTGCAAAAAAAAAATGTACAGATTTGTAGTGGTGATTTTAACAAAATCCATATTTATTATTCAACTTAGTTCAAACCTAATAAGCTTTGTGCACTTAAAGACAATACCGCTTAGTCATAGTCGAGATAGAGTTGACCCTTAAGTTAGTTACAGCTTTCTTTGACAGATAGCCCTTTGAAAATTATGATAAAAAAATGGCTACTAACAACTTCATCTTTAGTTGGACTATGGGTTGTTTTTTTTTTAAATACATTTTTAGCTTTAAAAATCAACTGTAAGTATATGGAGACGTATGTAGTAAGCTACGTAGCGAAGTCGCGGGTATCTGTTAGTTTGACTATAAACAAAAATAAATTATTATACTTTTAATCAGCCCTATTCTGCATTTCTATTACGTTCCCGCATTCCGCTTCGCATCGATTGGAATTAGGTATTCCGAGTTACGACGGAATCGAAAGAAAAAGAGGAAGAGCGGCAACCTTTTCGAAATCAGCTGTTTGCCTCGGAATGTGTGAAATTGAAACAAAATAAAGCAAACAGATACAAATTCGTGGCCAAACTATTGCTTTTTAAATAAAATAAATAAAAATATAATCGCGTAATGGATTCAATAGCCGCGGCGATACTACTTGAGGAGGACGACAACGCATCCGAGAATGCTTACACAAAAGTTGAAAGGAGAAGATTGCGAGATATGTATGTGTGATCCATTTCAGATGAGTGACGAATTGTAAGAAATTGAGTTTGAAAGTGATAAATCTTAATTCATTGATTTACTTATTTAGATTCAAAAAAAACTTTAGACTTATTAAGGACGCTTTCAAGTATGTCCTAGATACTTTTGCGGAAGAAACTCAACCAAGTACTTTGACGTCGTTATCTCCGCTTAATCGCGTAGTGGCTGCATTGAGATTTTTTGCGGAAGGCAATTACCAAGATGGAGTTGGCGCAGATTATAATGTCGGAGTGGGCAATATCCTGCGCAATATCTCTTTTGGTTGCCATTATATCAGCCAATTTTTTATACTGCTCCGGCGTTGTTGTTTTTGACCTGCAAACATATCAAAACACATCAATAAAGCCCAAAAAACTTAAAAAAATCATGTTGATGACTTTTAGAACTATCAACAACAAGTTTTACTTACATTTTTAGGAAAATTATATGTCAAAAGTACACGAAATAAAAATCTAACCGTCCTCCGCCAACAAAATTTCAACTTACAAAAACGTAACTATGATCGCAATGTATAATACATAAAATTGTAAATTTCGAAGATTGATCGAAACTCATCGAAACGCAGAATACCAAAGTTGCCAAACTGAGAAAATTTCGATTCGAGTCGAAATGCAAAATAGGGCTGAATATACCATGCATATTTTCAAAAAATTTTATTTTCACGCATTTGTATTCTACATTTCTATTCTTTTCAAGTACAAACAACGGCAATGCAATACATTTCTTCCTTTCTTCTTGCTCTTTTAATCGGATTCGGGAATCTGCCTTTTTATGTTAAAAAAAAAAATCGGTAAAAAGCGAGCGATCGTGTAGCTGTAATCCCGGGATAACGGGCCATGGGCAAATTATCCCACCAAACATAAGGTAGAAATTCTATATTTAAATACGTATAAAATCATAAAAGAAAAGGTAAGAAAGAGTCTAAAATCGGGCGCAACCGAGGCAATCCTTATTGAATTTTTACAGCAGGTATATGTGTCCTTCATTTATATATATAATTATTATAGAAAAGTTTTTTCTAAAGCGGTCGCCACTCGGCAGGCAATGACAAACCTCCGAGTGAATTTTTACCATGGAAAAACTTTTCACAAATCTCTTAAATCTTTTGCATTCCGAAGACGGCGTAAAACGTTGGGTTCACAATTTATGTTACAACATCAAGACGCACACCACAAATTGTAGGAGAAATGCGGCCAAACATCAAGCTATATGGTGTAAGCGAAAAATTATTATTAATATACAACTAATTAGTACTACAATTTTTACTAATGCTACTATTAATTACTACTACTATTTTTTTAAATTTCTACTATTTTTACCATTACTGCTACTTCTACCAATTACTGCTAGTATTATTGCTTATTTCTACTAGAATTTTTTTTACCACAATTTTTACTAATACTACAACTTGTTAAAACTACTGTTTTTATTAATTTCTACTACTGTTTTTACTAATACTACTATTAATTTCTACTACTATTTTTACTAAATTCTGGCTCTACTTTGACTAATTTGTGCAACTTTTTTACTAATGCTACTATTAATTTCTACTACTATTTTTAATTAATTTTACTACTATTTTGACTAATTTCTACAACTTTTTTTATTAATGCCACTACTGATTACTGCTACTATTTTTACTTGATGGATATTATTATTTTGAGTCCTATTTTTAATGCTACTACTAAGTACTACCAACAGCTATTACTATTACTAGTACTAATATTTGAAAACATATTGCTAAACCTGTGCCCGGGTGGAGCTATTAGGCCGTAAGTTTATACTTTTATATACAGCCCCGGTCAACTAATTAGCAACGATGTCCTGACAATCAGCTCTTCTTGTCTGCTTCACAATTTGAATAAATTCACCTTTCATAAAGTATCCCATTATTGAAAATGTCCACTGGTTTAAATGTGAAATTTTGTATCTACCTCCGTTAGTTCAGAGTTTCAGAGTTTAGAGTTTCACATTTCGTTAAAAAGCAGTTGGTCACATAATTAGCGACGGAAGATTTTATTTGATTTTATTTGCATTTATTGTCATATATTGCATAGTTTTGGTAAGATTATGCATTTTATAGAAAAATACAACAAATTTGTTTTCTTTCGTATTTTAGAGTTTGAACATAATGGGTAAAACTAAATCCTGCGACGAAACTGGGAGAGCCATAATAGTTAAATTCTGCAACGACGAAAAATCGTATGGCGAAATTGCGAACATTTCAAAAAGGATGGTTTTCAAAACTCAACACTATTTTAGGAGAAATAGAATCGTCAAAAAAGTTCTACGAAAGCAAAGATCCCAAATAACGTCGACTAGGAAAGACGAACTCATAGTGCCTGAATCTAAAAAAAAATCCTCCCAAAAACCGCACATGAAATTCATATTAGTGCTTTTGGTGAAAACAACGCTTCTGCAATCGGTAGAAGCAGTTAAGGGACATTTGAGGGGGAAAGGTTTATGTGGAAAAATTTCTCGGAAGAAACCCTTGCTATAGGAACGAAATCGCAAGAAAAGATGGAGTTCGGTATCAAACATCGCGTTTGGTCTATTAAACAATGGAAAAGCGTGTTCTTTTTTCGATGAAACGAAAATAAATCCACGACTTTCACCCGATGAAAAATATCATGTTCCAATTGAAAGCGTATGCCCGAAAATATCCGCCCTACGCTGAAGCACAGAGACGATAACATTATGGTCTGGGGTGCTATGTCATGGCGAGGAGTTGGACCTATTACAAAAATTTAAAACCCTATGGATCAGCATCAATATATTTTAATATTTTTTTTATTTATTTATTTTTATTTATTACGACTTCGTACAGTCTAGTTCAAACAAAAAAAAAAAAACAAAAAATCACTTAAGAGATATTATTATTTGCATTTCATTAGCAATATGTACAATGTTTGAATACAAAATATTGAAATATTGATATATTTATCTCAAATCAACACAAACTACAAACTCTATCTTATATTCAATGATTTTGTATAATCAAATAATCTTTTTTTGAACAAATTGGTGCCAAAATTTTTAATGTTTTCAGGCAATTCATTGAAGCATTTTAAGCCCTTATAAAAAAGGCTGTTTTTTCATATTCTGTTTTATAATTAGGCAATTTGAAATCATTTCTTCGTCTGGTATTTTTGTCATGAACCTCGTAGCTAAATTAAAAACTTGTTCTCAGATAATCGGGCAAATGTCCGTTCTTTATATTGTATATAAATTTCATTGTGTAAAAAAATATTAGTTGTTTTACGCTAAGCCAATTCAAACTGAGTAGCATTTCTCTTATTGGAGTATCATAAGGCTTGTTTAATATAAAACGCATAGCTTTATTTTGCACTTTTTGCAGCTTATCAATTTGCGAATCTTTCATGATAAAGAAAATTGTAGAACAATATATAAAGTATGGCTCAACTATTGATCTATATACTCTTACTTTTTAATAATTACTTAAATATTTACAGGATCTTTTAATAAACCATAGTTTAGTAGCTATTTTACTTATTGTGTGGTCAATATGACCGTCAAATTTTAATTTGTAATCTATTACAATACCCAGGTACTTAATTCTCTGTACGTTTTCAATTTCCGTATTGTTTATTTTGATAGATTCAATATTAACAATGTTCTTTCTTGTTATTAACATGTATTTCGTTTTTTCAATATTAATTTTAAGTCGGTTAGCACATAGCCAGACATACAAAGCATCTAGATCACTTTGCAACTTCCCTCTTATATCTTTTTCGTTCTTACCATTAATCAAAATTAATGCATCGTCAGCAAATAGTTTTATAAAACTGAATTTCAAGACTGAATTAATATCGTTAATGTAGATATTGAATAAAATTGGCGCAAGAACAGAACCCTGGGGCAAGCCAATCTTGACGTCCACTTCCTCTGACAATTTCGAACCAATTATTGTTCTTTGCTTCCGATTTGTTAAAAAATTTCTAAACCAATGCAATTCAACATCTTTAATACCAATGCCTGATAGTTTTTCCAATAATATTTGCTGGTCTATTGTTTCAAACGCTCTTTTTAGATCGATGAAATCTGCCATTACCGATTTCTTATCATTAAGCTCTTCTTTCCATTCAGCTATAACCATTTTCAATGCTGTTTCACATGAGTGATTTCGTTTAAATCCTGATAGTTGAGGAATCAGTATCTTATTATTTTCAAAATATTGAACTAAGTGGTTTTTTACCACGATTTCTAAAATTTTTTCGTCACTTGCCAATGTGTTAATTGAGCGAAACTCATCTGCGTTTATCGTATTTTTAACTTTTTCTATTGGGACAATAGTTGAAGTTCTCCATATTCTTGGAACTATGCCACTACCTAAACTTTCATTTATTATTTTAGCATAGAAAAAACCTAAATATGGTACATATTAACACGTTCTTCGATGTCATCTGTTGTAACTTTGCCAAATTTAAATGTAATATCATAATTTATGTAACTGATTATTTGCACTCATGTTTTTACTAACTAATTCTATATTGCTGCAAATATCTGTACTACTATCTACAAAATATTTATTTAGTTTACTCGCTATTTCCGATTCATTTTCGTATATTAGTCCATTCATTACAACCTTCTTGACTGATGAGCTTTCATTTACCATGCTTATTGCCTGTTTAAGATATCTTCACATCCTTTTACTATAATGTCTATTCATATCTATATTATATTCCATATGCTTAATTTTTTTAATCTTCACTAATTTTTTATATTTTCTTTTAATATTGAAAGATATAATGATTTCTTTTTGCGATGAAACGATGTCCGTTTCATGGATCAACGAAGCGGCCAATGATGCGAAACACACCACACGAACAACAAAGCAATGGATGGAACAAAATATGACAAAATTCTTAGACTAGCCTTCATGTAGTCCAGATCTGAACCGCATCACTTAAAGAAAAAAGTTCGATTGCACAAAATAGCAAATTTCGCCGATCTAATGGCAAGGGTCCTGATGGAGTGGGAAGCCATACCAACCTCTGTGTACGAGAAGTTAATCCAGTCAATGCCCCGTAGGTGTGCAGCAGTCGCTCGAAATGAGGGGCTTGCAATAAAATATTAATTTCACTACAATAAAAAACATTTTTTGTTTTTAATAAAAACGAAGCGTTGTTAATTATATGACCAACAGGTTAGGACTTGCTTTATGTAATTATTACAAAAAACGCAACATATTTTAAATATCTTTAAAAATCAAGTTGTATCGAAGAACGGATATATCCTGGAATAATTAATAGCCTTGAGAGATGTTTGGACTTTTTTTTTTTACTTTTTTTTACAACAAAATTCGATATCGGTGCGTTGTTAATTAGTTGACCGGAGCTGTATCTCGCTGTGTGTGTGTGTGTATAAATGTTGCAACTGCAATGCGACAGCAACATTAAAAAGTTCGCTGCTAAGACAATTGGCGTTGGTTTAGTCAGCGATTTGCTACTTTGGTCAGTGGCATTGTTGCACATTCCAGCAACGCTGTGCCAAATATCTGTGGCATCTATTAACAGCAATTAACAATAAGTGTCAACATGACTTTTGCAAACCAGCGAATTAGTCGCGCGCACACTTGGTCAAAGGCCAGCTTGTACTTACATACATACATAAGCGGTGTGCGTGAGTAGGTCAATGTGCATGTGAGAATTTCAGTTGTTTCTTTGTATCGAACCGCCAACGGCGCGCACGCGCATTCACACAAATAGCTGCTAGCGGCTAGCGGCTAGCGGCTATTCCCTAAAATGCACGCCGATGGCGATTGCTGCCAAAAGGCCGGGAAATTGGAAAATCGATATGTATGTATGTATTTTTGCTTACACTGCGACAATCAACAAACAAAAGCGTCGGTTTGCCGAAACTTGAAAAAATGCCGCCGCCTTTGAACAACTACAACTGCAAACATAAGAATGCAAGTACATAGGTGCAACGCGAAGCAAGGCAGCAGCCGCAACAAAGTTAGACGCAGTATTTGCATATCTGCTCGCCACCGACGTGACTTTATTTGCTTCGAGTCAGCAGCAGCAGCAGCAGCCAAACAGCCAAACAGCCAAGTATTTGCCACTTAGCCGCAAATGACAGGACGTGCACAAAAATCGCTTAAATATCTACTTTGTGTGCTTTGTGTGTTCTCTTCTTTGTGTTATTTTCCTTTCATTTTACACCATTCCGTTGCAGCCACACGCCAGTACCCCATACCCATCGCATTCAGCTGCACGCACATCTGTCGCACGTTGCAACATTTATGTTGTTGTTGTTCTCACTAAGTACTACTACTACTACTACGATCGCTGCGTGGCGAGCATCACTCGACGAGATCCCTTTTCGTTCGATTTAATGGCGATACGCTTTGGGAAAACTCAATAATCCGTTAAATGTGTGCAAACAGTCAAACATATTGGCAGATAAATAAATAAATTTGCTATCGTATGTCTCGTTGGTTCTGTATTTTCTATGTTTGCTCAACAGTTTCGGTTGCCACAAAGCCAATTGCTGCCGTCGTCCATTTTGCTATGCTGTAGTAGCTCTCAAAATCGACGCATTGCTAAAACTACTTTGCTTTGCGTTGTTGAAATATTGTACCTAAAATAAAGTCCAAATTTTAAGGTGCTAGGAATTAACGTTTGATTTTTGAAAAAATTTTCTCTGGTCGACCAAGCGCAGTTCTGATAGTTCCTGAAGATGACTTCAACCTGAAGTCGAAATATCGACGAAAATAAAATTAAGACAAGAAAATATTAATTTTGTTTTATTTATAAAAGTTTATTTACTACTGGCCTTGAGCAAAAACAACAACAACCTTTGGAGCCCCAAAAACAACTTCAATCAATTTTCCCTTATATAAAAAATCGCGCCTGCGTTATATGGACGAATTTACGGTAGTATGTCGGGGAAAAAAATTAAAAAAAAAATCAACTATTATTTCAAGCCACTTAAAACTTGCACTCAACTTTACTAAAATTGAATATGCTATAAAACTGCATACCGCAATTTTTTCTAAAAATTCGGATTAAAAGTTGTAAAATTTGAAGTAAATTTTCCTCCATTTTAACAAAGTTTGAAACTTAAATTTAATCGCTGTTTGTTGTAAAACACAGCTCCACAAAAAAAAAGAAAAAATCAAAAAATTTAATCTTTTGAACCGTTTTTGGAGGTTATCACTAACAACTTGGAGCCAAACGGACCTCAGATTTGGATTCAGCGACCTCAAAAGCATTTCATAGAAAGGGTCTGTTCAAAAGTAACTTTTTTTATGGAGCTGTAAAATAAACTATATTTTTATGAAAAAAAAAAATAAAATAAAAATAAAATAAAATAAATTCTCAAAACTAGTGGTTATGTAACTGCGCTATAGTTCTGTCGCGCACAGTACCTTAGGTCCATCACCCAAAAAAAAAGTCATGGCATTCCCATCGGGATCATAAAATTTATTACGTTTGAAGACTTTTGTCAAAATATTAAAATTTACTTGAGCTTCGAACTGGTTTGAAATTGGAAAAAACTTCCAAAAATGGAGATTTTTATAAATACAAATAGTTTTTTCTATATCTTTCCAAAACAACCGTCTGATATGATGAAACATTATACGCTTAAAAAGTTTGCAGAAAAAATATTTCAAAATAGAAAAAAACTGGGATTTGAATGGATTTATTTTTTAAGTTTAAGTTAGGTTTTGGCTGAATTTATTCAACCAAATTTTACACAAAAAAAAACAACACCAAAAATCTAGTTATTATGATTCCGCTAAAACTTTTTTTAAAATATTTTTATACATCATTTTTAAGCTTAATTAGTTTTATCATCTCAAATGGAAAAATATTGTATTAAAAAAAATTTCATTAACATAAAACACCCTGTTTGGGAAGTGCTTTCAAATCGGGCCAGCTAATGTAACTCCTAAAAGATGTGTATGTATATGAGGGTGATCCTTTAAACCCAATTAATGTTTTTTTCAACCTCAATAATAGTTTGAGTCTCCATGTTCGACGTGCCTTAACCATCTGCAATCGAGACCAAAATATATATGTGATATCTTTAATCATGGCTATAAAAGTATCGATCTAGAGATTGAAGTTCAAAAAATATAATTTAAACATTTCCTTCCACCATTTAAGAGACCCCTCAATGCATGCAAATAGTTATGGCAAAGTGTTTTCCATAATATCAAAAGGGTCTTATAAATTTGAAATTTAAGTTTTTGAAGAAAGAAAAGAATAATCCATTGAAACCTTTCTAATCGCTATAATATTTCTAAAATTAATATTATTTACCAGTAAACGAATTTAGTGCCTGCACAAGACGTCCAATATTAAAAAAAAAATCAAAATTAATACAACGCGTATGTTGTGTTTTATTAGCATTATTGCCGACCAGGAATATACCCTAAAATATAACGGAGGAAGGTTTAAAATTAAAAGTGGTGCTTCCGTGACGAGCATAAAAGGTTCCTAGGGCTGGGAAAATGAAAAATGTGCAATATGTTTAAATAATATCGTAATGATACGAGTAGATAAAAAATATCGTAAAAATATCGATATTTCCATATATCGCATTTTTTCAGCAATTGCCTAAAGTATTGCAAAAATATTCAATAGTGAAATAAATGCTTTACAAAATATTGCATGTAATTTGATACTTGGAAATATTATATCGATATATCGATATTTTCTGCCAAAGTACACCTGTTCCATCTTCGCTCTCAACGAGTTTCTATAGATGGGAAAATGAAAAACATACATCGATATATACATAAATCGTATCGATGTTTTTAAATTATATGGTAAATATTTCAATATTTTTATATTACGTTTTTTTTTAGCTCAATAGGGATACTTGGAAGTAAAGCTCGAATATTGAGATTAAAGGTATCCAGATATTTTTTAATTTCTAAAAAAAGTATCGATATTTGGGTATATCGATATTTTTTGTCCAAGTGTATCTGTTTCATTTTGGCTCTAAAACAGATTGTAGGGATGAGAAAATGAAAAAAATACATCGACATAGATGTATATCGTATTGGTGTTTTGAAATAATATCGTGAAAATATCGATATTTTGATATATCGATTTTTTTAACAATTACCTTCAGTATTGTAAAACATTCAATGGTGAAAAAGCCTTAAAAAATATCGAATTTAATACAAATTTGATACTCGGGGGTAAATATCGAATATCGATATTTCCAGATTAAAAATATCGAGGTATTTATCCATTTATCGATTTAAAAAAAAAAACAGTATTGAAATTTTTTGCCCACGCATACCTGCTCCATGTTGGCGCCTTCCTGGAGCGGTCTTCGGTATTTCGTTTCAAGTTGGGTTTCCTGCCTAAAATAAGTCCATGAAACTTGATCTCGAGTGAGAGAGTTTGGTTTGGAAAAAGGGATTTCAATTAAGTTTACTTTTGTACGGAATAAAATGCTAAAAACCGTCAGCAAAAAAAATAACCAATATTTACGAGAACTTCTAGCCACATGAAATTCCACTACGACACTGCATTCTTGAAATTTTTCTTGAAATTCGGATAAAGAGGTTAGAATTTTTGCTGTGATTTTATATAAATAGTTTGAAAGCTCGGCGTACGTCTATAAAAAATTTGAATAGAATTACCTAAATTAAAAGAAACAAACAAAAGCAAATTATTAAAATTAAATTAGGAAAGATAATATTGGCAAACTTGCCAATATAATTCACTAGTATTTTAATGAACTCAACTGTACATATGCTTGTATGTTTTTGGTTTCAATCTCTTAACCAATTCGCTAAGCTATTTAATAATTAGCGTTTGTGAAATCTCTAAAATTTTCCACATTTCACTAACTAAATGCAAAACATTTAATTTATTCACGCATTTTCATGTAATTGACTGGATTTCGCAATGCCATATTAACATTACATTTTTTTTGTTTTTTTTTTTGTTTTTGTATTTCAGGGAGCACAGAAAGCCATTCGTCTACGGAAGCCAGGCAGCCAGGCAGCAGTGGCAACGACATTTAACTTGTTCATAAGTTTTAATTAAATTTTAATTGAACATGGCGTATTTATGAGTTTGACAACGCGTGGTTTTAATTGACTTTAAATTCGCTACTCATTGCGTTCCTATTCTGTGGCGCCCATAACCCACTCCTCCTCGCATGCCTTCGAGCTTTATTAGCACGTCACATCGCTTTAGGTTCATATGCGTACATGGCGTGGTGAAAAGGGTCCCGGTCAGGGGGTGTACAAACGAACGAACGCACGCACTTTCGAATCGGCACAAGTACAGGTTAATGTACATATGTACATTAGAGTGCATCACTCCCCATAAAAAAATAAAATAAAAAATTGGCCCAGTTTTTCCATCGGACTTAAAAAATTCAATATATTTTAAAACATCAACTAAAAGATTTCGCTAAATTAAAGAAGCAGGACCGTTTTAAAAATACATATGAATCCTCGTGGAATGAACGAATTAATGCAAACTGGGTTCATAGAACTCAGATAGTCCACTTTATTCAGATTGAGCTTGTGCTGTGATTTATTTTTTTTCAATAAAATATGCGATATTTAGGGTGTAAGAAAAGTGTGCAAAAACTCCAAGTTTTCTGCATCCAGTGAGCGATTTTTGTACTGCTTTGTATCGAAAGTTTGCAATGCCAAAATACTTCGGAAATCTGTAAAATTTACCTCAGCCCATTGCATGCATTTGTCAAAAATTTTAATAGCCTCAGAAGCTGTCATGGGATTCTCGACTGTCTGATTATTTATGTCAGCGATATCGTCTTCTGATGAGAGGCAATCGTTTCGATATCATCTTCATTACATATTGCCGCATTGAATTCAATGAAGGAGAGTGCCATTTTTCAAAACTCACTCTAGCCAGACTTCACTGTACCTCCAAAAATTAAGTTCTTTTTATAAACAAAAATATTTTTTCCACTATTTTTTTCCCCAATTCACATCAGATATAATGAGACTTGATACCCTTTCGGTCCTGTTTTAGAAGAACAGTTTAAAAAAAAAGTTGAATGACTAAGCCAGAATTTCAATACTAGGCCCATTGTGTGTTTCTATCTTAGTCATGCGCTCACAGGGAGTTTTAATGTAGTGTTTTAAAATAATAACCCAACTTTCTTTCACGTCTTATCATAGATCCCGAAGTCATAACAAGAGGCACATTCTTTTCCACTCGAGTTACAAAGGAACACTAGGTAGTACAACAACTCGGAGTTCAGCCAACTCGCCAAAATAATAGGCGATCTGAGACGCAGTGTTGTGAAATGAAATAAAATCTGTACTATTGTGAATGAGCCATAGGAACATAATTGGGAAATTTCAGTTTAACACCACGTAGGTTTTTATTGAAACTCAATTTAAACCAAGAAAACGTATGTTTTGTGAACATTGCCGTATCCGAAAAAATAACAGGTGGCAACTTTCTCAAAAATATAGGTATACACTTTGTCCACTGTGAGACGAACAGTTTGCCACTAATATTTTTATATTTCACATCGTTGTCTATAATTCAATTAAATTTGAAAAAAGTTGGCAACACTCTTTAAAGTTTACCAATAATATTTCTCCTAGCAAAATGAGCCATTTGAACCCAAAATTTAATTATTTCACATAACTTCTGTATACTTTATTTAAATTCAACTCAAACAGGTGGCAACCTTCTTTAAAATATTGGTAGCGAAAAATCTTTTCCTCAGGAAATGAGCCGTTTGACACCCATATTTCCGTACTTTTCCTGTAAATTGTGTATAATTTATTTTAGTTCGACTTATCAAGCAGGTGGCAACCCTATCCAAAATGTGGATATGAACCTTCTGCTCACTGAGGCGAACCTTTTGATACTCATATCTTTATATCTTCATTTTTCATATAACCCTGCATAACTAAACAAAACTTGACTTTTCAAGCAGATGGCAACCGTCCTCAAATATAGGTAGCTCGAAACCATCTCCTAAGCGAAACGAATCGTTTGATACTTATGTTTTAATGTTTCACATACTTGTGTAATACAATAACCTCAAAATATTATATAACCTCAAATATTATCAATAACTGACAGTACTTGTAGGCGTGTGGTAATAAGACCCAGAGGATCACGACGGGATCGACCACAATTAGCCCATTTTGACGCCAATCTTCAAAAAAATACGTATCTTAAAAATGAGAAAAAGGCACAAAGTTACCAATAAAGAAGCCATCTCACGCTATATACCCCAGATTAAAAAATAAATTACATATTTTGTGAGATTTTTGTTTATTTCAAGGAACTTGTAATTGATTTAATTTTTAGAATTTTATCAATGAACTTACTACTTACTTACTTACTTACTCACTACGTAAAGAGATTTGATAAATATGTGTTGTATTATATACGGATTGTTGCTTTTCATAGTAGGCTATACTTTATATTCCACAAAATTAGGGGAAAGTGGTAACCATTGCTAGAGCCTCATAATTGGTATGACGATGCTCTGACCAGCCGCTGTTGTGATGAACAAATTTCCTTTTTTATTTCGCGTAGTGTAAATGTCACAAAAACAGTTCATATAATTTTTCAAAAGTAGATGGAGGAATGTTTCTGAAAAAATGCCCATTTTACAATCGCTTCTGTATTTTTTTTTTCACTGCAAACTTGAAATAAAATACAAATTGAACAAAAATAGAATCAGTAAAGGATGAAACATTTTCGGACACTTTATGGGATATTTTGCTGGCTGGGATTGAGTGTTGCTCTTAATTATTCTATTTACAAATTCTAGCTGTTGCATTGGTAATGAAATGTCTTGTAGCTTGTAAGTGATTCCATTTGTTGACCTTTCACATCAGAACAACAAAACTTAGCATTTCAAATTGTCGAATTCGAATATTTATTTCACGTGCATTGTCGAAAAACGAACAGGTTTGAGGTTATTGACGCAAGTTAAGATATTAATATTAATAGAAATTACAATTAGCTCTATACACGCATACACATACAATTATGTGTCTGAAACTCTGTCTCTGAAAATACTCGCATTTTTAGTTTATTGTTGAAAAAGTCTCTGAAGAAGATACGCGAAGCCAATCACCGAATAGGACGATAAGTCCGTAAAGATTTTAACAACGAAAACTCTTTATCTTAAAATACAGTTATCTTTTAAATGATTGCCGCATAATTTTCTGTACGTTCCTTCAAATACCCAGTTAATTGAAGCACCCTAATCATTTTCATTAAAAAAAAAATTGTTATTAATCGTAATTTCTATATTAAAATTTTCTCGTTGAAATTAGATCGCTATTTTCTGTTTTTTATTTTTTCGATATTTTGTAATTTGTGCGATAAACCGCCTTTCGTGAATTTGTTGAAAAAAACAAAAAAGTAAATCATGAAATGTTATAAAAATTAGGGAATACAGTTATGAGTACGGGCCGCAACGGTTATGATGAAAAAATCATGATTTAATCGAAAACACATTTAATCGATATTTTGTGGTTTTTATTTTTTCGAAAAAAAAAATCGTTATTCATGGACTTAAATTTAGTTTTGGTTAATGTTTTGGGAAAAAAGTAATACGTGATATTTTATAAAAATTAAGGAATTCACTTAGTTTTGAGCACGGACCGTAACAGTTATAATAAAATAAATTATGATATAATCGATAACACATTTAATCGATATTTTGTATTAAATTTTTCCTAACAAGTCAGCTCGGCATTTTTTAGTTTTTTGTTTTTTTCGATCAAATTTGATCGATATTTTGTGAATTTTATTTTTTTGGATAAAAAACAATCGTTAGTCCAGGATTTAAATTTTTGCTCATATCTGGTTGATTTTTATGAATATTTCGAGAAAAAGTAATGCATGAAATATTATACAAAGAATTATGAGCAGGAACGGTAACGGTTATAATTAAATAATCGTGAATTAATCGATAACACATTTAATCGATATTTTGTGATTTTGGTCTTTCAAGTTTGGTCGCCATTTTTTAATTCTTCATGTTTCCGATCAAATTTGATCTATATTTTGGACGCAAAATTTTGATTTTCGTTAATGTTTTGAGAAACAAGAAATGCATGAAATGTTATAAAAATTAGGGAATATAGCTATGAGCAGAGACTCTAACAATTATAACAAAAAAATTCATAATTTAATCGATAACACATTTAATCGATCAAAATTAATCGTTATTCTTGGATTTAAATTTTTCCGATCATATCCAGTTAATTTTTGTTAATGTTTCGAAAAAAAGTAATGCATGAAATGTTATGAAAATGAGGGAATATATTTATGCGCAAGGGCCGTAGCAACTACACTAAAAAAAATCATGATTTAATCGATAACACGTTTAATCAATATTTTGAGATTTTTCTTTTTTCGACCAAGTTAGACCGGCATTTTTAAATTTTATTTTTCTCGATCAAATTTGATCGATATTTTGTGAATTTTTTTTCGATCAAAATTTATCTTTATTCCTGGATTTGAAGAAGTGGTTGATATGGCACCAGGTTGAGATATTACCATTACGATTCCATTCCGGTAATTTTGATATCAAAGATACACCACGCTCTGACAGACCAATTCTCAAAAATATCGATAAAATATCAATCGATAGTGACTCGCCAGAAGCTACGGGAGCTTGGTTACGAGGTTGTTATACATCCACCTTATAGGCCGGACCTGACACCAAGTGATTGCCACCTGTTCTTGTCTATGGGGAATGATTTTCTGGTGCAAAATTCGCCTAAAGAAAATTTTGTGAAAATCGACTGGGGCAGTTTTTTTTTTGGCAATAGGGACCTTCAACAAGACAACAAGTTATCGAACAAAATGGTTCATTCTAGTTATGTTTAATAAAATCTTCTATTTAATATAAAAATAATGGATTCCCTTTTTTTTACTTTATTGTTTAGTTGGGTCGCGAAAGTGGACAATAGAATGGGACCATCAAATGGAAGAGCCACTTAATTAGATATTAGCAAAATGTTAAATAACACAAATATTAGCACAGTATTTGAAAAAGAATTCCGTACACGAAGTCATCGTAAAACTATAACCAAAAAGCAAAACGTCAACTAAATATGGCTATAAAATGCTGCCAAGGATGTTAAACTTGTTTGCATGTTTTCGGAGTAGTAGGTACCTAAAATCATTCAAATTTTATATGTGAAGGTGAAGGTTACCACCCTGTCGGAAAAAAGGAGAAAGTTTAAGAAATTTATTAATTAAAAAAAAAAATGGAAGTCATGTGCTTGAAATAAATGCATTTTAAATTAATTACATAGGTATTATTATTTATAATTTTTCTGTGGTAAAAAAATATTTTCTAAAAAATATACCTACATATATAGGTACACGTATCTTTATAAAAATGTAATTAGTTTTATTAATTATTATTTTGTATACAAATTATGCAGATTTATAGCTCGTCAAAAGGAAACTGTTTTTTTTTTGAAATTTCGATTTTAAAAGCATTTTTTCAGAATTATTGCGATTTGTTATGTTATTTTTTTTTTAACATAACAAGTTAAGAAATTTAAAAAAATTGCAGAAATTTGGAAAAAAATTTAAAATTAAAATTTGAAATAATTTTTTTCTAAATTATGAAATTAAAAATATTTTCATTTAACTTTTTTTTTAAACTAAAGTTAGGAAATTGAAAAAACAATCGCAAACATTCTGAAAAAAAGTTCAAAACCAAAATTAAAACAAATTTAATTTTTATAATTTATAAAATTTAAATATTTAAATTTTATTTAGTATATCTAAAAATTTATAAAAATTTTTTTTTTTATAATGATAAAAGTTTAATAATATAAAATTTACTCCATCTTTTTGAAAAAATATATTAAAATAAAAATTTAAAATATAATTGAAAATTAATTTATTAAATTTAATTAAATTAAAATAATAGGGGATTTTATATTTAGAATTTAATAAATTAATAATTATATATGTTTTCAACCAATTCCTGCCGTACAAGATACGCACTGATCGAAATTAACAGCTAAGCAATACAAAACTGTTAAGGTAGTGACACCAAAAAAAAAATTTTCAACACACTTTAGACGAGAATTTTTAAAATTTTTGATTTTTATTTCGAACTTTGTTCCTCTAAAAAGGATAGAAGAATTGCTTTCAATTATGTCTTATTAAATATTGTCGGAAATATCATCTATCTCATATTCCACAAATTAAAAACGGTGTTGTCAGTTTCCTCGGTAAACACCTAGATTAGAAAAAAACCTTAAGAAACTGCGTAATAAATTGCATAAAAATTTACAAAACTTAAAAAAAATCACCCTTCGAGCTAAATATCAGCGTTATTTAAAAGATTTTAATTGTCTAAACAAATATTGGTACCGAAGTGGCATAATTGGTGTTGAGAAAAATATCAGGTCGAGTCCGAAGTCTTTTTGGCAGTTCATTAAATTCAACAAATCCTACGCGTGTGTGCCGAATGAGGTTTATCTAAATGATAAAGTTGTGAACTCACTTTAACCAAGATAATGGCTACCCTTATACTGTGAACCCAAGCTGAGCAGTTTCCTTCTTTAAATTTTTGGTAATTTGAATCTCTCTCAGACCCAACCAGTCTCCAATATGGCCGTTTTTAGTGAATATTGCCTCGAATCTTTTTCATATGGACTTCAAGTCGATTGTATCTACACAGATACTCGTATGTGAATTTCTCCAAAGCTTTTGATACTGTGTCTCACAGAATTCTTTTATGTAAATTGGACTATTTTAGCTTCCACTCGGTCTTCCTTCAATGGATTGCAAGAAGTTGCATAGTTACGATAGAGGGTGAATCCTTCGCTCCTTTCATTGCTACTTCTGGAGCACCACAGGGAAGTTTTTGTTGGGGTGCCAACTTTTTGTCTTATTCATAAATGATATATGTAGTTGTTTTTCATTTGCTAGTCATCTTTTATATGCTGATGACTTGAAATTTTTTGCCACAATAAGAAACTCAGAGGATGTACTTTGGATTCAGGCTGATCCTAATAAAATTGCGAATTGGTGATTCTGGTATCTTTTTAAATATTACGAAATATTTTTAAGTAGCCTACTCCAAATCTCGTGATATTCTACAATCGTCGTATAATCTAATAATGTCCTACAATTGGTGGATGGAATCAAAGACCTAAGAATAATTTTAGACTCACGTTTCTCTTTTTCGAGCCACATCAATTTTATTATCTCAAGATTAAACTCGTTATTAGGTTACGTAAGACGTAATAGCTAAAATTTTTCGATCCGTATACAATTAGTTTACTGTTTGTTCAATCTAGGTTGGAATACGCTACATTTATTTGGGGACCGTATCATCAATTCGCTATCTTGAGAATTGAACGGTTACAAAAGGTGTTTCTAAAATTCGCACTAAGATCTTTAAATTTCTCTAGCCCTATTCTGTCCTATGTCTCTCGTCTACTTTTAATCAACTTAAAGTCTCTTGAACGCCGAAGGTCGATACTAGCGCTGACTTTTGTGTTTAATTTAATTCAAGGGGACAATTTAATGGGCGCCTCTGCTGCAACGCAGTAATTTTCTAGTAAGAAACTATAAACCAATTTCGAGAGCAATGCGCCTATTTCAGTTCGTTTGGTTTTTCAATTTCTAAAAGCAAATTGTCTCATTTGTTCAACGCTTCTTTTTAGTATTTAAAATATTTGTGAATTTATCTAACATTGTTATATGGGGTTCGTTTCTTTGTAACCGAGTTGCAAAAGAACACTAGGTGGGCATGTACATGCAGCAACAACACCAACTCGGAAAAATATGCGAGTTGAGCCAGCTCGGTAAACTGATATCCGACCTGAGTTGTAGTGTTGGGAAGTGAAACTGAAACTGCGCTATTGTGGATGAGCCGGAAGAAAATACTTGGAAACTGTAGATTTAAGACCTAATTTCTTTTTATTTGAATAATATTTTTAACTACATAAACCCAAAAATTGCCGGCACAACTATTTTCCGTTCCTAAATGGAACTAAAGAAATCTCAACTTTCATGAAAGAGGCTTACAGGGTTGCTTTTGCAACTAGTGGAAATGTTAACCGAGTTGGAGCGTTATTTTGCAAGTCGGGTACAATAAAACGGGCCCGTTCTTAGTTTTTAATTTTTTTACTTGAAATAATTTGAACAATTTGTGTTATCATTACGGAGTCATTATAAACAAGTTTGTGTTTTTTACTAATAAAAGAAAGAAATAAATAAACAAACGCAATGTGGTTTTATACACCAGAACTTCTAGAATAATATTCTAAATAATATTCTTTTACGTCGCATTGATGAAGTGAAAGAAGAATTTCAACAACTTGTAGTTGGTGAAAAAGGACTTTTTAAATTTCCTTTAAAGCAATTAAATTTCCGACAGGGCCACCTCTGCGGGGTGTTTCATATGGGCGCCGCGGTAGAGGTGAACTTTTGCGGTACACTAACATTGTTCGCAACTACAAGTAATTAGTTTCACCACTACAAGGTTTTAATGGCTTCTCTAAAAACTTTTCAACTTTTTTAGTGAACCACTGAACTGCCGGACTTGCCTTGACGTTCGAACTAAATGCCTTCGGAGCTACGAGCGACAAAATCGCTAAGCAAAAAAAAAAACAAAAACAAAGGTAAATGCAACAAATAATAGCTGCTATGCAAGATTGTAAATACATATATAAATTCTTAAGTTGGTATTTTATTATGTTTTTCAACCTCGTATGCGGCCAATTGTGGCCACCACGTCAAGGCGATCGATCGACCAAAACTCGAAGTGCAAAGGCCACCACCAGTTGGGCGCTCGTTGATTCCTATCAAATCTACTTTTATATATATACAGCATTTTAGTTGGGGCAGTTGGGGCAGTAAATGCAAATGCTTCGCACACACTCAAACGCACACAAACGCACACAAACATAGCATGTTGTACAACAAAGTGTTTGGCTGGTTTGTTGTTATAATTTGAATTTTAGGGTGTAATTGTGCCCCGAAACCGTCATAAATGTATTTGCCATTTAATGGACTACAAATACACCTTGTATTGAAGCGGTAAAATGTCGGGCCACACGAACTTACTTAATGTGGACCACACACGTTGTTGTTGGCGCTATGGCTAGGAGTCGATATATATACATACATATGTACGTATGTACATAAGTAAAGCCCCAGGAGAGTCAAATAAATGGATATCATCATGGTCAGCAAAGTGCTTTCAACAATTGCCCTTTTGTTGTGGTGGTCTTGCGTCAGTTATGATTGCATGCAACATCAACTTGAAATGTGAATATTTTTATTGTAATAAAGCAGTAAAACTATAAAAATGTGAAACACTCAGTAGTACAAGAAGAGCTATGGATTACACGTCGCACGACCCACGACGCACGGCGACCAAGCGGGGCTCTTTGGGATGTGATATCTGGATCTGATATGATGGGATTCAATAATCGCGATTTGTGTGAGATTAAATGAAGTGGAGTAAACTAAATGAAATGCAAGTGATTTAATTTAATGGAAATTCAAAATCATTTGTTAATGGCAAGAGGTTATACTCTGCAAATGAGATGGGAACAGATCTTAAAATATAAGCAGAAATCCTTCCAATAGATACCTTTAAATTATCGATATTTGTTACTCAAATAAAGTTATTGATACTTTGCGCTATCGGTTTTTGTGTAAGGTTTCCACCGAACCCCAACCACATGACGATATTCCTGGGCTAATTAAAAATCTAATCGTTTCACACATTTGTACGCCATTCGAAAAACAATTTAGACCAAGAAGGCTTTGCCGTCATTTATATTTTACGCTGTATCTCGGTACTTCACCATCGTTTTATTAATGCAAAATAATAATTTACATGGACAAGACCCGACAATTTTCATAACTAAAATCGCTAAGTACCCAAAAAAGTCAAGTCTTTTGTCAGAAAGTGGAACAATCAATTCAATGGTGAGAGCAATGTCGATGAAAAGTCTGGCGGAGGTTTGTCTAAAACTACCTCGAAACCCGAAAATCGAGTAACTTTAGTTAAAATAGTCGTAGTAACTAGAATTCGCGAAATGTCGAGACGTGTATCGGGGAGGGGGGACCCCCCAAGGTAAAGTTATATCCCTAATTCTTTGGAACCTTACAGTTAATATGCTTTTGCGAGACATGGATTGGATTTGTCGATGGATCTTTACAGCAGTCGTTAGACCGCTTCTCCTACATGGAGTGATCGTATGGTGGCTTGCATTAGAAAAAGAGGTTAACCTAAGGCTGGTCACCAAGGTACAAAGATCTAGTATGATCTGCTTTATTCCGCGCAGCACGGATCGATGGGCCGATATGGATTCTGAAGGTAACTTTATTACACGAATTCCAAGTAGGGAGGAGAGGAAACTTGAGCTTCATACCTCCACCTGATAGCATAGATGGCTCGAAACTCGATAAAAAGTAATAAGAGAGTAGGCGTCTTCTCGCGAAACCCTCGCCTTTAGGGTACCAGATCAATGCAGCGTTTTCTAAACTGAGGTCTCAGCTATCATGGAAGCGGTAGAGAAGCTTAGAACCCGAATTCTAGGTAGAGACATCTTCATTTTTAGCGAAAGCCAGGCTGCAATCAAAGCTCTGAGCTCTTTCACATTGAACTCAAACATCACGCTGGACTGCTACCAATCACTACAGGAAATGGCCAAGCAGAACAAACTGTACCTCATTTGGGTCCCTGGTCACAGAAACATAGAGGGAAACTGCATGGCAGACGAACTTGAAAGACAAGGCACAACGAAGCAGATTCTTCAGTATGTAATACTATTCAGAGAATTTATATAAACAAGCTGACAATAGATGGCGACAAAATACGACCTATCGGACCTCAAGGCAGTCGTGGCC
This sequence comes from Anomoia purmunda, assembly GCA_951828415.1. Lineage (NCBI taxonomy): Eukaryota > Metazoa > Arthropoda > Insecta > Diptera > Tephritidae > Anomoia > Anomoia purmunda. The sequence continues at coordinate 8,394,579 of OX639996.1, forward strand.
TAAATGGAACCAGACACGATCCGGTACCGCTTACTCTCGAAAAAGGGAAGGGGCTCTAACCGGGCACTGTCTGATAGAAAAACTAGCTGATTGGTAGGGCGCACCCTTCCTAAGATGCTGCAGGAGCTGCAAGAATGACGGGGAGGAGGAAACGGCCCTGCATCCTCTGAGTAAGTATCCAGCACTGTGTAAAATCAGGATGCGGTATCTTACGGATTACAGTTTCTGGATTATCTTAGTGAGGTTTCAAGCACCGAGGCTAATTGCCTATTGAGATTCATCAGCGAGGCAAAATAGTTGTTTGGTGACGGGTAATCTTTCCTCGGTTGGTATTAATTTACTTCTGGTAACACAATGGGCTTTCTATTACTGGCCTAAGTGAGCCGCCGTAGGCGGCAGCCGCTCCAACCGAACCTAACCTGATTAGTAGTAGCATTAGTATAAATTTGTAAAAACAGTTGTAGTAATTAATAGCATTGGCTAAAATAGTAGTAGGGATAAAAGGAATAGTAGCAGATAGCAGTAATAGAATTAGTAAAAACAGTAGTAATGGTCTTTAGTTTTAGTAGTAGAAGTAGTCGTAGTATTAGTTGCAGCGGTGAACCAATCCCGAACAAGTGAAAAGTCCCGAAATATCTCGTCCGAAAATATTGCCGAAATGGTCCAGAACTAATGCCGAACACTGAACACTCTAAAAGTAGTTATTATTGCGAAAATGGCTGAGACCGGGAAAAGTCCATAAGTCACTATTTCTCTGCGCCCAAAAATGAAGTGCAGAATGTAATGAAAATGTGCACTAGAGTATTTCAAAATAAAATAATGACGGAATTTTAATTATATTTAGGGTTATAACAGTTTATAATTCAAAAAACTTAGGTTCTGCTGAAACCTGTGAAAGTTTTTTATGCGTTGTATGAATCTCTTTAAACAGCAAAACAGAATCAAATTTTCATTATTCCTTGTGACAAAAAAAGTTGTACCGAAAAAATTTTGGCATTTGATAGTTGGCAGTTTTTTTTTTTGATGTAAAAATGGAGCGGGTATTAATTTCTGTTGCTAACCTGGTTTGCCAGAAAACTTTAAAAACTGTAGTAGAAAATTATCTTAAGAACTCGGTGCAGTTTAAGAAAGTTTGGTTTAATAAACTTTTTACTAGTCTCCGACACAGGGTGAACGGAGACCTGAATTACATGACTCAATCTATGATCAAAAGTATACGGAACGAGACTAACAAAATTTCAAGTTTGAGCATCTAGTGAGTCGAAAGCATCCCAACGACACAGAAGAGGCTTGCTATCTGGCAGAGCTCTGAGTTATTGAAAAAAGTTTGCGTCATAAACTGACTTAGAAGCCGTATTCATTTCAACATCCGTTAGCAGGTTGTCAATGAATCGAGGAAGTATCTGGAATAAGTTAAATGACTGTCAGCATTGAAAAAGAATGTCGAAGATTGGAAATTAGCACTTATTGTACGTCTTGAAAGCACTCAGTTATTTGGCATGGTAATGCTGACCGCAGACGAAGAATATGTGGGTGCTATTTTTTCAAGCGCGCTCGCGTTCATTTTTTCCGCTAATACTTGAAACACAATACCGACGAACGGCGAATTTTCGTGCAGTAGAGCGACGACGTCAGCAACGTTGGCCCAAAAATTTCGTCCAGTAACACACAACTATGGCGACACCGCAATCAGCTAATTATGGCAAGTTGCAATTTACATTTTGATTTTCAATTAGAAAAAGTGATAGTAATATTTTCCGCTGAAATTTGTATATTTCGATTTAAAAACCCTGAGTGAGTTGAACATATGGCCACAATGGATTGCATTTTGCCGCTGCCGCCAATGATGGCAATATAAATAAGTCTATCGCAACGAATGTTCGTCGGACGAAAGTCGTTCATAGCTTTGGTTGTGTGCATTCTCATATATGTCAGTGTGTTCTATTTGCGACAGCGAACGTTCGCGACGAAAAATTCGCCCTTATTCGCCGGTATTGTGTTTTAACCATAATGTGGATGTTTTAAGAATTTATACAGTGGTTGTTTTTGTTTCCAATGTAATGATTGCATCGCCATTTGTGCGGAGCTTAAAACTTGTGAAAAAATTTGGTAGCATTGAATGTAACGAGTTCGGCCAGATTAATGAGGCGTCACCATGCTCGCTATCGACGAATCTAGCTAGCTAACTTGGTGCTTGCTTTCCACACACTTTTTTTTTAAGCGAGCAGAGCTCAGACATGGCGATCAGAGATGATGACAATGATAGCTAGTCATTTAACTGGTCGAACTTATTACATTCAATTCTGCAGACATTAGACCAGTTTTAAGTTGCACATAAACGACGATCATATGCGCGGGCGTACTTGCACTTTTGGTGCATACTCGTCATTTGTGGAGCGCGCACATTACATTGGAAACAAAAACAGAAATTGTGTTGATGCTAATTTATGCCAGATGCCTCAGCGATTCGTCACACGCTAACGGAAGGTGAAATGAATACGGCCTAAATTATGAATAGTGTACTATAAGCGCTGGGCTCTAATACTAAACATCAGATCTCTGTAAAATTGATCAGAAAGCTAAGATTTTTATTTAATGTTCAGAAAGTTTGCAAAGAATTCTCCATAGATCTCGTTTAGTCCCTACAGTAGGAGATTTTTGGTTGGATTTTATAAATCCATACAACTTTTGTACACACATACAGCTTTATTTATGTACCATATGCAACCTCATTTTGAACCACAAAACCAACACGTCCTTCCTGTCAGCACGTCAGCGTTCACCTACAACTTTAGTGAACTAAATATAAAATCCTACTGGGCTTTTTCCAGATTTTCAAAACATGGTGCCAAACAAAGAAATAATATATTAAAAGACAACAACAGCAAGAGTTCTATTCAGAATGCGAAATTGAAATAACTTGTCGCGAATTTTTTCGACACCATTTATGGGCTGTGGAAAAGAAGAAGAGTTAAACTTAACGGCAGCTAAAAACTGATATCGGTAGAAACAATACAATCGCGTCAAAAAAAGGAACAATAACACAACAACGAATCGACGAAAAACGCATTAATACTTTACCTATCTTTTTTTTTGTTTTTTTTGTTTAGAGCGGCGCAAGCGGCAATCAAAGGCGATTGATCTGGTCGCGGTGCAAAAGCAGCCAGAATGAAAGCTATCGGACTGGCCAAAGGAACAGCAGCAGCAGCAGCAGCAACACAGGAAACATTTCTCACATTGAGCGCGCGTCAAGAGTGTCACCAAGTGTTGCGCTACACCACCGGCAGGCTCGCCTCCTCCTTCTCCTCCGCTTTAGCTACGCTGCCGTTGTGCCACGCGAGGTGGCAATGGCAATCGCAACCGGATGTCCCAAATCAGATTTTATTTCGGTTTATCGCATTCTTTACTTTTTATAAAGACAACAAACATCTAGGTATGTATGTGGATTTGTGTTTGTCGCCTGGCGGCTACTTCGTATCTTTGATTTTGGGTTTTAACTGCTTCGATTTTTTCCATTTTCGCTGCAGTTTTGTAAAATTTTTTGTACAAGCTGTGATTGCCACAAAGACTCTTAAAAACAAAAATAAAAGTACAGCAAAAAAAAGACACACAAATCAAACCAGTTGTTACAAAACTAAGTTTTTCCTTCCCATTTTTTGTTTTGTTTTTTGTTTCAACACCACTGTTTTCTCATTGTATTTCATTCATTCGGCGGAGTCGTGAGTAGCCACCATTCATGCATTCTTTCAGCTCCTCAAATATTCATTCATTGTATTGGGAATTTGTCGAGTATTGCACTTTTGCAGCTATATAGCTAAATGGAGTTAAAACATGGGCTTCGTGTTCATCAAATGCGTCAAGTTTGAAAGGTGAGTCGCTTTGATATTTTCTTTAAATTGCAATAGAATTTTATTGTATATATAATGCGGTAAATGTATCGAAAGTCGAAATCTATCCTTCATACCTTCAATTGGGTTATCTAAAATAATAAAAGCATGCCCATAATTTGGGGATACTTTAAGCGTCGCATGGTTTAAATCGAGCGCCACTTTCTTCAAAAAATATGACCCAACTGATTACATAGCAGCCCGTGAAGTAGTGTTTAGTATTTGTTTTCAGTCGATATGTTGATTACACTGTGTCACACTTGTATGCCACCTCAAACTCCGAATTTGGTTAAACACTTTCTGAAAGTACACATACCTATCCAGTAATAAGACTCTGGATGGGTTCGCACAAGCTACCTCCAATTTTTTTTTCATGGTCCACCAAAGTCTCCTACCCCCGCCTAGGTTGGTTACTTATTTAGGCTACCATACCACTGTAGCGTGTTCCAGGCGGAGGTAGGCGCCATCAATGAAGCGGCCTCTATAAGCGAAGTAAATATCTCTTCCGGTAATTGAGATAGCAGTTACGGATATTTCCTCTGCTGAGCCGCAACGTGCTAGTTCATCGGGTTTCTCAATACCTTTGATTCGTTTATGCCAGGGAACTGAAATCGCGAAAATCTCCGCCTGGAACACACTGCTTCTATAGGGGACTTTGATTGGCATGGATAGTTTCGTGGATTCGGAATAGATGCTGGCTCCATCTCCAAAGTCCATCTCGGAAACGTCGCTGAATATTTTTAAGCTGCTATTGCCGAGGACCTCACCGCTCTTCCACGCATTCCTGCTTGAAAACACAGCCTTAATTATGTGCTCAAACTTCTGTTTGCGAGGGCTTCCGGAGCCAGACTTCAGAGCCATATCCCAGCACCGGTCGCTCCACCGATTGGTACATCCAGAGTATTATCTTTGGCTAGTCAAACATCGTTTTGCCTGCGTAGAAAGTAATACAGGCTTTCCGTACTCGTTCCTCAAAACACATTTTTCAATTTAACTTTCAGCCGACAGTCAGCCCCAAATAATTGGTAAGCTTATCGGGCTGAAGTTCTTGACCACTTCGTGGCCACTTCTATAAGATTTTGGAATGAAACCCCCCCTCCTTGTTTTCCCCCGGATATCGGAATATGGTATGGAAGATTTTCGTCAGTCCCTTACTACAGATTTTTGCGTATTCTGAACCTTAATAGGAAGGATATCATCCTCACCTGGGGATTCGTATGATGAAAAACTATCAATTGCCTTCGCAATCCCTCTTCAGTTATGATTTCACCCAGCAGCGCTGTCGGCACAACTTGCAGCCCGGATCTCTCCTGGGCACTGTCTCAGCAGGATAGTCCCGCCAAAGTGGGTATCTACAGAATATCCAGAGTTTCGACTAATGATTCCGCCTGTGTACCGTCGGCTCGTTTAACGAATGTTTTATTTCAATCGACCTTAAGAAGAATTTCGCCACGAAGTGCCAAATTCTTCGTGGACTCAATCGTCTCGCAATGATCCCATCAGAAGACTAAAACTCAGGTATCTGGGAATCCTATTCACTCTCTTGCGGGTGTATTGGGAGTTGCGATTAGTCAGCTTCGTAGCTTCATTATAGGCATAGATTATAAATTGAAGGTTCTGTGGAATTTTCTACGTAGTCAGACGGCAACCGTATCCGAGTGTGTAGCGTGTGCGCGCTTCACTCGGTGGGTCCCAGGTTCAATCCTGGGACAAGTAACATAAAAAAATTATAGAAAACATTTTACTAATAGCGGTCGCCCCTCGGCAGGCAATGATAAACCTCCGAGTGAACTTCTGCCATGAAAAAAAAATGTTCACAAAAAAATAGTCACCGTTCGGAGTTGACGTAAACTGTAGGTCCCTAAATTTGTGTTCAACATCAAGACGCACACCTCAAATCGTAGAAGAATTTCAGCCAAAATCCCTTAAGCGGTTATGGCGTCAATTAAGTAAGTAAGTAAGAGAAGCGCGCCGGTCAGCAAAGTGACTAAATAAAATTTCGGTGACTGAAACTTGAGGGACGGTCATTAAACTGGTATATAAATTTGGGTTTGTTCCGGTATTATACACTCAACTGACGAGGGCACTGATATGAGCACATCTGCCGCCAGCAGCTGATAAGGAAAGATGAGAAGGACATTGACGATTTCAAAGAAAATCTAATAAAACTACATTCCGTGCAATTCTACCACCCAGAGACTCTTTTGTTTTCGAAAAAATTATGTACATTTATTTTAATATGAATACCCTTCGCTGGACAGGAAATTCTAAGGATTTGCACGCTAAGTTGTATTTAGTTCATAACACGAAAAACGTAAGTTTGTACCTGTTTCTGTTTACCTGTGTATTTATATTTGGTTGCACCTTTTCCTACCACTCCAACAAACAATTTGCATATTTTATCCAATGCCAGAAATCGCTATTAACTCCACTGCCCGAAAGTAGCCAAAAAAAAACAAAAAACTGTATCAGTTCCTACATAAGGTGTGAATTAATTTGCTCTCAACTATCCATTGTTTAGGACATTGCTTTATTAAAGTGAAATCAATAAAAACAATACAAAACTTAGAGTGATGTACTGTTGTTGTATTTTGTGAAACCACACACGAATCATTCGCATATCGATCTGCTCGACCAGCACATCACTTCCAAGAAATGACGCGCCAAATTCTTAACACTCTCGGACCGCACAACACTCCAATGATGAGATGGCCACAGTAATCCGTCGTTGTACTGCTTTTATCAGCTAAAATCAGCTAAAAATTTTCGATGACTCGTTCGGTCTGTCTCATCGGTTGGTCTTGTCTGGATTCACCTAGCCCGAGGCGCGCTTTGGCTGTCATTGCAGTTTCATTGCCTTCAGAATGTTGAGTTGACATTTGCCAAGTCCCCATGGATTGGATGCCTACAACAACAACTAAACAACTACAACAATCGCAACCAGAATCAAATGTAACATTCGCAACCAGAATAAGCAACAGAACGCATTGATTGCACTCGATGTACGACAAAAGTCATTCAGAATCCGCCATGCCAAGCAGCCAATTTCTTTCATTCATTCTTTGCTTCTGCGGCCCATTACATTCTTTGGCGTTTCAATTTATTTTGTTTTTTTTTTTTGGGAAGCAGTTTCGTTGTCTCTGCAAAGCTTACGCTATTATTCCTTGCAAGGTTTTCATGAATGAAACTACTAGTAGTCGTCACGCGCAGTTATCGATAAGCTCCCCATAGCCGTCCGTGCAGTCCATTCGTTTGGTTGTCTTTGCTTCTACGCTTTTGCCACCTCCACTTGGCTTTCTTGTCTGCTATTGTTGTTGTTGTTGTTTTTTTTGTGTTGACAAACGGAAATTGTTGACTTTACTGATGAAGTGACACAATCAAAAACAGCCAGCCAGCACTTCCAGCGTTAACACCAACAACTAGCCGTAAAGCCACAAAACAAGAACATTGGCTATCTTAGCCAATTTCGGCAGCAAGCGGCTGGAGTGTCTGTCGTAAGCCAACGGCTTCTCAGGTCGGTTCACCTCAAATGTGAAGTCCAGAGATTATTGTTCTTTTAATGATGAAACATTCAGGCAACTCAACACATTGAAGGATAAATCCGTCTTCACTTCGATGTGGCTTAGTGGTTTTTGCAAGTATTTTGAGTTTTCGTATGGAGTTCGATTTTATTTCTTCATCTTCGTTGGTTTGTCGCTGGTGTTGAATGGTTGGTATAGTGCATATCTTAACTTATGCGAAAGGGATTAATTGACAACTTTCGTTACTTTATTTATTTCTTATTAATTTTTAATTATTATAATTTTAATAAAAATAAAGTTCGCTTTACTACAATTTTTAACTTTTAGGTATGCAGCTTTATAACCCATTCAATTCTAAACCAATAAAGTGCAGTTCGAAATTGTTCAAAAATCGCGTTGACTTGCAGACCTCGTCGTGTCGATGCGCATCAGGGGACATCACAAACCTTCCGCCACAGTACAAAGTGTAGCGCTCTGACAAGTCTGCAGTTTCCTCCACTACTTGTTCCTAGCGACTAATAGCCTTTTATGTTGTCAACAACTTTTCCTTGTCTTTGCCCCAAACGCTGCTGGTGAGCGACTTGAGTGCGTCTCTGTACTTTATTAACGATTGCGGTAGTGTGCGCAGAGAAAGAGATGAGGCTATCAAATGCGAGCTCTTAAATCCTTGGGTGATTAGCCATTGGGAGAGGGTGCCGTCGACCAAATTCAGCCTAACCTCTTTCGTCCAGGTGGTAAATACGGTCGCCGAGGACTTAGTAGTAGATGATGTCAGGTTTCTGTCAGAGAAGAAACGAGCAACATCGGAGTGATAACCCCTAACTTATCGGCATATGAGACTATAGCGGCTCCTTCTGGCGGTTGAGGGAGTTTAGAGATATAATGGTTAAAAGTGAGTAGGGACAGGACGCCACCTTGCGGTACTCCTTGTTTAAATCTCTTAAACTTGGTTGTTGAGCCTCTAAAAAACACCGATTATTGTCGACCATACAGCTGATTCGGGGTCCACCTTTTCAGTTCCGCGTGAGAGTTGATGTCTCCACGTCAGCTCGTAGCGTGGAATACATTACGATGTCAAAAGCCTTTGAAATGCCCAACACCAACGCGGACGGTTCTCTCGCAGAGACGATTAGGGTTAAGGCCATGGTTCACATGCGTGTTTATGGCCAATAACCTTCTTATGGCGATAACCTCCTTCACCTTGCCACAGAGAAAGGTAACATGTGCGTTGGCCTTGGACTGTTTGATTAACCTGCTGGTCACTTTCCGTTTGGTCCAATACACCGAAGGATGCAATATAAATTGCCGACTAAAATAGCTCCCGCATCTCTCCGTGTCCGACGAAGCCCGATCTCAGAAAGAAATTTCAACTCGACCATCGTGCTTCGTCGGGTTGGATAATGACCTCACAGTGGACCAAAGCTTAGCCACACCTGAGACCAGGTTACAGGACTTTCGGGAATCCTCCCTGCACAGCTGAAGCGAGTCGCATCAGACGCCACTACCTTGCGTAACTTTTGTTCGCCCTTTGCGAACACTGATGGGTGTGGGAAGAAGTCTAAAGATATTATCGGTAAATTCCTCGAAGCCAACTCAGCTTTTTGTAAGTTGACAAAGGTCTGAAACTCCGCTGAGATAAAGCCGGTTGGTCGGTCGTAGGAGATAATTATGGGTAGGTGGTCTCCTCGCAAGTAATAGCACAGGTCGCCATGTTCTGCTATTTATTAGACCTGCGCTAGGCGTTGTTACGTCAGGCGAGCTACTATAGCTTCCCATAATCCTAGTTGATCATCGTTTTTCAGTGTGTAGAATTTCGAATCGTCTTTCTACTTTGTCAATTCATTTCCCCTACGATCAGCTAGCAGACTTAAATGGTAGCAGGTGTTATCGTGCCGACCAGCAGGTCTCTGGCGTTGTATAAACATTAAATATTTCGTGCACTCAATCGCCTGAACACAAAATTGTAATCGGCGAATTGAAAGAAAAGTAGACCGGATCAGCTTACCTTTATTAGACCACCTTCTTCGAAGATTTGGGGCATTTAATGCTACTTTTCCATGTTTGTCGGGTTTTAATGTTATCGGTCATTAAAATCTAGCAATGTGTGTGGTAGTTGTAACTTGAACATAATAAAAGCACATCGTTTCAATTGTTTTACACAAAATCGTACGCCTCCTTGGCCTCAAATACTTAACCCTTTTATGAGTACATCCATTTTCCATTACACGCAAGCGCATACAATAAGTAGCTCCCACACATCGGGCAATAAATCGATCAATATGTAGCGCTAAACATATATTAATTATGTTTTTAATGTCAGTCACATCATCGAGCAACGCGCCGAATGTGCTTTCCCCAAAACAAGGGCCAGCCCAAATAGACCCGCCAAATCCCAAGTTAGCTTATCTTACGGATATCATATGGCGATCAAACGAAAGACCGCCACCCCACCCAACAACAAGCACTTAGCAGTCGAAGCACAAACGTTGCTCCAAAAGCCACGCTAACCGCGCGTCATTCGTCATTCGGTGGCAGTAAATAGTACAACGATGAAATGTCTTGCGCATGCGCCGACGCATCGAACGCCCACCGCCGTTGGAGGTCCATAGGTATGACGAAAGGTCGCGCTACCGCTCACCAAAAAACAAAACACAAACAGGCCGAAAGCAGTAGCATTTGCACACGCACTTGTCGCACTCACACGCATACTCTCGGCTTCACAGTTACAGATAAATGCGGACGTGCGCGCAGAGGGGCACGATCACAAGTGTTTGTTGGATTTAATGGGTGTGCAAGTAACAATTTGAAAATTTATTTATGTTCATATTTATTTGAAATACGAAGATTAATATCACTCAACACACACACTGCGTACGCTGGCATTAAAGAAAGAGTTTTTGTTTTGTTTCTTTTTTGTTGGCGAGGAATACGCAATGAAAATTAATGATTAAAGAAATACTGAAATCGAATGAATTAAGTAGGGAAATTTGAGGTGTAAAGCGGCAGCTGGCAAAGTTGTTAGAGCGACTTAGTGTAAAAATTACAAGCAACAACACGAAATGCCTTGTGTGAATCCATAGAAGTAGCCCGTTGCCCCAACCAACCAGCCAACCTTCTTCGTCCCCCGCTACACCATCCGAGGTTCGCTCCAAGCGTAGCAATATTTATTTATGTTCCAAAGTGATATACAATTTCCAATTATGGTACCGCCACATTTTTCGTGAGTTCACGTTGTGCATAAAAAATGGTTAATTAGTTTTTTTGTTTGCTTAATTTAAAGAAATGCCTTTGCTAACAACACTAACTGTACGTACTATTTCGATTGCTTTTTTTTATATGTTTTGTGTTTTTTTTTTTTTTTGTAATATTATTTTTTATCTAGGCAATGTATTTTTTGGCACATTTGTTTTCCATTTGGACGATTTAAATATGCATTCAATAATGAATTTTCGGCGATAAGTATTTGTAGTTTTTTTTTGTTATGGAATTTTTTTTGTGTGTTAACCAAAAATGGGACGTGCCGACGTGTATTCGGGTAGACAGGAAGTCTGTTGGGTAGCTTTATGTCGAATAGTAACTTTATTTGATTTGCTTACATACAACAACAACGAGTGCACTTACGTGACATATTACACGTGCACATAGGGATGGTTACACTGGGATCCCGGGAGCATAGCATTTTTTACCTACTAAAAATACCTGAATAACTTTTTTTCGGGGTTATAAAATCTTTATTCTTCTCTGATTGATAAAATATTATTCGCGAGTACTCGTGATTGGTAAAATATTATTTTTAATTGGTGAAATATCAAGTATGCTAAAAATTACCGTTGACATTTATTATTTTTGAAGCAAAACATCTTAAGCGGCGTGAGAATGATTTTTCTACATCGTGTAGCGGAGGTCGTGGAAATATCGCGTCACGATGTAGTAGTTTGGGATCATTTCAACTACTATTTTTATTAGTACTCGTACTACTACTACCTTCTACTACTATTTTAACTAATTCCTACTACTATTTTAATCAATGCTGTCACTATTTACTACTACTGTTTTAACTAACGCGGCTACTAATTACTACTACTTTTACTGCTACTATTTTCAATAGTTTCTACTACTATTTTTACAAATTTCTAATACTATTTTTTAATAGTAGTACTATTTACTACAAATATTTTTACTAATTTCGACTACTATTTTGATTAATGCTATTATTGATAATAATCATATATTATTTTTATTATTTTCTACTACTATTTTCACTAGTGATACTACTACCTTCTACTACTTCTTTTTTTATTAGTTCCTTCTGCTACTTTTACCAACTACTACTATTTACAACGGCTTCAACTACTGCGGTAACTCTTTCCTACTACGTTTTTTTTACTCATTTCTACTACTGATTTTATTAATGGTACTACTAATTACTGCTACTGTTTTCAACAATTTTGTATACTATATTCACTAATTTCTACTACTATTTTTATTAGTTCTACTACTACGTTCCACTACTGTTTTTACTAAATTCAACTACTAATTTTACCAGAGATGACACTTTTACCACTACTGTTTTAACTAGTGCGGCTACTATTTACTACTCCGTTTTTTTGAATTTCTACTACTATTTTTACTTATGCTACTACTAATTATTGCTACTGTTTTTAGTAATTTTTACTACTATTTTCACCAATTTCTACTACTATATTTATTAATGTTACTACTAATTTTACCAATTTCTACTACTATTTTTTTACCTAAGGTACTCGTAATTACTACTACTATTTTTTACTAATGCTACGACTAATGCTACAACTATTTATCCTCCTACTTACTGCTAACTTCTTGCACTACCACTCCCATATTTAGTTCTCTATACCTTAATCAAGTCGGCAATTACTTCTGTCTCGCACTTTTAAGTGGACGTGTGCTTTTTTTTTTTGGACGGTCCTGCCCATTTTTTCATGCAAAACGTAGTTAATATAAAGTACCGAAATTTCGTCGATTAATAGAATTTTCGTCGAATTTTTCTTGGTTTTGAACAAAGTTTTCAAATTTAGGGAAATAATTTTCACAATAAAAAATATAATAATAACCCTATTTTCCTTGTTTTTTGGATTTATGGAAGAGAGCTTTTTAAACAATAACGATACAATTTGTTTCGATTTACTTTATTACCAAATAATGAATTTCTTAATCCCGTGACTAGTCCCGGGATTCTAGGATAGCGGCACCGAGATCCCGAAAATCGCTGGGTTCGTAAAAATTCAAAAAAAAAAATTACTAGTTATCCCTAATTATTTATAGTTTGTTTAATCATTGATACAACACATGTCGCTACCGCCTAATTCACACCATTTTGGCAAAAACCGATATCCAAAATTTAAATTACTAAGAAATAGTCGTAAATGTGAAATAAGTATGGCATGTGCTCATTAATGGCCTCCAGACATGTTCATACCAGTGTTAGACACCATCGATGCCAAAAGTAGTAAGAACTCGATTTTGGGTACGCAGAAGTAAAGCTTGAAAGTATAAATCATGACAGTTCTGATTAGAGGTAGAGGCGTGAATTAAAAATTCAATATGTGTTTAAACACATTTTACTTCATTCATTACTATAACCAAGAATTTACATTACTTACATGTGCAAACTTTTTCAAACAAAATCATTTTCATTCATACTTTTAAAGTTCATCTATACAAAATGTAGTCGTTATCTTTGCTACAACTTAGCTCCAAAACTATTAAACGGATTTCAATCTAATTTAGGCAGTATATTCTTTAGATCCGTGGCACGAACATAGCCGTTAGGTGGCGCATGAGTCGAGATAATCAGAAAATCCGTATTGAAAACTAAACGTAAACTAAAAGTGAATTATTCCGATTCTGATTTTATATTTACGATCCGATTTTAAAGAAACTAAATACGTATAATGATACGATGATATACGATATACGAGACATCGTTTTTCAACTCATCGAATCTCCATTTTTCGCTTTAAAAAATCTTTTGTAATTACTTCTATATGGCAACGTAGTAAGCAACGCAGATAAGGTCGCGGGTACCAACCAGTAGTTCAAGGCGAATTTATAGAAGGTGATGGCATAAGAGCAGCTGATTTGATTTTTTTTATTCACCTGCATGTATTTTGTGTTTGCTTTTGCGTGTGAGCTTTCAAAAACCCTAAAAACAAAAACAAAGTGTATGTAAATTTTGACAACTCTTACGCAGAAGGAAAAACAAAATACATAGGAATTTTGTAGTTGTATTTATAACACCACCTTGTATGACTTCGCCTTGTAGTAGTTCATATATTTGTTTAAAAACAATATTTCGTCAAGATTTTCACAGAGCAGTCGTGTATATCTCTCTTTAAGAATATTCAAACTGGTCTGGAAAGACTTCGAAAAAAAATCTATTATTTTTCCCAAAACTTTAAAACATCGTCACGTTGGTTTTTGATTTCTAATAAAGCTGTTTCTGGTTTTTGTAAATGATTCTGAAAATTCATCAGTTACGTCTTTAAATCCATTAAAAGATGAATGATGGTTTGCTCTTTTTGAACAGAACGTGTGTCATCGTCCAAAATTTCAAAACTACGTTGATCAGTGGTATTTTTTCTTTTTTTTCTATGTTACTTTCAAGCAATGCTTTAATATTCTAATTTGCATACTCACCCTTCTATGGAGTTAAAACCTGAATATTTTATATCGTTGGCTAAAAAGCAAAACAACAAAATGTATTGAAGTTGGCTGAAACTTTTTATTAAAAGCTACTATGATGCAACTGCCGTCAAATCCGCTATAACTTACGATTCAGACATTTTCGGTTTGCAGAGCCTTTGTAGTTTTTTGTAGTACAAAAACTCTGGACAGTTTTTGAAAAGGGATAAAAAAAGCAAGCAATTTGTCCATTAAATTTTTGTTGATTCCCGAACTACTTATACAAGCTTCAAATATTTTTAGATTTACAAAATTTTTTTCAACAAACAAAGTTTAGAACACCGCTTGGTATATCACGGCTAGGAAATTCACAATCTCGCACGCTTTTCTAATACTAAGCTGTTAGTTATTATAGCTTCTCCATAGGATGCCGAATTATTTGAGTAAGTAGAGGATTGCAATTCCTTTGGTAATGCCATATTCGCGAAGTATCTATATAAACCACACAGGGCGTTGTATAGGGCTAGCGGCAAAAAAATTCTGCATTCCTTTATCTTCGATATTTATATCTTTTTTTTTGAGGTTCTTTTGACAATCACTTAAGAGTAGTAACTGAAGCCTTGATAGGATGAAAGGAAATAATACATAGGGTAAATTATAGAGAACACGGTGGGAATAAGATTTCATTTCTCCTCGACATATCTTTCAGACTCTTTGATGAATCTGGTATTTGAATTTGGTTGTGGATAAAGGATGATCGCTTTCTATTCAAAATTGGTCCGACCCAATTATGCTCCATCTCAGTAGGGTAGATGCAGAGGAAATGTGTACATCGGGTCATCGATGATTCCTTCGGTGCCATTGTGCTATCCCCATGGGTTGTGTTCGGTAATCAAACCAACCGGGGCTCATAACTCCAACCTTCTCTGTCTAAGAAGGATTTTCGCTACTACCCTGTCCGGGTTTGTCAGGAAGCGCTTGATTGTTTTGCAGGTGTCGGTAGTGCACCAACGGTTCTCATGCGTTTTATTCAAGCCGTTCCTGAGGTGCTTGGCTGTGATCCATGCGGTCTGCAAAAGAGCTAGTTCATTACCCTGAACACGACAGTGCCCCGCGCCCACACAAGTTCAAGCTTATTCCATTTTCCAACAGAGTTCAGCCCCAACTTAGTGTTTTGGGCAATTTTTGAAGAGCGGCGAGCGAGGCCCATTTATACCTCTTATCAAAAGAGACTCTCCGTATCAGTTTGTCATTTGTAGCCAAAATTAGAGGGTATTAGTCCAAATAATTCTTCCAAATAATTTTCTGTGTCTAGAGTTTTCATCGTCGTACCACGGAGATACAAAAGTGCTAAAATTAGCCAGATAAAGAACAAAACGATGCAGCGGAGAGGCTTGCAATTTTTCAAAACTGAAGCCTCCACATCCGGCATGGTTATATAAAGTAATTAATACTTGTGCAAATTCTTTCAAAATAATAAGGAATTGTATAAGAAATTCTGACTGAACTTTATTTTTAATTTAGTATCGATATTTTGGGTATCGAATCTTTTTGATTCGATATTCATGGGTAACCGATTATTTTAGTGTGGTATTATCGAAATATTCGCTCCGATTTCGAATACCTAGCATAGTGGGGTCAAGAACACTTCAATTCAGAAATAGTTTTAAAAATTTTATAAGACTTACCATCACATAAAATTAAGCAGCTAATTTTAAAAATTCAACTTTCTTTGTAATGGTAACCCTTTCTGAGCTTTAAAATTCTAAATTTATATTTTTTTTTTAAATTTTGTATAGTGAAAATACTTTTCCTATCACTTTAGCGCTTAATGATATAACAACAACAATAAATAAACAAAATTCCTAGAAATAAATTGCACTTCAATTGTACGAGTACTCGTAGTACGGTTGCTCAATGGGTTCGCTTTTTACACAAAATAAATGTTACATTATCCTATGTACTTACTCGTACAATAAACTCCGATACGAATATTTTATGACTGTTGCTTTAATTGTTGTTGTTCTCGCATAGTATTTATAGGTCTTTAGACCTTTTTATTATGTAGTTACGTTGGGCGTTGTGAGGAATTTTAAATTAATTACCATACGGCAACAACTTTGGACATTTTGGCCCCACACAAAGTTCGGCCGATCGAATTGTATGAGTGACACGACTGACATTGAAATCATGCAGACTATAAACGAAACATTCTTATATACAGTGGCGCGAATAACTGGTCGATTGGTGACCTTTTTACAATATTAGCAAGGTTTTTCAAACAACTTTTTTTTTAGTTCATTTTAAATAAAACCATAGTTCGTAATTTAACAAAAACTCTCTAAATGAATGCTTAAAAATTTATACAAAATTTATGAAAACTTGACAAATTTTCATGAAAATTTTAAAAAAATTTAGAAAAGTTTTTCAGGGACTGAACTTATTTTTCTTTTGAAGATTTTTTGTTTTAAGTCACTGTATAATCGTTATTTGGTTATTTTTATTTTTTTATCAGAAATAATCGTTATTCTGGATATTTTAATTTTTTCGATCAAGTTTTATAATTTTTTTTTTTTGATAAAAAGATCCGTTATTCTTGGATTTTTATATTTTCAACAAAGTTGGTTCGTTTTGTTTTAATTTTTATTTTTTTTGATCAGAAATAATCCTTATTATAATATACACAAACAAAGCCGGCGGTAACAATAAAATGTTTTATCATCGAAAAAATAAAATCACAAAATATTGATCAAACTTGACAAAAAAAATCAATATCCATAACAACGATTACTTTTTATAGAAAAAATAAAAATCTCAAAATAACGACCAAACTTGATCGACACAATAAAAATCCAAAAATAACGAAGATTTTTGTTCGGAAAAATAAAAATCTCAAAATAACGATTAATCTTGATAAAGAAAATAAATCGTGATTTTTTTAATAAAAATTATTACCGTTACGATCCCTGGAGCTTTTAGAAATTGTTCGCGTATGCAGTTGCATAGCTTAATTTTACTATAATAAAATGCAAGTTTGAAGTGGCTAAAATCTGCCGCTGATTTTGTATACATTTTTGAATTTTTGATCTTGATTTGTAATAACTTTTTGCGCCGACTGGATTCCACATTTTATACCACATAAAATTTGTACTTGTATAGGCGATACACATGTGAAAAAAAATTCCAAGGTCGAAAAAAAAAATTATAACAAATCAACGGAAGTTTCTAGCCATCTCAAGCTGGCGCTTTATTATACTAAAACTAAATAGGATATAAAATTGCATACTCAAAAATTTTCAAACGTACTTTAAAAGAATTGAAAAGTTTTTTTGAATTTTTTTTTAATTTTTATAAATTGTATAAAGTTTGCAACATTAATTTACATGGTCTTTGCTATAGTATAAATTATAGTTTAAATTTAAAATAAACGAAAAAAAAGTATCACGAAAAACCTTGCTAATATTGAAAAAACAGAACCCTTCGCCAAGTTTTGCTCGCCAGTGTAGATCGCATAGACGATTACCAGTCCACAGTAGTAATGGAAAAATAAAACAGGGCATTGCTACGAATATTGTCGTTACAAAGTGAACAACACTTCAACTGCTATAAAGGCTACATTCTCGCCTCTCCAAAAAATAAATATACATTTGTCTACATAAATAAGTACATACATACATAGAAACATATGTACATACATAGATACACCTGAATGTTGGGCCTGGATAACATGAAACCTACAAATGAATTGCTAACATAATGTAACTGTAATGTCGGGAGTTGAGTCGCTTTACTTCTTCAGATTTTTTTGGTTTCCTACTTTTTTTGTTTGAATTAATTCATTGTTTTTAAAACGTGTTAAATTCTTTTGAAAGCTTGTTTTGTGTTAGCCTCTACTTTTTCATATGCGTATTGCTTGCCTAGTTTAACCGAAAACATGAACATATTTTCCCCTTAATTTATGATTTTTAGCTATTGTATTGCTTACGAATTTAACAATTGTTTGAATTGACAGTTGTACTTTAGAAGAGGCCCATTTACGAAATACCCGCTGGCGTCCAGACAAGCGTACATGATAACGTAGCAAAAGTTTGGAGCACATACATATCTGCATGTACAAAAAAAAAAACTGAATCCGTTAAATGTCATTATGACCGAAAAGAGCTAATAGCTACACGTAAAATCGTTTTCTATGTGACTCCGATTTCGTACATTATTTCAAAAAAATAAATGTTCATATTTTAATAGGAATTGGTATCGGCGAAAGGTTGATAAAATTGTACATCTCTGAATTAAAAAATAAATGGGTGATTCCGTATCAGATTTGGAGTTGATGTTGCAAATGTCGGTAAGATATTTTTTTTACACTTTTTATCAAAAATAATAATTTGATTCCGCTCAAAAATTTGTTTTGGCAAAATTATGATTTTTTTAAATTTTTGATGATTTACCTTTTTCCAATGACAGTGCCGTTTTACAGCTCCAATTATTAAAATTATTATTACCATTATTATTACCATTACCATCATCATTATCAATACCATTATTATTACCATTACCATTACCATTATCATTATCATTATCATTATCATTATCATTATCATTATCATTATCATTATCATTATCATTATCATTATCATTATCATTATCATTATCATTATCATTATCATTATCATTATCATTATCATTATCATTATCATTATCATTATCATTATCATTATCATTATTATTATCATTATCATTATCATTATCATTATCATTATCATTATCATTATCATTATCATTATCATTATCATTACATTATCATTATCATTATCATTATCATTATTATTATCATTATCATTATCATTATCATTATCATTATCATTATCATTATCATTATCATTATCATTATCATTATCATTATCATTATCATTATCATTATCATTATCATTATCATTATCATTATCATTATCATTATCATTATCATTATTATTATCATTATCATTATCATTATCATTATCATTATATGCTAATGATAATCATCAACCACCACGTTATGGATCTGTCCCACATTCAATGCAAAAATTTTTTTCAGAAAGAAAGAAGTTGTGTCCGAATATATCACACACATTCACACAAAGGAGTAGTTAGTAAAAATAGCTCTGCTTTAGGAGAATGCGAAAAATAATTTAATAATTTAAATTTGATTTGAATCTTATTGCGAAAACAGACTTTAATAATTCTTAGTTTTAGCAGCAAATAACAACAAAATGTTGATTCTGATTTAGTGGAAAGGTAGACTTCATAACACAAAATATATATTTAGCTTACAATCCCAACAGTTTTTGAGTTAATACTCGTCTACACCCCTTCCGTTTTTTTGAAATCGTTTAAAAACGGTTGTAAAGAAAAGGAAGAAGATATATATTGAATAAAACATTTTTTCTCTCATAAAAATTTGGGCCATTTTATTATTATAAACAGTCAATTCTCAACTACTCAAGAGAAACTTCAATTTACATACAAACACATAACAGAAATTTAGCCATTAAGTGAACCAGCAGCAGCAACAACAACAATAGCATTCTATAACTAATTTGACTTTCAAGAGAATTTATAAAAATAAATTTATTACTTGTTAAGTCTCATCAAATAATGAGTGAAAAACTCATCATTTTATTAGCCTAGTGTGGTTGTATTTTTTTTTGTTGCTCACACACAACAAACGGCTGCCAATGTAGCCTAGCAGCACCTTTTCACCAACAATTCACAACTCCGCCTCCTCCTTTCATTTCATTTATTTTGTTAATTAATTTTCACATCGTCATCATCAACACATCATTCGGCTATCATCATTACCACTCTTTAAAGCACCGCTACATACTCGAACAAGCAATTTACATTCATATTCATATTCGTTTTCGGGTTATCGAAATTATTCTATTCATATTTTATTTCCTAACAGTAGTCACGGACATGGACACGGACACATCAACGCCTCGCGTCGCCCAAAAAAACTTACCGCCACTGCACCACCACTCAATGGATTGCCAGAGCCAACCAGCCAGACAGCCAGCCAGCCACACCGTCACTATCAACGCCTACAATCTCTCTTAGCCATGGAGAAGAAACAAAAACAAAAACAAAAACCAACTTAAAATGAATAAAAATTGTGAATGTGGAAAAATGTGGAATTGGAAATATGAAAAAGAAAAACTACTCATCATCCACCACGTCAAAGAAAGTTTTAGTATTCACTTCTTGGGAAATGCACGCCAAATGTACAAAAAATTTATTTACATATATTTGGTAAAAGTATTTTTTGTGTGTGTGTGTGTGTGTGCAACAAAGTAAAGGTGCCACAATAAGCGGCAAGTATTCATTGTTGTTGTCATTTGCAGTTTCTTCACTTGCTTTTTTTTTACTGTATTTGCGTGGCTATATTGAGGTTATAATTTTGTTTTGTTTTTATTTTTATTTTAGATATCAGCATTTGGACATCTAATTCGCATTCATAAATTTTGCTTCGTTCCATTTTTTTTTTGTTTTTTGGTGGTCGAAATTCCGAAAAGCAATAAAAAAAAAACACAAAATTAAACAAAACGGCATTTTAATAAATGTTGCCTCGACTGTCGCGCTTTGAGTGTTGTTGTTCTTGTTGTTGTTGCTACCATTAGAGCTGCCATTCCTTCGTTCATTCTTTCGTTCATTCCGTCAGTGCTGCTTGGCGCTCTTTAGCTTATCGTAAATGCTGTTGGTGCTGCTGTTGTTGTTGTTATGGGTTTTTTGTTTAATTCTTGTTACCATCGTCGGCGTTAATAATGGCCCATAATGAGGCTTCCTAACAATTTGATGATTTATGTAATTCCTCTAGCGGTTATACGGCATTTAGCTCCTCACATTATTTCTTTACATTTGCTAAGCGCTGACTTAGTTATCGTTTGACTTCCTCCTTCCTCCTTCCCCCTTCCCCCTTCTTCTTCCCTACTTTCCTCTTTTCGTCTTTTCCGGCATTCTATCGTCCATCCATCTGCCCCGAATGTGTTGGCAATGCCGGCGGTGTCTTCTGGTCTGGTCGCGCATGCGCATTTATTTGGACGTAATAAAATTACTAAATGGAAGCGTTTAATAACAATTTCCTACACCTGCTTTATTATTACACGCTCTTCTCCAACTTCACGTTTACTGCGTTCGCTTGGGCAATGGAAATGTGTGTGTGTGTGGCAAATTTGACGAACTGTTGAAAATTACTTTGTACATAAATTGAATAAGGTAATAAAAAATCACTTATGAGTTTGCTGCGCCCATAGAAATTTAGTTGAGTTCAAAGACATTGAGCGGGAAGTATGTAAATTGTTTCGACCGTTTGGAAAAAGGGTTGTCCAAAACTTGCACCTTGTGTTAAGGAGTTAGGTTTTTTTTTTTTTAATGCAAAATAAGTGAAGAATATGTGGAATATGAGCAAATTAGGATTTCAATTTTAAAATACTATTTCTTTTTTAGTTTATAAAATAATAAGCAATAAAATAAATCGTTTTTAGATCTGCGCCTTCCGTGGTAAGGGAAATGTCCCTTATAGAGCACCGATATTGATCATTTTGCTGTAGTCCGATCGAAAATCTTTATCAGCAGTAATTCTCTGAACTATACAAGGATTTCATATCAAATGCCCTCAAATATTTGTGGTAAAATGCTTTGGTCAAGAAGTCTTCTCACTTTCTTAGTACAGACCAAGGAGAGATGAAGGCGTAGATATTTTTATAATATTTTGCTGAAGTTCTAATGAAGGACTAGTAATTTCACAAATAAGTTCCTTCTAGAAAAACTATACCCATCTTCGTATCAAAAAAATATTTTCTTTGTTTGGAACTCTCAAAACCTCGTAATTTGTTCTTCAAATCACGATATTTTCTTCGGATATCGGAAAGGTTCCTTCAAACTGAATAAAGATCCATATCAAATAAAATGTGTTTTTTTTTTAATTAGACCCGCAACTACCGGAATCGGAATATTGCCATACTGACCGACAGCCAAGCAGCTGTTAAGGCCCTCAAATCTCGCCCGATACTTCGACACTGTTGAAGGAATGCCTTAAAAAACTGAACACACCCGATCTGGCGAATCATGTGTGGGTTTTCTGGGTTCCGGGTTATACTGATATTGATGGAAATGAAATGGCGGACAAACTAGCCTTCTGTGGTTTAGGAAAGGGGGCAATATTCACTTTGGCCAAAGAAGAAGAGGAAGCCCTCAGAGATCTTTACTGGAGAAATCAACCACATCCGAAACGCTTTTAGGTTCCTACAAACTAAAACGCTTAAGAGATTATTAAAGAATAACCCACGAATTATTACGGATATCCTAACAGGACACTGCGTGGTGAACTATCACCTTACTACTAAAGTGGGAATTTCACATCGCATGTTTGACTAAAGGATATCATTTAACACACGAAAGGGGGCACAGTAGATCTCAAAGTCGCAGTGTTCTATCCCCAATAATAAAGTTTACAATATGTGTGGCAAACCAAAAGGTTTAATAAAGCTTAATTTTTATTGTTTTTAAATACTTCAATAAAACCCTAATAAGTTAAATTAGATAGCGCGGTATGGGTCTGAAACGAAGATCGGTATAAGATTCAAGAAATGTAGGTTAAAAATACTAATATAGTTAAATTTATTAGATAAATTAAATATACCAGTGTTAGAACGAATGCAACCGAAATACCATCTTTTTCGAACGTTGATTTAATTTAATTAAGATAACTTGAAAGGGCGTCCGCCGCTTCCGAGTGTATAGCCTGTGAGCACTTTAGTCGATGGGTCCTGGGCTCAATTTCCAATTACGTACTGAGGTAGCGACATACATATCAATTTCCGCACAATTTTCGGACTAGATATTTCGGAGCAATTTCAGTAGTTCGGTTCTGATTCACCACTACAACAGCTACTACTACTTACTAGTACTATTTGTACTACTACTACTCATACTACGAGTACTACTAATACTAATACTACATCTAAAACTTCTACTACTACAATTAACTACTACTGATTAATAGTACTATTTCTATTACAGTCTTCTACTACTACCACTAATTACTACTATTATCACTATAACTGCTACGTCTATTACTGCAAATTAATACTACTAGTTTCGCCAATTTCTACTACTACTTTTATTAATGCTACTACTTATTACTACTACTATTTTTGATAATTTTACTACTATTTTTACTAATTCTACTGTTAAATACTACTACTATTTTGACTATTTTCTGCTCCTACTTTTAATAATGCCACTATTTTTTCATTTTAATATTTTTTTTTTCTAATTTATTTTACAAATTTCACTTATGCTACTACTATTTTTACTAATTTCTACAACAATTTTTCTAATGCTACTACTAATTACTACAACTATTTTTACTAACTCTAATATTAATTAATACCACAATTTTTGCTAATTTCTACTACTATTTTTTTCTACTCCTACTACTAATTTTTACTACTATTTTTACCTATGGTAATATTAATTTCTACTTTTATTTGTTTAATGCTACTACTAAGTACTACTTACTACTATTACTCCTATTTAACTCTCTATTTCTTTATGTACGAGTAGTCGGCAAAGAAGTTTTATTTTTTGGCTTGCACTTTGAAATGATCGAGTGATTTTTTTTATACTAAGTGATAAAATTATCAGTATTAATTGCGAGGTATGTATGTATTGAATTATATAAACAGGGATTTTCTCATGTATTCACTTATATAAATATTGGATAATTTAACTGATGTTGCTTGAAAGAACACACTTGGCTAAGAAAGCCGATTTGTATAAAAGAAT
Organism: Anomoia purmunda; assembly: GCA_951828415.1. NCBI lineage: Eukaryota > Metazoa > Arthropoda > Insecta > Diptera > Tephritidae > Anomoia > Anomoia purmunda. The sequence goes on from OX639996.1 coordinate 8,418,475, forward strand.
TTCAAATTTTATAGAAATGCGGATTTTTTATTGTATTTGTAAAAAACAGAGACACAACTATTTCAAGGGAAAAAAGTAGAAGTTAGTCAATGATTTTAAGTAAGATACACATTTTTCGAGTAACCTATATCCATTATACAAAGACTTTCATTATAAAATATTTTCATATCAGCGCGATAAATATTTGTAAGTCTTCAAAAACTTTTATTTTAGGACTTACGTTATAAAAGTCTTCTCATAATAAATATTAGCGAGATAAACTTTTTGAAGTCTTCAAAGACTTTTATTTTGGGACTTACATAATAAAAGTGTTATCATAAATGTTATGAGTAAGAAAATATTTTTTTTTAGTCTTGATGGACGCGACTTATTTAGGACCATTTCGGGCTTGGTTCGGGGCTGAATCGGGAATGTTGCGGGACAAATTCCAAATAAAAGTTCTTTAAAGACGTAAAAAAATAATTTAAAGACTTTTATTGCATAATTCCCTAACTAATGGCTATTGTTGGGCTAAAAAGCCGTTTATAATATAAGTTTCAAAATATTAAATATCGAGAATTTTAAAAATTTGCCTGACTAATAATTGTTATCAAAAGACTTTTATAATTCTTATCAAAATGAGAATGACTTTTTTAAAATTCAATGTTCAAATAATTATTATTCCGGTTCACTAGTAAAAAACCAGGGAAGCCTCTCGGAATTGGTGCCAGGAAAAATTTAAATGGTTTCCGGTTTGGTATATAATGCCCCATATATATTTGCTTGAAAAGCCGCTTTGAAAGTAAAAGAATTATCCTTTAAAATTACACTAGCTTCAAAAATATACATGCACTTAGAAAATAGATATAAAAATATCGTGATCAGTATGCCTAGCTGACCAGGCGCGCTTCGCTACGCTCTTCAAATTGAGATAATGGGATACTGATTTTGTTTAAATTAATGGTTATATAATGATATATATATACAAATATATACATATATATGTATCTCGCCATTTATTGCTCCAACTTTCACATTTATTTTATTTTTATTTTCATAGATATCTTAAATTTATATTTACATATGTGAATCATACGTGTTTTGTATTTAAACCAAATTAAACTCTAAATACGGGTTTTAAATTTGAATTTTCAAACTGGTGGCAATGCTCTCTAAAATATAGGTGTACAAAACCCGTTTGAAACTCATATTATAATATTTTATATATGCACTTGTGTATAGTTTAATTCAATTTGTTTTTTTTTTGTTAAGTATTACCCATCCCCTTCGAAATATACCATTTATACTATATACTATTTTTATAAAATTTGACTATCCAAACAGATGGCAACCCTCTCCCAACGAAACAAAGCCATGCCTAAAACCTTCCCGTAGTAAAAACTAATAAATATGCAAAGTTGCAGTTTTCAAACAGGTGGCAACCCTGTACAAGAAAAAAACTTTTGTTGAACTTAATTTACATTTATAACAGGTATGTATCAACACTATACAAAAAAAATTTCGTTGAACTAAATTTGCGTTTAAATAAGTGGCAACCTTCTTTCAAAATATTATTATTTTGAAAATGAAGCTTTCGTTTAATACGCATATTACAATATTTGCTTTCACTAGTTACTTAAATTGAATTTAAGATTATAAAAATATTTGGTTTCACTAGTTACTTTAATTGAATTTAAAATTGTAAAAAGGTGGCAACTCCCTATAAAAACTGTTTATATGGGAAGCCATGCATCGAACTAGATATGTATGTATCAGTCGTCATTTAGCAATATTTGATTTTACGCCACCTTTTGAACTGTAATTGAATTGAACTGAAAAACGAAATTTGTGCCTAGAGCGCCACCTGCTGCGAATCTTGCGACTTTTATTTTTCCCCAAATCTTCGCGGAGCAATTACCAAGAAACCCGCGGAAGGAAGTATCCATTTCGGTTCAGACGTTTTCACACTTTAAGCAGCCGAACAACCCACGATTCACTTTTATATATATAAAATTTTTTTAAAATAATTAATCGCGCATACATACAAAAATTCAAATGTATTCACACGCATGACAAAAGTCTACGCCAACGCCTACAATCATTTTTCATGGACGCGTTGAAAACACAACTAACTGATGGCATTTCAATTTGCTCTCATGAAAATTATAATTTATGTATGTACATACATACATATGTCATGGCATCGCTGTTTGTATTCTTATATTTATTGCATATCTAAATAATTGCATTTATTTTACATATATTGTACTGAATATGAAGAAATGCACTTTGCCGCTCGCATGACTGTACGCGGGTATTTGTGTATTTATTTATCACCCACCCGTTGATTTGCAAAGAGGAAGTGTTGGCGCAGCAAAAAAAAAAAAAACAAAAACAATTTGCATTAAAATTCAATAAACTAAACATGTTTACAAGCAAAATAATTTCATTTCGTTTTTTTTTTTTTTTGAAAGCAAACAAAGGCCAGAGCTAAATGTGTGTTAATAACAAACAGAATTGCTGTCTTCGTATTTGGTGGCTTAATGGCAATGATACATGAGGCTACATAAATGCCAACAACAACAACCACACAGCACAAGAATTACTTACTACAACAACCTTCACTAGGCGCGACTGCAAAGCAAAAACAAAAAACCAAACATTCACTCTCAACATTCGGGCAGCGAGGTGTTGAGTTGGCAGTATTTTGTTGTTGCCTTGTCTTTGCCACTTGCTGTTTGTTTGTTGGTTAAAGTGAACGCTTCAATTAATTTGCGCTAAAAATAGTGTAACGTTTGCATTAAATAAATAAAATATTTACGCTAGCAATTTATGGCATAAAGTAATTAGTAGCTGCGCTTAAGTTTTACGGCAGTGCAAGGTGCTGTTGGCCGGTAAGGTGCTGTTTGGGGGAAGAGAGAATAGCAACATGTTGTTGAAATGCAATTGCAATTTCACCAAAGCCTCCTCAGTTTAACTGTGATTGCATCAGTTGCATAGCGTTTGGAGTTACATCGTTGAGGTTATGAAGAATGGCTGTCCCACAGTGCCATCCACTTTTTATCCCCCTCCCCAGCCCATGGGAGCGCATGCGTGCAACGCTTAGAGCGCCTGTTTGTTTTCGGTTTTTAATTGCTATCATTTCTATTCATTCCAATTGCTATTCCGTAGGCCTTTTTTTGTAGAGTGGAGTGAATGAAGTTGTTCGGCGTGTAATGGGTCATCCAATATGTATTGCGAAGTTGGGATTTTAACTAAAATTTAAAAAATTTATATATTTTTCGTTTCCTACTTGAAACTTTCGACAGTGCCTCCAATGTAAGAATTTTATTTTTTTACATTTAAACAAAAAAAATGATTTAAAGAAAACACGCTAGCCAGAAGTAAAACTTCTTTGTGGTAGTAGAATATAATAAAAGTAGTGGTCGGAATTAGTGGTAGAATTAGTAAAAATAGTGGTAGAAGGCAGCGAAAATAGAGGCAAAAATTAGAAGAAGGAATTGTAGAAATTAGTAGTAGCACTGATGGAAATTAGTAACTAGTAAAAATAGAGGTAGAAATTAGTAAAAATAGTCGTAAAAAATAGTAGTAGCATTAATAAAAAAAGGGGTAAAAATATGGTAAAATAGTGGTAGAAATTAGTAAAAATAGTGGTCAAAATTAGTAAAAATAGAAGTATCATTAGTAAAATTAGTGGATGAAATAAGTAGAAACGGTAGTAGTAACTAGTATTACCATAAATAAAAGAAGTGATAGAAATTAGTAAAAATAGTAGTAGAAAATAGTAGTAGTAATAATACTAGTGGCACAAAGTATTGAAAACAGTACTGGAAACTAGTAAAATTAGTGAAATAAATTAGTAAAAATAGTGGCAGAATTAAGTAAAAATAGTGGAAGAAATTTGTCAAAATTTTCGTAGAAATTAGTAAAAATAGTAGTAGAAATTAGTAAAAATAGTGGAAAAAATTTGAAAAAATAGTGGTAGAAACAAGTAAAAATAGTGGAGGAAATTAGTAAAAATAGTGGTAGAAATTAGTAAAATTAGTGAAAATATTTCTAGAAAGTAGTAAAAATAGTAGTAGAAATTAGTAGTAGCAGTGGAAGAAATTAGTAAAAAAAAATAGTAGTAAAAATGAGGAAAATAGTCAAAGAAATAAGTAAAAAATTGTGGTAAAAAGTAGTAAAAGTAGTAGTAGAAACAAGTAAAAATAGTGGAGGAAATTAGTAAAACAGTGGTAGAAATTAGTAAAATTAGTAGTAGGAAGTAGTGAAAATATTTATAGAAAGTAGTAAAAGTAGTGAAACAAATTAGTAAAAATAGTGGTGGAAAAAATTAAAAATAGTGATAGAAATTTATGAAATGGTGGAAGAAATTAGTATACGTAGTAGAAGGAATTAGTAAAAGTAGTGGAAGAAATGAGTAACAATAGCGGTAGAAATTAGTAAAATTAGTGGTAGAAATTATAAAAGTAGTGGTAGAAATTAGTAAAGCGATTCAGTCACAACTTTCGTTATACAATTCTGACGCAACTTTCGTTATGCGATGTAAAAAATTAAATCACTGCCGCTAAAGAAGTTTCACTTCAAAAAATCGCAATCAATTCGCACCACTAAACGCATAACCCTTTTCTTTTGGTGGTATTGAATGAAAAAAATTCGTGTCATAAATTAATTAAAAATTCGCAGACAACACGGAAGTGCGATAATCCGTGCATTAAATGCAAAACGCGATTACCACCACTATTATGAGTGTACGACTACCAACAACACCAACAACAACCACCACAGCAAACAAATATTACAATTACAACAAAATCAGCAAAATCGTGCATTCAACAAAAACTTAATAATTCATTTATCTCAACGGAAAGCAACACAACTTACATCGTTGTAGACCTGTGTTAAGCTGTGTAGCGTTTTTGCTTTTCTTAAATAACCACCCGCGCTATTTGCCCCACTATTGCACTGCACAGTTTCGCAGTTCTATAAATGTTGTTTTGGTTACCTTGGAATTTTACAAGACTCAACGAATTTTTCAAAATGCAAATTTACTGTTTGCAAAATTTATACAGCAAAAAGTTTTATTAAAATTACATACAATAAGCCCAATGCCGATAAAAGAAATCTGAGTTCGACTTAAGAAATTGCTACCAAGCGACAGTGGGATATTTAAGTAAATTTTTGGTAATACAAATTTATTTACTAAAAGCAAATAATTCAAGTGAGTTTATATGCCACTGTTGTTCGAAACAGAGAATGAAAATAAACTTAATTTTAATTTTTTCGGTTAAAAAATCATTGGGGAAAGCTCGTTCAATACAAATCTGAACTTATTTTTATTTAAAAGACTTTTGTTTTAAATTGCAAAATTATTTTTTATAGACTAAAATGCTGAAAACCGTCAGAAAAGTTTTTTTTTGCAAAAATCAAAAACAAGCTTAAATTTTGTTATGGTACTTTTATTTTTTGTTCGATCAAAGTTAATCGTAAATTCTTGAATTTTTTTTTTGTGATTAAGTTTTATCGTAATTTTTTTATTTCCATTTTCACGATCGAGTTTTGCGATTTTTATTTCGTCGATCACAAATAATCATTTTTCTTGGATATTTATTATTTCGATAAACGATCGTTAGTTTTTAATTATTATTTTTATTTCAACTTGATTGATTGATCGTTTTTTTTGTGATTTTTATTTTTTCGATCAAAAATAATCGTTATTCTTTGATTTTTATTGTTTCGGTTAAGTTAAACCTTATTTTTTTTTCTTTTTAATTTTTTGGATCAAAATAAATCGTTATTCTTGGCATTACATTTGTCCGATCACATTTTATCGTTATTTTATGATTTTTCATTTTTTCGATAAAATATAATCGACTTTCTTAAAAGATTATTGTTGTCCGTCATATTTTATCGATATTTTGTGATATTTTTTTTTCGATTATAAAACATATTATTGTCATCGCCCACATACTTTTTGGTGTTTATTATGATCGAAAACTTGTAAATTCCATCGGAAAAACTATTATTTCTTGGATTTCTATTGTTTCGAGCGTTTAATAGTTATTTTTGAGTTTTTAACTTTTTCGATCAAAATTGGTGGTTTTTTTATGTGATATTTATTTTTTCCATCAAAACTAATCGTTATTCTTAGCATTACATTTGTCCGATCACATTTTATCGATATTTTATGATTTTTCATTTTTTCGATAAAAAGCACCCACCATTATTAAAGGATTATTTTCGTTTTTATCTAATTTGAACATAATTTTGTTATTTTTTTTACGATAAATAAATTTGTAGGCGTTTATTATGATCGAAAAAATGTAAATACAAAAATAACCATTAATTTTGATCGAAAAAATAACAATCAAAAAATGTAGAAGAAACTTGATAGAAAAGATAAAAGTCCAAGAATAACGATTATTTTTGACCGAAAACAATAAAAGCCATAAAATAAGGATTAAGTCGATATTTTTTGTTAAAAAAAATTGTAACCGTTTCAGTCTCTGGTTTAAAACCTTTTACTATTTTTCTGACCAGTTTCATAATTCCATCGGTGTACAAGTCCTGCTATTAATTGGCGAAAATTTGTGTCGCCAAAATTGTTGTTTCCAAAATTAAAATATTTTTTCGTAATCAGAAAAATCGCGAAAAAAATTCAAATTCAATACAAAACCAAAAACCCCGCATGAATTGGTCTTAGGGAAGAGGTCAACCGTTGGACGGGGTTAGTTATCTTTGCAGACGAATCAAAGATGGAGTTCAGGGTAAGCGCGAAGATTTTCATTAGGGCCAACCCTTTTGCAATAAGGACGCAATAAAATAGAAAGGAATTGACATGAGTGGAACTTAGACCCAGTTTTAGCCGCTATGAAAGAAAAAAGTTTACATCACCGGAGGCGCAGAGTCTTTTCGCTCAATATATTTTGCTATATGAGAGTTTTCGGAGAAAAGTTAATTTAGCACTTTGGAAGCTAATGAAATTTCCCACAAAAATCTTCCTCTAAGATTAAAATCACTCATTATTGAGAAAAATCAATAAATAAAGTAGCGTTACACAATTTGACTGGTGTCGAGTAAGAATTCATCAGTAGATATGTTAATGACTTCTAGTAAGCTAAGTTTCAAAACATTTTTTGAATACCATATACTTATAGTAGTATAATCGAAAGCCGGCGGGAAATTTCACTACAGAGGTGTTTCGAGAATTGACCAACTTGCGATCTGAAAAATCACTGTTTCTGTGATAACACTCATATAATTATTGTTCAAATTTTTAGTCACGAAAAGAAAAATATTGATCTATAATCTATCGGCTAAATAGATTTTCATTATTTATTAAGGGTGAATGTCCCACTGTATGATGATGGGTCAGTATTTGCATTCGATGCGCTGTTTCGAGCGGTTCTTCTTTTACGAGTACTGCTTTATTTGTTGTTTTCATAAATTCGCATAGTTTATTATTTATCACACTTTTAATTACTTGACTTTCTTCCGCCACCTTTGCACCAAACATACTAATTATATGTATTTTTTGTCAATGACGATTTAATATATGTACATATGTATGTACATACATTTGCAATGCTTGCAAATAATTCATCCGGTAAAATTGGGTAGCCAAAGAGAACATAATGGGAATAAAATACACTAGAATAAAGCAAAATAACTGATATGATAAAATAAATCGTATTTTTCTAGAAAAATTGAGGGTTAAGATATATATGGAAATGTAGTGATATTAAGCGATAGAACCAAAAAAAAAAAAAATATCCCGTCATATTCACTGTAGAAGGTTTCATATAATTTTGCCCTTATACTCGTACTGTCTGCAGGAAAACTCGTCAATAACCAATCAATCGCAGTTTGATGTTTTGTAATAAGAAAATTGAAATAGGAAAGCATTCATATTTAGAAAGCACTATTTCGAAAATTATGGATATCAGACTAAAACCATACTCACCTCTCAGGTAACGATATTTTACGGCATATCAGGGAATTCAATTAGGGAGAGAAATAATGAGAAACGCCCTTTCACTACCCTACTATATGCAGAGTACTTACAAAAATATTGCTTGTCTTTTTTAATTGATATTAAATCTCATAAACCAAAAAAAAAAATTTCAAAACAAATCGAGTGTCCCTCTAAAGGATGTTATGTCTTGGGATTAGATGTCCCATTGGATTAAAAGCGAAAAATAAATTGGGACTTAATATCCCATTGGTAGTATTTTTTCAAAACTAACAACAGAAGTGGATCCTTTACAATTTTATTTATTTCTTATTTTGGTACATTTTTAGACATATTTATTATTTTTTATTTTATTTATGGAAATTACCAAAACACTCAAAGTGGATCATTACACATTGAGCTTAAACAGCGTGTGCGTTTTTCTTTACCTTGATCTTAGCTCTGCCTTGGGAATTAAGTTGTTTTGCGAGTGGTACAATGAAGTCTTTTAGCTGCGATTTTCTATGTACGTTTTCCTGGTAAATAATATGAGCATTTACCAGTGATGTCATATAAAGCTGAAAAATGCTTTGCGCCACCATTTCGACGATTTTCTATTAACATCATAAGTTTTAACCAGGGACGGTAATCATTATGAGTTAAATAATATAAATAAGCATTTAATCATTATTCTGTGATTTTTATTTTTTCGCTCAAGAATAATACTCAGTAACCCATTTTGACTTTTCCCATAATATTTAATGACTATCAGCGATTTCTTTTTTCAATCAAGACTTTATATTTGGAACTTTGAGCTAAATTCAATACATAAAAAGCATACACCAAATAAAATTTGGAAATCTACTTTTAAAATCATAATTTGGGTGCCTTGTACATGTGTGTACATTTGCATTTGAGTGTATGTATGCCTTTACTATATTAGACACGTGTTGTTTTGTTAGTATCGTTACATTAATCCTACACTTACGTTTTCAAATTTGGGATTTCGTGTGCAGGAAGAAAATATTAGTAGCATGTATTATGTAGTTGTAATAAAAATTTTTTTTTATTCAAAAATTTTATTTTATTTATAAAAACTTAATTCAAATTTAAAAACATAATTCTTTCCAAACTTTCTGCCGACAAATTGCAACGAAGGTCACTAAGGATAAGCCTTAGAACCGAAAATGAACGCTCAACGCTAACTTCCGTAGCTGGAACACTATGAATTACTTGCGCCAATAGCCATAGGTATGGATACACATATCTTTTTTCGTTCCAATATTCTATTAAATTATTATTTAAGTCAATTGGTCTTGGCGAATAACTCTCAATCAAGTTAAAAGCACTTTTTAATTTGATGTCCTGTTCTTCATCGTCTGATTCTTCATTCGAAGGGGAAACCACAATTGTATTTAAAAAAGATCCAAGTAAGGAGGTTGAACCTTGCGACTGTGATTTTTCGGATACAGTTTTATTTGGCGGGGATGATTGGCTGTTATTTGTTTGATTTCCAACGCGTCCGCTATTATACTTTAATATAAGAAACAATTAGCAATTGCATGGTGAGGTACAAATTAATAATATTACTTTCAATGTGATTATCTGACGAATTAATTGTTTTAAATGGGGCTTGGCATACATCATTTTCATGGGCTCTGTAATTATAAGACGTCGTATCCGAGGATCCCAATACATACAAGAAAGCACAGAGGGATTGTTAAATAATTGCATCTCGCGTCTTTCTATGCACTTGAAGAGCAACTGACTATTAAAGAGTTTATTGTTTTCGAAGTACAAGCCAATTTTGGTTTTGTTATATCACCTTAAATGAATTCACCTTGCTATGTACTGTCCTTGAGTTGCTTTCAACTCTTTGTAAAAAATCTATTGTACATAGGTATCAGTTAATGTTAATAATTGTTATATTTATCGCCGCGAATTCGTCCCGTAACTGCGACAATGTATATACAAACATGCATACGTTTTTGTATGTATTGGTACTAGGAAATGTTTTGGTTCACACGAATCTAAAGTGATATTTATGCAAAGATTCCGTGCATAAAGCTTTACGAGCCCCAGCCGGACCTTAATCCGATGGACTATAAATTGTGATTCTGAAGACTATGGCTTCCACTACTCGACATCCAAATGGAACATCCAGTGGAAAATTTGACAATGCATGAGCTGCGCACTGCAATCGATGAGTGGCCAAACCGACTTCGCCACTTCTTAAAGGCAAATGGAAGGCATTTCAAACCAGTTGTTTTACAGTTTGTAGCCTCTGAATTACCCAATAAAAAAAAAAATAAGTTTTAAAAAATATTCACTGGTCTTCATTTTATTAGTAAAAAACCATGAAACGAAACATTTTCTATCAGCAAGTATATAAATACATACATATGTTTGCTGATTTTAACAAAATAAAGTTGCTATGTAAATCATGATATTCCATTTTTATAATGTGTATGTAACAGAAGAAGTTAAACTGATGAAGCTCTAAAATGTTAAGTCCAAATTATACGTTCTGCATTTAGCACAAAATGTGAAATAAAAAAGCTTGAGTGAAAATATTATGGAAAATGTCAAAATGGGTTACGGAGTATTATTCCTGAGCGTAAAAATAAAAATCGGAAAATAGTCATTAGTCTTAAGCGAAAAAATTAAAAACAAAACATAATCATTATTTTTGAGCGAAAAAAATGAAAATCAAAACATAATCATTATTTTTGAGCGAAAAAATAAAACTTAAATTTTAATTATTATTTTTAAATTTTATTGGAAAAACTCGTAAAATAAAAATCAGTGTAGATTATGGTTAAATACCTAAAAACAATTAATTGTGTTTACTTAAAATCTTATGCGACGCTTAAAACATAATGATTTTTTTGACTGAAATTTGAAAAATAATGATTTTCCGTCCCTGGTTTTAACTTTTTGATCGGATATGTCAATCCCCTCTATGTTCTAATTATAGAAGACCAAGCCTTCCGGACAGTCAATAGAAGGCCTAGAACCATCTTTTTGAGTTCGCAAAACTGTAAACGATGTAGGGCTGTGACAGTTACTCATAACAATTACTTTACGGGAGTCGTGTCATTTTGCTACCATTATACCTACATTATATAATCGAAAGGCAGACTGTCCTCTCACTAATGATTCGTTTATGACAGGTAAATTCTTTTTATTTGGATTTTCTTGAAATTGGAGCCAATATGACGGCATCAAGCTCTTCACTAATAGAAAAACGAAGACGAAATAAATCCGAAGGTTCTCCCCATACTACATGGTTACTTGAGTTGTTATTATTCAATGTTTGCGCGTCGTTATGATATTCAATATCTGAATTGTTATCTGTATCTTCCCTGGAGTTGCTCGAAATAGCATCAGTTTCTTCATCGAAATCTGGAACATACTCCGATTCGGACGCACTGAAACCGCTTACCCCGGAATCGCTGTTGTTTACCATCGCAGTCACTTCGTCTTCCGTCTACTTTCCACCTTGGTTCTCTCCATTCATTCTACAAATCGTTAAACACAAAAATTGATGCCACATTTTCATAACATAAATTAAGACAAATAGGATAATACATATATCCCATTTTTATTGTTTGGATATATATATATATATATATATCATCCCACACGCATAAAAATACAGATTTCACCATATATTTTATACCTATTGTTTCTTACTTACCTGAATGTCATTTATAACGTTGTTATATGGATTCAAAATAACTTTTACTTATGATATACAACTTGTTTTCACCACGAAATATATGAATTTTATAAAATCAAGTGCTCTCTTGACGAAATAAGTTGCATACTAATGGCAAATAAACACAGCACCCATAGTACATAAACACACCCAAATCAGCTGACAGCAGAAAGAGAACACTTTACAGCATCAATGGGACAGTTTCTTACTTAAATTAAGTGAATATTGGATTTTTGTCGATTTTTTGAATTTGCTCTGGTAACTATTATCACCATGGTAGTGAAAGGGTTAAGGTTTTTGATGCAACAATGAAGCCATATTATTTTAGATATTGAACATCAGGTTAAATGATCTAAAGGAAATATGTATACTAATAAATATATCGAATGTCATATATCTACGTTAAATAGCAGAGAAGATATCGAAAGTAGTAGTTTCGTCTTAAATGCACTTGGTATTCCAAGTTCAGGTGCAGCCGATCTTAGACTCTTCCTTACTGGTTTTATTTACATAAAGGAAGAACTTTCGGACATTTCAAAAAATCGATTTTTTTCATTGTTTTATTATTATTATTTATTTATAGGGAGTTATATCACTTTTGAATGTCGTGCCAAAGTTTAAACAGCTAATTCTCGAAATTGTGAAAGAGATGCATGCTTCTAGGAAATGGCTTGCGACGAGCACGCCGAGCTCGTGACCGCAAACTTTGAACAGGGGTTTCTGGAAACCATATTTTTCAAAATTGTGCGGGTAATAATAAACAAAAGTGAACCCAATTTTCAACTTCTAAGATTCATTTTAAAGAGCATAAAAAAATTTTCCTTATAGACTAAGGATTTAAAAGTCAAATAATTTGTAAACCCTTTTTGTACAAAGAATTTTTTGTTTTCAAAATTGTAAGTTTTTTTTGGGAGTCTGCCTTTTTTTGGAGCCAGTTTAAAAATTTCAAAAACAAATAAATTTTAGACCCTATTTGATTGCAAGTACCAATCATTTTTTTTTTTTTCAAAATTGTAATTTTTTTTTTGGGAGCCGAGCCTGTTTTAATGATTTAATTTTCGAATATCGCAAATATTTTAGTCAATTTACGATAAAAAAAAACTCTCTCGAGTAAGGAAATGTTTGGTTTGTGGATTTTAGATGAAAATTGCGGCCAGCATCGCTTAAGCAATTTACACATCACAAGATTCTTGAAAAAATTGTTGATTTTCATTTTCCCCTTTTGTAAAAACTGTCTTATTGATCCTCAGACATCACTCTAAATAAATATTGTGCTTATTTGGAAAGAACTGTGTTCATTTTCCTACCAATCAACTATTTGTTTTTTGCTTCATTTATTTCACTAGAATTTTTTCCACATTAATTTTGAGTTCTATAGCAATTCGGCACACCGCATTTGTTGCAAATCCTTTGATTTTCGACTACTTTTAAAAAGGTATAATTTTTGAGACTGTCTGCTATTTTGCTCACAGGGCAACCCTGCGCGTGTATGAAGTCTAATGTGTAGAAGCTTGAACGCAAGCGGATTGAAGAGCTAGCTATATGAGCAGACACTTTGCAGCGGAAATTTGCAATTCCAAGCAGTTAAACGCCGCGCTGTCGCACTGTTGCATTTTCAGTAAGTGTGGTGAAGAGCAGCTGTGGCGATGGTGTGTTCGGCGGGTGTGTTGCACTTGTTGTAAAACACGCAAAGGTCAACGGCGACACCTTCAACTGCACATTCACATAAGTAGGTTTGATTGTATATAGCTGGATGTTGCTTTTGTTGTTGTTTGCCTACATGTGTGTGCGTGTTCACATACTACAAGTGTTCATGTTCTTGTTAGTTGACAACAGCGACCTCTGTCAGCTGTTCAATGTGCAAACCAACGCAAATTCATTTAGGTGGCGTTTAGGTGGTTATGTGTTAACACCTTGTTGTTGTTGTTGTTGTTGTTGTTGTTGTTGTCGTACTAAAAGCTATTCGTGTTGTGCTTTTTTTTATTCATTTTGCATCTTACTGGCAATAATTACATGCGTTAATTGCAATTAAATTGCACTGAGAATTAGAAATTAATTGTTTAGAACTCAAAACACTTAGCCTGGCACTTAATGTACCACCAATGGATACTACAGGAGTAATTTCAGGTAATTTTGGAATTACGTCTACCAATGCAATTAGCGTTGGATATGTGTTTTAGTGATTAATTGATTTTTATTCAAGTTTTAAATGTTTGATCGGTACGGTGGTATTATTTTAAATTAATTACATTTCCATTCATACTTATATATTTCAAAAATAGAAATATAAAAATGGTTCACTAACATTGGGCTAACACCGTTATATAGGTTACCATAAAATCGATTTTTTATGGGGAGTTGCCACCTGTTTAAAAGGTCACATTCAATTAAAACTATGAGTGAAATCAAGTACCGCAATATGGGTGTCAAATGAAAGAGGTTTAAAAAAAACTTAATTTCCCAAATGTTTCCAAAATAAGGTTGCCATCTGTTTGAATGAAACTTAAGTTAAATTAGAAAAATAGCTTGCAGTTTACAATATGAGAGCCAAAGTACAAATTTTACCAATGCGTTATCTCAAAAATAACTTTGAAAAGGGTTGCCACCTGTTTAAAAAATTATTCAAAATTATAATAAATTAAAAAAAAATATTAAAATATGGGTCTCAATTGAAAGAGTTTAAAGAAAACTTTATTTTGAAAAAACTTTTGAAGAGCGTTGCCACCTCGTTAAAATAGTAACTAAATTTAGTTATTAAGTTAAACGAAATATCACGTAATTGCATTCAAAGGCCTTAGGCTTTAAACAACTTAATTATGAAAATATATTTAAGGGGTGTTGCCACGTGTTTAAAAACATTAATTTAATGCTATTTGTGAGCTTACTGAAATATAACAGTACTACTCTGAAACTAAAGTGTTTATACGAAAACATGTTTGATGAGGGTTGCCACCCCTTAAAGAACGTTGATTCAATTCAATTGGTAAGGTGACGGAAATTCCACCATACTGGTGTCAAACGAAAAAGTTTAATATGCGTAGAGAACCCATATTGGTGTTATACGAAGAATTTTTATGAAAGCTTTATTTTGAGAATACCTTGAAGAGGGTTGCCACCTACTTCAAAAAGTAAATAAAACTAGATTGTTAAGTCAAAGGAAATATATGGCATGGGATTCAAAAGAAGTTTATTAATTACATTTTCTTTTATTTCTTTTCCTAATTAAATTATTTATAACAAATTTGAATAAATTCGCGATATAATTCAGTAAAATATTGAATATTTCAATTGGTGTCAAATTACCGTTATATGAGATATGAGCGTGATTTAGTCTGACTTCTATAATTTTCGAAATTGTGCTTTCGGACAAGAAATGTAAAGTGTACATAATGAGGTAGAATTTGACGAAGAAATTTCCAGGATATACCTATTTCTCTAAGATGGCCGATACCATGACCATTCCTAACATTTATGCATCCACGTATTTCATTCTCAAATCCAATCATGTCTATCAAATATGAGTATATTACTTGGTATAGTGAATAAATATCGAATTTTTATTTATTATAGTATTTTACCGTTATATGAGCGGCGGGCGTGGTTTTTGTAGGATTTAAAAAATTTTGTGTGCTCCAAATTTGGTGAAGTTTGGTGGCATAGTTTTTGATATATATCTATTTTCAATAAAGTGGGCGTTACCACGCCTATTTACAATTTTTATTTTTATTTTTTGTGTTTGCTTATGCAACCTCATTCTGATTATTAAATTTCAGCAAATTGTCTTTAATAGTTAATTAAATATCGCGTTTTTGATTTTTAAAAATTACCGTTATATGAGAGGAGGGCGTAGATTTTGTCCGATTTTAATAATTTTCGGAATTTCGGTTAATGACTTCAAACATAATATGTGTATTAAATTTGGTAGCATGGTTTCGTAGATATATTAATTTGCCTAAAGAGGGCGGTGCCACGCCCATTTTTAAAAGTGTCTAGTTCGGTGTAGTTTTGAGCGCAGCGCCTACCTTCATATTAAATTTTAGCGAATTTTCCTTAATGCTGAATTAAGTATGCCGTTTTTTTTTATTTTTGTAAATTACCGTTATATGAGAGGTGGGCGTTTTAGTCCGATTTAATAAATTTTTCGAAATTTTGCTAACTTCAAATGCAATATGTGTACCAAAAATGGTAGAGTACCAAAATTGGTAGATATAAATTTTTCTTATAAAGTGAACGGGGCCACGCCTATTTTGAAAAAAAAAAAATTACACACACACTCTCTTTCCCAATTCAATCCTATGTATCAAATTTTAGCAAATTATTCTTACTGGTTACCGAGTACGATATCTTTCTTTTGATTTTCACCAAACACCGTTATGTGGGCATAGATATTATTCGATTTCGCCCATTTGAAATACCAAAGTGCCTCGGGCTCCGGGCAATGTGTTGCGATAGGTCAGTATTTACCCGAGTTACTCGGCCCACGGATGGGCTAAGGATTTTGCTATATCTATCTCTCTTACGTTATGCTGTTACAAAAAACCGTTAGGTGAGCAAAGTTAAAATACTGTGGGCAACAGTGCGCTTGGGTATAAGAAGTGCGAAATTTTGCTAGTCATCGTTAAAAGGCACCTAATCAATCGTTCGAAGTTGTATTATCGAAAATGAATATAAAATTACCACTTCAAAGCTACGGTAACTTGCGAAGAGAAGTTGGAATGTTGCTGCATAAATGAAATGAAGAAGATGTAATTACAGCACGCCACTTCAATTGCATTAGCCAAGTGTTGCATTGCTGTCGTAATTTTATTTGTGTTGCGGCAAAAGCTAGCTGGTTTCCAAAGAATTTCAAATGTCAAAGAGCGCAGCAAATTTGCGCAAAGTGCAGGCAAAATTTTATGGAAGTGAAAGAAAACGTAACAGCTACTGTAGCAAAAGTAATTTTCGCATAAACTTAGCACACACAATTGCACACTTTACTTTAACTACATGCACGTTTCATATTGGAACGCCAAGTGTGTCTAATTATCAATGGCATTGCCGGCAGCTAAGCAGCATCCAGAGATTTCACTTCACTTCACTCTGCCGGAGTCGTCGCGTCTGCTATTCAACACTCACCACCACTCACCAACCAACAGCCCAACAGCCCAACCATTTGTGCCGAATGCCAAAATAGCAACAGCCCATTAGCACCTTCATTCTGAGTTCAAACGTCAACAGCACTAAGTACATAGTTGCATTTTGCTAGTAGCTATTTGTGTGTTGCCTCAACTGCTTGCTGATTTTGATAAAGTGCTGCAATGCCACAATAATCGTTGTACATTGTTGTTGCGCGCGCGTAAACAGTTAAAATGATTTCCATACGAGTAACGCTCGCATAATTACTTTGACTATGGCAGATGGCAAAAGGAGCGGAGCAAGATTTTCACTCGCAGCGGCAAGCAGGCAGGCAGGCAAAACTAACTCTAATGTATCCACTTCGGCTGGAAATATTACTTTTGTTGTTGCCACTTCCTTTTGTTGCTACGCCGAGGCCGTTTTGTACGATTTTGTTCCGAGAAAAGTCGTAAAATTACAGCGGAACAACTGCAACAAGGTGTAATGGAGGCGTTACGCGCTCTTCCACAGAGTAGAAGGCAGGCAGTAGCAGTCCGTTGTCGCAAGTCGCAGCAGCGTTGGCGCCGGTGTTGTCGTTGTACGACTAAAGGGGCAATTTGAAACGATTTTTAGAAAATGTTGAGTGAATTAAGTGAACATTTTCCAATGTTATGTGTGATTTTTGCCCCTTCTTCAGAGATTGTTTTTAAATGAAATATTAACAGAACTATGCTAATAAGAAAAAACACGCTCGCACCTAACTAGAAAATTTGAAAAATAGTGGTAAAAGTTAGTAGTAGCATTAGCAAAAAGAGTGGTAAAAATCTTTAGTAACATTTGTAGAAATAGTGGTAGAAAGTAGTAAAATTAGTGGCAGTAATAAGTAGTAGCTTTAGTAAAAATAGTGGTAAAACTTATTATTACCATTAGTAAAAATAGTGGTAAAAATTAGAAAAAATAGTGGTAATAATTAGTAGCAGCATTTGTAAAAATAGTGGTAGAAATAAGTAAAAAATAGTGATAAGAATTCGTAAAAATAATATTAGCAACATTAGTAAAGATAATGATAAAAATTATTAATACCATAAGTCACGATAGTGTTAATAATTAGTAAAAAATAGTGATAAAAAATAGTAAAAATCGTGGTAAAAATTAGTAAAAAGTGGTAGAAATTAGCAGTAACATTCATAAAAATTGTGGTATAAATAATTAAAAATACTTGTAGAAATTAATAAAAATAGTGGTAGTGGTTAGTACGAATAGTGGTAAAACTTAGTAAAAATAGTGGTACAAATTATCAGTACTATAATTTAAAATAGGGGTAGAAGTTAGTAAAAAGAGTGGTAGTAATAAGTGGAGCCATTTGTAGGAATAGTGGTAGGAAGTAGTGAAAATATTGGTAGGAAATAGTAAAAATAGTGGTAGAAATGAATTAAAATAGTGGTAAAAAGTAGTTAAAATAGTGGTAAAAATTACTAAGAATAGTGGTAGAAACTATCAAAAATAGGGGGAGAAATTAGTAGTTGCCTTAGTAAAAGTTGTGGTAGAAATTAATAAAAATAGTGGTAAAAATTAGTAAGAATAGTGGCAAAAGCTAGTAAAAATAGTGGTAGTAATTAGTAGCTTTAGTACCAAAGAAAATTAGTAAATATCGAGGTAGAAATTAGTAAAGTAATTCTGACGCGACTTTCGTTACGCGATGTAAAAAATCATTAAAGAAGTTTTACTTCAAAAATCTTTTAAAGAGAATTGGGCTTTTGCAGCAACTCAATTTGAAAATCTGTTCCGTGCACAGCTTGTACCGTTATTTTTATTTTAAGCGTAGTACGAAACTTTTAGCAAAACGGTTAAGAAAAAAACTTGCATTATTCCTTGTGCCAAAAGAAAAGAGTACCAAATTAATTTTGTCATTTGATTCAAAACATTTAAGGTATTTCTTCCAAAAATACTCAAGGCATATATTGCTGTTGCAACCCTGAGTTGTCTTCTACTCTTCTTTCACAAACAAATTTAAAAATCCCTAAAAGAAAGTGAACAAATTTTTTGAAGACCTTTTTCTTGACCTTTTTCCGAGTTTTGTTATATGGAGTTCCGCTTAACTTAATTTGATTTCATTGCTTTTTATGAAAATATTTGGCTGCCGATATTTAGGAAGATATATCTATGTATATACTTCTATTAGTACAGAAAAAAAAACAAATATTGTGATCGCTTCTTTGATCAACGAACCCTTTTTTCTTGCCACTTTCTAAATATTCCCAATGGGAACACTGGCTGGCACTTACCGCCAACCGTTGCCAAGTTATGGTAATAGAAATAAAATTGTTAATTGCCAGTTGTGAGCTACAAGGTGGCCAAAATACTTGGCCTAATGCTATAGGTTGCTGAATTTGTGTTTGGGAAAGTTAGTGGAGCGTGTAGGTAAGGATGGAAGGAAGAAGGCAGGGGAAAGAAGGGGAAAGCGTTTGTAGCACTAAACGTTGTACAGCATTTCACACTGACATTTGAACGATGAATGAGAACGATTGCTTTTGAGAAAACGCCTGAGTCGAAGCTTTGGTTACGAGCAAATAAATCTGCATCTGTGAATCTATAAGCAGTCCGGCGGAAAGTGTTGCTCTTAAGTGGAACAGTTGGTGTTCGAAGCGATTTAGTTGAAGGTGTTTTGGTGATTGGACTGCTCGTTTTTGGTTTTGCATTTTTTTCGGTTTTTGTTATGCTTTGGAATCTTGTTAGATGTGCGGATCGTAAATTACAGTTGAGTGATCGTGGGAAGCAGTAAGGCCAAGTAACCACAGCGATGTAGTGTAATGACACGAGTAGGATTTAAATTATATGTAAATTTAAGCATACACTTATATTTAACATGTTGCTTTTTCCATTTTATGAAAATTCTTATCTAACGAATTTTCTTTTGGCACACTTTTCAGTTAGCTTAGTATGCCTTCAGTTGTAATAGGGATGACTAATGATAAAAGACCGAAGCCCGATTTTTAATGCCGACCCGAACCGAGCCGAACTTCGGTCAATTTTAGCCGAAGCGGAACCGAAGCCAAATCGTACATTTTCTGGTCTAAAAATAACGTTAATTAATTGTTTAAAAAGTAGTAAGTAGTTTCTCAGCAAAAGTTCATGCGTTACCTGCGTTACCACGCGTTGATATTGCTTTCAATCGACCGACCAATTTACTTAAAAAAAATTTCTGCACACGGAGTAACCGATTGATCGACTTTACTTCTGTGAAAATTTTTGTATTCTAAATATGGAAAGAGTGCTTAAAATATTACCCTAAAAACGAAATTAGAAACAAAATTTAGAGGATTCCTTCATGTTTTTTTGCCAAGAGGAAGCCCTTCCTATTACGACTGGGTTTGTTTTTTAAATAAAATCAAGAAGATAGCCTGTAAAACTATGATAAAAACCTATTGGAATCTGCTCTTAATTTTAATATGACGATGATTTTATCAATTGAAAATTATTGCAACCTAAATTTTTGTAACCAAGTAGATTATTTTCTGGTAATAAATATCGCATTATTCTTTAAACTGTTTTTTGATTTAATTGTACAAGTTTTACTTTTAGTTATAATAATTTTAAGCACTTGCATATTGCTATAACCGGTTTTACATATTTGCTTATAATTTTTATATAATGTAATTAATTTTTATACCTATAATTTCTACAACTTAATGGCCTTTATTGCAACCCTGTCAACTTTAATACAAATTTTAGGAATTTATTTTAAAAAGCAATTATAACTTTATTCATTGAAAACTTCTGAAACAGTAAAAAAGTACATCAAACATTTTCATTTTGAAAATACAAACATCCAAAGACCAATATTCATAGCCAAGGCGAATTCATATAAGGCGTAGTTAGTAGTAGCCGATTTGATTTTTTTTATTCACCTACATTGCCAAGGCGA
This sequence comes from Anomoia purmunda, assembly GCA_951828415.1. NCBI lineage: Eukaryota > Metazoa > Arthropoda > Insecta > Diptera > Tephritidae > Anomoia > Anomoia purmunda. The sequence goes on from OX639996.1 coordinate 8,439,145, forward strand.
ATCCATACAAGGTGATAGCATCCTATGAGCAAAAAAACACTAGGTAGGATAAAAAATAGCATGTAAAACAACAACACTAACTCGGGAAAATATGCGAGTTGAGCCAACTCGGTTATATGATATCCGACCTGAGATGTAGTGTTGTGAAGCAAAAAAACCACTCTATTGTGAATGGGCTCTGGAAAAATACTTGGGAAATTTCAATCAACTGTCAAATCTTGTTTGTTTTATGGATACATAAACAAAACAAATAAAATTGGAACAAGGGTAAGTAAAATTTGCGCTTCGTATATTTCACATAAAATTATGAATTAAAACATGTTTGTTATTTCAGAATGCAAGAAAAAAGTCGCAAGAGATGGTCATGTGAGAAGACAATTGAGTATTCGAGATGCTTCCTCGCCCGGAAAGCGGAGTTGGAACGCGAACGTGTTGGAAGACATGGTGTCAATGGCGATCACGGTAGGTTCAAGAAATAAGTATATATTTGAACAAATTATATTTATTAATCCACTTCCAGGACTTTGAAAGAATGCCCGTGCTTTGCCCCCTATATGGAGGGGTTCATGTGGGTTACAGACCGTTTGAAACACTTTCGGCAAATGTGCTGTCTGGAAAAAATAGCTAACAGAAGTTACTCTGTCTAGCAACAGCTTTTTAAAACGTAACAGTGAGTTTCAGTGAAAACCTTGTAGTGAATTTTTGTGCTCGTTTTTATAAAACCCGTGTACATGCGGAAGAGCATCAACTTAACAATTTTTCAAAAAACATCGATAACGTTTTGCTGTACAATGTACAAGGGTTTTATAAAAGCGAGCGCGAAGAATTTACATCAAAAACATTGCAAAAACTTCACTAAAATGTTTTCACTGAAACTGGATTTTTTTTTAATTTGCTTTTGGTTTGTTATTTTATTTGTAATTAGAATAAGAAGTGATCTGAATTGAATTTTTATATGTGATACTCCTTGTGAATTTGTTTTAGTTTTATAGATTTTAAGTTGAATGAAATGCAATGAATTCTTGTAAATATTTTTATTAGTGAATTTGAAGATATAAATGCATTAAAATTTTTAAATAATATTTTGTTGTCTTAAATAATTAAAAAGGGCTTGCCTTCTGTCAAGGGCTGCGTCTTGGTTTCATTCTTCAAAACCTTCATCAAGGGCAAACGTATTTTCATCACTCACATCTTTGATATCGCACAAATTTGCTAGTTGCCTAACTGCCACTGTATTGCAGATGTGGCAGGTACGCAGTTAAGACTGCGAATGCTTCACTGAAAATAAAATAGCATTAAGTTTATGCATTTCTTTTGCACACATTTTGTTATTACTTGTTAGATATTCCGCCGTTTGGCGTCTTAGCCTCATGTGCATTTTGAAATCTGTCTCACTAATTGCATCGAGTGTACCTTCACTTCTCATGTGACTTGTTTTTCACTCTACCAGTCTTTAGAAGAGTTGGAGCTTGCATACATCGTTTCCAATACTTCTAGTACTTCTTACATCTCTCTATTGCGACGTGATTCGCAATGCTCACCCGTGTACAAAGACACCTTCTACAAAAGTAAAAGGTTATTTAATGCATTTATTTAATATTTTTAAATAAATTTAATAACTTACCACAGAATCCTCAGAATTGCTCATTTTGTTATGCTTCTTTAAAATTTCACTAAACAAATCATATGTTTAATGACAGATATTGCCAGTGTTGTGAAGTAACTAAAAGAAATTTTATCCGAGTTGGAGTATTTTTTTGCAACTAGGTTACAAAAGAACGGGCCTAATAACAAAATACATGGGAATTTTTTAGTTGTACTTATATGAATTCGCCTTGATTCATAATATTAAGCTAAAAACGAAAGTTTCACCAACCTTGTCCTCTCTCGCTTTCATTGGTCAGCATGCTTTTTTCGACGTCGATTTCTTTAATTATAGTTGATCTTTTCAGGTCTGTATGACTCTCAGAAAGGACTCAAGAAGTGGCAAAACGAGCTGATAAGGAAGAACGCGAACGACAGCTGAGCGATGTTGGTCAACTTGCTTTCACATGGCTTATTTGCTTCCAACTTCGATTTATTGATCAACCAGTTGAGCGATAAATCCAGTCATCTGTAACGCCTAATTTCTTTCAGTATTATTATAGCAAATCGTATTGCAATCATGTAACTTCTAAAGGCTGCTTTGAGTTTGTCCCGAAGAAAAGCACATTAAAACTAAAAATTTGTAAAATTTTTTTTGCTCGAAGCGGAACCGAAACCGACCGAGTTTGGTGGCCGAATATGACCGAAGTCAAAGCGGAAGTTCGGTCGTTCTTTAGCAATAAGAATTATAATTTGACACTTCCATCATATTTGTGCTGATCCTTAGAAATAAGATCACTCCCAACCTCAATCCACAAAACCGGACGTGCACATAAGCTCTTGGAAGTGTTTCGTACAATATATATTTTCACTCTAGTTGGATTTTTTCGGCATAAATTTCTAACAGAATGATATCGTTGTCAAAATGGGTATATACGCAACTCTTGCTAGTGGCAATTTAGGGTAAAGATTTTGGGCTGATCGGATCATTCTTACTCCCAGCCCAGTCTTTCAGTTTCTATGCAGCAATGCTGTTTTTTTTGCGGCATGAGACTGATTTTTCGCCGTCGCGTCACGAAGTCGGTACATGGCGCTTTTGTGACCATTTGGGGCTGAGAGTAGTTATTTTTAGATAATTTCGGGACTGATTCGGGTCCATTTGAGGGTCATATTAAAACCATTTCAAGACCGCTTCGGAACTAGTTCAGGATTATTTCCGGACTAATTATTTCGGAACCACTTCGGGGATATTTCCAGTTCATTTCAAGATCATTTTGGGACCATTTTAAGACTAGTTGAAGGTTTTGCTATGTGTTTAGTGGGGTTGGCAGAGAATAATTTTTTTTGAGCTACCCACTATGGCCAAAGTCTTAATGCGACCTGTACAATCAACAAATGGACGGTCTGAAGGAAGCAATAGGAGAGGAGTTGCGTTCCGTCAGGCCACACACATCGATGGTGACCCCTCCGCCAGAAGCGCTTGGAACTTAGTAAGTTGGTTTCTATGCATCTATAGTTCTGACCTAGTATCAACTGATAACTACCTGTTCCTGTCTATGGCGAATGATTTTGCTGCTGAAAAATTCGCCTCAAGAGACATTTGTGAAAATCGAATGCGATAATTTTTGCTAATAAGGACGAGGGTCTCTATGAAAGTGGAATTGTGAAATTATCTTCCAATTTCCGTAAATCGGATTATTCTGGCTATGCTAAATAAAACCTTAAATTTAATGCGAAAATAATGGATTTACTTTTGCTTGACCGTATAATTAAAAATAGTATTAAATATTAAGACTATTTAGAACACACAGAAATGTACATAAATTTGTCTATTGCTACAGTACATTTAAAAATTTTGCGTATTTATTTAATATTTACATTTCAGCTTATCACCATAAATATTTCGCCTGAAAACGCATTCAATAATTCATTCATTCATTCATTCATTCAGTTATTTATCAAATTTCATTCATTCTCAAAGGTGTTTGGCATTCAATTGGCATTATTGTATTTGTACAATTCATATTCAATAATTCATTATTTATATTTGGCAATAAATAATTGTGAAACGAGCGACGTTAATGAAATTCTAATTTGCAGTGAAAACAAAAAAAAAAAAAACGAACCAAAAACAGTGGCAGTTGTCGCCCATCAAGCTGCTATTTGAGGTTTTTGAGTTGGCCATACAAAGCGGCATTAGCAGTTCAGTACATGTGTTTTCAGTTTAAATCTGCGCCTTAAGCGGCCGATCACGTACTGGTGTATTGCGCGCCAACAGCCAAACAGCGTGCAGCAAAAGAATACACCCAAAGTAACAACAAGCAACAAAAAAAATTGTGTTTTTTTTTCTCTGCTTATCCTTTAGGTAATAAAATAAATTTGAATTTAACTTTATACCGTCATACATACATACATATGTAGGTACACACTTCCATTCATACAAACAGACGCACGCGTACGAATTGAATTCCTTCTAACCACCGGCATGCGATGAAATCACCAACAATTGCAGTGTCAATATAACTGACGCTAAAGTCTGTGGGTTGTAACTGCGCCGCGCGCCGTTTGGTGTCGCACGATCGTCATCATGACTTGGTGTCGCCAAACGTCAGTCAAATGGTCACTTTGGCGCATGACATGGTCTTTAATGTTACAGCAAATTGACAGCAATAACAACAACATAGCAGGCTATAAACAATGCACTTTCACAAATGCACCGAAATATTTCCATACATTTATTCTGACGACAAATACCGAATGCGAAGAACGCGCTACGTTAATATGAAACCCACGAAGGCAATGACAAGATTGCCAACTGTCAAAAGCCAAGTCAGCATGTATATTGTCAGTAAATTGTTGGTTAAAACCTATACACTTCCTCTACTTAACCGCCTAGGGATTTTAGTCGATTTCAACATGGCGTGCTGCTAGAGACCCCAAGTTTAGACTAATCATTTTCCACCTGGTATGTCCAACGTAGAGGAGACCTTCCTCCTGCTCTGCCACCACCAGCGGGTACCGCATTGAACACTTGACCTAACCGGCGTAGCCCTTGACTCTTACTTCGCTAAACTAGGTCTATGTCGCGCTAAAGCTCATACAGCTCATCGTTCCATCTTCGGTGGTATTCGCCATAGCAAATATTTTGGGCAATCTTTATCTCGGATACTCAACTCGCTTCACTTCTTTATCCACCTTGAAAACGACTGAAGTAACGGCGCGGTTGTTGAAGTATCAAACGGCTCGGATAAGTCCTTTCCAATTCTGACTGAGCTGGTGGTGTTGCTCAACGTCATTTTACATAGCCGTATTAGTTTTGTTGGGATACCAAATTCAGACATCGCGGCATATAGGCAACTTCTTCTCGTGCTGTCGAAAGCTGATTTGAAGTTGAAAAATAGATGGTGTGTGACGGGTCTTTTCCAACATTTCATATCGTGAATGTCTGGTCGATAGCAGATTTACCAGGCCTAAAGCCATACTGATAAGATCCAATCAGTGCGTTGATGGTTGACTTCAGTATTTCACACAATACGTTCGATAGAACCTTGTATGAAATGTTAAAGGATGCTGCTCCCTCGGTAGTTAAGGCATATTGCAGGATTACCTTTCTTCTGAATTGGGTAGAGTACACTTAAATTCCAATCGGTGGGTATGCATTCCTTCTACCATATTCGGGAAATGCGCTGATGCATGCACCTTACCAACTCTTTGCTTGGAGAAACCCATCAGGTCCAGTAGTTTTGTTGTCCCGTAGCCGTGTTATTGCTATCCCAACTTCGTCGAGGTCAGGTGACGGGATGTTAATGCCGTCATCAGCGATTTGGGGTTCGCAATCTTCGTTTTCATCTTCTTCGGCAACGCTTTCGCTGTCACCATTTAGCAAAATGGGAAAATGCTCCCTCCACAAGTTGAGTGTGCTTTAGGCCACAGTCACCAGGTTGCCGTTCTTGTTCTTACAGTAATTTGCCCAGGTCTTAAAACCTTTGGTGTAATTTTCGGGCCGTTTTCCTGTCGGTTAGCATCCCACATCGGGGTGACGCTGTGCCAACGAGCTCAGTTCACCACGATAGATGTCAACATTCCGGAACTGGGAGAAAAATAGCGATAATAGACCCAAGTCGCTCGAATGCCAGAAGAGCTCTGCAAGCCGCTCAAATAGCAAAAACCTCTGACTGAAAAACAATCGCAGCATCCTGGGAATCTCTATTTTGGGACCCGCTGAATAGCACTCTGTGAATAATATATTATTATCCTACCTTCCACAGGCGAATGGCGATGAGGGTAATGAGGTTTCTGGATAGTAGAATTTCTGGGCATATGTAGTCCCGTGGCGCGTCAAGCGTTGCGTTTTCTAACTTCAAGCGTTGGGTGACGGCACGCTGCCAATTGTTTACATTTTTTTATTCTGTCGTAGTTCGTTGCCTGGTGTATTATTTCCCTCTTTCTCATTTATATGCTCTTTCTTTTTCACTTCTGTCTTCAGCACCCTCAACATCAATCTCAGAACGTTGTCAAAATTGAAAATTCCATTGCTCGGTACTAGCGCCGCATGATTGTGAGGAGCTTCTCAATGAACGTAGATTACAAAGAAGTTACAACACTCTCACCGTTCCTCTAACAGAAAGTCTTCTCCGATTTCACCATAGCAGAGCAAATATGATATTTGCTTCTTTATAATCTTTGTGTTCCATATGAATTGAATGGGCACGAGAAGTTTTGACAGTCCGTTCGTGAATTTTAGGTATGGCTTTGGCATTGAAAACATGAGCTGTGTTCGGTGCTTCAAATAAATCCTAAAATAAATCAAACTGAGCAAAGCAAGCTTGCATTAGGCCCAGCACTTTATTGTATTGGAATTTAATTTTTTCGATTTCTGAGTTAGTTGTTAACCCTGGTTGTGCGTGTGCTGCTTGTGAATTACGACAATGTTGCCTTTGCCATTTGGGTATTGCTTTATGAGTTTTATTCCGCTATTTCTATGTAATTAGATAAAGCATTATTGAATTAACAATTAATAAAATGAGTCATCGATAGGCAAATAGTTTTTATATACATATGCAAGTAAATATAGAGAAAAAATGTACGCACATCTGAAGGGATATATTACCCGTTGCAAATTAAAAGGTCACCACATATTGACACATTTTCGCTAATTAAATTTTCTTTTATTTAATTTCTCTTATTTTTCAATTAAAATACATATCAATTTCTAACAAAAAACCATAAAAAACTAAGTTTCAAACTTTATACAAAATTTATAACACTGTACAGCACACGGCTGGCTCCCAAAATCGAGATATTGGGCTTCGAAGTTCGAAATTGGACCAGTGGTAAAAAATTAGTTTTAATTTTTGCAAGTAAATAACTAAAGAAAAAAGTAAAAGTATGGGCGTTGTGCCTTAAGGTGTGCGAGAAAATATTTATCACAGAAAAAGGCATCAATGAAACGTTTTGAAAATTAATTAAAATACATATATAGCATTTTTTTCATGCTCTGTCTGATAATTTGAGATAGTGCATTTTTAATAGCAGTAAAATTTACAATAGCTCTCGATTTGAAATTGCAACCCCAATGCCATATGTGGAACTTAACTCAGCCCCAGTACTCGTACCACTGATTTATCCTGACGAGTAAAACTGGTCGAATTGTGATTTTTTTTTTCTAAATATCAGCAAGATTTTCCATAAAACTTTTTATCGTTAATCCGATCTTTATATAAAAAAAACTCGTATCACGTTGTTTGTGGTCGAAGTCCTGGGAAACGGTTCGACTGATGTTTCTTAAGTTTTGGAGAAAGTACATACCTATATTTTGTAGAGGGTTGCCACCTTTTTGGAAGGTCAAATATTTTGAAATTATACACAAGTTTTATGAAATATTAAAATGTAAGTGTCAACAGAGCGTCACTGCAAGAAAGTTCATAGCTAATTTTATGAGGGTTGCCACCTGTTTAAAAGTCAAATTAAATTAAATTACGCACAAGTTATATGAAATGCGAAAATATACGTAGGGACCAAACGGTTCCAATTCACCGAGGAGAAGGCTCATAGCATATAGAAGGTTGCCACCTGCTTGAAAAAAAAAATTTAATAAATACATATATACAAGTTACTATATGAAATATCAAACATTTTGTTTTGCTAAGGAGAAAGTCTAAAGCATGCTACATTTTGAAGAAGGTTGCCACCTGATTGAAAAATCGAATTTATTTAAAGGTATATGAAAAAGTGAGTTATGGGAGGCGAACCATTTGCTTCGCTTGGAGAAAATGTATGGGTATATTTTAAAATAAAATTTCATTCAACTATGCGCAAGTATATTAAGTATCAAAATATGAGTGTTAAACGTTTTGACTCACCGAGTACGGGCTGCACACATATAGTTTTGAAAGGGTTGCCACTTGCTTGCTTGTGACAAAAACCGAAAGGCTTTCTCTTGTTACATATGCAAAGGATAATTAATAAATAAATATAGGCACGATAACCAGGGGTTTTCTAGTTTTGTATAAAAATGTAATTAATAATTAAAAAAAAAAAGTTTAAATTAATGCTTCACACTTTATACAAAATTTATATTGTAAAAACTCAAAAACTTTTCATTCAAGGCTTTGAATGTTTTCGAAGAACGGTTTGACTTTTTTTTTGGGTATGCAGTTTATTAAGGCTTCTTTAGTTTTAGTTATAATACGAGTAAAGCGCAAATTTGACTTGGCTAGATACTACCGTTATTTTTTATTATTATTTTTTTTTTAACTTTGGTCATGGCAACTTTTTTCATATATCGCCCACAAAAGCATATAATTATTTTATGTGGTTGAGAATGCAGAATACTGTCGGCACATAAAATTATATATAAAAATTTTATAAAATACATGCGAAAAAATACATATGAAAAAAAGTTCACAAGGCCAAAAATTCAAAAAAGTATAAAGGACTCACATTCATTTTTATACTTTATATTAGATTCATTTTCTTGATTCCATACAACACGTAAGTTTTATTTCAGGCTGAGTTACTAAAGTTCGAATTAAAAACCTTCTTTATATTGTAATATCAAAATCTAAAACTAATTTGAGTACTAAATATGTATACTAATTTGAAACTAATATCATTTTATGAGTCATGCTCTTGCTTCTAGTAAGTGTAGAGTATTTAGTTTCTACTTTAGTGCCAACTAAATACATAATTGGTCTTACATAATACATATATAATATAGAATATATAATCGCTTAATAAATGCTCAAAATGCTGATTATCTCAACAAAATTATGGCTATCGCCGAGACATGCTGCATACCAATTTCAGATGGGTTTCCGACACGTTGATGATCTGTAATTTGCTCGATGCTTTTCTCATACGGCCAACAGTTAGTTGCCACTGTGACGACGGCAATTACCACAAGATTCATTCATTTTCTGCAAACGACGAATGGGAAAAGCTTCGCATTACAAGCCACTTGCAACTGGTACAAAAAACGGCAACAACAACAACAACAACAACAGAAAACAGTTCATACATAGTAAAAAGTACGCATTTATTTACAAATTCAACCTTACGCCCTGTCGGAAATGGAATTACTTTAGAAAAAAATTTAAAAAAGTGCATTTTTACCAACAACAAGTGGTTGAAATTCTGTGTTTCTTCTTGTACGCAACTAACTTTATTAATATGCCGTTGTTCTAGTTAGGAGCAAGTCAAATATCTGACTGTCCATTTCATTTCAATTACTTTTAAATAGGTGTGACAGAAAGAATTTCAAAATTAATTTTATTCCAGCTGCATTAAATTATAAACATTTCCAATTATTTGAGACTAAATTTTTTTCAAACTATTGTTTAGTTACCAACTACTTTCAAACCTGTCCGTTTCCAATTATTTAAAAATATATGGAGTCTGTATACGAATTAAAGATAATTATACCACCATTTCTAGCATCAATTTTCGAAAGTGTTGTGAGTGTGGATTTCGTGTTCAATCATTTACACTGCTTTACAAGCAAACAATTTCAAGAAGTTCAGGTATAGAGGAGGTTCAAAGTAGTGAGCTCTAATCCACATTTTTTTTAATTTTTTGTATGGGGAGGATTTTGAGACGACGGCAATTTTTTTTGTAATTTTTGGAGTTTGCCTTCCTTGGCTAACTCATCTGCTACACAATTCCCTGGGATATCCCTGTGCTCAGATACTCCGATTAATTTAATGGAGAAATACTTCGCAGCTTTCGAAAGAGAGGTCCGGACATTCTTTATTAATTTCAATAGCATTGTTATTGAGTTCATAGATCTGATTGCCGCTTGGCTACGCGTATCGGAGTAAATATTAATTTCCCTTAGAGAGGTCGCACTGGTAAGCAACCATTCGGCCGTTTCTTTTATGCTTCCCGTTTGAAACACCTAACAGTGATCTGATAGCCTTAATGTTTTCCTTATACAGAGTTATCGGCAGTATACTTCACCTCCAACACTCCCATCAGCCCTCGGTGCCACAGATCGCACGCCTCCATAAAGGGAATGACCATACCAAAGTAGCCGTTGCTTTCCATGGTGGGCATGCAATGGTTCGTTGTGGCCGGAATAAAGTCGAAACCTTGTAAAATCCTCGAATGACCACAAGCCGAGTTAAATTTGGCTGCCAGGACTTTTCTCGCAGTATCTACTGGAGTTATACTCAACATGACGTTCAGCTGTAGGGTAGGTGTTGTCCGAAGTGTCCCACTGATTCCGATTTTTGCACCCTTTCCAACTTGGCAACTACCACTGTCTTATCTAGGGAACCCCACCAGACAAGAATCCCACACAGGAGTATAGATTTAACTACCTGCTAATATTACGACTTAACAACTTTAGGCGAGAGTCCCCAGCGTGTATCGATGGCATCTCTACAACAGTACAAGGCAGCCAGGGCCTTCTTCCATCCAACGAAGACAGAGCGACGCTAGGAATTTTGCAGTTTCTGGTAAAATCAACGAGCTCCCAAGATTTACAGTTAGTCCGCAGGTCCGAGACCAAGTGTTAACCGTGCCTAGATATCCTAGGATGAGCTCACCTTTCTTTGACAATGAGCGTTAGGTCGTCCGCATACGCAGTAACATGGCAGCCCTCCCTCTCCAGCCTTAGCAATAGGTCGCTGACTACAACAACTCAGAGCAACGGTGAGAGAACAACCATACACATATATATATGCACATATATAGTCCGTTATATAAGTTATCACAAAATGGATTTTTATAGGGAGTTGCCACCTGTTTATAATGCTAGATTCAATTAAAACAGTGAATGAAATCAAATACTACAATATGGGTGTCAAATGAAAGAAGCTAAATAAAGCTTAACTTCACAAATATTAGAAAGAAGGTTGCCACCTGTTTAAAGGCAAAATTAATTAAATTAAAAACATAACAGGCAGTTTGAAATATGAGTGTCAAGCTAAAAACTTTAACAATGCGTAATTTCAAAAGTAATTTTGGAAAGGGTTGCCACCTGTATAAAAAATATATCAAAATTATATTAAATTAAATCGCATCTAACTTATATTATATGCAAGGTTCAATAAAGCTTCATTTTCCAAATACTTTTAAAAAAGGTTGCCACCTGTGCATAAGGAAAATTTGTTAAATAAAAAAAATAAACGACAATATAAGTACCAAACTACAAGTTTTAGGAATGTTTCACAAAAAAAAAATAATTGAAAGGGTTGCCACCTGTTTAAAAAATTAAACAAAATCATAATAATAAATATAAAAAAGAAATGCGAGAGGAGCCGTGGATAAAAGCTAGTAATTAATAAAACTAATTACATTATTATAAAGATATACATATAATTTTTTGAAATATAATTTTTTTAATATTTTACCAGATATACATATGTATATACTTGGTGCAATTTAGATCAAAATAATCAATTTAACATGCATTTTTTTTCGAAATAGCTGACAACCAACTACCTTTTAAATTGTTAAATTTTTTACACTGCCTCCTTTTTTCCGATAGGACCTATCTTATAAGTATATCTATCTTAGCCATCGCTGTTCAAATATAAGCGCACGATTGTAGTACTTTCGAATGTACGTGACACTTGATGCTAAATGCAATGCAATGCAATGGTAATTGCTGATTCCCGAGTTAAATAGTGACAATTGAACAACAAATGTGGCGATTGATTCGCGCCATAAATGGATCGTATAAGTAAAGAGCTGAAATCAAAACAAACTAGAAAAAAAAAACACGGCACAAACATTACGCATTTGACGCTTTGGTGATGACTCTGGCTGTAGCTGCTCTGGCTGCTAAAGGTGTGAAGAGATGGATGTCTACTTAAGGACCCCAAACGTAAAAATCTTGACGACAAACAACACGCGATGTTGTTTTGTTTGAGCCTCCAATCGATGACTACACGCTACAAACAACAACGCCTTGACGCAATGAGCCAAAAACGAAAGGAAGACACCAATAAAAACTAAAAAGCAACAACACATAAATGGCGTCAATGCAGCAGTCGTAGCGGCGTTGAATGGGCAAAAAGTGAAAATCGCATTTCAGTTGCAGCGACAGTGGCGGCGGCGGCGGCGCAGTGCATTCAATTCATTGGCGCGCGCAATGCCATTTCAGTCGCGCGCATTCAATCCAATCCAACGCGGATCCACTGCGCGCGCTGATCCACCGATTCGCCGATTCACCGATCCGTCGTTGATCGACTGCCGCTCGTTGTGCTTGCTGCTCGGCGTCGATTGACGTTTGCAGTGCTGGGCGAGTGCAGTGAACGACGAACAGTGAAAAGTGCACAACGATTTGCAGTCCGCGCATGTCGCTGCAATTAAAAAACGCCTTACGCGGTGCCACATCTAGATTCGGCGGCAACAAGGCAAATGCGGTAATGCGTTAATACGGCAATGCGGCAAAGCGACGCGCAGATGCAGGTGCAGATTATTAAGCATGCAATGTGGCAGTTGAACGCCGTAGAGCCAACAATTTGCGAAGTTGCGAAGCAGTTATCGAATTGTATGCACTTTTTTGATATACCATGTTTGCTAAGCAGACGGACGGACGGACGGACGGACGCATGGACGCACGGCCAAAAAAATGACGCACCACTTGCATTAAGCGCGCGTTACAAAAATGCGCATGCGCAACTCAAAAATATGCATATGAAAAAAGCGAAGGGAAGCGAAAAAAGAAAGAAGAAAAAAAATACGCGTAAAAGTGCATACAAATATTGCATGTAGATTTGTCTGATATCGACTCATAAATGGATGCAGTTATGCACCTGCGGCTACGCGCTGCCTACGCTTCTCCCTCCATCAAATTTATTTCACCTACTCGTACTCGTAAAACTCTTTTGTTTCGCTAGAACGTGCAAAAGTTTTAACTAGCTTCTTGTTTTTTTTTTTTTACTTTGCATTCAGCTCTATGTGTAGCGTCTAGAATTGCTAAGCGGCCAATGACCAACAGCTCACAACAGCCAGTGAGTGATCTGGGACTATCAATGCGTCGCGTTTATTCTCTAAATCCTCGACAAGCGTGAAATATTCGATTATTCGAAATTCAGTTGGGTTGCTTAGCCAACTGCCATTCATGGGTACCCATTAAAAACAATAACATGCCAAAGTACAATGCGCATTAAGGCCAATAAATAATAAAATAATACAAATGACAGCAATCAAATAAATGCGCAACGCAACTAGCACCAGTGGGGTACACTCAGAGAAAAAGGGCATTGTAAAATTAAACACGATCATAATTAATCTTGCAATGTTCAACTTTAAATAAAACAATCGCATTTTAACTATGAAAAATCAAGAATGATAGAATACAAGATTGCGCTGATTGATCTGACATTCGGAGAGAAACTTGGCTGTGACGTCACACCAGATTTGCCCGTGGTTAGGATTGAGAGAAAGAATGTTGCTATTAATGTTAGAAAGAATACGCACTAAAATAGTTAAACACGTTGGAAAGAATACACATGATTGCGACTTAACATACATACACGGTTTCTGTAAACAAAATCTGTTGTGACGTAGAGATTTTGTCAAAATATTAAATAGAAGGTTAGCAGTACCACAATCTGCACCACCTTCTGTATTATTTTCACCATAATGAAAAACCTTGATTGAAAATTGGCAATATTGATTTGAAAATAAATTTATCACTCAAATTTGTGAGAATCTAAAATTAAGGTTGAATTACTTTTGTTTAACGTTTGACGAACTTTGGATCAAATAGTGCTTGATTTCCAATTGCCATGCGTGAAGTTGCTATGTTTTGGGTAACGCAAAATTCTGTAAAACTTTCAGAAATACGAAAGCAAACCATTCGGGATGAAATACTTTGAATACTATGTGAATTTTGAATTGTCAGTACATTGTTAGTATTGTATAAGTCTTTGCAGAAATCAGTTAATGCAAATTGATCAAAAAAAAAAAATGGCGGCTGGCAAAATATTATAAAGAGTGTTATTTTTAGACGTGTGGTTTTCAATGAGGCAATATTTTTTTCGGAGTTGGTCTTTTTGACAGCTGGGACTCGATTTATACTCAGCTTGGTTTCCCATTTGCAAGAATTGAAGCCGAACAACCATCAACCGCGTCGCAAATTCGGTGAATGGGACCCAAAGCAAAATGGCTACCGAAAATTTTGTTCAACTATTAAGATCATCTTAACAACAATCGGGCTCATTGAGTGACGACCAAATTGAAGGAGCTACCCCTGCATGTGTCTAGCCAATTTGAACCCCATGCAATTAATAGCCGTTCTGGTCTTTTCTTCAACTTGCGAGATTGGAAATATCGGAGAGGTCATAAGCTCGAGACGTGATACTCTTTTCGCTCACACGTCCGCTTCGTCGTTTGCCGAGTTGCCACTATACGCCGAAGCTCTGTGTAGGCTGAGAATGAGTAGCTGAAGAGATGGCAGAAAGCACGCAGGAGATCGTCGTTGTTAAAAACCGCGTCAGATTCCCATTCACTTTTGCCAAGGTAGTGAGTGAACTTTGAAATTATGGCGCACTTCGAATAAGTGTACTTAAAGGGTCCTTTGACGTTTGGTTTTGAATGAGGCAATACTTTTTTCGAAGTGAAGCTCACTTTTGGTTGAATGGGTACGCTAATAAAAAAAATTTTCGCATTTGGAGTGTTAACAATTCACAAGCCATTGTTGAGACGCCATTATATTCCCAAAAACTCTGTGTTTGGTGTGCTCTATGGGCAGAGGGAATCATTGGTCCATATTTAGGCCTTCAAAAATCAAGCCGACCAAAATGTTACAGTCAATGGGAAACGCTATAGAGCCATAATTAATGAATTTTTCGTGCCTGAATTGGGGGATGTTGATTTGGATGACCTTTGGTTCCAACAACAAGACGGCGCTACATGCCCTACAGCCAACGAAACAATAAATTTATTGAAGGAAACTTTTGGTGAGCGCATTATCCCGCTTCGTGAACCTGTAGCGTGGCTTCCAAGATCGTGCGATTTCCCACCGCTGGGTTATTGTTTTGTGCCTTGAAAGAGAATATTCGACGCGTTTTTGCTGACATTCCGCTCCAGTTGTTTCAAAAAGTGGTCGAAGATTGGGCCGCTCGGCTGGAATTTATTCGAGCCAGCCGCGGCGGTCACTAGCCCGAAATTATTTGTTTTAAACATAATGGTAAACCCTTATTTTTATAATTAAGCTAAATTTTTGGCCAAAACATTAATTAATATGCATTTTTTTTTAAACCAGATATCTAAAAAAAAACACCCTTTAGAAACTGAAGGAATTCGACTTGGAGGATGTTGGATAGTATTTAAAGGGTAAGTTACGAGAATGCTTGTGAATTTTTGCAGTTCATTCTTAATTTATGTTTATTTGGGATATATTTTAATTGTGTAGAGGCATAGATAACAAATAAAAGCCCCAGATATTTAAACGTCGATGGCATAAAAGAAATGATTACTACTCTTGGATTTAAGACAGAATTCCGGGAAAAATTATTTATGTAAAGGAAAATAAATTTATGGACTATTTAAAATATTTTCTTTGAACTCAGTGTGGAACTTACGATGAAACTATACAAACTATGAAACTTATACAAATTCAATTCGATTTTTTTTATAGTTTAGGCATATGCTTTAAAAAAAATTTAATTTAAAATATTGTGGGGAAAAGTAAATTGGACGAGGATTATATAAAAAAAAAGACAATAGGCCCGTTTTCATGCAACCGAGTTCCAAAGGAACGCTCCAACTCGGATAACATTTCCTTTAGTTGCAAAAGCAACCCTGTTAGCCTTTTTCATGTAAGTTGGAATTTGTTTAGTGCTATTTAGGAACGGAAAATAATTGTGTCGCCAAAAAAACGGATTAGGTCTTAAATCTAAATTTGCCATGTATTTTCTTAGGGCTCATTTACAATAGCGCAGTTTTTTCACTTCCTAACACTACTTCTCAGGTTGGGTATCGATTAACCGAGTTGGCTCAACTCGCTTAGTTTTTCCGAGTTAGTGTTGTTGCTTTACATGCATTATATTAGCCTAACTAGTGTTCTTTGGCAACTCGGTTACAAAGAAACGCGCCCAATGTTAAACTAAGAACATCCTACCTTCATTCAAAGTACATATGTACAATCTTGAATTCAGAATGAACGATTTTATTTTAGGCAAAACTATTTTAAAATAAATGCGACTGAATTTTAATTCAAGCATAGACAATTTTAAACTCAAAATCTTAAATATTCGAATTTCATTATATAATCAGCATCGTTCGCAATTGGCTTAAGAATTGTCCAGCTTAAGAGGAAACCATGACTGTTTAAACTTGATTTTACAACTTTTTCCCCCTCAGTGTACGTATGAAAAGTTGTGTGCATATGTGTGTGTGTGTGTATGTTGGCGACAAGTGTGTCACCATAATCCATCAATTGGTCGTTATTGCTCGTCAATTCTATTGCTTTTTTAGAATTTTTTTTTTTTTGGATACCATCACGAATTTAACAACAACACAATGGCTGCACCGGAAGTTACCATTTGAATTAAATAGCTTTAGCCATTGTCCGATTGTTGGCCCGTCAGCTGCAACATTGTGCGCCTTTGGTAGCAACCTTTGTAGAAAGTGAGAACGTGCTGTTGGATATTGGGCTGTCGCGTAATTGTGGAAAATACTATCGTATTGTGGATATTTTTTTGGAGAAACAATTCCACGGCAATCAATTAAATATTAATGTTGAAGTTTTTTTTGGAAATGCATTAAAAACTGCAGACTTGTTTCCATCATATCTAGGCAAAAATTTTACTTTCCAATCACCCAAGTTGATTGCAATTATTCTTTCAATTCTCTTTTCGACCGCGCTACGGCGCATGCAATTCACTTGCAACTAAATTCTAATTTTGCATTTATGAATTTACGAAATTTCGAAATGAAAAAATTTATAATTATAATTATGTAGGGAAATAGGGTTTTTAGATTTCGAAATCAAATGTTTTATTTACAAACTACACATGTGCTGTTTTTGTTTTTTGACACTTCAATCAGGGTTGGCACCTCTTGAAAAATCGTTGGAAAAAATAATAAATCATAGCAAAAGAAATTAATTGACTCGAATCCCAATAAAATTATAAATGTGAAAGATTGTGTGTGTGTGTGTGTGTGTTTGAGTCTGTTTTTACCTTTTCAGGCTCAAACGGCTGTACGAAATCAAAATTTAGCACACAAATACATATGCTAAATTTCTTGGAGAATTGCCACCTGGTAAAAAATTTTTTTTACTAAATAGTTCGTTATATGTATGGGTTACTATAAAAAAGTAAATATTAAATTCAATGAATGAATTGAAATATTGCAATATGGGCATCATATGAAAGAAGCTCAATAAAACTTTATTTCCCACGTGGTTCGAAGGTTGCCACATGTTTAAACACAGTTAAATTAAAAAATAAATTACATTTTTCAATATGAGTGCCAAACTAAAAGTTTCAAGAAAACTTATATAATTTCAAAAATACTCTTTGAGAGGGTTGCCACCAATTTATACAATTAAATAAAATCATAATAATTTAAATAGAATATTGAGATAGGCATCTCAAACGAAAGAGTTTTAAGAAACCTTTATTTTGAAAATATTTTCGGAGAGGGTTGCCACCTATGTACGTAAAAGACTAAATAAAATTAGATTATTGAGTTAAATGATATATACAGCATGCGATTCAAAAGAAGTAGGCTTAAGAAAACTTAATCATGAAAATGAGTCTTCTAAATGTGACCCTCGTTTGATTATGTCTTTCCTCCTCTTATTTCCTGCGTATTTCTGTGCAACAACGGCGTTTTACTCTTGACCAATCCCTAAATTGCCGCGTCAAGCGTCAACTAGCTTTTAAAAAATTGGAGAGATCAAAAGGCAAATAAAGTAAAACACCAACAGCGAACTTCGAGAGGATGAGAAAACGTCGCGGTTATTTGGGCACGACGCGAACTGCCACTAGTTGATATTAGAAAACGCAACGCTTGACGCCGCAATTTAGGTACCATAATTTGTCGTACCAGCAGTTTCTGCGTGCGTTATAGTTAGTTACAAACCAACTCATTGACTGTGGCACATAGAGATTAGGAGATGGAGTCCTAGTGCTCGTTCGTATCCAGACGACTAGAAGTTGCTTTATTAAGCAGAATTGAGAGTCGAGCCCTAGCGTCTGCCAAGAACTCCGGTTTTTGGAATCCGCACACTGACGGGGTGAATAGAGGATAGAAGACATGGTTTATAGCACCTCCTCTACTGCGGTGGTATCAGCCCTTTATCTACAAAATAAACGTTTTATACGTTCTTTTTCAATTGAAAATAAAATTTAGACATTTTGATTCTTCCACGCGAAAAAGACTAAAAAAATACAGTCTCCAATTAGATCAAATCTTAGGAACTAATTATTCAGTTTTACAGCAGGTGCGGAAAATAACAGATATTTCTGAAAACTATCATCGAAAAATTCACTATGAAAGAAATGTTTTAAATGTAATATACCAATCGATTTCTTTTTTCACCGATAATCACAGTTTTTATTTCTGTTTTTAAATCTAAAATAGCAATTATTGTTTAATTTATAAAATAAATATCATAAATAACTGTTATTTTTAATTTTTTTTTTTTTCAAATAATATTTAAGAAATCTGAAATAATAGTTATTCATGATTTTTTCAAAACTCTGCAATATAAATGAGTCAACGACTCTGATTTTTAAGCCTTAATTGTAAAATTCATTTTAATTTTTCGCAGAAAATGATCTGTTGGGAAACCAAAAAGTTATTATTGATATTATTTTCTACGAAATTTTTAAATGAATTTTACAAGTATGACTTAGAAAATAAAAGTCATTGAATGATTTAAATTGATAGCTTTTATAAATAAAAATCATCATTTTTATAAGTAAAAATCATCAAATACTTATTTATTTACAAAATAAAAATTTGATATAACTGTTATTTAATGAGTAATTGCATTAAAGTTACAAAATAATTGCTAAAGGGTGATTTTTATTTAACTAAAAAATGTTACTTTTATGGTTCTTGATTTAAAGTATTTTTGTTAGTCATTGGATTTCAATCATTTGAATGAAGTCTCTTTTTGAAGTCACTTGATTTAAGTCGCTCAGTAAAGTCATTTGCAGTCATTTGCTATCAGGTAAATAAATCCTAATACTCGCGAGCTTTTGATTCAAAAGTTTTGAACAAAATTGGCTGTTATTATTGCAACAAATATTTTAGTGGCCACACTGGAAAATCAAGTCACTAACCAAATAACTAATTAGTTGGAATTCAGAAAAAGACTTGAGACTTCATTTGTTTAGTCTTTAGTCATTCACTGCATACAAAAATTTAAGCCCTAATTGCGACTCCAACTGATTTAAATCACATATGATTGCATTCATTTGCAACCCTGTCACCGACCGAGTTGCAGCCAGAGGTGTCAACAATGCGACTTGCGGCGGTGTAAAAATTAGCCATCTCTTTCTTTTTTATACTTAGTTAGCCGTCCTTAAATAAAACTATCAATATCACATACAAAAAAAAAAACACAAACTTTCATTCGACAAATCAACCTAATTAAATCAAATTTATTTGATTTAAAAGCGCCCACAAATCTCAAGTGTCATGCGTGTTTGTTATCTGTAGCAGTAGCCAAACCAGCAGAGACAACAGCAAATACTACATACATATCGCTTTCATTACAAATTTAATTTATTCACCACAGAAGGCATTGAAAGTGCAGTGAAATGAATGTCCAGTAGCAAATGAATATTTCTTATCTACCTACATCCATTTGAAATATTGAATGAATAAAACGAGTTTCACATTACACCAGAAAATTGTCAAGACAATGTGCCACACCCACTTTTGTCACAATCGCGCCCGCCGCAAGGTATAATGTTAAAAGTAATTTTTTTTAGGCTTTTTTTTTCTATTGCCATGTTTTTACCGGCACGCACCCATTTGCATTTGAGCACCAATTACATGCGAACATTCCCAGATAATCTATCGAAAACAAAACAGAAGAAATCTTTCAGAAGCAAAAATGCGCACCTCCATCCACACAGCTACTACATATTTTCGTTTTGGGTACTCAGAGCAGCGCACCACCAACAACGGTAGCTCCGATTCCGTTTAACACTCCCGAAAATGTGCTCATATCTGTTTCCTATCAATTTATTGATGTGATGTAAGTTTTTTCATTTACAACCATGTAATTGGTGATTTCAAAATCGTTCCACGCACATGTGGTGTTTTGTTTTTTCTGTATGTAGATGGGAATGAACACTGTGAGAAAATTATTATATTAAAATATTATAGAGTGTAGATACATATGAATGCCTTCTCTTCCTTCTCACAACTCATTTGATTACCTTCTTTACTTTTATGCCGTTTCATGTACTCTTAGGATATATGGAATTTGTGCAAATCATAAAGGTCCAAGGGCGGAAAGTTACTCCTATAATTGTAAGGTTCATTCTAACCTATGGTGCCCCGGTCGTCTGGTGGGACGCAGCTGACATCAACTCCCATCTACTTAGCCTGTAAAAGGTACAACGGATGCCATGTTTATAAGAAACGGGAGCAGTATATTTGAAGCTCCAAGAGGCGTAGAATACATTTCTGGACTTTCCACCCATAGCCATTTATTTGAGCCGCTCTGCATCCAATAGATCGCAGAGCTCAACAACATTGGCTGGGAATATGACATGGCACTAAACTCCGATGAGGTTGAGATAAAAAGAACGTAGTTTACAAAGAAATTGCATCACTCCCACCTTTCCTCTAACCGAAAGTCTAGTCCGATTTCTCCACATAATTTTCCATTAACTGATTGATGTTCCAATCTGATTAGATCCAATTGGTTTCTGTTGTGGTGAAATCGTACGTGAGTTCTTGCCAAAAGAAACGCTTTTTGCTTGAGATCTTCACGAATGGCTCAAAAGAACAGGATTTAAAGTTTTCTCCCAGCAACTCTCATTAAGTGAAGCGTATAGACTTCCAAAGTCGTCAAAGATTAACTCAATTTACTTTCAGCACTGACGCGGAACGCTGCAATCTCTTAGGCAACATACTCTCAACCCATCCCAGATCGCAGGGCTAAGTAGTGTTCCTAAGTAGAAACAAGGAAGTGGACGGTTGTGCGAGAAGAGGAGCCGTGGCAAGACTGGGGCACCCAGCTCTCGGATATTGATGAGGGGGGAAGATAGACCATATAGAACCAGACTAGAAACATGCAGCGCGTTCACTTTGGCCATCATTCAATGAGCGAAGAACGCAGAATCTGCTAAGATTTCCCAAAATTAAGGCCACGATTCTCAAAGGAATACTAACGGGACACCTACCCATCGACCACATGCCCATTAGGTTTGGAGCCCCTTATAACGATTTCTGTAAGATCTGCAATGATGATGAAGAGGTCCATTAAGAACTTCCTGTGCGAGCGTAGAGCAATACGAGAAATGCGCTTCAGATTTCTGGGAGTCCATTTCTTCGGAGACCTGGTTGATTGAAGTGCGGTCGCACTGGGGTGGCTGTCGGGACTTTTCAAAAGATCGAGATAGTTTAAGAACGTGCTGGGGGAAAATCACTTTCTTGCCATCGCAATGGATTCTGTGGCCACCGACCGAATTCTCTACGAGAGTATCCCATTTAACCCAACCTAATTCTACCCGCCGACTATAATTTACATATCGAGTGTGGCATTCGAATAAAACTTAAAAATTTTTCACTAAAACTAAGTATTTGTAGTTTTTAATGCCGTTTAATATGGCATTCAAAGTGTACAGCCGAAAAAGCTAGGGATGGCATTTATGGATGAATGGATTTCAGGCCAATAATGCATGGCTGATTTTGAAAATAGCCATAATTTATTTCAATTGAATTTTACTTAAAAATCCTATTTGGTAGGCATTTTTAATAAAAACTTTTAGCAGCAAGTATTTGAATAAATAATACTTAGTATTTAAAAAACAAAATTTATTCTATACATATCTAATTCAAACACTACTTATTCAATTGCCAATCTGCTTCCATCCTTTTTTATAATATAGTAATATGAAGGAAATTATCTTTTCAGGCCCAAACGGCTAGAAGGACATTTAGGCTATATTTTATGGCGAGTTGCCACCTGTTAAAAAAGTTATAGTCAATTAAATAAATACATAAGTTAAATCACATATTAAACATATAACGACAAGATAGATCAAAATAAGGCACACATATAGACTGTTACATAGGGTTGTATAGAGAGTTGCCACCTGTTTAAGAGGTTAAATTCAATTAAAGTAATGATCGAAATCAAATATTGCTATATGGGTATCAAATGAAGGAGGCTTAATAAAGCTACACTTCCCAAACGTGTTAAAAGAAGGTTGCCACCTGTTTAAATGCAGAATAAGTTAAATTAAGAAATATCACAGTTTACACTATGAGTGCCAAACTAAAAGTTTTAAGAAAACCTAATTTCGAAAAATAATTTTGCAGAGGGTTGCCACCTACATAAAAAAATATTTAAAATTATAATAAGTTAAAGCGGATACAACTAATACTATGTGCGAGGTTCAGTGGAGCTTAATTTCCCAAATACTTTTACAGAAGGTTGCCATTTGTTTAAATGCAAATTAAGTTAAATTAAGGAAATAAATGGCAGTTTTCAATATGAGTGCTAAACTACAATTTTTACAAGTGCGTAATTTCAAAAAAAAATTTGTAAAGGGTTGCCATCTTGTTTAAAAAAATTACTTAAAATTATACCGAGTTAAGTCAAATTTTATAATATGGGTCTAAAACAAAAACGTTTTGAGAAAGCTTTATTTTGAAAATACTTTTGGAGAGAGTTTGATTAATTACTAAGTTAAATGAAGTATCACGTAAGGAGATACAAATAATGTAAACTATTTGTAAGCTTACTGAAATATAACGGTATTACTGTGAAACGAAAGAGAACACATGTTTGATGGATGAGGGTTGCCATCCCTTAAAGGCCGTTGATTCAATTTAATTGGTAATATAACGGACATTTTACTATACTGGTGTCGCGGGTTAAAGCACGTTTACTATTTAGAACAGTTCGCAAAATGAATGTAAATGCTCTCAGTAAAACGTTTAGAATGAAGGCAGAATCATATTTTAAAAAATTATTGCATATTTTATGGCCGTGCACCGTAAATAATTTTCATGTAGAAATCGAACGTGCAGTGAATTTGGCATTTTTAAAATTTCACAATTTTATGCCATTAAAATATAGCTTATGAAATGCCGATAAAAAAATAAGACCTTATTTAAATTTCAGTTAAAATCGCTTTTCTGCACAAACCGAAAAGTTTAAAGTAAATAAATAAGTTTCAAAATAATATCGTGCTTAAATTCAAGTGTAGATTTTATTATTTACAAAACTTTTTAGTGTATTTACATATATGTATGCCTACAATCAAGCCGACAATGTATCATAACTTGTTAAAAATAAGAGCAGCTGCTTTTTTTTTTTTGAATGACAGAAAATTGCCACAAAAAAAAATAATACCAACTCCACGCAAACATTGGCAGCGCATAATGCTATAATAATTGTTGTTCATAAATATTTTCATTCAATGTCTCATTTTCTACGATACATGTTTTTGCTTCTGAATTCCATTTTTGACAAAAATCTTACGAGTACAAGACAAAGTAGTAAACAAAAAACCAAAAAAAATGTGTTCATAAAAAGCAATAACATGACAAGTCGCGTAATTAATTATTGCTACATAATTGAACAGTTCGATAGGTTAGATAGGTTCCACAAGCCAGTCGTTGTCGTCGTCGCAGTCAGTAGTTTATTTAACATTTTTGAAAGTTGTCACACCAAAATTGGCCTATAGTGCACGAAAATAAAGCGTTAAAAATTTTGCTTTAAACTAGTGGTTGTTAGATTTTATAGAATTTTATGCACATTGTACATATCTGCATGTGTGTGTGTGTGCGCGCATATTTATGCCGCTTGTCAACGCCAACAATACTGGTACTGGTAAATTAGCGCTTGGGGCCAGAACGACAATAAGTCATTTATGTATTTTTGCGTGTTTATACATATTTATTATTTGTTTCGATATACTCATATACAACAGACTGACATTCAATTGAATTAGTAATGGATGATCATTAAAAATTGCATATTAAATGAAAGCATTTATTCTGTCATTTATATTTAACGAAACTCATTTATGTAAATAGACATTCAGTGACTCACGGTGTAAAATGGTACAGAGTTGTTTTTTGTGTGCAATATTGACAACCAATATTATTTTTTTGAATGATTTTTTTTCATTAAATAAAGGATGTGACATAAAGAGCAAAATTTTAAACTTTGTAAAAAATTTACCACAATTTTACAACCATGAAAATATATAATTTCGTGTAATATAATATAAAAAAATATAAAAATTTTTTTTTTACTCGAATCTCGTCTAGACGAAGCGTTGGACACATATATTTTAATATTTTACATACTTGCGTAAAATTTAATTATATTTGAGTTTTCAAACAGGTGGCAACCCTGCTCGATATATATAGTTTTAAACTTTCTCCTAGCGAAATGGTCGGTTTAACACCCATATTCTACCATATCTTATAACTTTGGTATAAGTTAATTAGATCGGATATCAAGCAGGTGGCAACCCTATTTAAAATATAGTTATGAACCTTTTCCTCGCCAAGATGAACCGTATTTTAATATTTCAAGTAACTTCTACAAAATTAGTTTAATACGAACTTTTAAACAGGAGGCAGCCCCCACAAAATTAGTTAGGAACCTTCGTGCTGGGGCGAACCATTTGGCATCCACATTTTAATATTTCATATAATTTTTGTATATTTTGATTAAATTTAACAATTCGAACAGGTGGCAACCCTCCCCCAAGTAATCAAAACCATGTCTAAAACCTTCCCGTGGTAGAAATTAATATGGATGCAAAGTTTGGGTTTTTAAACAGGTGGCAACCCTATATATATGTATGTATATATTTTTGAAATTAGGCTTTCTAGAAACTTTCAGTTTGACCACATATTGTAAATTTTTTTTAAAGTTATTGATTTTACTTAACACGTTGACTGCCAAGGCCATTTTCTGAAAACTGTCCAAAAATGACATTTTGATTTTTTCACATAATATTACTAAAAACTCTATTTCTAGATCATTGGTATCATCAAAAATCAAAAATGATGTTTTTTAAAGGAGAAAAAGGACCTACGAGTTATCTCGTGGCTGGCGTCTGGGAAAGAACGCTACGAATTATCTCGTAGTAGGTAGGTCCTTTTTTCCTAAAAAAAACATAATTTTTGCTTTCTATAGTATTTTGTTTTATAGTTATTATTATTTATTATAATTATCATAATAATAACAGAAAAGGAAACCCCAAAGATGTGGTAAATCGTAAACTAAAAAGAGGGGAGTGTTTTTGGTATGCAAATGGAAAGACAAACGAGAAGTCCTTTCCATTTCAAACATGCACGCTATTGAAATGGTAGAGGTGCCCAATCGCAATGGAACAATTTCTATGAAACCGAATATAATTCGAGATTACAATAATGGAATTGACCGATCAGATCAAATGATTTCGTACTACTCATCTCTAAGAAAGACTATTAGATGGCACAAAAAGGTTTCACTTCATATTATAGAGATATACATATATACAAAATGCTCACAGAATTTACCAAAAAGTAACTTCATCTAAAATAAAACTGATAAAGTACAGAGAAGAATTCGTCTTGGCGTTGATTGGAGATTTTCAACCACTTTTTAAAAAAAATAGATCTAAAGAGCTCCATTATTTAGAGTGTTTACCACCAACGGAAAAAAACAGCGTCCGACAAAGCCATGTCGTGTATGTACCCAAGAAAAAAAACGCCGAGAAACGCGTTACTTCTGTCCAGCCTGTCCAGAGAAGCCAGCCCTTTGTGTGGAAAATTGTTTTAAAAACTACCACAAACAATAATATATTGCTTTATTTCTTGTATTTGAGTTAATTTTTCCATTATATTGAATGAATTTTTCCATAAAATTTTTTTTTTTTTTTAATAAAAAAAAAGCTCATGGAAGCCAAACCCAAAATTTTTTTCTTTTCCCAGAAGCCATTTATCGATACTAACACTATTATAGTACGGTTTTACTCGTAGCTACACAAAAAGTGGTAGTTTTAGGTAGTACGAGATAACTCGTAGTTGGCTTCCTGGAAGGGAAATCATACTACGAGTTATCTCGTAGTTGGCAGTCAACGTGTTAATTTACGTTCAACCAGGTGGCAACCTTCTTTCAAAATATTTTGAAAATGAAGCTTTCGTTTGATACCCATATTGTAATATTTGGTTTTACGAGTTGCTTTAATTAGATTTATGCTTTTAAAAAGGTGGCAAAGGTGGTGGATCTGCTTATATGGGAACCCATACAACGAAATTTATACCTACATTATATGCTACCCAAATCTGTCCAGTCGCCATTTAGCAATATGTGACTTAAAGCCACGTGGTGAACAGTAACTGGAAACTGAAATACGAAATACGAAATTTGAGCCTACAGCGCCACCTGTTGAGAATTGTTAGGCTCTTATGTTTTCCTAAACCTCGGCGTAGCAATTACGAACAGATCCGCAGGAGTCTGGTGCAATCGTTTTCAAGGTTTAAACATCCGAAAAATCACGATTTATTTATATATATTCGTATAATTAAATTATGTAAAAAAAATTCAACAATAACTAATCAATCACAGTTTGTTATTTTGCAGTAGGGAAATTTTCTAGCAATGTAGCCAAAGTTTTCTCAATCGCATTCCATGGAATGCTAGATATAAAAGTTAAAGTCTCTAACCAAAACTTATTCATAATGATTTTCTCAGTAGATCTTGTATGATCTATAAGTGAATAGCTTACACAATTTAATACGTGTCTAAATATAGGACCATCAAAGTAAAACCTCATATCTGAACAATCAATCGTATGGGATAATATTGATATTGAAAATTTTTAGTGGGCACATTCTATTCATAATAAATGATAGGAGTAATGAATTTCGTGCTCTTCGTTGCTTTAATGCCAAAGTTATAAGGCAAAATCTCATATCTGAAAGATCAGTTGTGCAGCTGCTATAAAATGTATGATCTGGCCGGTTCCGACATATAATTAATACTTTATAGAAATACATCTGCCTACCAAGCTTCAGTCAGATATCTCAAAAATTAATGGGAGGCGTTCGAACAGACAGAGAGATGGACCGACGGAAAGACGGATGGAAATGGCTAAATCGAAGCAGCTCGTGGTTCCGATTATAGAAGTATAGTTGGTTATGGGCCTATCTCTTCTTCCTCTTATACCTACAAACATCGTTCATTTTCATCTTAACGAAAGGTATAATACAAATTAGCAACTGTTCGGACAATACTCGGACTTCCTTGGTTAAACCGTAGCCCCAACGAACTTTGGTGGCCGAACATTACCGAAGCGGACGCCGAAGTTCGACCGTTCTATAATACTGAGGGACTGCATTGCTCCAAAAATTATACTTATAATTCAATGATAAATTCGTAACTAATTGATCAAATGTTCAATTATTAAAAGCAGGAAATAAACTCGGTTTATGCTATTCAGTCGATTAATCTTACGATACCTACATATGCATGAATTTCAAACCATATTATATTTAAAAATTCTTTATTTAGAAAAACTGTATTCTAAGTTGACAACATAGTTGTAGTTTGATTTGTGTTTATTTTTAAATATATAAATATACAGGCTTAGTCATTAAAACCTTTTTTTTAAATTCGCTTATGATTACAGGTCAATGAATTAAAATGGCAAATCGTACTATTTGAGTTTTCAATCAAGGCCGATAGTCAATGAACCTCTTTCTGCAAGACAATAATATGTAGATTTTAATAAAAAAAAAAAAACAAAATACCAAATCATGTTTATGCAATACTTATTTTGTGTTTCTACCTAATTATACAAAATGCAAACTTACCTTATGACTTTTTGTTATTGCCGTTGGTTGAAATGTCACCTTTTGTTGTGGCACGTTGTATGACATGATTTTGAATTGATGTAAATGTTCTTTCGTTGAATAATAATTGTTTAGTATTATGAGTTTGAATTGAATTAATTTCAAATTATAATTCAAATGTGCACAAATTGTAACAAATTCGTTTCAAATCGAATGCATTTCCACACACAAGCACATAATCCATACATATCTACATACATATGTATATGTGTGCCCCGACATAAATCTGACACAACTTTGTGTGTAGATTACCTAAGAAAATGCCTACATATGTACGTAAATTAATTAAACGCTATGCAATTTCGCCTACATTTTCACATTAACAACATCGACGACAAATCGCATAATCAATCACTAAAAATTGTATTGCAAACATTGCAAGACAATGTAAGAGTGCACCAACTCATCATTTACATACATACATACATATGTATTTACATATCTGCGATGGGCATTTGTATAAACGTGGGCATAAAATTAACAACTTGCAAATTCGTATAAATTTCACTCGAACACTTTTACCACCAACCAACAACAAACGCCACTAAGTACGCGGTGCACTTTATTCGATTGAACTTCGCGCAGTCAGTCCGTAATCGACGATTTGTATCACCACTTGACGTTGGTTACTAGACATGGCGATGCATACACACTGCATATTTGCATAAAAAGAAATTTAAAAAAAAACATTGTTTCTTACATTGGTACACGCAAGAGGGAGGGGGAGAGTGGAGTCGTTTGAACCCAAAATATGTAAACTCTAATACTTTTTTAGTACTTTTACTTTTTCTTTTAGTAAAATTCTTGTTTAACAAGTTTTTTTCTATTACTTTTGAACGTCGAGATTTAGTTCTATATTTTAATTCCTTGTTAATTTTATGTCAATAAATAAAGTGTCAGTGTTGAAAGTTTAAAAAGTGAGGTGCATTTAAGTATTACATACAAATCGGATACCAATTTGCTTTTGCTTCTTTGATTTTTTCAAAATTTTTGAAGTAGAACTTCTTTTTTTTAATGCTACTACTAATTACTACTACTATTTGAACTTATTCTACTACTATCTACCCCTCTTATTTTTACTCATCTCTACTACCATTTTTACTAATGCTACCACCAATAACTACTACAATTTTTACTAATTTCTACTACTATTTTTATTTGCGCTATTACTAATTTCTACTACTATTTTTATTTATGCTACTACTAATTACTACTACAATCTTTATTGATTTCTACTACTATTTTTTACCAATGTATCTCTTATTACTACTACTATTTTTACTAATTTTTACTACTATTTTTCTAATACTAGTACGAGTTACTACTGATATTTTTTTTAATTTCTACTACTAGTTTTTCTAACGCTACTACTAATTCTTACTACTATTATGACTTATGCTGCTACTTATTGCTGTCATTTTTTTTACTAATTTCTAGTACTATTTTTACAAATGCTACTGCTATTTTTACTTGAGTTATTACTAATTACTGCTATCATTTTTGCTAATTTCTACAACGGTTTAAACTAATATCAACTACTTTTTGTACTTAAGATACTACTAATTTTTACAACTATTTTATTTATTTATACTACTATTTTTTCTAATCCTACTCTTATTACTACTACTATTTTAACTAATTTACTACTGTTTTTTATAATGCTCCTATTGTCATGCTACTACTATTTTTACTTGAGCTACTACCAATTACTGCTATCATTTTTGCTAAATTTTTTTTCTTCTTGAAGTTATTGTTTTTAAAAAGAATTTTGAAATATGAAATTGAAAAAATTAAAAAATTTCAACATAAAATGTTGATTTTCAAAAAAACACGCACCATCCCATTGAATCAATGTCCAGTTGTTTAAAAAGAGACATGTTGATAATCAATCTTATTTACAAAACCAAGTCCAAAAATTATGCAGCGAACTAAACCAATGAAGATGAAAGAATTCCTAGGGCCTTTTTGAAATTATTCAAAAATTAAGAACATGATATTAAAAAACCACTCAAAAAAAAAATAGTTCCTATTGTTATCGAATCGTCGGACTTGGCTCAAAAGTTGTGAAATAAATGATAGTATTTTTAGCAAAATGGAAATTGATTAGTACGTGTTTTTTGAAAATCATCATTTAGTATTCATTTTTCTTTTATTTTATAGAAATATGTACGTGTTAAATTTTTTTTTCAATTTCATATTCCAAAAGTGTTCTGAAACACAGGGATCCCAAAACTAATAAGGTCCATACCAGTAAAATTTTTGCAAAGTTAAAGCAATTTAAAAAAAGGAATGCTTTATTTCAAAAATCGATAACTCGAAAATAGCTAAAAAAAAAAAATTTAAAAAAAAAATTAGGAAGAACTCTTTCAGCCGGTACTACGACATAAAAAAAACGATTAAAAAATCGAGAGAAGTAAAAGGCGAATTGTGAGCTGATTTGGCGTGGAATGTCCCTACAGTGGCGAGCAAAGCCGGCTTAATGGTGATCATTTTGCAATATTAGCAACTTTTTTTATGTCAAGTTTATAAACAAATATAGTTCATACAAAATTTATGAAAACTCAACAAATTTTCATAAAAATTTTCAGATTTTTTTAAAAGAGTTTTTAAAAATTTTTTAAAGTATGCAATCTCATAGCTTGTTTCATTTTAGCATAATAAAGTGCAAGATTGAACTGGCAACAAGCCGCTGTTGATTTTCTTTTAATATTTTGATTTTTTTCTTTTGAGAACTTGTTTTTCAAAAACGCATGCATTTTATAAAAAAATATCTTCGGCGTGTAGTATTCCGCATTTTCTACCATACAAAATATGTACTTGAATAGGCGATGTATAAAAAAAAGTTCTAACACCAAAATTAAAAAAAAAAACAATTAAAAGAAAAAAAAATTTAAATCAACAGCAGTTTCTAAGCACTTTAAACTTGAAATTTTTTGTGCTAAAATTAATTTGGCTTTAAAACTGCATACCCGAAAAATGTCTAAATATACTTCGAAAACTTTAAAAAATTTTCATAAAAATGTTTTCAGTTTTTATAAATTTTGTGGTAAGCTTGAAACATTAATTGACATGTTTTTTTTTAAATATGAGTTATCGTTTTTTTAATAAAATTAGCAAAAAAAAATATATCACGAAAAACTTTGCTAATATTGTAAAAAAAAATCACCATTCGAACGATTTTGCTCGGCAAATATTTTCAATGCGCAAACACAATTTTTCTACAGTTTTATGATAGCATAGGCAAGAAATATTTACTTTATTGTATTAAGCAAAAAAAATCTGTATTGGGCTGCACTCTCATATACAATAATTTTTTAGCGCATTTTGAGATGTTTTATTACAAGAAATTGAGATAGGTGAGTATGGTTCGGAAAATTTCATAAACTTCATATATATAATATTTTGCCATAACTAACCAAATACACTTACGTTGCCGGGTTTTGAAGTTTCTAGATACCATTTAAGAAAAATATGTGCTCCGCTCATATATTCATTTAGTTTTATTCAACATTTCGTAGTTCTGTTTAAAAATAAAAAAATATTTTTCAAAAAATATCTAAAGTGGCCTTTAGTAAAATTTGTAAATGCTGTTGAACCTCGTTCCATTTGCCACGGTGCTGTGTAATTGGCAGTTTTTTTTTAACTTTTTTTTTTTTTTTTGAAATATCGCACATATTAAAATTATTGTTTTTCAAATTTTCCATTTCCGCCAGGAAATAGTAGTTGAATAGTGGGTTTCCACATTATATCATTAGGGTAGTCTTAAAATGCATGGGGGCAAAGTAAAGTCGGAAATTTAAATCGAGTTCTAAATCGAAAATCAAAGAAAATCGAAAAAATTCCCTGTATTTTTTTTTGTATCAAAAAATCTGTAGAGGTCCCTCAAAGCGTCCAGAATCTTTGAACATCCATATTTTTCTATCGGCAAACTCCATTTCAAAGAATATTACGCAATTGTTTAGGTGTTTCACATTTTTTAATTTTAACTCATCCAAAAACGTCAGAAAATGAATACGTAACAAAAAGTTAATATACAAAAAAAACAGTTAAATAAAAAATTGAAGTCGCCTAAAGAAAAATGCTTGCAAAATTAAAAAAGCGAATACAAATACTAAAATTTTAAAATTTGGTACACAACTTAATGTGGCTAAATAAAATTCCAGTTCGAGCGACTCGAAAATTTTGATTCGTAAGTTATCAATGCCTAGCTATGCGTGAAATATAAAGTATACATAGATATTTTAATACATACATTTTTATGTACACTAAGCAAGCTTTTATTTTTTCTATATATATTTTCAATCTTAATTTTTTATCGCGTGCTTAGCAAATCCGGAAATATTTCGTATATATACCGGATGAACTATTGGGATCACCGACAAAGCGACGACGACGACGACGACGACGACGGCGGTGCTTTAGACGACATCAGCAATGTCTGCACGACGGCAAACGTATTCGTGAAATAAAAAGTGGTGTGGAGGTGTAGGGTGGGGGGTGGTGGCGACGCATAGGCACCGTTGCGGTTTGCTGATTTATAACGCATCTATATGCTTATGTCGCGCTTGTTTTTATCGGATTTGGAATCTGCTTGCATGTTGTTTTTTGCTCTGCTTCATTTTTTTCTGTTTAATTTTTTGTTTTCTCTTTTTTTTTGCATTGCTTGCAACTCGCACTGAAAGTATCGAATTTCAATTGAAACTGCAACTCAGCAATAGGCAAGGCAAAATCGTTGGGAGTGGGCACTTTTGGCAGCTAATAGTAGCTGGTAAATTGTTGCTTGACAAGACTTTAATGATCAGACAAAAAAAAAATAATATTTTCGATTCGAACGAAAGTTGTATACATGCAAGACATGTACAGACGTACAGACATTTTATATGAATGGAAAGAAAATGAATGGACACAAAAATTTGTAATTGCATTTTTTACAACTTGTAAGCCTGGTACTTTTCGTTAGGTAATAAAAAATGTAATTGTGCCACCAAGGAGGCAATTAATGGGTGTCGAAATTGATTTTTTGTTTTTTTAATTTTATATTTCAGTACAATATTTGATTTTCAACCGCAGTTAATTGATATAAATGCGACTGCAAAAAATGTGTATGCATAATTTGTCATATGAGATATTTGCACAGCCTTTTTTTACTTTTTTTTTTAATTTTTTATAACACTCAAAATTACCGACGGCTTTCGCTCTTTTCTCTTTTTACTAAAATTGCAACGATTTTTTTTTAAGCTACCAGGTGAATGCAATAAAATTTTGTAAATACCACGAAAAAGTTTGACACCAGTTTGTGCATGTGTGCGTGTGTGTGTGTGTGTGTGTGCACCTACACTAATGCACTTGGTACACTTATTACTGTTATTGGATTACACAGAGCCAAGGAAATTGGCAACAATACTCGCTCTGCTGCACTTTTTACACTTTCAGCCAAATACTCTCCGAGAACTCCGACTCGTTGCAGGAAACACCGACCGAGATCGCGCAAAACCGAATGAATGAGCTAAGTAGTATTAAAAAGAAAAAACAAATATTTTGTAACTACATCGACGACGTGGTCTGGCGGGCGTCCCGTCTGCCGTCCGTCCGTCCTGGCCAAAGCTCATAAACTGAAGCGGCAGCCAAGTGCCCAACATCGAAAAGCTGCAAATGCAAAGCAAACTCAGAATGTGTTGAATGTTGAATGTAAAATGCAAACACAAAAATTTTGCAGTGGTAGAGAAATGCAAGAAAATAAAAAAAAACTAACGAAAATTTAAGAAAGTCGCAATAGTCGGCTATACAAATGCAAATGCTCTAACGACGAATGGCGTGCACAAAACAGAATGCGATAAAATGCATGGAGCCAACAGTGCAGAGCAGTGCAGTGCAGTGCAGTGCAGTGGGGCTCAGCAGCGAATGGGCCAAACGCAGCTGTTGGAAGCATTGCCGGGCTGTTAAGCCAGTGGCTGAATGTTGGCAGTGTCGGTCGGTGAAGTTAAGGTGCATTATTTAAATTTGTCAAAGTATATCAACAACATAACTATGGCATTAGGGTTAAAAATAATAACTCCAATCTTGATATCATATCACCTGTTATTTGATTTATTCCTTATGATCGCAGATCAGTGGACGCTTCATATAAAGAAAAATAATTCGAAAGTTCAGAGCAGCTAAACTTTCTGGATAAGATTTGAAAAACAAACAAAATAGAGTATGATGTTCGTCTATCGCTTAGGGATTGCAACCCTAGCAGCTTCTTTTTTCCCCCATAGGCTGGAAGGTCGCTAACCGACTGCATATCAAGTTATGAATCGTTGGATGCGTTCGATTCTGTTAGAGTAATAACTGTATGTTGGAGTCAGTGACGTAAAAAATACTGCAGACATTGAGGTAGGGCGTTATTAAAAATTAAAAATAGGATCCACTGAGTGTACCTTGTGGAATTTCTGAGTGCACTTTAATAGCAGTTTCAAAGTAAACATCGCCAAACTTAACATGCAATGCTTAAAACACAATACAAATACAAACGGCGAATTTTTCACCGCCAATGGTCGCAAGCGAACAACGAAATTCGCCCGACGACCATTCGAGGCGTTAGAATTACTGCTATTGTCGTCAGCTATTGGCGGACGCTACAAAACTAGACCGATAGTGACGTCAAACGACGCCATATTTTTTCCCGCTCTTTTGACATTTCTCTTCAGTAAGGTTTGCCATTTCATCATACGATCCAACAACGAGTCGAAATTATTAAAATTTACTATCGAAATTCGGAGTCAATGGCCTCAACTTTAAGAGCGCAAAATATGCGTTATTAGGCAGGCAGCAATCCACACGTACTCCATGAGTCAACAGTGTATCCCGAAAAAATTACGGTTTGGTGCGGTTTATGGGCCGGCGGCGTCATAGGGCCGTACTTCTTCCGTGATGATCAAGACCGGCACGTTACTGTGAATTGGAATCGCTAACGCTCAATGATAACCGAATATTTTTGGACCGAATTGGATGATATGGACTTGGGCAATATGTGGTTCCAACAGGACGACGCCACAAGCCACACAGCGAATGTCACAATCGATTTATTGAAAAGCAAGTTTGGTGAACGAGTTATCTCACGAAATGGCCCAGTCAATTGGCCGCCTCGGTAGTGCGATTTGACGCCGTTAGACTATTTCCTCTGAGCCTACGTCAAGTCTATGGTCTATGCCAACTAGCCAGGGACGACTGATGAACTTCGTACGAATATCGAAAGTGAAAGTGTTTGGAAACCGTAGAAAATTGGGTTCAGCGTCTGGACTTCTGCAAGCGTGCCTGTGGTGCCCATGCAAAAGAAATCGAGTTCCATATAGATATAATGGCATCGAATGTACTTTCACAGGAATAAAGAATTTAATTCATATCCCAAACCGTTTTTGTTTTATTTAAAAAAACTTTTGTAGCGTTCCTATTGCAAGACCCGATACAATCCATTGCGGCCATATGTTTAATATACTCATGGTTTTAAATCGGAATTGAAAAATGCTATATTAATTTTTATTTAGTTATTTGTAAAATTTTACTTTAGTAATTATCTATATAATTTCATTGTCGCCGAAGTTGTGATTTACGGAGCGAAATTTTTGAGCGAACGTTGCTGGCATCGTCGCTCTACTGAGCGAAAATTCGCTGTTCGCCGGTATTCGCCCCTATCGCCAACTTCACGGGAACAAACCATACCCATAAATTTACAAGCAAAACAAAAACAAAATTGGGAAAATTGTTTTTGTTTCGCTTGTAAATTTGTGAGAATATTTGTTCACATGGAATTCGCGATAGGGCTGATTGTGTTTCAAGCATAACTCTTGTTTTATATGGGAACTTTTAAAAAACTTTAGTAAGATTTCAGATAAACTTACAAGTTTTAATTTGCTTAGAAAAATTTTATGGTCTACCTTGACAAAGACCTTAGAAAAGTCGTTATAAATAACATCGAGCTGGTGTTTTTTAAATTAGTGACAAATGTGCTTCGTTTCACAATCGCTCTATAATTTGTCACATAACTGCGATCGCCAGACATACAGATTGGGGATATCGTGCAAGTCTTCCAACAGTGGAAAAAAAATCCATTTTTAAGACAAAGGTTAAACAAAACTAAAGCAGGCTCTACGAGGACCTCAGATCTACAACTGCAGATGTTAATTCATCTTCAGATACAAGCGAGTCTTCAAGAAAAATACGTTCAGTAATTTGCTGGTGAGATATGCGTGGGCAGTGATTATATTCTCATATGGTAGTCCATTTGTTTTGTGTTTTGTGTTTAAGTATAGCCAAAATGATGAAGGGGTTGCTTTCAAATTATTTCCCAATATATGTATGTAGATAATACCTAAAAAAGAAATGTATGCAAATGTTCAAATCTAAATATCTCTAGTTGTTTGGTTCTTTTGGATTTTTGTTAGATGTTTTTAAAAGTTAAATATGTAGGCGACTCAATTTGACTATAACTCATTCTAATCAACAACTGCATTTCAGAGAATGGTAATTTTTGGAGATGCAAACTCATAAAGCAAGAAAAACATATAAAACTTGCTCAAATAACAAAAAAAAGAAATATTTTTTTATATTTATATATATAGTTATTTCGTCATGCCTGCATAAGTAAATCTATGCAATATTTTCCAACAAATTTCTGATTTTAAATTGAATATTGACTAATTATATTTTGGTTGATATGCCCGACGTTTTGTTCTTTGCCTTGCTCTTCGCCTCACTCTATAATTAGCCTTAGACTCGTGGTTCTTTTTAAATATTTTTCGTCATAGGGATGACATGCAAATTGTAAATAAATTCCAAAAAATTACAAAATGTGCAGTATGTATATCCATTAATGTAAACATTTTATTAGATTTTCCTAATAGTGCGAAGCAAAAATATTTTGGGTTATTACATATTCCGCAAACCAATAAAATTATAGCTTCCTTTTAAGTATCAAACCAATAGGCGATTAAGTAACTTTTTAATTTTTAAATTTTCCGAGCTTCATTTATATTTTCTTTTTACCAAACAAGTTAAACGCTCAAATTTTTTAAAGCATTGTGTCGGGGAAACACAAATGGTTGAAGAAAAAATTTCAAAAAGGCCGGGGCAGCCGCAGACATTTGCAGTCTGTTTTGAGTCGATATATGAAAACAATTAACTTCAATGATGAAATAATATTTTTTTATTTATTTTTTTATTTTATTTTATTTTGAAATAATATATTTTTAGCAACAAATGTCACATTTTTTTGACTCCAATGCGTAAGTAAGTTTTTTTTCTTCACGATGAGCAGAGAAAGTAATCTTTACTTGAATTATATAAATGTTTTTGAGTAACAGAATCTTGTCGAAGACTTTTCTCTATGCGATGACTCCCCAATTCCCAAAAATATGGCTAAAAAACAAATTCCTAATGACTTTTGTATGTTCAAATATTTTTCAAATCGTATAGCTAAAACATAAAAACATTTTTATTGTTCGAAAATATATCCCATTGGTATTCCATTATCGGACTAAAGTTGCGGAATCCACGAAAGCTTGTTAGAGAACAGTCTCAAGAATATTGATTGTTTGGAAATCAAGATTTTTTGTTAGTTTTGTTGGATTTCATTTTTTTTTTTAAATTTTGTATTCCCGGATGTCAAGAATTACCAATAAGAAAATGATTAAAATTGGTAAATTTTTCGCAAAATTCAAGACATTTAGAAACAAGGAACGAACAATAAAAAATTTAAAAAATCGGGGTGGCTTCCCTCAATTGGCACTAAAACATAAAAGAAGATGAAACGTTTCCGAGAAGTAAAAGCACAATCAAAATAATGGTGTCCTATTTGGCTTGGTATGTTCGATATATAATTGCAAAAATTTATTTAAATGTGTAAATATATAGTACATTTAGAAGCAGGTATTATTTTTTAGCGCATTTTAAGTATTCTTTGGTGATATATCTTTGAAAGTGTCAAACAACATCTAATTATCTGCAATTGGTTGACAGGTTTTGGATTTGCCCATTCAGATACAACTACAACATTTCGAACAACCAATTTTAAAGAGGAAATCAGAAAGCGGAAATTGGGAATTAGAAATTTATTTTTATTACAAATTTTTCAAACAATAATTATAAATAACATTTTCTAAGTATTCGCTATCCATATCTTGATGGGGATTGCCTTAAAATGCCTTTGCAAATTCTTCTCCTGTAATAGTGGCCTTAACTTCTACCAAATACTGAAGTCGCTATTGTCATACATTTGATTATTCGCATTTTTTTTTGAAGCTTTCTCATTTGGCACTTTTCGCAATTTAATTTGATATTTTCTGATTTACCATTGACTATTCTCATATTCATTTGACGCTTTCGCAATTTAAAATGCCTAATCTTGTTTAATAATTATTGTTATTTTTGGCCTTATATTTTATGAAACGTCTGTATATTTATAGAGCTTGAGGCCAGGTTTGTATTAGGGAATAATATGAGAAACAACAATTTTTCAAAGTGGTCGAAGTGATAGCTGCTATTTCCCCGTGTACCATGGTTCAAAGACAGGTAAAGTCTAGAAAGAAAGAAGTCTGATGAGGAGATGTGGTGACCTCCGAAATAGCAGCTATCACTTCTACCACTTTGAAAAATTGTTGTTTAATAATGGGTTTTTCTTATTTACAATTGACGCTTTCTACATTATAATTGACTATTCTGATTTTCCACTGACATTTTCGCATTTTCATTTGAGCCTTTCTCATTTAAATTATTTTTTTTTTAAATTTATTTTAAGGTGATTTTTAATAAGAAAGTTTTATGCCTGACACTGCATCGATTGTATCCTATTATATATTTTCAAAAAATAAATTGAACCGAAGGCCTTTGCACTTGCGCTTCTAATTTCAAGCAAAATAAAATAAAAATCAATTTACCTATAGTCATCCCACAACCGCGCAAATTTTTTTTTTTGGAAATTTTTGCCCTAGAATTAGTCACAAAAAGTACACAAATGCATATGCAAAAAACTAACACTTTACATATATTACTTCATTAACTCATAGAACCAATACATACATACATATATACGTAGTACATATTTAATTTGCATGAAGAACATATTAATATTAAGTGGAAACTTATTTTTGTGTGGCTTTCAGTTGACAACCAATGGTCAAGTTACAAATTAGTTACAAAAACCAACTATCTAAACACCGGGTGTCCATTCAACAAACGCACACACACACACACAACAATTAACTAAATGCATTAGCCAACTGGATATGTTTTACCACATCATGTCTACAAACATTGTACACCAATTGGAGACAATGAGCGGGTACCGAAGAGCAAGGCAGGGGCTGGAGTGTGACCAGCGGGCAGTGAGCAAATCCACACAAAAGCCATGTCGAACATTTTAGGTCGTTTGAAGCGTAGAAAACAGCGGTAAATCACACAATGCAAGTCAACTAACTAATGACATGACGCCGACATGAATGGCAACCAACAAAAACAACACAGCAAATCCAACTGGGCAGTTGGCGGATCGGCGGGTCGGCGGGTTTGAGGGGATGTGACAATGTCAAAAACTCAACTAGCCGGTGCCACTAGCCACAAAAGCAGGTAGTTGGTAGTATGGCGCCCTTGACCGCAAAAAACCCCCACTAACTCAACTCCAACTAAAACGAAAATTAATACTTACTTCACTTGTGTGCCTGTGTGCCTGTGTGCCTGTGTGTGCATGGCTGTGTTCGATTGGCGGTCATACCGTCGTCCTTGCAAAGCTATGTAATATATATTTTGTGACATTCTATTTAAAATCTCAAATTTCGGACATTTGTTCATCACTAAATTGTCGAAAAAGTTCAAACATATCAACTGAATGGAAGTAGCGTGCATGTGTGTGTGTAGTTGTATATGTGAGTGGGTGTGTGTGCCTGTGTGTGTGTGTAGAGGGATGTGTTGGGATAACATGGCAATTCGTGTTCCTTTGTGTTCCGAAAGCGGCAGGGCCGCAAGGTGAAGTGACAAGGATGATGACATCTGTAGGTACACATGGAGCGTGTGTCCTTGCGGTTGACTTTCTGACATCTATTAAAAAGTTTAATCGGTGCATGAACTACATACATACGTCCAACTGTGAATGCAATCACAGGCTTTACCTGTAAAAGAAAATGAAGAATAACACAAATAATAGCACTTGTAATTTTTAAAAATGGATTCGTTCCTGAAATTAGCCTTCCACGGACACATTCTGCTTTGAAGTTTTCTTTCTTCGCAGCTCAGGCTTTAGGTTTGAGTTAAAGACTATGACAACAATTTATTTCCCCTTAAAGGCTTTTCGTTTTCTCATGTGTCTGTTATATTTATCCCGCTGACAAATTTAACAGACAGTTTAATCTCCGGTTAACATTTATCGCTTCGACGAATCCGTCTGTTTTGTTTACAAACATAAAATCAGCTGATTGACTTGTTTACATTTCATCGTTTGAGGAATTTGATTATAACAAAACTTTTTGGATTCATTAAATTTTAAACAGCTGATTTTGATGCTTCTAACTGTTCGCTAGAGTTAAATAATTATTTAACAAAGTATTGAGAAAATGAAAACGAATTTATCCCTTCGACAAATTTATCTGCCGGTTGCGTAACATTCACATTAACTGGCAGTCGAAAACGGGCCTTAGGGTCAAAATAAGAGTTTATCATATCGATGGTGACAAATTTTTAGGTTATTAGGTTTACGGCTATGATCACAAAGCTTCAAAGTGCATCGGGTTTCATTCGATTATTTGAAAGTATACCTTTCCAAGTGTAAAACTCCAGCTGGTTTTGTAAAAATTACATCGACTTGTTTTTATGGTATACTAAAGATTTAATAAGGTGATTGAAAAAACTGGAAAAAATGTGTTAAAATCTAAGTCTGAGCGAAATGAGAATTTAAATGCCGTCAATTTTTGCTCTACCAAGCGTGCGCCGCCCCACATAAATTTTTTTTTAATTTTCTTTATCAAACTCATTTTCGATGTTTTCACAATAATTTTAGTTAGAGTTAAAAATTTCCAAATAAAAATTAACAACACAAAATTAACACCTTGCACTACGTTCTGTAATTCTTTTAAAGAAAATTGCACTATACTTTTTTACAATTTCATTGCGGTATATATTAGAATATTAATTGCCCTTTGCATATGCAATTAGAAAACAAATTTCAGTTTTTGTCACATATAACAGGTGGTATCCCTCTCAAAAATATAGGTATGCGGCTTGTCATCACTGAGACAAATAGTTTGACAGCCATATTTTACAATTTAATCTAACTTATGTATAATTTATTAAATTCGGCTTTTCAGGCAGGTGGCAACGCTCTATATACTAAATAGCTAATTTGCAGCGAATATTTTCGATTTGCCATCCATATTTTCCTTATTCCATGTAAACAGTGTATAATTAAATTTAAGCCGACTTTTCATACAGGTGGCAACCCTATCCAAAATATAGGTGTGAACCTTCTCCTTGCTGAGGCGAACATTTGTAATATCACATTTCATATATGTAGTAGTTCAAGCATAACCTAATTAAATTCTACGTTTCAAGTAGGTGGCAACCTCTTCATAATATAGCTATCTATAAACCTTCTACTCAGCGAATCGAAATATTTGGTAATCATATTTTAATATTCATATACTTGTGCAAAATTTTTCAAAAAAATTTACGTTTCAAACAGGTGGCAACCCTCTCTAAAATATAGCTAGTAATAAACATGCTTCTCAGCGACATAATTCGCTTTACTCGGAAAAATTTATAACTCATATAACATGTTTTGTATTCAATTAAATTGGACTTTCCAAAGAGGTGGCAACACTGTCCCATATATAAGTATGCACCTGTTCCTCGCCGAAACTAATTGTTTGACACTTATAAAAAGTTATGTATAATTTAAGTAAATTCAACTTTTCAAACTTTTTTTGTGTATAGTTTAGTTGTATTTGGATTTCAAATAGGTGGCAATCTTCTCCCGAGCTTTAAATATATTTCACGACCTCTTTCATAGAGATTGGTCTAGCTGTTTCGGAAGAGTTCGACTACAAACCCCGTGACAAGAGATTTTTATATATTAGAATATACAAAGAACGTAAAAGTCCACTGAAAATAAAATTAAAAAAAAAAATGAGCTCCTAAAATAGTCTACATTTATTTACGCTTTCTACTTTAACATTAACATAGCTAGTTAACATTAACATTACATGTTAACAGAGCGGTTATGAAATTTTTACATGAAACTATTTGTTATTTTCATTTATGCAGACTTCGGCTGTAATCACACATTGATTTTGTATGAGAAGACCCCTAATGAAAATTTCCAAAGAATAATTTTCAAGAACACTGTAATCCTCTAGCGACATTCTAAATTTGTTTTTTGAGTGATTGCTTGAAGTAAGGTCCAAAAAACAGCACTCATGGAATGCAGCTAAGGGTTAAAATGTTCTACGGAAATATTTCTCGTGAAATATATATTACTGCATAGATTTAAACATTTCATTTAGCTCAGATATACCTATAGTTTAACTATTTTCCCCACTTTTTTGAAAAAAACTTAGGCCGGGCATCAAAACTTTAGTAGGGTATAATAAATAATGCAAGTTACCTATTACAAACTAGCTGGGGGATTACACTTGGCTAGGTATACTTTGAGAAAATTTTAACAAAGTTTTAGCCGGTTTGAGTTCCCATCAAATTGTCGCACTGTGTTATTTATGTATTACTTTCGTAAAGCGCGCCGATAGCTAAATATCCTAGGTAATGAACGATTTATTTGTGAAGTGGTTTTGTGGGTTTTCCTCATGTTTTTCATATCTATTTATTTATTTAATTTTGATTTTTGTATTTTTGTATCTAAGCATATCGCTAGTTGGTTTATAATTTTGTTTAATATGGACCGCTGTCGCGTTATCTGCCCGACCGGCCAAATATGAAAATTTAATAATTTCTTTCAACATTCGCAAAGTGCGAATGAAGGCGCGCCGTAGAGTACGACGGGGGGAGGGGGCTCTTCAAATCATTTGTATGTACATACGTGATAAAAAACAAAAACACACTTGAAGATACTTGAGCAGACATTCCTTGGCGTTGTTTTGTGCATTGCATGGCGCGTCGTAGTATTCGTTGAGATTCTTGGCCTTATCGGAGGGGCGTTCCATATCGCCACACCATTGATGTTAGCGGCAAGTTGAAACGATGTAGTTGGACAACTACTACGTTGACGGACAAGCAAGCAATCAAACAAGCGGACGGACTAAAACAACAACAACAATAGCGCATACAATAAACAACCATGAAAAACAAATCGTACACTATAGAGGTTTAAATGAAATAATCGACAATCGAAAAGGACAAGCGCTACAAGTACTCGTAATGTTTATATAGATGGGTTATCGGTTACAAATGCTGATAAGTAATAACATTTATAAAAAAAAAGCCACAATGGCACCAACAAGTCATATATAAATATTTCCAGAGTTTTTTTTTTTTTTAATACGAAAACACGTAAGTTATTTATGATTTTATGTGCATAAGTATTCAGTTAATTATTTCTTATTATTATCTCTTTTTATTTAATTTGATCCATGTGAAATTAAATTTTAGATGTTTCAAAGCCATATATAAATATATATATATATGCATGTATATTTCTTAGGTGTCAAAAGTAAATGCGCTTGCGATAAATGGCGTTTTGGTATTTTCTTTTCAATTGTTAACTTTAAATGTACACCCGAGGTATTTTCAATATACCAAATAAATTATCTAATTTACTTTAACAAAAATCCGATTAAGTAAAATACTGAATAATACTAGAATTATAATGACAGCAATTTAAATCTAATACAGCTAATATATAGTAGAGAAATAAAATAAAAATATACCATATACCGCTACTAATAAGATTTTGAAAGGTAAGGGGGTAATTTAGCGATATAATTAATTAAAAAAATTTGCAACTTCCTTTTTAAACCATCCAAATATTGTTGCACATTTAATTGCCATCAATAAAGAAATCCAGATTCAGGCAAGACTAACAATAAGGGCGTACGGAAAATTTCGAGCAGGAGGCAAGGGCGAGCAAACTCATTTATACACAAGGTTACAAAATTTACTACTATGTTAAGTTGATAGCAAAACACAAGTGAAATGAAGTTAACTCAAAATCAAATGGCGAGGATTTACAGAAAATCTTTCTAAAACTTTTTTTTCTTAATTTCTTCTTCATTTTCGGTTGTGAATTTTCTATGAACACATAGCATACACAAACCTGTAAATTTCCAAAGTAAACTTAGCAAAAGAAATGTTATCTATAATTTAGTT
This sequence comes from Anomoia purmunda, assembly GCA_951828415.1. Taxonomy (NCBI): domain Eukaryota; kingdom Metazoa; phylum Arthropoda; class Insecta; order Diptera; family Tephritidae; genus Anomoia; species Anomoia purmunda. Next base: position 8,483,590 of record OX639996.1, read on the forward strand.
CAATTTCAGTTCACTTATTTACTATCTAAACGATTCTACGTCCTAGTTGAACGAAGCGTAGACTTCACTCTCCTTAGCGTACTGCAGGTCTCTCGCGCGAGCTGGGGATATTTGTGGAACAAGTTGTGTTTCAGCGTTTAGTTTACTATCTTTCCAATAATTGTAGCACATTTCCGCTTCTCCACAAAAATTCTCTAAGTCGTAAAATTCGGTAAATTGTTTTGCTTGCTCTTCAAAATGTTGGCACTTTCAGTTTCACTCGAATTTCCGCAGCAATCAACTTTGCCTCAGTCTCGGCATCTACATCAGCTCGATTTCAGGTAGTCACTCTGTTTTCGCTGCATTTAGACTGAGCCCATTCGTTTTGCCTCAGTTTACGATTGTTCTAAAGTAAACTTTTAACCAAGAAATTAAAGAGAAAAAAATAAAAAAAAATAATGGGATCGATCGATCGAGCCTTGAGGTACTACAGAAGTGGCTTTTTTACGATAACAAAATTCGTATCCACATTGGACTTGCTAGTATCTGTTTGAGAGAAAGTTGTTCATTTACTTAAGTAAAGTAGAGTTGAAATTGAAGTAACGCCGCAGTTTTAAGAGAACAATGCCACGTCTTACCATATCAAATGCTTTAGAAAAATCTAAGATCACTAAAATAGTAAGTGGCTTATCAACGAAAACAGGACAGATTTCTTTCATAATTTTCTACAAGGCCGTAGTACAACTATGATTGCAATCAAAACCCAGATTGGAATTCGCTTAAGAGATGGTGCTTATTACGGGAGGAAGTACCGTTAGACATTTCAAAAACCGATTTTCTTGTTTGTTTTTATCGATAGGTATATCAAGGCCTCTCGAAAGTAGCCCGCAAACTTTAAACTGGGGGTTTTTTTTTATCGAAAACATGTTTTTCAAAATTTTGTATATGATAATAAAAAATACTAGTGCGCCGATTTTCATTATTCAATATTCATTTTGAAGAACATACTACAATTTTTATATAGACTGAAGATTTAAAAATCAAATCGTTTTTAGCCCAACGATTTTTTGTTTTCAAAATCGTAACTTTGAGTGCTTGTTTTAAAGGACTAACTTCCGAATATCGCAAGTATTTGAGTCTATCTACGATAAAAACCTCTCTTGAGTAGGAAAATGTTTAGTTTGTTAATTTTAGATGCAAATTGCGGCCAGCTAGCTTATGCGATTTGAGAAATTTTTTAATTTCAAATTTTCACTTTTGTAAGAAAAGCTTGTATTTTTTCAACCTCAGACATCACTCTAAATAAATATTATACTTATTTGAATAGAACTATCTTCATTTCCTTACAAATCAGCTGCAAAACAGGTTGTGAATTATTTGAGAGGAAATTAATTTTTCAAAAACCTTTCCTTAGGAGAGTCAACGAAGTTGTTTTTAGGGATCGGAGTAATGATGACAAGTTTCCAACTCAATCATTGTTATATAACTCGTTTGAATGAACTACCATTTATTGGAGAAATATCCGGTACTATCGAAATTAAACGAAATGCCAAAAATAATGCGAATCTCACATTTTGTATCGAAATATTTCTAGTGGTTTTAGCGATTAACTCGTTTTTTTTTTAATTTTTTTTTGTTACATTTACTATTTTAATTTAATTAAAATATATTTTGATGTTTTCATCTGGCTGTGCATAAACGGCACCTCCCGATACCATCCCCTAACGATCGAGATTTCATTTTATTAAAGTACAGTGGAAGCTGAATATAAACACCATTCGCGGGAGTCGTTTGCGCGATTCCATTCCGTTCCGCCAGTATCTATGTTTTTTTTTCTTTTTTTAATTTGCGTTGCTTCTAGCAGAAATTTCAATATTTAAAATGTAAACTGAAATTTTACAGTATTGCAGGTTTTAAATACTTTTTCCAAGTCCAGTAGACCATTTGCTTCAATGTACTAAGCATTTATGATAAAAAACACAAGTTTAATATGCAGAAATGATTGCCACTTGCTCTTTTATGTTGCTTAAAGAAATCACACCCATATTGGAACATGGCTAGTTTTTAATACAATTAAATATATCCCCCTGGCTAAAAAAAAAATCATCTATTTAATTAAGAAGCTAAAAGTCGATTCTGACTTTTAACAAGAGGCATGCCTATTAAAAGAGCAGATAATAAAAGTCAATCAATAGTTATTATTATTCTGAGCTTATATTATAATATTTTTTTGTATAACAATTATGAAAGAGTAACAATTTTTTAAACCTATTTGTGGTTCATTTCGGGTCCGGCTGGGGATAATTTTAGAGCTACAAGGTAGCGCAAAACGAGTTAACCAAATTTGTTTTTGAATAACTTCTTTACTAATTAAAAAGAAAAATGATTCAGGGTCATGGGAAGCTTTATTTGGATAATTAGAATTCGTTTGTTGTTAAGTGAAAAATGTGATATTCGTCAAGTGGTTGCCGCATTTCGCATGGCTTTCAGTAAATTCTTGTAAGAAGCTGTAAGTTCGTGGAGTATAGGAATAGAACTAATATAATAAACTAATAAATAATTATTATCGATGATGGAAGAAATTTGTCTACCACATAATTACAAGCAAACGACTTATATCTCTATATCTTACCAAAAATTTAAATGACTTCATATAATTATTACTATAACTAAAGACCCTAGTTCTAACACATTTTTTTGAATTTTATTTTTATTTACTATCCAACTATTATTCACACTCAAAATTAAGTAATAGATCAAAGGGATATCTTGTGTCTAATTGCGAGGCATTTTCATATATGCGGTTGCTTTTGTTTTTTTTTTTCATTTTGAATTCCATTCAAATATTCGAAGTCCACATTGTGCCATAAGTTTTTGCAAGTAAATTTAAGGCCCTTTTTACGTGGCATATATATCAGTTTTTATTGAAAATATTAATTTGACTGTCTGTGTATACTAAACGTCTTTGTTTGTAAATAAAATGTCATTAAAAACTTTGAAATATAGTAAAATTATGTTAGTATTTGCTTGTGTACATAGAAAAGTATGCATTTCGATAACGATAATAACGATAATTTGTTAATTTTTTTAGGTTGTTTTTGTAAATATGTTTTTACCATCGGCAATTTATTCTGAGTATTCACATTAAGACTACTTATCTACTTCATTTTTTTTTTTTGCTTAATATCACAACATTTAATTGAATAATTCCTCTTTTTTATTTTTTGTTTATTACTTTAACTTTAGTCTCGGAACTAAATATCTGACGCTTTTGGCATTGATGTTCCGCCGCTAAAGATAAAATGGCGCCATGAGTTTGAGTCTAAACAATTAACTCCATTGTTTTATCAGAGTTGCTTAAGTTAATTAATTCATTAAATATTTCATAGCATGTTTATGGAACTTTCTCGCTGAAGGCCATTTACCCAAAGTGTGATTAATATTATATATAAATTGTATATAATTTCTAACTAAATGATAGCTTGAAATGCAAATTTCGTTTTCATCAAATTCTGATTAGCTCGCATTCGATTAGTTCAATTACTCTGAATATTGGAAGAAGAAGAAATACAAAAAGTGCATTTCCTTTGCATTTTATTTAATTTGCTTTAAATTTGTTTAAGATAAACAATATAGAACAATCCATTTTATGATCATCTTCACTTTATTGTCATAGTTAAATAGTTTGACATAGATTCATAAAAATTTAAGACAGAAGTTTCAGATGTGGGTTTTCTAAGTCTTTTAACCCCTCCCATTAGAAATATAACCCGTAATTTAGCAGCAAATAAACCGTTATAAATTCAATGCTTCTTCTTTTTAATTTAAAAAAGAATTATTTAATTCCAAGACAGTACTACAGTTATAAGATTTGGGTGTGCGGCCAATGCCTGCCAATCTACTCCGGCCGAAATTTGAGCCCGCGACACTCGACTATGGCGGTCAAACAAGTTAATTAGGTACCGCAAATAATAAATTATTTTGCAACAAATTTCAAATAAAAAAATCATACTAAAAATAAACATAATCCTAGTTACACAGACCAACCGGCTGCATTAATTTTTATTTGTTAAAGTTTTACTAAAATACTAAATTTTAAATATTTTTCTGAGTCTTAGATGTTGCGTGGTAAATAATTTGAAAATAAGGGTACTTGTTTGAGTCTTATTTTTCGCTTGGAAAGCAGATTTTTATTTTTAGCTTTATTTTTTCCTTAAAAAGTAAAAAAAAGTATTATTTTTAGTTTTGTTGTTTGCTTAGAAATAAATGTTGTTTTTATTTCTTCCTTAAAAACTAAAAGTTATTTTTTATTTAATTTAAAAAATAAAAACTTATGCACAGATTCAGAAGAAACTTCGACCCTAAAACAACTAATATATACTTTTGAATAGCGTGCCTTTAGAAGGAACATTTTCAAATCAAAATTATTTTATAAATAATACTAAAAAAATATTTTTTATTTTCCGGGTAAAAGCTAAACTCAAAAAATCGCTCTTCTATTCTAAGTAATATATAAAACTCAAAAAGTTATACTTTGAGTTAAATTTTTTTTCTTTAGAAAATTTGAGTAATTTTTAATTTTATTTTTAGTTTGTTTTTGCTTAGAAAATAAAACGGTCCTTAATTTATTTTTCGCTCGAAAATAAAATGCTAATATTAAAAAAAAAATGTATCATATGACTCATAGTTGGATGAATATTGGAGATGAAACGACTGGAGACCGTAATTGCAACGAATATTTTCAGGACATATTACTCTTTATGCAACATATCTTCTTCTTTGCTTGCATTTTTTTTAACCTTTACCTCTATTCTGAGAATTACTTATTTTTATATAAAGCTCTACTTTGATGGGCACAAGGAAATTCTTCTTTGCGGTCCATGATTTCTTGTTGGCCGGGTGCTTTAAGTTATAATTTAAATTGTGCACCTCAATGGAAATCGACTGCTTTAAATTGTATTTATTTTAAAGAATTATTATTATTCTTAAAAATAGGTAATATTCTACTATTTACAGCAAGCTTCTTAATTTCTGCATAAAAGGGGCGCATTCTCTTTTGTCTTCAGTCGTTTTTTCTCATCGCATAGATACAGAAACTTTTAGCAGAGTATAATCATTCTCATTTACTTTACGTACATAATTCTCATTTAAGGTAAAGAATAAAATAATGCTTTATAACTGAAATTGAGTGGAAAATTTCTTCAAAATAGTTGCAGACTGCATGGGATGTTAAATAACTTAAATTTTATTTTAGAAAACTACTTAGTTTTGGGGAAAAAACTAATTCCAGCGAATATATTTAAAACAGTTCAATTAGATAACTTACATTTTCCCCATTTTTTTGAGGCTACTAGGCTTTTCAAATCCTTCTCAAATTGATCTCCATCGTTTTTTATTATGATTAAAATTGGGCCTTGAGGCAGCCAAACCATTCATTAGACGGCTTCTGATAGAATTATCAAGCTATTTAGGTTATGTATGATTAAAACAAAAAAAAAAAACAATAAAATAATAATGTCTTTTAAACTTGGCCTCCTATAACTCATCTCCTCATATGGATATGCCTAAATAATAACTTTGGCTATCGAACCTTCATTATCTAAATATTCTACCATATGAATTTGGTTTAATTTGCCATTAATTCTTTTACAGTGGAATACTAAATTTGACTGTCATAAAAATGCGGAAATTAAAAAAAAAGCTATAAATTTAATCGATTTTTTATTTCTAAACAATAAAGCGTAAGCTTGGAAGTCCGCGCAATTAAAGAAAAATGACGTCGTAAAAATAAGTCCAACGGGGATTAAATTTACTCGTTTTTTTATTTTTAAAGTTTTAGTTTTAAGTATAATTCGGTCTTAAATATTTGCAGAGAAAGATGAGTAGAATGGAGCGGTTTGAAAAGAATTTTTAATATAAGCATTTTATACGCCATAAAAAGAATTTCGGTATTGCCGTGCTTTTTTAATCCAGTTTCTTAATTTGGTATTGGTGTAATTACATAATTCATGATTTTTTTTTTATATTAAAGGGGAATTATGCCGAGAGTAAATGTTGGGTGCACAAATTTTTTTTGGACCTAGCCTTTAACGCTAAAACCAGTTAAATCGCGCTTCTTTGCTATAACTTTTTTATTTGATGTCCGATTTTTAAATACTTAAGGACTACATTTAGCTCTACAAGTTCTTGGCTTTAAAAGCTGTTTATCCTTATCATTGTACCTTCACTCGTTTTGGAAATAATATACCTAGCTTTTTATTTTTATTTAAGATTTAGATTTTTATTTTTATACTAAAATCCAAAGCTCTCGAAAAGTCTCATGATTTTTCTTTACTTAAAATGTCACTTTATTTACAAACAAAAAAGTTGTGATGTTTTTAATATTTTTATTTGTATTACCGTTTTAGTTTTTCTTTTATTTAACTTTGAAAGATCTAAATTAACATACTTTGCATGAAAATAGCTCGACCACTCAACAAAGTTTTGGAAAAAATTTCGCATATTTAGTTGAGAAAGTTTCTGTGTTGCTTAGCTTGAATCAGAAATTTAATGTCAATTTTTCTTAAAAGTAAGCTGTAAAAAATGTTTTTCGAACCAAAGAGTCTTTGAAGAGCTGCCAACAAATCGGGACGTAACGCAGTACCTTATTAATTTAAAAGAGGATGGCATCTCAAATGTGACCAGAAATCGCAAATTAATTCTATACTTACCGGAGTTAATTAAAAAAAAACTTATCAAAATTTGGGAACGCACGAATATTATATGTAGTAGTTGATTTACTTACTTATTTTGTTTGTAAATGAAGCCCAAATTTTTTTAGCAAACTCTCCATAACTTTTCGATGGTATCCGATTTATAGTACAAAAATATAAAACTACGGATACCCTTAAAAAAGTTTTTTTTTGAAACAAGATATAAATTTCCGTGGTTTAGAGCTACTATTTTTTTTTATTTAATGTTAGGAAAAATTACTTCAATATGAGAAATTTTCCTATAAATAGAAACAAAACAAAATTTATAATTGAAACTTTTTTAACATAAAATTTATAAGATATCCTACGCACATTTCTAACATTATGATCTTTGTTAACCAAAGCATTTTTATGCAAACGAATGCATGCCATTTTAAAACAAGAAAAATTAAATATCAATTGACAAATTATAAATATAATAAAAATAAAATAAAATAAAATTTTTTTTTTTGTTTTTTTTTTTTTTTGGAAAAAACTCTTAGACCCACTTATGGAAAATCCTGAGTTAAATTTATAAATAAAGAGATAAGTAGGCCATAGTTATATTTTCAATTTCGTAGCCCAGACATTGTCTTGCATCAAATAAATCCAGTAACCCGGGCTATGTACATTTTTTTCACATTTTCTTTGAATTTTTTGAATTTATTGAAATTTAAAATCACAATAATTTTTAGAGGTTCTAGTACAAAAACGAAATGCTTGGTCTGATTGGTATCTAATCTCGTGGAAGCGATCGCTTCCCTTTACCAAAACTCGAGTTGGAGCCAACGTTTTCGATGACATCCCATTGATGTCGAAAAAAATCGCATCGCTTTCAATTTTTTGGTTTATTTAGAAAAAATTGTTTGTCAAATTACTTTTTTCGTTATCTATGACAGAATGTCACAAACTTAAAAATTTAACTGCAAGGTTAAAATTTAGGTTTTTTAACTCCGAGTTTATGTCTAACATTCTGCTGCGCTAGGAAATTTATCAATTCAATCGGTAAACGCTGAGTTAAATAGATACGCTGCTTTCACGCAAATGGGTCTTAGAATTTCTTCAAACTGAGAGAATTTTCATTGCCTCAAGACAACTAAAACAAAACTGCCAATATCCTCAACATTAAAAAAAATCCTCCAGAGAAATTAATTTTTCCTAAAAACAAATAAAATATCACTGCAAATTAAGGAAATGTGTTTTCCTCAAACTGTGTTACTCATTTTAAGGTAATTATTTTTTCTAGCGCCAAGGAATATTTTTTTTTGTGTGTAGGATTTCCAAAATGACTTTTGGTACAAATCAAAATCACTTTCAAAACCAAAACCTTATAGGGACCAAATATAGCCCTAAGCGGGCGACATACAAATTTAATAAATCGGACATCAAATAAGAAAGTTACAGCGAAAAACGCAATTTAGTTGCTTTGAGCGGGTGCCGAAAAAAAATTTTGCAACCAAAATTTTGTCTCCATATAAGAATTCAAATAAAACTGACACACACATACATGAATTTAAATTAATGTTAGCTACGTATAAAAAAATACCTATTGAATACAAAATAACTCGCAAAAGTTAAGACTAAATTTAACTCAATAGAATTCGTTGTGTTGACAGCGAGCAACTCAGATTTTTCGCGTCTTAACTGAGACTCCACTGTCCTGACGAATAAAGCGCACGATTTTTTAAACTCTAATAACTCCTCTCTAAAATCTTGAGTATATCTTAAATAAAGATACATATTATGTACAAATATTAATGAAACTTCGTTTTTAGAAATTTGATTTTCCAAATTTGCGTTCTAGTATTTATGTATTTTCCGCCGCTCGTGTTGCACTTGGCGCTATTTTTATGTGAATAGAACTGCATACACTTTTCGAAAATTCATCAAATAAAAATTTTCCAATTCCCTCAACAGAAACCAGCAACACAATTTTGCGCCTGCTACGGTTGGCTGTTCACCAACGAAAGCAGAAAAGTCGAATAAAGCAACTTCAAATAAAACCAAATAAAACTCAAACAAACGCTATTTACTATAATTAAATAAAGAGAATCAGATAGAGAGCATTCGTTCAAATAGCGTTCAGAGGAGAGAAGAGAGCGCGAGCATGCGCAAACAAAGCCAGAAATATTGAAAAAGGCTTGCATTGGTAGTGGCGTAAATTTCCCCTGCGCACTCACACCACTGCACGGACGTACGTACACTGCGGCGTGCAAGCAGAGCGCACATAACGCGCCCTCAATTGTATCTCGCAGATAAATCAAAGTCGTTAGAAAATCGAAAAAGGTGGGAGAAAACGAGAGAGAGAGAGAGAGTGCTAATCGCTATGCTGAATATATTCGCACTACTCACACATTACTCGATAAAACAAGATCAGCTGAAGTACGCAGCCATTTTTGGTGCAGGCGGTGTTCGCTCGGTCGGCCGCTTTGCCACCACCAACAACTATAAACCAGCAGTACCAATACTTAGCGCTCCAACAACAATACTACGAGGTGCCCATTGAGGCGGCCAGCTTGCCGGTTGATGCAGTTGATTGCCGTTTGCTTGCCACTTCAATATTTATTTGACAATTGCCTTCAGCGCTGCACTAAAAATATACTGGGAAATTTTTCAATGCTTACTTTCATTGGAATAGTTTTCTAGCTTTGAGTGGTGGGAAAAAGTGGGAAATTTTCAGCGCTGCCGCGTGAAAGTTTACTGTTACTTACTGGTGTAGTGGAAATAAAGCGCCGCGTCGCTGTTGGGGTGGGCTCTATTTGAGTTTAGGCTGCCTGTTGGTTCCTCGAAAGCTTTGCAGGCATTTTTTTTAAATTTTGTTGTATGACAAAAATGTTGTTGTGCTTATGTCGTTGTTGATTTAACCCTGGAGTCGGCAATTTGGGCTTTTGTATTTTGGGTTTGACATTCATTGAGGCTTTCCCTTCTATTAAGGCGTTATATTAAGGAGCCGTTTTCAAATATTAGTGGGAAGCAAATTCATAGTTGAGCAGTTTCATATAAAAGAGGAATGGTGGTTTGCAGATTTTCCTTAAACTTTGTAGTTTTGTAGTACTTGGGGTGTTAAATAACTGTGCTAATCAGTTTTTCAATTTTTTGCTAAATAACTGTGCTAATCAGTTTTGTAATTTATTTTTTTTGCAATATATTCACGATTGAAAATTTAAAAATGTATTTTTATTTCGAAAACTTTTAATGTTACAAGTAAAAATACATGTAGATAAAATTTTTAGAAAAAATATAAAATTTTATATTTAAAAAAAAAATTACTTAAAAAAGTATTTATGAATTCCGAACAACAAAAAAATTAGTGAGAAAAAAAATTAATAAAAATTAAAAAAAAAAATTTTTTTTTTAATAATACATATAAAAATTTGGATTTTTTCCCAAAATTTTATGTAAATTACTTTTTCTTGTAGGATCTGTAGGATTGATAAGTTTCGAAGTACAATTTTTTAAAAAAGACATTTCTCTAATTTTTTAAATTTCAATCGCAAATATCTTGCAAATGAGAAATATTCTCCCATTTAGAATGCATTGTTTTTTATTTGTATTGATTTCTTCAGTTTTGAAATTATTTGAACCTTTGAAAAACAAAGAAATAAATAAAGAATTACAAGACTTGATTGGGCCTTAAAAAAAAAATTTTTTTTTAAATATATATTTTGGTCAAATATAGGCACCGCGGCCGGTTATTAGAGTGACCGATTATTAGGATGAAATTTGCATAAAAAAAAATTAATGAAAAGTTTGCGTATTCGAAATTTGTTCGACTATTGAAGCTGTTCGGTTATAAGGATTGTCTGCAATGAGAAATTTCACATTTGTTACGTCTCAAAATATCGAATATATTTTGTGTACTCAAAAATTTTATATAAAAAAAAACTTACGGGTTTTCCAACGGTATTACAATTAATTTATTATGTTTTAGGACTTTCGCCAAAATATTTCCGAAAATATTAATATTTACGTGAGCACTGAATCGATTTGAAAATTAAAAAAAAAAATGGAGTTTTTTATAAGTATAAATAATATTTATTTTTGAAACATTAAAAAATACTTTTGGTATAAAACAGTAAAAGCTTAAAAGGTCTGTTTAAAATCATTGAAAAATTTATTTAATTTAATCATTATGCGGCTTGCAAATGATTTATTTACAAAGAAATAAAATATGACTTGAAAGATATATATATTATTATTGGTTTTTAAACTAATCTTCCAAAAAACGCTAAATACATCTTCAAAAAGTTCATTACAGTTTCATTAAATAAATTTTTAAAATATTTTTATGCAGAATTTTTCAGTTTAAAAATTTTTTGCTTCGATCTGAAACAATTTTTTTTTACTTAAAAAAACAGCGTTTATCTATAAAAACTATAAATATGGAGGTAATTTCAAGTCGGTCTAGCTCACCTAAAGTTTAATAATATTAGAAACTAGTTTGGTTACTATCTTAAAATATAATGAATTTTATAAGTCCGATGGGAAAACAGTACCGATTTTTGTATGCATGGGTATGAAATGCTCTAATATGTATTTTCTTCAAAAAATTAAAAAACATTTATTTATTATTTTTCGCAAATACTTCAATAATAACAATTGAAATCGGTTCAGTACTTTGGGAGCCAAATCGTTCCAACTATTATACATATAATAAATTTTTTATAACAATTATACATAGGAAGGACTTGTCACACTGTGATATTATAAATATTAGGAAAATACTTTATATTGGAAAATATTTAATGGTGGAAAAATCTTTTAATTGGAACACAATTTTACTATGATGCTGCTAAAGGGTTAAATTGTTACAAGCTGCCCACATTCGCTTAAAAGTCAAAAATGTGCCGCCCCTAAAAGCTTTTGCTTTAATTTAGCGCAACAGCAAAACGTAGCCTACCGAGCTTTTGCTAAATAGTTACGTAAATCCTGCAGTAAGCAAACGAAACGTTAGAATAATGGAAAGCTTGGAAAGAAATCATAGACAGCTAAGCCCTATTGGTATGCAAAAGCTTTGTGATAATTTTAAAATGTTCAAAGCACCTACCAACTTTTCTGCAAAAGGCTTACCACATACACCCTTAGATACATATGTATGTACATTCATGTGTATGCATGTGTGTGTGTATGGAAAATGAAAATGTAGCTAAATAGAACGCTTAACGATTTTTTCATTGGAAATATTCTTTACCTTGTATGTGTTCATTAGGGTGATTCGAAAAAACCTACCAGAATTATAGAAAATGGGATACCGGTTGTTTGCAACAGTATAAAGGAACCGAGATATATATAGACATATAAAGGGTCTTGCAATAGGGACGCTATACGAAAATTCGTAGAATTAATAGCGAATTTGAGTAAGCTATATCTGTTTGTCCGTCCGTCGGTACATCGAGTAAATATTGAGCTATCGCAACATTTCTATACCCATTGCACTGTACCCAAGGTAGGCTGGTTTTCGCAAATGGGCGAAATCGAATAATAACCACACCCACATAACGGTGTTTTGTGAAAATCAAAAGAATGCGATAATTTGCTCAAATTTGATACATGGAATCGGGTTGGGGAAAGGAATACGTACTTTATTATTTTTTTTTTTGAAAATGGTTGTGGCGGTGGCAACTTTTTGGTATATCTCCGAAACTATGTCACCAAAGTGTACCAAATTTGGTACACACACCCCGCTTGAAGTCATTAAGTAAAATTCTAAATAGTTTTACAAATCGGACCAAAATAACGCCCACCTCTTATATAACGGTAATTTTTAAAATTGAAAAAAAAATTTAAATAACTATTAAAGAGGATTTGTTCAAATTTAACATGTGGAATGAGGTTACATAAGCAAATGCAAGAAATAATAAATATCTAAAAAAACTAACCTACCAAAATTCACCAAATTTGCTATACGCATTGCTTTTCAAGTCAATAAAATTATATTTCGAAGATTGTCAAAATCTTACAAAAAACCATGTCCACCTCTCACATAACGGTAAAATACAAAAATTAAAAAAACCAGATATTTATTAACTAGACAAGGTATTTTGCTCAAATTTGATAGACAAGATTGGGTTTGAGAATGAAATAAACGGAATAAAAAATGTTGGAAATGGCCATGGTATAGCCCACCTTAGAGCAAATAGGTCCATCTCCGAATCTTTTTTCGCCAAATTCTACCGCATACACTTTCCATTTCTAGGCAGAAAGCATAATTTCGAAAATTATTTGGTTCAGACTAAAACTTCACATATAACGAATGCTTGCTATCAAATTGGGTATTAATAATTTCATTAGGAAAAGAAGTACTTAAAAAAATTAAATTAAAAAATACTAATTTCCTTTTGTTTTTATTTAAATCAATAAACGTCGTTCAAAGTATATTTTTTTTAGATATTGAAGAGCGATTTTTGGGCTGAAAATATTCTATATACCTTGATCTAAAGGAAATATGTATGCATTTATCGAATATCATGTCGTAGATATGTCAAATAGCTGGGAAGGTGTAGTTTTGTCTTAAATGTGGGCAGGAGTCTGCCTTTTCCCCCACAAATTATATATAGCCTCTTATAAGAGATCCATATACCAAATATTGTACATCTGCATCTAATAGTTGCGAAGTTATAATGAATTAAGCTTTTTTATTGTATAGTTGCGGATATGAAACGATAAAAAAAATTTCTCTTCCATAGGATCGTGGACAAGCTTACTTTTCAAAATTTATATATCCTATGCTGTATCCGAGGACCACATGAAAGCATTGAAAAAATTTCACAAAGATTGTTTGAGTACTTTCGATGCCCTAAAAGGACTCACGTTCATTTTTTATGTAGTATTCATTTTTTTGATTGCTTTGATTGCTTACAACAAGTAGAGTTTATTTCAAATAAAAACCAGCGCCAGGTATTTATAGTTCAACTACATCCATACTTAGACTCTATCTTACCTATTTTCCATCATTTTAGTTGGGTTTTCCCAAAAAGTAGCAACGCTTGGTGAAATATTAGGAACAACTTTATAATGTTTTCCAAAAAAAAAAAACAATTTTTTAAATACCGATGAAGCAGGGGCTGTGGTGGATCAGAATGTAGACACGAAATGTTTATCTTTTAATAAGGAACTAAATTTCCTTAGTCATTAAAGGTGGGACTCCTCTAGTTTTTAAACTTCGGGGGCCGCCTTAGTCTCTAAAGTGCAAATAAAAATCAAATCAAACGCGCTGGACTAAAAGTTTGTTGGGCAAAAGTGCTTTGAACGGTGTTAGCTTTCAGTAAAATACAACGGTAACTCTGTTGTTTCGCTCGTGTAAGAAAGCAATTTGACAGTCTACACAAATTTCTGTATAAGCGACATTTGTTAAAAGTTGAATCAATGTTAAGATCTAAGCCCAAAAGGTTTTGGCAATACATTAATTCTAAACGCAAAACGAATGGTTATCCGACTAACTTTTTCTCTGAGAATTCAGTGTCTGAGAATCCTGTCGGTTCCTGCAATTTATTTGCAAATTTCTTTCAAAAAGTATATCATAAATATGATGCTATTAGCAATCATGCAATCCCACCCTTGCCATTAGAGAATATTGACAGCTTTACGATTTCCTCGGTTGAAGTAGAGCTTGCAATTTCCAATATGGACAAAAGTACCTGTGTAGACCATGAGGGCTTTGCCCCAATATTCTTTAAGCTGCATTCAGCGTTCGTATCAACTCCCATAGCAAATCTTTTTAATATGTGTCTTGATAATTCAATCTTTCTAGATTGCTGGAAAGTAGGTTCAATAATCCCTATTTACAAGTCGGGTGATCGCAATAATATTTGTAATTACAGACCCATTGTTAAGCCAAGCTCGATTTCAAAGCTTTTTGATTTCGTACTTCGAATAAAACTAATGGATCACGTCTTTCCCGCATTATCGAAATTTTAACATGGCTTTATGCCACAGAAATCGACTTGCACTAATCTAATGCTGTTAACAAATAAAATTATTAATGCTTTTGAAGATCAAGCACAGCTTGATGTAATTTATACTGACTTTTCGAAAGCCTTTGATAAAGTGGATCATGCAATATTGATCAACAAACTCTGGGCATTCGGTTTCAAAGAAAAAGTTGTAAAATTTTTTCATAGCTTTTTAACAGGAAGACGACTATATGTCAAAATGGGCACCACCTGCTCATCTACAGCCGTAAATGCATGGTCAGGAATACCTCAAGGAACGCATTGCGGTCCACTATTATTCTTAATCTTTATTAATGATTTGCCAAATCTATTTTCTAAAGCGGAATGTTTGATGTTTGCTGATGATGTGAAGCTCTTTATGAAAATACGGAATATTTCAGATTGCGTCGATCTTCAATCCGATCTAGATAATCTTTACAGATGGTGCGCTTTGAACAACCTTCATCTTAACATCCAAAAGTGTTGCGTTGTTTCATTCTCAAAAAAAAGTAGCCTCTTCAACTTCGCCTACTCATTGGATCACAATTCTTTGGGAAGGAATACGTTATTTAAGGACTTGGGTGTTATTTTTGATTCAAAATTAACATTTACGAAGCATATAGATCACATAGTATCTAAAGCTTGTTTAATGGTAGGTTTTATACGCCGTAACTCCACTGACTTCTCTGATCCAATGACTATAAAGTCACTTTACACCTCGTTGGTGCGTAGTCTTCTAGATTATTGCTGCATTACTTGGAGTCCATATTTCCAAATCCACTCGCAAAGAATAGAAAGGGTACAGAAAATTTTTACTAGGTTTGCTTTATCTAAACTTCACTGGCCTGATGGAATGCCTAATTATCTGGGCAGGCGCAAACTGTTAGGACTGACAAGCTTATCAGACAGAAGAATTTACTTTTCTATATTATTTATATATAACGTTATCAATGGTAGAGTTAATTGTACGCATATCTATGAATCAATAAATTTCAACCATCCAACACGCGATCTCAGACAAGTTCGTCTGTTCACTGTTCCTGCGCATAGGTCTACGTACGGATATAATGAGCCAATATCGAGATGCATTCGGTTATGCAATACATATTCTGAGGCTATTAACTTCAATTTAAGTGTGTATACTTTTAAATTAAATCTCTTTAAAGTATTTAATTAATCTAGTTTTCTGTAGACGAATAATAATAATAAATAATAATAAATCAAAATATATCAAAATTTTTAGTACTTTGTAAATATAATTCAGTGGTCACAAACAATAACCGCTTAAGTAGAAAACCCTAAATTCGGCGAAAAAAGTTGAATACATTTCGATTGTAATGGTAGCTTTTTAGGGAAACCAAAAATAGTTTTGTTCATAACTTTTTAAATAGCCCAGTTGGAGAAATGGGAATTTAACATACGCATACAATAGTACTTTCAAAATACGATGGCATACATAGCTCGATTTGATGTTAACTCAACTTGAGTGGTTATTGTTTTTGGCAGAATTATTGATTGACTTTATTATTTTCTCTTACGATAATCATCTGCCTGATTTTAATAATTTTGAAGCATTAACAAATGCCAATTAGCCAGACATGCAGTTGTAAAACATTATTTTTATTTATTTAAGTTGCTTTTATTTCAAATCGTTCGCTTTTTATATTAATTAATTTTTTTTTTGTTAAAACTCATCGTCGACACCTTCACAACTGCAATGCATTGAACGCTCGCGGCGGCAACTTCAATAGACATTTTTAGCGCCCATATTTGTGCAGCTAGAAAGATATGTATATACATAATATATATATATACAAAAAAATATATACATATACCTGTATACAAGCAGCGCCATCAAAATCAGTAACAAATAAACGCGTGAGATGGCGGCGATAATAACTAAATAAAAAAAAATAAAAACAAGGCAGACAATCACAAATAATGTCGCAACATCGAAACTGTCGCCACCAAAGCGTCCACACACTCAACCAAACATTTAATAATAATATTAGTACACATATTGGTGCTTAGCTATTGTAGTACATATATACAATATGTATATATGAACGTGCAGTTATTGTGTCACCAAGCCACGCTGTTGGCTCATTTGGTGCAAACCTTTGAAGCGAAGCGCCAGCATCCAAGCGATCTATAGAATTTAGCCCTTTTGCTTCTCCAGAATGATTTTAGTGATTTAAGCTGCAACAATCTTTATACGAGTACACACACACACACATACACAGACACACATGCACACGCATATATATGTATATGTAGATAATAAAACAGAAACGCATTTGATTTTGAGGCTTACTATATGGCTGCAAATAACAACAAATAAATATTTGTAGCAGTTAAGCAAACGAACGTTGCATTTATCTTCATATTACGAAAAAGTGTGGAATGGCGGCGAGTAAATAAATCTCTCATTTGACTAAAATTGCTTGTGTGTGAGAATGTGTGTGTGAATGTACTTGGGTAAATACCCTGTAGGAAATATAATCACATTAAAAGCAATTTAAAAATTACAATTTTACCAACTACAAGCGGTTGGAATTCTTTATTTTTTTTGTAAGCAACTAATTTTATTAACATGGCGTTGTCCTCCAAGGAGTAAATACATTATCTGACTTGGCATTTGATATCAACTATTTTTAAATATTGTTTACAGAGAGAATATTCACTCTGGTTTTTCCCCAGCTGCAATAAAATGTTTTTATTCTAACTGTTTACAATTCAGGTTTTTTTTTGAAACTAGAACTAATTACCAACTACTTCAAAACTATTATTTAAAAATATGGACTTTATACTAACTATAACATTTTTATTTATTTTTTAAAAAACTAAATTTCATCATAAATTCAGTATACTTTTACTCGTATTGAAAATAATTGCACTACTATTTGGAACATCAACTCTCGAAAGTATGAGTATCGATTTCTTGTTCAATTGCACTAGTTCAAAGTCAAAAAATTAAAAAAAAAAAAAAAATTTTTTTTTAGTTTCTTAATTTTTTGGTAAAAAAAAAACTAAAATAAAAAAACATATATTAGTTTGTCGGCCTATTTATTCGTATCAAAAATAATTTTTATGAGCTCAATGCCACTTTTAATAAGAAAAATTATAGAAACAACAATATTAGAAATGGTAGCTATTTCGGATGCAATTTTCGTATTAAAAACTGCCTTGCCCTCATAAAAATTATTGTTGATAAAATGAAAAACTTAAAAAAAAGTCCCTAAAATTCTAATCAAAAAATTCTTTTAAAATCAAATTTCAAAAACCAGTTTCATTTCGACCAGCTTCAACTCTGCATGCTTTAAACCAAATTTAATTATTTTTATAAAGATACTAGAAGAACCCATTAGACGTTGCCCTGCATATATTTATTTATTAATCGACATTCGCATTTGTAACCAGAAACCTTATTTCACTTGTTATCATAGATGGCAACCCTCTAAAACTGAAAGGTGTGCACTTTGTCCTCGCCGATTCAAACAGTTTGACATTCATATTTTATTATATGTATCGGGTGTTTTTTTTACAGGTTTGTTTTTCGAATAGAGATAAAACTGGCATTTTGTGGTCAAATCTGGCAACTCTAATGTCATTTATGTTCAGTTTGGTTTGCCATTTCATCATGAACAGGTTGACAAAAGAACAACGCTTGCAAATCGTGCAAATTTATTTCGAAAATAATGGTTCAGTTCGCGAAGTTTACCGCGAGCTCCGTCAATTTTATGGTCGACATAATCGTCCATCAGAGCAATTAATTCGGTTAACCATGGATCGTTTTCGCACTATCGTATCGATGCTGATTTTCATCGCAAAATTTTGTTCAGTGATGAGGCTCATTTTTGGTTGAATGGCTACGTCAACAAGCAAAATTGCCGCATTTGGAGTGAAGAGAATCCACATGAGACCCTTGAAACGCCATTACATCCACAAAAACTGACTGTTTGGTGTGCTCTATGGGCTGGTGGAGTCATTGGGCCATACTTCTTCCGCAATAATGCTGGAGAGGCAGTTACCGTTAATGGAGACCGGTATAGAGCCATGATAACCGACTATTTTGTTCCCGAATTGGATGGCATGAATGTGGATGAGTTGTGGTTCCAACAAGACGGCGCTACATGCCACACAGCGCACGTCACAATCGATTTATTGAAGGAAACATTCGATGAGCGCATAATTTCGCGGAATGGACCTGTAAATTGGCCACCAAGATCGTGTGATTTGACACCATTGGATTATTTTCTTTGGGGATATGTGAAGTCGCTCGTCTACGCCAACAAACCAGAAACGTTAGGGGAATTGGAAGCCAACATTCGTGGCGTTATTGCCGACATACGGCCCCATATGCTCGAAAAAGTGGTTGAAAATTGGACCTGTAGAATTGGCTTTATTCGAGCCAGCCGCGGCGGCCACATGCCCGAAATCATATTTAAACATTAATGGCATAAAATTATCCTTCCAATAAAGCCAAATTGATGGACCTTAAAACGATTTTCTTGTGTTTTATTTCAATTCGAAGTTCTATACCCCTAAAAAAAACACCCGATATTATATCCTCCTGTATAATTTAATTAACATCGACTTTTCAATCAGGTGGCAACCCTCTCCAAAATATAGACATCAACTCTCCCTCACCGAGGCGAACCGTTTGACAACCATATGTTAATATTGTGTGTGTAATTTAATTAAATTATGCTTTTCAAACAGGTGGCAGCCCTCTCCAAAACACAGGTATGATGTTTTCCTTTGCTGAGACTAGACTAACCGTTTTACGCCCATATTTTATTATTTCATATAACTTGTGTGTAATTTAATTTAGCTCGACTTTTCAAACAGGTGGCAACCCTCTCCAGAATATAATTAGCTGCAAACCTTGTCCTTAAAGAAATGAATCTTTTGAAATCGCAATTTTAATTTTTGATATAGCTTATGTTTAATTAAATTAAATTCGGGTTTTCAAACAGGTGGCAACCCTCTTCAAAATATAGCTAGCTATAAACCGGGTACTTAGCAAAATGAATCATTTGACACCGAACATTTAATACGTCATATAGCTTATGTATAATTAAATTAAATTATGTTTTTCAAAAATGTGGCAGCCCTCTCCAAAATAATTGTATGAATTGTTTTTGCCGAGACTTACCGCTTAACACCCATATTTTAATATTTCATATTACTTGCGAGTATTTTAAATAAATTTGACTTTTCGAACAGGTGGCAATCCTCATAAAATTTAGCTTTGGTCCTTCTTTTCGATTCGAACCGCTGGACAACCACATTTTAATATTTGATTTAATTTGTGTAAATTTAATTTTAAAATAAGTGGCAACCCTCTTCAAACTTAAAGTTCGATCAACATACTTAATTTAACATGCATTTTTTTCAAACAGTTTCAACTTACAACTACTTTTTAAATTGCCAAACTTTTTAGACTGTCATCTTTTTTCCGACAGGGTGTGCACATTTTTTGTACGTGCAGCTTTGTGCCTTTCCCTGCCCTACCGGTCGTATCGATCTGCCGCCTGTGGCTGGGTGATGAATCAATTTGAGCACATTTGGCGTGCATCGCTGCAACATTTCGATCAGATTTCGATTGCGACAAATGACGCGGCAATGCAGACAAGCGACCTAAAAATAACACAACGTTAAAATAAAAACCAACGAAGAGAAGAAAGAGATTTATTTATGCACTCGCTTTGGTGGAGTGGTGTGCTAATGATTTTTTTCTTTCACATTTTAAACACACATTAGTTTGAAAGGAAAAAAAACAAAATTAGCTTATTACAATATTCAGCCGCCAATCGATCAAAGTAGTTATGCAAAATCGCCTTAAATTTTCAAATAGTTTTACAAATTTAGTTTTTTTCTTAACATGATTTACTATCCAAACACGCCCATTTCGTCTGCATCCAACAGCAAATCCATTAAAAGCCTTTAAAGTCAAATTTAAATTCAATTTTCACGCTTGCTAAATACGATGCGAGGAATTCCAAAAAAAAGGGTAATCTTCACTCAACGTCACATTCATATTCCTTGCGTATTTAATCGATAATTAAAGCTAATCCATCACGTTGCCAAATGTCAGTTGCACTTGCGTGCCAAGTGACACCAAAGACCAAATTGAGGCGAAAAAAAAGATGTTACAAAAATGTTTTTTAAAAATTTGCCTACCAGCAAACAACGCGAAAAAAACGAGCATCCAACATAAAGGACACACAAAATCCTTGTTCAACACATCTGCATGTCGAATAAGATATATGTATGTATGTATTAGGTGCATGCGCTCAAAGCCACCCCAATGTTGTCCAACATTACTTAGTGCGATAATAAGCAACCCTTAAACGACATTTTTCACATCGCACACGAGCATTTTAAGGACATTCAAATTTATTTCGTTTTCATTTGCCTTGAAGGCGGTGTGACGCAAAATCTGTTGTGCGCTTCATTGAGCTTTTGATGGATGTATAAATGATGAATCGTTGGTATAGGGCTTAAGTCCTCGCGGAAAGGTTAACGGGTAAGTTAAAAGAGTTAAAAAATGTACTGAACTTTGGTCTATTCAACAGATCCTTACTAAAAACCAACCAACAAAGATGGCAAACCCTCCAAATATATTAGCTGCTCTAGGCACGTCAAATGTCTACAGGTAAACCCCCATAATGCCAAAACGGGCTCCGACAAAGGAAGGTTAATTTAAACAAACCCACATTGGCGTGGTCCAAAATTGGGGGTTCAAAGGAGGTGAAATGTTTACGGGTAACTCGCGATAAAAACTCAATTGGATCTCAATGATTACCAATAAGGTCACAAGGGATATCTTTGCCAGTCAAAGGCTCTTTCGTAAAACATGGGAAATATCACCTGGACTGGATTATCGGAAACTAAAGACTCATCCGATTTCTTAGTGATCCCGTTATCAAATTCTGGGATAACATGCTCCCAAATGTATTCTCTAATAAGCGCTACAAGGAAATAATTCCTGAAAGAAACTGTTGCGGAGCGATAATGCAATATACCTCCGTAGCACTAATGACTCCAAGCTGGAGGATGGGACTATCGTGGCTGTACAATGCGGAGCAAAGGTTCAGGAAAGTTTGCCAAAGACATTGGACTAATTTGGGTACCGCGTCATAGCGGCATTGCAGGAAACGGCATGGCTGATGAGCTCGGTCGGCGGAGTACCTTGGAAGTTATCACTCAATGCAGGGAGAGGGTGGAGCGCTCCTTTGGCTGCCTACGGACTTCTATTCGATAGCTGGGCTTTCTGTCGACTCAGCGAGCGCTTGGATACTACTACGACTTGCAGAATTGCAAGGACCCTCTGACCGAGAGTGGACCGTGGGCGCTCAAAGGAACTGAGGTCGCTTACTCAGCGGCAACTCTCGATCCTCATAGGAATTCTGACTGGTCATTGTACGATGGGAATTCATGCGGCTGAATATAATCTCTGACCCTTTCTACCGCAGCTGTATGGAGGATGATGAGGTTGATTTATCTTTTGATTTTCTGCTCAGCTGTCCTGCTTTTGCGCGACTGAGGTTCAGGTACCTGGGCTCCTACTTCTTTAGCAACCAAAAAGAGCTCTCTGGGGTGGAAATTGGTAATTTGCGTGACTTCATTCGGGGTACGCAACGTTTCTCCACTTAACATTTCTTGATTCCGTTCCGTTCTAAATAGCATGTGGTATTACAATGGACTTTTCTCTACATACCCAATCATCTTCCAAGCAGAATAACACTTTTTATGTCGGTCTGTCAGGTTGCTCTAAAGTCCTTGGACGCATACTTAACGACATCAAAGCTTGAGCCAACTCTGACCATCCGCATCAAAGTAACGTTGTGGTGGGTTCCGGGACATGATGGGTTTGAAAGCAACGAAACGGTTGACAGTCTCGCAAAACTTGGGGCCCATCGACGTCTGCTTGGTCCAGTCCCTTTCTGAGGAACATCCAAAGGTTAAACTGCAGAACTATTAAGAAGGTGGGAGAAGTGTCGGTTTGCAATTCACTGGCGTAATACAAGGGCAAAAAGGCAATCGAAGAGGTTCATATCTCCGCCTCGAAAGATCTCTGAACGACTTCGGAATCTCAGCCGGGAGAGTTTAATAACACTTACTGTTTATCACACAGGACACTGCAGGCAAATATACCGCCTTCGGAAGATGGTGCTGCTTGAAAAAGCGGGCGGTAGGTTTTGTGGGTTGGCTGACGTAACGTATTGTGTGATTTCCCGCGTGTTTTAAGTCATGGAATCCGACACCTTGGAGGCCGACTATCATCTCCATCCAAAATCTGGAACACCGTTACTTTTGGTTGTTGTGGTCAATAACCTCCCATTGTGCCTAGATTGGGAAGGCTATCAAGATCTTGCATACGCGAATGACTTGGCGCTCGTTGTCAGAAGAAGGGTTTTGGATACTTCTGGTGAGGTTATGTAAAGATATTTAATCAGCTGTTTTCGGAACTGACTGTAAGCCCTAGAAAAGCCGAGCTGGTTCTATTTACAAGAAAGCACAAGATTCCAATCCTTCGTTGGGTGATGCTCAGCTCGTACTTTCGGATAGGGTTAAGTATCGGGTCTTAATACTGGATAGGAAACTTTCCTGGAAACTACAGCTTTCGATTTCGGCTCGCATGTTCTCGAGTTTTCGTTATTCGAGCAATTGAGAAACCGAGTTTTCAGTACAATCCCGGGTATAGCGAGTACTGCGTATGCATTTAAAATCGAGTATCGAGAAGTTCGCGACCCTTACGAGATTATTTGCTTCGCTAGCGAAATCAAATTGGGCTCATAAAGACTTTGAAAAAAATATCGAATTTGATACTCGGAAGTGAATACCGAATATCGATATTTCGACACTAAAAATATCAACATTAAAAAATATTCGATATGTTGATTTATTAATTTTTTGCGCCCCAGTCCAATTCTGCTGAAAAAAGTGATAAATCTGCGATTTAGAATAATAAATCGGAGTCTGAGCAATACTAAATGATAAGTATAGTTGTATTTTTTTATTGAGAAATATTGGAACGATTTTCCACCAAACCTTGACAACATTGTTGCACCATCTTCAGTTTCATATATTAGGCTATAGGTTAGGTTATATCGGTTGTTTTTAGAGACACACTTAGGATGGAGATCAGTAATTCCCAATCCTTAAGTATTGAAATATTATTTAGACTTATTTTCAAAATTTGTCCCTACACTTATACATAGGCTATATTTTGCCACCTGGGAAGTTGCCACCTGCTAAAAAAAGATATAGTCAATTAAATTAATAAGTTAAATCACATATTGCTATATAATTATTTATAGATCTGGATAAAATTTGGCACGTATATAGTCCCATATATAGGTTACCAAAACATCGATTTTTTAAAAGAGTTGCCACCTGTTTAAAAGTCTAGCTTCAATTAAGGCAATGAATGACATTATATATTGCAATATGGATATCAAATGAAAGATATGGGTATCATTCCCAATATGTTTTCAAAGAAGGTTGCCACCTCTTTAAATTCAAGTTAAGTTAAATTAAAAAATAAACGACATTTTACAATATAATTGGCGGACTACAGGTTTAGAAAAATCTTAATTTCAAAAATAGTTTTAGGAAGGGTTGCCATATATTTGAAAAATTAATTGAATTTATAAGTCACATCAAATATGGACATATGGGTCTCTAACGAAAGAGGTTTTAGTAAATTTTATATTGAAAATACCTACGGCGGGGGTTGCCGCTTGCTTAAAAGTGTAAACTAAATGAAATTCTCAAGTTGAAGGGACTATCACGACATGAATGTAGGTATAAAAACTTAAACCTGAAAAAGTGTTTAAAGAGTGTTGCCACCTGTTTAAAAATATTAAAAATTAAATTTATGAGCTTACTGAAATATATCAGTTTTGTTGTTAAGCGTATTTGTTTATTCGACAACATTTATGTAGAGGGTTGCCACCTGCTAAGTAACGTTGATACAATTTAATTTGAATGTGAATTTAATTTGTACCAAACATTTTGGGGTCAAACGGAAAAGATTTAGGGAATGTTCAGTTAAGAAATTTATTTGGAAAGGGGTTGCCACCTGTTTGATTTATGCGCACATGTTATTCAAATAAATTTATAAAATAAATCAAGCATAACTATCTTGGTATGAACTGTTAGAGGTTTAGGAAAAACTAGTTTGCGAAAATTGTTGAGGGGTTGCCAGCTGTTCGAAAATTATTTACTATATATTTACTATTAACGTATATAGGTGGAATCAGGTAATAAAATCAAGTTGTTATAAAAAACAGTTTCAGTACATACTTTTATCAAGACCCATTTCTGAGTAGAGTTCTCAATAGAGTTCTTTTTCTTACCTTTTCAATATTCTGGAGTACAATTTTTGAAACTTCCTTAACTTCCTAACATTGAAAGGGTTGCTTGATTTAAATAAGTTTGTATTATGATGATCAGCAAATACCTTTAACACTAAACTGGATTGACAGTCTGCGGAGTTGCCAATGGAAAGAAAGTTGCAGCAACCAACCATAATCGGCAATTATGAAGGAGGGCTTTGTTTATATAATAAAAAAATTAAAAACTAAAATTTAGTTAAAATTTATTACCTTTACAGAAATTATTTATTTACTTTTCTGTCACGCTTGAATTCATAACATTAAACCGAATGTCATGCGAGCGAAGCCGCAGATAAAACCGAGTATAAAATGTCGATCCTGAAGACTTAAGGTGGCAGATTAAAGAATTTTAAATGAAGATTAAGTTTCGATTTTCATTTATCTTAAAATACTTATTTCTCTTAATTAAATCATACTAGCGCTGCACCTTTATTGACGAAAATCAATTATTTAAAATTGAACATGCAAACCATGCTGTGTTTATAAGCCGCATATGCCTTAAGGATGAAGTCCTTCGCTATTGCAGTTTATGACCTTTTATATACACAAACATATTTAAATTAAATTCTGGCTATAAATATTGAGTAATTGCACCAACAATATAAAAATTTATTGGTTGTCGAGAACCAACACATCCACACAACCAAACATCGCCTCCCCACTATTTCTTCTGTCATTTGTTTGAATAATTTCACTATTCAACTCACCATTCAATGGTCAAAATAATGAAATATTATATTATAACAACAACTGGTCATTGTCCACTAACGGACATACATATGTACATACATACATAACTGTCGACCAACTGGTTTGATATCCTGCCTTGGATAGGCAAGGCGCTGGCAGGGCCAACTTATCATTTGCAACCTGCGTTTGTTGCTTCCGGTTGTCCAGTTTGCATAAATAATTTCATATAAAAATCATCCAAATGACCGTGAAATTCATGACTGTCCCCTGGTAATGGCACACTTGCTCTTCCCATGGCCTCGTCTACGCGTCCCCTCAATTGGACGACGACTCATCGCATTTTAGTTTGACATATTGTTGATAATTTGTTAGTCGCACTGTGGTTCGATTCGCTGCTGCTATTTTATTTATGCACTTTGCGATTGCAACAACACAATTTAAATATATATTTTTATATGTATCTACCGCTACTCAGCTAAACCACCCTCGTTGATCTGAGGAATAAATACAAACCCGTAGAAGTCAAAATATTACATCGCATCCTTCACTTTGCTTCTTCTTGAAGTTGATTGTTTGGCATTTGTTTTTTTTTGTTTTTTGTTTTTCATTTTCTTATGTTTGCCTTATTTTTATTTAGTTTTATATTTATTAATTTGACAGTCGCGCCATTATTTGACCATTTCATTGTTTGAATTGTTTGACAGTTTTGTGGCGTTCCGTTAAATTATTGCGTTCAGCTGTAAACCCTCTTCACCTACATACCTACACACATACCTACATACATACATAAGTAGTTACCAATGGATGGGGTCAGTTTCGGGCATTGATGCACTTTGCATAAATTATTCCACAAGTAAAAGTCAAAAACTAAGCCAATGGTTTCACACTGCGACTTCTTGCAATCAAACATTTGTTGTAGTTCTTTGTTGTTGCGACTGCCCAAAATATTTAAGTATGTATGTAAGTATTGTAAATATATTTCCTATGCGCATGCGTACATTTTCTTAACACATGTTTTTTGTTGTCTTCGTTAAAGATACGCAGTCGAACTTTGTGGCAGCTGCCACAAATGAAAGTGGGGCTAATATATATGTATGTACTTTAATTTCGTAGATATGTAGCTTTGTAATTTTACGTGTGGACATAGATATACATATGTAGATAGATACTCGTATGTAAATTATATGGAGTGAAAAATATTCGTGCGAGTAAATTCGGGCGCGTAGATAAAAGTGTATGTGTATTTGTGACACTTAACCAAAAAGGGATACTATCGCAAATGTCATGAGGTCACGAATTTTTTTCCTTGTTGACTAAAACTAGTATTTGTTTTTTTTTGCGAGTAATTAGCATAATTTAATCTTGTCAATTATACCCACATATTTATACAACTTTATAAAACCCTGATTCGAGATAATTTAGGCAAAGTGGGTTAGGTTATATTGGGTTGATTAGATGGCTCCCTTTATTCTTACCTAGAAGAGAAGTACACCTAGGCCTATTGAGCCTGTTGAACCTTTTGATATACCGTTACTTAGGCTGTACACCAATTAGTTAATTAAAGATATCTTAGAAACTCATAGATATCCGCCGAACTTAAGTTAGAAGAACAACCATAGCAACATTGATCAAAGCATCACCATAGGTAACTAAATAGATACGAAACTCCCCAATTGCTCATAAATTAGGCGGACTGAACTCGTGTTTGATGTTTGCAACATTGCCACTTCAGTCCCCCTATTATTAGCTGACAGAAAAAGGGAGTGCATGTTGTTTTGCTACAAAATCGTGATATTTGAATATTGAAATATTAAAAAGGACGTGCATTTTGTTTGTGCACGTTAGTAAATAATTTAGTGCTTAATTTCACATGCAATTACACTTGGAACAAATTCAGGTTAGCAAAAGTGAGGTCGATTCTGAGAGTGAGGGGTGAAAATAGTGGCTAAATTAGAAGACCCGTATCGCGGCGTTTAACCAACTCGTCGACTAATCGATATTTTTTCAATCTGTTAAAGCCAAATTATTGCTATAGACCTGTGCAACAATTAAAATTAAAAAAAAAATTGATTTAGAAAATTTCTGTTTGATCTATAATATGCTTCTCAGTTTTTTCAATAAATTTCATTTGAAAAGAAAACAATCATAATACAAAACTTGCGTTTTCCAGCTTAATATTAATTTACTTCTCATTTCTTATGAACTAATTTTTTCAGTGTTGGTTTTAAAGAAACATTGAAAAAGAAATTATAAAAATATGGGAAAGAATATAACTTTGAAATATTAGTTATGAGAAGTTTTAAGTAAAAAAATTAAATAAATTGCCGTTTAGCAGGCGGCTGTGGATCAACATCACGCTCTCTCTAATATCTTGGTCATCGTCATCATCATCAGAAAGGTCGATAATTTCGTCCAAGAGATATTCTGGAATTTCATCTTTGTCTTCCCCTTCTTCCTCTTTTTCCTCTTCTTCAAAGGTGTTTTTATACCACCAACAAATTTCAGCGAGTATTGCATCCGGAGATTTCTTTCCTCTGTACCTGAAACGAAACTAGTTTTCAATCGTTAACATGTTTAAATTGTGCACTCTGACAAAGATATTAGAAAATTCTAGAAATTAAAAATATGCACACTCTATAGTTACTTTATTTCAAATGGAAGCGCAGTTTGGTGATAACGTTCGCCTTGCTCATCAGATTCAGTTGCCAACTGTTGAGCGAGTTGATCAAGATGCTGATGCATGAGATGAATTTTGTACGACATATTAACCCCAATTTCATCGAAAGCTGCCAACATGTTTGCAACAGATTGCCTGTAGTTGTCTTTGCGTTCTTTACCCAAAAGTCCTTTGATGACTGCTTTCAATGCGAGGCATGCATTTAATTCTCGGTTTGTCAGAACTTGGTCAAAATCTTGACGACTCATTAGTTTCCGTATGTCGGGACCATTAACAACCCCTTCCTGAATTTTGGCGTTACTTCGTCTTGGGAAAATGTCTTTTAAGCGGTTGAATAATGTTGGTCTTTTTGCGATACATTTCAAAAATTTTTCAGCAATACCACGTTTAATGTGGAGCAACGGCAACAAAATTTGCATTTCTGAAACAAGACTTTCATGTAGCCTATTGTCTTTAGGCCATTTCCGTCCAATGCGACTATTCCAGTTATGCTGTTTTTACTGGTTTCTTCCTTTAATACCTTCTCCGTATCGTGAATCCCAATCGCACAAAAAACACGGATATTTTCTACGGTCAGATGCTGTTAAGCCTGTAATCAATGAAACTATTTTGAGGTCGCAGCAAATGCGCCACTGGTGTTCGTTATATTTGACTACTTCCAGAATGTGTTTCAAATTATCGAAATTTTCACTAGTGCCAGTGCTATACGCAATTGGAACAGAAGGCATTATATTGGTCTTGTGCAAAAGCAGAACTTTTAAGCTGATTAGTGAACTATCGATGAATAAACGCCAATCATCTTTTTTATAGGTTAACCCTATCGTCTCCATTAACTTTTCGATATCGTTGCAATAAGCGAAATTTTTTGCATCATTCACATTGAAGAACTTTTCCAACTCTTTTTGGCGTTTTCGATATTCTGTTACTTTGGTACCTTGCGCCAGCAAATTATTTCCTTTCAAAAATGAAGCCAGTTGTTCTGATTTTTTCTGAGTCAAACACAAAATTCCAACAATTGCAACCAATTGATTTTGTGTGACTAGGATTGGGTCCATTGATGTTTTATAGGATGTACTTTCACCAGGGTCGTATTCTGAGAAGAAATGCATGGATATAGCAGCGGCGGTTGTAGCACTGTATTATGATTGTTTTCTTTTCAAATGAAATTTATTGAAGAAACTAAGAAGCATATTATAGATCAAACAGAAAGCAAAAAAGACTTAGTTTTGTGGAAAATATGTTCAAAAAGCATGAAAAAAAAATTCCAACATTTTGCTTCATAAGCTCTACAAAAATTTTCTAAATCAATTTTTTTTTAATTTCAATTGTTGCACAGCTCTCTAGCAATAATTTGGCTTTTACAGTTTGAAAAAATATCGATTAGTCGACGAGTTTTAGCCAAAACCCCATATAAACAATATGCTGAAAATCGGCATTTGACTGCAAAGTTCGAAGGTCGATTAAAAAAACTTCGAACTAACAAAAACAAACGCCGCGATACGGGTCTTCTAATTTAGCCACTATTTTCACCCCCCACTCTCAGAATCGACCTAACTTTTGCTAACCTGAATTTGTTCCACAGTGTTTTATTTTATATTACAAAAAAAAAATCCTATAACAATACAGTTTAAGTTTTTTCTTTAAGAACTTGGTATATATTGGTTTGCAAATGCTTCTAAATTTTTATGCAATGTACATATACGCTGTATTATATTTAAAAAAAAAATCATATAATTTTATATTGGCATGATAAGCTGTTGGAAACTAAGAAATTTCTTTGATATTTTTATGTTATCATGTTCATTTCATATTTTCTGAATTTAAAAACAAAAACGTTTTCAATTCTAAACGCAGTTTTATTTATTGCTGCATTTTTGTTTATTAAATTGCAAATTTAATTTTCCCAAATTTAATTTTTTCCATAGTGGCACCATTCGAAAATGTTATAAAAAATGCGCATTTTGACAGCGCTCTAACGAAGCAAAGAATTTCGTATTTAGTTATCTCTGGCAGCACCGCCTAGTTCGTAATAAGGAAGGACAGTGGCACTTCAACACATCCGAGTTCGATTAAACAGTTCCATTAAACAGTTGCCAGTAATTGGGTCAAGTAAAAAGAAATTGAAGATTTTATTTTTATTCAGCATAGTTAAAATGATCCAATTTAAGTGAGATGAGCACCGTTTTGTTCGATAACTTATTGCCATCTTGAAGGTGATTTCATAACGCTACTCTCAAAGAATCCCTCGTCTCTATTGGCAAAAAACTGGGACCGTCGATTTTGACAAACTTCTTTTGAGGCGAATTTTTCGCCAGCAAAATCAATCATCATAGGCATCAACAGATAGTAGTCACTTGGTGCGAGGTCCAGACAATCTTTATTCTGTTTTTTAATCTTACGTTGAACAATAGATAGAAAAATTGTAACAAGTTCTGAAATGGGTAAAAAGTTCATGATAAAACTTACAGGTCGTACAGGCCGACATGGCGCTGAAACATCCTGAAAAATTTGATATTTTTCTGCTAAGGACTCCAAGCTAGGTATAATCCCATTGAGTACGATAGATTCGTTTTTTTTTTGGCAATTACTATACCCTATTTTATAATTAGGGAATGCGTTTGGTACTTTGAAATGCATCTCCATACCTTAATATAGAGAAAATATTTTACAGTAGGGAGTATGCAAAATTTTCCGCAAATCGTTCATTTGGTCTACGGCGAACGGGGCGATAGCCATTAGGGACTATCAAGTCGAATTTGGAGCCATCAGGAAATATGGCACGCCCGAATTCTACTCGGATCCTTTTTATATTTTACTTTTGATCCTGTTGATCGCTGTTCTTTCATTTTTGCGGTGACTTTTTTCTCAGGATTCCCATCTCGTTTAGCCGGTAGTGAACAGTTCGGATCGAATTATACTTTGGAAGCGATTGCTGCACCTCTGCTTTTATCTCGGAAGCAGTTTTGAAACGGTTTTGAAGTCTCGGATTTTTGCATCATTTCCTGCTTGATCCTTCTCTCTCTAATTGATCAGTTTCATGGTATTTCAAAAAAAAAAACCAAAACTTTCGTTGAATTTTAAGTCTGCTGCTGCTTTTTAGGAACATATACTCATCGTACAACCAATGTAAGAATTATGGCCTTTTGGGCAACAGTCAACTGTGTTTCCTTAGGCTTGGCTTTTTTCGACTATTAAAAATACGCGTACGTTCTGAGCTAAAATTGCGAACTGAGCTTTCAAATGCTAATAGAGTACAGAGAGAAAGGTAAAAAAAATAACCGATCAGCATACATTCAACTCAAGAATGATGGAGTACAAGATTGCGCTGATTTATCTGACATTCGGAGAGTATATTGGATGTGACGCCACACCAGATTTACCGATGGAGAGAAGTGAGAGGAAACACTAATATTACTAAACACGTTGAAAAGAATGCACACGATTACGAGGATACATACATATGTACATGGTTCAAGTTGAAAATAATACAGAAGGTGTAGCAGATTGTCGTGCCGCTAAGCCTCTCTTGGAAATTTTGACAGAAGTTCTACGTCACAAAAGATTTTTTTTTTGTTTGGGGCGACATGAACAGCGCAGCAGAATGATAATATGGAACCGGTTCTTCTCATTCCCATCAAATTGGGGTGCTACATTATACTAGACCGAGCAGAGGTAAGACACAGGGGAAGGGCACATGGGGAATGCTCAATTAATTTTGCCAGTGTGACTATTCTCATCGTGTTTTGTAATTTTTGCCCTTGCAGATTGATACCGACAGAACGGCAAAGAAGGGATGAATAGCAAATTGGATTTTGTTTTTACATCTCCCGAAAAAAAAAAATTTTAGCTATAAATGACAATTGTACCTTTTTGAGGAATTTTTCAATTTTTTGCACAAAACGTTCTGGACAGATCCGGGGCTAATAAAACGTACTCGTACTGGAATTTTACTACTTAAAAATCTAGTTGCTATAAAAGTCAAGAGCAACCTAATTCTACCAAATTAAAAACGTGATTTCTATTAAAGCTAACCAACAAATGACAAAAACCTCTGAATCATAGCCATCAACGAGTAACAACCATTAACGATGATGCTGACTGGTCAATTTATGAATGATCATTATTTTCGTGGTACATTTAATTTCATTTCGCTTATCTTATCGCGATTACGGTGTGTGTCCTTTCTCTGTCCAGGGAGCCAGTGTCCATTACATTTCCCACAACTAAATCTATTGCCATAGCGTTTTCATTTAACCCAAATTATATTAGACTCGACGACATGAATTACTCGTCGACTCTCGTCGACACTGACAAAAAAAACTACAATTAACAACAACAACAGCAGCACCAAGCGACAAGTGAGAGGAAACGTCAACAGATTTATGGCAACACTTGGCGCCAGTACAACGAAAAACGTTATGTCCTTTATTATCCTTTCAAATACTGCAATGAATGCACTTGCTGGAGTTTCTCTTTTGTAGATCATTTGGTTGACGCACAGCATTGCGCATGCGTCTTATCTGATGCAACTTAGAGAGTCAACGCATAAATGACGCTGAGCCGTGGACGAAGAACGATGACGATGAACGCAGTGACAAACGCCCAGTGACGCCAATTGCTGTCAACTCACAACAATGAGATATGAAGCAGGCATTTGCGAAGGAGTGCTATGAATTTAATTGCGTCGGGCACACGCAGAGTTTTTGAATTTCTCGATTCATTTCTTTTATTTTTATTTTTTTTTTTGTTTTTGAGTTTTTTTTTTAAATTTTCTTTGCTTTAATATTTACAACACTGATTTGGGTAAGATTTGTTATGCTCGCAAACGTATAATGACGGGCACTATGTATGTGTGTATTTGTGTAGCTCATTGCCAGCCCGACTAAGTGCGTGCGCGTATCTTGTAGTACAAGTATCCTTAAGATAAATTCGATACCTACTTGTGTTTTTTTTTGAATGCGCTGAATGTTTTGTTGAATGAAACGGAATGATCAAAAATTTTAGTACCTCATAATCGGCGGTGTGTGTACAAGCAACGCTCTTCAACTAACTAACAAATGATTTTAGCCTTTTTTACGTTTGTTTCGCTGTTATGTTAAGGCTTTTTATGCGGTTTGACTGTTTATGACTTTTTCAGAGCGTGCATAGTCTCGTCCAGGCTGCATGTAATTTAATATCGACCCTCAGCGACATTCATTTCGTATTTGTAGTTATAATCATATTAAGGATACTTTAGGTCGAGCTGCATTGATTGCTCGCTTCGGTGAATGGCTGGCCTTTGGGCTGTTGTTCTTCTGCCCTCCACACATTCTACCTGCCTAAAAAATTGTCGCACCACCATGCAATTCATAAAAAAGGTGCGCTCGACTTCCAATACCAAATGGCGGCGAGCGAATTGACATGATTTCTTCTTGTTGTCCATTCATGTTCATTCGCGCAGTTTAGATTTCTTTTAATGGCGCATTCAATTCGAAAAGTCCACAATAATCGCTTTCGTTGCTGCTGTCCTCCGCTGGTCGGTTGTTATTGGTGTTATCTTTATTTTTGTATTTTGTTTTTTTTTTTTGTAGGTTTTATTTTTTTTTTATGTACGAATATTTGTTTTTAATATTTTTTACCTAAATGATTTTGTCGCTATCTTTCGCATTGCTTTGGCTCAGTCGGTCAGTCATTTTATTATCGCTCGAACAAACACGAAACATTTGTTACCAATCAGCGTTTTAATTTTATGCTCTTGGTTATAAATACATATGTTTATTTGAATATACGTGAATATTTATAGGCATGAAGATTTGTGTTATTAATTTCGTTTTAACTTCGAAAAAAATCTCTTTACTTATTTGCCGCGCTGAAAATGCCACAGCACCCAGGCGTTTGTATGTTTAACGGATTTGATTCGAAAGTGTAAAGATGTAGTAATAATTAGGGATGAGACCCGCGAAACTCACGGGACTAATTACAAAATGGCCGGCATGCGCGAGTTCTGGAAGGTCTTCAAAGATTTGGGAACGGCGCGGAAGAAAAAATGATTTCCCAATACTCCCGGTAAAATCTCCAAATATCAAAAATTCAGCAATTCTTCTTAAAAAAGTTTACATAAAGTTAGCATAAAAATTGCATTCCCAAACCAAAATCCGACCTTCTTCAAAAGCGATAACTTATTCTCAGGATTGCTGTTTCTTCTCAAGAAGTTGTTCAAAACAAAACTCTAATATGTGGATCTAATCCTGATGCCATATGCTATACAAAGCCTTATTTTTATTCCATAATAGTCATTTTGTGATTTTTATTATTTCGACCAAAAATAATCGTTATCGTTATCGATTAAAAATAATCGTTATTTCTTGATCGAAGAATTGGAAAAAAACATTCCCAAAAAATTGCATTGCCAAACCAAATAGCGACTTTCTTCAAAAGCGATAATTTTTTCTAAGGATTATTGGGTTTTTACAGTGACCAAAAAAATTGTTACCTTGATTTTTTCGCAACAAAAAATCATTGGCAAGATTTCGTTTAAAACAAAACTCGAGTATATCGATCTAATCCTGATGCCATAAGGTATACAGATCTGAGCTTTTTTTTATTTAGAAGATTTTTTGTTTAAAATTATTCCATAATAGTCATTTTGTGATTTTTATTACTTCGAACAAAAATAATCGTTATCGTTATCGATAAAAAATAATCGTTAATCTTGGACTTAAATTTCTCCGACCAATTTCATCGATATTTCACTATAGATATTTTGCTATATAATAATTTTTATGTTAAAAAGCGAATATTAAAAAAAAAAACATTTCCCAACACTCCCGATAAAATCGGCAATTTTCAAAAAGTCACTTAATCTTCTTAAACATTTTTGTATGAGATTAGCATAAAAATTGCATTCCCAAACCAAAATGCGACCTTCTGCAAAAGCGATAATTTCTTTTTAGGATTGCTGAGTTTTTTGCAGGGAACGAACAAAATAGTTATTTTGATTTTTTCGTAACAAAAAATCATTAGCAAGATGTCGTTCAAAACAAAACTCGAACATATCGATCAAATCCTGATGCCATAAGCTGTAAAAATCTGGTCCTATTTTTATTTAAATCATTTTTTGTTTAAAATTATTCCGTAATAGGCATTTTGTGGATTTTATTACTTCGAACAAAAATAATCGTTATCGTTATCGATCAAAAATAATCGTTGTTCCTGGATTTAAATTTTTCCTATCATATTTCAGCGATATTTTGTGAATAATCGTTATTCTCGTATTTTCAATTTTTTGTCGGCGATGAAAGTAAAATATTGTATGTATGATCGAAAAATAAATATAACCAAAATATCGATCGAGTATGATCGAAAACTTTTGAATCTTAGAATAACTATTATTTTTGATCGAAAAAGTAAAAATCACAATATAACAACCAAATATGATCGGAAAAATAAAAAATTAAGAATCACGATTATTTTTTATCGAAAAATAAAAAAATTACAAAATAACGATCAGATTAGATGGTAACGATTATTTTTGATGGAAAAAATAATAATCGCAAAATATCGATCAAGTATAATCGAAAAATTGTAAATCAAGGAATAACGATTATTTTTTATCGAACAAATATAAATGAAAAAATAACGATCAAAATTGATCGAAAAATTGTAAATCCAAGAATAACGATTATTTCTGATCGAAAAAATAAAAATTCAAAAATAACAACAATCTTAATCGAAAAAATAAAAATCGATGATTAACGATTATTTTTGATCGACAATAAAATAATGATTAAATTATATTTTTTTTTTAATAAAAATTAATAAAAATTATAATCGGTACAGTCCTTGGTTTTTTGACGACTCTTTTGTAGATAGTAATCAAATAGATAGTAGTAACGACGTTGAGCTGAAAATGTGTTTACATCTAAATGACAAATCAATAATTTACTCCAGCAACGAATTGAATTTCATCATAAATTGATTCTTGCAACGAAAATACTTGACATTCCGCTCTCTTCTGCCACATTTGGGTGAGTATTTTCCACTTCTAATAAAATTTTCGAAGAGAGAAGAGCCCATTTACTTGAAGAAAACTTCGAAAAAATTCTTTTTTTAAATAAGAATTTAAACAAGTAAAAGTGAAAAAATAAAATTATGGTAAATTTTTTAATTTCCAAACAAATAATTCGGGACTTAAATATTCAATGTCGGTATGGCCGTGGTTGGTGCCATATATTTAGTCCCGCTCCCATCTCTAGTATGCAGATTCACTAATGTATGTGTGTACATTTATGACAGTTATATAAAAGGTTTTAAGCTTTTATGGCTGACCACAAAAATTAACTTTATCAGATGAACTTAATTGTGACAGCATCGGCCAATTACATTGCTCGAATATCGAATTTATGATATTTAAAACTTTTTATGAAACTATTGATTATATTTGATGCGATTATAAATTGCGTTCTATTTTTCAGTAATACATTTTTTATATATATATTTTTTTTACATTAGGAAGTGAAATGAAATATTGAAAAAAAAAACATTTATTATAAATATTGCTATAAACTATT
Organism: Anomoia purmunda; assembly: GCA_951828415.1. Classification (NCBI taxonomy): domain Eukaryota; kingdom Metazoa; phylum Arthropoda; class Insecta; order Diptera; family Tephritidae; genus Anomoia; species Anomoia purmunda. Next base: position 8,520,556 of record OX639996.1, read on the forward strand.
TCCCTTTTCAATTTTGTTTTAGGAGGCATCCAAAGTTCTTGCGGTGTTTGCATAATTCAATGATTTCACGTTTTTTTGAAAAATAACGCCAAATGCTCCGTTCAATAAGTTAATTGTTTCATCCAGAATTCGGTACTCAGGTTTTCAACTTTCTCTTTGGCCAGGGTCTTGCTTTACTCAGTTTACTCAGTTTGCTATTTTTGTTTATTTAATTTACGAAATTATTGCAAATATTATAAGTGTGAAAGTTTGTGTGTTTGTGAGTGTGTGTGTGAGTATCTTATTACCTTTTCAGGCCCAAACGGTTGAACGGAATTATATAAAATTAAATTTAGCACACAATAATCTACACTAAACATTAACACATAGGTTTTTTTGAGAGCTGCCACCTGTTTGTAAAAGTTTTAGTCAACTAACTAAATAAGTTAAATCACATATTGTTATATAATGACTGGCTAGATGTAAATTTGATTTAGCGCATATATAATCCGTTATATGGATTAACATAAAATTTTAAAGCGAGATGCCACCTGTTTTAAAGGTTATATTAAAACAATGAACGAAATCAAATATTGCAATATGGGGGTCAATTGAAAGAGGCTTAATAAAGTTTCACATCTCAAATGTTTCGTAAGAATGTTGCCACCTGTTTAAATACAAATTGAGTTAAATTAAAAAAATAAATGGAATTTTATAATATGAAGGCAAACAAAAAGTTAAAAAAAAAACTTATTTTCTAAAATATTTTTGGGTAGGGTTGCCACCTGTTTAAAAAAATTTAAAATTCTAAATCAAATCAAATATTGAAATATGAGTCTCAAATCGAAACGGTTTAAGAAAAGTTTTTATTGAAAATACATATGTATATTGGAGAGAGTTGCCATATACTTAGCACATACCAGTTCATTAATGCTTTAGTGGTAATTTTAAAAATATACATATATCTATAGGTTGAAAATTCCTGAAATGAATTCTGAGTTAAATTTTTTTTGGGAATTGTAAAGTTTCACTCCGAACATCTAAAAAAAAAGTTATTGTGTGAATATTACAAATTTTGTGTTGAAGATCGTGTTATTTCGCAATATGCTATCAACAATTATTTAAGTAAAATTAATTAATAGAATTGTTAAAAAAATCGAAAATTTATGGAACTATCTTAACACAAAAATTCGACAGCATTCCGTTTCAAACAAAAAATGACTCGAAATCTATCTTATTACAAGAATGGAAAAAATCGCGAAAAATTGGTTAAATCAATGCCTAACCAGCCCAAACTGGTTATTAAAAATAAAGGTCTTCATACAAAATATTAGTTTTAAAAATATCTTTCGATATTTCAAAAAACTTGTTGATTGTCCGAGTTTGGATTGTGCATTGAATTTACTCATATTTGACGTTTTACTAGAATATTTTATAATACTGAATTAATTAACATGTTTTGTTTTTATATTTTGGAAGTGCAATAAATGAGTAATTGAAAAAACATTTTACCTTTTTTTTTTAATTGCTTTGGTTGAAATATTTTTGGGAAGGAGCATTTTTTTCTACGGTGTCCGTCTTTGGCTTGGAGCCACTGTAGATGAGAATAAAATTTATAATATTAGAAGATATGAGTAAATATGCTTTAACATAAAATTTTAATAAAACTGCTACTTACCGGCTCTGCCACATATGATAAAAAATTCAAATATTGCCAGATATCAACAGAAATAAGATATTTAAATATAATAATAATTTTCATTGAATAATTTAATACGAATATTTCTGGTACTATTCTCCTTTAGTTTTGTATTAGAAAAATAATATCAGTTTTATAGAAAGTAAGCTCAATCTTCAAATTGGCAAAACTGGCAAATTCGAGTTCTCTTTGAATAAAATATTAAAATTGCATCTTGGATAAATGTGCATGAGAGTTTCTGTATAGGTAACATGAAAACTACCTATTGTAAGGGAGTATTAAAACTCGAATGTCGCTAGTAAGCAAACCCAATGCTACGGCTTATTATAATTTCAGCGCAATTGTAAATTAATTTTGAACTAGTTTACTTTTCATACCACAGATGTTGGATATATGTATTTCGCTTGAAAAAAAAAACTGCAAACTACCTAATTTCTTTAAGCGTCAAGCTACAGCATTTTTCTTGCCTTCGAGCCAATTCCATTCAAAATTTTGCCTCTACAGCAAACACTTAGCACTTCTATTGTATTTCACAAAACTCATAATTTTAAAAGTCATTAAATGATAATCAAAAACAAATTTTGTAACCATTTTTGCATAGCGCCACTCGCACAGCAGCCATATAGTCAGTCAGTCGGCGCAACTCCCTCTCCTAATACCCAACAAACAAAAAAAAAAAAACAATACCACCACATGTGGTCCAGAACTAACGTAATCTTGCTAGTCAACCTAACAGGCGCATACCAGATCAGCCAGGTAAAGAGAAGGAAGCACCAAAAAAAAGAAGTAAATAAATAAAACAACAACAACCAGCAAAACTTAAATTGAACAGAATGACAAACTGTAGTTCGGGTCAAGACACTATAAATCATGACCAGACCAAAGCAAGCCAGACGAGACACGAGCAAAGATGGTATGAGCTGACTTGAGTCGTCGAATTGGTGTGGTGAGGGTAGGCGAGACGAGACGAGTCTGAGAGACCAAATTGTAATCGCATGTGACAGAAGGTATGGTGGAGAAAGAAGGAAGCAAATTTGGGAAATGAAATGCGATCACTTAAATGTCATTCAGGTATTAATAAATGTCAAAACACGCAAAATACACAATGGGTACAGAAGTAGAAGTAGATGACAATAACAACAACAATAACAATAGCCACATCCATGAACGCAACTCAAGAAGACCCAGCGAGCGAGTGAGCGTAAACAAAGCGAAATAACTACAACTCAATTGACGAAGATTGCGTACGCAACGAGTAAGAAACTACGCAAAACAGCGGGGAGTCGGTCGGTCAGAGGGTCGGAGGATCGCCTGAGACGCCGCCGTAGTTGCTGGCTGCGACAAGCGAGGTGAGAGGGAGGAAACGTAGTGGTATCAATGAATTTTAAGTTACAAATCTATTGTTGTGAGTCCGTCTGCCTTTGGTTGGCAAAGAAAGTGCCATTTTGGCTTTTTCGCTAAAATAGATAATTTATAATTTGAGGCCATTGAGGAAAGCAAAAAAAAAAAAACAAAAAAGAAAAAAATTGGGGGGAAAAGTAGAACAAACTTGGTTTAGCTCTACTTTTTCAACGGCCTTTATATATCAATTTTTTCTTTTTGATTGTTTGCACAGCAAACTAAATAGCTATTGTTGTAAAAGATTGGCCCATCCGCTGCACTTACCTACAGACCACAGCCTGGTCTGGGAACGCTTTGGCGAGCGATGACGACCACACACAGAATGATCTCAGTGGCGAGCTATAACTTGCAACATAACATGACCTACATATAGCGAGTGTGCATTGCTCGCGAATTGAAGAAATTCGGCTACTTGCCAAGCGCGGCATAAAATTGCAGGCCCTGTTGGCTTGTTGGCTTGTTGGTTGCTCTCTTGTTGTGGGGGCACAGAAGCTTCTTGCGCAGGCGCATAACATACTATGGAACAATTGTATAATTCATGTTGCACGATCGTGCAAAACTACAAGGCGGCACAACAATCGACAAGCGTAGTGTGTGCGTGGCATGACAGGTGGCGCCAGTCATACAATTTAAAAAAAAAAAAAATTCTGCAGCCCACCACTGCAGCACAAAATTCGCATATTAGCCGCCTGTCTGCCCGCTGTTGGGTCTGTCGGTCGATCAGTAGCCATATGCCGTGCCGCTTAGAACTCTATATCTTGGCGCTCTTATTGTGTAGTTGTTTTTGCAATTGTTATTGTTTTTTTTTATTTGTATGATTGAAGCGAAGAGATTATGACATGGAAGCGCACGATCGCACATTCGAATTGTCCATTGTTTTCCGGAGCATGTGAGTTTATTTGTTGTTCACTTATTTTCCAAAATATGGGACAGTGTCTTCATTGAAGTTGAGAAAAAGGAGCCACATTTGGCGACCTCAGTTAGCAATTAGGATGATTTACATATTTGATGTGGCCCATGGTTTAATGGAAGGAATATGAAAATGTGAGAGTTTGTGTGGTGTTACCTTTTCAGGGTCAAACGGCTAAACCGATTTCTATACAATTTAGCACAAAAATACCTAATACCCTAGTTTGACATATATATGAAGAGAGTTGCCACCCGCTAAAAAGTTATAGCCAATATATTTCTATATGACGACTAGACGTATAAAGTCCGTTATATGGGTTACTATGGAATCAATTTCTTAAAAGGAGTTGCCACCTTTTTAAAAGGTTAAATTCAATTACATCAATAAATGAAATCGAATATTGAAATGTGGGTATCAAACGAAAGAGATAAAGCTTAATTTCCAAAATAATTTTTCAGAAGGTTGCCACCTGTTTAAATGCCAATTAAGTGAAATTAAAAAATAAATGACAGTTTGTAATATGAGTGATAAACTAAAAGTTTTAAGAAAGCTGAATTTCAATTGGAGAGAGTTGCCACCTGTTTGAAAAAATTAAATAAAATCGTAGTAAGTTAAATCAAATCCGACTAATATTATACGCAAGGCTCAATAATGCTTAATTTCTCAAGTACTTTAAAAAAAAGGTTGCCACCTGTTTATAAGCAAATCAAATTAATTAAAAAAGTAAACTATATTGTACAATAAGTTAAATCAAATCCAATAAATATTGTGTGCGAGACTCAATAAAGCTCAATTTTCCAAATAATTTTCCAGATGGTTGCCACCTGCTTAAATGCAAATTAAGTGAAATTAGACAATAAATGACATTTTGCAATATGAGTGACAAACTAGAAGCTTTAAGTAAGCTAATTGAAATTCAGGGAGAGGATTGAGACCTGTTTAAAAAATGAAATAAAATTGTAATAAGTTAAATCAAGCCCAACGACGCTCAATAAAGCTTTTAAAAAAGGTTGCCACCTACATACATATTTATATACAAATTAAGTTAAGTAAATAAATAAACGATATTTTTCAATATGAGAGCCACGCTAAAAATTTTAAGAAAGCGTTATTTAAAAAATAATTTTGGAGAGGGTTGCCACCTGTTTAAATACTTAATCAAAATTATATTAAGTTAAATCACATCTAACTAATATTGCTTACTACTATATGTGCAAGGCTCAACAAAGCTTCATTTCCCAAATATTTTTGCAGAAGGTTGCCACCTGCTTAAATGCAAATTAAGTGAAATTAAAAAATAAATGGCATTTTGCAATATTTGTGCCAAAATGTAAGTTTTAAGTAAACTTCAATTGGGAAGGGTTGCCACCTAATTAAAAAATTAAATAAAGCTGTAATAAGTTAAATCAAATATTCAAATAAGTATGGCTCCCAAACGAAGGTTACAACCTATTCGCTATATTTTCAAAATACTTTGGAGAGGGCTGCCTCCTGCTTAAAAAAATAAAATAAATTTATTTAGGTACTTATTTCATACAAATATAACGGCACGAGGTTCAAAGTAAGTCGGCCTAAGAAAACTTAAGCAAGAAAATGAGATTTCTAAATATATTAGAACTTTCTATATTTTTCTATAATTATGATATTTTCGCGACCTTCCAATTTTAATTTTATGTTTTGCCGGCTCGAGTTTACCGTACTGTAACCGAAATATATTGGACCAGACTTTCAGATGGATGGGACTGAGAAGAAATATGTTGGAAAGAATACACACGATGGCGAGTTCTCATACATACACGGTTTTTGTAAATACAATCTGTTGTTACGAAGAAATTCTGTCAAAATTCTGTATTCTTGTCTTCTTGACTTACCCCGACCGGGATTTGAAACTCTGAGCGAAGCGCGAATACACTACACACTCGGCTACGGCTGGGTTATTATACTTAATACCTAGGCCCGGTTTTTTGTAAACGAGTAGATACAAATTTTCCAACTCGGATAAAAATTCCTTTTCATTGCAAAGGCAACCCTGCTAACATTTTTCATGAAACATGTGATTTTCTTGGTGCTAAATAGGTAGGTTAAACGGGCTGCTTTCGTAGAGAGTTCACTCGGTGACCACATGGCCCATTTTGATGCCCAGAAAGAGATTATCCCCTAGCCGATTTTTTGACAAATCCCATCATCTCCTCCAGTTCGACCGCACCTACGTAAGTCGATCAGGTCTCCGTAGAAATGGTCCCCAAAAATCTGAAGCGCATTTCTCATAGAGCTGGACACTCGCACAGGAAGTGCTTAATGGACTCTACCTCTTCTTTGTCGATGGACAAATATCCCGTTGGTATTCATGGTTAAAGCGAGCGCGCTATTCTGCTTGTGTCTACATGGGCCCACCTGCCGTTGATAGCACTTCCTCAACAAGGGAGAACAGAAATTTCAACGGGAGGCTGTATGCTAAAGCCGGGTTCCTCCAGCATTGCCTCGACTCCTCTTCTCGCACACTCGTCCACTTCCTCGTTTCCAGAAACGCCACTGGGCCCTGGAACCCAGTATTTATTGAGACTGTGTTACCAAGAAAATCGCAGAGTTAGTCGTTGTCGATTTGATCGCCGCTTGACTGCCTACAGCAAAGACAAGCTTTGAGGAAGCATACCCCCCAAATTTTGCCGCTATGTCATTTGCAAAGATCTCAGTTTCGAACACGCTACATTAATCTTGAAGTCTGTATGTTTCCCTCAACGACAGTTGGTGGGAGAAAACTTCAGATCCTGTTCCGGTATCCGCTTTCGAGGTTAAACGGGAAGAATGGAATCTCATAGGAGTTTAGTGTTTTGGTCAGATTCTGAGTCACTTCTATCGGGGAAGTGAACTTTGATGTTGTATATAAATTCGAGCTCCGTAATCTGATAGGCACATCTGTCTTGCTGTATTTTTTGCAAGCAGTGCAGTTATAATTTGACATATGTAAGTCGCCTCTCACCAGACCAGCGCCATCATAGGTTATCTTTTCCAAGATAGTTTGGAGTCGAAAAGGCCCCTCTGAAATTTAGCCGCCTTCGAGAGTTTAGAATTTTTGCCATTAATTGATGGAGTTCTAAAACTATCTATTTGATATTGTTTGTTAGTGGCAAGGAATTTGTTTAACATCGAGCTCAACAGTAGAGGTAATAAAAATCCCCTAAAAATGTCGTGTGGTCAGCTGCCCGTTGATTTGTCTCAATTTCATGGTGCTGTCAAATATTTGGTTGATTGGTTTATATTTAAAAAAAATGCCATATTAATAAAATCAAATATTAATCAAATTAAATTAATTGTTAAACTGAAATTTCCCAAGTATTTTTTGGGGGCTCATTCACAATAGCGTAGTTTTTTTTTTGCTTTACAGCGTTGCATCTCAAGTCGGATCTCATTTTATCGAGTTGACTCAACTCGTATAATTTTGGGAGTTTTTGTTGTTGCTTTTAATGGAATTTGTTATCATACCTTTTACCAATCGGTTACTAAAAAGAAAACAAATGCAGTAGCAAGTAACATCAAAAATTGTAGAAGGGCTTTTTTCTTAAAGAAGAAGTTTCGGCCAAACATCAGGACACATAATGTAAATTATTATTGTTGTTATAAATTTGACACTTGACAAAGTAGTAGAAAAGTTTTTCAGAAAACCAAGAGAAAAATTAAAAACTTTGTCTATTTGCGATTTCAAATCTATCTCTATCTCCTGGCCCTGGGAAAGTAACATCGAAAATTATAGAAAAGTTTTTTCTAATGGCAAACCTGCCCAAGAAAAAACTTCTCACAAAAATCATTTGCCGTTTGTAGTCGGCCCCCACTTTGCGTTACAACATCAAGACGCTCACCACAAATTGTAGAAGAAGTTCGTCCAAACATCAAGCTATGGTGTAAGCGCTAAATTATTATTATTATTATTATTAAATTGAATGCACCATGGCTAACAGCTTGAATGGTGTAGTTTTATTTCTCAAAATATTGAAAATTATTTTTGATGTCAATTTTTTTTTGTAAATTTAAAAATATAATCGTTTAATAACATAAGCCATAAAAGAAAAAAATTTGAGTAAAAATTATTAATTAAAATTATTATTAAAATTTAATAAGCTTGAAATAATCGATGTTAAAACCGACTCAGAACTTCCTGAAGTTTTTCGGGTATGCAGTTTTATGGCCATTTATAAAATTCTAAAATTTCAAAGTGCAAGTTTCAATTCGCTAAAAATGTCTATTGGGTTTTGCTAGTTTCTTCTTGTTGACTATCGAGAGCAATACGGATACCTACTTATATTTGAAAAATATCAGATCTAATGTATCGATATCTACTCGTATCGGAGCTGTGAAGTTATTCAATTCAATTCAATTCCTTATGAACTAAATAAGTTAATTTCTTTTTTGAAATTGTCTCTCATTTTATCAGTTTTTTTAGTCAACAACAGCAGCCCAAATTGACGCAGTGAGATACTCGAAAAATTAATACCACTTCTCAAGTAGTAATCTCGCATATTTTGACTATTCCTTGTGTTTAACAATTAATCGAAAATTTGAGTATCCAAAATCTAATCAGGGATATAAAAAAAATTTTTGCATCGGATTTCACGGAAATTATTTTGATTGAAATTAAAAATTTCAATAAAATAAATTGAAAAGAAAATATTTTAATAAAATAAAAACTAAGAACTTTTTGTTTTACAATAAAAATTAATATATTTTGAAGCTGTTTTTTGCGAATAATTCTCGGCAGTCGGCTGTCTTATGTACATATACATATACAATATTTAAAAGGTAAAGCTTATACTTCGGTAGTTTAAAATTTTTCAACGCATGCACTAAATTAAATTAAAAATGGAAGAAAATTAGCAACAAAAAAAATTACCAAAAATCAACGATAGTTTTGTAGCCACTCGAACTCTAGGTCTTGTTATATTAGGCTACAAAACTGTATCCTCGAAAAGTTTCTAAAAAAATCCGATTAAAAGTTTTTAAAATTCGATTACATTTTTTGTTAATTTCTTGAGTTTTTGTGAGATTTTTTTTACAAAGTTTGAAACTTGGGTTTATAAAATTTATGTTATTATACATAATCTAGTATCTAATATATTTCTATAAAAAATTAATGAAAAAAAATATCAATAAATTGCATCGGAAAATTGAAAAAATCGCTGTCTGATTCCATTCCAACTGTCAAAACCAAATAAGAAAAATATGTGGTTTATAAATAGGGAAAACGTAAACGACATTTTTTTTACCTTTTATAATTTGCGCTTATTGGATGCCGTTATGATTAAACTCAACATCCCATTACAGCCTAAAAGCAGGCAACGTTTTGTTGAATATTTGAAATAATGATTCTAGTGAAATCTGGCGCCTAAAAGCGCGCAACAGAGTTGTGGAATATACGGCTGATCTTGTGGATCGTTGTGGAATGTGATATTTCTGAATGCGAAACGCTACACACATACATACATACATACATACAATAACGTGTACGTGTCTTTGGCGCATGCTCAGAGTAACTGAATTTTTCAAGTTTCTATTTCTAATTATATAAATTTCATCAAAGGAAAGAAAAATAAGCAAATATGAGCAGGAATTTTATATATGACACGGCGGGCGTCCTAGCTGAGTGTGTAGCTTGTGCGCGCTTCATTCGGCGAGTCGCAAGTTCAAGTAACATTAAAAGTTATAGAAAACGTTTTTTTCTAATAGCGGTCGCCATGAAAAAAAAAGATTCAAAAAGTACAACACATTAAATTTTATCCAGGGTCCGTAACAATTACAATTTTTTTTATAAAAATCGCTCTTTCATTATTATTTTGCGACTTCTATCAAATTTTTCATTAAATAACAATTATTTTTGATCTTTATTTTATAAATCAAAAATAACTTTTATAAATCAAAAAAAATCTTACATTTGATTTTTATTTTTTTAATAAAAAAATAACAGTTATTAAAGACTTCTACATATGTATAAACATCATCAATATAAAAATCAGCCGCTGACTTTTGTGTGTTTTTAACTTTTGTTTTTTGATCAATAAAATAAAAATCGAAAAAAATTGCAAAGAAAAATAATTTTTAAATTTGATTTTCGATATACTTATTATATATACTTGACTGTAGAGCATTTTCTGCTTTGTGAATTTTTAATGACAGTTTTTAGAAATAACTGTTATTTTTCGTCCCTGAATTTTATGTATTTATTTGTGTACTGGAAAAAATGTATTTATATGGAGTTAAAACCTGTGAAAAATATAAATTTGTACATTGTGGTGTTGGCTGACCTACATTTGTTTTACAAAAGAAAAAGTCTTGTTAATGGATGATAATTTTTTATAAATACTTTTAAAAATAGAAAGAATCAATGTAGTCGATTTTTATAGCTATTTTTAATGTTTTTTTTTTGTAAATACACAGTGCCGGGGGGAAAAATAGGGACACGAAATGTTTGCATGTTTTCACTATTTTTCTTTTATTTGTTTAATAAATAAATATAGCTCATTGTATAACCAGCGCCACAAAAATTAAAAATTTCAAACTTTGTGGAAAAAATTGGAAAATTTAGAAAAATTTTATCAAGCTTTCAACCCTTTTATTTTTATTTTTAAATTAGAATTTTTTAAAAAATATTTTTTAAACTGCATACTTAGAGTTTTAATGAAATTTGATTGAATTTTAATTTTTTTTCTTTCATGCTTTTATGAAAAATTAATTTTAAAATTATTTAAAAAATTCTCATTTAATTATTAAACATTAAAAAAAACAAAAGAAAAATAGTCAAAACTTGTAAAAATTTCGTGTCCCTGTATCCCACAAAAATGAAATATTTCAAACTTTGTAGAAAAAATTGGAAAACTTAGAAAAATTTCATCTTGCCTTCAAAATTTTTATTTTTATTTTTAAATTAGAATTTTTTAAAACATATTTTTTAAATTGCATACATAGAGTTTTAATGAAATTTGATTGAATTTTAATTTTTTTTCTTTCATGCTTTTATGAAAAATTAATTTTCAAATTATTTAAAAAAATTCTCATTTAATTATTAAACATTAAAAAACAAAAGAAAAATAGTCAAAACTTGTAAAAATTTCGTGTCCTTATTTTACTGTGCCGAACAGTATGAATGAATGTAGTATGAATGTTTTTAGTACCACCAAAATCGGGCTATAAAAGCATTTCTATCCGACTTGTAAATATCTCCTTACACTCCCATTATATGTCTAAAATTTCATCAATGTCGGATCATAAATAGAGATTTGATGAATGACTTGCCTCCAGCGCCACCTATCGTATTTCTTATCGCACCAACATTTTACATTTAAACTTTCCTCAAATCGTACGTGGTTTTTGAATAACTCGACTAAAGGGCTACCTAGCGGATCCTTTTTACGTCAAAGTATTTCTCGTCGCTCTCTTAGTACACTTTTTTAATTTCATCAAGATCGCATCAGAAATATAGACTTTCTAGATATCTCGAACTCAGCTAATAATAATAATAATACTTTGGCGCCTACTGGATGTAGCTCGATGCTTGGCTGAACGTCTGCTATAATTTGTGATGTGCATCTTAACGTTGTAACACAAATTGAGGGACCTACAGTTTTACGCCGACTCCGAACGGCGAATGTTTTTTTTTGTGAGCAGTTTTTTCATGGCAGAAATTAACTCGGAGGTTTGCCATTGCCTGCCGAGGGGCGACCGTAATTAGGAAAAAACTTTTCTATAACTTTTTTTGGATGTTACTTGCGCCGAGCTGGATTCGTACCCGGGACCCACCGAATGAAGCGCACACACTCTACACACTCGGCTACGACGGCCGCCACCTAACGGATTAAAATAAAGCCTATGTCTGTGGCACGGATCTAAGGAATATACTATCCAAATTTGGTTAAAATCTGCTCATCAGTTTTTGAGCCAAGTTGTTACAAATTTTTGAAATTCAAGTAAACATTTTGCAAAATTGTCGCTAAACATCTAATTAGCTCCGAAATCAATAATCCGATTAGAAAATATTGTTCACATAAATTATGAAAAATGTTTGTAGCCCTGAAAGTATTTAACGCGGTACCCGCTGTAAGGGGCAGAGGAATAGGAAAGCCTCCTCTACGTTAAGCAGGCCAGGTGGAGAAAGGCTTAGCTGTCTCTAGCTGTGTTGAAATAGCGCCAATTAAGAAGAAGAATAAATCATAGGAAACGGTATTAGCTTTACATATATCCGAAAAATTTTTCCATTTTTTTATAATCTGATTTCAAATGCTTCTAAAGATGTAAAACGCTTGATAAATGTTGGATATTTCAAGCAAAATGCAGAGCTATGGTAGAATTTTATAGAAAATAAAATTTCAAAAACATTCAGTAACCTTCAGTTTTCCTTCAGTAACATTAAAATTAACATTGCCATTGCTGTTATCCTCATTTTAAGTTAAACTATTTGCTATTCTGCAGAGTTAAATTTTAATCCTGTGCACAAAGTATTTTCTGAGAATAGTGGACTTTAAAATTAAAATTTTTGCAAACAAAAATTCAAAAGAGTTCATCGGAAGTAATCTTGTGAAAACAAAATTTGTCGGCACCCTGTAAGATCATTATCTCACTTGGTGTTTTTCCTATGAATTCTCTATTTCATCTTCGATTTTTATGAATGATACTTATTTGTAAAGACAATAACTGAGGGCACTTTTTGGCAATAATTATATAATAATAATTTAATTTATAATTTTCTATGATGCTAATTGACATAATAGGTTATGCGCCTTTCCAACTATATATCATTCATAAAAATCGAAGATCAAATAGCGAAATTATAGGAAAAAATCAATTTAGTCATTTTAACTGAGTGCAGAAAAATATTTCAATTTTTGAAATCCTTTCAAGATAAGTGTTCAAACCAGGGCCCGAAAATAGTCGTTATTTTGATTTTTTTTTTCGGAACAAAGGTCGTTGACAAGAATTCGTTTAAAACAAAATTCGAATATATTGATCTAATCCTTGTGCCATGTGCCATACAAATCTGACCTTATTTGTATTTAGAAGATTTTTTTGTTTTCAATAATTTCATAATCGTCATTTTGTGATTTGTAACTTTTCGATCAAAAACAATCATTATTCTTGGTTTTTTTCGCTCATATTTGATCGATATTTTGTGCTATTTTTTTCGATCATAAAACATATTATTATCGCAGCCGACAAATTTGTTGGCATTTATTATGATCGAAAAATTGTAAATACAAGAATTATTTTTTATCGAAGAAATAAAGTTCCAAGAATAACGGTCAAATATGATCGGAAAATTTTAAATCAAATAATAACGATTATTTTTTATCGAAATAATAAATATGAAAAATAACGGTCAAAATTAATCGATCAAAATCAATCGATAAATAAAAGCCCAAGAATAACGAACAGATACAAATCAGAAAATATCTTTCAAACTCGATCGAAAAAATTAAAATCCAATGATAACGATTATTTTTTATCGAAAACTAAAAATTACAAAATAACAAACTCGATCGAGAAAAAAAATCACCAAATAACGATCAAACTTGATCGGCAATAATAACGATTAATTTTGATGGGGAAAAAAAGTCAGAAAATAAGGATTATTTTTTATCGAAAAAATAAAAGTCCGAGAATAACGATTATTTTTTATCGAAAAAATCAAAATACAAGAAAAGCGATTATTTTTAATCGAAAAAATAAAAATCGTTTTTTGCTGAATTACCTTTGACCGTAAAAAAGAAAATCAAAAAATAACGATCAAATAATGTCGAGAAATTTAAAAATCATTAATTTTTTTAGAAAAATTTTAACCGTTACGATATATGGTTCAAGCCCTAACTTATTTAACCTAAAATAGGCTTGCTTAAAGTTTTTGTATTAAATCGAATTATTAAGAAATACACGAAAACTAAAAGAAGGTATTTAAATGTGTTTTTGTGATATTCGAATTATGATTTCTTTTCTTATTTCGTCATGTTTATTTTTGTTTAACTGTTGCATAGAATACTTCTTGTCACGACTAACAAATTGACATTAATATATATATAGTATGTATTTACATATAAACAAATATTACAATGGAAAATTTAATACAGATTGTAGAGTGTTTTATACAATTTTTACGTACATATAATTGCGTGTGTGTGTGTGTGGGTGTATAATTAAATCGAAATAAAAACATACCAATGCTATAAACATAAATATGTATGCTACACTTTACATTTATAAAACTTATTTTCTTCTCTTACGAATTTCTAGTACTGCACTTCGAATGCTTACTTATACTCTTAAATATTTTAGGAATATAATTAAATATTTTATTCAACTGTGTGAGTTGAAAGGTTGCGCGCGATAACTATTTATGTTTTTATTTGATATGAATTTGCGGAGAAATTACTTTCTGCCTTCGAAAATTCAATACACATTCGACGCTTTATTTTTAATTATTATTATTTTTTTTTTAATATTTAGTACTAAATTTAATTACATATTTGTTTTTGGTCTATATGCACATATGCCCAATGTGTGCGATGGTGTCATCAACTTTTCAACACACCTAGCAACATTTACTTATTACTTTTTCAATGTTGCAAATGCGATGGATGTGTGTGTTGATGATGTTGCTGCCATATCGCGCTCTCAGCAACATGTTGCGAAAGTGCAGTTAACGCTGATTGTTGCTGCAGATGTGGTGAATGTTGATGTAGGTGTTGTGGTTGTTGTTGTTGCTGTTGCTGCAGGTGTTGGTGTTGCAAATGCGGAAAATGCGCGTGCAAACTATTGCTACCGTGGTTGTTGCTGTTGCTGACTGTATTGCTATTGTTGTTGTAGAAGAGATGCCGTGAATACTGCTGAGGATGCTGATAGAGATCTGCAATAGAAAATTGGAATGCGTGAGTGATTTTTTCGATGTGAGTTTTGTTTTTTCTGTTTTTTTTTGTTTTTTTTTTTAAATATATGAAGTATACTAAACCCATGAGCTGTAGGTCCTGCGAATGCATTGAGTAAGCGGCGGTAAGGAGTAGAAAGATGTAAAGGTTAAGTAAATCACACATACATATACATATCAAAAATGCACACACACACACACACACAAACAGCTAGACCAAATGCATTAAAAAAAAGATATAACGAAAAGAGACAAACAAACTAAAATCAGTGCAATGAATTTCAAAAATACCAAACCATAATAAATAGAAATTTTCCAATTATTTTGGGTTTTTAAACTACGTCACTAATTAAATATTTCGTTCTGTGGGAAGAAGAAAAAAAAACATCCACAGGTAGTAAGAGAAAAACAGCCTGTCTCTCAAATCAACAAATTCGCTGCCACATTGTCTACATGCAACACGAGCGTATAGCAAATGCGCTTCATCCAAAGCTAATGGGAAGATTCTCTACTGATAACCAACAACTTGGCCCATAAAAATTTATCAACCGAATAATCAAGAGAAAAAATCTCATGATTGATTTCGCATACCTTTTTCCACACAAAATCATCATCGGGAAAAATACCTTCAAAACGAATTCGAATTAATTTTCAACTAAAAGCCGCTTTTAAAATACGTCTACGACAATTTACAATGTGATTTGAATATCTCACAGCATTTACATATCCACACAGTCAAACACATACGCGCCCATATTTTATGCCGAAGTGCAGCGACAAAAAAAAAAAAAAAATAAGCATTGAAACAAAAGCAACAAATGAAAATAAATAAATGAACGATTGAATGAATGAATGGCGAATGGCACCTGAGTGCGCTGTATAGCAAACTGTGCGCCTGCAATTGTAGTACCTGATATGGCGGTTGGATCTGCGCAGTGGCGGCTGAGATGGCATTTGTATTTTATTTCGATATATTTTTCTTTTTGTTTCTTTTTTTTTGTTTTTGGTTTGGAATCTGAAGTTCTGTGCAGCTTCACGCATTCAAGATTTTCACAAAGATAAGAGATTTCCGGTCAAACCTTGAAATGCTTTTGGTTGTGGTTTTGCTGCGTTGGACTCTATGGTTATGTCATATATGTATGTAGATAAATTTTCTAAGCGATTACAGCAGTGGCTCGATATATGGGATAGTCAAAATTATTATTTTTTAATCTAGTCAGACAAAAGTAGCCGCTTATTTTTGCTAGAGAATAACTACAGAATTTTTCTAAAAAAAACGTACCTTGTATGAAATTTTAGTCCATCAGGTATGGCATTGCAATCGAAGGTCAAGAGGGTCATAATAGGTATTTGCATCACACAGATATATGTACACACATACTTAGTCTACTAACTGTGGTTAGGAAGATAGTTTACTGGCGACTATCCGTGGGCCACTCGACCAAAAAACCTCTTTAGAAATCGATTTTTATCGATTTAATTTTCACTGTTCACAGCCCCGTAATTGGCCCTATTTTTGATACAGGATAATTTCATACGAAATCGTCTAGGCAGTTAGGGTCAGGTCTTTTTTTTTGCGCAAAATTTTTTTTTCAAAGTTTCTACATCGAAATCGATGAGATATGTATTTTTTTTCTTTTTGTTTGATTTTGAGTTCTTTCGTTGTGAGAAGTTTTCAAAAATTGCCTTAAAAACTCGATTTTGGCGCATGATGTTTTTTTTTTTGAAAATTCAATAATTTTGCAAAAAAGTTACCGATCTTCGAAATTATTTTCTGTTTTTTGGTCGAAGATCCCTCTAAAAGAAAAAAATATGAAACGTGGTATTTTTGAAACAATTTTTTTATACCGTGATTTAAATCAACAAAATTAAAAAAATTTTGACTTCGAAAATTTCAAATTGCATCAGATTTTTGCCGTCATATTTTTTTCTTCAAAAACAACACATACCAAAAAAAATTATGCAGTAGCCTCCATTAGCCCAAATTCGATTTGGGAGTTATGATTTTTTAAAGCCATAGTGTAAATTATTTAGTAATTTTAGGCTTCATTTATTACAAATTTTTTTTGGTACACATGTTAAATGTTAACAGAATATGAAAATAGGCTTAAAATAAAGAAATACGTGTATTGCTGTAACCCGCCAGAATTTTGAGAAAATTCAAAGGACCGGTTCACTTCTAATGAAAAAAATAAAAGAAATGAAAAAATGAAATATTAATAATATAAAAGTATTACATTAGAAGTGAACCTCCACGGTCCTTTGAAGCTTAAAAATCGATTTGCTCAGGTTTAAGATTATTCTTCATTTAGACAGCTAAGACCGCTATTTACTTATCTTTCACATAAAGTGTATTGAGAAAATCATCAAAAAATAAAAATTATTTTAAAATTAATTGCACTAATAAGTTAAAATATTTTAGTTTCCATAAAAGAAGATATTACTTTCCTTATTTGTTTTTTTTTTTGATTGTTATTAAACCCGCGACTGTTGAATAATTTATTCTGTTCTTTCTGGCTTAGCGCATTAACGCCGCAACAGTCAAAAAGTCTGGCTTCAAGAAAAGTTGAAATCGAAACAAACTCACAGCCAGATCGGCGGCCACTCAACGGTCAGCCAGTCAGTTCAGTCAGTTCAGTCAGTCAACTCAACAGCCCCACCGACGTAACGTCTCTCGGACTTGACCGAACCAACACAAACCCAAATGTCTAACTCAACGTCTGTTCAATTGTCCGTCCGTGTAATTAATGATGACCCACTCGAATTCCTGTTGCCTTCCAATGCTCATTTGTCGCACAGTTCAATACTTATGCCTTGACGTCTTCAACCATTTGGTATGTGTGTATATTTGTCTGTGCACTTTGTGGCCCAACGTCGTGGTCCCACTCATCACATGTCTTCCTGCCATTCTTTGTTTACTTTTGGTGTCGTAAGTGCCAATAAACACGTGATTTACTTTGACAATTCCGAAGGGTTCACTGCCAGGCAATCAGGCAAGGCGGCCAGCTATCGTACGTACATACAAAAGATACATACATATATAGACACCCTGTCGGAAAAAAGCACGCAGTCTAAAAAATTTAGCAATTTAAAAAGTATTTGGTAGTAAACTGCTTTAAAATCATTTGTATGTTAAGTTAACTGTGCTGATGTAACTTGCATCCAGTTTATACGAATTAATATAATTTTTCTGTGAAAATATATTTTCAATAAATTATATGTATACCTTAATAAAAATGTAATTAGTTTCATTAATTATCATTTTGTAGATAAATACTACCAAATATATAAAGGTTTAAAATATCCAAATATCGAATTGAAACTGTTTTATGAACTTTGAATTTAAAAGTATTTTTTTTCTATTTAGAACTTTGGCTATTTTCTTAAATTTTCTATTTTGTTTACATAAAATGGGGAAATTAAAAAAAAAATCGCAAAAATTCTGAAAAAAAATTTCTAACCAAAATTTCAAAAATTGGAAAACTTAATAAATTGCTTAAAATATGCAGAGTTATAGTTGGTTGAAATGAAACTGTTGAAACTGTTGAATTCTGATTTGAAAAAATTTTTTTTTGAATAGCTGGTCGAAATGAAACGATTATTTTAACTTTGATTTTAAAAGTATTTTTTTGTAGAATTTTTGCCTTTCTTTAAGTTTTTTTATTGTATTTATTTTCTTATTTACATAAAATTAGGAAATTCAAAAAAAAAAAAAAGCAAAAATTTTGAAAAAAATTGTAAATTGAAATTAAAAAAAATTAAAAAATGAATAAAGACTAGCTATATATATTTGGTTCAAAATATGCAGAGCTGTAGCTGGTCAAAATGAAACTGTGGTTGAATTTTGATTTTAAAACTATTTTTTTTTTATTTAAAATTTTTTCTATTTATCTATTTTTTATTTTAGTTATTTTTTTGTTTACATAAAGTTAGGAAATTAAAAAAAAAAATCTAAAAAAAATATAAACCAAAATTAAATTAAGTCAGATAAATTAAAAAAGAGTAGCTATATATGTTTGGTTAAAAATATGGAGAATTGTAGCATATAATTTTTTGAACTTTGTTAATTTTTGTAAAATTTTTGCCTCTTTTTAAGTGTTTTATTTTAGTAGTTTTTTTGTTTACATAAAATTAGGAAATTAAAAAAAAATCCGAAAAATTCTGAAAAAATAATGTTTAACCTTTTAAAAAAAAATAAATAAAGAAAGGCTATTTATTTAATTTAGCCATTTTTTTTTAAAGTTTTTCATTTTAGCTTTTGTTTTGTTTTCATGAAATGAGGAAACTTAATCAAATCGCAAAAATTCTGAGAAAAAATTTCAATTAAATTTAAAAAAAAAATAAAAAAGTTAATGAGAACTAGCTATATTTATTTGGTTTAAACAAAAACGTTTAAAAAGAAATTAAAAAAAATCTGAAAAAAATTAAAGTAAAAACCACAAAATTAGCGCCATCTCAGAACGCCACCCAACTAAAAATTAAAAAAAAAAAATGTGTGATTCGGCTCAGAAATGGGCAGATTTGAAAGTAAATAGTTGGTAGATAATAAGACTAGTTTTAAACTAGTTAAAAAAAAAACGGAATTTCAAATAGTTTTGTTATAAAAACATTTTATTGCAGCTGGAAAAAAAAATAATTTTTAAGTTCTTTCTGCCAAATTTATTTAGAAATAGTGAAAATCAAATACAGAGTCAACTTACTCCTTGGGGGGCATCACCATGTTAATAAAGTCTTCTGCTTATAAGAAAAATCGAAAGGATTTCAACAACTTGTAGTTGGTAAAAAAGTACTTTTTAAATTGTTTTTCAAAGTAATTCCATTTCCTACAGGGTATCTTCTTGTGATTATGTGCCTGTGTGTGTTATCTCATCGCATCGCCCATTAAAATGCTGCTCATTAATTTTAAAATTAGGCGCGTTTTCGAAATGAATGAAGGCCTCCAACTCACAGCTCCAACCAAAAGCAAAAAAAAAAAAACAAACACACCAACTCCTGCTGCCACAGCTCCGCAGACGTCATTCCCATACACTTGGCATATTTGTGGCTTGGACATTCGTTGCTTTATTTGGCTGCTTGCGCTATTCAAAAAGTGCCCGCTCGAGCGAGGGAAGGCGGTGGATACTTTGCTTATGGTGCTGTTGGTGGTGGTGGTGGTGATTTTGGTCAAAGGTGGTTGGCGGGTGGCGGCTGGGTGGATGGGTGGATGGGGGGAGGGGTCTACCGTGTGCGCATAAATTAATTAAGTCGGTCGGTCGGTATGTGTCGACCTTTTGTCTGGTGTTGCAACATACAGCAAAGACAATAAAGAGACACCGTTGGGCCAACAATACAAACACAAACACAAAAAGAGACAAACAAACAACAACAAAGAAAAGACAACGCCGCAGCAGCAGCAGCAATGAAAGTTTTAAAGTCAACTGCGGCCGACAACAAATGCAAAGACAAAAGGAAGTGGCAATGCCGGTATGCCTCATCTTTTATGTACATATATGAGTGGGTGTGTGTGTGGGTGTGTGTGCATGCATGGATGCCACACATCAGCGTCCAATACACATGTGGCTGGCCAGCAAGCAAAGAGTCCATGCAAGTATGCGCCTTTGTCAAACTTAAGCAAAACTTACGAAGTTTGTGAATTTGGTGATAAATTCAAAAATTACCGCTGCCACTTTTATGTTGCGTTGTTGTATGCAGCTCTTGGATAGGCATGCCACATGCCACGCGTTGTATGCTCGTATGGTATGTACATAAGTAGTATGAGTGGTGGTCGTGGTGTTTGTGAGTCATTTGCATATTGTGCGGCCTCATTTCTGGCATTCTGATTATGAAAGATGCTGCGCCGCTGATAAATGATTGCATTGCGCATAATAAATTTTCAAAAGCTCAGTGGCGTTACGAACATACGAGTAGTACATGCGGGCATACATATGCGTTGTATGGCTGTATGTATGTATGTTGGGGTATCGCAGAAATCATAGAAAGTCCTTTGAACTATGCGGATTGTCCTTCCAACCCTTCTAATCTGGCTATATGCATAGCCTAGCTGTAGTTTGGTGGAGCTTCCGTTCCAGCTGTGTGACAGCCCGCAACTGGCGAGTGGGGTTTGCGATTTGGGTTATTCGTTTTTTAAGTTTTCACCGCTGGAAGTCGCAACTTTTCGAAACGACCATTTGTCTTTCGATTGATATAAACTGATCTATAATTAAGATACCTAGAAAAGTTTGCACTGAGAACTGGAAGAAATTTTTTTTTGTAAAAAAAGCAGAAGTTGATTGAACTGAAATTTGTCTTTTATTGAACTTACAACAATAAATACTTAATAGTACGGTATTTAATTATTTTGTGGTCGGTAATATTGTATGTGTTAATCTTTTTTCGGATATTGCATGGAAATAAATTTTTGTTGTGAATTTTTAGAAATTTAATTTTCAATTAGCTAAAGTTTTTGTTAAGAGCTACCAGGGAGCACTAATCAAAGTTTGTCCCAAGAAGATAATAAAGAAGTCGCGCGGCCCTCCTTGTTCGTGCTCGGATCTAAATAAACTGCCAAGCGAGATGCCTCAGAATCATCCTAGGTGCTTTACAAAGATACCCTGAGTACCTATAAAAAGATTAGATTAGAAAACCAAAGCAGAGTTCGTGGAGAGATTTTTGCAGCAGAATAGCGGCTACATCGAAGAATGGTACGACCGCCACCATCCTTCCGGACACGGACCGAGTACACAACCCCCTGGAACCCCTACAGCCTCCATGTGATAAAATTGCGCTCGCTCGTACTTGTGAGGTTAAAACGGAACGAGGTTATTTGACGTACATACTTAAATTGTAAAAGAGCAAGCCGGACTATTGTCGCAGCTTCAAATGCGAAGAAGAAGAAAAGAATGTAGAGCACCTCATCTGCCATGGCCTAGCACTTAGTAGCTCGGAAAAACCATTTCTGCAAAACCTTGCGGAGATATCGGAAATCAAAGTAGCCTTCATAGTTCAAAGTGTTACTTATCGGCAAGAGATTCTTCGTTGGAGTTCAAAGCTATCGGTGATTCTCAGATAAATAATATGTTCTATTATCAGTTTGCTTGATTAGTGCAGATACTTTGCTTTAATATATTTTTTTACTCATTCATTTTATCAGTATACTTACAAAGATAACTTTACTTAATATAGTACTGCAAACCGATAAATCAGTATACAAATTTATGAGATCCCAAATAAAGTTCCAGCTAAAGGGTGGTTAAATTTTAAGGGCCGATATTGCATGTGAACCACACCTAAACGTCAAGTCTTTTCTGCATTTCATTTGACATTTCTCAATTTCAGACTAACTCAATTTGAACATGGAAAGATACACAATCGAGCAATGTGTTAAAGTTATTCAGGCTTATTATGAAAATGGGCGTTCAAATCAAAATGCAAAGTCGACTATAACATTCTATTGGGTGCTCTCTGCTTAAGAAATAAATCTATAAATCTAAATATATGTATGTACATATGGGTGTATTCCTAGCGGACAGCACATCCATCCGCAATGCCTCTAAATTGAAAGCATGCTCATAATTCACTTTCCTTTGCGCCCAGTACGCTGCTAGGCAAAGTGGTTAAATTCTTAAGCAGGCATTAAAATTGCGTGAGCCAAAACGAATTAACCTCTCGCTGTGCTCAACAGCAAGCCATCCGCCAAGTATTCTATTTCCTGTATTCATTTCACTGCATGGCTGATGGTTGGTGGTTGGTGGTAGTGGTGGTGGTGCGAAATCACAAGAAGGTCAGAATTAAGGAAGAAAGTAAGCGCCTCCTGGCCTGCGAGTAGATTAGTCATCACACTACATTAAAATGCAGAGCGTTAAGCACTCGATCGTCTATTCCACTGGCTATGTACGGGTATGTATGTATGTATGTGTGTATGTAGTAACTGCCCTGTCGGAAAAAATACAGACAGTCTAAAAAATTTAGCAATGGAAAAAGTAGTTGGAAGTTGCTTTGAAAAAAATGTGTGTTAAATTGATTATGTTGATCTAACTTGCACCCAGCATATACATATGTATTCTCTTAATTTTTTCCTGTGGAAATATATATTTACAATAAATTATTTGTTTAGCTTAAAAAAAATTCCTAATTATTATTTGTTTTAAATAAATACTAGCTATATATATTTGGTTTGACACATGCAGAGTTATAGATGGTCGAAATGAAATTCTGTGTTTTTGAATTTTGATTTTAAAAGTATTTTTTTTTAGAATTTTTGAGATTTTTTTAATAAATTTTTAGTTATTTTTTATCATAAAGTTAGGAAATTAAAGAAAATCGCAAAAATTCTGAAAAAAAACCTAAAAGTATTTTTTGTTTAAGTATTTTGTTTCATTTATTGGTTTTAACATAAAGCTAGGGAATTAAAAAATGGCAAAATATCTGAAAAAACCCTAAAAACACTTCAAAATGAAACTGTTTTTTAAATCATGATTTCAACAGTATTTTTTGTTTGAGAAGTTGTTCAATTTATTTTTTTTATTTTTTTATTTTTACACTTTTTTATCATAAAATTAATCAAGAAAATTAAAAAAACCGCAAAAGTTCTGAAAAAAACTAAAGACAACTATAAAAAGAAACTGTTTTTTTGAATCATGATTTTAAAAATATTTTTGGTCTTAGAAATTTTGCCCCTTTTAAGTTTTTTATCTTAGCTATTTTTTTTTAACATGAAATTAAAAAATTAAAAAAATTGTGAAAATTCTGAAAAAAATTAAAAAAAAATTTAATATGTAACTGTTTTATTTTGAATCATGATTTTAAAAGTACATTTTGTTTTAGAAATTTTACCAGTGTTTTTTTTTTAGCTTTTTATCTTAGTTAATTTTTTTTAACACAAAATTAAGAAATCAAAAAATATTGCAAAAAGTTCTGAAAAAACTTTAAAATCAAGCGATAACTCAGCATGTTTTGAACCCCAAAAAAAAAAGAACACAAAACCTTTCCCATAGTAGAAATTTATAAATGTGTGTTTGAGCTCCGAAGAAACATCCTAACCTTCTCTAAATTTAATGAAATTTTTTGCTGTAAAGCAGTGTAATTGAACAATAAAGCGACATTCTCAATATTTTCGAGAATTGCCGAAATAGTGGTGTAATTATTTTTAATTTGTATACAATATTGAAATTAAAATAGATTTAAACGAAAAAATACAAATTTTATAATTACTAAAAAGTAGACTGCAGATATTTTTAAATAATTGGAAATGGGCAGGTTTGAAAGTAATTTGCATTTATATTAATTTTCAAATAGTTTGAAAAAAAAACGAAATTTTAAAGAGCTGGAACTAAAAGTGTTTTATTGTAGTGGGGAAAAAACTAATTTTGATATACTTTCTGTCAAACTAGTTGAAATCAAATGCAGAAATCCTTCTAGTGCATTGCCGGGCTAATAAAGTTAGGTTAGGTTGAGGTTGCAGCTGGCAGTGAGCCAGCACCCATATGCTCGCAATTGGGACTGTTGTGATACTACTTGTATCCAGATTTTTAGCTCTAAGTCTCTCTTATTTAATTAGCCGAATCCCGCCCCAAGGAACTTCTGTCGCCTCCCGCAAAGTGCGATCACATATTAGATGCCTAATTGTTCTGGCTCTTCCCTCGTCAAAGCAGCTTTAACAGAAATCGTTGTGGGAGACTCCTATTCGTTCGGCGTGTCGCCCTATGCCCTATGCATACTCCCATAGCTAGGTAGAATTATCTCCTGCTTAGCGAGAGGAGTTCTTGGGAATAATGCTAGTTGCTTACAAGAAAAAAGAAAGAATTTCAAGCGCTTGTAGTTGGTACTTTTTAAATTATTTTTGCAGCAGTTCTTTTTCCGACAGGGTACTAGAATAAATGTGTTAAGTGTCTGCAGGCAACACCCAGGGGACCATTGCCGCAGTCTCCGTGGAAAAGTGGACGGTCTGTTCAGGCGAAGGCTTTGGCAGGATTCAATGTTGCCAATGCTGCTGCTGCCGGCGTTCAGTTAAGCTTAATGGATTCTGATTGAGATTTAATTATTTCATTTAATTTTCTAGATGACTTCACTAATGGGTGTTTGCGATTGCAGAGAGCGAGAGAGTGTGTGGGTGTTGGTATGCTGCTCCGCTGCGATGCTGGACTTAGATAGGGTATGTTAAAAATGCGATTGTTTAACGTAGTGAGTGACTGACGGCCGAGCGATTGAGTAGCAATCAACCCCTAAATGCCCAACCAACTTCAGCTATGCACTTTTTTCGCCCCCCCCTTGTAGTTAATGAAGTGGCTAATTTCTTGGGCAATTATCTGTGGCGGATCATTTTAATTGATTTTGCGCGCAAACTAATTGTTTGATGGCTTAGAAGGGTTAAGCAACTGGGTGAACGCCACTAAAAATCAAAAATTACTTGCAGACAATTAAATAAAGATAATTCAAGCATTTCTCTATGCATACATTTTTTTTTTTTTTTTTTTTTTTTTTGTTTAAGTAACTAGCATTCAAACTCACCTTGAGCTCCCGCTACGTGGCAAGCATGCGTAAATAGAAAATTATTTTTGAAATTATTCCAATACAATTACATGAGAGGAAACAGTCTAATTTACCTATCCCCCACACTCGGCACAAAATCACGCACAGTCCTGACCTTTACAATACACGCCATCAGCCGTTGTCGTACGTCCCACTCGCATCTCTTCACTTCTTTCTGCATTGTAGGCGAAAGTATCGCCATTCATCCGATACATCCCCTCACTTGGAGCGAATGTTCCAGCAGCGAATGGATGCAGTTGATTTGGTGGCGTTTGAGGCGGTGTCACAGCATTCGATTGGCCGACATAGCGTTGCTGTGTCAGCTGTGTCAGCTGAGTTAGCGGCAATACGGGTGATGTAGGTTGCATGGAGATGGTGGCAACCACCGAGGTTTGTTTGATTGCTGCTGGCGTTGCATAAGTTGGTTGCATATAGCTAGTGGCGGTCCATTCACGTTGCATGGCATTGGTGTTGGAGTTAAGGCCAAATTGTAATGAGTATTTCTCATCGGCGGCAGTATTAGCTAAGCTCCATATACGTGGTCTTCCGTTGGGGGTGTAGGGGAACTCCTCTTTGATATAACTGTATCCGTTGGGGATGTACGGATCTGTCATGGATGGATATTTGGGATTTTCATAAGGCTGATAGATAGCTGTGGAGTGCGACTGCGCTTCTGTTGACGCTGTTGGTGATGGTGCTTTGTTTAACTGCACTAAATCTAAGGCCTCTGAAATGCAGATTGAATTTATTAATGTTAAAAAATTATTTCTTTATTAGAATTTAACAGATTTACGATCACTTTAGAATCCATAGTACATTAGAACAGTAGAAGGAATTGATTACATTTTTATTTTTTACCCCCAAAAAGTGGAATGCAGTGCTGAGAATTCCATTCGGATTTTTCAACTGTCCGGGCAAAGTTAAACGAAACATTCGAATATCCTGATATTACTACAGCTTCCGGATATTCGGATTTGGGGATATAAATATAATATTAGGATATTCGGATATCAGAAATTAATGAAATGAGACATATGCCAAATAAATCAATGGATAATAGGGAGCGCAAAAATGTTTCGGTGTTAACCGAAGGTCAGAGAAATAAACGGCGGTATTACTTCTTGTGAAGTTTAGTAACATTGTCAATATAGGTAATTGCAATGATACGGCATAAAAATATTTATGTACCACGACTACTACAAGTCACTATCCCAAGTATAACTCTCGAGTTGTCTTATTCCATTCGTTCACTAACGATGTGTGCGCTTTTGATAGTCGCGGAATAAGATACGCCAAAAAATTATTTATTGATTGTTATAATTGTTTATCAATTCATTGATTTTTTTATATCCAAATAAACGAATATTAACCGGATCTTCGTAAATTCGAAAATCTGAGTAATTTCACTAACAAATACTAACCAGATATCCATACTATCCGGGTTTCCGAATATGCGGGTAGTACCAGCCCTAGTGGTATGTAACGGGTGAAAGAGTTGCCCAAAGATAGTGTCTACTAGTGGAAAACCCTAATTGACAAGGAATGACTGAAATTATTCGTTACAAAAATCAGCATCTTCTATACCATCAGCAAAAAATAATTAAACCACAAATTATTAAAAGTAAACTAATAGAAAATCAAGTGTCACATTCAAAGTGAGATGAAGGAAGTTTGCAGTCACTGCAACTGACAGTGATAGGCAGTTGCATATTACACTTTTTAGGAAAAACTCCTAAATAATAATTTAACCAAATATCACAACTTTTACTTAATTTAAATTTTTTACTTTCTAGCAAAAAAAAAAAAAATGTTCCCCATTTGTAAATTTCCGATTACGGCTGCTTGCTGAAACTTTTTTGTCATTGGCAACAGCGCGGTCTGTCACTCGTGGTATATAAAACCCAATTTGTTGTCAGAAATCCTCAACGTAATCAGAAGATAGCGTCATTTCAAAATATCATTATAGCCATTTAGCGTACAAAATGTGTTCTTTATTAAGGTGGTTACATAAATCCAGACAGTTTTTCAATGTTAAAAAATTCAAAATTATATTCCAGGACATAGAATAAATTTTTGTGTGAGTGTGAAAAACAATATATTTTTTTTAACTAGATTTTTTAATCATAGGTTTTCGAAAAAATTTTATAGGCAACATTCTTGAACTTTTTCCGCATGTTAATTTTATTATACCTTCCTTAACTTAAATAGAAAAATTTCTTCAATATTGGCAAGATGGCAGCTCTTTTATAAATTAACTTCAAATATTTTTTTTTTTTTTGTAAATTTGTATATACATATGTATAGGAGATACATTTACTGATTTCATTTACATTATTAATTAACTTGCATTTTGTTTTTCAAAGATACCAACTCCCTCAAAATTGATTCCATACTAAGCCTTCCGTAACCTCTTTCAGTTAACACTTGTATTATAGCTTGATTTATCTTATCTCTCTTATTTGGTTTCTTACCCTCTCGAAAAATATTTCTCAAGCTAAATTTTCTTGAACATTTTTCGTTTGAAACCATTATTGAAGAATCTTTAATTAAATACAATCAATATTGGAAAAAAGGTGGGAAACCACTTCAAAAATATTTACGTTCCAACGCTTTCGTTTCTCACCAACATTTCTCTATATCAGTTAGTTTATAAATTTTATTAAAATAAAATTTTAAGCGTAATGCCTTTGAACCACACACTGTTCTTTGTTTGATTTAAATTCGTATAATTTTAGTTAAGTTCTGAAACAGGTGGCATCCCTCTGCGAAAGTATTTCTGAAATCAAGTTTAGTTTTGCACCCGTATGGTAAAATTCCATTTAACTTATTAATTTACTTAATTTATGTTTACACAGGTGGCAACATTCTATCAAAATATCTTACAATTCGTTAAGTTCTGAAACAGGTGGCATCCCTCTGCGAAAGTATTTCTGAAATCAAGTTTAGTTTTGCACCCTTATTGTAAAATTCCATTTAACTTATTAATTTACTTAATTTATGTTTACACAGGTGGCAACATTCTATCAAAATATCTTACAATTCGTTAAGTTCTGAAACAAGTGACATCCCTCTGCGAAAGTATTTCTGAAATCAAGTTTAGTTTTGCACCCGTATGGTAAAATTCCATTTAACTTATTAATTTACTTAATTTATGTTTACACAGGTGGCAACATTCTATCAAAATATCTTACAATTCGAGCTTTCATTTGAAATTGATATTGCAATGCTTGATTTCACTGATTAATTTTATTGAATCTAATGGCGTTTCCTTTTCTCGAAATAAATGTTGCCCTCTTGCAGTGTAACTTTTGAATTAGGTTACCTCTTACACTTTGCTTTATCAGAAGCCAATATTTTGAAAAAAGTACGCCCAACACTATGAAAATTCTGACGAAAATGAATGGAGCAACTTTTTGACGGGGAAAAAGTCGGCATAGGTTTTTAAAAAGATGTTAACTCCATTTAAAAATTGCTAGTAGGGGAACCCATACAACACCACCTGTTGGGTTGTAATTGAATTGAACTGAAAAACAAAATGTGCCCCTACAGCGCCACCTATTGAGAATGTTTCAAATTGTCTCTTTCCTAAGCTTTCGTTCCGCAATTACGAAGTAAAATGATGAAGAAAGTACTCCATTTGGTCCAATTTAATGAAATGGACAAATCAAGTCGAATCTTTTAAATACATATACTTGAAAAATTCAGCAGACGTTGTCCTACCTATATTTTTTTTTATTAATTGTCCTTTGTAAACCAGAAAACGCATTTAGGTCTGAGTCATATAACAGGTGGTAACACTCTCAAAAATTTACGTATGCACCATGTCCTCGCCGAGCCGAATAGTTTCACACTCGTATTTTAGCGTTTCATATCCTTCTGCATAATTAAATTAAATTTTATTTTTCAAAAAGGGGGCAACCCTCTTCAAATTATACGTACATACTTTCTCCTCAGCAACACGGACACCAATTTTTCACACATAGCGTGTGTCAATCCTCACACAAATATAAGTACGCTCCTTGTCGTCCCCGATGCATACAGTATTATACATTACTTTAAAAAAAAGTGGCAACGCTCTTTAAAACATACAAAACGATATGCAAAACGAACCGTCTCAAACACATATTTGACTATTTCATATTTGCAACTTGTGTATAATTTGTATAAATTCGAATTTTCATGCAGATGGCAACATTCTTTAAAATAAGGCTAGCTATAAACCTCCTCCTTCGCAAGACGTACAGTTGGACACCGGTACTTTAATATTTCACGCAGTAACTTGCGTATAATTGAAATAAAGTTTTTAGGCAGGTGGCAACCCTATACATGTTATAAGCCTTCTTCTTAGTGAATCAAACAGTGTGGAAGCGGTATTTTCGTATTTCATATGTATACTTTGATTAAATTCAGATTTTCAATCAAATCTCCAAAATATAGATATAAACCTTTTTTTTGCCGATATAAACCGTTTGACATGCAAATTTATATATTTCCTGCATTTTTTATAATCTAATGTAATTCGCATTTTCAATCAGTTGGCAACCCTCTTCAATAAGCCTTCTTCTCAGCGAAACGAACCATTTGATACTCATATATTAATATTTTATAAATTTGTGTAGGATTCAATAATATTCGAGTTTTAAACATGTGGCAACCCACTGTAAAATATATGTATGAAACTTCTCTTCACGGAGGCGAAACTCTGGACAGCCATATTTTAATATTTCATATAACTTGTGCATATGCTAATAAATTTTGACTTTTCAAACAGCCGGCAACCCTCTTCAAATATATCTAGGACAAACGTTTTTCCTCAGAAAACGAACCATTTGATACTCATATTTTAGAATTTTATAAATTTATGTATAATTTAATAATGTTCGATTTGCAAACAGGTGGCAACTCTTTGTAAAACATATGTGTTAAGATTCTGCTCGCCGTTGGACATCTATATTTTAATATGACATAATTTGTGCATATTTTAATTTTAATTTGACTTTTTAACAGGTGGCAACGCTCTACAAAGTGTACCTATATACTATGTACCTCTACATATATGCGATAAACCTTTTCGATCAAAGTTGCGCCCATAATCTCATATTTCATATAACTTGCTTATATTTTAAACCAATTTGACTTGTTAACCAGGTGGCACCTTTCCCCCAAGCATAAAATATACTTTTCGACCGGTTCTCATATCTACCAAATATACATATGTAAAAAATTTCATAAAAATCGGTTAGGTCATTTCGGAGGAGTGCGACCACGAGCACCGTGACAGGAGATTTTTATAAATAAGATAAATGATTGTGCACTCTAATCGATTCGAGAAATCGGTCGTGGACCGGGATATTCATTTGATCTCGCTAGAAAGATGACCTTGCGCCGAAATCAAGCATTATTTATTAAACATATATTTGATTTGTATGTAGAAACTCTGACCATCTCCGCTACTCCTTCCATTATGGACCTTCACTGACACTTTCACTAAACTTCATTATAATGATAATGACAAAGCTGTTGATGGCATAAAAGAGGAATGTTGCAGACAGTTCTCATTAGGGTGGTGGTGAGCAGCATTACACTCACACATACACACATATTTACACATACATATGTACATATGAATATATGGCATACATAAATACTCGTATGAGAGATGATGAATTAGAAATTTTTTTTTTTGGCAGCACGCCGCCGCATCAAGTTCTATATTTGTGTATGTGTGTGTCTGTGTATGTATGTATGTTTGATCATATGAATATATAAAACACATTAGAGAATTTATTAAATGCATTATATAATATACAAATCTACAACCACATTTGTTTGCACTTTCATTTATGTGCACTTGTGCAATGCACGTGCCTGAGTTGCTGTCATATTAAAGTAATATTTATATGTAGCATAAGAGTTTGTGCAAACGTCAAAAGGGTCATAGTAGCAGTGACAAAAACAACAACAAAATCATATTCGGTTTTCATTTTCATTTAGATGCGGCCGGCCGGCCACTCATGCACACAAGTGCACTTCGTCCACCGCGTTGAGGGTGAAAGTTGAAGGACAACACGACATGCATACTTGGATTGTTGTTGTTGCTGTGCATATCTACAAAATGTATATGTGTGTGCGTGTGAGAATGCAAATAAGTACATACATATAAACCCTGTCGGAAAAAAGTAGAGTAATATTTTTTAGGTAAATACCAGCCACTTATTTAAATGCAGAGTTACCACTTCTTGTTTTTTAATTTAAGTTTTGAAAAATTTTTTTTTTTAGAATTCTTGGGATTTTTTAAAAAATTTTAATTTTAGTTACTTTTTTAGCATAGAATTAAGAATCAAAAAAAAAAATCGAAAAAATGCTGAAAAAATGTAAATCTAAAATTTAAAAAAAAAAATTATTCTGACCAGCTCTCAGCTTATTTTGAACCAGGCGCTACAAGTTTTGTGTCACTTGATTGCTTTTTTTTTTGTTTGCCTGTAAAATAGTGCAATTGAACAAAAAATCGGCACTCACAATACTTTCGGAAATTTACGCTCGACATAGTGATGTCATTATTTTTAATTAAAATTAAAATATATTTTTGGATTAAAAGAAAAATAAAATTTTTAACTGTTACCGTAAAATAGACCGTATATACATATTTTTAAATCGTGGAAAACGGACAGGTTTGAAAGTAGTTGGTTTGAAAGGAACGGAATTTTAAGTTGCTGAAACAAA
Source organism: Anomoia purmunda (assembly GCA_951828415.1). Taxonomy (NCBI): domain Eukaryota; kingdom Metazoa; phylum Arthropoda; class Insecta; order Diptera; family Tephritidae; genus Anomoia; species Anomoia purmunda. The sequence continues at coordinate 8,552,671 of OX639996.1, forward strand.
AAACATTTTATTGCAGCTGAAAAAACACTAATTTTGATGTTCTTTCTGTCAATCGTATTTAAAAGTAATTGAAATTAAATGCAGCTTAAGATAATTCACTTCCTCCTTGGAGGACAACGCCAAATTAGTAAAATTAGTTGCTTACAAGAAAAAATAAAGAATTTCAATCACTTGAGGTTGGAAAAAAAATAATTTTTGAATTGGTATACTAATTCTATTTCCTACAGGGTAAGTATGTAAATACCTAGCATTTATGTAGCGTGTGTGTGTTTTTTTGTTTTATTTTTGTTTATTGGCGCTCACGTGACGCTTAACGTCGTCATGCAAATATATTTTTACAATTGAGGCCTGTTTGTGATGTTGTGCTTCCGCGTTTTTGGTTACACTTTTCAAAAGTCAAAATAGATAAATATGTTTTTAAGTAATCGAATGGCGGCAACGTCACATGTGAGATGTCTGTTTGACGACGCATAATAATCAGTCAAAGTCAAAGTGATATTAATACTTACTTATGACGGGGAAGGGTGCTCTGCGTGTGAGTAGTGTGGGAAAATAAAGTATTCTTCACTTACGTATTGTGTATATTAAAAAGTTATTGAATTTTGCAATTTTATTTTCGAAGAATTGATTTCAAAGCTGTCAAATGAAGCAATTATCTTATTATCAGCTTTTACTTGTGCTTTTGACATTCGGTCGGCATTCGGTATAACGTTATGATTTCGAATGTAACAGAAACATAAAAAATCCCCAAAAAACACCTATTGATTGTTAGAGATTCACAACGAGACAATGGGATTGAAACCTCAATCTGATATACGTCATGCTACAGGGATTTGTTGATCATTCTCCTGCGCTTATTTAGGTGGCAATATACCGTGGCGGATTTACCTAAACTGCCACCTTGGGTAAATATCCCAATACCGCCCTTTTCAATCTCAAAAATCTATCCGTTTTTTAGAGAACGACCATAATATACGCCGTCCCGAGTGGGGCACACTTAGGCTCATGATCCGGCACCCCATTCGAGCTATTAAGTCACCCCTATTCATCTAAAATCACTTTGTACTCTTAAGGAACCTCGTCAGGTCCCTAATTTCGACTGACCTCAGATCGTCAAGCTCTTTAAGTAAGAAGCTACCCATAGCTTCAGCTCTCCTTCTTGCTAGTGCCGGATAGCGGCATATAAGGTGATGTATGCTCTCCTACTCATCCACGTCACGGAACTCCTACAGCGATCCCGCCAGGTTGTGCCTAGTCTTACTGCACCTATTAAACAATGCCCGGTTAGGGCTACCATCGTCGTCGTCAAGATGACATCAAATATCCTGTCTCTCCAGGTTGAGGAGAGATTTCGTTCGTTGGTCACTCATCGATGGTTAGAGTGCCGTTGCAATTTGGCAAGTGGCTTCAGCATGCCACTTGTCGCTTGCGATGCTAACAAATTATAGGTCTATCAAAAGCCTACATGTTTGTAAAGGGATGGCGAGTGAATCAGTGATGTTAGTGTTATCAGCTTCGCAGTTACCCGTTATGTCGCAGCGACCGGAAACCCACACAATATGTGTTGAGAATGTCTGAGCCATCTCGTTAAGAGATCGGCGTTATTCCTGAGCTACCCTAGATGTCAGCAACGTTTTCCTCAGGGATTTAGTAGCCGCCTGGCTGTCAGTGAAAATGTAGACTACATCCGCGGGAATTATATCACACTGTACCACTGATGTGGCCTTCGAAATTGTCGTTAGCTCCGCCTGAAAACACTGCAGTAATCCGGTGGACGGAAGTTGAAAATTGTGCCCAATAGTTCCGAAAATACCCCTCCATCAACTCTTCCCACCAAACTACTGTACCTACCATAAAAAAAGATTGGTCTCACAACCGTCGTGTACATCCCTGCAACCATCTTGGGTTCTAAGCCCCAGTTCTTGTCTATTGCCCTTCTACATCGCAGCTTTGGGGATGTTTACTTGACTTGTTCCGTTGTCCCTAACGATACTCCATAAATTTTCTATTCGAAGGGAATTGTGCTTTCTAGTTAAAAAAGAAGCATTTCAGTTTTGTTGGGGTTAACCCCTGAAATTATTATTTTCTATGTCTAGGAAGATCGCTAGGGAGTATTCTTTGTAGTGCAAACATTTTGCAATGTTATAGATAAGGCAGTGAAAGCAGTTTCCACCCCCTCCCCCTCAGATGTAGGTGTCTAAGATGCGCTCCAATGTTTTCAACAGAAAAGACGAGATACTTATTGGCCTGCAATCTTTTTGGGTTTGTTTGGTGAAGCTTTGCCCGTCTTAGGATAAAGACGACCATAGTATTGGCCCATTTATTGGGGTGCAGAGTTGAGGTTATGGTTTTCAGTCTTGGTTTGATTATGTCCAAGGTCTGTTGAATGTCAGCAGGTATGACACCGTCGATCACTGGTTATTTCATTTTCGCTCCCGAAAACGTCTTATTTGGGATCCTCCATTATATGCGTGACACTAAATGTAGTCAAAATTGATCCATATTAATTTTAAAGTGCCAAATTCGTACTCCATGTTAGCATTTGTGTGTCGCAGGAGTCTAGATTTCTCCGATCCATTATGACTTTAAGGCTAAATGAGTAAATTCTCAAATTCATTCTTAAAGTTGTAGCTGGGAATTTGGACTGTACTGCTATCTGAAAGATGATTACTTCTTAATATGCCTACTAAGAACTTACGTCAAGCCGACATATTATATTTGTACATTCTTAAATCTAATCAATAAATCAGTCGAGCTTTTAGGGAAGTAAATGAAATTAATCGACTTATTGATATTCTCCATAATTACTTTACAAATAATTATTAGTTTAGCTCTATTGTAGTCTGTTAGAAACTACATAAAAATATAAGTAATAAATATAGAAAAATACCACAAATTATTACCACAATTATTACTAATGTTAAACACAGATACAGGATAACTATATATTTTATTTTATTTATTTATTTGAATAATTAGTGTATCAACTAAATTAATGCCTAATTAGGAGTGTAGCAGCAATAGCAGCAAAGGCCTTCAGCTGCTTAGATAATGGAGGAACTTTGTATGTATGGAATGGGGCTAAATTAGATAATAGAGTTTTGAGTATTTTAAGAATTTTATGATTTGATTAATCTCAGTCGGAGTAGGGTTGGAGAGGAGGGATATGGGATCATTGTGAAGGAAAATACGGTGTCGAAGGGAATGGAATCTCGAGCAATCGCGGAGATAGTGTAGGAGGAGGTTGTTTATATTGGAGAGTAGGCAGTTACATAAGGGGTTGATTGTGATCCCCATTAGATGACCGTGCGATATTTTAGAGTGACCTAGCCGTAGTCTAAGTAATTTAACGGTATCTAGTCTTGTTAGCGTTTCTGGGGTAGCTATTAGAAAATCGTTGATGGAAGAGTGGTTGGGGTTAATTTGTCTATACCAGCTGGAAGTTAGATTCCAATTTTGCTTATTAGTATTAGTGTGATGGAATTTCAAAAAAGATTTTATGTCGGTAAAATTGTAGTTGGGTGTGGATGCCACCGGGGCGAAGCTTGCATATTTGGCGGCTCTGTCTGCAGTTTCATTGCCTTTTATGTTCACGTGGGCTGCAACCCAAATAAGGGTAATTTATTTTGTGTGCCACAATGTGGTGTGGCATTTGGCTTATACGAAGTATTGCGTTATTCCATTTGACATCAGACGAATATTTCGATTAAGCGCCACATCTACTACAAAACTAGAATGCTCAAACTTTGTGAATCTCTAAATACGAGTTGGTACTGATCTTTGGCTCTATATCACTTCCACAATTTTTAATATTGGAGAGAGAATTTAATCATCTACATATATTGTGATCGTTCTAGCCGAGTGTGTAGCGTGTGCGCGCTTCATTAGGTGTGTCTCGGGGCCGAATTCTAACCGGACCAAGTACAGTCAAATATTATAGAAAATTTTTCCTTATAGCGGTCGCCGCTCGGTAGGCAATGGCAAAGCTTCCAATGCATTTGACGTACACCACAAATCGTTGGAGAAGTTCGGCCAAACATCGAGCTATGATGTAAGCGCAAAATTATTATAATTATTATTGAAAGCAACTACCTTTTTTCTTCTGTCCTTTTCAACTCAATACATATTTGCTCATTATCTTTCGACATTTGCGAAAAACTTGATTTTAAGCTTTCAGTAGTCATATTTATAATATTAATAATAATTGAAGACACTTTATTTAACCTTTTTCTACTTTGCACTTCACAACTATCGTTATTACTCAATTTATACGCCATTAACTTTTCTTACATTGGTTGCATGACATTTTTCTTTTTCGATTTTATGTTATCCTCATGTCAAGTGCTTGTAATCCAACTATTCAAAAGCACTTTACAACTCAGCACAACCTTTATCTATTATATGTATGTATGTAGATATTTATAACGTAAAACAAGGAACCTCTCTTAAAAACCTCGGCATCCCGCAACCGCCCAACTTAACTTAGACAATGCAATGAAGCTATTTCCACAAATTTAGATACTAGATACATATTTTGCGCGAGCGCGTCCATGATGTCACTTATAGTTGGCAAAAACTTTCAAAAAGTCCTTTTAAATAATTAATGTCAATTAACGGTGGCAAAAGTGTGGCAATGGTAACTTTTTACAACAGCGGCAGAGATAGCGGGAGAGATTGAGGGGCAGAATAGAGAAAGATGGTATGAATAGACTGAAGATACCCTAGTGTAAAAAAAAGCGAGCACACAATGTGTGCCATTAGTGAGCTGAAGGATTTTCTAAAGTGCCAACTTGACAAAAATTAAAGCTAATAAAATTCTGAGAATACATAAGTAGTCGTTTTGCTTTGTTGCAAACGATGGAAAGGACACACCGAGAGAGAGAGAGAGGGAGAGAGAGAGGGAGAGGGAGAGAGTGGGAGTAAATGGAATAACTTCGAAAGCAGCGCGCTGCACAGACAATGCCTGTCATAAATATTTTATAACATCAATTACAAAGCACTTAACTTGCATGAATTTAATACATACACCAAAAAAGAAGAATAAGAACAAGAAGAAGTAAGCCACTTGCGGCGCTTTGATTACGCTCAGCGCGCTGTGCGGTCGACATTTATCATACGCCACCATCGCGTACCAGCGCGACTGCCAATCATTTATCTTGTGCGGCATACGTTTTCCTACGCACACACACACACACATACGAGTGCGAACAACTATAGGAAGTTCATATGAGTTATTGGATTTTTTCTTTTGCCTCTTTTTTCATTTCGATTACCTTCGAACTCCAACTACCAGAAAACAAAAAAAAAAAAAACAAAACTCGCAAAAATTACCTACCGAAAGCCCGGACGACGCGCAGACAAGTGTCAGCTGAAAATATATCCATCAACGCGATAATTTTCAGCACCTCCAACTCTACATACCAGCAAATCAAAATTGCAGCTGTGCCTGTTAAAGCTTTCCAAATACCCGTGGTCTATAGATTTGCCTCCTTTGAAAAAAACCCACCACCATTTGGCCAACAACACTCCATAGCCATTATTGATAGGCTATGATTTACTTCCACTCAGATATGATACTGATTTTTTTTTTGGCAGTTATGTGGAGATGGTCCAGTGGTTGAAATTACCCCAAAAAGCCTCCCATAGCAAAAACAACAGATATAAAAAAAATCCAACAGAAATAACAAAAAACATAGAATGAAATAAATCCAACAAACGCTTCTGCGAAAGCTACCTTATGGCTTTCCTATCCTCATGCTTGCCGATTTTTTTTCTTCTAAATTTTTGTAAGTTTTGGTTGCCGCTCAACAAAGAATAAAAAACAACAATAAATGGAATGAAACTAAGTACGAAAATATTAAAGCAGCAAGTCTTCGTAAGCGCATTGATATTCATTGGCGATTAGACGAAATGGTCGCACTTTGAAGTTATGTATATACCTCCATCCTGAAACCGAACACGATGGAAAAAAAATTTTAGGTCAGCCGCCATTGTTTAATGGCACGTAGTACATAAGATTGTGTGTGAATTTTGAGCACAATTTCGTTAACACAGGTGAATGAAAATATTGATAAATATATATTTTTATTAACTAAAAAATATATTGATGAGAGTTTACTTTCCACTCGAGCGGCATTAGTTTAAAACAATCTGCTTTAAAGTTTCTGTAGTTCTTTCTTCGTATTCGCATTCCTTATGGTTTTCAATATACCATAACTTTCTATGCCTCCCATGTAATCGTTATCGTTGCTGCCGAGCAGGCAACCGGACCTATGATTATAGTTTATTTGAGTGGGGAAATTAACTCAAACTATTATCCAGTTTATGGTTAGTTTTGTATGGGCATGGGGTACGAAATGATCACTTCTCTTGTTCGCTTCGGTTAACCCGCGATAACTATCCTGAATTAAGTTTTGACAATATTTTCGGTTTTTCGGGAAATTTATAACCGTTAATAGTTTAGAAGATTTTTATCTGAATGCCTTGGAATCTCAGGCAGACTTCGCCAATACAGCGCACATTGAAAAACTTTGAATCCAAAGTCTGTGCGCCAACCATTGAGTCTCGAAAAATATACACTATGGAATTTACTAAGGCGACGAAGCGTGCCGGTTCATTCTTCCGGGAGTTTTTGAGCAACAACAACAATTGGGATTAACTTCAACACATCCACACATTCATTTTTAACAGCGAGCAGTGAGAGCGTAACACTAAAGCGCTTTTAGATGAACGCCTTATTGTACCAATATCTTTGTATGTATGCATATTAGGCCGGGTCTGTGCCTTTATAAAAAAAATACAATAAAAATTCTTACCTCGTTAAGGCGTTAAAACTACTAAAAAATCGACCTTCATCACTTCCTGACATGCCAAATTTTTAGCAAATAAAACTTTTATTTAGTTGGGTAAGTCAAATTTCCTAAACCACAACCGTCACGTTGCTACTGCTATAGTCGAAAATATCGGGTACCTATTTTGCTACCGATTGGAAACGATTCAGGGAGGAAAATTCAGCCACCTCTCTGGAGACTCCAAAAATTAAAGCAAATTTTTTTCTTCTAATGCCCAAAGTCGGTACTACTGTAGTCGAAGTTATCACACATAAATTTTGATCTCGAATGGAGACGGTTACAGCGTGCCGCACTGGGGTCAAATAATTTCCTATAAAGACTCACAAAATTAAAATTATTTTCTTTTTCATATTATACATTATATCGATACTACATAATATCGAAGTACTGATTTTGGGTATTAGATAAAAAAAAGAATTACATATATATTTTTTAGCCTTCACAGGAATTAGTCTGAACTTTGACCACTGTGCGACAGGTCTTCTTAACCTTCTGCAATTGGGACCGTGATTTTCATGTTATTACCGTTTGTGGGGTAAAATAATTCATTTGATTTTAAGGACCACTCTAATGTAAGTACATATTAGACTCTCAAATCGATTCATAGAGGAAAAAATTATGAAAAAAAATTTCAAAGTCAGCAATTTCTAGAGCATTTCAAGGGTAGGTCAATTTATTACATTTAAATTGGGCTGTAAGCGATAAATTAAGCGATAAAGTCGTACATGATGTTTATTGGAACGATTTTCCGTCATTCCTTGTCGTCCTCAGAACATACATCATCGTTTAAGCCTCTCCGAAAAACAGAATATCAAAAAGAAAAAGTCGAACACTTTTGCGGAGCATTTAGCGAGTGCTTTCCAATCTCATGAAAGCGAATAAGATGCAAAATTTTTTGATACTCCGCAAGAGCACAGAATGATCCCTAAAATAATACCAAATGAAGTTCAAAAGGAAATAAGTCTCCTCAAAGACAAAACGGCTACTGGGTTTGACTTAATTACAGAAAATAAGATTGAGTTTGAAAAGATAAGTCTGCCGCCTTAAATACTTTCTAAGATTATGATGGGTTATTTAATCAAAAGAACTAATACATTCCCTTGGATTTGGTTTCCGAAGTAATCACTCGACGTTGGAACAGATCCATAGAATAAACTCAAAAATTGAACAACCAATGGAGGAGAAGTACGTGTGATTAACAAACTTTTTTACATATAGCACAGGCGTTTGACAAATAGTGGCATGAAGCTCTTATCCATAAATTACAAAACTGCCTCCCTTCCCAATATAGTGATCTTTTAGAATCATACGAACATTCCGATATTTTCGGATAAAACATGGAAGCGAGTTTTCAAACTTAGAATAAATTTAAGCTGGAGTGCTGCACGGTGGCATCTTTAATTACCAGAAATTATGCACAGCTATTAGTTTCTGTCCCGAGCGTGTTTTAGGCATAGTTTTGTTTAGAAAGGGTTACCACCTGTTTGCAAAGACGAAATAAATTACATTATTCACAAGTTGTATGAAATGTTAAAATACAGGTGACAAACAGTTCGTCTCGGCGAGAAGAAGTTTCAAACCTATATTTTGCAGAGGGTTGCCACCTATTTGAAAAGTCTATTTGAATTGGAATATACCCAAGTTATACGAAATATTAAAATTTGTATAAAATATTTGAATTTTGGAAGAGAGGATGTCCATATTTTTGAGAGGGTTGCCACCTGTTTGAAAAGTCAAATTATATTAAATTATACGTAAGTCATATAAAAACTTAAAATATGGGTGTCAAGCTGTTCGTCTTGAAAAGGAGAGGGTTCACATATATATTTTGGAGAGGGTTACCACTTATTTGAAAAGTCGAACTAAATTGGAATATACCCAAGTTATACGAAACATGAAAATATGGGTGTCGAAAATTTCGTCTCAACAGAGGAACTTAGAGCTAACTTTTACTATGGTTGCCACCTGTTTGAAAAGTCGAACTTAATTAAATTATGCGCAAGCTATATAAGAAATTTAAAAAGTGGTTCGTCTTGTGGAGGAGAAGGTTCATATTTTATTATGGTGGGGGTTGCCAGCTCTTTAAAACGTAGAATTTATTTAAATTATACGCAATATATACATAGACGGGGAGAAACCGATAAGAGTTATCTGATTTCATATACAAAGGCGCTTATTAAATAAATATAGGCAGGACAGGTATAAGCTAGTTAAATTTATAATAAAATATTTTATACAACGAAATATCGTAAAACATAAAAAGTAAAATTTTTTTATTAGTAATAGTTTTATATACTTCAAAAAATTGCATTTAAAATATTACATTTCGCTCTCAGAATTTTTGGAAAATGGTCCGTGTATGCAATTTTTGGGCCATTTAGTTTCAGTACCTATAATAAAATGGAAGTTTCAAGTTCTTAAAAATCTCAATTGATTTTTGTTAATTTTTACTGCCGATAGTGTAGCATATTTTCTTCCATATGAGCAACACCATTCGCAAAAAAAAAAACTACCAAAAATCAACAGAAATTATCGGGACCTTAAAATTTACATTTATTATACTAAAATTGAATGGCTCACAAAACTGCGTACCGGAAAAGTTTCTAAAAATTCCGAGCTCGAAAACTTTTTACAAAGGAAAAAATCAAAGTTAAAGAAAAAAATTTAGCTCGCAAAATATTGTCAAAATAACTCTGCACAACTTAAGCTGTGATCCACTGTATCTTGCTGTTTGGAATAAACAAAAAGTAATCAAACATTTCAATTTTCTCAAACTAGCGCAGCAATATATATTTTATTTTTTCCCCGCCCCAGTCTAATAAACTTGAATACCCCGAAAAATGAGCAGTTAATTCGTAAAATGTCAGCGACCTCATCATCAAAATGTAAACTTCAAATGCTCAGTGAGTGAGACGATAAGTGAAACCTGAAAAAGAATGGGTGTGACTCAATCACTGACTGACGGAGTGACTGCTGTTCTAAACAGTAGCTAATGCCATTTGCATTGTTACTATATTCGCACAACTACTATATATTCCTCGATTGTGCACAGGAACAGAACGAAAAGGGCGCATTAGATTTATGCCGACCGACGTGAGTTGCATGCGAGATTATGAGCATAAAAAAGGAGAGTGAGCTGAGCAAAAAAAAAAGAAGCGACGATTGCTTGCACAAGTCTGGTGTTGCATAAGAAATAGAAATATTTAGTCGAGAGCAGGCGACAATCAGCCTAGCGTTGGCGCAGTCGGGGAACCGAGGGGAAGCAAAACCATGGGGAATACCGATGGATATTTGGTCGGTTAACCAAAAAACTTAGCCGCCAGACACGCGCCACATAAAAGCCCTAGCCGCAACTACCGTTAACGTCTGCTACGTCCGTTAAACACCCTCAGTGCTGTCGCAATTTTCCCTTTTGCTCAACAATACAGAAGGGTTGCTGTTAGCGTTAGACATCCCGTCGGTAAAAGCAACAATAAGGAAAAAGGAAGCAGCAGCAGCCGCAGCAGCAGCAGCAGCGAAAGTGGTTGGAAGCTGCGACAGCCGCACTTGTGTCGCTTTGTGGCTGTGCATTTTCTTTAAATGCGCATCATCACCACAGTTACTATTATTGTTGTTTTTGTACACGCGTCCTTGCCGTATGCAACACAATATGTTTGTACGACAATTCGTTATCTACCCTGTAGGGAAAAGATGAGGTACAAGCTCAGCAGCTCAAAGGTAGCAAAGTGGGTTTACTTATACAAATAAAATAAATTTTGGTCAGTTCTGAAGATCCTCGGTAGATTTGTAACAAATATGGGTTTTTAATAAATTATATATTGTGTTTATTGGTTACTTTTTTCTCGGTCACAAGTTTGTGTTAAATGTCATAGTGCATCTCATAGCACTCATCCGTTTCAACTAACCGAACGTGGGTTTAATTTTTGATGAGCATATTTTTTGTTTAATTCGTTACTCGTGTTAAAAAAATATATTGTTTCGAAAATGCATGAAATTTCATTCAGAAAAACTTACTTTGGAAACACATTAACGAAAAATACCATACAACTAGAGACTGACCGATTCTTGAGAGAGGGTTGCCACCTATTTGCAAAATGGAACTTAATTTAATTGCACGCGAGTAATTTGAAATATTAAAATCAGGGTCTCGTCAATCGGATCGTTTCGGCGAGGAAACGGTGTATTTTTTCGGAGAGGTTGCCACCTGTTTGGTAAGTCGAATTTAATTAAATTATACACAAGTTATTTGAAATATTAGAATATGCGAGTCAAATGTTTCATTTTACTGTGGAGAAGGTTTGGAGCTAGCTACGTTTTAAAAAAGGTTGCCACCTGTTTGAATAGTCGAGTTTTAATAAATTATACACAAGTAATATAAAATTCTTATTGTTGTATAAAATTCTAACGCTAAGAGAAAATTTATTGGTATGGTCTGAAGAGGGTTCCCAGCTTCTACAATTAAATTTAATTTAATTATCAGAAGGGCAAAAAATGTTACAGAACGTCTCGGCGATAGGGTTGCCACCTGTTATATCTCGAAGACCGCAACGCGTTTGCTGGTTTGCAAAGGTCAATTAATAAATAAATATAGACCGGACAATGCCGGCCGGATTTTTCAGCATTCAAAAATGCCACAATTTCGTGGCAGCGGATTTTCATTGAAAAAAATGTCATCATATCGCTATGATATAAATCCGAAATGCTTACTTATTTGAATTTTTATCAAAGAGAAAGATATTAAAAGTTAAGTTTCATAAAATTTTTATATTAATAAAAATTTACAAATGTTCAGCACTGAAACCGAACCGAATTTTATTGGCCGAACATGGCGTTAGCCGAAGCCGAAGTTCGATCGTTCTCTACATACAATTTGGATTCAATTGATTACGTTCCAGAGATTTCGATATCATAGATGCATCTCATTCTTGTCGGAGAGCAACTGAAAAGCTTGATGCTTGGATGGTAATTGAATTAAAGCAAAAAAGTGAATGGATTGATTCAATTCTGAATTCGATTGAACCAAACAATCAATATAATGCGATCAGAATTCGCCAACAGAAAATTAATAATGTCTGGCCGCTCAGATATTGCATGTACATAGAGCCATCGAAAATCAATTGATCGAGGTTTTCTCTTCTAAACCGATGGAATTATGAAATAAACAAAAATGGTGTTACAATATTTACATAATAAATCGAAATTTGTATATGTACCCTTGAGGACAAAAAAAAACGCAACAACGACATTGTGTTTCCTTCGGAAGTATACGTTCTACTCTACTTTCCACCAAAATATTTCGGAAAAATATTAAAAGTCATGTGAACTAGATCGATTTAAAAATAATATAAAAAAACTCATTGTTATAAAATACCGTTGGAAATTTTTAAAATTATTTCTAAATGATTAACAAAAAATTAATAACGTAAATCTTATTTTTTTCTAAAATTTTTCAACGAAAGAGTTAAGACATTTTGTATTTTGTATTTCCGTTGCAAAAATCGCAATTTTTTTTGGGTGATGCAGCCTTGTGTTTGCACATAAGTATGTTTGTATATTAGGGTGGGCAAAAAAAAATAGTTTGGAATTTTAATGCTCTCCGCACAAGGATTTTTCTATAACGAAAAAATTAACTCCTTTGCTTTTTTTTAATAAAAAATTTATTTAGAGGTCACTCAAAGCGCTCAAAGTTTCCCATGTACATACATATTTTAAATGGCAGAATAAATTATCGTACATATATTCTATGAAATGTAATCCCTGAAATTAATAGTTTTCTAAATGGCACACTCTGTTTCACTTCAGAAAAATCAAAAGAATAGTACCTTATTGTATATTTAACAATTCTTTTTTTAAAAGCAAAATTTTTGTGCCCCTTTTTTCGCTTTTTTTTTGAAGTTTAAAGTGAAGCCAAACAAAAAACATTGATATTAAAAAATCCTGCCGAAAGTAATAGAGTTTGCCAATTGAAAAATATTGATGCTAATGGATTACACCATTTCTATGAAAATTTTGTGCTCCCCTTTTCAAATACATGGGGAACTTTGCGAGGCCTTTAAAGATTTTTTTTTAATTAAAAAATAGGGATAACATTTTTCCGATACAGATCAATCGTGAAGGACGAGTGCATTAAAGTTTCGACTTTACAAAAAAAAACTGTGATCTAAAAGCCCGAACACATTAGAAAGTATATTACTTATTTTCGTCTAAATTACTTCGCATAAACCAAGTGCGTCTACACTAGCCATTCCTACTTTGCACTGACAGCTCGGTAGCCACAGGGTTGCTTAGTTCTGTGATTAAAGGAAACAATTTGAGAAATGGTGTACATTTTTACAATATTCAAATTTTATTTTGATAATATCTTATTTCAAATTGACGATCACGAAAGAAAGTTTCTAAAGGCAATAAAAATCAGGCAGTAGGTGAGTGCAATGCTAATATTTCAGAATATATCATTCAGTTTGGTAATGGGAGAATACATTTTTCGTTTATTATCGATAAAATTTAGAGCCAACACTGATTTGTTTCGTAATTTATTTCTTGACTTATGATAAAATAACTCATTTCATCTAAATTTATTGACATATATTTATTATACAAGGCGAAATTACTTAATTTCATCGTAATTTTCTCTTAAATTAAGAATGAGGCATAACTTACGTTGGTGTGTCCCGGCTTTAATGTGGTTTTAAACTATTTGAAATTTCCTTAAAATTTCCCTAAAGGGCTTGGCTGCCACTTTGTGTGAAAATGGTTTGAGTTTTAAGTTGAGCTACCGCTGTTTCATATAAAATTCACACTAACGTAATAAAGAGCTCAACGACACTTAAATTGAATGCCACACACGACCCTAGACCCCAGACCCATTCACCACCACCTCACGCATTGTTACTGCCGCCGGCCGCCCATTCACCTCTCTCGCCTCTAGCAAGTTCCCTTTCCTTCCCGACACTGGTTGGTGTGAATGAAGTAATGATTTTCTCAGTTTTAGCCCTTTGTTTTCATTTACTTAACATCCTTCAACTCTTCCCTCATCTTACCACACTTCGGGTGGCTGCTGGTACAATTCCTTAACGCTCACCACCTCTTCCGACCCCCCCCCCTGCTCACACCCTTCTTCGAAATCAATTCCTGTGCATTTATGCTTTTATTATATCTGTTATTGGTGTTGCGCTTTGTTATTGTTTTGTTTGCGTGGTCGTAAATGAAATTAACCCTCAAACAAAAAGTGATATACATATGTATGTATGTATAGAAGTACAAACGAAATCAGGTTGAGAATTTAATTTGGCGCAAAATGATACACCAAAAATCTATGAAAATATGAGGGTGGTTTTTCGAAGCTATTCTATATATAAATAAAAGCAAATTGGAGTGATGACTGACATGCGGCGCGATTGTTGTTATTGTTATTGTTGTTTATCAAAGCAAACGGAAACTTTCACAAGACAATTTTTGTTAAATGGATTAATGATTTCATAAGCTACGTAGTGACATAATTAGTTGGCAAATTAGGTGGTTTTTTTATTATCTTTATCGTAAGTTAGTTGGATTATTCGTTGGCTATTTGCAAAAAAAAGGGTTTACTTTTCGAATGCGGAATATGCATAGCTTTGGCAAATTGGTTGGTTGCTGATTTCCAAAATATCTCAAATGTTTTTCATATGTTATTTGCTTTCGATTTATTATGATATTTGCGTGTATGATGGTTTCAAAAATTCAGCAAATCTTATTACTCATCACGGGTGGAGTATTTTATTTAAATCAGTTCATATCAATGGTTGTTTCCTACGTTACGGGAGCTCTATACCTATTTGTTCGGCAATAATCAAATTTTATTTGAAGCTAAAAACATAATTTGCACAAGTATTAAAATTTGGGGTTTTGGGTATAAAATTTCAAATATATGTATGTAGATTTTGAATTCACCTTTTAAACTAACAATGAATGATTTTTTTTGGTAGCAATTTCAGCATTTTCTTTCAGATTTTATTGCGTGGAGTATTTGCTTAAATTTTATTATAAATCGTAAAATGATAAATTTAGATTTAAGTTCATTAAAAAACAGTTGCTACAGGTCTCCTTTAAGATGTTTTACATTTTTAATTTATTTCTTCCAAGGAAAATTCATATAAGGTAACAGCAGTAGTGCAAAAACAAAAGTCTGCATGTATTTTGTTTTTATTTTGCGTCTTCGACTGTGAAACTATTTTAAAAATGTATATCGCATGCCAATGAGAACAATCAGAATATAAATAAAAAAAATTAAATGTGACACTTTAAGTCATACTATGGAAAAAACAATGAAATCAGCTAGTAATAACATCTTATATGAACTCGTCTTGATTTCTTCTTTATTCTTCATAAAGTATGTCGTGTTCCAAATCAAATTTTATCAAAGTCTTTAAAAAATTGCAGTTTAAATAGCGTCGATGTTTTCTAAAATGTTCAAATTTACCTTGAAATCCAGCGAAAAAATTAAAGACGAAAACGAGCTGAATGGTTTAATCTGAAGTTCAAAATCATTTTTAAAAAACAACTTATATCAATCCGGAATATACTTTCGATAAGCAACATAGAAAACGAAAAGCACCAAGAAAACTCTAAGTGAGTCCCGAAACTTCGTTTATTATCGATCAAGGCGAATCCATACAAGGTGGTGTTATAAATACAACTACAAAATTCCTATGTATTTTGTTTTTGTTACTGCGTAAGAGTTGTCAAAATTTAAATAAATTTTGTTCATGCTTTTACGGCTTTTGAAAGCTCATACGCAAAAGCAAACACAAAATACATGTAGGTGAATAAAAAAAAATCAAATCAGCTGCTCTTATGCCATACCTTCTATAAATTCGCCTTGTTATCGATCTTTTTACGTTTTACGTTACCGTTTTCAAGGCAGCATTTGACTTATTCACGCTGAGCATTTGGAAAACCCTAGAAGAATTTCTTTCAAAATTTGAACCAATTTAATTTGTGAAATTCCAGCCAATAAGCAAAATGTACTCCTAAATCGATCAATTCTATTGTGGAATTGCAACCTGAATTCATTGAAAAAGAGCTCATTATAGTAGAAATACAAATCCTTCTCGAAAAGTGCGATCGATGTGAAAATTTCGTCGGTATTTCGAAAAACGCACACAGGCTACGTAAAATTTTGCTATGAGCTAGCAAAATTGTTCGATTTTTTCCAGCTTTGCATGCTTCTTCGGCGTCATGTGAAAGAACTTTCAGTAAATAAAAAATTGTTCATGAATTCCTTCCTTCTCCTCTTACTCTTCTCTGTTTGTCGATAAAATGAACGTTTCAAAAGCGGTACAAATTTGGTCTCAATTGAATTACCGAAGAGTTAGGACTTAATTTCGCAAGCCGTTTCCATTTTGGCAGGAGAGATGAGTAGAAAATGGGCAGATTAATTCACTTCGACACCCTCCATAAAGCTGCGGCAAAAAGGGGCAGATAATATATTGGCAATAGAATCGATAGTTGCCATTTTGTTAATGACCTCAGCTCATTCGAACGCCAACGGTCCACCACCGGTCAGAGGATCTGCATGTCATTGTAGTTGTCCAACGCTCGCTGGGCAGCCGTAGAGTTCATCTGTCCACAAGAAATCCGTAGGCACCCAGAGGAGTCCCCACCCTCTCCCTGCTTGGAGTATTGACTTCCAGGGTGTCTTGTTGGGCGAGCTTCTCAGCCATGCAGTTTCTGGCAATGTCGCTTTGGCCTGGGACCCAAATCAGTCCGATATCAAAGTATTCAGAGGCGACTGAGCGAGAACCCAGGCACTCGCCGTCCAATTTCGACCGGACCATTGGAGACCTTAAGGCCTTAATAGCAGCCTGATCGTCAGAGTGGATGTTTGCTCGGTTAAAGGCGGCTGCTTCCTGAACTTCGGCCACCTCCGTCTGAAATACACTATAGTAGTCCGGAAGCCTAAATTTCTCGCTGAGGGAAATCTCCTCTCAGAAGACTCCACCTCCAACTTTTCCTTCCAGCTTCGCCCCGGCACAAGTCCGACCCTCATCCTATTTCTTGCCTAGCGAGTGTGAGTGAAGAAGGATCCATTTGGAGCAGACAGCAATCCGTTTCAAGAGGGACGGAAAGTCGAAACTGGCATGAATTTCAAAATGCCCATAGGCTGAGTTGATGCCGTATTCATAGCTCTTTAACCGGGTTGCAACAGGGACTGCAATAACCTTGCTGGCAATATCTAAGGGCATTACGATAAGCGCGATAGTGGGGTCGAGGTAATAATAATAATATTGAAATTAAAAAGAGATTCTAATGAAAACCAAGATTACCTTTTTCATTTTTCATTTCAATTCTACGGCCACCATATTAATTGCATTGAAAAGTTTTCACCTTAGTTTCATGGATTATCTTATTGATTTTATAATGTAACTAATTTTCTTAAAAAGAAATTTGTGTGTAGCTATTTTAGCTATCGCAAAAATCAACTAGAAGCCTTCCTAAAATAATGCCTACGATTATAAACTCAATGGACATCTGGACACTTATACAGACAGCATTATAGGAAACTCACAACCTCATATTCAAAGATAATTTCTTCCTTTATATAAGTAAAATTTCAAATAAGCATCCATTGCACGTCATAAATAACGAAGAATTTTTAATTTCCTCAAACAATGCCAATGAATTCCTAGTGAATTTATTCGCATCAAAAAGGTGTGCAACAATGGTATGTGGCGCCTCGTATAGAGCACAATATTCAGAAAACCAAAAACCAGTTAGTTGCAAGCCACCGATGTGGCTCAAAATCCAACAATGGGATAATCACTAGCCACAGCCGCTACAGAAGCAGCATTTGCCGCACACAAAACTTTCAACAAAACAATAGAGTCGCCGAAGTGGCAAGGAAAAGAACAATTGCGCCAATGAAATTGGCCTGTGATGAACAAGTGAAGTACTTGAGCTTATAACTAGAAAAAAAAAAACAGACACACACACGCACACACAAGCAGTGCCATTCAATGCAAGCCACCCACACGCCAGCGTCGAACAATGCAAATGTTAAGGCCAAGCGCCACTACCTGCGACTTCGGCGGCCAACGCGTTTTCGTGATGATCCTTTGCTTGTTGTTTGCGTTGGAAGCTAGTTTTTGCTTACCTTTCGCCGGCTGCACTGCACCGACACTCGCGACATGCGAATGATGGGTTGTTCTCGCCGACTCCGTCGCCGCCAACTCCATCGCCGCGGCCGTACTCGCCACAGCTACAGCCACATTTGTTGCGCCCACACCACTTGCACTGCTAGCCACAACACCTGCTCCCGTCTGTGGCGCCGCTGCATTGGCGTTCACTGTTGGGTTGTTACCATTGGAAGCGCTGCTTATGGCGGCGCCGCCGCCAGTATATTCTACGGCGAGTATAGGCCGCCTTCGCTCCACGCACACAACACTGCCCCCCACATCATCCACATGACGCTGTTTCTCATCGTCCGATGCTAGCGCATCCTCATCATCGTCATCGGTGCGATTCTTTGGCTCCCAAGTCATTTTATTTTCCTTCTTCAAGCGACGGCGCGCATTCGCAAACCAAGTGGAGACCTGCGTCAATGTCATTTTGGTGATAATGGCCAGCATGATCTTCTCGCCTTTGGTTGGGTATGGATTCTTTTTGTGTTCGCTAAGCCAGGCCTTTAACGTTGCGGTGGACTCACGAGTTGCATTTTTTCGACGCGATGCTAAATCATAACTGGCGCCATAACTGAAATGGAAACAGAAATGGAAGAAAAAAAGTGAAATAGCATCAAATAGTAGGTGCAGGTATTAAAGAGAAATGTTGAAAATTAAAAACTTTGACTTGTTTATTGGTTCAAACCTAAGAACTATGGCAATACTGAGGTAAACGAAAAAACCCATCCACCGCCCCCCACTGAAGTTGCATTGCGCAATTGAATTGGCTACGTTTGCTGCGGATGCGAAGCGTTAATGGCCACAAAAATAGCGTCAATATAACTCAGCCACGCCAGCGGGACTTACGGCCACCAATACCTCATTGCATTCGGCGTCGTATGGTTGCGCGCTGGTTGGATGCCCCATTAATGCTGTCGCTCCACAACACATTCGCTTATTTATGAATCCTAATGAGAAAAGCGGGCGTTATGTTCAACTTGCAGTTGCGAGCACAGTCGGCTGGCCAATTGTCAGACCTCATTTCTTGTTGGACTGCAGCATCTTTGCGTCTCGCATTCGCGCCCGATATAATTCATGACTTTATTAGCCAACTTTGCATTTGACTCGCTGCTTACCTGCCGCTATGCTCCACATCTGCACTGCACTGCATTGCACTGCACTGCACTCCGCTGCATTGGATTAGGCATTATTGTAATCGGAGTTTATGGAATATTTGCCTCATTTCAGTTAGCCGGGCAGGCAACGGCGGGCGGTCGCTGGCGCTCAGCAGGTGCTTGTTGTTTTGATGTATTCTTTCGTTCTCGTCGCTCTGACACTTTATTTATATTTGGGCATTGCGCCAGCAGCTGGATGCCGCTTATAGATTATGGTTTTCGACGTGTAGGAGTTGAGAGAGAAAGAATCGCGAGATTGCACTACTATCGGCATGCATATATGCTTACTATGGGAAAAATTTGTAGAGTCTAACTTAAATTTAAGAACATTTAAAACTAACATATATTTTTTTGGTTTTTTTGTCAACAATAATTTTTATGAGTAAAATATGAGTATTTTTTTAGCAACTTTCTTAATTGTAGCTCAAGTGGAGATATCTAAATTTCAAATTTAAGTTGGTAAAAATTTTACGCATTAGAAATGTCAATCCCAGTTTCACCCAGATATTTTTTATGTACAACAAACTCGCGGATGAGTTGATATGATTCAATTAAAAATGATCCAAGGATTTCGCACATAAAGAAAAAATTTATAAAATTTTCAAAATTTGTATCCATAAGTTTTAGAAACTTCTTTGATATGCAAGTGATTCAAAAACACTAGCCCACATAAAGCATGAACAAAATTTAGTTTTGACAAAAAATTTTGTAAGAGAAGTTTTGATATTTGGGTGATTCACAAGATGTCCTAAATCATAAAAAAAGAATATTTTTCATAAGTTATATTTTTGGACTGCAATGAAACAAATAACTTAATTTAAGTAATTTTGTATATTTTAAATTTTATGACTTTATGACTTATGGCACATTATTTATTTATTCATTTATTTTAGTTTTAAAGGCTTTATGTCGTTCTTTTGATGGTATTTTTTGTGTCAAATTTATTATTTTACTTAATAAAAAAATGCTTTAGGGAAGGTCGTCTACGAAAGCTTTCCCTTCACTATACTAAAAATTCGATCACAGTAAATTTTTCAATATTAAGTCATATTAATTATCATATACGGCTGAAGGCCTCGTAGCCAGTGCTCCGTTTTGTATTTGTATAATAAAATGGTTTTGTTATATAAATTATTATAAATAGTGTCGGAAAAGTAATAAATTCCAATTCAAAAGTAGGTACTATATAAGGAATGTATCGTTATTTGGAAGTTGTTCCAATGATCACTCAGTATCGAATTTGTTGTATAATAAATGTTAAATTTTCAGAGGAATCACCGTTTATAAATAAATCATATATTTTTAAACTCACTACGCCATACTACTTTGCAAGTGGCTATGTTCCAAAACCATATCCAGATGCTAAATTTTAGGCATGCTTGGGTAATTTACATGAAACTTCGGAGTAATTTTTTGTAATTACAAGAAGGTGGAGTAACTCTTTACCAACGATTTTTTTCTTAAAGATGTTGGAGTTTGAAATCTTTGTTTAACTAAATTGATATTTTTCCGCTCATCATCATTCAGCATATATTCTGGATAAAATTTACTTGCAGGCGAAATAGAAGAGCATTCACATTCCACTGACAATTTAATTTCGGTACTTATAAAATCGGTCTGGATTCTTCTTCTTTGATATAAACAATTTGCAAGATATGCAAATATATTTTCCAATATTCCCCCCGAGATCTTTCTCTTCATCCAATTTTGCTGGGAAAACATAAAAGGATTAGAGAAAATTTTATAGGTTGGCATATTTAAAACACAAAATTAAAGGAAAATCACAAACTTATATAAGAACCGATCAAAAACAAAACTGATTATAACTTTTCAAAATTTCCCAATAGTAGTAGTGGATTTTTTTGTTTACACGGAGCTCAAACTTCAAAACTTTTTAAAAAACACCTCTTTAAAAGTTTCACTATTTTCTAAGAAAAGTTCAAATATTATGAACTTTTTTTTTCGGGAAATCCATGATTTTCCCAGCATGAATTCTGAACAATAAAAAAATTAAATTAAAATAAAAAAAAATTTGCTAATAATGATTTCGTAATTTTTCCTAAAATTTTATGTACATATATGACTTTTTCTTGTAGGATTAATAGTTTTCGAGCTAAAAATTCTTAGAACAACCGCGAATATTTATTTTCATTTATTTTTTAACAATATAAAAGTTTAACATTTTTCCTAAAATTTTATCGAAATGAATTTTTCTCGTAGGGTTATTAGTTTTGGAGGTGAAAATTCTTAGAGCAAGGCATTTCTTTAATTTTTTAAATTTTCAACCGCGAATATTTTGCAAAATATTTTTTTGTGCGTTACAAAATTGGTTAGCACAGACATTTACCACAAAAGTAAAAACTTTAAGAAAAATCTGAGATTCCCCATTTCCCTTTCCTGCGCTTTATTAAATTCTGCAGCCAATTAAACTGCAGCCCACTTAAGTTCATTTGTATTATCATTTCTTATTATTATATGAAGCATCCGAGGCACTGCGGAAAAAATGGCAAACGATTATAACAACGGAGAGAGAAGAATGGCTCTTAGAACGAATATGTCTCCACAAGCGAGATATAACAGTTAAGGAGTTGAAAAGACAAAGAAACTCATTCTATTTCAGTAATATTTGCCAAAAGTTTATGGGGTATGTTTTTTACCGTTACGGCAACAACGACTAACTGACGCTACTTCGCAAAGAATAGCGGAAATTGGCCAAGGTTTGTAGTGTCGGGCCAAAAGAGCAAACGGTTATGGAGATAAATCAGGAAAAATGCGAAATCTTGGAATAAAAAAGTAAAACAAGAAGTCTTGGGTACTCTATAACGTTCCCCAATTATTATTACTACTATTTTTTACCAATTGCTACTATTATTATTTTCACCTGTGCTGGCACTAATTACTACTATTCTTTTTACTAATGCTACTACTAATTATTACTCCTATTTTTTCCTAGTTTCTACTACTATTTTTCCTATTGTTACTACCATTTACTCCTGCTATTTTAACTATTTTCTACTACTATTTGTACAAATGCTACTACTAACTACTAATATACTTTTTTACTTATGTATTTCTACTACTGCTTTTACCAACACTGCAAGTGATTACTACTACTATTTTCACTCATTTTAATACTATTTTTACTAATGCTACTACTAATTAGTATTACTATTTTGTACTAGTTTCTACTACTGTTTAAACTAATGTTACCACTATTTATTCCTACTATTTGTACTATTTTCTAGTACTATTTTATCACTACTACTTACTACTATTTTACTAATGCAACTACTAATTGCTCCTACTATTTTTACTATGTTCTAGTACTATTTTTCTTAATGCTACTACTTTTTTTTTACAAATTTCTACTACTATTTGCACTCATGCTAAAACTAAAAAAAACTACGGGCACGTGGGTGTGTTTTTTTTCCAATAAAGTACTAATTTCTTCACAAATACTGGCATGAAAGGAGTCACTTGAAAAGTGTTTGCATTCAATTCCTGTTAAGTAGAAATGAATAAGAAGTATATTGTAATGGCCTATGACCGACATTTCGACTCAAACCAATTAATTTCTATGACCTTTATTTATTTGCAAATCACAAATTCCCATTATATGAACAAGCCAAATAAAATACAAACATTTATCACCTGCCCATCAAAGTCCGAAAATGTCAGGCATGGTCGTAGCTCCATAGAAGTAGTATGTATTTACATATATGGAGATACCAGAAAGCCTATACCTACATATTTATTCAAAACCAAACCAACGCACACATCACATTTGAACGAGTATCTATGTACGTATGTGTGTGTGTATAAAAAAAAAATTTCTCTAATTTCAAGCAGCTGCTAAACTGAGCCCATATAATTTTTCACACACAACAATTTCGCGCCAACAAATGTGGCTAATTCATTGAGCCAAAATCAATTCACATACCAAATGTTGAACGGCAAACGAATGGCAAATGGCTAGAACCGCAGGCCCTATTAGCCACATGCGCGTCTGCGTGACATTTCGATATCAATCAAAGTTTCGCGCGCTCTGGTTATTGCTGTAACGCTGCTGCCATCCAACCGAGCACGTGCACCGGGTGTGCGTGCGTGCGTGCGTGCGAGTAACCAATTCCAAATCCACATTTGCCAACCGCCACACCAAAACCGGTTGGGCGCTGAACGTTGAACAGTCGAACGCATAAAAAAGACATTTTGACAAATTTAAGTAGTGCCATCTACACTCAAATTTAATAGGTTTTCTGCGGCCTGTCACAATAATTCATCAGTCAGAGCAGAGGCCGACACAAGAAGTGTGTGTGGGAGTACGAGAGAGAGAGAGATAGAGAGAGAGAGTGCAACACCCGCTCAATACAGCACTGACGTTGTTGTTGTTGCAAAATAGGAAATAATGACACCCTTTCGATTAGTTGCCATACGAATGTGTGGAAGTGGGGTGGGGGAGGTATGCGAGCGGGGAGTGGAGTTTGTTGGGAGTATTCATATAAATCTACAAAATAATGAAAATCTGCGCCACACATGCCAAGGTCACACACACACACACACTCACATACAGGCATACATCCAAATACACTCTTTTACCCTTCCACCGCCCGCTTGCTGTGAGTATCACCTTTCCTATTTTATTTTGTAAATGATTTCATTTCATTCACATTTCATTCGCATTTCGAATGAGTTATTTGCTTTAGCGCACCACCCGTTCATCCATCCATCCATCCATCCACTTAGCCACGCCGAGGGCGTTACTGCCACCCAAGCCGCCGACGCTTATGCCACAAAGCGCCCTGGCCAAAGAACTCATGCGTAGCGCGTATCATTTATTCCGCTTAGTGTTTTTGGTGAGGGGTAGAAGTTTAGGAGGGGTAGGGTTTGAATGTGACGTACGCGCATAAATTTTGTTGGTTGGCAAAACTTTTTGCCGCGTGAAAACCGAAAATAGTCCAACGAAAAGTACACAAAATAAATTCACAAACCGATTGTGTTGCACTGCATCCACATGCTGCGCCACCAATACTTATATATTTTTGTACATATGTATGTAGATATTTATGTATGTGACACAAACAATGTGCGGCACTGTGGCACGTCAAGGCATGGCGCTCGACGTGTTGCTGGCTTTCTTTGTTGGTTTGGATTGGCTTGGCGACTACGCAGTGATTTGATTTATTTTATTTGTTTTGTATTATACCCTCAAGTGCTTCCCCAATGAGACGTGTTAATATTCTGGGCGTATGATGAAAAATAGCGTGAATGGGGTTTTTTTTTTATTTGAAAAAATTAAGTGGTAAATAGTACGCGTTTCGCACAGTTTTATTTTTTATTTATTTTATTTATATTTAATTTTTCTCTCTCTTTATTTCTTACTCATTTAGATTGCGAAATCACGAAATTCCTATGACTCTCTGATATAACTGAGGTTGCTAAAAGTGAAAAGCATCAGCTCTACAAAGGTAATTTAATTGCGAGTTTGAGGTAGGTCTTTAACCATGAAGAGGTTTGATACAGATTTTACTAAAGTTTAAAGGATGTGTATATATTGTACAAATATATATGCCTTTAAAAGTTAAATTAATAATATAAATAAATGATTTATAAAGGATTAATAGGTTATTAGAATTGAAAGGTAGTAGAAATTAGTAAAAAATAGTAATAGTAATTTGTATTAGCACCAGTAAAAAAGTTGTAGAAATCAGTAATAAATAGTGGCACTAATTAGTAGTGGCATTATTAAAAAAAAGTAGCATTGATAAAAATAGTAGTAGTAATTAGCAGTAGTAGCAGTAAAAATGTAGCAGAAATTAGTTAAAATTAGTGGAAATTAGTAAAAAATATTATAAGTAATTGTTAGCAGCATTAGTTAAAATAGTAGTAATAATTAGCAGTATAATTAGCAAAAATAGTAGTAGAAATTATTAAAAATAGTAGTAGTAATTAGTAAAAAAGTTAGTAGAAATTATTAAAAATAGTAGTAGTAATTAGTAAAAAAGGTAGTAGAAATAAGTAAAACTAGTAGTAATAGTCAGTTGTAGTATTAGTAAAAAATTGATATCTATTGGTAGTAGCATTGATAAAAATAGTAGTAGTTTCTAGTAGTGACATTAATAAGAATAGTAGAAGAAATTATTAAAAATAGTAGTAATAATTAGTATTGGCATTTGTAAAAATGTAGTAGTAGTAGTAATTAGTGAAAAACCGTAGTAGGTTTTATTAAAAATTGTAGTAGTAGTAAGTCTTAGTATTAGTAAAAAATTGATATCAATTGGTAATAGCATTTGTAAAAATAGTAGTAGTTTCTAGTAGTGACATTAATAATAATAGGAGTAGAAATTATTAAAAATACTAGTAATAATTAGTATTGGCATTAGTTAAAATGTAATAGTAGAAGTTTAGTAATTAGTAGTGATAATAGTAGTAGTTGTACTAGCAGTAACAGTTATTAGTAGTAGAAGTTTCAGTCGGAAATAGTGCCCAAAATTGTCCCAAGCTACATATGTATGTATGTATGTACAGATTTTACAGAAAATTTTAAATTATCTTGCCATATAAAGCAATTGTAGAAGAATCTAACGAAGTTCCACAAGTTGGGAAATTTTGGAATGATATGGACCAATTGGTAATAAAGTTTCATTATAAGATATCCTTCATAATCATAAATCACTTTCCGATACTGAATATCAAAAGAAAATCTGCCTAAGAATTAACTGGTCAATTTGAAACAGTCTCAGTTTTTGTCAATTTAAGCGAAATATCGTGTGCCATGTTTCGAAGAGTGCAAAACATATTTGCGAAACAGTGTTGGGCAATAAAGTTTGCTCAGTTTTGTGCTCTTCAAACCAAAGTTTGGAGAAACGGAACTTCATATGTCAAATAAAATGAAATATTTTGGTGTTATCCTGGACGCCAAACTTAATTGGAGGCTGAATATCGAAGAGCGTGCAAGAAAGGCATCGGTCACTGTCTATGCGGTTAACAAAATCTTAGGCAAAAGATGGGGTGAAAACTCAAATTTTGACATGTTTTGTACGTTCTGCTCGTTTTATTACCGATGGATATCTTTAACGATAACTCAGCTGCTAACTGCGCTATCAGAGTGCGTGCCGCGTGTTATGGGCAAAAGGCCGTCTCATGGGAAGTGGACAACTATTGGATCATCTAACTGTCTCTCCAGACGGTTTAAGGCTGGAATGAGGGGTGGCGCAGGAGTTTCTATTGAGAAATAAAATACAAAATTATACTCTCGCGTTATTACAATATGACGCCAGAGTTCATGGAGCATTAGTTTAATGGAAAATAGGATCGAAAATAATCATTATTTTAATTTTTTTGGAAAAACTATTTGGGACAAATTCGTTCGAATCAAAACTCAGCTAAACCAATCTTATATTTTTGGCACGCAAATCTGGTTTTTTTTTAGCAGAATTTTAGTTTCAAATTATTACATAATCGTTTTAACGATTTCTGTTTTTCGATAATATTTTGTGATATTTTTTCGGTTTTTCAAAGATCTATTTTCTCAATCGTATCAACAACAACATTTTTAAACCCAATTGTCATTGTCGGCAATTATTTTGTTGCATTTATTCTGATCGATATAATTTAAATCAAATTACAACGATCAAATCGGAACAACTTAAGTCCAAGATAACGACTTTTTTTGATCGGTAACATATAAACCAAATTTTTATTTAACAGTTGGTAAAAAAAAAATGTTGCGAGGCTTGAAACAAGTATGAAGGAATTTTTTTTTTACTCGGAGCGCAAATTTTTAAATTTTTTAATGAAAATATTTTTTTTTTTGTTTTGGGGAAATCCATGACATTTCTAGCATGAATTCTGAACAATAACAAATGAGTGTGAAGATAAGTTATAAAAAAAAATTTTCACGTAAAACTTTTTACGAAGGTCGCGTCGATAAAAGGACCATTTTAGTGCAAGTTCTAGAGCGTTTCGGCACTATTTTCGGACTAGAAATTTCTGGACTTTTTCAGGACTTCTCAGTAGTTCGAAACTGGTTCACCAATACTACTATCAATGCTACTATTTGCTACCCCTTTTTTAATAATTTCTACTACTATTTGCACTAATTTCTACGCCTACTTTTACGTATGCTACTATTAACTACTACTATATTTTACAATTTTTTTCCACTATTTTACTAAAGCTACTACTTACAACTACTACTCATTTTACTAATATTACTACTAATTAATACTACTCTTTTTACTAGCTACTACTACTGCGTTTGCTAGAGCTACTGCCAGGGGCGGATCCAGAAACGATTCTTAGGGGGGTTCATAATTTTATACCTCAAATCTGGAGTAAGCGTTATTCGGAATGATAGTCGGTGTGATGAAGTTCAATCGAAAGCAGAAAAAATCCACAATACCCCTTTTCCCCAACTTTCCAGAAACATGTTTCTTACAAGACAATTTTGGTACTAAATGGCACTAAAAAATTCAACTAGAATTATAATTTGCATTTTTGTGACATTTTTGTATGGCTTATTCCTGAATGATTCCAAAGCAAATTTCTGAATTCGATTTATCTTAAATACAATATTTTTACGGTATACACGTAATCTATCAGACTTCGAACTCTGAAGAGGGGGGGGGGTATCCCCCATCGCCCCCTGCCGGAGCCGCCCCTGGCTACTGCCAATTTTTCTACAATTTTTATTAATCTTACAATTTATTACTAGTACTATTTTTTACTAATTTGTACTACTACGTACGGAGGGTTTATGTAAATTATTTCCTCTTGTAGGATTGATAGCTAGTTTTCGAGATAAAATTTGTTTAAAACAGTGTATCTATCATTTTTAAAATGGTGATTCGCCAATATCTTTCAAAATAAAAAAAATGCAAAATTTCGTACAGTTAATTAACACCCCAAGTACTACAAAGTTTAAGAAAAATCTGTAATACACCGCTTTGCTTTTCTAAGGAACTGCTGAACTGAATTTCTTTCAATTTATGACCGTTACGACCCCTGAGATTAATTTATAATGACTTCCAACACATTTGCACCTTACGATCTAATTTACGTCATAATTAAAGTAACAGTTAATTATATCATGAAGAACATTATACCCATATATTTGTAATATTAATGAATATATTTGCGCTCTGATTTTGAATCAGTTTCCATGCAATAACTCTTTAACAATCATCATACTCTATTAAAGTTAAGTAATTGAATGCGAATTCATTTTTATTCTAAACAAAATTGATTTATCACAAAATAAAATGAAATAAATTTAAAGTCTATGACAAATTGCTTTGCGGAAAACTCAAACACTGCCATTAGCTATATACGAAAGGCAAAGGATATGCCAACAACGAGAGCACGTGCCCATACATTACCGCTAGCATTAGCGAGATAAAAATTACGCTAAGGAAATATCATTTGGCATATCGCAGTTCCGCAACATATACGAAAACAAAGAATGAACAGTTCAAATGCCAGACAAGATTTGCGATTTTTTTCCTGAATACAAAAATATAACAACAACGCGAAAGTGAAGTATTTATCTCGAGGGTATTAAAACAAAAACAAAAAAAAAAAAAGAAGCGAAACAAACAAAAAATCAGTAAAGCGAAGAAAGTAATACATGTAGAATGAAAAAAGGTAAGGCAAGACTACCATTTAGAACTACAGCTGCTTCAGGGCTTGCGGCAATGCCACGCTGACTGGCTGCCGATTTCTAGGCAGGCAAGTGGGTGGAGCGGCGACATGTATCGATGACTGATTGATGATGAAGATGAGCCTGAGCGTGGAAATCTATAGCAGATACTTTGCGCAAAACTTTGTCGTTAAAAATGCTGTTCTTTCCACCCTCCACCCTCCAACCCATTTGACAATATCGACAAAATGCGAATTACTTATTCATATGTTGATGATGAGTTTGGGGGGGAGGAGATGCAGATGCTAAGTGGCGGGAGAAATTGGATGGAGTGCTGAATTTGTAGAGGAACAAAAAAAAAAAAAATCCCACAAATGAGCAACACGCTACGAAAGCAGCTGTGCTGCCTCAAACGAAATCATTCAATGTGCTGGGGGCTGGGAATTAGACAGTGTGTGTGTGTGTGTGTGTGTGTGCTCTTCTTCCAGCTTTTTCATTGATTGCAAAAGTTGTTGCAGTTATTTGGAGCTTTGGACTAGCACACTAGCGCTGCTGGGGCTGATAAATCACACATTTTCACTGATCAAATCAATCTAATTGACATCACTCAAAATGATGTGATGGTGGAAAAATGTATCGTCAATGGAGACTGACTGACTGACTGACTGACTGACTGACAGCCAAACAGACTGGCACACACACACACACACATACACAAGAACAATTCACTGACGAGCCATCGCCCGTATGCCTGATGAGCCCGATGAGTCCGATGAGCTCGTTCAGTCATTCATTTACCCGCAGCCGCCATTGCCAATAATTTACTGACGGTAAGGGGGCCTGGCTCTTCCAGCTGCGTTACTCTGGTAACTCTGCAGCTTACCCAACAAATAATTTCTGTGTTAAATGTGAATGGATGAGTTGCGTTTCCAACTCTCCGTTGGGGTTGTATTTACTGTCATATAGTAGAAAATGGCGTAGCTAAGGTAAGGTAATGGGAACGGAAAGAATGGGAGCGGTAGAGCCATTGCGGAGATAATGTATGTACATATCTGTTGTTGGTTTGTGGGATGAGTTGAAGTAAACGCATTGCTGGAATTTCTAGCTTGCTGTGATTTATTTCACTCCACGCTGCCACCCCCCCACCATCACCACCACCACCTAGCGGTCCGTGTTGATTGTCGTTGGCTGGTGGGCTGGTTTGCTGCAAAAGCTCGTCATATGCGAAAATGTGAAATGAATGAAATGCAAATGTTGCGTCGCACGCAGCAAAAACAAAAACCTCGTTACGCCCAATACTGAGAAGACAACAAGAAATTTGGGGAGTTAGAGGGGGTTTGCAGGAAATCGCAAATGCAATGCAGACGATAAATGAGCCTCGAAAACGTATACGTTGGTATTCAAGTTGCCGCTAGCCAACCGCGTCACCCACTTGCCAAAAAAAAAAAAAACAAAAAAAACTCGAAGCGCACGTTTGCGTGACTTTTTGGTAGCAGATCGCATGATTGAAATAAATTTCGAAAATTAAGCGATAAATTGTAGAACTGATATGAGAGATTATGCTATGATGGATCTTAGATATTCAGTTTCTAACTCAACGCAGTTCCTCATAAAAGCAAAACACTCGATATATTTATTTAGTTCAATTTAGTCTAATACAATTACAGACCAG
This sequence comes from Anomoia purmunda, assembly GCA_951828415.1. Classification (NCBI taxonomy): domain Eukaryota; kingdom Metazoa; phylum Arthropoda; class Insecta; order Diptera; family Tephritidae; genus Anomoia; species Anomoia purmunda. The sequence continues at coordinate 8,583,144 of OX639996.1, forward strand.
TACATAATAGTAAAAATAAAGAAGAAGAAAAAGTAAATAAAAAGTCCGCAAAAACTTAAAATTACATAATAGAATTTTGCAATAAAAAGATCTTAAATAAATGATTAAAAACATTTTCTGAGAACGATATATCAATATCCAAATAATTTGAGAAGAGAGCGTTATTTTCATTGGTGCATTACAGCCGTAGAGTGTTTTACAAAAAACGAACACTAAATGTATCAAAATGTTGCGCCGGAACATTAAATTTGATTCTACTAAGAAGATGAGGACAGTCGATAGTCCCAGAATAGAGTAGCATAAAAGATACGAATAAAAAAAATCTTCTATTGCTCAGCGCCAAAAGATTAATCAACTGACAACGTGCTAGGTACAGCGGTAGCGGTTCGGAGAAATTAAGAGACCGCAAGGCATACCGTAGAAAAACCTTCTGCGCCGATTCCAACCGATTGATATGCACCTGGTAATAAGGTCTCCAAATGAAAGCGGCATATTCTAATTGAGACTGAACAAAAGCTGTATATTAGATTTTTCGAGTGTATGGATTGGAAAAGCATTTAATATTACGATGAATGAAGGCAAGCATTCACCATCAGAATCTGTGACCGGTAGAATATTTGAGGTCATTAACGCCTTCAACAATGTCCTCATTTGTGATAACCAAAAGCCCAAGATTAAAAGACGAGCTATTGGCACAAAAATCAGTTCAAAGTAAATTCGTACTCTTAGCATTGAGTGAGAATATCCTCATCCGTAACAAAATTAGCCGCAAAAAAAGAATATGGCGAGTTTTGAAAGTTTGAAAAATTCTCGGTTAGTGTTCGTCATAACAGCCGAGGACGAATTCTACATTGTTCTTGGAAGGCTTAGGTCTATCCTTAGCATATAACAAATTTTCATAATACTTGGACTCACGATTGATCGATAAGTCGACTAAATATTGAATATTTGAACGAAACTTGGTACAAATATTACCCTTGAGCCACGAGGTGAGGAACACGATATCGAACACAAAGTAAAAGAATCGGGTATGCCTAAATATCGACATTTAAAAATTCGATACCCAAAATATCGATACTAAATAAAAATAAAATTCAGTCACAGTTTTTTTTTTGACGCAGTCTGTTTGTCAGTTAGAAAGTGTTTGCACAAGTACGAATCAATTGGTTTGCTTGACATTTCGAATTCGAAGACTGCAGTTTTGAAAAACCATCGTTCTATTTCGCCAATATTGCATTTGGAACTTGAGTAAATTCGACAGCAGAGGACGCATCTCCCATAAAATTGGAAAGGGATTAGCTGACAGCCTGAACTTGATGCGGGAATTGCCTAGCTAATTTCTTCATTCCGTCTTATTGTCACATTCATATATTCGAGACCTAACCTGACATTTCTATATCGAAATGAAAATTAAAAAAAAAAAAAATTGTTTAATAATTTTCTTCACGAATTCGATAGGAAACTGTCGTTTAAGAACTCGATTCCAAAAAATATCGCTTTAAAAGTATCGAGTAAATAATAACAGTATCGAATTATAGAAGTATCGTTATGGTATTGTATCGTATCGGAGTCGTGCCCCTAGCGCAGGTAGGTTGGTATTAAAAATAGCGGCAGTCGGATAATAGCCACGCCCACTTAACGGTGTTTACCGAAAATCAAAAAAGTGTGATATTTAAGTAACTTTAAAAGAAAATTTTTTTAAATTCGTTCAATTTAGAGCAAATAAGTATATCTCTGTAACTACTTTGTTAAACACTACTAAATTTGGTAAACATTTTGCATTCTAAGTCAGTAAGCAAAATATCGAAGATTGTGGAAATCGGGCGGAACCCAGTCTCACTTTTCATTTAACGGTAATTTATAAAAACCAAAACTATTCGATATTTCTCTAAATCATGTAGGAAATTCGTTAAAATTTGAGGAATTCAATTAGGGAGAGAAATAATAATAATAATTTTTCGTAGAAGTCGTTTAGGATTATTTTATTTTTTTTTTAAATAAAATTTTAATTTTTCAACATTAATGCCGTTATTTATTTTTTGTTGTAGATTTTTTTAAGCTGAACGAAAATTGTACAAAATTTGGCGCGAAAATAGCCTATACCCTGGATAACAAATAAAAAAGGCTTAATAATGCTTAATTTTTTGAATGTTTTGAAAGAAGGTTGCCACCTGTTTAAATGCAAATTAAGTTAAATTAAAAATATGAATGACATTTTACAATATGCGTGTCATAATAAAAGTTTTAAGAAAACTGTATTTCAAAAAGAGTTGCCACCAGTTTAAAAAATAATTTCAATTATAATAAATTAAATCAAATATTGAAATGTGGGTATTAAACGAAAGGAATTCAATACAGCTTCATATAAAAAATTTTTTAAAAAAATTTTGCCATTTGCTTCAAACTGCGAATAATATAATTGATTAGACAAAATGTTGTAATACGAAAAAATTACATAGAAAAAAGCTTTCAAATACATTTTTGCAATTACACTTACAGCCGATTTCGCACAAATAATTAAAATAAAATTTAATTATCTTAGCTTTCACCATTCGATTTAAATTTTAATTACATTCTAACAGATGTCGATGGTTTTTTTTTTTAGATTTTTGTCAACTGATTTGTCAAGTTTAACAAAATAATTATTTCGTTTAACGAAAAATATTTATTTTTATTTGATTCACTTCCAAAGTTTCGAATTTTTCTGCCAGATTCAAGATTTTGCTAAACGGAAAATATACAAATGAAAATTAAAGTTAAAATTAGATTTGACTTGAATTTCAATTAAAAATTATGGTAACACGGACTGTTACTCTCGCAGATATCAAACGTTTTACTATATGTGTGGTAAATTTTGTTAGTCTTGCTGTCTAGAAAAAGCAGTGACTTAACTATTATAAAAGAGAGAAAGAAAAGAGTAAAAGTTAATCAATAATTATTATTATAAGATAGAAATTTTTTGAGTTATCTACGATTATTCAAAGACTTATATTATAAAAGTCTTTTGATAATAGTTATCAGGGAGATAAGTATTTTTCTCTCCAAAGGTATTTATTTTGGGGCTTGCGTTATAACAGTTTTCTGATAATAATTATCACCGAGAAAAATATTTTTAAATCTTCAAAGACTTTTATTTCGTGGAGTTATATTATAAAAGTCTTCTCATAAAAATTATGAGTCAGAAAAAAATTGTTAAGTCTTGAACGGAACGTTTTTGGATTATTACGGGATTAGCTCGGAAATGATTCCGGACTACTTTCGGGAACACTTCGGATATAACTTGTAGTCCAGTTGGGTACTATTTTGCGTTCCGACCTAGTTCCGTCTTTCCAGACTTAAAAAAAATTGCCTTACTCATAATTATTATGCACAGATTTTTAAAATATAAGTCTGAAAATAAAAGTCTCTGAAAAATGTAAAAAAAAATTTTTCCCGCTGATAATTATTATGGACAGAGTTTTATAAATCACAAAATAAGACATGTTGATTTAAAAAATTGTTCACACTCAACATTATTAGGAAATACCATTTATAAAATATATGTAAGTCACAAAATAAAAAATATCGATAAAGTAAAAAAATGTTCTAACTCACAATTATTATCAAAAGACATGAATAATTCTTATCAAAATTAGGATGACTTTTTTAAATCTTAACGGTTAAATAATTATTATTCTGGATCTCTGAGAAACATTATTTACGTTTCCAATGAAGAATCGCACTTTTGAAACGGTTTGCAAATATGAAACTATAAAGTGCAAAAGATTTTGGCTGTTTTCAGGCCATGGACAGATATTTCTTAGGACTCCAAAGTTCTCTTAAAGTAGTTGCGAAAATTTTGATTTATATGGGGACCAATCCGATTTACGGTATACACCCTCCCTTGAACCTCCCTCGACTGCTTTCTTCCATCCGAACACTACCCCACATCGCTCAATCAAAGATACAAAGCTTCGCAGATCCAGCATTGGTTCACTGGGCGCATTGCGATTTCTTCGCCCTTTCACAAACATTGAAATGTTTTTGCAATTGCAATTCATGAACACACCCACACACACTTACACAAGCACATACTAGAACGCATATGTGGCTAGCTGGTTGTGTGCGTGCGCTCGTTCGTTTAAAATGCCCAGCTTCATTCATCTGTCGTCTGACCGTGTGAGCGCATTTGAATTCGCATCTCATTTTCAGTTTGATATACTCTTTTTTTTTTTTTTTGTTAGTTGCACACAAACACCATCAACCTCCCTCCCCCCACACTTCTATGCACGCACCCTTTGGTTAGTGGTGGTCGGTCGGTCGCTTTCAGTCACTGGCACGCAGGTGGTACGATAAAGAACGCCAGCCAGGATTCGGCACACGGATAAATGTCCATGATAGACTTGAATGGCTTGAACTATATACATACATACATACATACATATTTTCATGCATACATCAAACGCATCATACAAATGCACATAGACTACATAGGGCTACGCATACATTACCGGCACTTTGAATGGATTTATTCGCTCTGCAATGGATTTTACTTTTTACCACCTTACTCCACTTTGCACACACACACACACATATAGTCACACACACACACACACACTCATGTGAATTTGCATGTACGCACACTTTTCTGCTCCTCTGCTCTGCGGCTCATTTTCCATAGCTTGGCTTGGCTTCCCTTTTTAAACTCCATGTGTGTCTGGGCTTGTTTTTTTCTTTGTTCTTGTTGTTGTTGTTGTTGCTGCTGCTACTGCAGCTACGTCGAATGAGTTAAAACTCTATACGCTTTCGTGTTGTTGAGCGGCGCTGGGACAGCCGTCGTTGAGTAATTTAAATTGAAATTTAAATTTTTCCAATGTGGCAAAATAAATGGAGTGTGTGTTATTTACATAAAAGCCACGTTAATTCAAACGTAACTTAATGCATTCGAAAATGGAATAAAATTCAGAAAAAGCAAATACGCTATGTATGTATGTATGTAATAATAAAGAGTGCAAATCGGTGAATGTGAAAAAAGCGCTACTTCAATGGGCGATTGATTTATTGCCGTTGAACGTAAATTACTTTAAATTAAAATTCGAAACTGCTTACTCAATGTGGTTGAGTTTTAAAGTCGATAAAGGAGAATTAAAAATTTGCGCTTAAATTGGTATGCTTTTGGAATTTTGTAGTTTCGATCTACACGTTCAAAGTTCTATTATTGAAAGTTTTAGATACAAAGGGCTATTTCAGAAATATAATTTTTTTGGCTCTCCATAAAATTAACCACATTTTTTTTCTTCGGATTTTTTTCATTAACTTCCCAATTAACAAATTATAATCAGAATAAAATTATCAAAAACGTCAAAAAGCCTCATATCACAATAAGAGACGTAAAAATAAATTTCACAAATAAAAAATAAACTAAGTGGTTTATTATAAAAACTTTTTCTGTTGGAAAAAATTGAATTGGCGAGCTATAAGTTTATCAGAAGTCCTGCTTCCAATATTTTCAAACTTTTGCTGATAATTTTTCTTTGGATTTTTTTTTATAAAAATATAATTTGTATTAACAAAAGAAACTTAAAAATTAAAGAACTTATAAAAATTTAATAAATTTATTGTACATCCGACGTGAGATTTTTTATGGAATTTTTTTTGTAGACTATAAGCAGGCTATTCAAATTTATATCACAAATTTATTTATGGTTTATTATAAAAACTTTTTCTGTTCAAAAAAATGGAATTGGCGAGTCGTAAGTTTATTAGAAGCCCTGTTTCCAATATTTTCAAACTTTTGCTGATAATTTTTCTTTGGATTTTTTTTTTATAAAAATATAATTTGTATTAAAACAAGAAACTTAAAAATTAAAGAACTTATAAAATTTTAATAAATTTATTGTACATCCAAAATTTTAATTTTTTTACCATAATATTTTTGAATATTCGACGTGAGATTTTTTATGAAATTTTTTTTGTAGACCATAAGCAGGCTATTAAAATTTTTATCACAAATATTAAATCAATCAACTTTCAAAAATTTAAGAAATGTTCATTAGAACTTTGGACTATTTAACCAGAATTTTTTATACATGTTTTGGGAATGCAGCCCATTAAATTTATTTTCAATATGAGCAACAATTAAAAAAAATGTACACCACAAAAAATGCCTTTACTTCAACTGATTATGCCACATATTGTTTAGACTGACGAAATTTAAAATTCCATCAAATTTAATTGCAATAATTTATGTACAAAATTTGAAATTTACTTTTTTTTTTTAATATATTCTAAATATGTTAAACATGAATATTTATGTTGTAAAAAAAAAACTAATTCAATTTAACTGTCAGCGACACCATATGGATGTATTTAAAAAAACAACCAATTATTTGCATACTAGATAACGGTTAATCAATATATATTTACTTATAACGTTTTTTTACTTTTTTAACAGCTATCGCAATTAATATATTACTTATATCTGTTTATTGCTCAGAAATAATAGTAGCTTTAAATTTATCGTTTTCAACAGATATAAAAACAGTAAAATTGGGTATTTACTCAGAAATAATAAATAACTCTTCGGGCACAATAATATCGATAAAAAAAATTTAAAAAATAAAAATTATATTTTGAATTTTATATATTTTTATTGGCAAATCTACCAAAAAAAATTTAATAAAATAGGAAAAAGATAACGAATTTTTCCCTTCTGTGCTTTACTTTTGATTTACTCTTATTTTAAATGTATTAATAAAAATTAAGTATATTAATAAAAATTTAGGAGGTGCTAAAAATTTGTTTACAGTTGCAGAAATCAGAATACAAATAATTTTTTTTACTGAACTCAACTAAACAAAGTTTTTTTCTGTTTTGAATCTTCGTTTTGTCCACAAAAAAAATACCAAAAAGAATTTAAAAAATTAAATTTTAATTTTCGAGAAAAAAATGTCTGCATTTTTTTTAAGCAACTTAAATGTCGTAAAGTTTTAAAAATTAATAATGATTGGTAAAATGAAATGTATTTTATTTCAGTAAGGCCTTACAAAAAAAACACAAACAAAAAAATTTTTTTTTTTGAAATATTTATATTGGAAATTGCTATAATTAGCATCGCATATAAAGGGTGGCAACCATCTCAAACATATAGGTACATATGTCATAGGTATAAATAGGTATATCATCTCAAAAACACAGCATTAGCACCTTGCCCGAACAGTTTGATATTCATATTTTAATATTGCATATCCTTGAGCTTAATTTAATTGAGTTTGACATTTAAAAAACGGTGGCAACCTTTTTCAAAATATACCAATAAACTTTCGCCTAGCGAAACGATTAGCTTGCCACCCATATTTTATTATTTCATTATTTGTGCTCAGTGTAATTAAATTCTACTTTTCAAGGAGACGGCAACCTTCATTAAAATATAGTCCCCTCTAACCCCTCTCCTCAGCAAATCGAAGCGTTTGGCCCCGATATTTTACTATTTTATACAACTCGGATATAATTTACTTAAATTCCACTTTTCATACAGGTGGTAACCTTCTCAAAAATATCATCTCGGCGAGACCATCCCTTTGACACCCATATTTTGGACTATTTCTTATAAGTTATGTATAATTTATTTAAATATGGCTTTTCAAACAAGTGGCAACCTTTTATATACTATAGGCCTTTTCCTCGGCCAATGGAAAATTTCAGTTCCAATATTTTCATATTTTATACAATGTTAATTTTCAAACATGTGGCAACCCTCTCCAAAATATAGGTATGAACCTTCACGCCGCCGAGACCACCCGCTTGACACAAATATTTTACTATTCTCATATCTACCAAATAAACATAAAAAACTTCATAGAAATCGGTCGAACCGCTTCGAAAGGGTTCGATCACAAACACAGTGACACGCGATATTTACTTTATATACTTATATAAGATATGCCTGTATATCCACTGTAGGCAAATTTTATTTCCATTTTAATAATCGGTCATATATCTTCCTTTATAGAAAAATAGTATAATTTTTCTTTATTTACACCAGTTAACAAAATCGACAGTTTGATTGACCAATCAATAAATACCACAATCAAAAAGGCAAATATGAAATTTTTATTTACAAACAAATCATTTACGGCGTGATAAGCAGACTTTTCCTCTCATACTTACAATTTTCATTGTACGCGTATACAGCAATAAAATTGGCATGCAACGCAGACAATAATGGAAATACATTGGTTACAATGCCAACAAAGGCAACGCCATTTTAACAAGTGGAATATGTGATTAAATATATATGGTATATATAAGTTCATATATTTTTATTTTTTTTTTTAAAGAATACATGCACTTGGTCAAATAAAATATAAACACCAACACTTCTTGTACCAGTCAGTAATTGAAAAATAAAAAAAAATTAATAAAAAAACTTCAACAAAAAGTGCCTATTAATATTTTACACTTACCAATGGCGGCCTGTCTGATGGCTCACAAAAGTGGCAAAAGTGTTTGGGACTGGCTTTTTTTATATTTACTTATGTGTAGTACTACTATTATAATAAAGGAATGGAAAAAAGGGGTAAAGGGCGTTAAGCAAAGAGCGTGGCGGTGGGTTCAAGCAATAAAAGCCGAACAACTGGCCAATATTTTTCGCTTGATTGTTCGAGTTGCAGTTTCTCATTGTTTTGTGGCACACATTGTTGGTGTTGTTGGGTTGCTGCGGTGCGAAAAATTAATAACAAGTTTCCTTTTGTTTCAAACTATTTATTTGTGGATGTAGCTTTGTTTGTGTGTGTGTAGTGGATGTGCATTACACAAATCGACAGTCGGCATGAAATTTCCACAGTCCGTTTCGTTTGTTGCATTTTATGTGTTTTTGATTATAGATAACATGCAATATTAAGAATATGTGTACATAGGTATATAAATAGGCATACATGCATATCCGGATATGCGCACGAGAATGCTTTATGCCATTTACAGTTTGAACTGCACTTGATTGGTTTAAATTTCTACATGTGTGCGAATAGGAAATTTGATGGTATACAATTTGCAAAAAACTTTCGCTGTTCTGGCAGACCAAGAATAATACCAGCCATATCAGTTGTTTCATAGTCAATTTCAAGCTTTTTTGCACTTTCACTTACCGTTCCATATATGTACTCGTAGTATCGTAAATCGCAAATATTCTTGTAAAATATCTCACTCCTCTATAAACGTAAAAAACCAGGTGTAGTCTAGGATAAATAATATGATATAAAAGCGGATAAAGTTATTTTTTGAAGCTAAATTACAATGAAATTTTGTTTCTAGTTCTAGACATATGAGAACTGAAAACAGTTGTACTAAAGAAAATGATTCAAAGTAAGACACTTCTAAGAAAAATTGCGTGTTATCCCCATGTAAAATTTTGATAAAAAAAATACCCTATGTTATGGCCGATGTTACTGCCTCGCCACCAGTTAAGCCCCCATAAAATTTCCATCAGTAGTTTCGGAGACACGCTAATTCAATCAGGCAAACTGACAGACACAAATTCTATATGTGGTCCCAAAAGCGGTTCGCAGAGCTTTGGAAGCACAACAGGGCGTATGATGAACAATAATATTAGATGTACTCCTCGTCAAATCATTGCAGATATTTTAACGACTTATTGGCTTAGCTTTAAACCAATCTTTCAAAAATAGGTCAAAAGCAGCATCAAAAATTTCATTATAACAATTGCAATGAACAAATTTTTTAAATATTTGTATGCAGAACTGTTAAGGTTAAGACGATTTATGGTCTGAGGTAATTTACAAAAAAACACTCGTGCTCCTAAAAGTAAAACAACTTTGCCGACTTCGCTAGGAAGTATAGAGTTAAATATGGGAGTAGTAGTTGTTAGTAGTAAGTAGCAGAAATAGTAAAAGTAATTGGTAAAAATAGTTGTAGAAATTGGAAAAAATAGTAGTACGAATAGCAAAAGGTAGTAGTAATTTAAATAGTAGTGCTGATAGCATTAGTAAAAATAGTAGTAGATATCAGTTACCATTGTAGTAGTAATAAATAATGAAAGGAATTAGTAAAAATAGGAGCAGGAATTGGTAAGAGTATTAGTAATATTTAGTAATAGCATTAATAAAAATGGTAGTAGAAATTGGTAAGAAATAATAGAAGAAATTATTAAAAATAGTAGTAATAGTTAGCAGTAGCTTTAGTAAAAATAGTAGTAGAAATTAAAAATAATAGTAGTAGCTAGTAACAGCATTTATAAAAATAGTAGTAGGCGTAAGTCAAAATAATAGTAGTATTTAGTAATAGCATTAATAAAAATAGGAGTAGAAATTGGTAAGAAATAAAAGAAGAAATTTTTAAAAATAGTAGTAATAGTTGGCAGTAGCTTTAGTAAAAATAGTATTTAAAATAAAAAATAGTAATAATAGTAAGCAGTAGCATAAGTAAAAATAGTAGTAGAAATTAAAAATAGTAGTAGCAATTAGTAATAGCATTAATAGAAATAGTAGTAGAAATTGGTAAGAAACAATAGAAGAAATTTTTAAAAATAGTAATAGTTGGCAGTAACTTTAGTAAAAATAGTAGTAGAAACTAAAAATAGTAGTAGTAATTAGTAATAGCATTAATAAAAATAGTAGTAGGCATAAGTAAAAATAATAGTAGTCATTAGTAGTAGTATCATTAAATATAGTAGTAAAAATTAGTAAACATAATAGGAAAAAGTAGTAAAAATGGTAGCAATAATAGACATACATACATTGTATGTACATAGACATTGATAAAACGATTCCTAAGTGTGTATTTTTATTTTTTCTCATATAAGCTTCATGTGGTTTGTTATGTGATGTAAAAATCACTCTCAGGTAGCGAAATCAGTTTTACTTAAAACAAAAAAAAAAACAAGTAAAAACAGCGCTGTCTTCGGCTATGCCGAAGGCTTCATACCTTTCATGAATGGAAGAATAGTAAAAAACGTGTTACCTATAGTTAAAAGCGAAAATTTCCTTCAAATCAATAAAAATAATTCTAGTACAGGCATTGTTATAAATTATTTAATGCTTTTCCTTATGTAATTAAAAAGAACTATGTTTTAAGAAGGGAATGGTTTTTGAATATTTTTAATATCGTATCGACGCTTGATATTCAACATTTAAAAAATACAAATAATTAAGTATTAATATGTAAGACCTACATATGTCGGTCTTTGAAAACAGTTATCAGATCCGTAAATAGTTCCCAAACGTTTGACGCTATGATTCATGTGATATTGCGCTGAGCTTATTACTTTTCGCAATAAATATTTGTCCTGAATTTATCTTGCCGATTTACACTGTGAACTCCGATCTTGATGAATACTAATATATAGCTAATAATGGTTGATATTTCTGCAAAATTTCAAGCCTTTAGCTGTTTAAATGGAGGAGTTATGGTGCAAAATGCAATATCTGAACAATCGGTTGTATGGGAGCTATATGTTATATTTCTCCGATCTTCATGATTTTCAATACTGATACGTAGCTAATAATGGCTGATATTTCTGCAAAATTTCAAGCCTTTAGCTGTTTAAATGGAGGAGTTATGGTGCAAAGTGCAATATCTGAACAATCGGTTGTATGGGAGCTATATGTTATATTTCTCCGATCTTCATGATTTTCAATACTGATACGTAGCTAATAATGGCTGATATTTCTGCAAAATTTCAAGCCTTTAGCTGCTTAAATGGAGGAGTTATGGCGCAAAATTCAATATCTGAATAATCGGTTGTATTATATGTTATAGTCACCCGATCTGGCCGATTCCGACAAATGTTTAATCATTTGTACAACGACACCTGTTCACCAAATTTCATCAAAATAGCTCTAAAATTGAGGGACTAGTTTGCGTTCAAACAGACGGACAGACGGACAGACGGACAGACAGACGGACATGGCTAAATCGACTCAGCTCATCGTCCTGATCATTTAGGTATACTTTTTGATGGGTCTATCTCTTCTCCTTCTGGCACTTACAAACATCGGACCAAACTTAATATACCATTTCATTCTCATGAATGGTATAACAAGGAATTAACTTCAGATCAGTCCAGCTAACCTAAATGTTAATATTATTGCGAAATATTTTAGTGGAAGTTTTAGAATATAATAAGTTATATAATTCCGATGGAAACCCTATACTGTTTTATTTTTTAATGGGGAGTGATACAGTCTAAATTGTAAATATTAAAAAAAAAATTAATTTAAATAAAAATTAAGTATGTCACCCTTATTGTTGTCGTTGGCAAATTTTTGATTTAAAAAATAATAATTATTGTAATCGGTTCGATGCTTTGAGAGACAAATTGTTACAAACATTGATCATATAATCAATTTTATATTTAATACCTAAAGATATCAACAATAATTGTAGAGGATATTTTAACCACCAAAGTGAAAACCATTTTGTTTTGGTTTGATTACGAATAAATAGTGCATCAATCAATTTTTTTTATCGTCGAATATTAGCTCAACTATTTTTTCTCTAATTATCGATTTAAAAGTTTAACATAGTTTATAAAATGGCTACAAAATTGTGTGATATTTTTGACATCTTTTCCCAACTTTTTTATATTTATGTAAAGTGTTAACGATAAATGAGAAATGTTTTTGTTCTTCCTTCAAAACTGCGCACAAGTATTACATATTGCAACTAAATAGTTTAAAGTGGAATTAAATTTTCCAAATTATTTTTTGCATACGTTTCTTTAATAAGTGAATGCACCTGCTTATATTATTTTTCATGCCCCCATATATATGTATATGTGTGTGTGTGTATGTGTGTTTGTATAGACAGTTAACCAAACATGCAATCCAAATAAAAACAAATTAAACTAAGCGGGAGAAAAAAACTATTCGTGGAATGCATGAACTCCATTCGTTTTGTTACACTAAACGCCTTTGTTGTACATTTCACGCCATTTTTTTTTTATTGCGGGCGAAAGTTTCAATTTGTGGTCTCCAAATGGTCGCCAACTTTGCATTTACAATTCCCATACACATAAATACTGGCACACATTTCCACACACACACATACATATGTACATACAGTTGTATTCAGAAACCAACGCTAGCGATAATTCATTGTTGTGCACTTAACGGTTCTTGCCATCGTAGACGTCTGGCATTCCAACCAGCAATGCTGTAACTTTCTTGCTAAGCGAAATAAAATAGGAAAGTGTTTCGGAAATGGTTAGAGTAGTTCTATTAAAAGTAAAAGAAAGGCTGGTCATTTGGCAATTTTGTGGTTTAAAAAATTTAAGATCGCTTATTAAGGAAATTTAATGGGTGCATTTAATTGTATGGTATTATTTACTTTAAATTAACAATATTAGTTAAAAAAAGCGTGCAACTTTTTCGATTTTATATTCGTTTTTTCTCAGTCAAATGACTCAAGCAATAAGAAAATCTATAAGAATTTAAACGTTATAGATACCCAAATTTGCATAATTTTATGCTAAACGCAGATCAGGTTTTAAAATTGCGATTTGAAAAACAGTTTTGGATGATTCGGAACAGTGTTGGAAGAAATGGAACCAAGGGAAAAACTTCAACACCCGATATCTCAAAATCTAGACGTGATCGAAAAATTTGGGTGCCATTTTCAGAGCCAGCGAGTCTAAGTCAATATAAATTGTGGTATTATATCAAAAGGATATTCTGACTGTGGCACCGTGAAATGAAAAGTTTTTTTTCAGATTTTCAACTGAAGAAGTGGAAGTAGCTAAACTTTAAATTGACCGATTTGATTTATTTCTTACACTCAGACTACATTTTTGTAATGAAATTCTCATTTAGCTAAATATTTTAAATATTTTTTTTGACAAACTTTGTTCTCTAAAAAGAGTGCATAAAAATTAGGAATAACAATTTTCGGAACAGCTCGAAAATGTCCTTATTTTTTGTATTTAGACGAAGGTAACTCAAAAAGTAGTACTGCGATTTACACAGAAGATCAAATAGATATCAGTCTAAAGAGATTGAATCTTTTTCATAAAAGTTTAGCAAAATGACCTCGAAAACAGGTTTTTTGTCTATACTTCGAAAATACTTCTCTGCAAAAATAAATAAGACTTATTTTCGGGTTCAGCGAAACCCCATTTTAAACAAAATACCACTCATTTATTAATTATTTGTAACTGAGTAGAATTGGCTGCGGTCCAATGGGTCATGATGTCAATGATCCGCAATTAGCCAATTCGTCAGCCAGTTCGTAACCTTGAACACTGCAGTATCCCAGCACCCACTTGAGGTCAAGCTAATTCCATTTTCCAACAGAGCTCAGCGTCAACTTAGTTTTTTGAACAATTTTTAAAAAGGAGCGCGCAGTGGCCCAGACCTTTAGTGGAGCTTGGCTGATTTCGTATCCGCGCCACCTTTCGCCAGTTTTTAAGTCCTTAAGTATAGCAAATATCTCCGAATTTTCGAAGTAACTTGTCTGGCTAAGAATCCGGGGCACACCGAATAAAGCGCACACACGCTACATACTCGCCTATAGTGCATACTGGATAAAGAAAATAAAAAAAAGACGCTGGCACCATGCACTCTCGAGGCCCCCTCATAATAACTAAATCGATAGCATCGCTTCGAGGAAAAATCGGTTGTACGACCGAAGTTAATTCAAACCAACAAAACCAAAACAACGAAAATAACAAGAGCAACAGAAATATGAGGAGAAGGCAGGCAAATCTCACAAAAAAAAATTATTTTCGACGAGCATGCTTCGGAGGAATACAAGAATGGGGCGAGTGATATATTTCAAAAAAAAAAACAAAGAATATGGATAAAACAAAGTAATTAGTAACTTTGAACTTTTCAGTTAGAAATATGAATTATAGAAAGAGAGTTTATAAATAAATTTACAAAATACAAAAATCAGTGACCCATTTCCGCTCATTTGTAAAAGAAAAAGGTTTGTTAGATTTTAGTTGAGAACAATCCAAATTGGCAGAACCAAAGTAGTGGTACGAGTTGACGTGCCACCTTTTTTCTGCATTTAGTGCACCATAGATTGACTAGCAGAGCCGCAGCACGACACCGCGGGAAGATAATCAATGACCAGATGAGCGCGGTACTAATTGAGACACTTCAGGGATAGAGCTCACATGTCGCCTAGCAATTTTACTAAAAACATCTCCACATCGCTCCAGATCGTCAGTACTCTCTAGCGCGCACAAATCGGCTAGTATCGATAGGAGAAACCCCCTCGGATAGCACCTGAGCTTGCAGTGAAACAGAGCACGCTCTTACATCTGAGCCAATAAGCAGGATGGGAAATTCTCCACACAGACCGCTCAAGGGAAACTATCAGAGCACAAACAAAGAAATGATTCCGCGCCTGCTGTCAAACGAAGTAGCCGGCAAATATAATACAGGGGCTAAAGATCCGGTGGCGTTGGTGGATGGGATAGGACAACTTATTAACTGATCGGATGCCTTTAAAGAATTCGGCTGGTGATTCTGCAAGGGAACTATCCAGTGGAGACGCTCTGTTCGAATTCTAAGATCGAAGTGCTAGCATCCACAGTACCTAAATATCTATCTATCTATTTACCTACAAAACGTGAAGAGATTTCTCTATTGTAGTATGAAAATTCCTTTCCTGTCACTGGTCTAAATTTGCCCACACTTTGTATTAGGTTAAATTTTTTCACCGATTTGTAGGCGCTTTTTCATTGGCAGTGCAATATTTTTGAACTTTTAACAGAAACAAAAGCACCATTCAGGTCATTATAAACTGTCATAGCAAGTTCGTTTCAATAACTCAAGGTACATTTGATCCTAGAGTGAGAATCCCCTCAAACAATAAAATACAAACAAACAAACAAAACAATAAAAAATAAAATCTTAATAAAATGGTAGAAAGAATGAAAATATAACGACGATTGTTTCTTTATACTACTTATTTGAAGCTTTAGAATTTATTATCCCTTTTTAAGGGATCTGAAATTTTTTTGGAGGAAAGTTTCGGATTAGAGAGTCCGTGCCGTTAGAATCTGAGCCATTTCCATATAAACCAAATAAAAAACAGTCTCGTAATAGTAAACGTTGCAATTTAAACAATTTCCATTCACTAAAAAACTCTTTTATAAAATTGTAATAGATTTTTAGCCTTCAGTGGTAGAAGTAGTAAAAATGATTTCGGAAAAGTGTGGATGTATCTAAACACCAACAACTTAAAAATCACTCTTGCGCTTTAAAAAGGAAAAAATAAATTCCGGATATATCGTTGAATTCCGAAAGATAATAAAAAATCTATTAAGTGTTCATTGTGTTCAATGAACTCTAATTATCTGGCTTAAGAAAACACTTTCCTCATGATAATAACTGTTCTGAAACTAAGTTAAGTCTCTATCA
Source organism: Anomoia purmunda (assembly GCA_951828415.1). NCBI lineage: Eukaryota > Metazoa > Arthropoda > Insecta > Diptera > Tephritidae > Anomoia > Anomoia purmunda. Next base: position 8,599,508 of record OX639996.1, read on the forward strand.
TTTTCTCTCCCTTCCACCAATATAATAATTAACGTCATTCCGTCCTAAAACCGCCTGAAATGTTGTACGTAGGTCATTGGTGAGATGCAGGACACTTTTGTGGTACTCTCGCTCAGTACAGTCTAACCAAAGATGGATGGATGTTATACGAGCATGTTGAGTAGCTCAGCTGCTATGCCATTGTCGTCATTGTCGGCTTTTGTCGAAAAACCACAGCAACAACAGACAAAAGCAAAACCAAAATAACAACAATATGAAGATTTTACCAAAACAATGATAGCAATAAAGGTATTCGCTTAGAAGCAGAAGCAAAGACAAAATGTACAGAACAACTATAGCAACAAAAATTACACTGCCTGCACGACCGGCAAAGAAATTTAAATGGAAATGACAAAAGTAGCAAAATCAACAAACTGCGAGTACTTACAGTGTAGTGGCAAAAAATTATGTACACTTAGGATAACTTTTGAACGATTTTGTTTTTATTAATTAAAATTGAATAAGGGACAGATAAGGTGCAGAAAGTTGTCAACAATTCTCAGTCTTATAGTTATGTTTAGCAACAGGGTTGAGCGTTATCAAACAACTGAAGAATTGAAAGGCGTAAAATTATAATACAGTTTCATTCATTATCCAAGTATTTTTGACTGACAAATAAAATTACATAGTGAATAATTTTCATTCGTCATTGAAATGATTTTGAACAACGAATACATTTTCATTCATTATGCAAAAAATAATTTTGAATTACGAATAGATTTTCATTCATCATGCAAATAATTTTGAATTGCGAATACATTTAATTCCTCATTCAAATTAATTTATTTTATAATTTTTTATGCGATCTCGCCTATATTCGGAAATTGGCTCTAATAACTGCCAGAAGACCCAGTATTAAAAATTAATTTGAATTTATAGACTCGAAAGTCTTTCATCTGCTTTTACGATTTTAACTTTGAATGGAAGGTGGGCGTCAATGATCGGATAACTCCTTCTATTTTATGCCATGGTGTCTATTGAGCCAGCCCATTGTAATTTCTCTATTAATCTGAATTTTGAAGCCAACGACCGCACATTGGCTTCGGTCATGCTCGGCCAATAAAGTTCGGTTCGGTTTCGCTTTGGCTTTGGCTCCGGCTTCAACCAAAAATAGCCGAACTTTGGCCAAACATTTGTAATTATTTATTAATAAAAAAATTTATAAAATTTCACTTTATGACAGATTTATAAATTATTAAATTCAAGCCTAAAAACACAAGGTTTTGGTCGTTATTTTTAAAATATGTATGTTTTGTAACGAGCTTAAAGTAATGTTATTTAACCTAACACACTTTGTTTTAATAACAATAAAAAGCTTCTAGAATTTTTAAAACTTCATTAGTTTTTTATTATTTTTGGACCTAGAAAATATTCGGTTCGTTTTCGTTCCACCAAGGGCGTAGGATTTAAATTGTGACGTTAATTGTGAGATATAAAATTTGCGTAAATCAAATTTTTAAAATTTTGAATTCGAATTTTTGGAAAATTTTTAAGAATGCAGTCCAATTTTAGTGCGGTAAATTGCCCAAAAATCGCGTTGATTTCATTTTTTTTATTGACAACGTTCCGCATTTTCTTCCATACAAAATAATTATTAGCATTTATTATAGGTAGGAAAATACCTAAAAATTATTAAAACTAATCACGAATTTTTCATGGGTTCAAACTTGCACCTTATTACTCATATTGAATCAGAATTTATCAAAGAAATGCTTTCCTAAAAATTTTCTAAAAACTCGAAAAAAAAAATTTAAAAAATTTCAAGTAAATTTTTTTTAAGTTATTGAATTTACGTGAATTTCGTACATGTTTGGAAATTGTATTTGTATGGTTTTTGTTGCAGAATAAGCTATACTTAAAAAAAATTAAAATTACGAAGAGTGAAAACTTGGCTTTGTTGAACTATGACGGATAATTGTTTAAATAATTTTTAATTAAATAATTGAACTGAAATTACAATAAATTATTGATAGCATTATTTATGTTAAGTTTGCGTTGATTTTTACAGTTTTACAGTTTTCATCAAAAAATCACAAACGAAAATTAAGCAGAATTTAGGAAAAAAAATTTCGAAAGATTTTCTGAAGATCGGCATCGTATTATTTGAAGTTAGATGCATTTCACTTGTGTATTGTTATCAATTTAATATCGTACTAAATGTATAACTCCACGATTTTGATGTCGGAAGAAGTTTACCCCTCTTCCTTGGTCGAAGTTCTGCGTACGCCCTTGGGTGCGGGCCTAAAGGCCATTTATTTGTTAGGAAATTATTGAAACAAAACAGTGAAAGAAGTTCTAGCTATTTCCAAAATTACCACATCTCCTCATCTCACACTTTTTCCGGAGATCGAGCTACCGCCTCTGCAATAATTTCCTAACAAATAAATGGCCTTGAGCTCATAAAAATTATTGCTGATATAAATAGGACGAAAAAATTAGTATATGTTTTTTGTTTTTCTAATATTTCAGTGTAACAAAAACTGTAACGGTATTTTTTTCAATTCGAAAAATTCAGAAAATACCAAAAGCATAGCACATGTATGTTTTTTTTTATTAAGCGTATCAACTTCGAAATTATTTTCGAAAGTTTGTTCATTATTCATTGGCACTGCACTGTACTTTGTCGGAATGTGTGTGAGTGTGTGTGTGTATGTGCAACATTTACCACATGTAGTTACATCACATATCACGTATCTGCAACATCAAATTTAAAACAAAGCCGACAGGAGCAGCCAACGCCAACAAGGACAACAAGGATTACGACGTTGCAAGGCTGTAGTTGCGGGCCGCCATCGCTGTTGCTCTCTTCCACATTATGTATCGCCTTATGTTGTTCGACCGCTACCTACGTACCTACGTACTGTCTGTCTATCTGTCGCCTTACCCAAATGCCGCTAGCCTTTATAATTTACATGCACACACACACACATACACACACGCATCGTTTTTGTAAATACAATCGTTTGCTGTGTGCCGGCATATCCTTCCTGTGTGGAATGTGTTGCATTTATTATGTTGCTAAGTAATTTCAACATAAAGAACTGCCACAAGCATCCAATAAGCGCGAAAGGATAGTGCAGATGGAGTATAGTGTACGATAGCCTACTTCTTTCCCTCCAAAAATCATCTTCCTACGAATCGTCGACGACAATCATCACAAAGTTGCAAAGCAGCATCTCTCCTTGACAGCCGGGACAAGCCGCCAGGACAAGCCGCCAGGCACATACATACATAGCCGCATTCAGAGGCTCAACTACACTCTTCACTTAGCTCCAACTGTAGTCATGCTGGCGCATCCTGAATGTGTCTGACTGAATGTTTTCAGACAGGCATACGACAAACGAACAAACGAACAAACTAGGCGATGAACCAGTGAGAGTGGATCAACAATGCATGGAGGTGTGGTGGCGTGGGCCGCTTGGAGGGGACGGGTTGAAGATTTTGAGCAATAGGGGAGACTATGAAAATGTGATGTCGGTTTCAAGCTCATTCGCATCAGCGCCTGGCTCAGTACGCCGACACACATACCTACATGTTTGTACATTATGGTGGACCCAAAATGTTTGGGAGAAAGAAAAACTCATCTGTTTTAAAATCGGAAGCCAATTTTGTAAGAGGTTAAGTTAAACACAAATTTGACAAAAATGTGTGTTTTGGTGAACGAAATTGATGCAAAATGAAAATAAAAGCGACTGTACCGACTCAGGACCCTAGAGAAGTAAAATGTGGAAACACTTTACTTTTACTTGATTTACATTCAGTTTGGCTTGCCATTTGCAGGAACTGAAGCCGAGCGACCGATTTTTTGGTACGTTAATAAACAAAGTTACGAGTGATGGTTAAACAGAGAGACAAAAAAGTAGTGTACAGTTCAATATGTGGAGTTTTATTTTTATTTTTGTTTTTATATTTTTATTTGTTTTGATGTTGTTACTATTTTCAATGTAATTAAAAATGTAAGTGCAATTATTGTTGTAAGCAAAAATATTGTTATTTTGTTAACACTTGTTTTTATGTTTTATGTACAATAAAATGCAGACTCCCTGATGAAGGCGCGGAAGACGCCGAAACGCGTAGGAGAAAAAAAGAAACTTTTTGTTTGCTTTTAATATATTACCGACCGAAAAGCTCCTAAAGCATCCCAATTCAAAATTGTCGCGTTTGGAGTGTTGATAATCCATAAGCCATTGCTGAGACGCCGTTACATCCTCGAAAGCTTTGTGTTCTATGGGAAGAGGGAATCACTGGCCCATATTTCTTCAAAAATCAAGCCGACTTTAATGTTACAGTCAATGGGGAAAGCTACAGAGCCGTAATTATTGACTTTTCGTGTCTGAATTGGAGGACGCCCTTTGGTTCCAACAAGACGGCGCCGCTACGCGCCATACAGCTAACGACCTAATAAATTTATTGAAGTAAACTTTTGGTGAGCACTTTACCTCGCGTCGCGGCCCTGTGTCTTAGCCTCCAAGATCGTGCAATTTAACACCGCTGGACTATTTTTTGTGCGATTATAGAAGTTGCTTGTCTACGCAGATAAGCCCGAGACGATTGACGCCTTGTAAGAGAATATTTGGCATGTTATTGATGACATAGGGCCCTAATTGCTGCAACAAGTGGTTGAAAATTTGGATTCTCGACTGGAATTTATTTTAGTCAGCTGCAGCGGTCACTTGCCCGAAATCACTTTTTAACGATAATGAAAAACTCTAATATTTATAATAAAGTTAAATTTTTGGTCATAACAATAAATTATATGCGTTTTATTTCTTCTTGTAACCCACATGCCTAAAAAACACCCTTTAGAATAATCTTTATGTCCATCGCCAACCCTTCATGTGGGTCGTCAGAAATTTTCAGAAAATTACCAACGAAATTTTGTAAAAAAAAAGATATCGTATAAATCCGACAAGTTGCAGCGTTGGAAAAGTTTTTTTTATTTATTTTCGAGGTCGCTATGGATAGTACTTTCAACATTTTCAGATCAGTTGGCGCTTTCGTCGTCATTATCTTCTTCTCCAGTGTCTTCTTCACTTCCTTGATGAACTTCCTTTTCTTGCGTTGTCGTTGCGGCGTTGTCATTTCTCGAAGTGGGACATTGAAAAAGATTTGTTGACACCAGGTGCACCAATCTCATCGCTCACTTCTAAACTTGCTTCGGTGGATTTCCGTTATTCAGTTATTTTCATATGGGGGTGACCCCATGAAGGGTTGGCGTTGGATGGAGGTTTAGTTCATTTTAGAAAAATATTGGAAATAAAAAAGTTATGAGGGTTGTTCCTATATCTCTTACTTCTCTAGGGAAGACTTTTAAGTAGTTACGAGCGTTTTTCTTTCTATTTTGCACTTTGAAGTGCGTGCGAGTTCTGATTTTTGCCAAATTTTATTATGCCCTAAACTCACACAAAACTTGGCTCTGGTTTTGAAAATCGGAAAAAAATTAAGGACCACCTTAATGTATATATGCACCTAAGCATTATTATGTGGGTTTATGTAGCTTGTTTTAGATGTTTCCACATTAACAATTTCATTCACATGTGCGACGGTTCATACAAAACTTTGCGCATTAGACCGGATCGGTCCACATATGAAAGAAAAAAAATCCAAATTACCGCCACTAAATTGAAAATTTATTTTGAGAGGATGTAAATTGTCGGTCTTGGCATGTCCTTAAAAGAGCCAAAATCGAGTTTGCTTCAAACCTTTTTTATTTGTTTTTTATTTCTACTTTGTTTTTTTTTTATCACTATTTTCTAAAGTATGAAATATTTAATTTTGAGTACTACACAAGGGGACTAATAAAATTTCGCTTAAATATTTAACCCTTTCATTACTATTGAGACAAGTACGCCCAGACAGTTAAATAGAAACGACGGATTGCAGTTGATTTAAATATGTCTCGTCTGGTTTTTTGGGATCCTGATAATGGATCAAAATTATTTTTGTGTGGAAAACGTATATCTACTGTAGTTGGTAAAGTAAGTTTTTTTATGTGGTATGTATTTTGTGAGTTACCGGGCTTTTCGCGCGTTTTTGTTTTTGGGACTTATGTGCCCGTTAGATTTATTTGTTGCTATTAATATGTAGTGTTTGTGTAGATCTTTTATCCTTTTACCACTTAAAACTAAGTTGAATAACAATTTGCTTTTTAGACGAACTTTACACTATGCCAATGATATTAAAAAGGGAGGAGAAAGCTGTAGGTGGCACAACGCCGAAGCCGATTTGTCTCCAAACCAAGCTTGACAATAGGATGACGAAAATTGGAGACTTAATAAATGAAGGAAGATTAAGAATAAATATGAAAATGCTTTTCTGGTTTATTTTTCTGTTCAACTAAGTGGACTTTTGTTAATTCCCTCGTATATTTTTCTAGAATCGTTTTACTCTAGAGTGATTCCTTAACTTAATTTGTACACTCCCTAAACCGACTTGAATGTTCGTAAAATTGACAGTTGCATTTCTCTCCATGGATACGTAACAAAAAAACATACTACAATTATTAAAGGTTTGGTAAATAATGACATTCGAGTTTTGACACTCCCTTGTTTTCATGTTACCTAAGCAAAAACTCTATTGAACTTCATCCAATATGAAATTTTAACGTTTTATTCAAAAGTGGCATATAAATGTTTGCTCTAATTTTGCTTTTGCTCCAATTTGCAGCCCAGGGCCTTGCTAAAAGCGCCGATTTTGTCAAGAGGGAGTGAGAAGTCTGCAAAATTATCAAACCTTTTATTATTGAACCATGACAAAAAAGTGCTTAAAATTTTATTTTCAATAATGTATCATACTTTAAAGTCGAGGAATAAATGAAAAAGTTAGATTTTAGCTGTTTTAGGACACGCCATTTGTATGAATCTAAAATCTTCACAAAGTAGGCTTTTAAATTTTTTTTCGCGACCCCGTCTAATATACATATGCAGTGTGGCCTTATATGAAATTACACATTAATTTTTGAAGTAAATGGGACTATTTTTGCTTCACCCTAGAACTAGCCCAGTTTTGGTAGGTACTAGACTCTGAAGAAAATCTTCAGTTCAGCTACAATTAATGCATAGATGAAATTGGGCCCGTTTCTTTGTAACCTAGTTGCAAAAGAACACTAATAGGGTAACAAATTGCATGCAAAGCAACAACACTAACTCGGAAAAATATGCGACTTGAGCCAACTCGGTAAAATGATATCCGACCTAAGATGTAGTGTTGGGAAGTGAAAAAACTGCGCTATTGTGAATGAGCCGGAAAAAAAACATGAGAAATTTCAGCTTAAGACCCAATTCGCTTTATTTGCATAGTATTCTTAAATATATAGCTATTTTCGTTTTTAAATAGCATTAAACCAATCGCAACACTCATGAAAGAGGCTAACAGGGTTGCTTTCGCAACTAAAGGAAATTTTATCCAAGTTGGAGCGATCTTTTGCAAGTCGGCTACAATAAAACGAGCCCATTGTTAAAATGTTTAGCCTATTTTTCGTTTTTTAACAAAAAACATTTTCATCGATTGAGAAACACTTTTGGTGTTGGACAAAAAAAAAAACAAGTAATGGGACTCTTCTGCAATAGCTTGAAATTAGCCTAGAGATGATGAATCCCCAACTAGTTAATTTAAGATCTTTCACTAACTTTCACTGCAGGGATATTCATAGCTTGCATTTAAATCTATGCGGTATAAACCGACGATAGAGTGCTTGCCACTTCCCATCCATTCTTGCACCCTTCGGCTTCCTTTGTTCTTTCTGCTACCATTTTATTATAGCTGCATTGGCTGCTGCTGCGATTTCGACTTCAATTTCGGCGTGTGGTTGGTTGGTTGGCAGTTTAATTCGCATAAAATGAAAACACGCTGTCTACATTGTTTCTACATCGTATTGCCTCTTCGTGAAAGTGGTTTTTGCTAAAGCAGATGCACGACTAAAAAAACAAAAGCAAACAAACAGAAAAATCGCCGCCTTTTTTTTGTGGCTGAGAAAAGTTTACATTTTTATACGCTGCTTTAGGTCGCTAATTTAACAGCACTTTAAGACAAGCGAACAAACATCAAATATTAACATCCTTTTGCTTATACTATAGGCAATTTTGGAGTGAAATTATTAAAAAAGTGATAAAATCAGAAAATGGGTAAAATGTTATGAAAATTTGAAATCCTGCAGGAGCTTCGAATGCAGATATACAGTGACGCCGTATTCAAAACTGTATGAAAATTTCTATTAATTTGTGGTCGCACTGACAAGACATGATTTGTAATTGATTGAAGTATAACATACAATTTTCGCACTAATCACTAAGTCTCCAAAAAAGTCTACTTTATAGCCGCTATTGGAGTATTTAATTATAAGAAGAAAAAAACGAATTTTTTCGGAAACATTTTTTCATTAAAAAAAGATTCCTACTATCATTTCCCTAATAAGCTACACTCTTCATTAGTAAGATATTTAGTCGCAAAAAATATTTTCAAATTCGGTTCCAATTTTGTATGAAAAACTCGCCTATCAGATTTAGTAAAATATAATATTTTATATATTAATCCTTAACACCTCTGCGGTGGGGTTTTTTTGTCTACATCATTTCCAATTCTAAATGCGAAAAGGTTAAATTAAAATGCGAAACTGTCAATTGAAAATAAGAGTAGTCAATTCTACATAAGCTAAGTCATTTTAAATTGCGAAAACGTCAAATTAAAATACCAAATAATCAGCGACTTCAGTATTTAGAAAAGGTCGTGGATGGAGCTAAGCCCACTATTGCAGGAGTGCAGGAGGCGAATGTACCATCACCCACAAACCCACAAACCAATAAATTGAAGTACCAAATTTTATTGTAATTATTTGTAAAAATATGTAATAAAAATAAGTTTCTCATTTTTATTTGGCACATTCTCATTTGACGCTTTCTGATTTGCAATTGACACTTTCTCATTTCCTTATTTAAAGTTTACTATTATTATTTTCAATTGCCACTTTCTCATTTACTATTGGAAAAGGTGTAGACAGTTACATCTGAGAAACATTAGAAAAAATGCAGGAGAATAATGAGGGAAAATGAATAAATAAATATTGTAAAGTTTGCTACTAATTTCAAAACGCAAGCACATCTTACTTAACTACGAAATTGGCGTTATAACCTCCCATGTGATTTTGGGCAATCTCAGCTTATTACGCCAGTCATTATCTCACTAACTGCTAACTGGTGTCAATTGGGAAGGTCAGGTGAATCCAAGTGTTTTTTTCAACCAGGTTCTAGTTTAGTAACATATTGGATGCCTTCCACTTCTTCCACCACTACCAGCGGGGACGCTGAATCCTTACTGACTGAACTATGTCTCATATAGCTAATCGATCCATTGTCTGCCGTATTCGCCGTCGTAAAGACGTAAGGGACCATAAATCCTTCGGAGAATATTTTTCTCGAACACTCCATGGACCATTTCATCTGAAGTTAATTGGGTCCATGCTTTTACTCCATAAAATAGCACGGGCATGATGAGGGACTTAAAGAGCGTGGTTTTCGTTCGTCAAGAGACGGCTTTACTGCTCATTTGCCTACTCAGCCCAAAGTAGCACTTGTAGGCTAGAGAAATTTCACGTTGGAGTGGCTGTTGCTGTTGGTGTTAACGCTAGTTCCCAGACAAACAAAGTCATCTATTTTCTCAAAATTCTAACTGTCAACAGTAAGGCGGGAGCCAAGACGCGAATGCACTGACTGTTTATTTGATGACAGGAAGTACTTCGTTTCTCCCCCTTTCACCTCCAGGACCATTCGCAAGGTTTTTTATTATCCAATTTGGAAGAGTTATAAATAACGGCGGTTTAATTCTGCACCTCGAATTATCTTTTTCAACATAATCATAAAGAAGACCCACGATAGGGAGTCGCCCTTTCTGAAACTTCATTTGGTATCAAACGGCTAGGAGGGATCTTTCCCAATTATAACGCAGCTGATGGAGTTGCTCAACGTCATTTTAAATAGCTGTATTAATTTTGCAGGGATACCAAGGTTAGGCATTGCGGCATATAGACAGCTTCTTCTTCTTCTGGTATCGAAAGTGGATTTGAAGTCGTCCAAAGGATGGTGTATGTTTATGCTTTTCGCTCAGGTCTTTTCTAAGATTTGGCGTATCGTGAATATTTGGTCGATGATAGATTTTCCTGATTCAAAGCCACGCTGATTAGGTCAAAGAGTTAGCTCTTGGTTGGCTTCAGTCGTTCGCACAATATACCGGGGTAATTGGTGCATTACTGGAGGATCGCTCTTCTTGTGGGCAGCTCAAAATAAATTGCTCTGCAGAAAGATGGAATGACTTTTGCAAATGGCGTCGAATGACAGCTAGTAAAGTAAACACAAGAAGAACTTGTGTGAAGAAATAATAATAGGCTCCTTGAAATCCTCGGATGCCACGTTTGGCAGAATCGTGAGATTTAACCGTCTCAACAGTTTTGTTGTGGTTTTTGAAATCGTGGCTTTTTATGAAAAGGCCTGGCAGCACGTATGAAGAAAATTCGTCAAGAAAACCAGAACTTGTTGTTAGAAGTTTTTGGGAAATTCATAAAACTGGTGCAAATGGTAAAAAAAAGCGACATCCACTCATTTTCTTCAAAATATAATGTAATAAAATCTAAAGGTCGAAATAAATATTGTAAAAATATCGCACCATTTTATTTCTATTCATTGAATAGCTTCAGACAAAGAACCAACTTGCATAAACTTGAGCTAGAGCCCGTTGCGATTAGATACCATCGCAATTATTTACTTATTACCAATGGTATTTGGGAAATGAACGCTTAATATTTTTAAAGAAAACATTTTTTCTGAAGTCACCAAGCACGTTTCGAGATTCTAGAGTAGCGAGATATTTAATCCAGAAACATAACTATTATAACAGAAAAGATAAAGATAACTAGTAATTATTTATAGCAAGATACCAATTTTTCGAGTAATCTATAAGACTTGTATTATAAAAGCCTTTTCATAAGAGTTATCTTCGAGATAAATATTTTTAAATCCTCAAAAATTTTGTGAGAGAAAAACTTGCTTGAATTTTTAAAGACGGAACATGTTTATGAGAATTTCGGGATTATTTCGGGACTACTTCGAAATAATTTCGAGACCAGTTCGGGATAACTGAAGCACTAGTTTGGTACCATTTTTCGCCCAGAAATAGCGCCGTCTTTCAAGACTTGAAAAAAGTTATCTTACTCATAATTATTATGCAAAGACTTTTATAATATAAGTCACAAAATAAAAGTCTTTTCGCTGATAACTATTATGTGAAAACTTTCATAATATATGACTCAAAGTAAAAGTTATTATTGATTTCAAAAATTGTTCACACTCATAATTATTAGAAATGCTTTTTATAATGTTTGTATCAAAATAATAATTATCGATAAATAAAAAGCTTTTCATCACTCATATTCAATATCAAAACACCTTTATAATTCTTATCGAAATTAGGATGCATTTTTTTTAAAACGCAACAGTCAAATAATTATTATTCTGGATGTCTGATTTAGTCACGTCAATCTTTTCTAGCGAGGATTCAATTTTTTATGAAAATCTCGTCCTGCAGATTTAATAAAGGTCTTCGTCCCGTAGCGGAGTTCATACATTAATTTTATTAGCCATAGGTTTGGATTTTTTGCACATAGAGTTACACAATAAAATCACGTTGGATCTAAATAAGGAATTCATAATTATTGACGGCATAGTTATTATATGATATTGAAAATAATTTACCTACTTATTCAAGCATGTCACCGCCGTCAAATGTAATCTAAAATTTGTGTGAGCTCATTTACAATTTTGTTTTTTAAATCAGTATCCGTTACCACACTGCCATAGCTTCTTCGCTTATTCTCATGGCATTCGATCAATTGAAGGCATTCGTAGTATCGCTGTATCCTTTGCAATATTCACTTTATTTTAATAATTAGTACAAATTTGTTGTACTGCCTCGCAAGTCTCAACTAGCAAGCGTACAGGATTTCAACAAGGACAATCTTTGTCAAACAGTTGCACGAAATATTTCGAAGTCGCAATGTGTTTGTACAAACTGCATACATACATACAAATCAGGTGTATGTTCATGTGGCATTGTGAGCGAAAGGCTTCAGCAACATTTGCATTGGCATTGCGGGCGGCCATTTTGATTTGTACTCATCGCACTGGCCTCTGGACATGCCAACAATATTTGCCAAACTGCCCCAAAGCACATATTACAATTATACCATACAGATAGACAAACATTGTCTCCCGCCCTTGCGTCGCGAGCTCCAAACATCAGCATAGCCGTTTTTAGTTGTGTGATGTGTAATGTTAGGGTGTGCCTTATTTTTTAATAGCATAGGAAAATTGTGGTTACACCCTCCCACTATTTTTATTAGACCATATTGTGCACTCAAGTCTCCAAATAAGTTTACAAGACTCTTACATTTATCAGCCTTCAATAGAAAAAATGGGATGATTCACAAGGTGTCATAATGTGTCATAAGTCAAAAGTCATAAAATTTAAAACATATAAATTGCTTTGTTTTAATTATTTTCTTCAATGTAATCTAAAAACATAACTTTTGAAATCTAAAATTTTATGACTTTATGGTTTATGACACACTATGACACCTTGTGAATCACCCAAATGGGCTTCAGTGTCAAATTTTCTATAAAAAAGTCGATTCCTTTTTGTCAAGCGTTTTTGAAGCAAAGAAGACTTAAGTCACTAATTTCGAGATATTAATTTAGATAAAATTGAAAAAAATGTTGATTTGAATAGGATCCAAACAAGTATTTGCACTGATTTGTTGAAAAACAAAAATACATCAATGAAATTGAAGAGCTCATGTAGTTTTATAAGGTCAAACTGAAAGCATCTGTGTATTGTGAGAGGGAACTAACGCGTCGAGTTTTGGATGGCGATTGTGAACAAAAATCTTAAATTATACCCTCTAATGCTATGCGCCGAACAAAATGGATTTCAAGAGCTTTTTATTCTTTGAGAATATATTTGTTACATCTACACTTTGAACTTAGTGCAAAGAACAAAAGAGGATTGCGAGCCCTGCCATTGTTCATTGCCATAACATAAGTTAAAACTAGACTTTGATTTTCATGAAGTCAAATATTTGACAAAAAAAAGATATGACATGAAATGCCAATGTGTTGACAGTTTATACTTTTGTATTGGCGTCAAATAGAAATATGACAAAATTTTGGTTGTCTTCATTCAACTGACAGCATTTGACGTCAATTTTGACTCAATGAAAACCAAGCACTAGGCTTTAATGTAGTTTGGCACTCAAAACAACAAATCAAGATTTATGTTTTTTGAAAGCTTAATAAAACTATGAAACAATTGAAGTTTATTTCAAAAACAGTTTTGAGTAAGTTCTGCAAACATTTGTGGTATTCCTTCGATGAAATTGATGAGAAAAACATAGAAGAGGACGGTTTCCAATAAGGAAGATGAAAAATCAAGCAACGTTGGAAAGGGATTTGTTACCTCTGACGAAGAATTATTAAACTCTATGTAGGGTGAAATCTTAATAATATTATAGTGGTAAATATTTTTTTATAGCATAAGCTATGGAAGAAATCGTTTCGAAAAACAGTATATACTAATTTAAGCGATTGAAGACTGACGAAAGTTTTTTGTAGAAAACTATTTATTTATAGAAAGAAGAGCATATTTGAAAGCCGAGTGTTAAGTAAACTAAGATTTTCAAGGATTTATTTCCGCTGAAGAAGAACAGAACCAATTTGTGTGCACGTTCATCGAAATATCTATCCTAATTTCGAAAAAACGACTCATAAAAAATATCTGCAGTGAATTCGTATTTTTCGTCGACAATATAAAAATACTACCTACCTATATTTATTTTTTAATAGCACTTTGCACTGATGTATAACCAGAAAACGGATTTCAATTTCTGTCAAATATAACAGTTGGCAACACTCTCAAAAATATAGGTATATTCCTTGTCTTCGCCGATACGAATAGTTTGGCACTCAGATTTTGATGTTTCACATTCTTGTGTATAATTGAAATAACTTTGACTTTTTAAAAAGGTGACAAGCCAGTTAAAACTTTACCTATAAACTTTTTTTCTAGCAAAACGAATGACTGGACACCCATATTTTACTATTTTATATAACTTGTATAGAATTTAATCAAATTTGACTTTTCAAGCAGTTGGCAACCTTCTTTATAATATACATAGCGAGCTATAAACTTTCTCCGGAGCAAAACTACCTTTTTGATATTCATACTTTAGTTTTTTTTTTGTTTTTTTTTTATTTTTTAAACTTATTTTTACAATACTTAATATTCTACAAATAAATACCTAGCAGCACTGGCAGCAGAGGCCTTCGGCTGCTTTAGTATTTTATATACGTGATTAATATTCACTAAGGCTGTATGTTGGAAACAGGTGGTAACCCTTCCCAAAATGAAACGAACTGTTTAATATTCATATTTTAATATTTCAAATGCTTGTGTGGCTACCCTCCCCACCAAAATATAGCTGTCTATAAACCTCCGCCTCAGCGAAACTAACCGTTTGATATTCATATTTTAATATTTCACATAATTATGTAAACTTCAAAAAAAGCACTTTAAATTTCAAACATGTGGCAACTCTCTCCAAAATATAGCTGATTGTAAACCTTTTTCTCAGTGAAGCGAACCGCTACATATTCATATTTTAATATTTTGTATACTTGTATAAAATTTTAAACAATTTACGTTTTGAACATGTGGCAACTTCTTCCAAAATATAGCCAGTTATAAACGTTCTCCTCAGCAAATTAAACTATTTGACTCCGAAATATTTATATCCCATTTAGCTTGTGTTTTATACAATTAAATTCCGCTTTCCAAAAAGCTGGCAACACTCTCCAAAATAGAGCTAGCTAAATACCTTCTTTTCAGCCATACAACCCGTTTGGTACTCATATTGTAATATTTTCTATAGATACTTGAGTAAAATTATAAAAAAATTACGTTTTGAACATGTGGCAACTCCCTGCAAAATATAACTGGATATAAGCCAGGAAAACCAACCGTTGGACTCCGAAATTTTTATATTCCATATAATTTGTGCTTTATTCAATTAAATTCCACTTTCCAAATAGGTGGCAACACTCTCCAAAGTATATGTATGAATATCTTCCTCGACGAGACGTATAAGTTGGCATCTCTTTTTTAATATTTTATATAACCTGCGAGTTAAATTTAATTACACTTTTGAAACATGTGGCAACCCTCATAAACTCAACTATAAACCTTCTTTCCGATACCAACCTCTTGATGAACATATTTTAATATTTCATTTAACTTGTGTATAATTTAATTAAATTTTAGTTTTTAAACAGGTGGCAACCCTCTTCCAAGCATAGAATATATTTGACGACCAGTTTTTATATATGAGCTATGTTTTAATAATACAAAAAGTTAAATAAAAAAAATGTTTTTTATGAAAAGGACACCCTAATAAATGTATGTGTGGAGTACATATTTGGGTAAAGCGACACAAAATGGTTATCACCCGAAGCCGTGGTTGTTGTTGGGATTTGTGTTAAAGTGTCAGCTTGACATGCGAATGGGGCTTTATAGATACACAGAGCCACGCACGAAACACTCGCATGCGTGAAAATGTAACTAACTGTATATAAATAGATACATACATACATTGTGTACATTTATTTGCCTACACACACTCCCACAGATGTACTACACATATGTATATACATATGTAGATAATATGCAGTTACATAAGCATTTAAGTGTAGACAGGACAAGCGCTTGACAACAGGATAATGTTGATATTGTCGTCGGCGTGTGCTTCTTGTTGCTGACTGTTGTTGTTGTATGCAGTACTACTAGTATAATTCAGTAACTATTATTGTCATTTAAATTGTTTGTTGCAATTGTTATTGTTACCATTGACGGCTTACTTAATCTGCTGTTGTGCATTTTTTCAGGATTACTTTTGCCTTCAATTTTTTGTTTTTGTTTTTTTTTATATTTTTTTTTGTGCGTTGTCGAATGCCCACCATTTGCTCACCTGGCGCCGAACTTCGTTCATTGACATCATCAATTGCATTACATTACACCATTTTTTTCTCTTTGTTGTTTTTTTTTTTTGTGATTGTTGCCAATGCAGTCGGTTTTTATTTAAATGTTAACAACAATGCTTGCCCGCATTTGCATATATCGATTTTTTAATTTTTTCACCCCATATGTATCACTTGCCATTTAATCTACCTATAGCGTTCACAGCAGCAGCATGTTTGTTGTCGGTCTGTCGTTATTTTTGCTACTTTTTTTAATTACTGCAATTCTCGTTCGTTTTGCGAAAAAATTGCAAACTAAACTCTATATATGTACATACTTGTCTTCCCTGCCTCCATGTATGTTTTTGTTTGTGTGATGTTTTTTTAAGTAGTTGTGCACTTACGCATTTAGCAAAACACGCCCTCCCCTGCATGTTCAAATCCTTTTGATGTCCATGGAAATTTAAAGTTTTACTAGAACTTAATACGTCGCAGCCAACGATCGGTAGGTAATGCGTGCCCTTTATGGGATCAAACGCAATCCAATAATGTTAGCTGTTTGTTATTAGAACTATTACTTGATTTGCTTTGCTTTATTATTACCGTGAAGGTGGTGGGTGGAGGTTGGCTAACCTTATACCATGTTCACACGGCAATGAAAGCAAGTTTTTTGCAGGAGATGTTTGCAGTGCTAAAAACGACCGTCCAGACAGCATTCCTTTTTACTTTCTAGTTTTCAATGACTTCTCTCCATTTATTTAGAATAGAGCAATCGGTTAACCGAAATGCCTGCACCAGCTTCAAAATTAAAGCTTCGCTATGTACATACCCAACAGTTCCGCTTTTTATAAATATTTAAGTTTTTCCTCCCCCGATTTTCTCTTCTTATTGTTCTTATTCCTTTTTCTAAATTAGTGACGGTGCAAGACCACGGAAGCTCATGCGCAGGCTAAGGAAGCCCGTTGTGATAGGGATCCATGAATTTCCGTCCTTCCTTCCCTTAGAAGGTAAACCACCGAGGCGCCTTACGTAGCACAAAAAATTGGGAACGCTTGCCGAGGCCAGGTCGGCCAAATAGTCTAGAAAGTAGGCATTTAAGAATTGTTTTCGAGTCTTGGTCAGGTCGGGACAGTAGCAGAGATTGTTTTCGATTATTGGTTAAGCATCCTAATCTCTTCCCATCCATGCCCATAAGGCAGTTCCCGATTATTACCCCAATTATTAGTCTGAGAGAAGGTCGACCAAGGCGAATGAGGTCTTTGGATTGGTCTACGTCAACCTATGGTCAAACTTTGTCTGGTAATTCAACAGATGGGTTCCAAGACTCATCTGGTATTAACCTCCTCGAGGAGTTTTGTCTTTAAACTGTGTTTGCAGGAGGTTACAGGTGTGCCCGCGCCTAGAGCAGAATTTATCACAAATAATTCGATCCCTTTTCTTGCTAACTCGTCTGCCGCGCAGTTGGCGGGAATGCCACTGTGCCCAGGAACCCATGTCACAGTCACGGAACGTTTGGACGTGATCAGATTGAGAGAACTTCTGCGTTTTATGACAACTATGAACTTTGCTTCATGAGAGATGTAAATTAATATCCGTTTGGCTTCCGGGGTGTTTTGTGATAGATTTGTCTGTAAGAGCCACCGAGCAGTTTCCGCTATGGCATTTAATTTTGCTTGAAAAAAGTTGCAGTGGTCCGGTAAGGGAAAGCAGATGTAAGTTTGGAGCCATCTCTAAAGATAGCCAGCGACGCTGGGTCTAGATCTATAAGAAAAGTAGCTTCTTTAAAGTAGTCGGAAGAGCTACCAGGATCTTCGTAAGCCTGTATCTTAGCTCTAGGTCAGAAATTTACCATTCCTGAGACCATCACGGAAGCCGTACGTAGTACTCGTTCCACCTCAATCCCGGGCAAGATTTTGCTGCGATGGCCCACCTTCGATGTTTTGCTTCCACTTGACCTCGGTTGGGAGAGTGAATTCAACACCGTTTAATGAGGGCAGTTTTGAACGAAGGAATTTTATATTTTCTCGTGATGAGTACCATCTCAGTCCTTGTTGCCGCTAAGTCCACTTTCTTTCGACCAGACGTTGACTGGGCTGAGGTCAAACGGTAGTAGCTCACTCAGAATCTGCAGTTGTTTACCAGTTGTAACGACTGATATGTCAGCGGCTTACCCAACGATTAGGCATCCAGTGCCATTTACGTGCCAAAGTTGAGCATCATCGGTTACTTTTATATAGTAGAGGGTTGAAAACGGCGCTTGGGGGGTAGCTGATCAAATGTTTAGTTAGCCATTCGGGTTTAGTTTACATAGTGCCATTTGGAGTCTCGCCATCGCCTTCCAGGTTGAAAAGCTGAAGTTCAAACTAATGTACCGAATACTAAAAGTACGTTCGTACGTTCGCAACCCTATCGAAGAGTATTACGTTGATAAAATATTATCTATAACACCTTACGTTTGGTATCCATATTGGTGTTTATTTAAGCTTTTTTTAATACGTGGCAATCCTTGAACAGGAAGTATAATGGTTAAAAAATTCTCAATAACCATTCGTTTGATATCTACATTGGTGTGATTTACTTTAAAAATATCATATCATTTTTTTAGAGATGGCAACCCTACTCGATTAAAGCATGCATATAAGCTCTCGGTTGCAGTACATATTATTACTTATATTTCATACTTTACATCGCTAATCTACCAAAAAACTGTAACAGGTGGCAACCCTGTAATTTTGATGGGTCGCACCTTTATTGAATGATTATTATTATTGATGATAAAAAATTGTCAATAACATCTTTTGTTTGGTATTCGTATTGCTTTTTAACACAAAAATTACTAATTTAAATTTTTTACTAGGTGGCAACACTGTTCAATAATATATAATGATAAATCGTTTTCAATAACCTTTCGTTTGATACCCATACTGCTGTGTTTTATTTAAAAAAAAAAAAACAATATCATTATTAAATTTTTTTTAGAGATGGCAACCCTTCTCGGCTAAAGTATCCCCTAAAGGCTATGGCTTGAGGTTCATATCACTGCTTATATTTTACTTACTTTACATTGCTAATTTCCTAAAAAAATTACCAGGTGGCAACCCTGTAATAATTCAGTTATGAAACCAATAAAACTTAGGTTTTTACAGTAATAATATCTATTATCGAATTTATTTCTCTGCATTCCTTGGCATAGAACATAAAATAACGGCGAGTCCTAGTATTTACATTTTCGGAATTTAATTGTACATTTCTAACTTAAATTATAAAATTTAATTTAAAATTGCCCAAATAAAGCAAAGCTAGAAAGTCACCATTTAGCCAACTAACTTTCAGCGATATAACTTTTTTCTATATACTTAAAAAAAAAAACTAAAAATTAAAAAAACAAAAAATTGTCAGCTTACAATACCCCATAGCAACTAAAATGAAAAGAGAAAACAAAAACTCGAAACTCTAAACTTTTTTAAAGTTCTGCCGGCTGTGCGTGCGTTCGCCATTTATCCATTGTCTCCAGGCAGCATTCAAAGGCCCCCGCCGCCGCCCCGCATGCGGCTGACTTTGCGAAGCCAAATTCATTTTATTGTCTGTCGCTGCAGCGCTCAGCCAACCAACCAACCAACGAACTTTCCAAGCTGGCCACTTTTGCTTTCTTGGCTTTTGTTGGCTGCTATCCGCTCGCCGGCTGCGTCTGGCAAAGTTTCAATTGCTGCTGCTGTTTTTTTCTTCTTGTTTTTGTTGTTTTTGTATTTCGCTTTAGTGTCGTCTGTTCTGACTTTTTGGTCAAAAGCACTGAATGCCTGCGGGCAACGAAAGAGGCAACGAATTTTTAAGTGTGGCCGCCTGCCAAAATTACAACGCAACAAATAAACAACAACAACAACAACAACAACAACAGCAAGTCAAGTCATGCAAGCCAGTGCCAGAGAGAGAGAGGGTGTGAGTTCATCATACGCCATGTCGAGCCATTGTCATTGTGCTGCGAATTCTTCGAGTACAACAAGAACGTGAGAAAAACTATAAGGCAGCGCTTTACGCCAAAAGCAGCACAGCAGGCGCTTTTTAAAGGCAACCGGAAGCTGCGTGTAGCGGCTGGCGAAAACTTAGCAGCACATACGTATTTAGCGGGGGAGAGGGGACGTTAGGGAATGAGTTAACTGGCTTGGCCCAGATGGAATTATCTCACGTCTCAGTTTTCGCTTTTTATTGCAGCGAGTTCACAAGTTCGGAATTTAGCCAACAATTTAAGAAGTTGTCGAGCGCACACACACACACTAACAAATACATACAAATGTGTGTGTGTGTGTGTGTGATGTGTAGACAGACGAAGTGCAAAGAACATTATAACGCTTGTACTTGTTGGCATTTATGAGCCATTGCCATTGGCATGAATCGAACGAACAGCACTTGAAGTGGCGAATATTTGGAGTTTGCTTGTGTATGTGAAGTTCAAAGTTCGATTTATATAGTGTTGGGATTAGAAATTAATTTAACATTCTATTCTGTGCGCCCGAAGTGGAAGGAGAAAGTAGCAGAAATTCTACGCAAAGAGATATTGAATGGATTGAAAAGAATGATTTTCTTTTAGCATTAGAGCGTATTAAGCAATTTACAAATCACGACTTTGTGCAGATTTCAGGTAGTCACGGTGTTTTGTGGAATTCAACAAAGATTTGTTGGCAATGTCAGAAAAATTTTTTTTGGGATAAATCGTTCAGAATGGATGTTAAATAAAAATCTATGCGCAATAAAAACTTGAATCTAAACAGTTCCATGAGTATAGGAAATGGTGGACACACAGATTTTTCTTTAACTACGCAGTTTTATACAATGGTTCTCGGGGTGCTAAGTAACTGTGCTAATCAGTTATGCAAAATGTTTTTTTAGTCTGCAAGATATTCGCGATTAAAAATTTAAAATATTAAAGAAATGCCTTTTTTAGAGAATTTTTACCTCGAAAACTATCAATCTTACAAAAAAATGCACTGCATAAAACCCTAGAAGCATGCTAGATTTTTTTAAAAGTGAGTTTAAAAAATAAATAAAACAAATATATATTTTTTAATAATTTATCTTCCCACGAATTTTTTATTCAAAGCTTTTTGAATGGATTTTCCCAAAAAAAATATATTCGTAAATTTTGAATTTTCTTCGTAAATCGTTTTTTTAGTTTGCAAGATACATATTCGCGATTGAAAATTTTTAAAATAAGAGAAATGTCTTTTTAAAAAAGTTTTACTTCGAAAACTATCAATCCTGCAAAGACCTGCAGGGAAAAGACGTTTACATACATAAATCTTTAAGAAAAATTATAAAAAATTTTTTTTTGTTAAAAAATGTACCTAATAAAAAATATTTTAAAAAATTAAATTAAAAAATTTTGTATATTAAAAAAATGTTTGTTTTAAATTTATCTTCGCATTATTGTTTTGTTGTCCAGAATTCATGTTAATAACACTATAGATTTTCACAAAAAAAATATCTTAGATAAATCTGACTTTCATTAGAATATAGTGAAACTTTTCAAGTGGTATTTTTTGTAATATCTGAGATAAAAAAGTTTAAAGTTGGCGCTACGAATGAAAAAATTATATGTAACTGTTCGTCCGATTTTAACTTTCCTTTAGATTAAAAACCAGAGAGAGAGAGAGAGCTGTTATAAAGAATATACAAAAAAAAAAATTAAAATTGCAGAAACAAATTTCACATAACCATTCTTTTTTCTAAAACAAGTTTTAGATCCCAATAAGCGTTATTCACAATTTAATCTTTTTGCTGTCCCTCGTTACTTTTTTTGATAAAAGTTATTATCAAGACAATGCTTTTTCCATTGCACATAAATTTTATTATCAACATATATTTTTTTTCGTTGCCTGGTGTGAGTTTATTTTTTTTGTTGTTTCTGATTTGTTTGTCCTTACGATTTATACTCAAAGCAAACTTCAGCTATAAAATAAGTGTTGGAATTTTTTCAAGTTTGTGTGGAACTGAAGCCACTGGCCAAGTTTTAACCTACATAGTTTCAAATTTTTTTAGCGAAACACAGTGAAGGTTTGATTTCATTTGCTTGTATACTTGTTTAGAATCTATTTTTGTAAGTAGTGCGAATTTATCACCTCAGAATGAGATTTCTAAATGCATTAATTAATATCGTAAATATTTACAAAATTAAGAGGTAAAGTGTGCATCATATTTGGTTGAGTTTGATAAATAAATTTCGGAGAATCCAAAATTTAGATTTAAATTAAGATTACATTCTTCATTAAATTTTTTTGTCATTTGTAAATTACAATTAAAAGAAATGTGGGCGTAGTTTTTGTCCGATTTCTATTATGTTCGAAATTATGCCTGTGAGTTGAAATCTCAAGAATGTACCAGATTTGGCGAGTTTGTTTGATAATTTCATAGATATACTTATTTCCTCTCCTCCTTCTCCGCCTTCCCCCCTTCCCTTTATTCCATTCTTCAACCAAATCGTGCATATCAAATTTGATAGCGGTATGATTGGAGATTGAGCTGATGAGATTCTGATGAGGAAATATGGCGATCTCCGAAATAGCAGCGATCACTTCTACCACTTCGAAAAGTTTTCTCACTAATAAAAAAAACTGATCGCGAACTCAAACTAAATTCAAATTTGGCAAATTATCTCTTAAAGTTACCGGTATGTAGCATTTTTTTTTATTTGTAAATTACCGTTAACGTGACCGTAACGGTGGGGGTGGATTTTCTTCGATTTCTATTATTTTCGAAATTGTGCATATTAAGTTGTAGTTAAGTGTTTACGACACTAGGAGAGTTTGGTAGCATATTTTCGGAGCTATAATTATTTGGTATAAATCAATATTTTCCAATTAATGGTATTCGGTGTGCTAGAATATGGCCCTTCGAAAAATACTTACAGTACGTTTGCAATGTCAAAACCATTACTTGATGACATATTTACGGAAAACGTACCAAAAAATATAAAATGTCATCTGCTCACGTTAACTGATGAATTCCATAGTAATATCTCAGAGCACAACAATACCGAAATTAAAGTTGACCAGAAACTGATACCCTACCTTGTTGCTAATAATTCTTGGGAAGTTGCAGATCAAATCTAATAAGAACTAATTGAAATAAAAAATTATAGATATTGTAAGAATGAATTAGGTCGCATTTCTTTCGATTAAAAGTAAACGATAATACCCATTGTAGTTTTGAGCAAAAATAGCCCACACGAATTCAGGAACTAGCACAGATGACGCAAACTAAAAAATGTATTTGATTCAAACTGGAATATTTACTAGAAATTACGCTATATACATACATATCAAAATTACAAAAAGTCGCGTAACTTGGAATGTCACATAGCACGTATTGTAAAGCTAGTTGGGTAATATAAAATTGTACACCCAAAATCTCACATGCACCTTCTAAATCTGGAAATAGGTTAAAATACCCCCGTTTTCTAGTCCCGAAACGTTCAATCGTATTTTTTCTCAAATTTTTAATATTTCTGAATTGGTCTTAACGATTAGACCTTTCGATTGAAGTACACTTTTAGATTGACATAGTTTATTTTTTTTTCAACCACTTGATTTCTGCTTTTAATTAAGTTGGTCACTTATGTTTTTTCATTTATATTTAATAATTTTATATAAAAGTATAACTCATTGTGCAGCATAAACAATATGAATAAAAGTTTCAAACTTTTTACGAAATTCACAAAAATGCATAGA
Organism: Anomoia purmunda; assembly: GCA_951828415.1. Classification (NCBI taxonomy): domain Eukaryota; kingdom Metazoa; phylum Arthropoda; class Insecta; order Diptera; family Tephritidae; genus Anomoia; species Anomoia purmunda. Next base: position 8,623,317 of record OX639996.1, read on the forward strand.
ATTTCAAAAAGTTTTCAAACAAATTTTCGAAACTTTTTAATATTTTTTCTTTTAAAAATTTTTTGGTTATGCGATTTTGTAGTCCATTTAAAGTTTACTGTAGTAAATTGCAAGTTTCAAATAGAATTTTCATTTCATTTTTGATAAGTAAATTTTGTTCATGAGTTATATGGAGGAAAATGTCCAACACCGTTAGCAAAAAAAAAAAAAAATTAAATATCAGCGCGACTTTTTAGTCACTTGGAACTTTCACTTTATTATAAAAAAAAATTGAATGGGCTATACTGCGTACTCAAAACTTTTTTTCAAAATTCTGATAAAAAAAAAGTTTGACAATTTTTTGAATATTTTTCTTCATTTGATGATTTTTTCTAAATGACGTAAAAAATTTAAAATTTTTATTTATATAGTTATGTTACACAATAAATTGTATTTTATAAAAAATCTTTGTTTTTCGGAGAAGTCATAAAAAAAGTTAAATCGGCTATAAAACTGCGTACTCAAAACTTTTTTTCAAATTCTGATGGAAATGTTTGACAATTCATATGATGAATTTTCCTAATTGTTGTAAAAAATTGAAAATTTGTATCTACATAGTTATGTTACGCAATGAATTATACTTGCATAAAAAATCTTAGTTTTTCGAAGGAGTCATAAAAAAAATTGAATTGGCTATAAACTGCGTACTCAAAATTTTTCTTTCAAATCCAGATGAAAAAGTTTGACAATTTTTTGAATTTTTGTTTCTTTTCATTTGATGGTTTTTTCTAAAAGTTTTTAATTATATAGTTTTGTTACACAATTAATTATACTTTTATAAAAAAATCTTGGTTTTTCAGAGTAGTCATAAAAAAAGTTAAATGTGCTATAAAATTGCGTACTCAATTTTTTTTTCAAATTCTAATGAAAAGTTTGACGATTTTGCCGAAATTTTTTTCGTTTGATGATTTTTTCTAGATGTCGTAAAAAATTTTAAATTTTTATTTACATAGTTATGTTACACAATTAATCAAACTTTTATAAAAAAAATACCTTTGTTTTTGTAGCACTTTTTTGGGTCATGACACTTATCGAAAAATATATATGTACATATATAAATATTCGACATCTAAAAAGTTGATAATTCAAAAGTTCATATTCCCTTCACTTACCCATACGCACCGAATGTTGGATCGTAGGTGTAATAGCCGGTTGAAGGGGGTAAACCCGTCGATGTCCACGTTGTCACTTCACTGCCGCTGCACGTGCCATCTTTCAAAGTATAAGGCGTACTCTGAAAAATAAGAGAATATACAGAAATGAAGCATTTTAATATGGACAATATTTATGTATAATAAATTTTTAAATTCTACCAATATCAACCGCATGTTTATTTACTTTATTAAATGTGAATATATGTACAATCTTTAATAAATTGCAAATCTACAGCTTAGTAGATAGATAAATAGAAATCGACATCTACAAATTTGTTGGCTTACAGTTTGCAAACAGCTGTCGAAGTGAATAATTTTGCATTTAATTGCTATAGAATTTTGTCAACCAAACTGCCTGCGCTGAGTTAGACTGAACTGAAAGTTCATTTGTGGCAGCAAGTGCATGAGGCAATCGACTGAAATTCAAATACAAGTAGAAAAAGAGTTGAACAAGACTGAAGCACAAAATACAACCAACCACATGGCATGGAATTGAAGAAATTTACTTTTAAGAAAATTTGCATAACAGAAGATGTACAACAGCTGACGTTTCATTAGGCAACGAAGTTGTTTGAATATATAAATGAAATTCCAAAAACCATACAAGCAATAAAATAATTTCTCTCTCACCACATCGAATGTGTGGAGTAGTGGTGGTAGATTGGTAAATGGAGTCAGTTTAATCAGAATTATCTGCGATAAATAAAAGAAGCTAAAATTGGCTTAAAAAAAATAAGGATACTTTATGAACTAGTTTTCAATATTTAGTAGCCATTTTCAAAGCCCGTTAATATATTTTTTTTAATTATTCTAAAACACAAAATGAAGAGTAAAGAAACCCCATCGCCGAAACCTTAGGAAACGGCTTTAAAATAGAAAACAAACTGATTTTTAAATTAAATAAAAAAGTAAGTATTAATTAGATTCAAAAATTTTCACAGCAGCAAGCCTATTGCTTATAATATTGAAAATTTCCCAGCCGTAAATGCGACTCTGGGCGTTAAGGCAAATTTATCGATTTCTCAACGTTCTGAGAAATTTGGGTAATAGTTTACAAATATTTCATTAATAAGTGGTGCCTCGTTGAAAAAGCGATTTTAGACTATTTGCGGATCGTTTTAGAGATATAGGAAAAACCCTTTTTTCTGGGCAGTTATAGCCGAACAACTCCAGAATACCAAACATAACAAATCTTTTATGACGCTCGTTTGATAGTACATTCAAGTTCTTGGCGCTGACATATTTTTTGTGTGAATGGTAACCTTATTTTTTTTTATTTACTGGCGTTTAGTTGAAAAAAATGAAGCAATGTTCGAGCATTATCGAAATTTTAAATATATATTATTTTTTATTTAATAAATTTATTATTATGAAAATGCGGTGCGTTAGAGGGGTCCAAATCAGGCAGAAAATATAAAAGTTATCACAAATTAACATATTAACTATATTTTAATCCGTTAGATGGCGAAGAGTCGTAATATTCAGAAAATCGGTACTCATGATTCGATTTTAATGAAATTAGGAACTTATAATGGTGTGACAAGAAAAACTCTAAGGGCGCTAGAGTCGAGTTATTAAAAATACCGTTCTTGTGGTTCGATTTTGGTATTAGAAAAACATGCTGCTGGCGCGATAAGAAATACTTTTATGAATGAATCCAATAGATGGCGCTAGAGGCGAGAGGATATTGAGAATATGTTCATTCATGATCCTAGTTTAATTAAATTGAATTTTACATATAATGGGAGTGTTACGGCCGTCGAAACCGAGTGTGTATCATGTGCGCGCCTTATTCGGTAGGTCTCGGGTTCGAATCCTGGCCGTGGTAAGTAACAAATTATAGAAAAGTGTTTTCTAATAACGGTTGCCCCTCGATAGCCAATTGCAAACCTCCGATTGTCCTTCTTCTATTTGTGTTACAACATCAAGACGGTCACCACAAATTGTAGGAGAAGTTCGGCCACAATCGCTTAAGCGGTTATATCGCCAGTTAGGTAAGTGAGTAAGAAAGTTTTACGAAAAATGGGTCCACTAGATGGCGATAGAAGCGAGTAATTGAGAAACCCGAATTTGTTGACATGTAAACTTCAGATGCGATTAGAACTTCTTTTATATTCCGAATAACGTATACTATTTTTGGAATAAAAGAATATTCAAAATATGTATAAAAATCCATTTGATGGCTCTGTATCATAGATTTCCCGAAAATCGAAATAACCAACGCAGACAAAGTCGCGGATATCAACTAGTTTGTTTAAAAAATGTGTCAACTAAACGAATGAATATAAAGTAATAATTTTCGTGAAAGCTCAAAATTTCAATAAAAACAATTTTCTTTTACTTTAACTAAAATTTAAATTTATTGTTTACAAAAATTGCATTAGAGAGAAATATTTAAGGAAATTTTGACTAGGCAGCAATGTAAGTTTTTCGCACGCAACTTCTGGCTGTGGTATAGCCAAATTGCCCCTTTGATAAATCGAATGAAAATAGTGAAGGGCGAATCGATGTTATGGAACTTATTTTTATTATGTGCAAATCTGAGCTGATTTGATTTTGAAGATTTTTTTTTAATTTTAAACCATTGCATAATTTTCATATTTTGCGATTTAAATTTTTTCGATCAAGTTCAATCAATACTTTTTAAAGTTTGTTTTGTCGATCAAATTTATTTGACATTTTGAGATACAAAGTTTTTTCAAACAAAAATTTTCGTTACTCTTGGATTTGAATTTTTTAAACAAATTTTAACGATATTTTGTGATTTTTATTTTTTCGATAAAAAATAATCGATAAAAAAATCGAAAAAAATTTATAAAAAATAAAGGAAACATTAAAAATCCTAAAATATTGATCGAAGCTTTCGTTTAAAATTCACAAACTATCGATAAGTTTTCGATTATTTTTTATCGAAGAAATAAAAACCGCAAATTATCGATAAAATTGTTCGATTATTTCTTATCGAAAAAATAAAATCTAAAAGCAAATTTGATGAATGAAATTGTAATTCAATTATAACGCTTAAATCACATTTTTTTTAAAGTATAACCGCTACGGTTCCGTGCTATGCGTTATTTTAGCTTCAGCAGAGATGATTTCTTTAGGTCGCAGCTTAAATATACTTACTTAGGTCCCTCTGTTACAGGCCAGATTCTAGCTAGACTGACGTGCATTAACAGTTAGAAATAATTGTAATTATATTTTCTATTAGTAACTTGAGTAACGCGTAGACTTTAAGTAATCAGAATAAATCACTTGTGTTGGAATGTGGCCGCTAGCCAATGCATGCATTAAATTTTTTTTTTTGAATGCAAATTAACATGATTATTTATTTGAAATAATCCGCGATTTACATTTCTTATAGCACTACTGTGTACATATGTAAATATCTGTGTAAATATTTGTCAAATTTATATTTTTTCTTGCATTTTACTAAATTAGGCGCACAAGTGGCAATTAGCGAACGGCAGCCGTCAAGCGGCTAATACAAAGTCAATACTAATCTAAGTATACTAAGTATGTGTGTATGTATGTATGTATATATTTGCAACAATTTCAACGCCTTGCTATTGGCGGCAATACAATTTTTTTAATCACCTACAAGCAAGCATACGAGTTTGTGTGGCTATGTGGTTGGCGGTGGTTGGCGGTGGTTGGCGGTGACTGTCAGTGGCTGCTAATCGCGCATTTTTACAAGACATTAAATCTCTTGCAATTTTAATTATATATCCCTATCCACATAAGCGCTCGTGCACTCGCCACTCGCTGGGAATAACCAGGGTTGCCAGAATTTTTTTGAAAAGCGAGGCTAAATAGATAAAATAGGAAGAGTGAAATATACTAAATAAAAATTGGTTTTAGGCTGAACTAGAAACCAACTATTAAAACATTTTATTCGTATTACAATTTAGTAAAAAATTTTAAAGGGTTTTCGCTTATTTATATTGGCTTTATACTTAAGCTTCAAAAATGATTTATTATTAAGATAAGAGGTTGTTCGCTTATACCTAAAATTAATTCCCATATTATATATATATTTTCATCTTAAATAAATTTTTGAATATATTGAAGTATATTTGAATGAACTGTTTTTAAATTGCGAAATCATGAAAACATATTTCTTCCTTTCTCAAGCCATATTTAATACTAAAATTAAATTGAATACTTTAACACTAATTCTATTTTTTTGTTTTTTTTTTGACAATGTTCATAGCGCTAAAAATGCGTTCGACTAAATATTTAAAAATTAAAAAAAACAATGGTAAATCAAAGGATTTTCGCCAAGCGCGTTTTTATATTCACGAACCTTGGCCCAAAATTCAACAGCGGATTGTTGATTTGCCCACTGCTATAGGCAATAAGAAAGTCGGAGTCGTCGTGTATTATTTCTGTCGAAAATTTCAATCAATTAATAATAGTAACTATAATAATTTAAGGGAAATGAATTCTTATGAAATATTTGACTAATTTACATTAATTTAATTTTAATTTAATATACAGGCAAAACATCAGTAGTTAAATGTGGCAATGTTTGATTAACTACTAATAGGCATAAAAATACTTGATAAATAACTAGTTTACCTTTAGTAAAAAGGTAGCTACAAAAAACATAATTTATGCCAAATAATAGTTAGCTAGTAGTTAGCTGTCAACTAATACAGAGGTAACCAAGGGTCACTTTTTTCGGCCATCACCATACAAAAGTGCATAGTTAGCTTTTCTCAAAGAAAATATGCAACTAATAGTTGGCACGAGTATTTTCGTAAACAGATTAAATTTAGGTGTCAACTAACTTCATTTCCTGCAGTTCAAGTATCGAATTTACACTTTTAAGAAAAGTCTCAAAAAATAGACGCTAAATTCAAATATTTCGGCTAAAAAAAAGCCAAAACGAGCCGGAAAATAGGCTGAAATGGTAACACTGGTGACAGCACGTTTGACGGCAGCGCTTATGTGAGATTGTCTGTGTGTGTGCCCCCGTCGGAAAAATAATTACAATTTAAAACGTATTTTTTGCCAACTAAATTCTTAATTTTTTCTTGTAAGCAGCTAACTTTATTAACATGGCGCTATCCTAGAACCAACACAATTATCTGACTGCATTTGTTTTTAAATACTTTTAACCCTAAAAACCTAAATTTCGTTCGCCCCCTATAAATTCTAACCATTCTTCGATTCGACGAACACATTTTTTGTATGTTTTAATTTTATGTATTATTTATTAGTTAAACTTTTCGATATATTTATTAAATATGTACATATGTGCATTAGTTATTTATCTATAGAATAAATCAATTAGTTATATTTTACAACAAATATTTGACAAGCAACGTTGTGATGATCGACGCGCTTACCAAACAGAGACGCCTAATTTATAGTAACTGTAAAATTTTTAGTTTTCGTTTAAACAAAAATAAATTTTATTTTCAATTCAGTATACAAATTAAAAATAATTACTCGACTATTTCGAGTGTCGATTTCTTGTTCAATTACACTACTTTACAGACAAGAAAAATTCAAAAAATTCAGGTATAGGAAAGGTTAATATGCACCTGCTGAGCTAAAACACACATTTTTTAAATATTTTTGTATGGGTAGGGTTTTGAGATGATTGTAATTTTTCCTTTTCTCTTTCCGGGGTAACATTTCATTAACAATTTGTTCAAAAGACAATAACACTTGTAGGGATTCGCTAAAAATAGGCTCAGTTTTATAATGTTTTTCAGAAATTTTACCACTTTTTAATTTTTTTACCATATATGTTAAAATTAAAAACGGAAATATAAAACTTAAAAGAAGGCAGAAATTCTAAAAAAAAAATTTTTTAATCTAAATTTAAACAAACTTTTTCATTTCGACCAGCTATAACTTGGCATATTTTAAACCAAATACATATAGGTAATGCTAGTATTTATCTACAAAATGATAATTTATAAAAATAATTGCATTTTCATTAAAATACTATATGTATGTACATATAATCTAAGTATTTATAATATGTTTGAGTGAAGTTGAATTTGAGATTTGAAAAGTTATGTTTTTGGGTTACATTGAAACAAATAATTAAAATTAAGCAATTTTGTATTTTTTTTTAATTTTATCGCTTTATGACTTATGACCCATTTAGACACCTTGTAAATCACCCAATTAAATTTTATCACAGAAAAATTACAAAAATACACAAAGCAACCTACAGGCGATTCTATATTAAATTTGCAGTTGATGTTGCAAATTCTGATGAAATGGTTTTGGCATGCATTTTATCAAAAATAAATTGACACTTATTTTTTATTTCGCTCAAAAAAATTTTTTCTGCGGAATTCTTTTTTTTCAATTTTTGATAAACGGCTGTTATCAATGACAGTGACTTTTTACAGCTCCAATAACTCGTGAAACGTAGAGCGTAGAAAAAAATCTACTTAAAGTAAAATTTAGGTTTCTCATTCGACTTTGCAAATGCTAGATATATTTTCAAAATAAATTTCAACAATTTTTTACCACAAAAAGTATTCATACTTTATAAGCATATTATGATATTTCTCAAATTAGGGCAATTTCGATTTTTCTTTTTTTCATGTCACTGAATTGCCGACCAACGAGCGTCAATTCACTTCGCGTGCGCATAGCCAGGGATATTAGTGTAATGAATTGACTGGGACCGTGCATTAGGTTCTTTCAAATTCAATAACTCAATATGAGTTTCTGATTCCATCCTAATATTTTAAAAAAATTTTCTCGAACCCTTTAGAGGATTCGTTGAGATGAAAAAGAAAAATTGCCAAAATTTAAGAAAAATATATTTTTTTATAGTAAAAATTGCTTAAACAAATTTTTAAAATATAGGATTACAAAGTTGGTTGAAAACCTTAATTTATACTTCGAGAATATTTTTTTCTACGATGTATTGTTCTCGAGTCATTGAAAAAAGGCAGTTCCTCGAAAATTAAAAAAAAAAATACGTGCCAATTTATTTTTGATAAAAAGCACACAAAAAAATTGTTCATCAAAATTTGCAACATCGACTGCAAGTCTAATATGGAATCACCCATACATATATACTGGGTGCAAGTTAGATCAACATCAACAATTTAACCTGCATTTATTTCAAAACAGTTTAATATAAAATTTTTATTATAAATTAAAAAATTAGGTTAGGTTTAAAAAAATTAAATTTTTTAATTGGTAATTTTTTTTAACTGTCTGCTTTTTTCCGATTGGGTTGAGGCAACATGTTTGACGGCCGTGCAGCATAGCGCTTGTGTGTGAGATTGTGTGTGTGTGTGTGTGCTTAGCTGTTATCAAACGTCTACAAATTGAACGCACATTGAGCGCCCAACACTTTCGTGCGGCGACTAAGAACGGGGTGTGGCCGCAGCGACATTAAGCAAATTTTATTATGTACAATTTTTTAAAATTTTTTTATATATTTTTTTTTGATAATTTGCAAATTTGCAGCCGCTGCACAGCGACAAACATACTACAGGTTTGCTCTTCAATAAATGCATTTGAAATTTTGGTTTGTTTTTGTTTTTTTTTTGTTTCTGGTCGGCTTTTCATATACTAAGTAGGCAATTTTCTGTTTTCGGAATTTTTCCACATTCTGCCATCGCGAATGGTAAGCGCGCTGGCTGTTCATTTGTTCGGTTTTACCTTTTTGTTTTTTTAGTATTTTTTGTTGTTTTGCTTTGTGAAATCAGCTCGAAACACGAGTCAACAACTGTAATTATTTTAATGTTTACGATTTGCATAAAAATGCAATTAACTACTTTTTATGAGCTGCTGCACTTCGGTGTTACACTAATTGTTGTGTGCCAACTGCAACCAAAATGCATTGCAAAAACACAGACACAGACATAGCCATAGCGGAGGTGCATATGAAAAAAAAGAAATTTAAAAAAAAAACAAAAAAAGTTAGTTAGTTTGTGCTACGTGCCAGCAGCGTCAATGTGGAAAATGTGAAAACGGTGGCAGTGCCAGGGAAAACAAAAACAATTTCAATGTCCAGTGCTAAGGTATTTATACATATATTATATGGATGTACATATGTTTGTTTGTATGTATGTACTATGTGAGTGTGTAGTGGTAATGGGGAGCCGCCTGAAACCATCTATAATCTTTTATGAAAATTTTCCAAACGTTAAGTGTTCTCAGACATAAAACATTTGTATAAACTATTTTATGCACAATTATGAAATTATTATTTCAGATTTTTGGTCATTAAATTTGAAGCTAATTTAATGTTGCATTTAAAAAATGTAATCAATGGTGGGAGCATTGTGGTGAATATGTGAGGCCTTGTGTTTGGCAAGTAGAAGCTAAAACTTGACACCGAAATTTCTTTAGGGGAACAGAAATATAATCGGCAAAGTGAATGAAGTTGACATAATATATGATATACATATATAATATAAAAAAATACAAGGTGGCGCAAAAAAAAGAATTACTCGATTAAAAAGTAACTTGAAGACCGCTAAAAGTGGGGAATATGCTTTTTTCGTATACCGATCGATAAGCGCGTTCTCGCTTCTTTCACTTTTTTGCTATCCCTAAATTGGAGCGTCAACGAAATGTTAAAATTTCTCATGTCTCGCGTTCGGTAAGAAGTGAGAAAGAGGAGAACAAAAATAGGAGAGTTGAAAAGGCAACTAAAGCAAAACAGCAACAACGATGTTTGAGAGAATGCGAAAACATCGCGGTAACGTTACGGGTACGGCGCGCGCTGCCAATAGTTAGCGTTAGACGTTGACGTCGCAATTTAGGTATCACAGTTTTTTTTACAGGTGAAGAGTCCTGCTTTAGCTTTCGTACTGTGTTCAGAGAACTCGCCGATGAGAATTACTACCAAATACTTGTTTTACATGATACGCCAGAACTATAGAGCTTGGGAGGGGTAAGGACCGGTATTAGTTTGGGATGACTTCGGACACAGGTGGGAAAGAGTTCATGGCTGTTTTGGATCTAGTTCGAGATTGGTTCGGTACTAGACCGGGAATGATTTGGGACAATTTCGGGAACATTTCGAAACTAGTGAGATTAGTGCATTAGTGCAATCTTGAACTAGTTCTGAAGGAGCAGAAATGAAAGTTGATGCTAATCTTAATAAAATAAAAAGATCAGTGAAACATTTTTTTCTCTATCTCTATCCTTTTAAAAGCTCTCTGAAAAATATTCGAATTAATCTTTAAAACAAGGCTAAGTTTTCGAATAATATCAAACCCTCCATTTAATAAATAATTTCCAATATATACATATGTACATATTTGCAAATTACCCTCTTTTAGAAATATTCGATGGCGCAACATGCGAAACATTTACATCTGGGGAAATGTCAATAATATGCTTTTTTTAATGCAAAAAAAATCGTTTTTCAGACAGTATTTCAGAAAAAGGGGCAAATGTATTTCAGGAAAAGGGCAAACGTATTTCAGAAAAAAAGCAAATGTATTTCAGAAAAACACAAATATATTTCAGAAAGCCAAATGTTTTTCAGAAAAACGCAAATATATTTCAGAAAAGGGCCAAACATATTTCAGAAAAACGCAAATATATTTCAGAAAAGGCCAAATCCTTTTAAGAAAAATAAAAATATATTCCAGAAAAACAAAAATGTATTTCAGAAAAATGCACAGGCACACATTGGAGAGTCGGCCAACAAATGTGAATGGTGGGTGGAGCTTATTATCGTACTTCGGAATTCAATGTCTTAGCTAGCACCTGGCAGCAGAAGTCGGTGGGTGGAAAAGGATCCAAGTAGAGTTCCACACAGAGGTTAAATTTTTAAATAAAAAATTATGTTGTATCATCATAAAATGGGCTTATGTATGTAAAAGTTTAAATGCCAAAATTGTACTTTTCTCAAATTCATGCGAGTTTTTCTGAAACATATTTGCCCTTTTCTGAAATTCTTTAGTGTTTTTCTGAAATTCACCTGTGTTTTTCTAAATACATTTGTAATTTTCTGAAATACATTTGTGTTTTTCTGAAATACTTTTGTATTTTTCTGTTATACATTTGTCCGTTTCTGAAATTCATTTGACCTTCTGAAATTCATTTGTGTTTTTCTGAAATCCATTTGACCTTCTGAAATTCATTTGTGTTTTTCTGAAATGCATTTGGCCTTTTCTGAAATACCATTGGAAAAGGTGTAGACAAAAATAAAATTTGCATGTATTTTGTAAATTTTATAAGCGTATGCCTAGAGCTAAGGCATTTTTTCGCCTGCCTCAAATGCATATCGAAACTCTAATGCAACTGCATTAGTGCAATTTGCATTTTGCTTTCCACAATTGCCGGTCCCCAGAATAGAAAAGAAAATGCTTATTAAGTACAAACCATTTTTGAAGTATTCCGTATACGAACCAAAAATTAAAAATCAAAAATAAAAAATTAATATTTAGAATTTATGAAAACTGTGCCTCTCTATGTGTTTAATTTAATTTCTATGCAAAATGTTGATTTTTCATTTTCTTTTTGCATTTAGCCAACAGGCAATGCATTTTGCTATGTCGTTTGTATTGTTTTGCCTATAATTGTAGCTTGATTTTTTTTTTATTAATTCATTTCAGTATCTACAAATTCAACTCGCGCTTTTTGTTGAGTGCAAATCTAATTGCTGCTCACAGCGGAGTTGCACTCTACTATTCGTCATGTATTTCACCCCTTCCCCCTCTCCAACAACCGACACTTAAAAAAGTTTCACGAGCTGTTGCAGCAATTATTATAGTTTTTTTTTTTTTTGTATTTTTTTGTGTCAGTGTTTACTAAGCGATTAAGATGTTCACTCGCTCGCAAGAAAAATTAAATACAGGTAGTATGGCGCAGCATAAGTGGCTGAAAAAAACAAACAACAGTTGTACTGACTGCACAAACAAAACCCAGTTATGAACATGCAAAAATATGTGCCTATAAATTTATAAAAAATTTTTTTTTTTTAGTACACCAAATACATATGTTTATGTTTCCAATGTGCATGCCAGTTTTGTTTTTGTCTGCGTTGGTACGCATGTAAAATGTGCTCATTAAAAAATACCCTCGGCCAATTATCGCACGAAAGTACACAAGTCGCCTAGTGTGTGGAATTTGAATTTCAAACGCAAAACTGTGGCATTTCCCTAAGTTCTATGGTGCACCTTATGCCAACCCCCCTCCCTTCCCCACTGATACTCGTATGAGTGAGTTCTTAGAGCCACTGCATTCCAAAGTAATTTCTTTATTTCGTTTGCTCGACCGGTCGGCCGGTCGTCAGCTGAAATGCCAACATTTGGCATTTGGGGCATTGCCACGGATGAGGTGGGTCGGTCGGTCGGTAGCGCGCAATGTGTGAAACAACTTGTTTAAAAAGACCCCATTCGATTTAATATTTAATCCTTTGCACGGATGAGAACCAGCGTAAGCTAATCACAAGCAATTACAGAAATATGCCAGCTCTTTAGTAGACTCATAAAATTGCAATTTTTTCTTATTGTTTTTTTTTGTTGTTTGTTTTGAAGTTAGAGGAAACGAAATAATGCAATCGCGAAATCAGTTGGAAGTTTTTAAGAGAGCCGATAAGTTTGAAAACAATACGTTCTCCAAATAAAAAGTTCAGTGGTTCTAATGAAATCCATAATAGAGCAGAAACATCGCCTAACATTTAAAAATATAAATGCAATGGTTTTATATATGGAGGAAAAAGCGAGCGATTATGTTACCCAACCAATAATTTGCTCATTGGATATGCTGCCTAATTCTAATATTATAAATAAATGTAAAAAGGGAAAGTGCGTGTTTGTTTGCACTTTTTCACGCCGAAACGGCTGGACGGAGATGGATTAAATTGACGCGTTTTTCAGTCGCTATATCTTCGATGCCTTTTAAAGTATCGAGGACTCATTTTGTAGAGTCGTCTTTAAAACTGTGATTGGTTTTATTTTCGATTTTTTACATTGTTACAAAATTATAGTGCAAATATCAAGCTCAAAATATTTTTTTTGTATTATTTTTTTTTTAAGTTTTTTGTCGTAACAACCAGAAAAAAACATAGTTTTCGCGTTTTTTTTTTTTCCAGAAAACTAAAGCGAAATTACATAGTGTGAACAGTAAAATGATTACAATATTATTTGTTGCGTGTAAAAAAAGATTTTAAGCCAAAAATATATGATGTGGAGCGTTTTCTGGCCTTGGTGGAAAAAGGAACCTTAAAAAAACGCAAAATTTAATGAATTATTTCCATTTTTAACTCAAATCACTCCAATCTGCTTCTAAAATAGAAATATAAAAATAAATTGGATGGCCACACAACTTTTGGTTAAATCTTATCCAGGCGCAACGTGAGTTGAATAATATTTTTTAAAAAGGGTTGCCATTTGTTTAAAAATTGAAATTAAAGTACATTAAGTAAACAAATCAACTCGTCTATTACAATATGAATGCTATACATTTCGAAAAAAATTTAATATATTTCTCATACTCTGGATTACAATATAGGATGTTGTTTGAAAGGCTTAATTCAATAAAACTTAGGAATGAAATCGAATACAGCAATATAGTTGCCAGACGGCAGACCTTTAAAATAATTTTATTTCGACAATATCTTTTGTAGAGAGTTACCACCTGCTGATTTATCCATGAACATGTTTTTAAAAATGTGAATGCCTACAGTTTGAAAAACAAAAATCAAATGAATTAATAACTGAAAATATGTGAGTTTATAATATAGCTGCTTCCTTTCCAAAATAAAATAAAAAATCTGTGTAAGTTAAATAAAGTATAACAATATTGAATTGATATGAAAAGAAATTTCAGTAGAGTTGCCATTTATAAAACAATTTAAGAAGTTTTTATACATACGTGTATAAACATTTATAAAAAAAAACACAATGATCTAAATAATTCAGTTACATCCTGCATATTAAATTGAAATTATGATTTTCAACACTAGATGGCATTAATGAGATTTCTTAATGAGTACGTTGTGCATTTCTAAGAACAATTTGCCATAGCCAATGAGAAAAAGTTCCCGCAGACAGTCATAATAAGCAATTTGTGGTAGGAATTATTAGTACAGTTAGTAAAAATAGTGTTAGAAATTAGTAAAAAAAAATAGTGGTATAAAGTGGTAAAAACGGTGGTAAGAATTTATAAAAAATAGTGGAAGAAATTGGTACATATATTGGTAAAAAATAGGAAATGAAGTGGAAGAGAAAGAAATTAGTGAAACTAGTGGTAGTAACCAGTAATAGCATTAGTAAAAATAGTGGTAAAAATTATTAAAAATAGTGGTAAATATTAGTAGTACCATTAGTAAAACTAGTGGTAGAAATTAGTAAAAATAGTGGTTGTAACCAGTAATAGCATTAGTAAAAATAGTGGTAGAAATAAGTAAAAATAGCGGTAAATATTAGTAGTACCATTAGTAAAAATAGTGGTAGAAATTAGTAAAAATAGTGGTAGTAACCAGTAATAGCATTAGTAAAAATAGTGGTAGAAATAAGTAAAAATAGCGGTAAATATTAGTAGTACCATTGGTAAAAATAGTGGTAGAAATTAGTAAGAATTATTGGATGAAATTGGTATATATAATGGTAGAAAATTGGAAAAGCAGTGGAAGAGGAAGAAATTAGTAAAAAATAGTGGTAGAAATAAGTAAAAATAGTAGTACCATTGGTAAAACTAGTGGTAGAAATTAGTAAAAATTATTGGATGAAATTGGTATATATAATGGTAGAAAATAGGAAAAGCAGTGGAAGAGGAAGAAATTAGTAAAAAAATAGTGGTAGAAATAAGTAAAAATAGCGGTAAATATTGGTAGTACCATTAGTAAATGTAGTGGTCGAAATTAGTAATGCGATTCCCTAGACAATCCTGACGCGACTTTCGTTACGCGGTGTAAAAAATCATTGCCGCTAAAGAAATTTTACTTAAAAAATTTAACTAAAATGACATTTGGTACAATAATAAAATTTTCAATATTAATAATAATATCAATATCTTTTCTACTCGTATTGCATTCAAGTCTACGAATGGGAAAATTTAAATGTCCATTGAACTAAAAATAGTAAGTACACACCGAATCATAATTTTAGTTCAAAACCACAGTTCTGCATTTTTTTCCATTACAAATTATGTTGGAACGCGGGTATATATATGGCTTTAAAAATTTGACTTTTGTTTTGTTAGCAACATTAGAGGATTTTAATTTAATTTACATTTTTCATTACTTTCTATTGAAAACTTTTGTTGAGTAACTTTATAAAAACTCAAGATTAATATCAAGTCATACACCGTAGCTTTTTGTGCCTAACAACTGAATATTCGATATTCTTTTAATATTAAAAACAACTTGTATATATTCGCGATATCCCTAATTCATATAAATTATATGTAGAAAAATGGTAGTGAAATCGGATGAGGTTTTTATAACTCTTAGAACCCAACATGCATACAAGCTTCAATATCGGACAACCATTTTATTCAATTTGCCGCTGAGCGAGGACGCCCTCGAATTGAATTCGATACGACTCATCCGAGTGAACTGTAATCGAAGTCGAATCATTTGGTGATTAAACATTAATAAGATTACTGTACTTACATAACGATACATCTGTTTAAAATCGCCGTACCTCAACAAACAAAGCGTCAGCCTTTGTTTGCATCAGTGGAGGTACTTCAAAATTTATTGTAAGCATTGCGAAGGAAAAATAATCTTAAAATTAACGTATCTAGGAGAGAAAAGGGTAATAATAACTCTTTGCCTGCACCTGAGACGAGATACTTCAAAATTCATTGTCAGTATTTCGATCAAATTTACTACATTTTTGCCTCGAATATCAAACATAGCACACAGAATGGTAAAGATTTAATCAGCGAAACAGCGACAGTATTTTGAGCAAAAAAAAAACAACAAAAATTAAGTAGATTCGTTTACGAAGCAAATAGGCCAACAAATATTATTTTTGGCTATATCTGCCTCCTGCGCCATCTCTCGAGTCAACTTCTTAATCAAAATCCATCTTATTTATTAATTAATCTCTTTCAAATATGATCAAAATCTGTTCATAATACGACAGCGGTGCCACCAACGGTATTTATCAGAACCATTTCTCTCTCCAAAATCATTTTAAATACTGAAAATGAAACGAATCGGTCTATAAATACGACTTTTCTAAATATCTCTACCAGATTTCTTGTTAATCGACCAACCGGCTCATTGATTGGCAAAACTTTATTCAAAAATTAGTCGACTTCACATAATCGACTAACCGTTTCCTTTCGACTTTTTCGACTAACCGACCATAAACAACTTAGCGACTTCACTTCCTTAATTTCCGGATTTTCGTCAACCTGTTTTTTTTATCTTTCAATAAATATTTATTTGTTACCTACATATATGTGATTGAATTTTTGTGTTTATTGATAAAATTCGTTTGAATGAAGTTTTTATGAAATTATTGTGAGTATTCGCCACTATTTGAATAATTTCCGTTTGTCGATTTCCAGACTTCTCGATGGTCAGCGATTTGTCGAAAGTGAGTGTGTAACCGAATACTTGTTATTCGATTATCAACCATCAAAATGGTCGTTAACCGATTAATCGACTAGTCTAATACATAGCTGAATAGTCGCTTTTAAACAAGATCTCTACAACACTACCCCGGCGCCACCTAAATTTAACAACAAAAACTCAGCCAAATCGGATCACCCGCCGGCCTCATGCGATGCACTGACCAACGAACACCATTTCATTTTGGTATATAAGAAAGATAGACAAATATTTTGCATAAATTTTAATTGATCCCAAAATTATGTGAACTTATTGTAAACGAAAAATACCATTTTGACTATAAATGATATCATGTAACATTTTATATATTTTGAAAAAGGTATTTAATGGCATTTGATACTTTTCAAATTGTTTAAAGAAGGAAAATCAAATATTTAAAATAGCAAAAGTTATGAATAGAAAACTTGAAATATCTCATATTTTTGGCGTCAAAAGAAAGTGTACAAAGCAAAAGAAAAAAAAAATGACGGAAACCAAGTGTGTGTTTCCATTTCCTTTAATTACGGTTTGTTAATGTCGTGGCATTGAATTGACAAGATTCGGTGTTACTTCCAGTGACATTTTTTTTGTCATTATTCTGCAATAATATCGCAATTTTACCGGGCCCAGCATTTGTAAGAAAATAAAGTTTTAGAATTGATTAATTTTGCATGCCGTGGAGCAACCTCTATTCGAAATCAATTTGAAGAAGCAGTTATGGTAGGCAAGGCACGCTGCTTTTCCTTCTCAAAGCATTGAAAATTTATTATTTTTTATTACAGAAAAAAATTATTTACATAAAAACCTTTTTAACAGTGCGAAAATATATACCATGGCAGACAAGGGGCCGTTACTCTGAAGATTTACGGATTTTTGTCGTGACTGTAGTTAAAGACTTCATCGTATTTTCCATATTTATCATTTAGATATATTATTATTTTATTTTCATTATAAACTTAATGCTAACGTTTTGTATTCACGCGATTTTTTTTGTTACAAAGTTATCTACTTATTTCGGTTTCGTAACTACAACGCAAACACACACACATACACATATACTTTTGTATATACCCAGTCGGAAAAAAGGAGAGAGAGAAAAAAATTTAAACAAATTTAAAAAGTAGTTGGAGGTCAAATAAATGCATGTGAAATTAATTATATCTTAGTGTATTATTATAATTTTTCTGTGGTAAAATTAATTTGCAATAAACTAAATGTACATATATCTATAATATTGACTTTTTGAGCTCAGTAGTGCGATTCACTAACTTTAAACGGTGCCACAATCGCAATTTTTGACGGCAATATTTGCCGTTTGCACTAACGACTGTGCGATTCACTAACTTATCCCTAACGACAATTAACAGCTGTCTCGTTGTATGTGGCACCTCTGTCAAACTAAATGACAAAATAAGCGAAAAGCACAAAGAGGAATAGAGAAAAAACAAACGAATGCCTGCTGCACACAAAGGGAGACGACGCTGAAGCAAAGATTTATTTAGCTACTTGGCGCTCCACTTGGGTCATAGGAAACCTCACTTTCTGGTGAAAGAATGAATCATTGATTGCATCCGTTACCCTATAAATGGAGGTATACGGATGACTATCTCATGGATATTCCCCATTGTTCACCTACGGGTCGTTGATAGCAACCAGTTGCAAAGAACCTTAAAGCCGCTAGAACCTACCAATATAAAAGTAAAATTTAAAATTGCATACAGGCTTAAAGATAACACGAGCTACCTGTTTCTCAGTCGATATTGCTGTTATTCTAGAGCCTCTTATTTGGTTGTCAAGCTGATAAATTAGGTATTCAGTCAAGTCTGTAGTTAACCGATACAGTTTTTGAAATTCTGTTGCATTCAAATGAAAGAGATTGTCCAAATTCCGGCGTAGACGTCGACTCACTGTTGGAGCGCTTACTTCTTCGTCACCTCGTGATAAATCATATGCCATTTATTCAAACGACATAATTTAATGTTTCCTTTTTAATTACAAGAAAACAAGTCACCGAATTTTAAACTTATCTTTTATTTAAGTTGAAATCACGAATTCCGCTTTTCTCGATTGAGTTAACAACATCAAATTTGTTGTCGTTTAATTTTCGGTAATCGACTAGCTAACATCAACAGCTGATTCAGCGAACGCGAAAATCGTTAAAAAATGGCTGCAGAATAGCAGGGTCGTTAAAATTTACGTTAAGTTGAGTTAACCAATCGAATATCTTTAAAATAAGTTAGTGCATCGCACTACAGGCCAGTATAAGAAAAAGTATATTGGAAAAAAGAGTGAAGTGGTGGAGTCATGAAAAAAAATCTGATGAGAAGATGTAGTCATCTCCAAAATAGCTATAATTTCAATCAACCTTGACTGTTGTTATCCATTTTCCAATAAACTTTACCTTATACTGGCCTTGAGCTCAATAAATTAATATTATCGTTTAATAACAAATCGCGCCTAAAAATAATATACAGATGAATACTATACGTATATCTTTATAAAAATTTAATAATTTTTATTAATTATTATATTGTAGATAAATGATAGCTATATATATATATATTTGACAACAATTATGATTTTTTCGCGACCTTTCCAGTTTTAATTATATTTGACAACAATAATGATGATTTTTTAGCGATCTTTCCAATTTTACTTATATTTGACAACACTATACTTATATTTGTTATGCTCTTTCTAAAAGACACGATTTTTATTTTGATTTGTTATTTGTTCAACATTAAGCATAATTTCGTAAATCAAAATCCACCAGTAAAAATTATTTAGTTAATTTAAAAAAATTAGACGAAAAATATGGATGAGCCTGTGAGCCATTTAGCTTTCCAAAATAGTAAATTATCCCGAAATTCAAACATAGTAGTACGATCAAAACAAAAGTTGCAAAGTTTGTAGATAGTTCCGAAAAATTAAAAAAAAAATTCTCAATAAAGTTGTAAACATTTTAACAAAACTTTTTACAAAACACTCACAAAATTCCCGTTATCTCAAAACTTTAACCATTAAAAAAAATTTGAAAATGTTATAGTAATGTTAGGTTTGTACACTCCTTTATAACAAAATTTTTGAAAATTTTTTTTTTGTAAAGCACTGTATTTGAGCAGGAAATCGACATTCACAACCCTTTCGAGTATTGATGATCGAGAAAGTGGAGTAAATATTTTTTTCATTTTGTATACTGAATTGAAATTAAAATGTATTTTTGTTTAAACGAGCAGATAAAAATTCTATAGTTACTGTAATATTTTCTAAATATTTGAAAACGGATCGGTTTGAAAGTGGTTGGTAATTTTAGTATAATTTTCAAACAGTTTGCAAAAAAACGGAGTTTCAGATAGTTAGAAATAAAAAAACAAATTTTGATGGCCCTTCTGTCAAACATATTTATTAAGAGTAATTACAATTAGGATGGTGCCACTTGCCACATAGCCAACGAAACAATGGCTCTTTTGCGCGACAAATTCAATGGCCGTGTTAGCTCACGTGGTGGCGATGTCAATTGGCCACCAAGATCATTTGATTTGGCACCGTTGGACTACTTTCTTTGGAGTTATTTGAAAGAAAAGGTGTACGTCGATAAGCCAGCAACAATTCAAGAGCTAAAGGATTAGATAATTCGGCACATTAACGGCATAGAACCTCAATTATGCCTCAGCGTCATCGAAAATTTGGACCATCGGATGGAGGGCTGCCGCTGAGGTCGTGGCGGACATTTGGCCGATATTTTGTTCCATACATAATTGAACCACGCCATATTATCATAATAAAAAGAAATTACAATAATTTCCAAAATGATTTGTGTTTTATTCAAAATCAACATCGGCCCTTAAAATTTAACCACCACCACTTTAGTTGGCATAAAAATACTTTTGAAATTGCCGTTAAAGTAATTCCATTTCCGACAGGGTACTTATAATAAGTATGATATTACTTTTAATTATATGTATGAATGTGCACATATGTAAGTCAGTGTGTGGTGATGTAAAACTCAATAAATAATAAATACAATATTCGCATTGCACGACTATTTAAGTGAGGCTTGCTTTCAACCAACACAGCAGCAATCAGCTAATTACAAGCTATGCAATTCTTCACAAGCCAAGCGAATGGATATCAACTCTCTGGTACACTTAGTAAATAGAAATCAGCAAATGCGCAAAGGTTGTTGCAAAGAATGTGCGTTGCGGCGGCGCATGCGCACTCACTCGATTGCACGACGTCTGCGCAATTTTACTGGCCGCACGCACGCAAGCGCTAACACAGTGTGTGTGTATGTTTTCTATGTATGTATATGTACACTTGGTGCTGTTTGTAAAACGCAATGCGATGCGCGACTGACTTAGTGTAGTCAAAACAATTAGATCGCTTAATTAAGGGGATCTTACGGCCAGTACATGAGCGCTAATGCTACGTCTGCCATTCCACCATTGATTTCATGTGCGTTTTCACGCTTCAAGAAATGG
The DNA here is from genome assembly GCA_951828415.1 of Anomoia purmunda. NCBI lineage: Eukaryota > Metazoa > Arthropoda > Insecta > Diptera > Tephritidae > Anomoia > Anomoia purmunda. Next base: position 8,644,511 of record OX639996.1, read on the forward strand.
GCGTATGCAAAAGAAAAAAAAACACAAGCAACTGAACATTGTGCAGCAGCAAATGTGAAAGATCACAACAAAAAAATAAATAAAAAAATATGTGAAATTTGCACATGCGAGTATTTATGGGATGGCTGACAACAAATGCGTTGAAATCTGCCCATCAAGTTTTACTGCTTTTCTGCTTTGCTTCTTTTACTTCAGATACGCTTTTGTTTCGCGTGCGTTTTTTCGCAGCTGCCAGTCAGCCCGTCAGTCAGCCTGAAATGATAGATATGATTGCTCATACGCTCTGTTGGGCGGCTAAAGCGACGTGGTTGGTTTCGCAGTGCATGATAAAAATGTTGCAACGGGTTAGCGATTGACGTTGATGCGGCATGGCAGTAACTTTACCTTCAATATCGTATCTATTTATGCAATTACATACATGTTGTTGTTGTTGTTGTTGTTGTTATTATTATGCGTTAATTACTTACGCTCTCAAGTAACTGGCAATTGAATGGCTAATTATGTGTACCGCCTGGGCATAGATTGGGATGCTAGCCAATGGAAAAGTGCGTGTCAACTAACGGCACATACTCTGGTAGTGTTGCATTAAAATAAATTAAAAGCAAAATAGTGTGTGGTTTTGTTGAACGACACGCACTGTTACTGACTGCAACATGCGACGAAAATGCAACAAATTAAACAAAGTAAAGCTAGTTAATAATTTCTTACGCTTTTTAAATAAATTATAAATTCATTGCTTATAATAACATCGAAGGCACTCACACACACACCATCTCACATGCTTTTCGTTACAATCCTATCGGAAATAATCTGCAAGACAGCTAAATATCATTAAATGCATTATAACTAATTACTACAAAATTGGTTAGTAAAGTACTCATTTTTGTTCAGGCCATGGGCAACAAGTGACTACTTTACCCCTTTTTGTGTGATATTTTTTTTTTCTACTAACGGCAATTTACTATTTGTTCTACATAACAAGACAACTTCTCATCATTTTGCTGCTCATAACTTAGTCAGCGCTGATAGCTAAACTAATCATTGTTGTCATCTATAATAAATTACAAAAGCAAAATAATTTTAAAAGTGTGCTTAGTGTTACTAATATAGGTAAATTAATTTAACTGAATTCAATTTTTTTGGACAGGTCCCTACTTTAAAAAAATAAGATGTCAATTCAGGTTATCAGCCTTTTATGTGAACAATTTTATCTCTCACACACACACTCTCTACCTCAAATGATTTTCCTTACAACTCTATCGGAAATAATCTGCAAGACACCTAAAAATCTTTTAAGTGCTCATATTATTATTATGACTAATTATTACAAAAGTACGCAAAAGTACTAATTTTTGTTTGGGCAAAAAGTGACTACTTTACCCATGTTTGGGGAAACATCTTATATCTTTTCTGCTAACGGTAATTTCATATTTGCTCTACATAACAAGCGAACTCTTTATCATTATACTGCTTATAAATTAGTCAGCGCTGATAACCAAACTGATCATTGTTGTCATCTATAATAAATTACAAGAACAAAATAATAATTTTCAGACCAGGAACTAATATAGGTAAATTGATTTAACTGACTTAAACTTTTTCCCACTTTTTGAAAAAAATATTCTCTATATCAATTCTGGTTATCAGCCATTTGTGGGAATAATTTTATCCAAGACCATCCAGCCTTTTTTTTAATGCAACCGTCTTCGAAGTCCAATAAGAAGTTTCACTTCAAAACAAGAATTAGATTTGATTGTGCAACATTTATTAGCGAACAAAATAACTATTATTGTCATTTGTATTTTTGAAGATTATTTTATTCAAATATAACACGGTACATTCCTAAGTTTCAACCTTTAACGTCCACTTATTCATGTAAACTTTGCGTTTGATTCTAGATGAATAATAGCAGAATATTTAGGGAGGGATGAAGAGTGATATTGACTAATTACCGAGTTGTTCTCGCAAAAAATTTTCTTCGAACTTTAAAATTATCTTGTGTGATCTGTCATAAAATAGGTGGAAATAGTTTCAGGCTTGTGATAGAGAAATAAATATATTATAAAAGAGAAGAGGCGGAATTAAATTTACTAGATCTCTCTCTTTCACATATCATCTGGTATTATCTATACGAGTACTTGGAAACCTTTAAAATGGTTAGACGTGAGTCTCATCTCATTTTACAATAAGATTTACTTTTATATTTAACAAATTCCTTTTTTTTCTATTACAAACACAAATTGCAATATTGGTTTTCTATTTATATGCAGATAATTTGCAATATCTGAGATAATGGAGAGTGTGAGAAATTTCGCCTTAACTGCTCAACAATGGCTTGTAGGGTAGAATTACTTTAAAAGCAATTTAAAAAGTACGTTTTTACCAACTGTAAGTGGTTGAAATTTTTCTTGTAAGAAACTAACTTTCTGTAATATGGCAATGTCCTAGGGGCAAGTTAGTTATCGGACTCTACATATACCAGCTACTTTTAAATATTTGATCAAAATTAGTTTTTTTCCCAACTGCACTAAAATGTTATTTTCCAACTATTTCAAATTCCGTTTTTTGAAACTGTTTTAAAACCAGTCAAATTATCAACTACTTTCAAACCTGTCCATTTACAATTATTTAAAAATATCTACAGTCTACTTTATAGTAACTATGGGACTTTTATTACAAAACAACAATGAGTTTAAACAAAAATGCATTTTAATTATAATTTAGTATGCAATATAAAAAAAAAATGCTTCACAATTTCGAAAATCAATTTTCGAAATTATTCTCGTTAAATTGCACTGCTTTAGAGCCAAAAAATTTTGGTTTTAAAATTTTTATGTCAGAATTTTTGAGCTTTTTTTTTAAGTTTCGTCAATTTTAAACTAAATCAAAAAACTTTAAAAAAGTGGCAAAAAATAACTAAAATAAAATTTAAAAAAAAATTTTAAATCTGCTATTATTTTTATTAGTTAAAAAAAAATTAAAAAAATTAATTAAAATTATTGGAAGTATATTTCACTACAGAAAAATTATAACACTACACATAAGTGTTGATGCAAGTTAGATCAACATAATTAATTTAATTTAACTCCCACTACCTTTTAAGTTGGTAAATTAAATTAAATTAAATTAAAATAAAATAATTTTTTATATTAAAAAAAATCAAAATTTTATATTTTTAATTTAAAAATTACCCATCAACTTCTCGCCAATATTTACACTCATAAATTTACCAACTTCAGATGCCACCCAGGGCGAAGTTTTTTTTAAATTCTTTAGCAGTCGATTTTCCACAAATTTGCACCTATCGCCAGGGGGGCTGTGGTCATTCTAATGCGGAACAGCAATCACTTTTACACTATTATTACGCAGCGTGCGTTTTTAAATTCATATTTAAAATGTGTTCGCAATTCAATTTAAACTCACTCATTTATTTGATTACACTTCACACTTCACGAAAGAAGAGTGATATCTTTAACTATATACGTATGTATATATGCACATTAGGGTGGTCTAAAAATGTATGGGTGGGAAAAGGTAAAGTCGGAACTGGAATGCGCTTAAATTTTGAGATTGTTCTTTATCGAAAAAAAAAAATATACTACTGTTTTGTTTTATTCAAAAAAAAATTTTTTGAGGGCGCTCACAGTGCTCCAAGTTTCCCATGGTATTTTATATGCGACAAAAAACACTTATTCATAGGAACCTTGAAACCCAATAGCTTTTTTTTATCGCAAACTTAGTGATGAGCGTAACTGTATTATCAGTCTGATTACCAAATAATAAGAAATTGTTTGAAAAATATCTGCCAATTTTACGTTCTACGAATTGCAGGGGCTACAGTGACTCAAACCGTTGAACACATGGTTATTTTTCACAATATTCAAAATAATTTTCACGATATATTTTTTTCTCTAGTTTTTTGGTAGAAAATATAGCAAAAGTAAATAAATGAAAGTTAAAATTTTTTTTTTTGAAAATTTATAAAAATTCATCTAAATTTCAAACATTTTAGTTTTAAACTTTAGAAAACTTTTGAGTATTACCAGCCAATTCAATTCTAGCATCATAATATGCATGCCCCAATATGCCAAAACTCCTGTTGAATTTTGAAAATTATTTCGAAATTTTACTATTGAAAACTTCATTTTACGTATGCAGTTTCTATGACAGAAAATTTGCAAGACACAAACTAAAAAAAAAGAAATTGTCAAAACTCAAAATTTTGAAATTTCGATGAAATTTTTTTGGGTTTCAGAAATTTTGTGCAAAGTTTGAAATTTGGTTTCATATGCTTTTTGTTATATTTTTATACCTGATTAATTTTTGAAAATTATTTCATATCAAAAAATTTGAAAAACCCAAAATTGATAAAAAAACTTTTCAAAACTCAAGCGGAACTTATTATTATTATTATTATTACAATATCAATTGATTTAGCAACAATCCTATATCCATATGTTTTAAATTCCGATGAAAATTTTTTGAATTTTTATAAATTTTGAAAAAAGTTAGAAATTTATATTTTTGTACTTTTTGTTATGCAACGACCTATATTTTTTGGCAAAATTTATAATATTTGGAAAACATTTTGAGTCACTGTATATTCAACTTTTTTCAAGTATCCGTAAAATGGGCTATTTACTCTCGGAAATCAAGATAATCGCCAGTTAAGAGTTATGGCAATTTCTGGGTTCATTTGCTATTGCTGTTTCTTCGGTCATATTTCACAGGTGGTAGTGGGTTTTAAGAACATTAAAAAGTGTTAAATTTCGAAACTTGGAATCATACAGTTTATTTCAACAAAATTATGAGTTTTTGAGATATTTACAAAGATTTTCTCAAACAGAAAAAATGCATTTAGTTAGTATTAAAAAAATTGTTGAATGTACATATAACTGTGCATTACTGTTTAAAATTTTTTGAAGAGAAATTTTTTGATTTTTAATGATTCTATATCATTTCGGGACTTTATACCATCTCCAATTCAAATTCTGTATATACAATTTTTGCGAAATAGATTTTGTAGTAGGAGGAGGATATGGGTATTGTACGATTTTTTAACTTTTCGCAACTGTACTTACTAACTTGAAGTTCAAAGTGTGTACTAAATTTGGTAGAGTTTTGTAAAGGTAGTTTTTAAGATTTGCTCTAAAGCAGGCGGCCACGGCCAGGCAGGACACGCCTGTTTCTAAAAAAAAATCTTAATTCGCTGTACTCCTTTTTCCAACCCAATACTGCATTTTAAATTTGAGCAAGTTGGCTTTAATAGTAACTAGATTCTTTTTTTTTTTTGTTTTTTTAAATTACCGTTATATGAGAGGCGGGAGTGGTTGTTGTCCGATTTTTATGGTGCCTATTAAATCAAGATGTAAAAAATATACTAGATTTGAAAAAGTTGGCTTTTGTAGCTACTGAAATGAAATTTATAGGAAATGATTTTTATAGGACACCGTTATGTGGGTGTGATTTTTATACGATTTTCCCATTTTCGATACCAGCCTACCTGCGATCGAGGGGCATGTGTTTTTCATTCTGAATATGTTAGCACATAAGTATCCGAATTTTCGTGTAATTATTGGACTTTTTCTTATACAGTTGCAAAAAGTAAAAATAATCCAGAATTATTGTCCAGGAGGTCCTGCGATCAAAGGAACATTGACAACTTTCTTCTATAACAATATTTTGCCCCGGCCTGATACTTTTGGTACATGCTATAAAAATATTAAGCTCACTTTACTTTTTCTTTTTTTTGTGGGCCACCCTAATGTGCATATATTTGTATGCATTCATATATAGAGTTTAGCATTGCCGATTGCAATAGAAACTTTTTAATTCAGTCTCCTCATTTTCATTTTCACTCTACTCTATTTGCGAACAATGAGCTTCAATTGGTTTCTCACTCCTTCCTATATTGCGGTTGCTATAAATATTTATTAATGTTTATATATTGTTTTTTTGTTGTTTTTTCTTTGTTTTGTAGGTCTTTAGCAATGATGAATAGCTGTAAGGCATGCCATTTGGGTTGACGTGTGTTGCCATAAGTTGGTTGCAAGTCATTCACTTAAAATTGCAAATTATACAAAAAGGTACAAAGCCAAGTGACATGGAACACTGCTGTGAGACAACAAATGGCGCTGACGGCATTTCTAGCAGTTAATAAATAAGACATAAGATACAAATACATATATATATAACTATGTATGGATGTGTGTATCTACGTATGTATGTATGTATGTATAGGTGTGAGAGGGTATAGAAATAGCGGCCGCTGCAGTCTGTTAGTGCATAAAAAGTTAGTGTGACGCATAGAACCTTGAAATGATTAAACCGATATTTTTCTAAAGATTTTTTTTTAAAGGACTTATTCAGTGTTTCAGTATTGTTTTGTGCTTTGTATTTAAAACCTGAACTACGAACATAGATTACAAGAAAACATGACGTTTCATTTCCTATGGCAAGAACTCTCGTCCAATTCCACCACACCAGAAACCAATTGGATTAAATCAAAGTCTAATATCAATCAGCAAACCTCAAATTAGCAGAACTAATGGTGAAATAAGAAAAGATTTTCTATTAGAGGAATGGTAGGAGAGATATAACTTATTTGTAATCTACGTTCATTGTCCTCAGCCTTAACCCATCGCCGGCCGCAATATTTTGACTGTCGATTTCGGCCGCAATGCGCCTAACTCAAACTGTTTGAAGAACATGAAATAAACATAAAAAAAATGTTTATAGATCCAGCAGATACTAGCACGATATTTAGGGATATGTGAATAAGAAATAGTTTTAAAAATGTTCGTAAAACTCCATAATAGAACGTAAAATAGTCAGAAAAAGTACAAACGTTTTCTAAAATTTCAACTCTGGTATATGTCCTATAATAAAAGCTACTTTTATATGAATAATAGAATTAAAAAAAAGACACTTACTTTAATAAATGTATCATTTTAGGTCTCAATTAGCTTCTCAGATAAAAAAAACTCACAACTTCTTGTTGCGAAAGCCAAACGTCAAAAGAGGCAGCTACTGAGCGCCAGCAAAGTTAACGGTATAAAATGACAAGGAGAAATAAAAAAATGTGCTCGCTGTGCCTCGCATATCAGTTGCGCCCAACGAAGGTTTAAGGCCGATAGCAGCCAAGTGTGGTGATGGTCAGATATACAGCAGTTATAGATTGTAGATAAGATAGATAATTCAGTCGGTCGACGATCTTGCGCACATGAAACATTTTTAGAAATACGGTTAAAGAATTTTGATTCTCAATGATAGCTGCTTGAAATTTTCGAAATGTTTACATATTACTTATATATAAATATCACAATTAATGTTAATCATTACTGCCAGAATCGCGAATACTAAACAAAGTTACAATTCTCAGTCAAAAAATTTACGGGTCGCCCTGATATAAGACTCGTCCTTATTCTATAACCCTTCAAATGTTCTATTCATTGCTTCTTCTGCTTAATTGACCAATGCGTCTTTTCTTTACCTTGCCAACTGGGTCCAACTAGAGACACCAAATAAAGCCAAGTCTTTCTCCAACTACTCTTTCTCTGTTGCAATTGGTGCGTATCGCGTTAAATACTTTCAGAACTAAAAGATTTGCTTCTATTCAAACGGCATGGCCTAGCCAGCGCAGTCGCCTTTGTCTGGATAGAACGGGGTGCACTGGCACAGAAGGTGCAGTATCATTTCCCCTCCGCTTCCTCGTCTTGACAACTTCTAGAAAACATACAAGATTAAAAAAATATGCCATTTTCTTCGCCGAATTGAAGTTGTTATTCATCTTTAAAGATATAGAAAAATTACACCGTTTCGTTAGGAATCTTAAACTAAACTTCTCTGAGGCCTGTCCGATGTTGTTCCACGTTTCAAGTTTGGGGCAATCATTGAGCAAACCTAAAATTTATCGATTACAAAAACTTTATACGATGAGAATACATTTTTCTATTTCAAACATTTTTATTATTATATTGTAGACCTACTTCAAGGACACACCAACATTTTATAGACCAAATTGTATGCAAAATTTGCCTAAAAATTTTCATGGGTTATAGCCTACTTCGTTGCCGTATTCACTCGCACCAAAACTAAGCTCGAAACAACTGTTCGTCAGTAGAGTCTGGGACGCCTGAGAAAAGTTAAAAATTTGGCTACTTTTAGGTGTTCTGTAATTTCGGACTTTAGTTATGGTATTATAAGTTGCGGCCGCCGTAGACGAGTGTGTAGTGTGTGCGCGCTTCATTCGGTGGCTCCCGGGTTCGAATCCTGTTTAGGGCGAGTAACCTCAAATATAAGCAAGTTTTTTCTAATAGCGGTCGCCCCTCGGTAGGCAATGACAAAGCTCCGAATGTATTTCTGCCATAAAAAAACTTCTCACAAAACACATTCGCCCTTCGTAGTCGGCGTAAAACACGAGGTCCCTCAATTTGTGTTACAACAACAAGATGCACGCCACAAATTGTAGGAGAAGTTCGGCCAAAGCCGCTTAAGTGGTTATAGCGCCAATTAAGTAAGTAAGATATGATTTGCAGTAATTATACTGAAAGAAATTATTCATTCCGAATTAGACACTTCTCGAAATGAACATTTTGGGGAATTTTTTCAAAATTGGTGAAGCCCTTATTTTCTGTAGAATAAAATTGCAATATATGGAATACTTTTATAAAAATATTAAACTTCGAGCATAAAAAATATAAGTAGCATATTGTTATTTTTTCAAAAATATGTATCTATGTGGAATTTATGTTGCTTAAAAAAATATAAGCGCCTTTTTTAATCTTTATAAAAAAAATTTGTTTAGGACTTGAAAGTGTTCGATTCGGGCGAAATTAGCCAGTTAAGTTTTTGAAGGAGGCCATATGTTTATATTTTGTGTTAAACTGTCACCAAAAAGCTGATTTTAATTGCGAGAGATTTGTAAATAAAAAATATTTGGGATCAGTGTTTCTTTCATTATTTTCCGGTTAAGCAAAAGCGAATACGCAAAGCACAGTATCGAAAATGGAGCGAGTGGGAGCAGCAGTAAATGGTAAATTTGTTCCCCCAAAATATAAAAATTGCAAAGCCAACTGCACGGCTTTGCTACAAGGGTTTCTTGGGCGAACTGGCACTTTATTTGGAATGGACTCTTGTGCGCTGCAAGGCCAAAAATCAGAGACAAACCAACTTGAAGGCGAAGTCATGGAGCAATTCGACCGGGGCTGGGACTATGCGAAGCAACCCGAAAATCTTTTAAACTGCTAAATTTCCCCTTAACCTTAGCGAAAAGACTCTCCAATCGCACTCTGAATTTTGAAAAGTACTGATTAAACTTTTCTCTTCTTTCTTGTGTTAGTTCGGTGCTATTTTGGTGAAATGGAGTAACTACATTTGAGCTTAGGGGTTATGCAGACTCTCCGGCTATTCATTCCCTTTCACAGATGAATGTTTCAGTCGTTCGACCAATAGAAGACTCCGCTAATATTTTAGCATCGTGAACACTTCCGCTGTATTCAATGGCAGTTTGCCGAATCCTCAATGCATAGTCACACACAATTTGCATTTTGATCGAGTATTGTCATTTGCAAGGAAAGTAGAATTCATGAACTTTCATAGGAGATTCGGCCGACTTGATTTCGCTATCATCGATGTAGCCAATGCACCCCGGCAGCTCTAGCGTTGTATTTAAAACAATTATTTTTCGCTCTCTTGCAGATGGCCAAAATAAAAACTTTGACTTTAACTTTTTTATTTTAATTTAATTTTTAATACTGTTCCTCCAACCCGAACGCCAAATAAAGTTGCAACCTTCCCGATGAATGCGTTGTCTCAGTTCGCACCCAGAGGGAGTAGTGTAATCTTTGATTGCAAATCAACTGGCATTTGAGGGACCAAAATTTTTATTTTTTAAAGACTTCAGCTGCTATAATTAAGGTTAAAATGTGCTTGTATTCGATGGAAAGATTTTGGATCATTCAAATGGCTATTTCTTCGCGATCAAAACTCAAGTGCGGCGATAAGAGTGAAATCAATTCGGTCATTATCGTCCTCATCTTCAGTGACTGCAAGTCAAAGGTTTAGACGAAGGTTTGGAATATTTGAAAGTTAACTTACTCGATTCTTGCACGATTATGTCCACCAAATTCTTAAAGCACAACACTTTTATTAAATTATATTTTCCGCTACGTCAAGGCATTTTTCGTTTTGATTATCAGCGACTTTTAAATGAGGAATTGGAAAAGCTATAAGTCGAAATTCATAAAAGGGTACTCACACTTCAACTATGGTATCTTTCCAAAGTTGCCACATTTGTTCGTTTTAAGATGGAACTGCGAGTGCCTTATATATAACATCAAATCTAGAGAAAGCCGTAAAGCATATTAAATTTTATTGCTCAACCGCTGAAAATCGCATGATCACTGGAGAAACCCCCCATCCGCCTTTTGATCATAATCAGTTACGTTGATTACCTACACCTACACAACCACACACACACACATACAGACAGATGCTCGTATAAGTATGCGAACTTTATGGAATAATCTCAAGACAAAATTAAAACAAAACCACAACAAAATGTTTGGAATCATGTTACAACATTACAATAACAATGGCGTAATTAACAAATAAAGCCAACAACAAAGCAAGCCAATATATATGCAAAACTAATTGCGAAACTAATTTGTGACATTTACAATAATTGTTGTCATAACATGAGCACATTAACCCGCCAGACGGACGGACGGACGGAGGGACAGACAGACGGACGGGCATCACATGTACGTGTAGACAGACATAATGAAAAAGAAAATGTGGTGGGCCATAGAGAATGCGCATAGTTAGAAAAGTGTCCCATCTACTGTCACATTGAGTGGGGTGGGGAGCGGAGGGGATGGCAGTTGATAGGCATCGAAGCTCAGCTACTCATTCGGCTTCATGCGGTTCAGCGATAAATGGAAACCTGAGAAGCACAAAAAAAGCATAAAAAAAGATGCAGCAGACGCATCCGAGCAGTAGGGACAGAAAAGAAAAGAAAAGCAAAACCAAAAAAGACAAAAACAGAATACACATAAGACTTTATGTGTAAATAATACCAGCTAGAGAATAACAATTAAAACAACAACACTACACTAAACAATAACAATAATCGTCAAAGCTGAGCAACTTCAATGTTTGAAAAGTCGGTACGTTGCAAGCCACACGGCGATGCTTTCAGTGGCAAAGGTGGAATGTGGAATGTGGAATGGGTGGTGGTAGTGAAATCTTGTGGTCCCGAACTGTTCCCACTCTGTTGCTTTTGTAGCCACGCCCAGTTTTTTTCTGCACTATTCAGATGACTAGTGTCACTCGAGCTTAAGATCTACTGTCTCAAAAACATCAGCTCAAAAATGATTTGGGTACCTGATTTTCTCTGCAAAAGCAAAGTAGTTCCAATTTTTATTTAAATAATTCTATATGTACAAATGTATGTATGTATCTTTGGTGGGTATGAGAATAGCTTGTGTTAAATTTTATGCTTGGGAGAGGGTTGCCACCTATTTGAAAAGTCAAATTTTGTTAAAATATGCAAAAGTTATATGAAATATTCAAATATGGGTGTTAAGCGGTCTCAGACAGAAGATGCATAGCTAACTTTTATCAGGGTTGCCAGCTGTTTGAGAAGTCAAATTTATTTACATTATAAACAGGTTATATGATATATTAAAATATGGGCTTAAACGGTTCGTATCGGAGAAGAGAAGTTTCATAAATACATATGTATATTCTGGCGAGGGATGCCACCTGTTTGAAATGTAAAATTTTGATAATTATTATACACAAATACATAAAATAATTATGAGTATGAAGCGGTTCGTTTTGGTCTGGAGAGGTTTATAGCTGGCTAAATTTTGAAGTGGGTTGCCACCTGCTTGAAAAGTCGAACTTAATTAAATTATACACAAACTATATATATTTGATATGAAAATATTGATGTTAAACTCATAGATTCGCTAAGGAAAACAATTCAGAGAGTTGCCACCTGCTTGAGTAGTTGAATTTTCTTATACTTAAGAAGAAAGATATATGAAATGTTAAACTATGGGTGTCAAACGGTTCGTATCGTGAAGTTTGTAATTATTTAACTTTATGAGGGTTGCCACCTGTTTGAAAAGTTAAATTTAATTAAATTATACACAAGTTACATATAATGGGACATAAAAATAACTATTCGATTCGCTGAAGCAAACGCTCGTAACATATAGAGGGTTGCCACATGCTTGAAACACAATTTAAATTTAAGTGTCTAACAGTTCGTTTCGGCCAAAATGTAAATATCGAACTTTATGAGGGTTGCCACCTGCCATGTTTCTCTAGTTTCTAATTGTGAAGAAGCACTCAATTTTGACACTGCGAAATCAAGATTTAAAAATTACAGATCGCGGAGAGCACGAGCAATGCCTTTTGCCTTTGGCGCATTGTTTGTTCTGAATTTGCTTAAATAGAAATGTTTTTGATTTCGGTGTTATTGTTGTCAGTTTTGATTTAAAATATTATCAATAATGTTAGACTAAAACGTAATATTTACAGTTATTGGTATAAGCCCCCATTTTGACAAATTATTAGACCAGATTGAATCACCAAATACACAAAGTTGATTATTTGTTATTTCATTATGGACTAAGATTGAAATATTTTTTAATATAGGGATTCACATCCGGAAGAACTTTTAGGCATACAAAAATTTGGTCTAAATATGGAACGCCATTGCTAAGTAAGATGAGCTATATCTCATATAATTTGAAATGACATCCAATACAAGCAAAATTTATATATTTATAAAACAAATTTAATTCGACCAAATAAACTGGTCTAAACCTATCCCTTTTTCGACCACTTACCATTTGTTGACTAAATGTAACAGAAAGAATTTTGCCTAGCTCAGATTTCCACTGGATGGTAGATGAAAACAGTGGGTAAAAGGAAGTTGCAACGCGACTCAACGCTTAGATGCAACAAACAACAATAAAACAAAAATAGCTAGGTATAATAAAAACAACAGTGAACAATAATGGTAATAATGAAAGCCGTAATAACAACGTCAATGGCATAAAAGCTCTGTGAAGCATAAATCTTCAACTTGCAACAAATATTCCTAGTGCAAAGTAACGTGCAACGAGTTGAGGGAAAACAAAGTCAAATTAGTGGAAATGGGAAATGCGAAATGCAAATCCGCAAACCGCAGTTGAACAAGAAAACTACACCAACAATAAACCGTGCAGACAGACATGCAGCGCGAATACAAAAGCTATGTAGGTGTGTAGTTAGGTAAAATGTACGATTAAATTTAGAAAAAGGAAAAAAGGAAAATAAACAAACAACAACAAATATGCAGATAATGAAAACAAAAGCGAATAAAAATGCAAACAAACAAACAAAACAAAATGACAGTGACATTTAGTTGACTATGTGCAGACATTTGTACCACAATGTGTCCGTCTGTGTGTCCGACGGTGCAATGGCGTCGGCGTTGATGTTGACGTTGGCGGGAAGGAAGGTTGTTGCTTTTGCGGGGTGTTTATGGTGGACGCTAAAATTAGCCACAAATGCCCGCAAAGCAACTAAACAAATGAAAACAAAATACTAACATGGCTGTAAACGAAACGACAAATATGGTTAGGAAATTCGAAAGCGAAAATAAAACTAAATGCAGAGCAATAGAAGAAAATAGACAACAAAACCGCATGTACTATGTAAGTACGGACGTACTGCAGATAAATAATAACAGATATGAAAAGAGCGGAACTAAGCTCAATCCGAAACGAACTTACTCAACTGCTCGAGATTGGTTTGTATGTATGTGGGTATGAAAGTAAGTACAGCGTTGGCACGCTAATTAGCACACCCTACATAAACTGTACTGTACTGCAATTATTTGTATATTAGCGTATAGAAATATTTATTTTGTAATTTATTATAAGAGCTACCTTCTTCAAAACTTCTGCATTCGAAGTTATAATTTTTTCATAATTTTTTTGTTTTTAAAGATAGCGCTGTCTTTTGCTTTGGCCTTTTAATTAGCACACCTTATTTTAGGCATTTAATTTGCTTCATGTGAAATTTAAAAACCCCTTTTGTTGTTATAAAAAGTTTAAAATGAGTTGATTTAAGTGCAAAACTAAATAAATAAAGCACAATGTGTTAGCAAGAAAAGCTCTACAGAGGGAGAGAGGCGCATAATATGGAGTGAATAATATTAGCAAACTTGCCCGATCCGTTGGGTGTTTACGCAAAAGAATTCAGAATGCAATGAAAAATTTCCAAAACTATAAACAGTTTGCGAATATAAAATGTTCTAGGGCCAAAACGGGGAAGATCCTTAATTGTACGACAAGCATTGCATGATCCTTTCGCGACTGCAATACAAATAAGAGCCGAAATGCAAAGAATTATGATGTAAATCTGGCAAGTAGGACTATTAGACGACGAATTTTTGAAAACAACCTCCAGGGATGCCAAAGTTTCAAAAAAAACCGAAAGTGTCGCTCTATGCAAAGGCGATGTTATGCAGTAATTTGCCAAAAAAAGATATCCTACTAAATATTGAGTAAGTATACAACTTATATTCCAAAATTTTTTAAATTAATCAAATATTTATCTCTTCTTCTTTTGGATACGTTGACAGGTTGATAAAGCTTTTCTTTTACTTTTTAACTTATGAAATGTAGTTTAGTTATAAATAAATGAATTTGTGAATCATTATCGAAATTGTTTTTTTTTGTTATTTGCAATTTGAATATATTCCATTTGATAACCCTTAGACTGATGCGTACAGGGTGTGCTAATTAGCGTGCCACGCCTGTACATAAGTACTTATGCACAAAGCTTAAAATCGCTGTTAGTTAGGAAGGGTAGAAAATGAAAATATAGAAATCTAATATCTAATAATTTCATATATGCTTCAAGCTTTAAACTTTGCACTTCCATGTTAAAAATACTGAGTCTGTTTTTTTACCCAAGCACGCAACTTTGTTCTCCTAACGGTTGTTTGTAAGAGCATAGAGCAACCGAAATAGATATAGACGTATATATCCAAAATTCTTAAAATTCATAGCGAATTTGATTTAGCCATGTCTGTCCGTCCGTACTTGGGTCCGATTACTCGAGTAACTATTGAACTAACTCAACGAAACTTAGTGTACACACATTCCCCTGGACCCAAGGTAGTTTGGGATTGTAAATAGACGCAATCGGATAATAATCACGCCCACATAACAGTGTTTTGTGAAAATCAAATGAATGCAGTATCTCAATAACCAGTAAAGATAATTTGCTCAAATTTGATATGTAGGATTTTGATGAAAAAAAGATTACACGTGTATTTTTTGGAAACTTGGCAAGGCCCGCTTACTTTATAAGAAAATCTTATATCTCCTAAACTACTACAGCTAGTGCATTTCACGTCACTAAGCAAAATTTCGAAAATCACAAAACCTGCCTCTCTCTCTCGCTCCCTACTCTTTAGAGCAAATCAGTACATCTCGAAACCTATGTCTAACAAATTTGCCTTTCAAGTCAAAGGCACGTCTATCTCTAATATAACTGTAACTTTCAAAAATTAAAAAAAAAAACGGGATATTTAAGCCAGAATTAAAGACGATTCACTCAAATTTAATATGCAGAATGAGTTGAGATGAAAAACAATTTGGTAATAGGCGCGACATCGCTTTCTTTCAAAGAAAGGGGTATATCTCAAAAACCGGGTAAACCGATCCCAAAAGCCTAATTTATTTATATTAACAATACTTTTTTACATAGGTTTTTTTTTTATTTAAAAAGTATTGCAAGTAGTTGTAGGAACGTGAAAAGGCAACGCCACTTCATATACGCCCTGCAACCATCCGCTGCGCACTTGCTTGCCTAGTCTGATGTTATAAGTTCAATCCCGACCAGAGCTTAGAAAAAAATCTGATGAGGAGATGTGGTGATCTCCAAATCGCAGTTATAGTTTCTATCGCTTCAACTATTGTTGGCACTTTTCAAATCCAAAAAGTGCCTTTGACTATTGGTGGAACGATTGATCGAAAGCAGGTTATAATCGATTATTGCCTTACGATTACCGGTTAAAATAAATCGATTAATTCCTTTCGATTCATCAAAATAGTTAACCAAAAAAACTTGAAAAATAATCGAAAACGCACGATCTACAATTTACCGCTTTACTTACCCAAAAATATTAAAAACTACCAAATATCATTTCTTCCATGCGTTTGAAAAATCAATGTAAATTTTTTTCAACTATATTAAACCAGCATTTAATGAACTATAAAACTGCATACTTAGAAATTTTTAAGAAAATCCTTTTTATAAAAAAATAATTAGGCGGAAATACAAAATAAACTTACAATGGTACACTTTTCAAAAAATTTTATTTTCTAGACTTTTCAATATAAGGCGGCATTATTATTTAGTTCTCTACATTAAATAGCGTACAAAAATGTTTAAATTTAAGACACTGAATTCGTAGAGTACGTTTCCATAGTTTAACAAGGGACAAATAAAACAGTCAGTTTTTCATAACTTCTCAAATGTTTTTTCATTTTTTTTGTCGATTTCAATCGAAACAACCGATTAATCAGTTAATTTCTAATGATTGATCGCAATAAATAACCGAATGCTTTCGATTAATTTTTAACCGATTAATCGGTTATTGAATTTTTTTGCCCACCACTAACCTTCAAACAGAAAACATCATAATTTTTTCACAAGAAAATAAATAAAATCTAGACAATTTCGAAAAAAAATAATAGCATTAACTTCGAAAATATTTCGAACTTCGAAAAATTGTCAAACTCATATTTTTTTAATCGTTGTGAAGCGGCAAGAATTAATTCCATAAAAAAGCTCGACCTCTGAAAAAATGTTAGCCCATTTCACAATTTTTGAGTTACAAAGAGTAAAATAGTGCAATAGTTCTGAAAAAGCGTCTGAATATTAATTTGGAGCCCTAAAAAGTTTTCGTTTTGGGGGTCAACATGATTAGTTAAAACACCGAGAAGAAACTTATTTCTATTTCTCCCCCAAGTTCTTTACGTCCCTTCGAAACGATTTCGATTGCATGTAGGAATTTCTGACTTGCGACTTGCGTCAAAAAACTTGATTTGTGATAAATTTCGAAACTTTGAATTAGTGAATTATTTTGAACAAGACTTAATTAAAATTTTATTTGCCTTCCAACTATGAGATCAATCTGTAATTTTCTTGTTTCCATTTCCTTAGAACTAATAATGTGTCTTTAATTTTTTTTAACTGAATACATACAAATTTTCGAAGTCAATAATACTCTTTTTAATTATGACGACAATTTCCATGGAGTCACGGAGCAACTAGATATAAATAACTTAGTGTGGCAAAAAAAATCGAGGTGCTAAGGCGGGTAGGGTAATTATGTGGGAACTACTTCGAGGGGTTTTTTGATCACTTATGCATTTTAGGCACCTAGACGCTTGGGTCAGTTTTACTGCAACCGAAAAGCCAAGCAAATTTATATTACAATTATGTCGATCCATTTTAAATTTTTATTCACCACAAATTCCACCACAAAACTTTCACACCTCAAATACTTATGTATTTCTAGCTTACCAAACTCGAGTAAAAAGGTCCACTGTCCACGCTAATACTGGGATACGGATTCTGCTCGTTCGAGGGATATGGAGTGCCGTACACGCCCACAGAGGGCGTTTGACCGCTCGCAGATGCCGCCACTGCCGCCGCCGACTGCATACGAGCATAGCTGCTCAACGCCAAACGAGTTGGATCATATTGACACGAACAAACCGATTGGCCTGTCATTGGATCTGTCATAACAGGTCGGCCATTATCACAGCACACAGCCGACGAAGCAAGTGGATGCTGTTGTGGTTGTGGTATACCCGACATTGCGCCTGCTGTTGGACACGTCGTCGCATAGGGTCCAAGTGAGCCACTGTCGGTGCTGCCACTCGCGCTGCCGCTGCTGCCGGCCGCACTGGGTGTGCCATGATTGGAGGGCTGCGAGGCTGGATCGGGTGTTAGGGTGCCGCTATTTTGGTCACCCCCGCCAGTGCTGCTAACATTGCTGTCATGGCCATTGGAAGGAGGACTAATCGAGGCGGGCGGATGGGCGGGAGTTGTAGCGGCAATTGGCGTTGGTGAGATTGGATGTAGAGTTGAGAGAACACCGCCAGTTGTGAGATACTGAAAAGAGAAAAATTATTCATAAGTTTATAAAGTATACTGATAAGGAGGCGGTGGCTATTAATAAGAATTATCGAATATATGTATGTGTGGGTAGTGTTAAAGGCACAGCTCCACTCAGAACAGAAAAACGACTTCATAAAGGGACAAATAACGAAACCAGTATTCCTATTTTACTTATTAACGCAAAAAAAAACAGAGAAAAATACAAGGTGAATTGTTTCTATGACATGGTAAATCGGAATAGTAGCGGCAGCGTCGGATCTAGATTTTTTTTTAGAATAGGCGGTGTTATGTGTGAAGCTTTGAGAAATCTGGTTGCTAAACTTTAAGAAAGTTTTATTTAATTTTTGTGTTTTGTCTTCATATAAAAAAGTAATTGATGGTTCGAAACGTAACTTTCTTGTGGAGGTAGAATTGTGGAAAAATCATATTTCAGGTCAATATTTTCAAAAAGCACTGGAAACAACACAAGATGTGAATACATCCTTTCTTTAATGTTTTCTTTTTTTAAATTTTGAGCATATTGGGGCTTTTGTAGGACAGTTTATTCGCCCTCTGGTTTCGAGCAGACACCTGCAGTATCCATCAAATTAACTACTAAGGTTGAGGTGGCAATGACCAAGCACACATATGTAGGTCCACATTTGGGCCCGTTGTGTTAGCACTTGAATTGTCAAATTGACGAACTTGAGCAGCTGCCGTGTTTTCACCTCTGCGACCACATCCAATAATTCGTATCGCCTCCTACAAAGTGCGACACAATACTAGATGCCATATAGTTTCTGTATTTTCCTCGTTATAGGAGCTTCTGCAGATATCGTTGTGGGGGATCGAATAGCGTTCAACGTCCCTCCCTATAAGAATATGTCCTGTGACTACTCCCATAGCTAGTTCTTGGGATTTTCTTATGCCCCATTTGGGCAAGATTAGTGTGGATATCTTGCAAGTCCCGCTGCGTTTCCACAGCATACTCGCTTCTTTGAGGAAGAACCCCCAAATCCGAAGCCCAAGCATGTGGAACTCTTCCAGGTCGGTGAAAGAGGTACGGAACTGCTCTGATATCGCGTTAAGTGATCTGCATTGTCTCCGAATTGGTTGTGACCGAGTCAAGGGCAGCTTGATTGTTTGAGTAGATATACAATTTGTTTGTCTTAATCGCATCAGATTCTAAGATCTGTAGCGCTTTTGCATTGCCATTCGACTTGAAAGACATAACAGTGATCCGGAAGGCGGAATGACCCTTTCGTCGCTAGTTGTTCAGAGTAAAGATTACTAATTGGCTTATAAAATAAAAGAAGAAAGTTATCCACCCATACTTCAAATCATAGCGCGTCGTTTGAGTCACTAAGCCGAATCCCAACTGTCGCTTAGCGAAGCCCCAACCTATATATTAATGTAAAGATACTTATATGGGCTTTAGAAATTGAGTGGTGTGTAATGGACTGCCAACTACTGCTAACTACACCATTTTGCATATTGTGAAATATTGTAAAACCGTAGAAGTTCCCAAGACCTCTTCCGGTCTAATTCTAGACAAAATAACCTCGCGATCCTGGCCAGCGTTTGCCAAGAGGTTTTCTCAAGTCCATCCACTGGCTAACTCATCTGCTTAAAAATTCCTCGGGGTATCTCTGTACTCAGCTACCAAGGTTTTTTGGGAGCCATGATGAACACATAATGGTCCGTTGTGGCCGAAATGAAGTCGAAACCTTGTACAAAATTTGTCGACGGCGGCCTGCGAGGATTTTCCTCGTAGTATCTACTGAAGTTATATTCAACCTGACGTTCAGCTAACGTAGGTGTTATCCGAAGGGTCCCACTGATTCCAATGAGAGCCGATCTTTGCGCCCTTTCCAGCTTGGCGACTACCAGGAATCTTACCTAGGGAACCCCACCTGGAAAGAATCCCATACAGGAGTATTGGTTTTACTACCTGCTCATATAACCACTTATTAACTTTAGGCGAGAGACCTCAGCGACCAATCTGTAGTCTGATGTGTGTCCTGATGGCCAGCAAGTACAGAGGCCATAAAAGGAAACATGGGGCTGCTGAAAATTATGTGTAAACCCAGACTCGTAGCATTACTACCGGCGAGGCACTGCCTTTTGGTGGCACATACCTTGAAAGTAGAAAGGTGTAGAAAGTAAATGAAGTGCATGCGGCTTATGGAGAAGCCCATAGATTGCGAGTGTACAATAGTTTCTAGGCTATTTAACGGACTGAGGGAACCCGTCTACAGGATCTGCAGTCGGTTATCGACAAAAGACCCAAAAGTCGACTGCAATTCGCCAGATAGACGGATTATGGGAGGCCTCTTGTTGGACAAACCAGCATAACCTAAGCTTAATATAATTTGTTATTTTTCTACACACATAGGCGCACAATATTCAATTTTTATTAATAAGTCAGCTATCCTGCAGTCCTTTCTTTGCTGTGTCACACTGAACGCAAAATATCAATTGAATTTACGACTTCCTCGCGAGTATTTCAAATACATACAAATACTTATATTTATATAAAGCAAAAATAAACCAGCTAGTGTCCTGTTGGCAACAATACCCAACAATATTTAACAACAACTCAACCGTTTCAGGTTTGTATGTAGTATTTGTAGTGCGCGTAGTGGCTAGGGCTCTTTGGCTCTTTGGCGGCATTTTTCCTTTGAGGACTTGAAAAATTTGTCAAACCCTGTCACAAATTTGGTCGCTGATGGATTTACGATAATAGGCCAGTCACTACGGCCACTGCCACTGCCAACAACAACAACAACCACAACAGCAGGAACAACAACAACATGCCACAACAAAGTCAGAGCGGACGGCATTCAGTTCGTTTAACGGCTCAATTGGGGTTGACGGTTCGCTTTGCGCGTTTTACGCTACACTACACGGCGAGTCCACTGTTGGCCGGCAACCAGCGACTGCAACCGGTGGCCAGTGGTGGTCAGTGGTGACCAGTGGCTAGTGTGGCTTCGCGGTCACCACAACCAACTGCAAAATGTACGGCAGAGCCAACCGTCGCATGAGTTCCCTTAGCGCTAACTTTAATTGCCAATAATACTCGTAAATAAACGCGCGCGCAGAACAAACCTTATTCGGGTGTAAATTATGTGCGAACGCGCAGATTATGAATATTGTGTAATAAAAGTTAAGCACCAGACAAAAACAAAGTGAACGATTGGACCTAACAAATGTGGATATGTTCAGATGGATTTAGTAATAAAACCAAAAGTCAAATGCAATCGTAATAAACCTAACAAGCGGAATACCTAGTACTCATTACAAATTTCCATGCCTACAAAGCGCTCGAAACTCTTGCATTACTTTTCTATATCCATTCGTACAGTTATGTGAAAAAAATTAGGGGCGTGTCTGTTATTTTTTCCATAAAACTCTAGCTAAATATATAACAATCATTTTAATTCAAAATAGCTAAAAATTGATGTTGTCACAAATTATCTTAAATACAAAAAAAAAAGAAAAAAATTCGAACGCACTTTGTATGGAAGAAAATTCGTATACACTCTGTAAAGAAGATGATCAAAATTTAATGGAAATTTTCGGGTGCTTGGGACTTGCATATTATTATACTAAAATTTAATGGTCAGTAAAACTGCATACTTAGATTTTTTATAACACTGTTGTCCTGCCTTTATTTATCTAGTAATTATCCTTTGCATATGTAATCAGAAAATACATTTCTCTTTCTGTGACACATAGCAGATGGCAACCCTCTCAAAAATATATGCATGCACCTTGTCCTTGTCGAGACGTACAGTTTGACTTTCATATTTTAATATTTTATATCCTATTGTATAATTTTATTAAATTCGACTTTTCAAAAAGGTGGCAACTCACAACATGCTATAAGCCTTCTCCACAGCGTTTCGAATAGTTTGTCACCGATATTTTCATATTGCATATTACTTATGTATGTAAAATTTCATTGAATTCGACTTTTCAATCAGGTGGCAACCCTCTCCAAAATATGGGTATAGGCCTTTTCCCCAGCGATACGAACCGTTAGATACGCAAATTTCATTGTTTTATATACTTGTGCTTAATTTAACAAAATTTGACATTTGAAACAGGTGGCAACCCTCTCAAAAATTTATGTACGAAATTTCTGCCCGCCTAATCGACCCGTTTGCCACCCACATTTTTTATATTTCATATAAAAAAATTTAATTAAACTTGGGTTTTCAAACAGGTGGCAACCTTCATAAAAGTTAGCGTTGAATTTTTTTTACGAGACGAACCACTTGACACCCTTATTCTAGTAGTGCGTATAACTTGAGTATTATTTAAGTACTTTTCAAACAGGTGGCAGCCCTCTCCCAATCATAAAATATGCTTTGCGACTTCTTCTCGTAATTACCTAATGTACATACAAAATTTCATTTTCGGCGGTGTTCCACCAAAAACACCATGACTCGAGATTTTTTATATATAAAATAATTGAAAAGTTTAAAAATTTTATAAAATTTTGTTGAATTTTCCGCTTTTTCCAGAGACGGTAACGGTTATAATTTTTATAAAAAATCATGATTTAATCGCCATTTGTGTGCGTCCACGTGAAAAGGGCCCACTTCGGCGGTATTGAAGTTATGCATATAGGCCTCTTCCTGGTTGATTTCCGAACATTTTGAGACAAATTAGACCATCCTAACTGAAGAATTGAGGGAAATATAGAACTTTGAAGGTGAAAATGACTAATTGAGAAAAATCAATTTGAAGTTGAAAGTTGTCCCTTGTGGGCCCTTTTCTTTTTTTGTTTTTCAAAAAATAAAATTAATTACTTCTGTTATACCTAGGAAGCTAAATTTGGTGTCATTCGACGCGTAAATGTATATAGTTTCATAATAAACCATAATAAAAAATTACGAAATTCGATCCATGTATCGAAAAATCTATATATCTCGGAAATTAGATGCGACAAAGTGGGCCCTTTTCACGTGTACGCAAACATTTTGTGATTTTTATATTTCCGTTAAAAAAAAATCGTTGTTCTCGGATTTCATTTTTGACTTGGATCTTTATTTTTTGATTTTTATTTATTCGAACAAAAATAATCGTTATCCTTGGATTTCTATTTTTTCGATCAAGTTTGATCGTTATTTTGTGATTTTTATTTTTTCAGCCAAAAATTATCGCTATTCTTCGATTTATATTTTTTCGATAAAGTTTGATCGATATATTTTGGTTTCAATTTTTCTCGATTGAAAATTACCGTTATTCTGGTATATTACAACTTTTCGATCATAATGAACGCCAACAAATTTGGCGGCAATGGCAATAATATGTTTTAAAAAATATATATATATCTCAAAATATCGATCAAATATAATGAGAAAAATTTAAAAATTGTTTTTTATCGAAAAATTAAAAATCACAAAATAACGATTACGCAATGATTTAAAGCAAATATCTTCTAAT
Source organism: Anomoia purmunda (assembly GCA_951828415.1). Lineage (NCBI taxonomy): Eukaryota > Metazoa > Arthropoda > Insecta > Diptera > Tephritidae > Anomoia > Anomoia purmunda. Next base: position 8,668,148 of record OX639996.1, read on the forward strand.
TAAAAACTATTTGAGATTTGTTTAGCATATATCTTTAGGATTAGATCGATATATTCGAGGTTTTGTTTTGAATGAATTCGTGCCAATGTTTTTTTCAACCGAAAAAATCAAAATAAATTTATATTCGGCCCCTGACTTTTTTCTGCAAAGCTTGAGATGTGGATTTGTACAGTGTTTGTTATATAATGAGCTAGAGTTTTATAAAAGAAACAGCACTCAAAAAAAAAGATACTCAAAACTGATCATAATGTCATGCCCCTATTTTTTTCACATAACTGTATATTAGATTTTTATTTCGATTTTATTCTTTGCAGCAACATCAGTAAAATGTAAATAAAATTGTATTGCTAATTTGCAGCTTTTGTTGCTTTGTTGCTTTGTTGCTTTCTGCTTGCTTTGCTAATGAGCCACATAACGCTGTCAGCTTAAGCGAAACTCAACGAAGCCGCTCATGAATTGGCCAACAACGCAATTGGCTTTGGCTTACTATAAACAAACACACACACATGTATGTAGATATTTATACATAGGTATGCATTTATGTATGTGTTTTATTGCCATGCTACACCGAATCGGCCACAACAACACTTTTTAATTGAATTAGTAGTTCTCATTATAATAATATTCATATAATTGCATTGCAAAACGATGCACTGAGGCGCGAAGTACTCGTACCTGCAAACTGAGCGGCAACTAAATTGGCCGGTATTGGAGTAATCCGAAATTAATAGAAGTGGAATTGTAATGCAGTATGATACTACTCGAGTATATGTGTGTGTGTGTGCGTGTGTGTGTAGTACAACATGTCAGCGACTATGAATGCGTTCATTTTTCAAACTCCAAACTGCACTAATTGATTTTATCGCAATGACAGTAAGCCTGGTTAGATTTGCGATAATTTTTAATACCTATTTATATTGTATATCATATACATATGTATATATGTATTAATTGAGATGTGTAGAAAAGTTGAATTTGAGATTTATTTTTGTGAAAATGTTCATATCAATTGCTTTTAAGTAAATTTTTCGTTTAGTGTTTTTACCGTATTCCGAGTTAGTCGTTGCCGACTAAAAAACCTAAACGTCATCTGGCTGCCTAAAATGAGGGTAAGCTTTGAAAGAGAGAGAGCGACGCGAAAAGCAATATATAGAGAATTATCGGCAAAAGACGCCAGACCCTGTATCATTGTCAATTTTTCCCCACATCTATAAGGATATCAATCTTTACATGGTGGCAAAATTGTTAGGCATGTTGGGCCTTGCTCCTTCAAAGCTTGCCTTTGCTGTAGGCGGCCAAGTGGCGATCAAGGCTCCACTAAAGTCGACAACGACTTAATCGATTTGCTTTCGTAACTGTCGAGGATCTCTGCAATCTCTTCGGCAACACAGTCTCAATCTATGTTGGGACTCGGTGTACAGTTGCGTCTCTGGAAAGGAAGAAGCCGGTGAGTGTGTGAGAAGAGGAGCCGAGGCAAGAACCCAGCTAGAGCTTACAACACCCGTCGAGTTTGTTTTCTCACAAGTTGAGGAAGGGGCTAGAATAGCAATAAAGAGGCTGGTGAGACAAGAGATGAACCAGAAGAGCGCGTTAACTTCTCGTCTCGGCGTTTGCTGATATTTTCCAAACCGAATGCCAAACTTCACAGAAGAATACAAGAAATGTGTCTCAGGTATCTGGCACTGGAGGGGCTGTTGGAATTTACCAAAAGATGGGGATGGTTCAAGAGTATGTAAATAGAGAAAGGGGGAAAATTTCTTTCGAAAAACTCCATACAAGCAACCGATCGGTTAGGTTTATACGGTTGCCTAGGTAGATATGAAAAAGATATAAAAAAATTTTTTTCATAATATTAAATGATGTTTTTTATAAAAATCAGATTTATGTTTTAAATTTCTTAGGCATTCATTTTGTAATCCGACCGATGCAAAACCGAACAGTCAAACCTCAAAACAAAACGCTAGAAAATTACTGTTGGTCCATTAAGGCCAGAGTGCCGCCGTAGCCGAGTGTTCAGAGTGTGCGCGCTTCATTTGGTGTATCCGTGGTTCGAATTCTAGCCAGGGCAAGTAACATCAAAACTTATTAAAAAAAATATTTTCCTTACATCGGTCGTCCCTTTGCAAACCTCCGAGTTCATTACTGCCATAAAAAAACTTTTCACAAAAAATCGTAGTCGGCGTAAAATTTTAGGTCCCTCACTTTGTGTTACAATACAAATTGTAGGAGAAGTTCGGCCAAACATCAAGCTAGGCTGTAGGGTGAAACTTCTGATATTTGAATTATTTCGTTTTAAAATTTGCAATAAGACCCAGAACTTTCATTGTAGTAAAGACTTTTTTTAATTTTCTCATTTTGTAGAAAGTAAAGATCTTAATTAGAATCTCTTAGTTGATTTCAAATAATGATACTTGTCGTGAGAATAAATCGTTTTTTATAGAAAATGTATTAAATGCAATGCTTTATTGCTAAATGGTTGGAGAAAAGCTACCAAAGTTGAAAATATAACAAAAACTTGCGTATATATTTTAATTTTGCAAAAGGCATTACGGATATATAAAAAGTGCCAACATTCTTATTTTCAAAGCTATATTTAATCCTAAAAGTGCTAACAAATTAAAATAGCTAAATTATATTTTTTTCGGCCTCAGAAAAGAAATTTGAGTAAGTTTATTGAGCCCAACGCGAGTTTTTATTAAGGAATATTGGGTCTAATCATAAATCTTAAACCATACATATGTATATACTTATTTTGATTGGCCGCCAAACCTTTGTCGTTGGCAAAAATTCATTCAAGGCAAAACTCTAATATATCGAGTAATCCTTACGCTAAATGCTATACAAATCGGATCTTATTTTTATTTAGAAATTTTTTTGTTTTAAATAATTGCATAAACGTTATTTTGTGATTTTTATTTTTTCGATAAAAAATAATCGATATTCCTGTATTTAAAATTTTACGATCATAGTAAAGGCAAGCATATATGTTGGTGAAAATTTTAATATGTTTTACAATCAAAACAATGTATGCACCACAAAATATCGAACAAATATGATCGAAAAATTTTAAATCCAAGAATTAAAAAAATTAAAAAACGATCAAATATAATCGGAGAATTAAAAACCACACAATAACTATTATTTAAAAAAAAAAACAAATATTAAAAAATAGCGATCAAAATTGAGGGGAAAAATAAAAATTGCCAAATGACGATCAAACTTGATCAAAAAAAAATAAAAATCCAAGAATATTGTTAGTTTTTGATCGAAATTATAAAAATTCTGGAAAAATGATTATTGTTGGTCGAGATAAGAAAAATCCAAATATAACGACTATTTTCGATCAAAAAACTAAAATTAGAAAGTATCGAACAAATGTGATCAAAAAACGTAACGATTATTTTTGAGTAAAAAAGTAAAAATTACAAGATAACTTTGAAACTTGATCGAAAAACTAAAAATTCAGGAGAACTGTTATTTTTGATCAGAAAAAACAAAATAACGCATTGAATACGATCGAAAAAATAAACATCCAGGAAAAACGATTATTTTTAATCAAAAAGAAAATAAAATAAAATCAGAAAATATCGATATAATGTGATCTAAAAAATAAACATCCCAAAATGGCGATTATTTTTGAGTAAATAAAAATTAAAGAACGTTCGGTCGAAAAACTAAAAATTGAAAAATAACGATAGAAAAAATAAAGATCCAGGAAGAAGGATTATTTTTATCGGAAAAATAAAAATTTACGAGTAAGATAGTTTTTTATCGTTATAAAAGTAAAAGTTAAACAATAACGATCAAACTGATCGAAAAAATAAAAATTGGAAAATAACGATCAAACCTCATCGAAAAAATTAAAGTCCCTGTCGGTAGTCTTTATCGAAAAAATGCAAAACCTGAAAAAACGATAATTTTTTTATCGATGTAAGAAAAATCCAAAAATAACGATTAGTATTCATCGAAAAACTAAAATAAAAAATGTCGATCCAACTTGATCGAAAAAATAAAAATCCCAGAATAACGATTATTTTTCATCGAAAATTAAAAAATAAAAAATAACGATTAAACTTGATCGAAAAAATAAAAATCCTGTAATAACGATTATTTTTGAAAAAAATATGCAAGATTAACGATTATTTTTTATCGAAAAAGTAAAAATCACAAAATATTAATTGATATTTTTAATAAAAATTATCACCATTACAATCCCTATTGATAACAGCTGTTCGAATTGATTATCGAATCAGAATAAGCACGATTCAAATACTACTACAAACCTATTCGAACTCATTCGGAACCAAGAAGAGCACCACCAAAACGATTCGTAAATGCATACATTTTTGCTTTCCAACCAAATCGAAATGCAGAACAGACCTGTAAATAAATTTGTGTATATTTATTTGAAATGTTGGAAGCTTTCAGTAGAGCTTATTTTGCCAGCGAGAAAAGATCGTCAAAACAGTTCAGAAAACAATTATAGTTAACTATCTAAGCAAATATAATTCAAGATATCAGATTGCGTGCGCTTCGAGTAAGCGACGAGGTATTAACGGCTCGACACGATCATTTTACAGCGAACAAGCGCGAAATATATAATTTTCTTCTTAAATGTAGTAGTTATGCATGTGTATGTATGTATGTATGTGTGTGTGTGAGTGCACTTCAAATGCAAACAAGTTGAAAATTCCTTTAAGCGCGCATTTAGCACACACTTAAAGTAAGCGGTGAAACTGGCACAGCAGCAGCAGCAGCAAGAGCGAAGGACATTTACCATTTCACCAACCACTACAGCTTTAAAGGCATGCTATGAGTGCACATGCATATCGGTATGTAGATGCAGTCCAGCTAGCCACCACTTGCCGCCACACCTGAGCGCGAATGCGCCCTCCACCAACTGACCTACTGCATGTATGTTTTTTTTTTAAATTTTTTTTTTTGGTTTAATGTACTTTAATGTTCTCATGTTGCATGCCAAAAATAAAGGCGTTGGATATGCAGCGGTTGCACTCGACTGGCGGAGGGTAACAAGATGCATGCCACAATGCAACACCAGCGCAGCCAGTGTGTGTGTGTGTGTACGCTCGATATTGCTAATTAAAAATGCCTACACTACAATTGCGGAATTAGTTTCTTATCGGGCTTATCATCGACGACGATGACGACGACGACGACCAAGTTGTGGCCGCGCCAACTTGCCACAAAGAGTTGCGCGCGCCCGCCCGGTGTTGCACACGTTTTGCACATTTCTTTTGATGCGTTGATGGATAGTTGAGGAGCTGTGAATGCCGCAAGCCTTTTGTTGCGAAAGTGCGCAACAACTACAACAAACAAGAACCGCTACAACAACAACAAACATGCAAAGGTGAATGCGAACGGCAGAAGTTATACTCGCTAAGCAGCGCCAAGGTGCCAGGGGCAACACCGGCGGCAGCATAATGCATTTATGAATATTATTAAATTTATATGATAATTTGTGCATTTTTAATTTTTCCTTTTCATATTTTCTTGCATGCACTTGTTTTTGTTGTTGTTTTTCGTTTTTTTTGTTTTTTCTGTAGATAGCGGTAAATGCTTCGAAGGCGTTTTGCCATACATTTTCCCCATTTTATGACCAAAGTCACGCAACTCATAGACTCTGAGAACGTCAAGAAACAAAACAAAAAAAAATTATATGTATGAGTAACAAAGTAAAAGGCAACAAACAATGTAGAGACGAAGCATAAAAAACAACGAATGCTATGGAATGGTCTGTCTTAGTATGAAAATGTGAAGAAAACGGTATGGTCAATTTATATGACATATGTAGATGTAAGGCTAAAGTTCTATCAGAAATTGATTGTGTTAGCTTTTAGGAAACTGCCGTGTAAGATTTGCCATTTTTGAGATTATTGCCGATATTCTGTATGCACTTGCTAGTCGATTTTCGGTGATGAGATTAATTTTGAGACTATTTGGTATTCAGTATGCCGTCTCTAGTCTCTCAAGTTTCAAAATAAAGTGACTAATTTTTCAGTAAGTCTTGAAAACAAAGAAATTATGAAAAGTATTGAACAAACACGAAAATGAAGTACACTCGGTCTACCCCTTGTTCGTTCGTTATATTTTGCTCGACCCTGTAAAAAATAACATTTAATTTGCAATACTCATAATTAAAAAAAAAAAATATTTGTTTACATTTACTCGTCCATTTTGTCCTGCCATTTTGATCGAATATTGCATAGGGATGAAAAGCTGCATTTATCGATCGTTGATAGTTCTAATTTTTACACATATTTTAAATAATCGGTTCACATTAAATGCAGTATTAAGAATTTTGAACGGAAAATTTCAATGTTAATTTTACAATAACCATATTCTCTCATTTTTTAAAGAGCAATAATCATGTTGAAAAAGATTTGAAAAAGTATATTGCGTGGTATCGATTATCATATTTTTATTGCAGTTGATTGTGCATCTCTAGCTAAACATGCCATCAGCTGATTGTCTGTACTTCTTTTCACCACAGTCTATGGTGAAATATTTTGAGATTGTTGTTTACTGAAAATTGAAAGTCACAAATTTATTGACTTGAGATGAGACTGTGTTACAAAATACCGGCATATACTTTATATGTACGTATGAATTAGATCCTTCGATTTCTCGAGATTGCTCAAGAAGCAGATTCTCGTGAGGGTCGATCACCTTCTGCGAGCTTCTCGATATTCAATTTCCTTGTACGCACTGAATAGAAAGTAGCGCGCAATACTAAAAACAGGGCAGACTAGATTTATTTTTAAAGAAAACAAACAGAGAAGAAAAATATAAAACTGCAATGAATTTATTACAAAATTTGATGAGTAAAATTTCATAAATGGGTCTAATCATTCAATCCGCATCGATATCGAAAAGGAAAGAATTCTCGATCATTGATACCGTCGATAAACTGCATTACCCACAAAGTAAAACTGTTGTGTCGACAAATTTGTCAAATGTAATTGTTTGCTTGAGTTTTTTGTTTTATTTATGAAATAATTTAAAATTGATGCAATCGCTTTTTTCAGGTGATAGTGAAGGTGAAGGTTGTGAGAACATTCGTCGTGAACGCAGAAAGAATTTTGGTAGGCTAGTATTCTTTGAGTAAACGCTTTAGCTATGGCCGGATGCAAGTTTATCACGTCTCCAGCATTTTCAGACTTCCAAAGGTTGATGCACATTGGAACGACTTTTCTCCATCCCATGTCAAGCTTGGTTTCTGAGACAAACCGGTTTCGGTGTTGTGGCATCTTCAGTGTCATTTTTCATTGCACCGCCGTAGCCGAGTATCTAGCGTGTGTGCGCTTCATTCGGTAGGTCCCGTGTTCAAATTCTGGCCGGTGTAGGTAACAAAAAGAATTATACTTAGAATAAAATTTTTCTAATAGCAGTCACCCCTCGGCAGGCAAAGGCAAACCTCCGTGTACAATGAAAAAATTTCTCGCAAAAATCATTTTCCATTCGGAGTCAACTGTAAAACTGTACGTCCCTCAATTTGTGTTACAACGCCAAGAAGCTCACTACAAGTTGTAGAAGATGTCTGATCAAACATCAAGCTATGATGTAGATGTAGAGATATCGATACATTTTTTCGATTTTCTGGTCTCAATGAATGCCATCTATGAGCCGTACAAAGTATTTTATCGAGTCGGCAAGTGAGCTCAGCCTCATCAAAAAATTGAAAAATTTATTATCTTCACACTTTCAATGTGAAATTATACCAGGTAGATTGATAAGAAGCCATTTTTGACGCTACCGCATTTAAATTTTCGGACTTTAAATTTGATATATAAGACAGCCAGCAGCCGTTTTATACAATGTAAAAAAAAAACTTTATTTTTTCTATTTATTATTATTATTATTATTGTTATTGCAGGGAGCGAGAAACCAGACCAGATTTCATTCATTGTGCATCGCCTGTAGAGTGGCCTTTGGAGAGTCTACAAAATAGTTCAGGCTCAATAAGCGGCCTAGGGGCAACAACTTTTGCCAAATGATCGGCGTTGTCATTTTCCTCATGCCCTTCATCACCAAGGATCCATCGTACTCTTAAGGCGTTTAAGCTTCTTAGTGTGTTGAGAAGAGTTAGCCACTCAAATGCTAGGTTAAAGGAGAAAATGTCTGATTTTAGGGCTTTAAGAGGCGATTGACTGTCGGAGAGAATATATATACATATCTACAAATTTGTACCTCTTATTTTTCTGCGCACCCAATCTCTAGCATATGAGTATAGATGGATGTACACCCATTGTTCTCATAGTTCTCCAATCTTCTCGACATCTAATATTGAAATGGAAGCTTTTGAAAAGAGATAGCTTGGAGCATAGAGTGTTACTCGTGTGTAAAACAGGGTTGCGTTTTAAGTCCTCTGAGATCTTTAGATGCCCCTTAATGTATCTGCTTTTGAGCTCGAAGATGAACTCTAACCTATGGGCGCTTCCAAGACATCTGTTGGACATGGTTTCATTGTCCCAGCAATACTAACATAGATAACCCTATGCAGTAATTGGCTTTCTTTGTCCAGTTTTTGGCCACCACGCCAAAGATACATAGGTAACCATTGGACTTATGACGGATGTGAATGTCCAGCAGGTCATGTTGGGGCTTAGGCACCTCGTTTTACCAAAAGCCTGGTACAGGCAAATAATGCCTGTTTTGCTTTTCGCGTTACCATTTCGAGTTGATTGTTCAAGGTAAGCTTATTATCAAAGACTATTTCTGGATTGGTAGCTTCATTGGAAAGTTTAGTTATAGTACCATTAATGAAAAAACATGTAATGTTGATAATCCTTCTTCTGCTCAATGGAACCAGGACAGCTTTCGCAGGGTTTTTCAATGTATGCACCATTTGTTGATTATATCCAAGGCTTGTTGCGTGCGATCTGGAATGGTCTGGTTATGCCAGCCTACCGTGTATACTACAAGGTCATCTGCATAACCCCGAGTATATAGACCTAGATTGTGAAGTTTCCATTTATTTTATTTTCGTTTTATATATCAACAATAACTTTGCGCTGAGATCATTTTTTTTTTTTGGAAAATATTGGAAACAGCAACAACAGTCAAAGTGGTAGAAGCTATTTATATATAGCTGCTATTTCAGGGATCACCACATGTCCTCACCAGACTTCGTCTTTACAGTCTTCCGCCGGATCTGATACCACGACTTTTCTGGCTCTCATGGCAAACATGCTCCAAAGCCTGTACCATAGTAATTCCATGATGAAGGGAGATTTGAGATTGCTTTTATTTAGGAAACAAGGAAATAATTAAATTAAAAATTTTGAAAATAAGCAACGAAGCAATAACTGATGAAAAAGTTCTCATTGCATTGGAATGGAAAGTCGGCTATCGTAAAAATTACTTTCGACTACATAATAATTAGCAATTAGTAAAAATTTTACTCTTCGTCACTTCAAATTGTAAATGAGAAAACGTCAATTGAAAATGTGACAAATTTAAATGAGAATACGTCAAATGGGAATGCAAAATTTATTTTTATTATTCATTTACAATTGGAAATAGGGCTGCATCAAGGCGAATTTATAGAAGGTGATGGCATAAGAGCAGCTGATTTGATTTTTTTTTATTCACCTATGTACAGGTGTTTTGTTTTTGCTTTTGCGTATGAGCTTTCAAAATCCGTAAAAGCAAAAACAAAATGTATTTAAATTTTGACAACTTTTACGCAGAAACAAAAACAAAATACATAGGAATTTTGTAGTTGTATTTATAACACCACCTTGTATGGATTCGCCTTGGGCTGAATTGAATTTCAATTTTTCAGTTAGAGTTTCGAAAAGAAAAGAAATAAAATACCTTTGTTTTTATTTCTACCGAAAAATTAAAAAAAAATTTAATATCAAGACGAATCTCTACTAATTGTTGCTGTAAGAAGTAGGTGCTTATAAAAAGGTGTCATGGTAAGCACCACTGTTGCCATTGAAGCATTTTAAACATCAAAAGAAAAATAACAAAAAATTTATCATTTCCGAGTTATTTATCTGTTAAAAATGTTGTGCTTCTCACCAAGTCCGTTTTGCTCTTTACATCGCGTCGGTCAAAGTTTTTGAGCAAAGTTCATTGTTCGCTTAACATTTCCTAAGTTTTTGTTAATGAAACAACTTCAAACTCCAAGTATTCTATTGACCTTTCATGCTTTTAGTTCTTCTTCGTCTTCTTTTTTTCTTATATTAGTATTAAATTCGGAAAACAATGTCTGGGAGAGATTTGCATTTTAGAACTCTTTCATTCTTTTATATTCTATTCATATTTTGTTCAGGCTTATTTTGCATTAAACAATTTGTTGTGAATTGACTTGGAATTTGAGAACATTGCACTGGCGGCTGGGAAATTAATATCGATTATTTCGCAACGAAAAAGTGCATTACAAATGGCTAAACAGAAGTGGAAGGTGAAAATGGGGCGACGACCAGCTGCAAATGGAAAAACTACACCGCTTACGGCATTGCAACACGCACAACAATTGAGTCATTTCATGCCTGCCACAGTTGGCATTCACACTTGGCGGAGAGTAAATGCAGGCCTGCTTCAATGTGCAAATTTATATTCGTTGTAACCCTGCGGGAAAATGTTTGGTGTCGCAACATGCGAACTAAACTTAAGCAACATTAAATAAATTATGCCTTTAAAGTTAGGTTTGGTTAATTGCAAAACCACGCAGGTACACGAGGGCTACCAACGCCCGTGGTAACACCGCTGGCGGGAGCCTTGAATTTCCTTCCTGCCTTCCCTTAGAAAGTGAGCCACCGAGTGCGCCTTACGTTGCACAGAAGATCGGGAATGCTTGCCGAGCTTAGTTCGGGTAAACAGTATAGAAAGTATCTATTTAAGAATCGTTTTCGAGTCTTAGTCAGGGCGGGACAATGGCAGAGACAGTGCTCGCGATGCTCTCCACTTTCTCATCGTCCCCGTAACTGCGACAAAAATCGCTGGTTAGGCATTCAAATCTAGTGTCCAGTTATTAACTCGACTATTAGTCTGAGAGAAGGTTGGCCAAGGAGACTGAGAGCTTTGGATCGCGCATCATCAACCTATGGCCAACCTTGTCTGGTAATCCTACAGATGGGTTCCAAGACTCATCTGGTATTAGCCTCCTCGATGGGTTTTGTACTTCAACTGTGTTTGCAGGAGGTTAAAGGTGTGTCCGCATCTAGAGCAGAATTTATCACAGATAATTCCGTCCTTTTTCTTGCCAAATCGTCGCGCAGTTTCCGTGAACAGTCCGGAACCTTTGCATGCGAACAGATTGAGAGAACTTCTGCTTTTTGTGGCAACTATGGACGTTGTTTCGTCGCAAATTCGTATTGACTCTGGGCTTAGGTCTATAACACCTTCCCATTCATTCCACTCTAGAATTATTTGTTGTCCGTACAGATTAGAGAACTAGTGTTATCTATCTTCTATAGAGTAGTCGGAAGTGCTTTCAGAGCCTTTGCATGCCCACATCTTAGCTCTTTCCACGGCTGGATCGTTTACAGCCGGCTAGAAATTTGCCGCTATATCGATGGGTCGAGGTTTAAAATTACTTCCAAAAATTTGGTAGATGTAGAGGGTAGTGCTGCCGTGAGAAACATGATGGACGTACGCCGTCCCCATTCCACCGTGGCTCTGGACAAAGTCTGGACGCTAATTTACAAAAACAAACAAAAATCCAATATTTCAGATAATTTGCACAAATTTTATAAGCACAATTGGTTTGGAGAGAAATATGTGGGATAGCTTGAGCAAATAAGTTATGTGCCTGAAACTATTTTATCACACTCATTCAAATTTCCGCCATTTCGAAAATTATAGAAGTCGTATAAAAACCTCGCCGCCTCTCATATAACGGTGATTTAGAAAAACCAAATAAATTTCATATTTTTGTAACTATAAAAGATTATACAATTTGGTATACTGGACTGGGTTGGTGAAAGGAATAACTGTATTGAATTTTTTTGGACATAGGTTTGTTACGAGTACCAAATGAAATGAAAGTAATGCATCAAACTCTAGCATAATAGATTTGAACTCAGTAAGCACAGTTTCGAAAATTATGGAATTTTGGGGAACAACTACGCGCGCCTATTATCTTACAAATAATCGATATTTCATTTAATCCTTTAGCTCAAAATTTGCCATGAATAATTGAACTTCAGAGATAAATGTAAAAATTTAAATTTTGGAGAAGGTTCTCAGAAGTCAAAAATATCATAAGCATTGGAGGAAAACTGTGCATTCTATTAGCTAACATTGAAAATTTTAAGTTCAGCGTAAAAGTAAACAAATTTTATAAGCTAGAAAGTAATACAAAATTGTGACTGTGCTGTAGTACTTTTGATACTTGTATTTTGTGTACGAGGGAAAGCCAAAAGTAATCATAACACAAATTTATGAAACTTTGACATAAGGGACTTTTATATAAATCTATATATATGTATATAAAAATTAATGCCACTTTTCGTTGTAATTTTATAGCTTAAGAACGTGCTCACCTATCCAAACCAAATGTTTAGGCTTTGGTCGGACTATTTAGTAGATGGTTTATGTGAAGTTTGCACAAAATCGGTCGAGCGGTTCTTCATTTATCACATTTTTGTAACCATGATTTTTGTGTCAAGTTCTTCCTTTTTAAAATCACCGTAGCTGGAAGGACAAATCGTGGTAATCACTCTTTGCCTGCACCAGTCGAGGTACTTCAAAAATCATTGTTATTAACGGCGACTGATATTGCATTGGCTACAATCCAAACAATCTAAATACTTAAAAAAATCTACACTATCTCAGGTTTTCGATAAAATCTAAAAATTTTTGGTTCGAATACCAAACATAACGTCCGGGATGGTAAAGGCTTAATCCGCCAAATGGATAGGCCAACAATAATGAGTTTTCAAAATATCTCAACAATATATTATATACTAGAAGCATTTAGCAATAGCTTTTTGGCGGCGCTTTGATATTACTGTCAGGGGATTTTCGTCAAACATTGCCTGTCATTCCTCGATCAACTCCTGCTGATAAATTAAAGGCCTGTTTGAAGTCATCAGTTCTTTGGAGATATGTACAAAAATTGACACTGAACATTAATATGCGTATTCACCTACAAAATGATCCAGCTGCCCATGCGTTTTCAAAACAATTGTTAGAAATTGGTGATGGTAAAATACAAGTCGACAGTACCAACGGATTGATCACTATACCGAACAATTTTTGTACAAATGCGCAATCGATAGATGAATTGATTGAATGTGTTTTTCCGAATATTCTTCAGAGTTATAGAAATCATGATTGGATGAGAGAACGCGCCATTTTAGCACCGCGGAACATTAATATCAATGCCATTAATTTTCAAATTCAAGCGAAACTGCCGGGTGTTGTCACGACATATAAATCAATTATCCAATTGAATTTTTAAATTCATTGGAACCGGCTGGTATGCCACCGCATTGCTTGAATCTGAAAGTTGGTTCTTTGATTATATTATTACGAAATATTAATCCACCAAAACTGTGTAATGAATGGCACCAGATGGGCAGTGAAAAAGTTATTGCCAAATTTGATTGAAGCTACGATCTTAACTGCTAAATCAAAAGGAGAAGTTGGTTTGATACCGCGTATCCCTATGATTCTAACTGATGTGCCATTTCAAATCAAACGATTACAATATGCAGTGCGTTTATCATTTCCGATGTCCATCAAGAAGGCCCAAGGGCAAACACTTAACATTTGTGGTGTGAATTTGTAGGAATCATGTTTTTCACATGGCCAACTTTAAGTTGCCTGTTCCAGAGTCCCAGGTACCCCCGAAACCGTTTGATTATTCATGCTCAAAATGGAAAAATAAAAAAAATATTGTTTATCCAAATATTTTGGATTAAGTTTTAAAATAGCTAGCAATTAATAAAATATTTTTTTGTTTGAATAAATTAATTTGATGTTAAAATAAATTTTTTTTATTATTTCACTTTATATGTACGTGGCGAAACGCGTACTCGGCCGCTAGATATAATCTATACATATTATAAAATAAAGTCTAAAATTTTGGAAAGAGCTAATCTCGGGCACTACAGAACGGATTGGGATGCGATGCAACTTTTTTTAAATTAATGCTTGCAGTTAGCACTACAATGATAGCTACTTAAATTAAAAATTAGCCTATTCATTTCTGAAATATTGAAGTGTAAAGTTTTAAAAAATTTTACACTAAGTACAGCATTGCTACAACCGAATGTAAAATCAGTGTCGTAGCGGGAAGATGTGTACATAGTTGTGTGAGTAGTAAATGAACTGCTCTTCGTTACTACTTCGTTCGGCTATGCGCAGAGGGCTGTGCTGTTGACTTCGTTGATAAACCGATGCAAGGCGAAATGATAACTTTGATCCACACTGTTAGATATGTTTGTTTTTCAGATGCTTTGTGATCATACAAGAAACTAGAAACTACAGCTGAATTTTTAAGAGTTTTTTAGTGTTTTGCTTACGGTGTTGCGCATTTTCTTCCATACAAAAATTAGTTTTGTTTATGTGTTTACTAGATGGCAACGGTTGTGTATAAGAAATTACTTACTATTAGTAACTTTGGTTCTGAAATAGTTTGATTTTGCATTTACCTTAATTCCTAAATATACAAACTCATAAAAATAACAATTTTATGTTGCATACAATTGCACTTAAAACTTTTTATTGGACAAACATGAAAAAATTTCTTTGTATACAATGCAAGGACGGAAACATATTTTTCCATGATGCTCCTGGCGGCACGAGAAAGACATTTTTAATAAATTTACTTCCTTCCCTTGCGTCTTCTGGGATCGCAGCTACCCTTTTTGAAGGTGGAAGAACGGCGCATACTACATTTAAACTTCCTCTAAATATTTCTGACGATTGTGCCAGCGTATGCAACATTTCTAAGCAAAGTAATACTTCTAAGCTTATCCATATGTGCTCACTGATAGTTTGGGATGAAGCCACAATGTCACATAAAGCGTCAGTTGAAACCATAGATATTACCATGCGCGATTTAAGAAGTATGAACCCACCTATGGGTGGTTGTACGGTGTTATTTTCAAGAGATTTCCGTCAAATTTTGCCAGTTATATCTAGAGAAACCAGGGCTGATGAGGTGAATGCGTCATTAAAACGATCATACCTTTGGTCCCATTTAATAAAATTAGCACTCAAGATTAACATGAGAGTGCTTAAAGCCTCAGAAGATAACAGGATGTTTGCTGACATGTTACTGAAAGTTGGTAGCGGTGAGCTTCCAACAGTTTGTGGGAAAATCTCCTTCAATAATGATATATGCGTTTCAGTCACCGACCATCAACAACTGATTGACAAAATATATATCCCACAATAGACCAACTTGCTTATAAACCTGTATCCTGGTTAAAGGAATGAGCAATATTAACACCTACTAATGAACAAGTCGAAAAAATTTACGAATTGGTATTGGTAAAATCCCACGCACAAACGAGAGAATATTGCTCGGTGGATACAGTAGTCGACGGTGAAAAAGCTATGGACTACCCAACGGAATTTCTAAATTCTATGAACCCTTCAGGTATGCCTCCCCACAAACTTACTTTAAAAGTTGGAGCTCCAATAAGTTTATTGCGAAATTGAAGTCCTCCACTGTTATGCGATGAACTCGCCTGCAGGAAAAAGGTTACATTTTTATCTGGTTGAACGTACCATTTTAACTGGTTGTGGTACTGGAAAATCTACTTTAATACCTAAAATTCCGATGATACCTACAGATTTGCCATTTAGCTTTAAAAGACTTCAGTTTCCTGTAAAGATTTGTTTGGGAATGACCATAAACAAGGCACAGGGGCAAACATTTAATGTAACCGGAGTGGATTTGAGTAAGCCATGCTTTTCACACGGACAACTGTACGTAGCCCTATCACGTGTTACATCGAAAAGAAACCTTTTTGTTCTTGCAGAGGGAGGTACGCATAATATTGTATACAAATAAATTGTTTGATGTTTGTCCAATAAAAAGTTTTAATTGCAATTGCATGCTACATAAAATTGTTATTTTTATGAGTTTGTATATTTAGGAATTTAGGTAAATGCAAAATCAAACTATTTCAGAACCAAAGTAACTAATAGTAAGTAATTTCTTATACATATACATAAACAGAAAGAGCGTGGCGAAAAAATATAAGTCACTTAAAAGCTAAGGCAATTCCCTATAATTTGTGTAGACAACATTTTTAAATCGAATTATTGGTTTTAGAGCTACTTAGGGGTTTATCGACAATTTTGAAAAATGTTTACTAGTAATATGTTTTTTAGCTTATTTTTTTTTAACATCAAATGCCAAGTTAAAGTTTTTTTCGATTTGAAATCGCTCACTTGAAATGAGGTATATTAAATGTGTTAAGCTATTAGGCTTATAAAGGTTATAATTTATATCGATTACACTGGTTTACGCAAAAAAAAACTTCATTCAAAAGTGGTAATTAGACTAACTAACAGCTCGGCCAATTTTTTTTTTAAAAGGCTGCCATCTGTTTCAAAAAGTCGAATTTAATTAAATTATACACAAGTTATATGAAATATCGAAATATGGGAGTTAAACGGTTAGTCTCAGCGAGGAAGCCATATACATATGTAATTGGGAGAGGGATGCCACCTGTTTGAAATGGCAATTATTTTTTTACTTACGCAGAAGCATATAAACTATTAAATTATGAATTTCAGGCAGTTCGTTTCGCTTAAGGGAAGCTATACAACTGGTTATATTTTGAAGCGGATTGCCGACCGCGTGAAAAGTCGAATTTAATCAGGATATACACGAGTTGTAAAAGATATCTAAATATGTGTATCAAACTATTCGACTCAGCAAAGAAAAGATTCATTATCGTATTTTTTAGACGGTTGCCACATGTTTGAAAAGTCGAATTCACATAAATTACACACAAGTTATATAAAATAATAAGATGGGGGCGCCCAAAGGTTTGCCTCGGCAAGTCTAATGAAATTACACTACTAGTGTGTAAAACAGAGGAGAAGGCTTGTAGCATATAAAGGACTGCCACTTGCTTGCGAAATCAAATTTGATAAAATTATGGATAAATTATATTATTAAAATATGGGTTTCAAACCTAGGAGATAGTGTATAAGTCTAATTTGAAGAGAGTTGCCACCTTTTTAAAAGTCAAGTTTAATTATATTATACACAAAAGTACAAGTTACTAAAATATGAGTGCCAAACTGTTCGTCCCGGCGAGGTCAGGGTGCATATCTAAATACTTGAGAGGGTTGTCACCTGCTGTATGTTACAGAAACCGAAGTGCCACTTCTAGTTACAAATGCAAAGGGCACTTAATAATTAAATAGTTTTATATAAAATCACAAAAATATTTATATCCAAAATGTTTACAGATTTGTTTACCGTTAGAATCAGTTGTATGCCAAAAAAAGGGGGCTCTTTTTGCAAATTTGGTTCACAGTACGTTGTAGAAGGAAAATTTTATTGTAAATGAAGCAACAATCGCTTATACACATATTTTAACTGCTTATGATTTACAGCAAATATTAAAAGGGTTCAATTGTGTGCCAAAGAAAGCGATGAAAATTCTGTAACAAAATTATTTGTATGGTGAATCTTGTGGCATACAAATTGATTATCAATGCAGCTATAGTACAATAACTATCCTTTTCCAACTCGTATCTTTTCCTGCAGGGTATGTACCGTTTTTGTTTTGTCTTCGAGGAAGTTGACAAACAACGACAAAAAGCGCAAATGGCCAAATTGGCAAAAGAGAAGGCTCACAAAAAAATGGGAAAATTTTTTTTAAAAAATTGCGCAGCAAGGCAAATGTAAGCAAGAAGCTTGACCGTAGCTGATCGCCACACCCCGGCCACGTCTCAGCTCTCCTCAGCTCGCCTCCCACCGGCTTCACCTCATCCGTTTGGCAGCTCACCTCAATCACAGCAGGGGTTGAATTTGTTTTTGCAATTTGATGTTTACGCTTGCGTGTCTTATTGTTCATGTGAAGCTTTTTATATTGTGGTTGTTATTGTTATTATTGTTTTAGTGATTTTTGCCAGTGTTTGTTTTTTTGGTTTTTTGTTTTTTTTTTTTTGTTCGCTACACATTGCTTTGCTTTCTATTTATGAATAACCTTGTTGCTTTGAGGCTGTGGTTAGGCGCGTTTTGCGGTTGTTGTTGTTGTTGTAGTTGTTTTAGTTATTGTCATTGCGTTGGTGTTAAACAAAAATCGGCAGAAATAAAAGTAAGTCAGTATGTCACAGCGGACATAGTTTATACAAACATGCACACCTTTCTGGTATCAACAACAACAACAACAAATAACAACAAATTCATCGCCAATGCATAAACCGACACAAATTGACATTTTCGAATACCTACTTATCTTAAGAGCGTTGCGCTGTTTGCTCTGTAAATATTTACTTAGATTATATACATAAATACACACACACACACCCAAGAATACTTCAACACACACACACATATGCAAATAAATGAAAATATTGCCGAAAGCAATATGGCAGCTGTCGCTTAGCTTTTTAAGACAAACGGTTGGTTGGTCGGCCTGATTTTTGTTTTTTTTTTTTTTTTTATTTGCTCACGTAACGGAAATGAAACTGTAGCGAACTGATGGAGAAAGCTGCTGAGACTCAGTAATTCATAGTTTGCAGGGTTTCGCCTATTAATAATAAGGATCTGTTAGTTTTAGAAAAAGGGAGAATAGCTATTGAATTTCTAGAAAAACTCGTCCCTAATTTGGCTAAATCTGTTATCAATTAATTCAAACGAACTCCACCCAACAAATAGCAGATCAGAAAACGAATGCTCGCTCAGTTATACTAAATTTTAGTTCCACTACTTGCAACGGTTTTTTGATTAAAATTTGTTACTGGGAGAATTACTGCAATCCAGGCTCCACCCCTAAAATTTTTGAAGTTGGTTAGCTTAGAATTGCGGTGAAGGAGCTCAACGCCCAATTAGCAACTGAGCAAGCGCCGTTTTGTCACCATATAAACTCGGATTATTTCATTTAAAACCAACTAGTGCAGTGTATAAATTTTAGAATATTGCTGAGGCTATGTTCGCACAAATTCTACAGAAAATTTTACTCAGACGCTCCAAGAGTGGCATGCAGTTTTCTCATTAGAGCCAGGCATCTGCACAGGAGCTGTTCAACTGTCTCTTGTCCATTTTTATACCTGTACCTCCTCCAGTAATCATTGTGTTCATTCCGATCGTCCAGTGTCTCGTCAGAACTGCCACGAGTCTGAGGACGTGAGGCCTACCCTTCGTCAAAAGAATGAAAGTCCTCTTTAGGTCGTATTCGGGTCATGTTAATTTTGCAATTCTAAATTCTAGCGCTGTGCGCCATCGTTGAGTAGATAACTGAAGGTGGTGGAGGTAAATGGTACTATTTATTAATCCCATTGGGACTGGAATTGGTACCTCATTTTGGGGCTGTCACTGAATCCTTTTTGGCTAGCTGATCGGCTACCTCGTTTCCAGCGATGTTTCGATGCCCAGGAGCCCAAATTGGATCCAGTGAGAGCTGGTTGCAGACTCCATTCAATAGATTCCTGCATTGCTGAACCAACTTCGATTTGATTTTGAAATATGCCGGTGCCAGGATGGTCACTCGGCTGACTCAAAAAATGGCTACACGCTCATCTTGAAAATGGCCAACACAGTTACGACTCTTAAAGACGACAGCCTTCAGCTATAGCAAAAACTTCTGCCTAAAAACCATTAGAAATTTGAGACAGGTGGTAAAGTTTTGCCTTTCCCAAGAGGTCGTTGTATACGTAGCGATTCCAGACGGACATTGAGATGTTGACGGGTCGAGAACACCAAAGGGCCTGCGGAAATCGATTTCTGGCTGCATATATAGAGAAAAAACCTTGCTATGCCCCCGGTTCTCGGAGCTTAACAGCTGGCAATAATAGGGAATGCATTATGTGAAAATCCATAGGCAGGAAATGAGCTATTACATCTGCGGAAGGACTATTTTCGGCTACAGACCCCACGTCATCCAAAAAACCCCTCGCCGGAGTAAAACGCGATGGTTGCTTTTTCACCCTGACTTCGATATTTTTTAAGATTAAAGCATAGTTTGTTTTGGTTTTGTCTCTAAACCAAACTTGATAAGGGATGATAGAAAATCGTTTCATTACTTCACGTTTTCACTATGGTGGAAAAAAGAAGATCAAAAGAAATCTCTTACAAAATAACTTCTATACGTACATTGTTGAAAGCTCCTTCTACGTCGAGGAAAGACGTCAATGTGTATTGCCTCAAATCCAGTGATCTTTCTATCCTTCAGACAAACTAATGAAGAGCCATATTCGTGAATTTTCCCCTCAGGAGTGCATGCAGCGCCTCAGATACTCGTTCTCGCCGAAGCAACCCACGAGTAAGCGTGTGCAGAATTCTCTCGAATGTCTTGGGAAGAAAGATCTCTCGAAAGTCTTTAGAAACACTATGGCCTTGTCTACTGGTCTTCGAAATAAATACATGGCAAGGGCTACTTTGGAGGATAGATAGTTATATTGGACATGGTAGCGTCCTCTACAGTCTGTAGCATGGCCGGAAGGGAAGGGACAGCAAGTTTCTTTAACCAACAACTTACTCAGTCTGGCTGTGTTCTTAATTGCCACCAGAGGCTCGCAGTGGATATTCCATGCAGCATTTTTGGATCGTCGTATACTCATTTTTATATGTTTTTTTTTTAATATCTGAGTATGATTTCTGACCTGGGTTCAAAACAATAGTTGAAAATCTTTCTCGTTTCATTCCTGCGTTACGATAGTTCGGCGGTTTGAAAGGAAATTTCAAATAAAAATAAAACGTCTATTTACATAATTCGATTTGTTTAAACTATGTAATGTCGGGGAATCCCCTACATTTATAACATGAACTAGAACATCCGTGCGCGAACGGGGTGATATAATTCTAAGAAACTGGAAGGTATCCGGGGAAAAGTCTCTCTCTCTCTCTGGCCATACGAATTTGCAACAGTTTTGAGCTGCACATTCCTATCAATGAGCCTAGACCTGTTGAAGTGAGTACAAAAATTGCGAACGCAGATTCAAATATGCAGTTATAGCTGCTAAACGTTTGGCATGGGAAATCTTCTGTCACGCGATAGAAAGTAATCCTTACGCCAAATACTCTCTGGAAACCCTAAGACAACTAAGAAGATAGGTAGCTAGGAAATTCTGAAACGTCTAATGCAAACTCACCTCCCAGGGTGTTGGGAATTCGGGAGTGTGGAAGCAACAATCGTTACATCCCCTAAGTACTCTGCAGCTGTCCGGCACTAGCTAGAATGATAGTTGAAGCTCTGATTGGTTAATTGCACTTAGGCACGCGAATTTCGATACGATGCGATAACAATCGATACTTCTGCCATTCGAAACTGATATGTTTTACGTTTATGCCGATATTTTTTGGAACCGAGTACTTGAACCCCAGTATCGTATCGAAATCGCGAAGAAAATGATTTACAAGACAATGCGTGCCCTAGACGACAAAAAAAAAACAAATATGACATTTTTTCAAAATGTTATTTTTTCTACAGAGATATTCCTAGACAATCAACCGGAATGAAGGTAGCGATGCAAACTAATGCCTTTCAATTTGATCTATGATATGTTCTCTGCTCTCACTCTCAAGCAATAAGTGCCATACTTGTATAAGTAAATTAGTCAAATAAAATTTTAGAACGTAAATCGTACCGTTATTTAAAAACTGTAGTATTCTGTATATTCGACATGTCAAGCTATAGGACCTAATTGGTACTTATGCAAACACTTTCTAATTGACAAGCAGATTACGTTTTATAAAAAAAATTTGATGGAACTTCATTTTTTGAAATCTTGGGTGTAGAGTCTTTGAAGTTCGATATTTATGTATACGTATTATGATTTATTTAGAGCGATGCTTTGAATGAGTACCATATCGATACTTTGTGGACGATATTGTGTCCCTTATTACATTAAGGACTGTCGCCTAACCGAATCTAAAGTATATTTCATATTTAATTGAAAAAAAAAATTGATTTTTACAATGTTCAAATTACATGTCTAATAAACCAAATAAACCTTGAATATTTTTCATAACATACGTAGCTCATTGCGAAATATAATATTATTGACTCCCAATTTGTTTAATTTTACTTTAATCACAAAACTAGTACAAAATATTGGCAGCAACATTGGGCTCGTTTCTTTGTAACCCAGTTGCAAAAGAACGCTTGGTAGGATAACGAATTGCATGTAAAGCAACAACACTAATTCGGAAAATTATCCGAGTTCAGCCAACTCGATAAACTGATATCCGACCTGAGCTGTAGTATTGGAAAAGGAAAAAACTGCGCTATTGTGAATTAGTACTAAGAAAATTCATGGGAAATTTTTCGCTTTTATTTACATAGTATTTTTGAATATATATATATAACTACATAAACCTAAAAATTGACGGCACAACTATTTTCCTTTTCTAAATAGCTCCAAACAAATCGCAACTAACATGGAAAAGACTAACAGGGTTGCTTTTGCAGCTAAAGGAAATTTTATCCGAGTTGGAGCGTTCTTTTGCAGCTCGGTTACATTAAAACGGGACCATTATAATATAAATCCATTTAATTCATTAAATTATCGCATATTTAAACCATTTTCTACTTAAGAAATTTGTGCTTAGAGAATGTAATAAAATATATTTATGTACACCATTTTTAGAATTTATGTCTTTCAGTTTGTTGAGTTTTCTGTTTGAACTTACTAAACTCCGTGACCAATGATTTAATTTGCACCGGGCTTTAACTGATGACTAGACAGGAACCACGTGTTTAAGATGGGGTATATTACATAAAAATATTAAATGGGGAAAACACAATTTGTCACAGAAATGGTTTAGAAATATTTTCTCTTGAATAAAATTTTATTTTTTCGTTTGCCGATGTTTCTTTTTTGTCATTGATTTTTTTTTAAACGCAGCGGGGCACGCTGGGATCAACTAGTATTCAATACATTAGGAAAATAACCAGAATCCAAAGAATGGGTCCAAGGAAAAATTATGGAACGATTTTTATTCCAAAAATGACAACCCTGCTGTCAACTAAATTCCACAAACGCACTTTGGGCATATCGCCCTATTAATCGAACTAATTGTGTATCGATTGCAATAAATCCAAAATATTTAAAAGAATTTTCAGTATATACTTGCATAAGTATATATGTATTGTATATGTATGAGTTTGGTATGTATGTATATTATATGCATGTATATGTAAGTATTTCCATGCACTACTTGTTGTCTTTCTTTTTTTTCTCCTCATTAACATACCCGGCGCACTCCCCTACCGCACTACTGCACGCCCTACTGCACGCCTTGCCAACCAATCAACAAAACCGCCTCTATTGCATGCGAATCGACGAGAGTGACATATTGAATAACTTTTGAAGACTTCAGAATGTGGTGAGTGCATCATGTCTGCAATAGCGCCACAAGTAATAAATAAAAACCAAGCTAAAACAAACCAAACCAAACCAAACCGAACCAAACCGAACCCAGTCAAGTCGAGCGAGAACCCCAATTCAAGCGAAATGAACTAAACTTGAAGGCACAGAGCCAAGTCAAGTGAGCTAAGTAACTAAGTAACTAACTGGCTGCCAGAAACCCCCACTCACCGCCACCGCCACCGCCACAGCCACCACCACTCAAATCAAATAATCAAGTCGACTAAAGTCAAGTGTGGCTTCGCTTTAAACTGTGAACCGAAGCAGCTAGGCAGTGGAAGAGCATCGATGAATGAATGATTTACGATGTTCCAAGGAAAAACTACTCTGAATAATTTATTGATAAATTGTGTTAGGCGAAAAACCGGCAATGCCCACTGCCTTGCAGGCGAGCTGTTGTTGGTGAGCAGGAAATAAAACAAATAAAAAAAAATAAAAAAACAATAACATTTGTATGTAATATTGTAATATATTTATATTTAACTGAACAGCCCAACCCACCATTCCAGCCAGTGCAGCCGATTCAACTTGCAATGCACCCGCCGTTGTGTCCCACTCTAAGGAGCAACATCTTCAGTGCCAACCATCCATCAGTCAGTCAGTCGGTCGGTCGGTCGGTCGGCAGTCACTTTTCAGGCATGAAAAACCTCAAAATTGGAATGCAGCAGAAAATGTCAATGCACATTCCCATCGCATGCTCACCAGTGGCAGCACCAAAGGCAGTCAGCACCAACAGCAACCACCGCCAATTCATCGACTAAAACTCTCCTCAACCTCAGCAGTGGCATCGTGCGACGTGATTCCAATAAAATCGTGTGATATTTTTGTGCGATCACATTCGCATCATCTACCTGTAACGCTCATTCCACTATTGCAATAACTGTCATATATGTAGGTAACATGCAACTACTTTATATATGTATGTAGTAGTTGTGCAAATGGGAGTGTTTGTGCGTGTGTATGTATCTGTGTCTTATAAATATTTCTCAGTCTTTCAGCATTCATACAAATGGCATTTGTGGCGTGCAACAATGCGTTGTACAGTAGCTGATCGTGGTGCCACTCAACTTCGACGACTGAAATTTCATTTCAACTGCCATTGCAAATTATTTGTAGAGTATGTAGGGTATGTAGAGTATGTGTGTGTGTGTGTGTGTGTAGTTCCCTTTTGCTGGGCTCAGAGGACTCATAAATATTCTATGCGGATGCTTGTCAAAAATGCATGATGGAATTATGACAGATCGTTATGATTAGCACGTTGTGATGTTCGTGATATGGCAGGGGTACAGTGTTGGTGACAAGTGATCGTCAAACCATCAAACACAATCAGCGAATGCAACACTGCGAATGCAACATATACATATAAATAGTTTTGTGTACGAATGTAAAGGAGTTGTGTAGGGCAATTTAATTAAATGCCAATTGCAAATGGATTGCTTATTAGAAATAAGCAAAATTGAGAATTTTTTTCTTTTAACTTTCTTACAAGAAGTTTGTATGATGTAAAACATTCTGCCTTTTCGTTTCAAATGGGATGCAAATTAATTACCATAATTGTGTGCACTCCGGTACATGAGCAGTTCCATAGGAAATTGAAATGCTGGATCACAGTTTTTTTTCTTAAACTTTGTAGCTTTGTAGTACTTGGCGTGCTAAATAACTGTGCTAACCAATTTTGCAATAATTTTACTAATTTTGCAAGATATTTCTCATTGAAGTTTTTAAAAATGTCTATTTAATGGATTTTTATGTCGAAAACTATTAATCCTACAAGAAATAGTAATTTCCTTTAAATTTTGTGAACAAATTCCAAACTTTAATGTTATTAAAAAATAAATTTAAAAATGTATTTTTTTTATAAATAAAATTTTTTAAAATTATTTTTAAATTTTTTTTTATAAGAAATTAATGTTTCAAGAATGAATTTTAATTAATAGGAAATTTGTGTGAAGATAAATTACTTGAACAATTTCTTATTTTATTTTTAAAATTAAAATAATGAATTTACCATTTTTAAAGTTAAAGTTTTAAAATATATATTTTTTTTAAATAATTTATCTTCACACAAATTTCTTATTATTCAGAATTCATTCTAGAGACAACATGGATTTCCGTAAAAAAATCATAAAATTTTAAGTTTCTTAAAAATGTAGTGAAATTTCGAGAGAAAGGTGGTTTTTGTAATTTCTGAGATAAAAAGGGTTTAAGTTTGCGCTCCGTGTAAAAAAATAAAATACATATATGTATACAAATTTTTAACTGTGTCATTTTCCGATTTTATTTTGAGCGCTTCTTATCTAACCGCCCAACAGTTTCTAGAGTTTTGAATCGATACAAAGAAGGCCTGTTCATTTTCACGAAATCCGAAGGCTTCTTGCAAAATCTCTACGTAAATCGCAGTCTTTTGTGCAAAAATTAAAGCGGCAAGCTTCATTAGATGACGAAACCGACTGCTTTCAAAGTTTCAAATATATTGCTGGTGAAGATTTTCAAACTGCTTCAAGTTGCCAAGATGCACCTTTAAAGCTGTAAATTGGAAATGAAGTCCAAATTCCGTATCCGTTCCGTTTTTATCACTGCATCGACGATGAGCTCCCAATTTTATCGAAATGAGTGCCTCAAAAAGCGTCTTCTGTCGTTTATTAACAGTCATGATAGCAGACCACTGTTTTCTGGACGGATCTGCCAAGCTTCCATTATGCCAAGGACAGATTGCAGTGGTGCAATGGAAATAACATCGATTTTCTAACTCGCGACTGCAATCCAGCCATCAGCTGCTCCCTCTTCAAGAATATTGGTCAATCGTCATCGGAATATTGAAGAGAACAGGTGATTTTTTTTTATTTTCATTCCAATCCTTCTAGTTGTTTTCTGGTAGCAATTTCTAAGTGTTACAGTTTTGGTCAGGACATCCTTCATGTACTGGTAGTATATTCTTATCAGTTTTTTGAATCTTTCTATGACAGTTGGTGTTTGATTTATTTGAAAGATTTTACCAATATATTACATCAGACAGTTGACACCCAGTTAGCCAGTTAAATGCGCAGCGCTCTGAAGCAGTGTTGCCATTTTAGTCTTTTAGCTGTTTTTTTATTTTATTTAAGCTGGAAAATTTTCATTTCCCCTTTCTTTAGCGCATTCTTAAAAGTGTAAATTCGACACTATTGAATGATAAATGACATCAAAATAAAAATGTGAGTTTGAAAATCTATAATCTACTATTGAGTTTTGGGTAGAGGCTCGTGAATATAAAAATGGGCTTAGCGAAAATCCTTTTGCTACAGTTTGTTGTTTTGGTTGTAATTTTTTAATTTCATTCCTCAGCAATACAGACGTGCAACGCATTTTTAGCGCTATGGATATAAGAGGGAAAATAAAAAAAAACGAAACTGCAATGAAAATTCTCGGTTGAAATTTAAGAAAAAATGCTGTAAACTTTAGATTGATTGCACATTTTTTTCACAGACTCAAACCATTTTCGCTAAAGTTATTATTGATCTAACAAGTCCCAACAATTTTTTTTTCAAAGATATATCAAAACCTAAAATAGCTATAAAATTTAAAGGAAGAAAGTTTGTTTTGTAAACGAGGTCCTGCCAAACTGATTTTATATGAAGAAGTTGAAAATTTCAGGGTGTTTGGAAATTTTCAAATACATTTTTGTGAACCACTCGACCAGATCTACGATATATACTAGTAACGCGTATTTTCAATGTAGTACAGTGTAATTAGGGGTAAAATGTTAAATGCAATTTTAAGTATTAGATATGGAAAAAATCCCGTTCAAATTATAAATATTTCTAATATAAATACAAATTTATGAAATGATGAAAATATAATATGTGATAAAGAAATATATGAATTAATTTTATGTTCGAACAAACTACCTCGTACCTTAAAAATAAATCATTTTTGAAGCCTTTAAAGTCAATATAAATACGCGAAAACCGTTTATAATTTTTAATGAAATCGTAAAACGAATAAAATATTTAAATTGTTGATTTATATGTTTAACCTTAAACAAATTGTGATTTAGACTTTTTTTAGTCTCTTTATTTTTACTGTTTAGCCTATTTTCAAAAAGTTCTGGCGACACTGCTTCGAAGTAGCAATGAAAGGGGACTCCCACGTAACACCTCGAAGAAGCGCTTGCAATATGGTGGGAAAGGGGAAGGGAGTCCTCAAGAGCACTGGATCAGAATCTTTAGGAGTCACGCTTTGTTTTTCCTCTTTGTTATGGTTCATTTATGTGTTTTTTCCAGTAGCTTTTCGTATAAAAATTTTGCGTTGGTTTTCGCTTGATTTATTAGTACAGAGTGAAAATATGGCACCTAAAATTTAAATGATTTTGCTCAAAAAGTTTGTAGACAAAACAGTATTTACAGTGTTTATTTTGCTGTGGAAATTTAGCATTGGAGTTAAAATACTGACGACTTGTTTTCATTAGATTTGGAATATTCAATACCAGGCAAACAAATTTATTAAATTTGAGTAAACATTAAGTTAAACAACACAATGAGTTTTCCATCGAGAAAACGAACCTTAGGTTTCAGAAGAAACAATTGAAAAAATATAAAATAATTATATATATGTGTATAAATAATTATAATAAAATAATAATAATGAACTCGTATTTTGTATTGTAAATTCTTACGAAAGTTCTCGGAAAGAAAATTTTTAAAATCTAAATTGAAAAACTTTTTTGAAAAAAAAAAATTTTATATATTTGATGCAGTACTTCAACTAGTCTTTGGACTTTTTCAGGCCAAATTAATAATTTCTTAAGTGTATCTACTCAAAGTTTTTTATTAGATGGTTTAATTTTAAAGCTGGCTTCTCAATAATCGTTTTGAAATTCTTAAAACAAATACCACTACACTCATAAGTCTGCGTACATTAGAATTTTTACAAAAATTGGCAATACCAAACCAATTTTCTTCATTTATTTATATGCTTCAATTAAGTAAAAGAAACCATTAAATTTTAAATTGTATATAGAATTCAAAAAAGTTCAACAAATTTTCAAAAAAAATGTTTGTCAAATTTCAAATTGTGTATATAATTCAAAAAAAGTTCAACAAATTTCCAAAAAAAAATTTTGTCAAATTTTCGAAATTTGTAATCAGAATTTCATAAAATTTCAGGTAGCATAAACCACATAAATACAAGTTCCATACTATATACAAAATAAAAACACAACAACAAATCCAAACTTTGTAATCAGAAATTTAAGAAACCTCTTTATGTTTATGTGCAGTTTTGTAGCCCATTCAGTTTCAGTATAAAAAAAAAGTGCAGAAACTAGTGGCCAAAAAATGCCGTTGATTTTTTATATTTCTTTGGGTGGGCATGAAAAACAAATCGGTTTTAGCCACTTGAAATTTGTACTTTCTTTATATTGGAATTAAATTGTCTAAAAAAACTGTATATAAAAAAGATTCTAAAATGTTTGATTAAAAATTTTGAAATTGTAATTTTTTTTGTTTTGAATCCGGTGACCAGTTTGAAATTTGTATTTATATGGTTTATGCTGTATAATGATCTATATTACAAAAAAAAAAAATTAAAAGAGAAACATTATCAATATTGTTCGTAGATTTATGATAGTGAGTGCCTAAAATTCATTTGGAAAAAATAAAGTCGGAATTTTAATGCTCTCACCTCCTATAATTGTCTTATATTGCTGAACACAATTCCTCTATGTTTTTAAATCAAAAAAAATTTAGACGCCCCTCAAAGTTTCGCTTGTTTTAATTTTTCGTAGAAAAGATGTAGAATCCTTAAAAAGCAAAAGTTTTAAAACGACAAACTTTATTTCTCTTTAGAACACTTCAAAAAATAGTACTCAATTGATTCTTTTTTTTACCATTTTTAATACTAACTATAACATTTGGATCCCCCAAAAACACTAAAAAATTCTCAAAGTTTATCTTTATCTCAGGTTGTGGTCTGTTTAATGAATATACATACTTTAATTGTACTCTAAATAAAGCCAATTTTACGTATGTACTTGCATTGTAAAATTTACAAAATAATTCCCTTCAACATTTATAACACTGTTTTAATATTTCCTAAAAGTGTACCTTTCTAGTAATAAAATATTCAATTGATGTCTAACTAAAGTTTCCATGTACTGGCCTAAGTTGTTTTCAAAAAATGTTCAAAAAAGTGAAAGAAGAGTTACTAGAACTAATGCCCTTAAATGAAACAAATTTGAAAAGTGGCTAAAGTATTAAAATGTTCTAGAAAATTATTTTTTAGAAAATTTTACTGGAAGTATTCTAAGGAAAAATATGTATGCGATTAAAGTGTCATGTAAAAATTAGATAACAGGTCTGTTAACGGGCAATGTTAATGCAAAATAACACTGGGGAACAAAATTTTGCGGTAGGAGATTTTTAAGTCGATTTAGGGTAATTTGGGGGCGCTGATTACGAAAATAATATCAGTTTTGTCGAATTGGCTGCAGTTTTTCAGATAAAGACTTTTAAATATTTCACAAAAAAACCTAATTACAAATACCAATAGGGATTTAAATTATATTTTTATTGCGCGCATGTATAAACATAATACAAAAATAAAAAAAAAATATATTCTTTTCATTAATTAATTTTAAAAAAAATTACAAAAAACTTTTTCTGTAGTACCTCCTATGTTGTCGTTGCTCAGGACAATCCCTTAATAAGTTCCGGCAGTAGTCTGCCATCATGTAGTCGTCCCATCGACTTTGGTATCTTTCTTCCATTATTTTTATATCCTGGTGGAACCGTTCATCTTGTTCCTCACTGTAATCGCCTAGGTTGTCCGGGAATTTGTCCAAATGACTATGTATTTTAATTTCGATCTCTCTGAGTGTCATGCGCCAATCTCTCCGTCGGATATGCACCATAATACTCTTGTTCTTAAACAAGAATTTTACGAATTTAGGCCTGCTACCTTAAACGAAAAAGTAACCTTTAATTTTGCGCGCTGGGATCTGTCCATTATTGATCAAGCATTCTCAGAAATAATCTGGGCTGACTTATTTTCTTGCTCAGATGTCGCTAATTGTTTTGAAATTTTCAGATCGACAGTGTTTGATGTGTGTTCAAAGTTTGTACCAGTTGTCAAACGAAGGCCATATAAATCCCCATGGCATACAAAGGGTTTAAAAAAGCTAAAGAATTTAAGGAATAAGTTCTACAAGAAGTTTGTACGGACGAACAATCAAATCTTCTATGACAACTACAAGCATTATATGAAGGAATTCAACTGTTTGGATAAGTTCCTTTGCCGCAACTATATCGCTAATTTTGAATCAAACATAAAGTCCAATCCTAAGGCTTTCTGGAATTTCATAAAGTCAAAAAAAACTTCTTCATCGATTCCATCAACCCTTTTTTATAGTGATAAAATTTCCAGTAATCCTAGTGCTGCCGCTAATCTATTCGCGGATTTTTTCAAATCTAATTTTGCTTGCGATGATGGTGTCCCTAATTATGACTTTTCATCTGATATCAATTCAATTCTCGATTTTGGCTCAGTGTCCATTACAGTTGACGATATCTCTAGCGGCATTTTAAAACTAAATCACTCCTTCGGTACAGACGTTGACGGTGTGTCGACCCTTTTGTTAAAAGGATACCCTGCGCTAGTTGTACCATTGGAGATTGGAAGGTTTCGTCGATAACTCCTATTTACAAATGTGGTAATAAAACTGATGTCTGCAATTACAGACCAATATCTTAACTATCTAATATTTCTAAATTATTCGAATGTATAATAAAAGAGAAGATTTTTTTTTCTGTTGAAATTTTAATTTGGTTTGGCATGGTTTTGTAGTAGGGCGTTCTACTGCTTCGAATCTTGCAGTGCTTAGTGAATACTGTATTTCAGCCTTTTCCTCCGTAGGTCAAGTCGACTGCGTCTATACAGACTTCTCCAAAGAATTTGATAAAGTATCACATAAGTTACTAATTTATAAATTAAGTAATAGATGGTGTAAAGTCTCTATTGATGAAGTGTCATCTGAACCTTTCCGTGCAACATCCGGCGTCCCTCAGGGTAGTATCTTGGGGCCATTACTTTTTGTACTGTTCATCAACGACATTAGTTCCTGCTTTTCGTACGCTAGATGATTTGAAAATCTATTTAGTAGTAAATTCCGTACATGACATGTCGAGTCTTCAATCTGATATTGAAAATCATTACTCTTGGTGCGCTAGATCCCATCTTTGCTTAAATATTAAAAAATGCTTTCATGTTAAGTACTCAAAATCACGCCGTATTTTTAGAAGCTCTTATAATATTGCTAATCATACCTTGCAGACAGTTAATGAAATCAAAGATCTTGGTGTTATTTTTGATGCTAAATTTACGTTCAACAATCACATTGACTATATTACTTCTAAATCTTATGCAATGCTTGGTTTCATTCGGAGGAATAGTTCGGAGTTTTCCGACCCTTACACATTAAAATAGCTATATACGTCTTTTGTACGATCTCACCTTGAGTATGCCACTATTATTTGACGGCCTTTTCAACAATTTTTAATCAACAGATTTGAGCGAATCCAAAAGGTATTCCTTAAATATGCTTTACGGTCTCTACGATTCACTGATCCCCTTCCATCATATAACGCACGTTTACTTCTTTTAAATCTTAAACCTTTAGAAAGTAGACGGTCAATTCTTTCTTTAGCTTTTATATATGGCGTTATCCAGGGAGACTTAGATTGTGCCGCCCTTCTTGAGAATATAAATTTTAATGTTCCAAGAAGAGAGCTTCGAAATTTTTACCCTTTTTATGGCATTAATAGCAAAACAAATTATACGCGTAATGCACCAATTGCACGCGCTCTTAATGAATTCAACCAGATCTCATCTTTTATCGAGCTTGATTTTTCTATGCCTAAAGATGTTCTCATTACACTTTTGAAATCTGTTATGTAATCTCATTTAAGTTTGTTAGTAGTCTGTAAGAATTTATTGTTCATAGACTTAAATAAATAAATAAATAAATAAAAAATAATGTAATTTAATGCTCATTTTAGCTCCTAGTTCGCGAAAATTGAGAAGCATATCAGCAACTAGTTTTATATAGTTTGGTGATTTATGATTTTTGCCATTTAGAAGGGTACGAATTTGAGGACCATCGAAGACTCCTGCTTTTAATTTTTCCATACTAAGGACTGGAAATTTTTTGCACACATATTCGGAATAGTCACCTGTCTTATCAAGGGCTCTGATGAACTGTTTCATTAGCCCAAGCTTGATGTGAAGTGGTGGAAGAATGATTTTTTCTCGGCTTATCAGTTGGTCATGAACCACATTTGCTGTTCCTGCCTCCATCTTTTCTCTCACCGGGCAGTCCTTTCTAATCCAATGTTCACCCGACTTAACCGGCTGCCCTTGCTCTCTTGCAAGGGAAATAAAATATTTAAACCAACGAACTACTTGTTTTAATAATTTATATAACAAAACTTATTGAGGAATAATTAAATTAATACAACTGGAACTGGGTCATATAATTTCTTTTCATTAATTTCTTAAGTTTCGTTTATCGCAAGAACTAGAGTCAATCCAAAAAAAGTAAAAACACAGTTCGTAAGCCTGCTACTAATGTTAATAAAAACTATTAACAAAATCAGCACCGCAGGTTTTTTTTTTAATTTTTGTTCCGCAGTGTTATTATTATGTTAAAAAGGTAAGCTTCCTCTATGTTATCCGAAAATATTCTAATGTTCAACCAGAAACCTTATTGATGAAAAGCTAACTGGTAAAAAAGATTTACTTATGATTTTATATTTTAAAATAAGGGATGCTACTTGTTTCTTCGATAAATCTTCTCCCACAACTTAGGCTTCATATGTAAAAATTTAAATGATGCCATTTTAATAAGGTACCTTAAGTAAAAGTTTAAATTATAAATTACTTTTTAATAATCATCTTTTGAGCTATATATCTTGCTTTGAATCGAAAACTATTTTTTGAGCTTTATTTTTAACTTAGAAAAGAAAAAAATTGTTTGTATATTTTCGTTTCTAACCTAAGGATAAAGCTCAAAAAACAACTTTTGTGTTCTAGGCAAAAACTAAAATGCAAAAATATTTTTTCTTGCCTTAGGAAAAAATAAAACTCAAAAAATTGTGCTTAGAAAACGAAAAATATTTTTTTAGTTGTTGCTGAGAAAACAAAAGTTATTTTATGAGTTTTATTTCTAAAGAAAATGGGGAAAAAGTAGGGAATTTTATTTGTTGCTCGGAGAACAAATAATATTTTTGAGGTTAAGTTTTTGCTTAGAACACAAAATTTAATTTTGAAATTTATTTTTAGTTTAGAAAACGAAAAAAACATTTTCGAGTTCAATTTTTTGACTAGAAAACAAAATCTATTTTTGGAATTTTTTTTATTTTATTTTATTGTTTGCTTAGAAAACGAGAATTTGTTTGAGTTTTAGTTTTTGGTTAAAAAACAAAACTTATGTTTTGAGTTACATGTTTAGCTTAGATAGCGGAAAAATATGTGAGTTCTAGTTTTTTATAAGAAACCAAAAAAAAATAGTTTTGAGTTTTGAGCTTAAAAAACAAAAGTTTGTTTTGGTGAGTTGAATTTGTTTGCTTAGAAAACAAAAAATATTTTTATTTTTTAAAAATAAAGCCAAAAAATGGAATTGTTTTCTTAGCTAAATTTAAAAAGTAAAAATATTTTTTGTTTTCTAAGCAAACAAATGCAACTCACCAAACAAACTTTTGTTTTAAAAAACTTTTGTTATTAAAAATAAAGCCAAAAAATGGAATTTGTTTTCTTAGCTAAATTTAAAAATTAAAAATATTTTTTGTTTTCTAAGCAAACAAATGCAACTCACCAAACAAACTTTTGTTTTTTAAGCTCAAAACTCAAAACTATTTATTTTGGGCTAAGTGAGCATTAAAATATTTCTGAATTTAATTTTTTGTTTGGAAACCAAAATTATTTTTGGTTTTATTGCTTGCTTACAATTAAAAGTCGTTATTTGCGTTTAATTTTTTTTTCTTAGAAAAACAAAAATATTTTTGAGTTGTATTTTTTGCTCGGAAAACAAAAGTTATTTTTTGATTTTGTTTTTGCTTAGAAATAAAAATTAGTTTTTGCGTTTAATTTGTTTGCTTGGAAAAAGCAAAAAAAAAATTTTGAGTTTGCTAGAAAACAAAAAAAAATATTTTTGACTTTTACTTTTTGCTTTGAAAGTAAATGTTTAAACTTCGTTTGTGGCCTAGTAGAAGGATTATAGAATATAGAACTTACTTGATTCGCCGACGGGTAACCGCAACCGTTATATTGCGCGTACGCAGCCATTGCGTGCTGAACACGCTACCAAATCACAACTTTTCACTTTTTGAACCAAAACTGTTTTGCGATTAACCAACTAATATATTTATAGTATTTAAAATCTTTAATTAGCAACAAACTAATTATGGAACTAAGTCAATATATCAAACACCATTTTTGAATATTAAAGCAATAAGTGGCAATTAAATATTTTCAGCTACCGTTAGCACAAAAGTACACACTTATATTTTTTTGGTACTGCGTTCGAAACTTAGCATTTACTTCGTACTCTCAGTTTTTGACTTTGCTGCTTAAATTCGACGCGACACCATTTGAACTAATTTACTTGGCATTTTCGATTTCATTTGCAAATAATGGTTTATTTTTGAAATGTTATATTTTTTTGTTTGTTTGTTTGTTTTCTTTTTTTTTGCTTTTATTTTTGTTTATATGGAAATGTCCGCCGGTAACCGCTGACCCGCACTGATATTTGGGTATTTTTTGGGTCACTGTTTTACTTGCGAAACAACCGGTACTTGTTGTTGTTTTTGTTGTAGTCAACTAAAAGCGCGTTCGTTTAACCAAAAGTTTTTAACAAGAATTTTTACGTACGTGTGTTGACTTGTGCGACATGTGAGTGCGAAACGTTAGCCTGAGCGGTCACACTTTGACAGGTCAGTGACGTTCCAGTGGCGGCCGATTGTCAACGGCTAGTTGTTGTTCTAATTTCTATTTGAAAATTTTTGTTGTCGTTACGCAAAAGTTGTTCTTGATTTTATAGCTCTTGCCGTTTGTTGTGTTCTTGTTGTTGTTGTTGACCGGGTCAAGGTTTCGCCGGTCCGTCAGTTTGTCGGCGGCCAGCCTGTACGTGCCGAAAGCAATTCAACCACAAACCCAAACTGACAAACCTCCTCCTGCCACTCTGCCCAAAGCTGCTCCACAATCTGGTGAGCTGTGCGCTGCCAAAACTTGTTCTGGGGTAATTTGACACTTTGACTGACGCTGGTTTCGTTATTTTTAGCTGACTTTATTTATTTTTTAATTTCAATTAAGCTACCGTCTACCGTTGCCACGCAATTTTTCAGGCTGCCCAAAAGAAAATCACCAAGCTAAATTTTTAGTTCCTATGTATTTTTTGGTATATATCTTTTCTCTTTATGTGCCACAAGCGACGGCGCTTTCGCAAAAAATGTCTCATATATATATATTTTTTTTTTTGTAATTGCTCCACGCGCGCCTATCTGTAAATTCTTAACGAATCGATCACGACAGAAACACTACTTTCATACGATCCTTGCTAGCGTTTGCCTACTTTCCGAACTTCTCCATATTTGACACTACTCTCATTCGCCGCTGGTATTAAGCAACTTCCGGTATTTTCTAATTAGAAAAATCACTGCGCGTGCAACGCAATGCCTTAGCGCTGTGGCGGCCGATTCGCGCAACGCAATCAGCAGCCACACCTCTCCGCAGCGCGCTTTCTTGTTACCTTTCGTTAGTCTATTTTCTATAGCTATATATAAAATCTACTAGCTGAGCAGCTCAACCACTCGTCGTCATATTTGCGTCGCTGCTGCAGCGCGTCAAACTCGTTTTCGCGTGCCCACACTTGTTAGCCGATGCGCGCCTATTCACGTTCGAGCACAAACTAGTTGCGAGTTCGTACGGACGTTCGCCGCCGCGGCAGCACAGCACAACCACAGCGCGCTCAACACAACTCGTACGATAAGAGCGTGCGCGAGCAATAGAGCAGGAGCACAATAAATGAGGCAATGCAATGGGGTAAAAAGGGAGCGTTTGATATGTTAAATAAGTAGAGAATTTTTCTAAAGGCGGAAAGAGCGCGCTCGTTTTGTGTGCGGACATTGCGCCGCTGCTGTAGAAAAGAGATCAACGCTTACAATGTGGCGCAACGAAAAAAGCCATTAAAAGCCCACAAAGCATTTCAACCATGGTAGGTAGGGGTGTGGTGGCTGCGCTTAGACCACGCCCGCCTTTCCAAAACGTACGCCGCACGTCAACCGCGTTGATGACAGCGCCGCCACGAGCAGTTTGCGTTTAAAACCGGAATTAACAACTCGTTACTCGTTAATTGCGCTCGTACTCGTTCGCATGCTAGTGCATTTCCGCTGCAAATGCGCTCGCCGTCGCGCAATTACCGTCGCACTGGAATGCCGGCCATCCAAACGCCTCCAACTAAGCACACACCTAACGGCGGGGTAATATTATGGCGCTCGTCGACCGCAACTGGGGTAGCGTAAGGCTCATCGATAACTTCATAATTTAACTTATTTATATATTTAGCGTTATTGTATATACAATGTAAATATGTACATACTTTTATTCCTTTTATGTTATGAAATTCAACTCTTCGCTTTGCAACGTAAGATGGTAGGCGTGGTTTATATTTTTTGTTTGCTTTTGCGATTTCAAACAAGGAAGTTGACTAGACCACTCCTCTAAGTGAACTTTGAGAAGTCTATGTACTTGAAATGCATAACTTAAGTATATAATATAGAGGTATGTAGGTATTTACATATGTAGTACAAATGTGAGCTTACGTTTACGGCACGACAAATTAATAAAATAAACGTGGTAATACGTTCTTAATATTAGCTTTTGGAAATACTAGGTATGAGTACTTACAAACATTTATGCATATGTACAGTAGCTGCTCGCTAATAATAAATATCAGAAAATCGAATTTTCGAAATTGGAATCTTCGAAATTCGAGTTTTCGAAATTCGAAATCTACGAAATTCGAAATCTTCAAATCCAGAAATTAGAATTAGAGTTTGTAGAATATTAAACGCTCTAAAATTTAAATTAAAAATTCGAATTTACAAGGCGAATTCATACCAGGTGGTGTTGAGCGTACAACAACAAAAATGTACTCCAACAAATTGTACACACAATGATAGTGAGAATCAGTGATATTCAGTTCAGTAAGAGAATTCACTCAACTGCTTGCTCAACTCCACCTTATACGAATTCATCTTGGAAACTCGATGTTTTAATCGAACATTTTCTGAACGTCGGTTTTTTTTATTTTGTTTTACTTTGACTAAAGCGTATTCAGTAACTTGTGTATATGTATTTTGTTTTTGGTTTTTGGCAAAGCGAATTCAAATTAGGTGAAGTTAGCAGCTGATTTCTCTTTCTTCCACTACATTTATATTTTTCCTTTACCCATGGCATCCTAAAAACGAAAACTAATGACATCCTCTCTTCTATTCTATTTTATTGTCTAAAAATTGACAAATGCGTGTGTGTGCTTGTTGATTCGCCTTGCCATCACCTGATATGAATTCGCCTAGGTTTTTGGAGTGGAAATTGTCAAAGTCGGTTAAAGGCGAATTTTTCAATAGAACTGAGAAAATAGAAAACAGTGGCAAGTAAAACCGATAGAATGGTGACCTTTTAGCAAAGTTTTTCATAATTTGTTTTATTAATTTTATATATAATACAAATACCATATCAAAATCCCTTTAAATCAATGTTTCAAACTTAATAAAAAATTTATGAAAACTGAAAAAAACTTTTTTTCAAGTATGCAGTTTTCTAGCTTATTAAATTTTTGTATAAATTTTGGATGGTATACCGGGAGTCTTCTCCTTCTATGACGACCATCAAAAGTTGCTTGGTTTTTGATGAGCCACACCTAAGTGCCCCGAAAACGGCTACCACGGGGGGATAAAGCGACAAACATCTACGATTAGCAGACCGCCGACTGAAGGTGCCCGAGGTAGTTGAGACAGTAGGTATCTAATCAGACCGCGTGAGTCATAGCCGGCATGAAATTTTTGGGCATGGCAAAGCTAGAAATTTGAGTCGAATGAGGAGGTCATCGGCGTCGTGAAGGCCTACCTTGAGACTTAAAGTAGTCGGAGCATTGCTGAGTAAAATTTCCAAAATTTTCGTGTTCGTTTGTCGCTGCTTTCGAGAGAAAATGTTTATAAAATCCAAAAGGAAAGAATAATTAGTGCAATTGGTAATTGAAAGAGCAAAAACACCAAGGTCTTCAAGGATTTAACATTCAACATCATTACAACTTTTATAAAAAAAAAGCTTTGATCATGTCTCAAATTTTTTCATGATTGGTTGCACAAAATATACAATATATGAATAAAGTAATAAAAGCAATGATTTTAGTTTCAGCAATTGTGCAATATTTTCAATCCGTTTCCGAGTCTATAGCCAAAAATAACTCGAAAAAGTTAAAAAATCTATAAAAGTGTAAATGTTTTGAATATCAAAATTTGCATCATTTTATACTAAACTCCCAACAGCTTTTAGAATTGCGATTTGTAAAACAGTGTTGGAAAACTTTAAGCCAAAGTAAACCCATGCTAGAATAAATTCATGAAACTCCATCAGTACCTTAAGTATCTCAACACCTTGATGAGATAGAAAAATTTCGGTGCCATTTCCAGAATCCAAAAGGACCCAAAGTGGACACGATATCTCCAGTACTGTTCATCTGAAATAAACAAATTAATGTAATTTATAATCTAGGGGAATGCTATTTTTGTCACTACAAGTTTGAAATGCTGCTGTGGAAGCAGTTAAACAAAAGGGCGTCGCTATGAATTTTGGGTTGCCGATTTCACCATTCTGTTGAATATCTAAAAATTCATAACAATTTTTGTGTAACCAAATTACAAACTGTTTTAGTATGGACGATAACGGGTAGTCAAAATTTGAGGCTCGTACAAGCAATGAGGCGCATATTCTATACTTATCTTATCTATGTGCATTTCCCTCTGCCTAGATGTAAATATAAATCAGAAATTATCAAACAGACCTTATGTAAATATAAGTCCAACCTGAAGTAAATAAAATCAAACCTGATGAATTTTTTTATATACTCAAATTATTATTAATTGAAATTAAAGAAAATACATAATGTAATATATAAAAATTAATAATATCAAATTCAATCGAAAAACCGACTACTTAAATAGGAGAAAGTCCGATAGAATATACTAAAATGTTCGGGGCTGCCGTGAAATCTGCGTAATTTCCTGCTTTATTTATTTATTTTTTTTTTTTTTTGACCACCCGGTTTTAATCAGCTCGACAACCTTAAAACTTTTTCGTATTCATGGCTGCCTTAAAGTTGGAAAACATCGAAATACAACAATAGGCCAATGTTAGAAGTGGAAGATATGAATTTATACCTATTATTTGAAAGTTTACATCTTAAAATTCTGTTCAATATTTGGCGCTTTCTCCCATCGCTCTTCTCAGTTAAACGCCTTCATTAGGTGGTCGGTGAAAATCTGCCGATTCGGAACACAGTAACTACATTTCCCCTCAGTAAGCACACATTCAGCATTCTGAGAAGATTATTCAATCTTTCTGAATTTCGTTAGAAAAAATGCTTGTGGATTTTATTTCTTTGTTAATAATGGGGAGATGCATGGAAGGAAAATAAGAAAGAGTCAAATAAAGTGTTGAATAAGCATAAATCGGGATCGGCTGCTTACACCTTCGACATGTATGGGTGTCAGAAAAAAAGAAGAAGCTTTAGTTAGAGTTAGTGGTGTAAAAAATTCTGCTAATGTGTTGGTGTTTTCATCAGTAGTGCGATTCACGAACTTTAAACGATGCGACAATCGTATAATTTTTGTCGACAATATCTGTCGTTTGCACTAACAATTGTGCGATTCACTGACTTATTCTTAACGACGCTTGGCAACTGTTTCGTTGCATTTATTCAAAGTGGTGGTAAAGAGTGGCATCTTCTTCAAGGAATATCCGGAATCACCTGCAAATAATCGCTCCATCATTAATCGTGTAGTACTCTGGGGTATTTAGGTTATATATTGTAAATTTTATTTTTTATTGAAGTGAAACTTCTTTGCGCTCGTTGGGCTGTAGTTCCAATATCGAATGAAATGAAAAAGCGACAGGAAAAGTGAGGGGATGGCGCGCGTGGTGGGGCAGTCGGACGGAAGGAAACTTGAGAGAGAAACGAAAGCGCGACAGATTCGGAGTAGGAAAAAACGAGAGAGGGGTAGCAAAGTGGACAGAGTGTGGCAATGATTGTTCTCTACATCACTCCGAACCAGAGAACTAACGATATAATAAAATTCATACATAGAGCATTATTGGCATATACTCCCTCTTGTGCAGCAGAATTAGAAGAAGATTTGCACACAATGCCAATGATTTTAAGCGGTGATCTTAATGTTAGTTTTACCTTGGAAGAAGCTTAACCACTTGTACAATTTTTAGAAAGTAAATTTAATTTAAAAATTAATAATAATCCCAAAGACTCAACAGCCAGATCAGGCACGACAATTGATGCAATTTTTTAAAGATATTTAAATAATTTACAATCACGAGTTTTCATGCCATATTTTTTATACCACAAACCAATTGTATCTTTTCTTGAACCATAAAGTATGGAAGTGAATGAATAGATTTTTTATAAATGGAGGCGAAAACATCAACTATCTTTTTTCATTAACTTAACACCCTTAAAAATTCCAGAATAATGAATAGTGGCTTCTGTTATCGGGGAAATATTTCTATCTCAAAAAACTTGGTGGCTAGGGTGAGTATTTTCATATCAAGTGCCCATCGAGATCCATGAAGTTTCACTTCTATCGCCTAGCTTTCTAGGCTGACAATTTTTTGATTGATTTGTTTATATATTCAAAAAAAGTTATATTTCTATTTTTATGCTTGAATCTTTGATAAAAGTTTGCTTTTACCATTTGTACATTAATTGAATGGTAAATATGGTGGTTGGCATAAGCCTCTTCATAATTCTTTGGCGACAAAGTTGATACCAGAGTACAGTCGACCGGAGACCATATGCATCACAAAAAGAAGTGACGACAGTTTAACGCTACACTTGGACCATAAAAAACCTGCCAGCTTCTGAAATTCTGTAGCATTCAAATGAAAGAGATTATCCAAATCACGGAGTAATCGTCGATTCTTCCTCACCTCGAGATAAATCATATTCCAAATATGCAAATGGCATTGGCCCCGTTTTTTTTTTTTGTAACCCAGTTGCAAAAGAACAAAGTGGGATAACAAAATCCAGGTAAAGCAACAACACTAGCTCGTAAAAATATGCGAGTTGATCCTATCCGGTAAAGTGATATCCGACCTGAGATGTAGTGTTGGGAAATGAAAAAAGTACAAGCGAAATTTCGATTTAAGACCTAATTTGCTTTTATTTGCATAGTACAGGGTGGGCCAAAAGAAACTAAGGGGTGTAAGAGTTAAATAACTTTTTCGTTTATAATTTTTTTTTTTTTTTTCTGTCAGATTATATAATATACAAAAGGGAAATTTTTTTACACTAAGTATGAAAAATGATGTCTCTTAAATGACCACCGTTTTCAGCTTCGCACTGATGGGCTCTTTTTAGAGCATTTTCCATAACATCTTTCAAAACTTCATATTTTCTATCATAAACCGATACCGCTCTCCATTTACGGTTACAGCACTTCAATCTGCATTCTCGAAGAAGTTAGGCCCAATGACATTTTCAGATGTGATCCCACACCATACTGTACACCTGATGGGGTGCAATTGGCGTTGATGAATGGCTCTTGGATTTTGAGAACCCCAGAACCTACCATTCAAATGAAAATGAGCTTCATCACTCATAATCAAATTTTTAATAAAATTGATTTCATTTCTGGCCAACTCTTGAAATTTAACTGCAAAATTTAGACGTTGCCGATGATCTGCGGGTTTTAATAAAATAAATAAAATAAAAAAAAGTATTAAACGAAAAAGTTATAAAACTCTTACACCCCTTGGTTCCTTTTGGCCCACCCTGTATTTTTAAATATATAACTCCGTCAACTTAAAACTTATTTGCATAACTATTTTCCGTTCGTAAATAGCACTAAACCCAGCGCATCGTTCATAAAAGATCCCAACAGGGTTGCCTTTGCAACTAAAGGAAGTTTTGTCTGAATGAGAGCGTTCTTTTGCAGCTCGGGTGCAAATAAACAGACCCATTATTTAATCTTCCTTTTGAATTTTAAGAAAACATATCACCGAATTTTAAATTTATCGTTTACTTAAGTTGAAATCAGGAAATTTTCTTTTCACGATTGAGATAACAACATTAAATTTGTTGTCGTTTAGTTTTTGATAATCGATCGTCTAAAGGCAACAGCTGATTCGCCGAATGCGAAAATCATTAAAATATGGTTAATGAATAGCAACATCGTTATAATTTTCGTTAAGATGAGTTAGCGATGCGAATATCGTTAAAAAAGTTAGTGAGTTTACACTTTTATGTGACAGATTCAGATTTTCTCGACATACTGATAAAAACTAATTAGAATTTGGCTAACGCGCTTTACCAACATATTTTCCATATCATTATCTTTAAGAAAAACGAAAGAAAAAAAATTCGATTATTTTCGACCCGTTGGTAGGTAGAAGACTCCCTTAAACTTTGATTGAGAGTGCAGTAATTTCTAGGAGCATGACAAGAATCTATTGCTCGCTCAAAATATATATAAATAAAATTTTCTCAAAATATATATAAATCAATTATTCATATTACTCCATTTTGTTTTGTGTAATGTAAAAAAAAAAGTTAAAAATAAGCTACTTAAATAAATATTCTGAAACGTATTTCGAATAAATTCAAACACATGTACACCTCGACTTATCTGTAGTTTATGCTCTGCTTGTAGGCATTGACAGTTTACTAAATTGACAACAATGGACTTTGCCAGTACTGACCACAACAACAACGAAAAAAACAAAAAACAAAAACCAACTAAATTCACCAAGACACTAGTTAGTAGTAGTAGGACACTACTCGTCGGCTTAGTCATCGTTCCAATTTGTTTACACTGCTCAGTTTTCCTCATATATTGCTATTCTCGGTTGTTGTTTTTGTTTTTTTTTTTGTTTTTTGTGAAGCGATGATTAACAGCAAATCCAGCAACAAGGCAGGAACCAGCATGTTGGCAGCATGCAACGAGCGCCTGCTAAAATACAAAAAAAAAAACAAAGATAGTACACGTAGTACGAGTTGCAAACGCACGCAAACGCATATAGAAGAATTTTGTAAAAATCTGCCAACGCAGCATCAGCCGTAGCAAATCGGCGCACAAACAAAAAAAAAAACAAAAAGCAAAAAAAGCAAAAATGAGGAAGCACAAACAAAAGTTTAGAACAGCAGAAATTGCCAGGACAAAAGGATAGAGCAGCACGACAGTCGGTTCTACGTACCGGAATGACCCGGGTTTTACCCGGCCAAGGACTGTTGTTTCGGCAATCTAACCCTGTTTAGATCGGCCTACCCCATAAGTTGTCTGTCTCTCCTGGAGCAACTCCTTGCAGCAGGGTTGCTTCACCTCCTTCTGGTCAGGGCTGGCATCGAGTCAAACCCTGGTCCAGAAACCTATTTTTGCTGCGTTTGCCAGAAAAAGCTCCATCCGAACTCCACTTCGGTAAGGTGTAATTCGTGCGACGGATGGAGCCATCTTAAGGTCTGCTCAGGCCTCAAGACCCACAAGGAGTGGTCCACAAACTATGTGGCCCCATGTTGTTCGCGCCCTACGGCGCCCATAGCCTCTACGGCTCCCCTAGTTGCACCTAGTGCACCGGTGCCTAGCACCGGCAGAACCTCTACGGTTCGCAGGAGCACACAACAACATGGTCGCTCCCCTCCCCCCCCTCAACCTAGCTCCGCCCCCCGTGTGGGGAATAGCCAGCAGCTCCTGGTACCCCACACAGTCTGTTCCGTGTGTCAGGCTAGGATATACCGGAATGCGGCATCAGTCAGGTGCAATTCGTGCCAAGGCTGGTGTCACTTT
Organism: Anomoia purmunda; assembly: GCA_951828415.1. NCBI lineage: Eukaryota > Metazoa > Arthropoda > Insecta > Diptera > Tephritidae > Anomoia > Anomoia purmunda. The sequence continues at coordinate 8,712,790 of OX639996.1, forward strand.
CGAGTGTGTTCTGGCCTGCGCACCACACGTGAATGGTCGGGTGACTACCTGGCTCCCTGTTGTAGAGCCTCGCAACCGCACGCGCCAGTGGCGGCGCTGCCAAACAACACCATAAGGCAGCCCAACGTGCCATTGCATGTGCAGCAGGGTCCAGGTGGGCAACATCACCCTTCCCTCACACCCCTCTCCGCGACGACTCTACCGAGGCAAACGAGACTCCTTCAGCTGAACTGCAATGGGCTGCAGGGCAAGATTGAGGAGATAACCGACTTTATGAGTCGGCATAATCTGTCAATAGCTGCGATCCAAGAAACGAAACTGCACAGCAACTCAACTCTGTTGAGTTGCAACGGCTACAATGTGCATCGTAAGGATCGCGAGCGAGGTAATGGTGGTGGCTTAGCATTCATCACCCATCACACAGTGCAGTATCGTCTTATTGAAGAAGACATCGACCGCAGGGACACTACCTTAGAATGTCAAGGAATAGCTGTCCGGTCAGGCGATGTCGAGCTCGAAATATTTAATATTTATATACCCCCTGTCACCTGCTGCCCGGCAGGATATCACCCTGACATAGGTGCGCTCCTCAGAGGTGAAAACCGATTGGTAGTAGGTGACTTTAATGCGCACCACGATCTCTGGCATTCAAGCCTACCAGCTGATCGGAGGGGAAACGATTTGGCAGAGCAGATAGACGATTCGACATTCTGCACGATGAATGATGATGCCCCCACCAGGATTATGGGTAGTTGCAGCAGCTCGCCTGACCTAACGATAGCTAGCGCAGGTCTGATAAATAGCATAACGTGGCGACCTATGCTATCGCTTGCATCAGACCACCTACCTATAATCATCTCGATTGACAGACCTGCTGACTTTGTCTCCGCGGACCATCGGACCTATATCAACTTTAAAAAGGCTGACTGGGTCAGGTTCGCGGAGTTCACCGAAAATGCCTTCAGGTCTCTTCCCGCTCCCACCGACGTTCGAAAAGGCGAACATAAGTTCCGCAAGGTGGTTGCGTCAGCTGCGGCCCGCTTCATTCCGGCAGGGAGGATCCCTGAGATCCGTCCCAACTTCCCGGCTGAAGCGGCCGCTTTAGCGAACGAACGCGACCACCTTCGCCGCTCCGATCCCCGTAATCCTAATATTCAGGATTTAAACGTGGCGATTCGGAGGCTGGTTGACCAACACAAGCGGAACAAGTGGGAGGAGCATCTGAAGTCCTGTAATCTGGTCACGGGTGTTGGTAAGCTTTGGTCTACCGTGAAGTCCTTATCCAACCCGACGAAGCACGACGACCGAGTGGAAATTTCATTCGGGGATCGTGCCTCGTCGGACCCGAAGAGATGCGCGAGCTATTTTAGCCGACAGTTTATACTGCATCCTTCGGGGGATAGGACCAAGCGGAAGGTGACCAGGAGGCTGCGCAAAATACCGAACAACAGCGCGCCTCTTACCTTCACTTGTGGCGAGGTAAAGGAGGTCATCGGGAAGGCGAAAGCCTCCAAGGCCATTGGCCCTGACGGGCTAAGCGTGTTGATGCTGAAGAATTTAGGCCCCGCGGGAGTTGAGTACCTCACCGGGATCCTCAATTTGTCTATGGCCACCCTCATCATTCCAGACATCTGGAAGGTTGGGAAGGTGGTCCCACTACTGAAACCAGGGAAACCGGCCGACAAGGGTGATTCCTATCGGCCGATTTCCCTGCTTTCACCTGTGGTAAAGACACTTGAGGCCCTACTCCTCCCGTACTATACATACCACCTTGGGTCAGCTAAGCATCAACATGGCTTCCGGAAAGTGCACAGCACAACAACAGCACTTAATGCCATAAACACACAGGTGAACCGTGGTCTTAACCAAAACCGCCCCTGCGAGAGAACCGCCCTAGTAGCGTTGGATCTGTCGAAAGCTTTCGACACAGTTAGCCACTCCACGCTACTAGCTGACGTGGAATCATCAACTCTCCCGCAGGGACTGAAACGGTGGACCGCGAATTACCTGTGTGGTCGTCAATCATCGGTATGGTTTAGAGATACAACATCGAAACCAAGGAGGATTAAACAAGGGGTACCGCAGGGTGGCGTCCTATCCCCATTACTGTTTAATCACTACATCTCCAAGCTCCCTCAACCGCCAGAGGGAGTCACGATTGTCTCCTATGCTGATGATTGCTCGATAATGGCAACCGGCAATGCAATTGATGATCTGTGTTTGAAAGTGAACGGATATCTCTCAGATCTTGCCCAATTTTTCACTAGCAGAAACCTGGCGCTGTCCCCTGCCAAGTCCTCGGCGACCCTTTTTACCACCTGGACGAAGGAGGTCAGGCTGGATCTTAACATCCACATCGATGGCACCCCCATTCCGACGGTTAACCACCCGAAGATTCTGGGGGTGACTTTCGACAGCCTGCTCTCCTTCTCCGCGCACACTACCGCAATCGCCAATAGAGTACAGAGCCGCAACAATGTCCTCAAGTCGCTCGCCGGCAGCTCTTGGGGCAAAGACAAAGAAACGTTGTTGGCAACATACAAGGCGATTGGCCGGCCGGTAATAAACTATGCTGCGCCAGTTTGGTCGCCGGGAACCAGCAGGACACAATGGACGAAGCTGCAGACCTGCCAGAACGCCGCACTCCGCACGGTGACGGGATGTCTTCTGATGTCGCCTGAGGAGCATCTCCACCAAGAGGTCAATGTGCTCCGAGTTAAGGAGCACAACCTCATGCTCAGCAAGCAGTTCCTTGCTGGATGTCACCGCTCGGGGCATCCAAACGGGCACCTGCTTGCCGTGGAACTGCCCCCCAGGCACATTAGAAGACATCTACTAGAACTAAAGGACGAGATCCAGCCACTCATCACACAACCGCTGGATCCGGAGGCGTACCGGCGGGTCCTAAGCAACATCCACAGAGACACAGTCACGAACATCATTGACTCCCGCCAGGCGAATGCAGTCATCGGAGCCCAACCACCACCTGTAGCAGATGAGGAGTCCCTGCTGCCCCGCGAGTCCCGCGTCACTCTGGCACAACTACGATCTGGATACTGTAGCAGGCTCAACTCCTACTTATCCAGAATCAACCCCGACATACCCAACACATGTCCGGCATGTGGAGATTCTCCGCACGACACCAACCACCTATTCACATGCCCTCTCAAACCCACTCATCTAACCCCCCTCTCCCTCTGGTCCAACCCTGTCGAAACTGCACGTTTCCTGGGCCTCCCCCTAGATGAGTTTGACGACAACGACCATGGGTGAATCCGCTCTTTACGGGGCGCGACTAGCCGCTACAACAACAACAACAACAACATAGAGCAGCACCAGCAACAGCAACAACACTGCATCATCCGGCAGGCAGAGTGCGTGTAACTATAGATATTGCTGAGTTGGCTAGCGAGTAGCAGCTAAAATCCAAAGGATGCATTGAAGTTGATGATGAAAGCGAAAACCAGCAAAGCCATTTGTTTGTTGGTTCAACAAGATGTTTGCTCGTTGTGAGCAGCAGCAACAAAAACAACAAGTAGAGAGAGCTTGTACGCCCGGCTAATACCGTGTAGACAAAGGCACAGAGACCGGGCATGGAAGTTGTGAGCTGGAAGCTGGAAGGACATAGGATATTTTTTTGGCTGTTTTTTTGGGATAACAAGCCGACATGCAATGGATGGATGGATGGATGGATGGATGGGCGATCGGCTTAGCTAACAATGCGTTGCACTTTGTTGCTAAAGGTGGTCGCGCGCCGAAGGAGGTGGAACGAGGCAGTGGATGGATAACAATGAGGAAGCTGTAGAGTACGCAGCGAGTACGCAGCGAGTACGCGGTGTACGCACAAATTTATGCTGGCAAAAAAAAAAAAATCGAGGCTACTGCTCGCCACAGCTATGTGCTGTGCTGAATGCCGCTGCAGGGGCACACAAACGACAGGACATGCTGGCAATCAGCAACCGTGCACTTGTACGCACATAGTTAAAAGGATTTTGAAATGCACAATGTACGCATCTCTAAGCACCTGTAAATTTTTAGCGCGGTAGCTGCATGTGTGTGTGTGTGTGCGTGTGTGTGGGCGTGTGTGTTTTCTGCTGTGCATGCCGTGGCGCTTTCCTTTAATTAAAATCGCCATACGCTCGCTTAATTCGCTGTCGAACGAGCTCTAACACTGTGCTAGTGTTCAATACATTTCGCTTGGAAAATTTCAATTCGAATTGGTCGTTCGTTGACCTTAACATTTACATACAAATTATAAATAGGTAGGTATTAGAGATGGGCGCGTGACTCGGGATCCGCGACAGCCAAGGGACTAATTTGAAAATGGTCAGGGACATTTTTGAAGTATGCCTTCTTTAGCCGCATGAGAGTGAACTCTCATTATTACTATTACTACTACTAATTTCTGCTACTCTTTTTACTAATGCTACTACTAATTAGTACGACTATTTTATGCTACTACTATTTTTACTAATTTCTACTACTACTTTTACTAATACTACTATTAATTACTACTACTGTTTGAACTAATGGTACTACTCACTACTACTCATATTTTTACTTATGCTACTACTACTTAATAAGCACTACAATTTTTACATGCACCTCTGCTAACTACTACGATTTTTACTAATGCTGCTGGTACTTAGTACTACTATTTATACTAATCGTACTACTAATCCCTGCTACTATTTTTACAAATGCTGCCACTCATTATTACTACGGCTTTAAACTTACGCTACTACCTCTTACCACTACTATTTTTTAACTACTACTACTACTATTTTAACTAATTCTACTACTTTTTTTAATAATGCTGCTACTAATTACTACTATTGTTTGAATTCATTTACACTACTTTTCTTTACTAATGCTACTACTAATTACTAATACTTTTTTTGACTGACTGTGACTACTACTCCTATATTTAACTCTCCAGTTTTTTTTCGGTGTAGTCTCGTGCAAGTGCTTAGTTTCCTAGTTAGTTGTAATGACGTTAGAAAAAAATAATTACAAATAATATAATTAAAAAGAAAATAGTTATAATTTACTCGTGTAACGTATTGAATTTCTGGAAAAGTTTTATCAAATATAAATATCCGGAAATACATACTTGCCGCCCCTTTAAACAAGTCAAACTAAAAAAAATATTATAAGTTTTTTTTAGTTAAAAAAAATCTTCAGTATTAAAGTTACGAATCCATTTAATTTATATCCACGGCGAAATACACAGAGTTTCTTAAATAAATTATAATATTTCAAACTAATTTGAAATTCCAGTGAGTTGTACTAAAATGATAGATTTCGGGACCCACGGGACTAGAGAGACAAATTTGAAAAACGTGAGGATGGTCAAGTTCGGTACTACAAATTTGAATGTCGGGATTGGGGCCGCGGGTATCTTAAGTAAGTAAAGTATAAATGAAAATTATTCAAAATATTCATATCTACACAAAAATTCAGCGCCACCCATTGGCATGCAATATAGATTTTGATTTTCATTTAAGTCCAGTTATACTTATATAATCAAAGCAGTCCTTTTTGAAACATGTGAAACCGTACAGACGCCAATAGCTTCCAAACTTTTCATTGTTGTGCCAATGATTTTCTCTTTGTAGATATATCGACACTTGTGGCCACCTAGCGGGTTAATTCAATCTTTACACTGTAAGCTCAATGTGAAGTTTGTTTACAAGCAAATGAAAAATACTATCGAAAAAATACAAGAACCAAAGCCATCTGAGAAAAATTATTTACAAAAAAGGACCAAAATGTTAAGCCCTCATTAAGTAATGTCGTTGACCGACTTTAAATCCATTAGCTGATCTCAAACAAGCAAAATTAATCATAGGCTGGCTTTCCAGAGATTAGGAAAATTGTAGATCACTTAAGTTCTTATAAATATCTGGATATTATTCTGAACAAATCCAGTTAATACTTTCAAGATACTTTACGAATTTTCCGAAAGTGCGTTTTCCTCATAGCTAGAAATAAAATAAATTAAAATATGTTTTATGATTTTTCCTAAATCAAAGGAACTCTTGGTTTTTGCGAAAAGTCGTTAAAGATTCACTATATGAATTACATGTTTTCAGAATTGGTCGAACTTCTGTGTTCGAGGAAAAAAATTATTGATGAGTAAGGAAAGTTTCTTCCGCGATCAAATATGTTTGATGCGAAGAATTGCGATCTACCAATTCTTGACTAATTCAATTGGTTTCTAAATTGAAAACATTCAGTGCAATATAATTTTAGTCATAATTATATTTGTTAATTATAAATAAATTTTATGCTAATTATAAGTAAGTCAGAATTTCGTCAAGAAATGCTTCACAAACCAAAGTTGACTAAAAAAAGATTTTTCGAACTTCATCATATAGTATCATCACATCTTTGAAATGAGCAGTGGATATTGATACGGTGGCAAAAATATATTTAATAACTCCATTTCACTTTTAATAAATATGTAATTTAGCTTTTTTTAAATAGATTAAAATCCATAGAAAACGCATATGTTCTATTGAAAATCGCTTTCAGATTGCGATAATAGCCCTGGAATCAGATCTCTGCCTGAGTTCGTGATATCAACGAATTTTAGCAAAAGGGATTCGCCGCTCTGTAAGCAATGGGAAATATGCCTGCCATAAAAAAGTCCCACAAAAATTACCTGTCATGCGAAATCGGCGCAATTTGTGGTCAAGTGTCAAGACACACGCCACAAAATGTGGGAGAAGTTCGGCCAAATATGGAGCTATATGCGCCATATTAATATTATTATTATTATTATTAACTCAGACAGCAATTAAAAAAATTAAATATCTCCAACTCAGTGTCCAAACAAAATTTCTTCAACGCGTTGCATCGTATTAATTAGAGATAACATCATATTCTAGTTGACATCACTTGATGGTATTAGCTGATGTGATGATATGATGTGACGTACTACTTCCAAACTTCATTATTTGATTGAATCAAGGAAAATTCGATATTAACTCTTTAAGTATAGTAAGTGCTTTAAATATCTGTGACCGGTATTTGCCCAAATGTCATTAACTATATAGTTCGGTATCTATAAGATTCTATTGAAATGAAATTACTTTTTTTCTTCCTTTCCGACCGCCCCAATTCCCAAGCTAATATCGCAATTACTAAACAATTTCCATGTCGATCGATTTCCCTAAATTAAAACACATTTGCTCTTCATATCAATTTTATTTCTTAATGTTATTACTTCTACTAAAAAAGGCTACAAACAAAGAAAAATTATTCAACATTAAACCACGCCAGTCTCCCGGCCCTCCTCGCTCGTCTCCTTTCACTGCCCTTCACAGCCATATCTGGTGTCCAGTAAGCAAATGACAAGCACTTCAAAACACTGATGGCCTTCCTCCAAAAACTTATCAGCCAGCTAAAACGTGTCGTTAATTTAGTGTATTGCCGTGTACGATAACGCGCGTCTTGTCCGGCCGAGCCACTGCGACAAAGGCGAACATTGCGCGTTGATAGTGGGCACAAACACACACACCTTTCCATCTTTCCAACTTTCCAGCGTATGGGCTAGCCAAGTGGCCGCCAGTGCCAACAACAACAACAAAATCAAAAGCACAAAATCGAACGTCATTGCCCGGTGTCGGTCGCAATGCTATTAACGCGGCCATTGACTAGTTGGGTCAACCGCGCAAACCCAGCCAGCTTGGCGGCAAGAACGAACGAACGAACGAACGAACGACCGCACTGATGAGATGGCGGCGTGTTAGCAAAAGCAATCGAATGAATGGGTGCCATTTCGAGCCTTACCCTCGGTAATGAGTAAATAGTCATCAGAGGTCCGAGGTTCATTCAATTGATGGGCGGCCTACATGCGCGCGGCAATGCAACAGTCATCAATTTTACATTTTCGGCACAACATGATGGCGCGACAAAACTAACAAAACCAATAAAACTAACAAAATTAACAAAACATACAAATAAAGCAAGCATATAACCCAAAGAACAACATCGCATGAACGTAATTAAAGAAAAAAGCGAAGAGGAATAAATATTTCAAAAGCACCGATAAACCGTCAATGGAAAAGAAAAGGAAATGAGCTGACGACGCGAAACTGGATAGCAATATTATCGCCATTGCGTCGCATTCACATAATGCTCCCCCCGCGTCTGCGCGCATCCGCAACGAGCAATCAGCAATATGCGGTGAGGCAAACAAAAATTATCACCAAATTGAAGCAATCAATTTAAAACAAGAAATTCTCCACTTAATTTCGATAAAAGTACGACTTTGTAGCAGGCGGCAGGCGGCAAGCGAGCGCGCGGCAGTCATCTCTCTACAGCAGTGCAGCGCGGTAAAAAAAAAAAAACCGAACACACAGAAATAGATATGTGGCTATGTATTTGCATTTCGAAAATAAAAAGGTTACTCGATTGACTCTAAGAATGTCAATAAAATGGCCAGCAACGCCAGCGAGAAACAGAAACAGACAGAAGAAAAAACGAAGAAAATTAAGCAACTAATTTCATTTAGGTCAGTATAAAAAAAAAACAAAAAAAAACAGGAAGAACACACACAAAATAATAGAACAAGAATATTAACTTGCAGTGGAGGGAATTAAATGGAAACAAAGGTGCGTTGGTGACAATTTGAGAAACAAAAAATGGTCAGCTAGGCTTCGGCTAACAGAAACGCCAAACGTCGGCAGCTAGCGCTTGCAACTTGCCACAAAGAGCTGGAAACCTTTTTTCTTTTTCTTAGTTCAAGCTCTTCCTTTTTTTAATTTATTTTTTTAATTTTATTTATTTTATTTATTTATTTCATTCTTCAGCATTTAGCTTAAACTATTTTTATTATTTTCCCATTTTGTTTAGATGCTTTGGTTGGTAGTTGATTCACTTTGAGCCGAAATATTCGAAATGCCAGCGGTAAAGGTGCACTTTGGTAAACGTTTCATTTGGGTTGACTATAAAAATTTACTGCCGTAACTGTGTCCAGTATTTTCTTGTGTTCAGATGCAACAGAAAATGTGGGAAGTTTCCGAAGCCGCGGCATAACTGGAATGTGAAGAATATGTTATGTAAAAATTTAACTAAAATTAATTTCATATGTTAATTTGCTTAGCATCTAATGAAATTAGTGTTTGTGAGTGTGTGTGTGTAAAAGGGCTTAAACGAAAGGGTTGTTATTAAAGTCAAAATTACTGTATGTAAAATTTTCATAGCCAAATAATAAATAAATCTATTTAAATTAGGGCACATACTTAGCGAATATGTAGCTTTAGCCATATTTTATTTTCTCACTTTCTTGGGGGCCCAAATTAAATTATTAATATTATAACTAACTGCAATAATAATAATAATATTTTGACTACTATAGCTGGATTCTTAGCTGAGCTGCTGTTGTAATTAGTGGTGTGTGTCTCGATGCTGTAACACAAATAGTGCGATCTGCAATTTTACGACGATTCCGACTGGTAGTTGATTTTTGTGATAGGTTTTTTCATGACAGAAATGCGCTCAGAAGTTGAGAAGTCGAGAAGATTTGCAGCATTGCTTATATCTGATGGATAACACGCACAAGCTATTAGATAACTACAAAAAGTTGAAATCATGTCGCGCCTTATGATGTGATTTCATGCCATGTGATATACTACAAATCATATCATATCATGTGATTTAATATGATGCGATGTGATATCGTATGCACAGAATTGATTTGATGTGACATGAAATCATGGAATGAGTTGTTATGCAATGTAAGCAATGTATTGAGGGAACTCATGTTTTAATTGAAAGTTAATTGACGAACTGGTTGATACAAACAAACGACGCACTATGGATTGCTTTATCCAAACACATGGATGCAATTTTTGTTTAAATTTATTGTCATACAATTTTTTTAAATATTTGGTGTAAACTTCTAGAAAAATACTTCAATCGAATGGTCTACAAAGAAAAAAAGCGTAATGTATATGTTTTAGATGACATATGGAATACAAGGAGCGTTTTCATATTCTTGCGTAACTTTGTCGGCAATTTTGCGCGCCATTGGGTTTTACTGCAAATACCAGGAAAGTCTTCTGAAAAAGGCATGCCTATTTAGTGCTCACTAAATCGCATTTTTAAGTAAGACATTTATCGTAGACTTGTTTCAAAATTGTCTGATTTGACCTTGGTTTAAATTTAAAAACCGGTTTGAAATGTTGCAGTCATATTCACAAGAAATTAACAATAATATATATATCATATACTCTAGGTGTCATTGAATGCAACAAAATAAATTGCTGCATAACTTTAAATCTTTAAAATTTTGTTTTAAAAAATTTAAATGACGATTTTCAACTTTTTGGAAGCCTTTGAGCTACTCTCTGCCCTACCAGAAACATTTTTGAAAGAGTGGAGATTACAATTTTTTTCAATTTATTTAGTAAGTATTAAAGTATAATATTTCCTTCATACGTAAAAATTTCGTGGAAATGAGGAATTATGAATGTTCTGGCCATACGAGGCTCCATTTTCTCCTTAAAAGTCAAATAGGAGTCATTGGGAGTTTAAGAAGGAATACGCCTCGCGCGTATCTTCCGAGAAAAGAAAAGAGCGACGGAGATGCGAAAATGTGAGCACTTTGAAATGCTAGCCGACAGAAAAACCATCGGAAAATACTATCAATAGGTATAGCACTTTACAGAAGGTTTCAAGATCCGGGCATTTTCCTATAAGAAAGAAAACGGCAACCTGATGACCGACATTCAGAAGGAGCACTTCTCCACGCTGCTTAATTGTAGTGGCGCGCAAAACGTAGAAAGTCGTCAATCCGATAAAAAAAAATGAATTCGAAGTCCCGTTATCCGACTTCTACGAAACTCGAACGGCAATAGCGCGTCTAAAGAACAATAAGGCCGCTGGTGCTGACGGACTGCCAGCAGAGCGATACAAGTGTGGCGGGGGAGGCTAGTAAACTGCATGTACCAGATCATTTAGAAAATATGTGGTCGGTCGAACGCATATCTGCTAATTGGAATTTAAGTGTGCTCGGGCCAATCGACAACAAAGGTAATCATGCTATGTGCGCCAACTACCGCGAGATCAGCCTCTTTAACACAAGGTTCTATCGAGCGTATTGCGGATACGAACTGATTGAACTTTATCAGTCCGGCTTTAGACCTGGAAAGTCTATTTTGGACTCGATATTTCCTATATGCCAAATCTTGGAAAATACCCGGGTAATCCGCTTTCGATAGCACGAGAAGAGGTTGCCTATATGCCGCGATGTCTGAATTTGGTATCACAACCATTACGGCTATGTAAAATAACTTTGAGGAACACCACCGACTCAGCCAAAATCGGGATGGCCGTCTCCGAGCCGTTTGACCCATACAAGGTTTCAGAGAGGATTGTTTGAAAGAAAAACGGCTAAATGGAAAAAATAAAAAGGCTCCATAAGGTTAAATCAAAATTTGTTTAAGACTACACGTATAAATCAAAAATTCCAACGATTTTTTCGTATTACGATTTCATAACAATTTTTGTATGGGTTTCGCTTATATTGGTTTTATAAGCTTCAAAAATAATTTATTTTCAAAGTACGATTTATGTATCACATATCTTCGTCATCGGCTAAATTTTAGTATATATTAGATGGGTTCCTCATTTTAAGGAGTTTCCTTTTTCAATTTCGAAAGCTTAACTTTTTGTTATTCTAGTACTGAGAATTGCATTGAACATTTCAACATCAATTATACTCCTTTGTATGAATTTGACAATACGCACAGCGTCAAAAATGCATTCGACTTCTGCATTGCTGAGGGGTACGATTAAAAAAATCAAAAACAAAACTATAAAGAGCGTTTTTATATTCACGAAAATTTACCCAAAACTCTACAGTAGATTATAGGTTTGTTCACTAAAGTAATGGCAACATTGGCTATGGTATGGCGTAGAAGCACGAACGTTGTCAACATCGGATGTGATGGCCCGTGCAGTGTTTGAAGGAAAGATTCCGCAAAGGAGTTTTGAACCTTTATGTCTCTGCGATGGTCACTTGCGTTGGCAGGAGCAGGTGGAACAGGACTTGGCTTCCAATTGGCATCAGCTAGCATGGAGAAGGAACGACTGCTAAGTAATATAATGATTGTCGAATACCCTCACTTTTGCGGTTATTAAAATGCCGAAAAAGTATTTGTAAAAAAAAACAAAAACAAATACAAAAATTTAAAATAAATGCCATAAATGCCCAACTAAAATCTGAAAGATAATTATAATTAGAAGAGCGGCGTTTAAAACGAAAAATCCACGTCTATTCGACGATGATTTCCTAAGAGTCTGGAGACTCATCTTCTTCTGGGAAATCGATCGCAAAGTGAACAAGTTCGCCAAGGAGCAATGCAAAAAAAACTCAAGGAAATTCGTAAAACCAAAAAAAAAAACAACACAAAAATAAAAGCAGTAATGTTTATTTAAAAAACAAACAAAATGTCTACTTCATAGAGCTTCGCGTCCGCATATAGGAGATTTTTGTGATAAATATCGAACTTTTAGTATCTGTGTGCGTTTATCGGAAAGTCCGCATCCAAAAATTTCTCATTCCTTACAAAATTCCTATCGTCTTCCTTCTAGTCTGTTGGGGTTCCCTCGATATGACTGTGGTAGCCGCGAAGTTGGAAAGGGCGCAAAAATCGGATCTCATTGGAATCAATGACGTCCTTCGGACACAACCTACGCAAATGCTACACGTCATGTTGAATAAAACTCCAGCAGATACAGCAGAGGAAAAATTCTGCCAGTCTTTGTCGCCTTCAAGCTGCGCAAAACTGAACACAAATTCTACTCGGAGTAAGGTAATTGGCGGATTTTACAAGGTTCGACTTCATCCCGGCCACAACGTACCATTGCGTGGCCACCATGGCTCCGCTGGCCTGCTACTAGAACTTCTAGGATCGGAGAAGGTCTCGGAAGCTTTCACGGTTACCCAAGCCACAACTCTCTTTGATTATGGTGGTACTGAAAGGGCATCAGCACTAACCCATGCTGCGGTAGCTGTTTTCCTGCCGTCGCGAGACTAAGACTTAAGTATCTGGGATCGCATCTTATCCACTCTCCGGCAGACATATCGAGAGTAGGGATTAGCCAGCTCCGTAACTTCATTGTAGTGGGTATGTGTGCGCTCCCTAGGAGCAGTCACATTAACCTAACCTAATCTAACTCGAAGCAGTCCGCTCATGAGAGATGCCGCATGCTTATCGGACTTGTATTTGCAAAAATGTGCAACTCTAATGGCTCGCACGATTCGACAGAAGCTCATTATGCTTGCCACAGAATAATAGAATGATAAATAATTTTCAAACATGGCAATGCCTTACAAAAAAAACTCCATATAATAAGTTTTAGAACCAATCAGAAGACAGATTTATTTATTTATTTATTTATTGTAGTCTATTGTTTTACAAAACATTACAGACTAATATAGTACAAATCAAACTTAAAACTATCATTAATAATAATTAAAAATATTTAAAAAAAAGAGTTCAAAAGATTTAAAAAAACTGTCCTCGAGACTGAAAAATCTATGACCATTGGATTATTGATGGTGTTCAATTCTCGAATGGCCCGAAAAATCGGGGCGTTGCTGGCGTATTGCGTTCGGACTGTACCACCAGAAAAAGGGTGAAAACTTCGGAGAGATCGCCTTGGGATATTAAAATTTATTAAAGCTAACAAATAAGGGCAATCAATTAAACTGTTGATGATGTTGTACATGAAGGATAGGCATAGTACCGATCTACGATTTTCTAGCGACTTAAGGTTTAAGAGCATGAGGCGAGAAGAGTTTAAATGCCATCACGACAAACACTAGTCTCGTAAATTTGACTGCACTTTTTCTTACATTTTATTTCACTTCAAATATAAACCCATTATGAATCCGAAATTGAAATCATAAAATCCATATATCCTGTCAACGGTTACCTTATCGCTAACTTTTACTGATAAGCCAAACTCTGGGTTTAAGTTGGTACCTAGCTAGTTAAATACAAATCTATTTATTCTACTCAAATACGAGTATCTTCGTACATTCGACATGTCGCCGTTTAGCGACAAAACTGATGTCGTAACAAGCGTACAACGATGCTGATTATTTACACGCGGCGGCTTTCCAGCGCAGCAGCATCAGTACCTGCTTAGCAAAGACAAAGAAAAAAATAATACAACTACCCAAAGTGCAACAACAACAACACAAGCATATGCAACAAACAATGATCACGTGCGTGCGGTCCATAAGCAAAACCGAAAACAAAAAAATAAAAACAAAAACATTGTCCAAATGACAAAAAAAACATCAACAACCCAATATTATCGAAAAAAGGTAAACCAAAACCAATAAAAAATGCCAACCCACAGACATCAGCAGCAGTTAATCTGCAATAAAATTGGCTGTCATTGCTTTTCACAGACAACAACAATAACTACAGCCAGTAGTTTTAGCTATCAGATAGACACTTTTTTTATATGGTCCTTTTTTGTCCTTCTGGCCAAATATTTTATTACCTTTACTTTGATAGTTGCGGAATAGTTTGGAATAGACCATTGCATGTGTGTATGTGGGGTCTGTGTGTGTGTATTTGTATCGAATTGACTTTTCATCTACACTTGCCGCTTGAGGATCATGTAGACACAGGTGCGTTAAATACCCAAAACTGCTGACGCCTACCAACACAAAAAGGACATGCGACGCGCAATGGCAACCCAAAAAAAAGACTGCTGACAATACCAAAAAGTACATCATATCATACGCTAGCTACGCGAAGAGCAAACAAATGAAACTAAATTTTTGAAGGACAATTATTATCTAAGTCTGCGAAACTCAACCTGCAACAATTCAATTCCGTTGTCCTTTGTGTTGTGCCACGTTTGATGGTTGCTTTGTTTGTTTTGAAGTTGAAATTGTTGTTTGATTGGTTTAAACTAATCATTGCTTCGCTTTGTGACCATGAATTGAGGTAATAATATACAATATAAGAATAATAATAATATAGTAGTTTGGTGCATGAGTGAACGTTGGGGTCTTTAATGTGGTCATAGGAGTGGTGTGGACGTGGTGTGGACGTGGTGGGCACGTGGTGTAGGCGTTTTGTGGTATACGCCCATCGGGAGAGAGAGGCGCATTGTGGAACAATTAAAAGGTTAGCTGAAACTTTATCAATGAAATTTAATATAATGAAAGTTATGGTACACAACAGAATATGTATGCATGTATGAACAAAGTCAAATTATTATCTAGTAGTTCATTTAGAACGGAACTAGAATCTTTAGGCAGGTGTGTTGCAGTTTCAAATAAGTTATAGGTTTGAATAAAGCAATATATTTATATTTTTAATCAGCTAATATACTAACCAAAGAGACGGACGAACGGAAAAAAAATTGACATAACATTTGTGAAAATAGTAGTTGAAATTAGTAGTAGCATTGGTAAAAAAGTGGTAGTAATTAATAGTAACATTAGCAAAAGTAGTAGTAGTATTTGGAACAAATAGGAGTAGTAATTAGTATTAGCATTACTAAAAATGGTAGTAATAATAATTAGTTTTTAAAAATAGTAGTGGCATTAGTAAAAATAAAATTGGTAATTATTAGTAGTACTTAGTAATATGTAGCACAAGTAAAAGTTGTAGTACTTATAATTGGTAGCATTAGTAATAATAGTAGTAGCGATTAGTACCATTAGTACACAAAGTGGTTAAAACTGTCATTAGCATTATTAAAAATAGTAGTAGTAACTGGAAAAAATAGTAGTATTAATTAGTATTAGAATTAGTAAAAATAATAGCAGTTATCAATAGTAGGAAGGAATAGTTGGTAAAAATAGTAGTAGCAATTCGTAGTAGCATTAGTAAAACTATTAGTGGTAATTAGTAGTTTAAGAAAATTTAGCACGTAAGAGCGCAAAAATCGTTTAGAAAATGTAAACGTTTGAACAATTAAAATAAAAGCAGTCAATTTAGATTTTCGCTACAATCACTTCTTCAGTTGAAAATCTGAAAATCTAAAATTTAATTTCACGGTGCAACAGCCAGAATGCACACTTGATAAAATATCACACCTTTTCCCATCACTACAAGATTTTCAGATGCAGAGTGCTAAAGGGTTTTCATATGTTTGCCCCAACATAGGTTTCTCTGTAAAAACATCCTCCTCCATAAAATGGTTCTCGCGGATTTCAACCGCAAACGTCCACTCCGGCGGAAATCTACGATTTCGCACTGTATCGAATTTGCAAAAGGAATTGGAATCAATAAACCTCGCTTACGTTCGCAAAGTAGTTTAACACTCTGGTCAGTTCAAAAATCAAGCTTTATTCTGTACCTAGGAAAATATAAGAGAGAAAATACTTGCCAAAGTATCTACCAACAACTCTTCACCCAACATACATCACTTTTTTTGCCTGAATGGAACTTTATCTTTACTGATGGATCAAAGTCAGAAAATCATACCGCCTTTGCTGCAGTCCAAACTTCCGGCGATATTGTTACTTCAGGCCTATTACCAACATTTTCGTCCATCTACACAGCTGAGGCCGTTGCGATCTGGGAAGCAATTAAATTCGCTCTTAATAAAACCACCAAAACCATTATCTGCACCGACAGTATGGCGACGATATCATCAGTAGTAAACACAAATAACAAAAATTATATTATAACTTCAATACGTAACAAGTTGATTGAAAATCCTAACCGCCTAAAAATAATGTGGGTACCCGGCCATTGTGGCATACGAGGTAACGTATTAGCAGATCAACGAGCGAAGTCCGCCGGAAAAGAGCCGTTATTAACGTTTCAGTACCTGGTTGAGAGAGATTGGTTAAATTTCGTCTCCTCACTCCAAAAAGAAAGAAAGGACATTGAATGGAAGTCCATTAAACACCATTATACTGAAGTCAACACACACAGAACAAAACCCGCTTATCCATCCACTGGTAACTGCAACGATATCAAAGTATTCACGCGACTCCGATTAGGACATTCCATCGCCACACACTCGTTTCGGCTAACGGGCCTCAACACACCCTCCTGCCAACACTGCGGAGTGTCACCTTTAACAACTACACACATACTAAGAGGTTGCCCTTATTTTGCTTCAATTAGACATAAGATATTCAAAAAAGAAAACATATACAAGGTGGCGCAAAAGTAATTCTCCTATCAGAAAATGCTATAAATTTTGCGATTGGCCCCTAATATCAGCCTCAGACTCTTGCAGCTCTTAAAGAGAATATCTGTCAAGAATGTGAGGACCTATCGCCGGAAGTTTTTGCCAAAGTGATGGAAAATGCCATAAAAAGGGCTCAAATGACAATCAACTGTGGCGGCGACCATTTACATGACATCATATTCTCGACTTGATGTCAAAAAAATTAAAAGACCAAATAAAAATAATCCACAAGAAGAGTCAAAGTTTTTCATTTTTTTTTTTTAAATTACAGCCAAAAAACATCGGAAGGTTACTTTTGCGCCACCTTGTTCGATGTATTAAAAATTACTTCTTTGGAAAATATCCGAAAAATTGCAACATATGTACCTAAAACTAGCAAACCTAAGACAATCAATTTAGATGGATGTATTGCCAACATTCGTGCAACTCAAAGTAACGAAATCACTACCCACAAATCATGAACAAAATGTAATTTCACTTTATTTCTTTTATATTTTAACAATTTAAAGGAAAAATGCAATTAATTTTTTTCTTTTTTAACCAGCGAGCCGAAGGCCCTGGCAGCCAGTGTTCCTTTTTTTTAGTGCAATGACAATTGTATTGTTGTTTCACGTTTAATAAATAAATAACATAGGTTGACATTTTGCAATTTTTTCCAACACTGTTTTACGAATCGCTGGTCCGCTAGTAAAATAACAGCAAAAAAATATTGAAAACATGGGTTCTGGAAAACGTGTCTTTGGAAGAATAAACGAACGTTATTTTCGCGTTCAGGGTTCCAAAATTAGAATAAAAAAGTATTTTTAAAATAAAGTATTTTTTTTTTAGATTTAAACTAGTGTTATGTAACAGTACAGAACATTTTTTTATTCAAAAATATTTTTGAAGTATATTTTCCTTTAAATTATAATTAAAATTAAATAATGAAAAATAAATAGGAATTCGATAAGGGACTTAAATAAGCAAACCACATTTAAAACAAAATATTTCACTTAGAATGTTTAGAACACCAAACCATAATTTCGTTCGAACACTACCACGCTCACGGGTAGTGAGCGATGTACGAGTAACATTTAATAAATAAGGCCAAAAAATAATATATGACCTGTTTGAAAAGTCAAATTTATTAAAAATACACCCAAGTTATATGAAATATTAAAATATGTATGCAAGATTTGTTTCATCGGACTTAGTTTATAGGTATACTTTGAAGAGGATTGCCACTTTAAGTCAAATTTAATATAATAAAAAGTGAGTTTCAATCGGCACGTTTCGGCTAGGATAAGGTTCATACTCATATTTCATAGAGGGTTGCCACCAGTTTAAGAAGTCAAATTTAATACAAATATACACAATTATATAAATTATAGTAAATGCTAAATTTTGCCAAACGGTTCATCCCGGGAGTAGGGTTTATAGCTAACTTTTATAGGAGCTGACACCTGTTTGAAAAGCCGAAATTAATAAAGTTATACATAAGTTATACTTGAGGGAATTCGAAATGCCTTTAATGTATACACATGCAAAAAATGCCCAAAATAAAGGCAGGAGAACTCTCTGGCGGTGAAGCCGAATATTTTTAAAATCCATATTTACAGTTAAGTTTAGTTCAAATACAAAACACGTATTCGCCATATAGGTAAATATCAGAAACATAACAACCACTATTAGCGAAAAGAGTAAAAGTTAATTAATAATTGTTAAAGTAAGATATAAATTTGTCGGTAAATTTTTAACCATTATTCAAAGACTTATATTTTAAAAATCTTTTCATAATGGTTATGAGCCAGATAAATATTTTTAAGTCTTCAAAGACTTATATTATAAAAATCTTTTCATAATAGTTCTGAGCCAGATAAATATTTTTAAGTCTTCAAAGACTTATATTATAAAAATCTTTTCATAATAGTTATGAGCCAGATAAATATTTTTAAGTCTTCAAAGACTTATATTATAAAAATCTTTTCATAATAGTTATGAACCAAATAAATATTTTTAAGTCTTCAAAGACTTATATTATAAAAATCTTTTCATAATAGTTATGAACCAAATAAATATTTTTAAGTCTTCAAAGACTTATATTATAAAAATCTTTTCATAATAGTTATGAGCCAGATAAATATTTTTAAGTCTTCAAAGTCTTATAGATATTATAAAAATCTTTTCATAATAGTTATGAGCCAGATAAATATTTTTAAGTCTTCAAAGACTTTTATTTTGAAATTTATATAATAAAAGTCTTCTCATAATAATTAGTAGCATGAAATTTTTTTAAGTCTTGAAGGACGGAACCATTTTGGGATCAATTCGGCACTAATTCGGAACTAATGCGAAATAATTTTGCAATCAGTTCGGGATCACTTCTGGACTAGTTCGGTGCTATTTTGGACTCCGAAATGGTACCGTCTTTCAAAACTTTAAAAAGGTTGTCTTAGTCATAATTATCATGCAAAGACTTTTATAATATAAGTCTCAAAATAAAACACTTTTAAAGACGTCAAAAAAAAATGTTTTCACAGATAATTATTATGGAAATAATTTTATAATATATGTTTGAAAAGAATACATAAATATCGAGAACTTGAAAAATTTGTCTGACTCATATTTATTATATTACGCTTATCAAAATTAGAACGACTTTTTAAAACTCAACTGTACAATATTTTTATACGGGGTCTCTGGTAAATGTAAATTTAATATATGTATGGCCCGATTTGATTTAAATTCAGAACATATATTAGCCACATAACTCGTAATTATTTGAATTATTTGAAAATTGGATCGCTAGGTTTCGCTGAAGTCAAGATATTTCTAAAATTTGTATTTACACGTTGGAACCATAGATAGGTATTTTTTTGTTTAAAAATTTAATATATACGTGGAACCGACATATAATCGCATTCTCTTAATTTGGAGGGTAAAGTGAGGCGCGCACCGGGCCAACTAGTACAATATAATATCCCAAAATATTGCAAAAAAACTAAACCAGCTTTTGTAAATTTCCTAAACACAATCTCTTAATTTTAAATATTTTTTATTATTATCTTATTGTAACTTAACTTTTTAAATATCATATAAATATAAGTGTATGTGCACTTTTTTTTAATTGATTTTCAAATTGCAATCCAAACTCATCAAGTTCGACACATTATTGCCACAGGAAGTCGTCGCCGCCGATGAGATGCCAAGCTTTATTAACATCTACAAAACAAAATATTCTCACGATGCCAACTCGCAGCCTCATTTGGTATTGTTGTTGTCGATATTGTTTTAACTACATTTGTATGTATGTATAATTCTAGTAACAATTTGATGGATCATTTCGAATGTTGAAATGCCTAACAACTTCAACAACAGGCAAACCTATAAATTCGTACAGAAGAGAGCGAGAGAAAGAGCAATTGAAATAAATAATCGATAAAACCAAATATGGTAATGAAAATTGCACTATCATGGCTAGACGTACATAGAAGTATTGCACACACATACATACACACACATCTGCAAAAAAAAAACTACATAAATATATAAGTATAAGTATGAAGATCGGCAGCTATGCGAAAGAGCAATCAATACAAACGTAGATAAATGTTGCATATGAAGATTTTTGTATGTGCATACCTATGCTTCTATGTGTGTGTGTGTGTGTGTGTGTGTGTGTGCGTGCATTTATAGGCGCTGTAATGTAAATGAACATTTGAATTGGTAGGCCCGTACAGGTGAACCATGGAAATTCACAAGCGATCTGGCATCATTAATCATTGGCCTGTTAAGCGATAAACAACAAAAATTAAAAAAACAAAAAAAAAACACAACCGATATTTAGACTAGAAAAACAAACAAGCAGTCGCGTGTGCATGAGAGAAAAGTGTTGCAGTATTGTTTAAAATATAAGCAGATTTGGAATGGAATGAGAATCATAGAAACATATCTACTTTATTTATTTATTCACCTGCCAAAAACTTAAGAAATATTTAACTATTTAATAAGTAAATTAATTTTTATGAGTATAAGATTTCCAAAAAAATCTGAAAACTGCACTACTTTCTTCGAATTAATTTACTTTTTTTGTTAAAATTTTTGCTTGGCATTTTTTTTAATACTTTTGAACATTGAGCGCATCTTGGGTATAAAGGACTTTTTAATGCTCGAAATCCTTGATAATTTTATGCAAGTAAAGTCCAGGTTGTGAAAGTTTATATAGTCTATTCAGTTATTACATACATAAGGCATTCGGTCTCCGTTTGCGTTTGGCATAACCGATTTTTTTAATAATTATTATTTTTTAATTTTTTAACTTTTTTGTTCAATTATTCTCGGAGATCGATTTTGAAAAACAACGTTCCTTGTTTTTAAATGTTCATAGCTTTCCAATTGGGATCGTTTTTTGGAATTCTTGTTTTGCAAAATTTTTTCGCACTATAAAATTGAAAAAAAATAAAATAAAATTTAATTTAAACCCATATACCAATATCATTTATTTGAACATAAACGAGTGTTTTATTATCGGACTAGGCTCAAAAGTTGCGGAATGAATGATAGTTTTTTAGAAAAAAAAATCTCAAGCATATTAATCGGTACGTGTTTTTGGAAATCAGCATTTAATATAAAACTTTTAATTAAAACAAGAATTACAAAAAAAGAAATAATTGAAATCAGTAAATTTTTCGCAAAATTATGAACATTTAGATACAAAGCGAACATTGTTTTTTCAAAAATCGACATCTCGAAAACGGCTAAACAAAAAAAAAATCAAAAATCAGCTAGGGCTCTCCCAAGTGGTACTATGACATAAAAATACGAAAAAATCAGAAACGCAAAAGCCAAATGGTGTCCGTCCGATTTGGCGCGGAATGTTCCATATATGCTTTGAAAAATTTAATTTAAATGTGTATATATTTAAACAGATATTCAAATATATAGACATAGAGTATTATTTGTTGATATATCTGCGGAAGTGGATATCTGACAATAATAAATCGAACTAAAGTAAAATTTTTTCTAATCCCACCTACAACATCTCTAATATCATCAATATTCTATTTTATTCTAGCGCCATCTAGCGGACCAATCTTTCGTAAAAGTGCATCTTATCCCATCCACATTATAGGTTTCAAATTTCAGCGCGTCCATTTTCCATAAAAGTATTTCTTAATGCATCAGCACATTTATTTAGTCAATGAAACAATTTCTTACAGACTATTGATAAAAAGCATTAAATCACCCATAAAATTAACATTAAAAAATAGTGTTTAAAATATTTATAAAAGATTGCTTCGACAACGTGAAGTCGATTGCTACATTTTCAGACAATTCATTGAGTTCACGCGTAGATCTGGCTAAAGGTGCATTTATAGCAAGCTGAGTTTTAACATTTGCCCAATAGAAAGGGTGAGAAATGCGAAGAGTGCGTTTAGGAACATTAAAACTAATCCTCTCCAAAAGATAGGGGCAATCAATTAATCCTTGAATAACGTTAAATGTAAAGGTCAATGACAAAACGGATCTACGACTTTCCAACGGCTCTAGGTTTATCAACATCAGACGGGATGTGTACGATGGCACTGGGCGTGTAAAGTTCAGGGACTTTAGAGCAAACTTGAGGAAAGTTTTTTGTATACGTTCAATTCTCCCCGTAGAGAGCTGACTATAGGGCCTCCAAACAAACACAACATACTCGAGACGAGACCGAACAAAACTAGTAAATAACTTTAGGCACCAAGAGTGGAGAGCATTAATGTCTCGTTGCAGTTTAGTTTCATCGGAGGAATCTTTGATCGCTGCAAATAATTTAAGGTCATCAGCATAAAGTAAAAAATTTGCAAAGGTGAAACATTTACTTATGTCATTATAAAAATAACAAAAAGCAGTGGACCTAGAATGCTTCTTTGCGGAACCCCTGAAAAAGCTAAGAATGGGTCAGAAAGCTCATTATCTACTGTAACAAAGCAGCGTCTATTGGACAGGTAGGAAGTGATTCAGTCCAAAAAACAGGAATTAAATTATTAAATCTTTGTAATATCATCAGTATTTATCAATAAAAATACGGAATTTCTGATTAACTTGATTCAAGCGCCACCTAGCGGATCAATTTTGCCTCAAAATATTTCTCGCCGCAATCCCTTTATATGTTTATGGTTTTATTAATATCGAATCATAAATTCAGGTTTTCTCAATAACTCGCCTCTTGCGCCACCTATCACATTTATTTTTCATAACACAATTTTTTATTACCCCAGCACCATACTTTCTTAATATCAATATATGACTATAAATACGAATTTTCTGAATATTTCGACTCATGCGCCGCCGAACGGTTTGAAATAAAGTCTATATCCATGCCACGGATCTAATAAATATACTGTTAAAACTTGGCAGAAATAAGTACAGCGGTTTCTGAGCCAAGTTGTAACAAAGAAAATGTCTACATTTGTATGAAAGTTTCTAATTTCATCAAAATCGGTTTATGAATACAGATTTTCTGAATGTCTCGCCTCTAGCGCCACCTGGCGTATTTGTTTTTCATAAAAGGTTTTTTTATTTCACAAGCCCCATTATGTTCTAATATCAACATTATCGGACCATAAATACTGATTTCCAAAATATCTCGACTTATGCGACACCTAACGGGCGAAACTATAGCCTATAACCGTGCCACCGAGCTAAGGAATATACTGCCCAAATTTGATACAAATTTGTTAATGGGGTTTTGACTCAAGATGTAACAAAGAAAACGTTTCCATTTTGTTATACAGTATTGTGCATTTCACAAGCAACAAAATTGCTTATACCATAAAATAAACCATACATATATAAAAAATTCGAAAGTGTTATAAAATTTTTTGTAAATTTCATAGATTTTTTTAGAAATTCTGAAAAACTGTGAAATTTTTATTTACAATAAAAATAAATAAATAAACATAGGTATAGGCGTTTAAGAAATGAAATTTTTAAATAATTTTATTTTGCCTATGCAATTATTTTGCTCATCAGCATACCATTTATTTCTTTTTTTTCATTTAAACGCCATGAATTACGCGCAGAAATGATATTCATTCAGAATTTTTTTTAGTGCTAAAGAAAGATTGATGATCGGCAAGGAACAGGCTCATTGCATTTTGCATTTCTTGTTGTGAAGTTGTTATCGTTTTTGTAGAGGCGTGGCTACAGGTGTTGTGGTGTTGAATGTTGGTATGTTTGTGTTGTATATCTCTGACCGCAAATTAAAAAGAAAAAAACAAAACTTAAACGAATGGACTCGATAAACCTCTGGCGATGAATTGCAAGAAAAGTTCTCTTTTTTATAAATACAGAGTAAATAACATTTTTCATTCTTTCTATTTTAATATGAAGTTAATTTTTAGATTTAATTGGCAGCCTAGAATTGCATTTTTGTTTTGAAAAATTATCCATTGTTCTCATTTCACTCTCCACGATTTGAGAGGAAATAGGCAACTAAACGGCGGAGCTCATCGACTCAGCGACCAATGCCAATGATAAATCAAGAGAAAAAGATGGCCTGATTCCGAGAATCCTTATCATCGTGGAACTTTTGAAAAATCTACTTATTTTTGCACAAAGTGGGAAGACAATGCCAATGCTCTGGTGTATTAAACTGATCAGGACAACGAGCTGACTTGATTTAGTCATGCACGTCGTCTGTTTGAACGCAAGTGAGTCCCTCAGTTTTGGATATGTCTGTCAAAAATTTGTTAGATGGTTATATTTTATAAAATTAAATATTAATCATTTGCTCGAACCGACAAGAGCAGATCATATGCGATATAACTGAAATGCAACTTCACTTAGTGAACATTTGCTGCCCACATTTTCTGTTGATAAAAATTGCTTCAAAATATCAGTCTGTTCTGTACTGTAGGTTATCTTAATATCGATAGTTAAAATCATTTGTAAAGTAAAAATGATGTTGGACTAATACTTTGACAGTAGTACCAGTAATAATACAGTGTAAAATTGTAAAATCTCGAATATTAAAAATATAAGTTTTGTATTGCCATTTTTACAAATATTTTTTTGTTATGAACTAAAATGGAGGTGGTAATATTGTATATGTTTTAATAAATATAATAGAAGTCTGAAATCTGTCAAAATTTATTTATTTTATATTATTTTAGACCTTGAAAATGTTCGGATTCGATTGCGGTGTGGTTTCGATCAAAGTTGGTAGAAGTCCGGTTCGGCTTTGAAATCGATATTGGATCGCCAACCAATTAGTAGTAATTAAATATCAAGATCGGGCGATTATATTTAATAGCTCCCATATAGGGATTACGGGGAAGTGCTGTGAATTTATAACCTCTCCCTCTCAAGACAACCTCACCCTCTACCCGTACGGCCTTAGTGATCCCTGTTTTTGCTAACGAGGCTCCATCGATTGGGTAACGGTCCGAAGAGACGTTAGAATAGTTGAAAAGGGGAAACGATGTTGGATATGATAAGGGGGTGACCTCGGGCGCGGCACCGTGCACGGGATAATTATTTTCCAGTAGTGTGCCGTGCTGGGGCTACTGCCGGATTTGAAAAGTAACTAGTGGCGTTGAGGTGAGGGACCAAGCGATAATACCAGAACTGAACTGACTTTACTTTCGCTGTTTTTTTTTATATTAGAATCTGATTAGATCCAATTGGTTTCTGGGTGGTGAATTGAACGAAAGTTCTTGCCAGAGGAAACGAAACGCCATGCAACTTCTTTGCAATCTACGCTCTCTGGTGGTAGTATTAGCTCTTGCCAAACAAGGAGATCCCTGGTTGAGAGCTGTCTCGGGGCAGCCGCGGGATTTTAAAGGAGATTGAAACGGAGCTGAACTAACGCCGGAAAGCGATTTATTTTTGAGATGTGAAAAGAAGGTTGGCAAGAGGAGTCGGAAGAAGACGCATTAAATGAGAAATAAGAAGATGCATAGATGATGGATGAAGGATGTTTTGAAAGCGATCAACCCAAAGCAGTGTGCGAGCTCGGCTGGTGGTAGTTTCGACCGCAGAGTCTGACCGGGGCGCTGTGCTGGGCGGTGAGACCCTAGATGCAATCTAACCATGGGTTTGAATACTCTTAGGCTCCTATTCACCGCTTTTGGTAAGCTGATCTCTGGTTGGGCTCTGGATTTTAACGGCTACCAGTTCGTATGCGGAATGGGAGCTCAACTGGAAGTTGTCATAATTTAAAACTCCTTAATTCTATTGTTTTTATATAAAAAAAATAAAATAGTTTTGTGCCAAAAACGCAGTAAAATATCAAAGATAATTTTTTTAATTATCAAAATTATGAAGTTCTATTGCCTTTTTTATTTAATATACACATTTTTACCATCACTAGTTGAGGCTGAGTGAACATCACTATATTTAAGTTGAAATCCTATTACACTCAATACTTCACTACTGAAAAAAAGAGGAAAAAACTTACCTTACCCCTGGATTTTTTTTGTCATAATATAAAAATGAATTATTATAATAATAAGTTGGCACTTACGTCATATATATCGATGTTTGGTCGAACTTCTCTTACAATTTGTGCCGAGTGTGTTGAACTCTTACCAAAAATATGGCATAGAATGGCAAATGGGTTTTGTGAGAAGTTGTTTTGTCATGGCAGAAATACACTCGGAAGTTTGCCACTGTCTGCCGAGGGGCGAAAGATATTAGGAAAAACGTTTGATGTCACTTGCCCCGGTCGAGATTTGAACACGGGAATTAACGAATAGTGCGCGCACACACTACCTACTCGGCTACAACGGACGGCTATTAAAATTAAAGGAGCTTAAATTTACTACACTCTCCTGGAGTAGAATTACGTGCTCAGTGAATATTTGGTATTACACGATAAGTGAACGTATCGCTTATATCGTAATTTGGTATTATGAGTTCAGTGAATGTACCTCACTTGGTGGAAATGTCAAAAAATTGTATACGATAGCAAGGCGCTTTTGGTATTCTAACAATTTCTGCTTTTTGCTGTGAAATTATTAATAAAAGTTGGCTTAATTGGATTTTAAAAGTAAGTTTTAATGCATATTTATAAATTATATTATTAATGCATATGTATATATATATATATATGTATATATACATTATAAAATACGTGTAAAATTGTAAATGAAAAAACTTTAACTTTCATTTAAAGACACATGAAATTAAACATATCATAGAAACCAAAGTAAAACAAGTAACTAAAAAGTGATGAATTAAACGAAAATATATATGTTTCTTATAAACAAACTCTTTTTTTTTAATATCCTAGGACATACTTCCACGAACTTAACCAGCAGCAGAAAATCGTCATGGGCGAAGGACCATTTTCATTTGGCAAAAGCAATGCTGCCAAATTGTGTGCAAGGCAAAGCAACTGCTCTTAGACTTTCCACCAAATAAAATAATAGCTCGGCATCTAATGCATTTTGCAAACATTAAAACGATATTTTTTTGTGAGAATTTCTATTACAATTATTTTAAAATCGTATCTCATAATTCCAATATTATCGTACATACGATCAGTCACGTAAACAACTGTTATCTGATTGCCGTTTCGTTCACTGAATATGTAATTCGACACCTGCTCTCAGATATTTCTAAAGATTAATTTGAAATTAACTTGCGACCTACAATTCATGCTCTAAGTCACTATCTGTGTTAAATCTTTAAATATTACTCCCCTTCTACCAGCTATTTTCGGCAAACATCTTAGCTCTATATCTTAATAAAGCTAGGTAATTAACACTTGGCACCCATTAACTTATTTATCTTCATATACATTTAACATAAGTAGGCAAATAACGCGAGCGTATTCAACAATAACAATTCGCATGCAGATATCCTTACCATAATTATAAATATTTCTAAGCAAACACATATCCTTACAAGCCTAATAAATCCATTAGGATTTTATCACATTTGCTTTTGTAAGCCTTTTTTGCGCTTGTTTTCTGTTTTTTTTTTTACTTTCGTTTTGTTCAAACATTGCGTTTGCGCTTTGACTCCCAGCTCAAGCACATTAGGAATTTGAATGTTCAACATAAACTGGTAATTAGCCAAATAATATAAACGCCAAAAGAAAAACTTGAATTAATGAAAATATGTTTCTGCGTATGCATAATTGCACTCACACACACACACACACATAAAGGCACACACGCATTCATTAACATGCTCGTACTCTTAAGCGCAAATGCGTGAAATTGTTAGAGCAAGCGGGTGAGTTATTTTATGAGTTCGTTAAACGAGCAATGCCAACACGTATACGCAATGGTGTGCGATATTCGAGAAAACGGTAAGTATTGTCAAATGTGCACACCGTGCACAGTGTGTTTCACAAAGCAGCTTCACCGGTGGGATTTTAAAGAAAAAGAGTGTGAAGGATGCCACGCTGTATTTTTATTTTTTCCAATAAATAGGGCGCGCTGTCTCTCCATTCCTGTCTATAATTGTTTGGCATCGTCTTGAAGAACTTTCGCTTAGTTTTCTCTCATATCCTGGATTCAAACCCCTCAAAACTTTTTTTAGCGTTCCAGCATGTTATTTTCTAGTAAATATTTTCCCCTCCGAGTCTTCGAATTAGAACCCACACATTTCGAATTGGTTTTGTATCTCCACTTCGTGAAGGTCATATCAATCAATTTAGCTTTGTATGCCTTTTTCTGTTTTCCAAAACGTCTTCTTGAAGCACCCAATCATTTGTTTTCAGTTCACAAAGTTTTGCCGCAGATTTAAGCAACATTTTTCATACAGTTTGTTCAGAGATTTTGTTTAAAGCCCTTTACAAATTTAGTGCCTTTACCAACCGAAGCTTCGTGTCGGAAAAACAGAAGATAAAAAACAAACAAAGCTGATTAATCCGAAAATATCTCTTTGCTCCTATCATCAGGAGGTGCGCGTAGAAAAATATTTTGGAGCGGGTTTTACGCTAATTTTACTCAAAAAAAGGTAATTTAATTTCCACAGAGTAATTCTGTTTTGAGATTTTTGTAGGGGTGTGAACCGCAAAACCCTCGACTTTGGTGTGCCAATACCCATCACAGTCCAAGTTCATTTCAAAAGGCATTTTTGAAACGCTTTCCGATTTCCGATGTCACACTCCTTCAATATTCCTCTGATTGTACAAAAAGAGTCGCAGGATTTTCGAAGGTAAAATTTCCTTACCGGCGTGAGAATCATTTAAAATCGACACTATTTGCGGACTAGATATATTACTTCTACTATTTGCACTAATGCTACTGCTTTTTACTACTACTATTTTTACTAATTTCTACTACAATTTTTACTAATTGCAACTACTATTTTTGCTAATGCAACTAATAACTAATATTTGTTTACTAATTTCTACTACTATTTTTTTATACTACTATTTGTAATACTATTTTTGCTAGTGCTACTACTAATTGCTACTATTATTTTTTACTAATTTTCACTATTCTTTGTACTTATTTCTACTACTATTTTTACTTATTCCTACTTACGCTACAACTTATTACTACTACTATTTTTTCTAATTGATAATACTTCTTTTGCTAATGGTTTTATGAATTCTTACTACTGTTTTTACTAATTTTTTTTACTACTTTTACTAATGCTATAGCTATTTTTACACTAATGCTACTACTTGCTACTCTGCTATTTCACTAATTTCTACTACTATTTTTACTAATGCTGCTAATTGCTAATATTTTTGTACTAATTCCTACTACTATTTTTTGCTACTACTAATTACTACTACTATTTTTTACTAATTTCTACTACTAGTTTTACTACCGCTAATACTTTTTACTACTACTATTTTCACCAAAGATACTACTTATTACTACTGCTATTTTTAGTAATTTTGACTACTATTTTTAGTAAATTTTACTACCATTTTTAATACTATTTTCACTTATTTCTACTACTATTTTAACTAGTGCTCGTAATAACAAATATATTTTAATAATTTTTACCACTGGTTTTACTTACGTACTACGAACCACTAGCACTACTACTACTACTATTACCAACATCTACTACTACGCGCATATTTAACCCTCTATCTCTTTATGAAGTCGACAAAGATATTTTATTTCTGGCTTTTTTAGAAGCACGAGTTTTGTAATTAATTTGTTATGGCTCGATTTTCGGGTTTCGTGGTTATTTTAGACAAACCTCTGTCAGATTTTTCATCGACATTGTCCGCAACATTGAATTGATATTTTCACTTCCTAATTTCCTAACACAGTAGGCGATTTTTTTTTTTGGTACTAAGTCGCCTCAGTTGTGGGCATTTTCAGGGGTTTGGGATGACTTGCGGGGAACACAGCTCCAAAGCGCTTTTTATAAATAGCACATGCAATAAAAAAATAGAGTACTTATGGCACTGCTTAATAAAAATTTAAATACCTTGAAAATTTACTGCATTCTTAGCAGTTATCTATGGCACTCTGCCTACCATGCGTGGCAAAACTCTTTTGTGAAACACACTGTATGTACGATATACTCTACATTTTTTAAAAGACAAAAATGTAATACTTTGTTTTTTTTTGTTTTGTTTAATTCCAGAAGGTAAGAAAATACCGTTAAGGGTTGAATACATTACACACATACTCCAAATTTACTCACATGCTTGTTTCACACATTCGCCTAAAAGGATTTGTTTCACAAGCAAATAACATTTTTAACGTAGCATTTCAATGTGTGAATTTTTTTCAACACCCACCCACTCTTGGTTTTTTGTACCTATAAGTATACTTAATATACTCGTGGCATTTCCCATGAGCGTCATTATCATAAAACTCATGCAAATTATGCTTTTAGTCTCAATAATTAGTAAAATTTAAATTAGTCGCATTGTTGGGAGGAAAATTCGCTGCAGCATCGGTGAAAAAAAAAGAAGCAATTTGCAATTAAAATACCAGATAAAAGTATTGCTGAATATTAGCGCATATCAAATTGAATTCCTCGTTTTGTTTAAATTTTTTAAGCAGAAAAGTTTGCGTCAATGATAATTTGGTTAACGGATTTGGATACAAATGCGTGCAGTTATTGTCGTGGATAGCAAATAGTGGCATATGAGCACTTTGAAAATATAGCGTTATTACAAAAAAACGTACTATTTTAGCAATCTCGTCACATTTTGGCATCGAATGTAGTTCATAACTCTACGTTGATCTACTTATGCGACGAATAACTTTTTTCAAAGACCAATTTTGTGCCAATCGCAGAAGCGTAATGTTACTATTTTCGACTAATTAAAATAACCGTTCAGATAAAAATTTTACAAGGGTTAGTGCCAAACTAGAAATGGTGATAAAACTACATCAGAAGGGGCAAAGCCAAGTGATATTTTGCTGCCAATAGAACCCTTTCTTTTTATGACTGAATATGCCTTTTAAATGAAATAAGGAAGATAATATGTAAAACTAAGATGGCAAACTTTTCAATGTAATTAAAAAGAAGAACACTAGAACTAAGATGAAATCTCTTTCAATCAAATCTAGTAAATAACCCTTAAAATTGAGATGAAACGCTCTTCAATAGGCCCGTTTCTTTGCACTCGAGATACAAAAGAACTCTCCAACTCGGATAAAATTTCCTTTAGTTGCAAAAGCAACCCTGCGATTTGTTTAGTGCTATTTAAGAACGAAAATTAGTTGTGGCGGCAATTTTTAGGTATATGTAGTTATATATTTACAAATACTAAGCAAATAAAAGCGAATTGGGTCTTAACCGTTTCGGTACGATGGGGATGTTTTTATCCCAGAAAATTTCAAAAAATCGTATCTTTGAAAATTCTCACACGATTTGGTTGAAATAGGTCCCAAATCATTAGTGATTTTCTTCTCTACAAAAAGAAAATTAAGCTGTCAATGTAAATTATCACGTTTATGTCAAAAGTGAAACATCAAATCGCGGCATTTGTGTTGATGATCACATATTTGACAAAAGCTCAAGAAACAAGTGGTTTAATTGTGAAAACAAGTGTAATTTAGTGAAATTTTATAAAAACAGTAGTAATCTTATAAAGAGGACAGTGTAGAACAGACAAAAACTTAATTTTTCTTTATTTCAGGCTAAGGTAAGTTCCGCGGTACAAAATCATCCCAAAACTGTTTATTTGTGGGACGTTATCATCCCAATCGTACTCATTTACATAATTTGTCTCAGGAAAAAATGGATAGAAAACGTAGACTGGCAGCTTCACAAATTGAGGATTTTTTACATAATTCAAGCGATGATGAAGATGATCCATTTGCTGATAGTGGTTCTCTTATAGTCCCAGTCAGGAAAGCAGTAGTGGTTCAGAAGAGGAAGAAGGCACGGATCGTACAGAAACTTTATGGGTGGCGTAGATTTGGCAGACAAAATGGATACCTTGTATGAACTTAACCGAAAATCAACTAAATGGTGGCGAAAAGTTTTTTTCCGGCTAATGATGACATGCGCCGTCAATGCGTGGATAATCCATGCGGAAGCAAATCATCCACGGCAAAAAAAAAAGATCCGTTTTTGGGATTTTTAGTGGAGCTATCCGAATCTCTCATTGACGAAGGAAGTACGCGTGCGAAAATCCGGCGCCAAGATCGAACAGGACCCCTCTCCGCAGTGAAAAAACAGATCAAACAAAATCTGGGGAATCATTTGCCAAAAAGAACTAACAAGCGACAACGCTGCGTAAATTGTGCCAAAAAAGGCAAAGAAAGTCGAACAAATCAGCTTAGCATTGGCTGCAATTTGGCATTCTGTAAAAAATGTTTCACACCTTGCCATCAAATATAAACAACATTATTATAATGCTATAATGTATAAAATTAACTATAAAAATAAAGTGAAATGAAGTCAAAAAAACTCTGAAATTTTTATTCCAATTTTGCTATTCAGGTATGTTTGGGATGTTTTTGTCCCAGGACGATATCTCCTTTTCAGGACGTCCTAAAAATAAATTATGAAATTACTTTTTTTGAAATAGCTGTAAGAGACTAAATCAACACTCTTTTTCAAGATTGCTTGTCAAAAAAGTTCTCGTCCCGAAACGGTTAAACTGAAATTTCCCATGTATTATCTTCGGGCTCGTTCACAATAGCGGAGCTTTCTCACTTCCCAACACTACATCGCAGTTTGGATATCATTCTACCAAATTGGCCCAACTACCATATTTTTGCGAGTTAGTGTTGTTGCTTTCCATGCGTTGTGTGATCTTACCTAGTGTTCTTTTGCAACTCGGTTACAAAGAAACGGGCCTAATATATTTAAAAAGAGAATCTTCGTTTCATTAGAATATATCAATTTGAAATTATTTCCACATACATTTTTTAAGTAGTTCACTAAATATAAATATCACACTGTTTTTTAACTGTTTTTTATTCATTATATTAATTTTGGCTTATATTTGTTTTAGAAAGTAGTGTGTTATTTTATCGAGTTCGAGGCCAGTTTGTTTATTAAGGAATATAATGAGAAATCAACAATTTTTCAAAGTGGTAGATATGATAGCTTCTATTGCGGAGATCACAACATCCGCTCATCAGGCTTATTTTTCTTTTCTAGACTTTACCAGCGATCGAATCCAGGTCCGCGGAGTTAAATGGCCGTCCTCGCCCCCAGATCTGCATTCATTAGATTATTGCATATGGAGCTATTCAACTGACGCTAACAGCAGATATGTGCCGGGATACCCTTCAATGCCATTTGTCGAGAAATTTTAGCTTTTTTGGTTTATGACATTGAACCTGTAAAGGAGCTACATAGATAATTTACAAAAATATCCTAAGCCAAAAATCGTTCGCCAATTATCTTCACTCCACATTCGGCCAATTAGTTTAATGTTATCACTAGTGATAATAAAAGATTCCCAAATTCAATCGTGCTTTTCAAAATAAATTTTCGCAATTTGCAAGCTTTTTTTTACGCTAGTCTCTTCACGATCAAATAACAGTAACAAATCAAACTGAGCACAATTGATAACAGCATTGCCAAATCTGATCATGGAACTTCAAAAATAAACAACCCCATACGCTGTACTAACGATACGAAAAGTATAGGGATGACCTTAGAAATGAGCGATATTATATCGAATACGCCGAATACCGAGATCATATAACCGATTTCTTTATCGAATACTTCCAAAGTCGAAATATCGAAGGGATCGATATTTTGCATCAAAATCGATATTTAATATTAAATTTATTTTTCATCTACAAAAGAAAAACAATTATTTAAAAAGACTACTTCCTAAATCAAAAATAGTTAATATGCAGAGAGAAATTTGAGTAGCATTTTGGCACTCTTGAAAAATTATCGGGATTATGATAGTCATTGTGGATTTTTGCACCGGGAAGGTAATAAGATGAGAGTTACCGGTCTATTCAAACGACTTGTTTACAATATTTAACCACTTTAATATTTGTCACCTTAAAATTTTATAACCAAAACTTGCAACGGGTATTCTGGCAAATTTGTAACAAAGGAAAAGTTCACCATATGGTAAAATTATGGGCAGCACTGTTGACAGCTGATTATTGAAATAATAAATTTGGCAAAGAATGAATTTGTATTTTTTTTTTTTGAAATTTATACATATTACTAAATTTATTAAATATATTTTTTGCAGAAAATTTCGGCATAGAGAATAGATCACTGGTAACCCACAGGTTTTTTTTTTGACAGCCGTTGCCTTTTCAACACCTCTTTTCCCTTAATTTCCTTAGCACAAAGCGCTTATTCCATTTTATGTTTGTAATTTCAATAGTTTTACGCTCGAATTTTTAATTGACTTTAATTCCGCTTATATTTTCACATTTCGAAATATTTATTAAAACAATTGTAACCAGCTTGTTACCTCATTAATAGCGGGTAATAATATTTGTAGTTTGATTTTGTCTTGATTTTGAAGAACTCAGAATACCGTCGTTATCAATTTGTAACCAAAGTGGTGAATTGTAATCGTGGTGGCTATTGCAACGACATCAGAATAGCCATGTTACACTGAACGTTCCATCAAGACAATGTAAATCTTCCTAAATCCTCTTTCTCTTGCATTTTTAGTTTAATGTAGTTGCACTCTTCTTTCGTCTGCAGTTTTGAACGAATTATTATCAAAAAAAAATAAAAATTAAACATCCAAACATTTTGTATTTTAAAATTGTTCATTCATCATTCAAATAATTTTAAATAAAGTACATATTTTCATTATTCAAATAACTTTTAATAAATAATGGATTTTCAATCATCTTTCTAATCATTTTGAATAACGAATGATTTGCATTAAGTACTCAATAATGCAGCATACAGATTTATTTGCTATTCAAAATTATTTGAATGAGGAATCAAAAT
This sequence comes from Anomoia purmunda, assembly GCA_951828415.1. NCBI lineage: Eukaryota > Metazoa > Arthropoda > Insecta > Diptera > Tephritidae > Anomoia > Anomoia purmunda. The sequence goes on from OX639996.1 coordinate 8,748,289, forward strand.
CTATTCGTTGAAATTACTCGAATATCAGTTATTAATTTAGTCAGTTATTTGACAATGTCAATTCCTGTCATCTTTTGGGAAGAATTCGTTTAAAACAAAACTAGAATATAACAGTCTACGCCTTATGACACATGCTATACAAATTTATTTATTATTGTTATTTAAAAGATTTTTTGTTTTAAATCATTGCATAATCGTTATTTTGAGATTTTCATTTTTTCGATCATGAAAAATAAGTGTTGGTGTTGTTGCTGTTATTGCCATCGGGGAAAAATTATGATCGATAAAATTTAAATTTACAACGATCACAACAGTCAAAAAATGTTAGTTAAAAAATATCGATAATTTTTTATCGGAAAAATTAAAATGTCGATAAAATTTAAACGAAGAAATTTAGATTACTTTAAAAAAAAAAATTATAAGTATTACGGTGCCTGGATTGATTTGATAAGTACACATAAGAAAAATTTGTTTTCCTGCATTTTTTCAATAAATATTTCCAATGACCTCCGGTGTTTTCTCTCGGGGGTTTGCACTCTTGCGGTCAATAATTTAATTTGTCTCCGTCGAGTTTACAAATATAAAAGCTTTTTTGAATACCAGGATTATTATAATTTTTATATCGATTTTTTAATACCGATTTTCCCGATATCAGTTTTGTTCTGCGCCATGTACCATCGATTTCACATGCAATGAATTAATTCAATTCATGATATCCATGCTTTCTTATTATGAATATGAAAAACATGATTTCGAAATTAATGGATCACAAATCTAGATATTGATTCCTATGTCCCTTCTTCTGGTGATATATTCTCTATGTACACATTAAATCCGTTGTCCTATGGGTTTTATTTTTTTTTTATGTTTCGCAATTATAATCGAAAATGTTGTTCAGAATCCTCTCCGTCACTACCACGCCGCCGCTATGAAATATTTATTGTACATATATTATTTTTAACCACTAAAATATTTCCAAGCAATTGAATATATAAATTTATGTACTTTGAATGCATTTACTTCAGTCAACCGTGCTGATAATCGATAAATAATTGATTGTTGCATGTCACGCAGCAACAACAAAAATAAATAAAAGCAAATCAAACAATAAAAAAAGAGTGAAATCTATATACATACATGTGTATATAAAAATTAGCGCAGGCATTGCTGATACAAAAGCGAATAAAGCCCACATAAATATATTAGGGTATCTCATTAAAAAAAAGCTGCTATTTTTCTACCGGAATTGTAAAATATTTCGGAAAAATATTCAGATTTTCGTGAGATGGATCAATTAGAAAATGTCACCAAAAATGGTATTTTCCATAAATGAAAGTAGTTGTCAAGAAACTATCTGAGATGTTGAAACAGACTAAGGACTAAGTTTAATGGTCTTGCAGAAAAAAAAATTTTTAAATGATAATGAGATTTGCGAAAGAAAAATGGGGCAAAAATAAATCTAAAGGGTGAAAATAAGTTTTCAATGATACCTTTTAAGTCACAATTGGTCAAGTTTTGGCAAATTAATTCCAGTTTTTGATAAACCAATCTTCCATAGAAACATAGCAAATCTCGTTATTGTGATTCCATTACGGGATTTTCTAAAAAATATTTTTATACAGACCTTTTGAGCTTAAACTATTGATGATCTGATGGTAATTTCCAATTAATAAATCATAATATTTGTTCGCAATATTTTGATGGAAGTTTTCAAGTATAACAAGCGTTATAATTCCGATGAGAAAAAAAATTACCGGTTTTTTTTTAATGCACATATGCCGAAAAGCAAAACATTGGATACATCGGCTTAATCTTCCTCATTATACTGATCGTTTGAAGCTAATAAATCTTCCTACTCTTTCCAGCCGTAGAGAAATGCTAGGCATAATATTCATTACTAAACTACTCACAGGGTCTATCGCAAGCACATTTCTTATTACCGAAGTTAAACTTAATGTTCCTTCTCGGATTTCAAGACACTTTAACCCTCTTTATTTAAAACAGTGTAAAACCAATTATGAATTAAATGAACCTTTCCGATGTTTATGTCAAGATTTCAACTGTCTTTCCAGCACTTTTGATATTTCGGACTCACTTTTCACCATAAAAAGAGCTGTACTGTCCTTTCTCAATAAATGATTAACGGCGGTATAATATATATTTGATTCAGATGATGAAGTTTTTTTTCTGTAGCTGAGCAGTTTTGGATCTCGACGCTTAGCAAACTTTTACCTTTTAACAACTCGGCACAAAAAAAAAATATAAAAAAAAAATATAAAAAAAAAGATCCGTACGTCATGCGGACTATGCCCCTCGTGTCGGTTGGGCGGGAAAGAGGGTAACCGTTGGGCTTATTATTATTATTATATGTACGTATAGGTATGTATTTCTGGCTCCGTATGGAAAAGTTACTTATGTCGAATTATGACAATTATAGTTTGGAGATATAGGCAATTTTGTTTAATTTTTATATTATCTTGTTCCATAAATTTTTTTTTAGCAAAAGCATTGCTGTTAATTTGAGTTGAAAGCCTGGATAATTGTAAAAAAAAACCTAAGAAATGCACTTCTAATCGACTTTAAAGTTAGTAGATGCCAAAAATAAATGCAGCTAGCGTAAATGTCTATTCAATCTAAATCAGATTACGAAAACACTTATAGCAGCACCTGCAGCTTTTCTAATATCATCAATAACGGACCATAACTAAGGATTTTTTAAACGCTGTACCATTTACACGATTTTAATTTTGTCAATATCGGTCCACAAATAGAGATTTTATGAATAACTCGCTTCTACGCCACCTAGCGCATTTATTTTTCTTAACAGTACTTTTATTGCACCTGCATTATAGGTTTCTATGTCATCAATATCGGATCAAACAAATACGGCAATTCTAAATATCTCGACTTATGCGCCACCTAACGGATTAAATTGGTTGAAATCAGTTCATAGGTTTTTGAGACAAGTTGTAACAAAAAAAAAAAAAAGATCACATATTTGTTTATACTAGAGACACACAACTGACGTTGTACTGCATATATTTATTTATTAATTGGCAAATATTTGACAATGCAAACAGGTGGCAACCTCTCAAAAATATATGTATGTAGGTATGAATCATCTGCATACAAACCCATATTTTAATATTTCATATAATTTGTGTATAATTTAATTAAATTCGGCCTTCCAAGCACGTGACAACCCTCTTTAAAATAAAGCTAGTTATAAACCTGCTCCTTAACGAAACGAACCCTTTAATATTCATATTTTAATATTTTTATAACTTGTGAATAATTTAATAAAAGTTCGGATGGCATCCCTCTCCAAAATATATGCACGAACCTTCTGCTCGCCGGGACGAACCGTTTGAGGCACACAATTGAATATTTCGTGTAACTGGTTTATAATTAATTAAATTCGGCTTTTTAAACAGGTGGGAACCCTCACAAAAGTTATATATGAACCTTTTTTCCGAGACCAACTGTTTGACACCCATATAGTTATATAAATAATTTGCATATATTTTATATTACTTTTCAAATATTTAACGTTATACGACATTGTAATTTATAATTTGATTAGTATTGATTAATGGAAATGTATTTGTTATTTATTATGAATATTAAAATTTTTCTGAATTTTATAGGAAAATTTTGTTTTTATAGCTTGAATTGTCTTATACCATTTTCAAAATTAACTGAATCTCTTATAAATGACTTACAGCAATAAAGAAGTATTAGTTCCATTTAAACAATAACTTTAATAAAAATAGCTCATCAATATTTATTAATTATTTTTAAAAATTATTCCATGTTTATCATTCCGATGATGAGGTGATGAGATCAGAACTTGTCAGGGAGTGCTTGATTTCTCTCACAGCCGGATCAGAGTATCTCGGGGTTAGACTAATTTGGGTACCGGGCCATAGTGACTTTGCTGGGAACTGCATGGCTGATGAGCTCGCTCGGCAAGGGAAGTAATTTCTCCATGCAGGGAGAGGATGGGGGCTCCTTTGGCTGCCTACGGACTTCCCTTGGTCAGATGGGCTCTCTGTCGTATCAGCGAGCGCTGGGAAACTGTTATGACATGAAGAATTGCAAATACCCTCTGGCCGAGAGTGGATCGTGGGCGCTCAAAGGAGCTGAGGTCGCTTACTAAGCGGCAACTCTCGACCCTCGTAGGTGTTTTGACTGGGCACTGTTCGTTGGGTATTCATGCAGTAAGTTTGAAGGTAGTCTCTGACCCTTTCAGCCGCAGCTGTATGGAGGAGGATAAGATGGATTCATTTTCTGCTCAGCTGTACTGCCTTTGCGAGACTGAGGTTCAAGTACCTAGGCTCGTACTTCTTTAGGACTCCAGAGGAGCTCTCTGGGGTGGGGATTGGTAATTTGCGTGACTTCATTCTGGATGCGCAACGTTTCTAAGGTTGATCTTTCCTAATTTTTCCGATTCACGTTACCGTTCATAAAACAGGTGGTATCACAACGGACTCCTACTATATCTAAGTGAGTTCCCTTTGGGGAACTACCACAGTAACCTAACCTAACCTATCATGCAGTGACAGATCCGCCAACAAAAGATTGATTCTTTTGAGCAGATTGATGTTGTGAGAAAATTGGTCTCAGATTTGGATTCAGCGACCCCAAAAACATCGGCTCAGAAAAAGCTATTTTTTTCTTTCCGTGGAGTTCTGTAATGGAAGTAATGTAATATTTCCGTATATTTTTGGCCTTCTTCTTTTAGATCAAATATTTAAAATGTAGAATTTAGAGTCATCTAAAGAAGTTTTATAAGGTAGCATTTTTGAAGAATTTCATCATTGAATTTGCAGCCAAGGGGCAGATTCGTCTGTGGTATTTTTTACTCTTACTGTTATTAATCCTTTTAGTGATTTCATTGAAATAAAATGCAACTGCGACATTCGTTTAGCCGAAAATCTATTTTTTTTTCAAAATTGTTTGCCAATTCATAAGACTGCTCAGGGTTGCATAAGTAATTTGAGCGTCCGCACTATTTTCGGATTAGATATTTCGGGACTATTTTAGGACCTTTCAATAGTTCCATACTGGTTCACCACTACACATACAACTACTTCTACTTCTACTACTACTACTAACTAGTACCACTGCAACTAGCAACTACACGTTTTTTCTAATACTACTACTATTTCTACTAATCATACTACTAATTGTTACCACTATTTTTTTGTTATTTCTATCTTTACTTTTAGTTTTTTTTATCATTATTTTTTTTTACTAATTTCTACACCTATTTTTACTAACGTTATTACTAATTACTGCCAATATTTTTACTATTTTCTACCACTCTTTTTACAAATGCTACTGCTATTTACCCCCACTAGTTTTACTAATTTCTGTCACTGTTTTTACAAATGCTACTATTAACTTCTACCTTTATTTTTACTGATTTCTACCACTACTTTTTTACTAATGTTACTACTAATTACTATCTATATTTTTACTACTTTCTACCACTTTTGTAACTAATGCTACTACTAATAACTGCCGTTTTTTTTTATTTCTACTACTATTTTTACTAATGCTATTACTAATTACTGCCAATATTTTAGTTATTTCTAACCCTATTTTTGCTAAATTCTACTTCGATTTTTCCTCAATTCTATCCTAATTTTAAGAATTAAAAAAAAATTAAAAAAATGTGTTATAAAACTCTCTTTTTTTTTTGTTATTTTAATTTTTATCAAACAAAAATCTCCGTCATTCGATACAAATGAAAGACACGATGACAAAAGTTTGGGGTCTCCCGTGACTTAGATCACTTTTATAATTAACACTAAATGGATTCCACTATATAAATATCATAAAAATTACATTGCAAAAATTTAGTTTAAAATAATGTGGTGTAAAATAAGTGAAGTAATTTTTTTTTAATTTTGACTTAGACCACTTTTATAATTATGTGCACATATTCATGCATTTGTTCATTTGTTTGTAAATCTCAGTTCACAGGTATGCACATAAATATATAATATATGTATATGTATGTAATATAAAATGAAATGCATTACAGATTAATAAAAGAATTGGCGATGGCTTAAACCGCAAAGTGCTGGTGAAAAACACCAATTGACAGCAACAAAAAAAACATGAAAAACAAAACGTCATGGCAGCTGACGCTACGTGAAATAAGGCAATACAAACAAAACACACAAAAAAAGCAGCAACTACAAATGTTTATATTTAAAGTAATATAATACAAAATAATGCACATATATAGTTGCTGTCACATGCAATAAATGAATTGTTAATTACACAAATTAACGCAATTTCACAAAAATGCAGCAGCGTTCGCATTGTTGTTGCTTGGCTACATTGATTTTTTCATGAGCCTTTATGTGCAGGCAATTTTTTTTCTATTTTTTTATAGGCAGTGCAATGACAATGGCGCTGCTGTTGGTCAGCTTGCCATATTCACAGGCAGTTGCGGTACAAGGTGCGTCGTTGACTAGCCAAGCTAGAGCGGTTGAAAATGAAAAACTAAAAACACGATTTTGAGTTGAAAAATGTCATAAAACTTGCAATTAATTTAAATTTTAAAAGATACAGAAATTTTTCACACTTGCTTTAAGTAAGTAAAATAAATTTTATTTTCAAAACCTTGCATTTAGTCACCCTGTTTTTTTGTGATTTAAATTATTTTAACATGTCATTTTCACTCGCTTCGTGTCACTAATTTCACGTGTAGTCCAACAATAAAGATAACAATAAAAATTGCAATATCAGCGCAATACAAAAAACCAGCAACACAGAAAATAAATAAATATAATATTCTCATATGCAAAATTATATGAAATTTTAATGCCTAGAAGGAAAACATGTTTGCTGATAAAAATGTTAAAATGAATTTTCATGCAAAAAAAGCCAAAACTGAATTTAAGTTATGCGTCAGTTAAGTATTTCAAATCGCAACTGACAATCAACAATTGGCACAATTGACAATTGACTTGCATTTTAATTATTTTAAGTAAAGAGCAGCAATTCAGTGTAATGTACAAAAAAAACAACAACAAAAAAATAATCATATGTGATTAAATTCTTATTCATTAATTTTAAATAATTTTTCATTTATTCACTTTAATATTTTTTTTTTGCTAATACGAACATTATTGAAGAAGGTAAATTTTAATAAAGTCTTTCATTTTATATTTATATTTATCTTCATGTGGCGTTACCTCTGCAGCTACAGTGGCGAGCAAAACCAGTCAAATGGTGGCCTTTTTCAATCATAGCGGGAATATTCATAATACATTTGTTTTGTTAATTTTATATACAAAAATATATTGCATACAATAACAAAAACTAAGTGAGTTAATTTATCAAACTTTAAACAAAATTTACAAAAACTAAAAAATATTTTCATACAGATATTAAAATTTTTTTAGAAAAATATTTAAAGTTTTTTTGAGAACGCAGTTTTATAGCGTCTTTAATTTCGGTATGATAAAGTGCAATTTTGAAGTGGCAAAGAGACTATCGCTGACTTTTCATAATTTTTGAAATTTTTGGTCTCGCGAAATTTTTTATAAAATGCATATAATTTGTAAAAATTCCCGTTGATTAGTATTCATTTTACTATACGCCGACAGAGTTTGCATTTCCCACCAAATAAAATATAAAAAAAAAAGTTACCAAGGCCAAAATTAAGCATAACAAAAATTAAATTAAATTCACTAGCCACTTCAAACTTGAACTTTGTTATACTAAAATTGAATAGGCTATAAAACAGCGTACCCAAAAAAAAAAAAAAATGAAAAATTTTAACTAAAATTTTTTGAGTCGATAAATTTTTTAAAAAGTTTGAAAAATTATACGAAAAATCTTGCTAATTTTGTAAATCATTATTTGACCAGTTTTGCTCGCCAGTGTAAGCAACACAAGCAGCCCCATTTTAAGCTAGTTCTGTCGTTCTTAAATTACATTAAGGAGCAACTGCCCACCAACATCAAACGTTTTTATTTATTTTCAATACTCAAAACCCAAGGAGCCTTTTGAACTCTCCCAGAAAACTTTTTTTTGAGGGTTAAAGTTTTACATTTTTAGGCAAAATTGCAACTTAAATTTTCTAAAAATCATATAAATTAATAACATTTAGCAACTTTATTTCGATTGAATGGCAATTCATTTATAAATGTAGATTTAATAAATTTCAATCTGTTTGTTTTTGATTGTTTGACCTCGACTCAGAAGAAAAGGGCAAACTTTCGCAGGCGGCTTGAATGCATTAATTTCGTTACATATTTTTATCAAATGGGTTTTAGGACTATTCAATGCCATGGCTTTTAAGTTCCAAAGTTTACTGAACATGTAGTCCAAAACGAAATAATCCAATGGGTTTAAGTCAGGAAAAAATGGAGGTCATTCCACTGCCGATATGGAACTAGGCAAATTTACCTGAGGTTTTTTAGTGCGACTATTATTAAAAAATTATTATTAATTTTTGTAATTAAGCTTTTTAATATAATTTATATAAATAAAAATTATTACAGCTTACTATCCTTATAAAATGCTTAGCACAATGATGGGGAATTTTGTGCTATGGAAAACCGGATAATAGTTGAGAAATTTGTGCTATGGGTTGCAAAAAAAAAAAACATCAATCAATTGTACGATTTTTACAATTTTCAAAATTTTGCTTCTTAACTTCAAATGTGATGTGAAATTGTTCGAAATTGGGTAAACTTTGGTGGCACGGTTTCGGAAATATATTTATTTGCTGTAAAGTGAGCGGCGCCATGCCCGTTTAAAAAAAATTTGTGACTCAGTGTATTATTAGTGCAACTCCTTTCTTTGAGCGAATTGCCTTTAATACTAACTTAAATATCGCATTTTTTTATTTTTGAAAATTGCCGTTATATGAGAGTCGAGCGAGGGTTTTGTCAGATTTTAGAAATTTTCAAAAGTTTGCTTACTGGCCTAAAATTCAATATGTTTACGAAATTTTGTAGAGTTGGGTGAATAAGTTACGAATATATACCTTTTTCTTTTAAAGTGGTTGTGGCCACGCCCTTTTACAAAAAAATATACACGAATTTTTTTCTAAACCTAGTTTTATGTATCAAAGTTGATCAAATCATCTGTACTGTATTTACTAAAATATCGCATTCTTTTGATTCCGATTCCGACCATTTGCAACACCAAAGTACCGTGGGCCTTGGACAATTTGTATATCAAATTTCATTGAAATACCTCAATATTTAGTTATCCGAGTTATCCGACCCAAGGACGAGCGCGCCGACAGACGAATGGACAAATAGACATGGCTTAATCAATTTCGCTATTAATTCTAAGAATTTTGATATACTTGCTTCAAAATCTAACTCGGTTGCTTGGGACTATACCCTGGACGCCAGTGCAGGGCTATAAAAATAAACAACGTCATACTTTGATGCCGTTCAAAAATAAAATTTTACTCAAAAGAAAATAATTTTAAATTACTAATGAAAATTGTTTTCCCCCATTTAATATTTTGGTAAAAGTAATATTTTTATCGATTTTTTGTGCATATATTTTTAGCACAGCAGTCATAAAAGAACTGGCAGTCATATCCGCATAGAGAACTCAAAAATTACATATGAATTTATTTATTTATTTAATAATTTACTTTAATTGTAAAATATGTCACTCTTCAGCAAAGGCGCGAGTTACCATCAATATTTTCAAAATATTCAGTGTCTCACAAACAAACCAGAGAACGCGGAACAAATGCAGTGAGCTTTTTCGCTCTTTTGTTCTCTTTAGTTCAACACCAAATTCACCACAACTCAGCTGGTGAGTTTTGATTTAGTTTTGATTTAGTTTCACTTGCATATTGAAATAAAAATAAAAACTGATTTCTCGATGGTTGCATTTATTTGCCTAATTTACACAATGCAACTTTGGCATTTAAGAGAAATTAAAAATGCGTTCAATATTCAGCATTTTATAGCATTTGACTTACACCCATATTATTTTACAATGCTCACATTGAAGAAACCTTTATATTTTTTATTGCTTTTGGCGTAAAATCTTATTTGTCAAATAACACTCTTACAACCGCCGCCCAATTATCAACAACCAAACATTTCTGATTAAAAAATAAAACAACTACCTTTGCCAAGTCGAATTTTCATTTTGTTCTCCTCATTTGCAAAGTGACGGGTTTTTAGCGTCATTGGTGTGATGAAGCAGCTAACACCTTCAGGATTTTTCAAATGTTAATGACACACTCAATGTTACCGGTGTTGTTGTTGTTGTTGCTTTACACTCGTTCTTTCGTATTGGTTATTGGTCGATAGTGACCAGAGATTTCACTGTAAAATGTCAACTTCAAGTACTTAGGCAATCACTCAAATTGATTTACATTGATAGCGAGTTAAGTAAATAGGAACTCTAGTATACATATAATGTAATTGAAGGGTACTTTCACTTTATATATTTTATTATTGCTTTCCCTTAGATTCGACCTACATTAATCGATTGCTACAATATGGCAATCCTACCAATAAATATTATAAATGTGAAAGTTTGTGTGAGTATGTTACTACTACCTCTCAAAAAGGCCAAACGAAATTGTAAAAAATTTAGCATAAAAATAGCAAATACCCTACGTTAACACATAGGCTATATTTTACGGAGAATTGCCAGCTGTCAAAAAAGTTATAGTCAATTAAATAAATAAATTAAATCACATATTGCTATATAACGACTGGATAGACCTGAATAAGATTTGGCGCCAATACATATATTCCGTTAAATCGGTTGTCATTGAGTCAATTTCCTTAAATGGAGTTGCCATCTATCTAAAAGCTTAAATTAAATTAAATGATTACTGAAATAAAATACTGCACTATGGGTATCAAATGAAAGAGGTTTAATTAAGCTTATTTTTCCAAATATTTGAAAAAAGGTTGCCACCTGTTTTAATACAAATCAAGTTAAATTTAAAAAAAAACAAATGGCGTTTTACAATATGACCCCAAACCAAAAGTTTGAGGAAAGCTTAATTTCAAATATAATTTTGGAGAGGGTTGCCACCTATTTAAACAATTAATATTACATATATCCAAGGCTCAATATATCTTCATTTCTCAAATACTTTTCAAGAAGGTTGCCACCTGTTTATATGCAAATTATGTTAAATCAAAATAATAAACGGGATTTTGCAAAATGCGTTCCGAACTACAAATTTAAAAAATGCTTAATTTCAAAAATAATTTTGAAGGGCGATTCCACCTGTTTAAAAAAAATATTCAGATGATTTAGTATTATGTGCAAGGCTAAATATATCATCATTTCTCAAATACTTTTAAGAAACTTGCCACCTGTCTATATGCAAATTAAGTTAAATCAAAAAAAACATAAACGATATTTTACAATATGAGTGTCGAACTACAAATTTAAAAATTGCGTTATTTCAAAAAAAAATTGTAGAGGGTTGCCACCTGTTTAAAAATTATTTGAAATTATAATAAGTTAAATCAAATATGGGTCTAAACGAAAGAAGTTTAAGAATGTATTACTTGGAAAATAGTTTAGAAGAGGGTTACCACCTATTTAAAAAGTTAATCACCTGTTTAAAAATTTATCAGATGATTTAATAATATGTGCAAGGCTCAATATATCTTCATATCCCATACTTTTCAAGAAGGTTGCCACCTATTTATGAGCAAATTAAATTAAATCAAAAATTAATGACATTTTACAATATGAATGTCGAGCTACAAATTTAAGAAATACGTAGTTACAAAAATATATTTTTTAGAGCGTTGCCACCTGTTTAAAGAATTACTTAAAATTATAATAAGTTAAATTAAATATTGAAATATGGGTCTTCAACGAAATAAGTTTAAGAATGTACAATATTATTTGAAAAATAATTTAGAATAGGGTTGCCACCTGCTTAAAAGTGTAAACTAAATTCAATTATTAAGTTAACAGAGATTTCACCTAATGACATTGAAAGGAAATAGGACTAAAAACTTAATTATGAAAATGCATTAAAAACTGAATTAATGTGAAACATATTTAATGAGAGTTGCCACCCCTTAAAGACACTTAGTTCAATTTAATTGGTATGATAACGGAGTTCAACTATACTGATATCAAATGAAAACCGTTTAAAAAACTCTTTTAGAGCAATATATCTGTAGAGTAGAAAATTAAAATTCAACTAAATTTATATGACAAATGAAGCGTTACAATTCTGATTGGAATTGGCATAGGTTAGGAGAAAATTAGTCTCAAAACAATTTTTAAAAGTTGCTAGTGTTAAATACAAATAACGATATTTCAAGTATACATACAGTGGCAAGCAAAACCGGTCGAATGGTGACCATCTTACAATATTATCAAGGTTATTCCTGATCCCTTTTTTTTAAATGTGATATACAAATAAAATTCATACCCTAATCAAAACACTGTAAGTTAATATTTCAAATTTATACCAAATTTATGAAAAGTCAACAAATGTTAATCAAAGCTTTAAAATTTTTTAGAAGGATTTTAAAAAATGTCGAAAATTGTATAGCCTATGTAATTTTTTATAATAAAGTGCAAGTTTGAAGTTGGTAGAAACTGCCACCGATTTTTTATATTTTTTAAAATTTTGGCCTTCGTACTTTTTTCGAATTTTTAAAAAAACTCACGTTGATTTGTAATAATTTTTGAAAAATATCATTATATTGATAATCAGGGTGGCTACACGATTACAGAAACAAACATCCGAAAATGGCACCTAGATTTTCGCATCATGCCTAATTTTTGAGAACAGGGCGCTGAAAATTTCTAATGATTTTAGGTTCACTATCTTTTTTTTTTTAATTTTTTCAAGAATGTTTTATGAATCGAAATTCTAAAAATCGATGGCGCAAGTATTGATATTCAAAAAATTAACATTCGTATAGACTTTCTTACAGTTATATCCAGTTCTAAGTTTTTCAAAAATCGACTTTTCAAATTACTTCTGGCTACAACTACTGAACCAAAAAAGCTAGAAAAAAGTTAGACCGCAAAGCATACAAAACGATAAGGTCGCATTTATCATTCTTGTTCGGACAATTTGTTGTTGGTATTTTACTAGTTCTTTTCCTACTCCACCTCACTGAGCGCGGAACATCATGACGTGAAATATCTGATTTTCGACATAGCAGGGTTCAAATGATACTTTTACTAACTTTTAATATTTGTAAGTTATAGTCAAAGATGACTCAAAGTGTATGAAACATTTTTCCTACTTTTAGACATTTTGGTTGAAAAAATGTAGAAAAAGTCTCTCAAAGTCATGAAAACCCTCAAACCTTATATCTCAAAATTTAGACGACGTAATCAGCAGCAGACCCAAATCCATACAAAATGTGATATCACAACAAATTTTCATTGTATTTTTCTCGATATTGCCCGTTTTCAAGCCCAACAAACAACTTTTGGATCAAAAGCCACTCAAGTTATCTGGAACACGTACGGAAAGAAAGCTAAGTCTTAGCTGATTGATGTTTTCTTACTGAATAGTTTGATATAAACTAATCTCGATTCCGTTGCTGTGGTACCTAAATTGACGCGTCAAGCCAAGCAATGACAGCGCGCGGTATACCCAAAATTAGCGTCAAAATTTTAATGCTGTCTCATTCTCTCGAGAGTCGATGGTTAGGGTTTTATTGCATCTGTTTTTCTACACTCTCATTTTTATTTTCTTTCTATTTCACTTCAGCCTTCCGCACCCAACCTCAGAATGTAACGCGCTGTCAGAATTGAAAATTCCATTTTCCTAGCGCCGAGATCGCCTCGTTATTGTGGAATGCCTCGTAAGAATTATATGGACATGAGACATTTTGACAGTTCGTTGGCGCTTGACGCGCCAATTCAGGTATAGGTCTAAGGATGTTATTGAAAAAAGTTAGGTTAACAAAAGTATAATATTCTTCTACCCTAGTGAGCTCGGATATGCAAATTAATCAAACGAAACCCTGGTTATGATTCTCGTTTGTCAGTATCGTTAGGTCTCCCTTTGGTCATAATATTCGAGCCACATTTTATTATAACCCGCCTTATTTACTAAACACCATCAAAAGGCGCACTGCTTTTTTGCACTCTTTTGCCCTTTATCGCTTACTTGATTTATGTAAATCAAAAGTAATGAAGCGGATGGAAAGTTCAATGAAATGTCAACTCAGCTTACACTAAAATCCCCCAACTCATTTGCCGTGCACCGTAAGCCTCAGCCTGGGCAACATTTGCAAGCGAATGCATTTGCAAAGCCTTTTGGTTATTTAAATCCCTTTAATTTCCTTAATTCAATGGCGCACAAGGCTGTAAATTTAAAAAAATCAATAACAACAACACTGCAGCCAAATGAAAAAAAAAATGCCAGATGCTAATTCAATGCATTGATGTAGAAATTTTGTCGCCATCTTCGTGCAATGTTGCAGAAGAAGAAGAGGAAGAAGGCGCATTTCATGAGAGCTGGAAGTTGGTCATATCCTTCACAAAATGACTGTCAGCGGCGCTACTGTGAGTGAGATCATTATTTTTGTTGTTATTGGCTTAAAGCACCCTCCACCGCCGCCGTCGCCTAACCGGCGGATGTAGATAAATCTTAAGAGATTGAATTTTATATGCAAAAAGCTGCTGCGACGCGACAATCATTTTATACGTAACAACGAAAACTCTAACAACAACAGCAACAGCAGCAACAACAACAACAGCAATGTGCGACACTGAACAGCAATAACAATACTGTACAACAACTAAAGCTCGATCAGAATCAACAGATAAAATGCACGTAAATATCAGTGGCGACACACGATCCTCACCAAAGCGGCAGCGCAATGCGGGCGGTGTAAAGGTAGAAGGTGAAAATTAAGCCCAAAAACTAGAGGCAATGCGTTGGTTGGGGCATGTGCAGCATTTTAGCCAGCGATCGAATCCGATTAAACTTAATTGAGCGCGGATTTTGCATTAATTGAGCGCACACGAGCGGTAGTACGGCGCCTGGCGTTGCATAAACAAACAAACATATACATACATATAGTAAATGCTACAATGAGCCTGTGGAAGTTGTGCAACATTTGCAAATATTGACACGCAATACGCGTGTTTTGTGGCTGCTGATGGCGCAGCGAGCGCATTGCAGTAGCGCGTCGCGTTGACAATTTTGCATTGAGTTTTAATTAATTTCATTTAAATAAATGTATTGCAATTTATCAATTTAAGCGCATGTGTGTGTGTGTGTGTGTGTATGAGTGTGGCGCGAAAATCCTCCAGCAATGCCAGCCGGCTGCCAGCAACTTGGCCATTGCCAGTTGGTTTCCCCGCCGCCTGGGACGCCGCCAGCGCAACGCGTAATTGTAAGTCTAGACGCGCCCTGCGGTCACTCCGACAATACAGCGGCCACGCCCATACCGCCCATCCTCCAACATATGCCGATCTGTGCATTGTCGCTTGGCGCGCCTGACCGCAACACATCCCCACCCACAACTTTACAGCTGCACACAATTATCCTCGGTATGTCTTTTACTCAACGCCAATTATTTTTTGCCTATTTGACACTTTTGTTTTTTTTTAATTTAAAAATTTATGCACCGAATACCGAAGTAAATAAAATTGTACAATATTATTTGTATGCGTGTGTGTGTGTGTGTTTGCTCATTATCCTTTTTTGGTCTTGTTAAATTTTGCATGAAAAATGGCGACACGCGCGCCGCACAAATTTAAAAACCGCAAAAACAATTTCATTTTACTACATATGAGGGGGCATACAACCATTTTCGATTGCATACGAGTGTAATATTGGAAATGTGGAAAATTGATATATAAAAACCGCTAGCAATAATTTAATGTTTAATGGCGTGCTCCGCAAACCGACGGCCAATTGTCGCACTCACTTACGGTTTGGGCTTTTTAAGCGAATAAATGGCTGACAATTTTTTTGTGATTGTGTCATTTTTGGTAGTTATTTTTATTTTTTATTTTTTTTTTTGTGTAAAAAGAGAAGAAGCGGTGTCCCAAAAAAAATCCCTGAAAGCCATGGCAAGCAAATTGTGCAATAATTATTGCGTCTTAAATTTAAAGACCGCGCAAAACAAACATTTTTTGGTAAATACGGCGATTAGCGGCGAGTGTTTTAAAAGGTCATATCCTCGTGATTGGATCGAAAAAATTTAAATTTTGGTTGCTTTTCTTGTTTCTCAATGTGCCTTCCGTCAAGAATGTTTCTGTTGTTTGCAACGGTACTTTAATAAGCATTCTCAAAAACTCATTGTCTGGTATGTTCTGTGGGCGGGGGGAATCATTGGTCCATATTTTGGTCTTCAAAAATTAAGCCGGTCAGGGTACAGTCAATGGGGAACGCCATAGAGCCATGACTAATAACAATTTTCGTGCCTGTTTTGGAGGATGTTGATGTGGACGACCTTTGGTTCCAAAAACAAGACGGCGCTACATGCCACACAACCAACGAAACAATAAATTTATGAAAGGAAACTTTTGGTGAGCGCATTGACTCGCTTCGTGGGCCGGTGGCGTGGCCGCCAAGGTCGTGCGATTTAACTCCGCTAGACTATCTTTTTTGTGGGGTTATGTGAAGTCGTTTGCCTACGCAGATAAGTCCGAGACGATTGGTGCCTTGGAAGAGAATATTCGGCGCGTTATTGTTCATATACGGCGAAAATTTCTCCAAAAACTGTTCGAAAATTTTGACTCTCGGCTGGAATTTATTCGATCCAATCGCGGCAATCACTTACCGAAATCATCTTTGAAACAAAATGGCGAACTCTTATCTTTGTAATACAGCTAAGTTCATGGCCATAACAATAAATTATATGAGTTGTATTTCTTCTTGAAACCCACATGTCTAAAACAAACACCCTTTATAAAACCAATCGCTAGTAGACCTTAGAACTTATATTAGTAGTAGTACGAACCTATATTAGTAGTAAACTAAGTATACAGTTTATTACATTAGACCCGTTTCTTTATAACCGACTTGCAAAAGAACAGTAGTTAATATAAGAAGTAGCATGTAAAGCAAAAACACTTACTCGGAAAAATATGCGAGCTGAGTTAACTCGGTAAAATGATATCCAAACCTGAAACCTGAGATGTTGTGTTGTGAAGTAAAAAAACTGCGCTATTGGGAATGAGCCCGAAGAAAATACATGGGAATTTTTAGTTAAAGACCTAATTAATTTTTAGTTGCATAGTATTTTTAAATATATAACTACGTCAACTTAAAATTTGCTCGAACAACTAAAGGGTGGTTAAATTTTAAGGGCCGATGTTTAATGTGAACCACACCTAAACGTCAAGTTTTTTTCTGCATTTCATTTGACATTTCTCAATTTCAGACTAACTCAATTTGAACCTGGAAAGATACACAATCGAGCAACGTGTTAAAGTTATTCAGGCTTATTATAAAAATTGCCGTTCAAATCAAAATGCAAAATCATCTTCAGTGTTGAGGCACATTTTCACCTCAGTGGATTCGTCAATAAGCAGAATTGCCGCATTTGGGCGAATGATAATCCAAGAGTGATTGTCGCAAAACCAATGCACTCACAAAGAGTGACTGTTTGGTGCGGTTTTGTGGGCTGGCGGCATCATCGGACCGCATTTTTTCCAAAATGACGCCGGTCAGGCAGTTACTGTGAATGGTGTTCGCTATCGTGAGATGATAACGAACTTTTTATGGCCCGAATTGGAACATATGGATGTGGACGATATGTGGTTCCAACAGGATGGTGCCATATGCAACACAGCCAACGAAACAATGGCTCTTTTGCGCGACAAATTCAGTGGTCGAGTTATCTCACGTGGTGGCGATGTCAATTGGCCACCAAGGTAATTTGATTTGACACCGTTGGACTACTTTTTTTGGGGTTATTTGAAAGAAAAGTTGTACGTCGATAAGCCAGCAACAATTCAAGAGCCAAAGGATGATATAATTCGGCACATTAACGGCATAGAACCTCAATTATGTCTCAGCGTCATTGAAAATTTGGACCATCGGATGGAGGTGTGCCGCCGAGATCGCGGCGGACATTTGGCCGATATTTTGTTCCATACATAATTGTACCACACCATATTATCATAATAAAAAGAAATTACAATAATTTCCAAAATAATTTGTGTTTTATTCAAAATCAACATCGGCCCTTAAAATTTAACCACCCTTTATTTTCCATTCTTAGATAGCACCTGAAAGATACGAGCAGGGTTGCTTTTACATCTAAAGAAAATTTTAGCTGAGCTGCAGCGGTCGTTTCCAAGTCGGTTACAATAAAACGGGTCCATTGCTAATTTAGCCATTAGCCGAAGGCCTTAGCAGAAAGTGATTTTTTGAACTCTTCCCTTTAAGTTTTTTAATTATTTATAATTATTACAATTTTCAATAAATAAATTAAATATAGAAGTAACTGTTTGAGAAGAAAGTGGAGTTAAAAGAAAATTTGCGTACCTACATTCATGGAATTGTGGCCGCCGTAACCGAGTGTATAGCGTGTGCGCGTTCATCCTGTGTGTCCCGAGTTCAAATCCTGCACGGGACAAGTAGCATCACAAATTATAAGAAAAGTTTTTTCTAATAGCGGTTGCCCCTCAGCAGGCAATGGCAAACCTCCGATTGTATGGGTGTTTTTTTTAGGGGTATAGAACTTCGAATTGAAATAAAACACAAGAAAATCGTTTTAAGGTCCATCAATTTGGCTTTATTGGAAGGATAATTTTATGCCATTAATGTATAAATATGATTTCGGGCATGTGGCCGCCGCGGCTGGCTCGAATAAAGCCAATTCTACAGGTCCAATTTTCAACCACTTTTTCGAGCATATGGGGCCGTATGTCGGCAATAACGCCACGAATATTGGCTTCCAATTCCCCTAACGTTTCTGGTTTGTTGGCGTAGACGAGCGACTTCACATATCCCCAAAGAAAATAATCCAATGGTGTCAAATCACACGATCTTGGTGGCCAATTTACAGGTCCATTCCGCGAAATTATGCGCTCATCGAATGTTTCCTTCAATAAATCGATTGTGACGTGCGCTGTGTGGCATGTAGCGCCGTCTTGTTGGAGCCACAACTCATCCACATTCATGCCATCCAATTCGGGAACAAAATAGTCGGTTATCATGGCTCTATACCGGTCTCCATTAACGGTAACTGCCTCTCCAGCATTATTGCGGAAGAAGTATGGCCCAATGACTCCACCAGCCCATAGAGCACACCAAACAGTCAGTTTTTGTGGATGTAATGGCGTTTCAAGGGTCTCATGTGGATTCTCTTCACTCCAAATGCGGCAATTTTGCTTGTTGACGTAGCCATTCAACCAAAAATGAGCCTCATCACTGAACAAAATTTTGCGATGAAAATCAGCATCGAGATCAATCTCATTTTCGGCCCATACACCAAAATCACGACGCATTGCATGGTCTCGCGGCTTTAGTTCTTGCACAAGCTGGATCTTGTAAGGTCGCAAGCCAAGATCTTTGCGCAAAATCTTCCATAAAGTTGATGGACAAAGCTCCAATTGCTGTGCACGGTGGCGAATCGATTCATTCGGGTCCTCTTCAACACTTTGCTCTACAGCGGCAATTGTTTCTTCGGTGCGCACTGTTCGACGTCTCTGCGGATGCGTATTATCACATAGAGTAAACGTAGTGCGAAAACGATCCATGGTTAACCGAATTAATTGCTCTGATGGACGATTATGTCGACCATAAAATTGACGGAGCTCGCGGTAAACTTCGCGAACTGAACCATTATTTTCGAAATAAATTTGCACGATTTGCAAGCGTTGTTCTTTTGTCAACCTGTTCATGATGAAATGGCAAACCAAACTGAACATAAATGACATTAGAGTTGCCAGATTTGACCACAAAATGCCAGTTTTATCTCTATTCGAAAAACAAACCTGTAAAAAAAACACCCGATATTTCTGCCATGAAAAAACTTTCGCCATCCGGAGTCGGCGTTAAACTGTAGATCCCTCAATTTGTGTTAGAACAACAAGACGCACACCACAAATTGTTGGAGAAGTTGGGCCAAAATCGCTTAAGTGGTTATAGCACCAATTAATTAAGTAAGTAAGTACCTTCGTAGAAAAATCGAAATCAATTTTGATCTCTCAATAAATGAAAATACAACTGCACTGCGCTTTCGGGGGGGAGCCAACCCCAACCCACCTTGGCATAGAGAACGATTTCAGTGCAACACAACGAAAATATTATCCATTAAATCCACATCGCTAAATACTTACGTTGATACGTGGCGCGGAGTGCGGGGCGCGGGGCTGTATGTTGCAACTACACAATGCATTTAAGATACTGCAACAGAGCTACAAATTACTGCCGCCAATTCGAGTGCAACAACAACAGCAGCTACATATAAATGTGTGGCATGTCGCACACACACAAACCGTAAATTTCCATTTGCATATAGAAGTGTTTGAGTGTTTTGTGTGAGTGTTTTGTGTGAGTGTGTATGAGATTCAAATACTTTTTGGTTGGTTGGTCGGTCGGTTGGTTAGCTCCAACTGCCACATCGTTGCACCGCATTTGCACCGCCGCGTGGCAGACCGCTTTTCAAATGAGTTATAATGCTTGTTGGCGATTTTATTGCTGCAACGCGGTCATAAAATATGGTGGTAAATTATAGCGGTTTGTTGTTTTGGCCATTTTGTTGTCATGTTACGCACATGGAAACGGTTAGCGTAGCGCAGTGCAGTGCAGTGCAGTGCAGTGCAGCGCCGCATTTGACAATGGAAACAATGAAAAAAAAAAAACGATGCGAAGCGATGCGATGCGTTGCACTGCAAATGCAAAAAGTGCTGCATGACCGATTGGGTGCATCGGTGGCGATTGAATTGGACCACAGCAAAGTGCCAAATGAGTTGAATATTAAGTATTTTGAAAATTTCGAAATCGGGTCGAATTTTATGGCAAACAAATGGCAAAAATAAAACAAAAGCAAAAATATTAACGAAATTCATGCAAATGACATAGAAATTGACTTCGCGATTGTACAACAAATTACGCAGCTGAACGAAATTTCGCTGGTATTTAGTTTAGTTGCGAAATTTGCCAATATTAGATAGGTTCGTTTACGGCGATTCTGAATTTGTTTGTTTTCAGGAAGTGCAATGGTTATTGAGAAAATCAACATTAAAGCTAAAAGGAAATACCAATGAAATTTAGTAATTTTAGATTAAAATTTTATATATGAGGTTCTGCTTGGCACAGTGGGCGGATGGCGGCAAAAAATTGTTTTTCGTAAGTTCGATTTTGTAATTTTTTTTCTGAGCGAAATCTTTAGTAAAATATTTACATTCAAGGCATCTGAAAGGATTTCTGTCAGCTTCGTAATTTCTAAACTGTGTTCATTCAAATTTTAAAAAATTTTACAACAGCGATTTTGCTGTCAAACTTAATTATAGTTTCTAAAACGTACATACATATGTACATATATATTGAAGTTTAAAAGTGGTAAGTTTTAAAAATATATAATTTTATGACAAACGATAATGGAATATTTTGAAAATTCTTTTTTCTTTTAATTTTTAGAACATTCACTTCAGAAACTTATTAAGAGCTCGATCTGCCGCCAGTTCGAAATTTATAAAATTATATTAGAATCAGATATTACGGAAGGTGCCACCAAAGAATATTAGATTTTACCATTTCCAAAAATTTTCTTAGCGTCTACGTATATTTAATTAATTGTTACAATTACAATTTTGATTTTCTACGAATTTCTCTCCCTTATTAAATTTGTATACCCAATTTGATGGAACTTGCTGCAGGATTTAATAAAATAATGAATAACTTAATTTTTTTAATTACAGCTATATCAGAGATTTCAATTTTCGAAATTTTACCTACTTACTATCTTGAAATGCTGTGGTAGATTTTGAGATAAAGTAGTTTCAGAGATATGCCGATTTGCTCTTAGTTGTGTACGCACATTTTCCACAATTTTTTTTTAACCCACGCTTTTTGTCTCTTGAACTCAATGCAAAATGCTAAATTTGAGTAAATTACCCTTTATACGAATGGTGCCTTTCATGCACTACGTCTTTGCAACACTGCGTGTCATACGCTACAATTCGATATTTTTATTGGCATGTTTGGTTATTTTTAACATAAATTTACGTATAACATTTTCACTTACAAAATTGATTTGTTCTGTTTTCATTGAGTTAAAAAACTGATCTCGCCCAAAAGATGGAATTAACTCATGAAAATTTCCGTAAGAAGATTTATTACGATTTTTGACATGGATTATCGCGACAAGAGTGCATTGTCAAATATGCTTTGACTTTTAGCACAGCCTAGGCTAACTGTTACAATAAGTTTCATCGTGGTCGTCGATTATTGAGATAATATTGTTTGGATGAATTTCGTGAAGGTCACCCAAAACGGTTGTTGTGCAAGAAAATAGAAACAATCGGTGCCGTGCGTCGATTTATAACGGATATCGGCACGAGACATATCGAGAGATAGAGGCATCCTTGGACATTAGTGGGACCTGCATATTCGTAGATTTTGATATTGCATGAATATTTGGTAGTTGATTTGAAGAATTTCGAAACAAAAAATCTAGTCTCGGTTGGTGTAAATATATTTTGAATAAATTAAGCCACGGTGACTCAAGGCACGTCTATGTTTTCGGAAAGAGAAACATAAAACTGTCAATTGTTTGCCAGAAGTTTTAGCAGAATTATGAAAAATCAACTGCCGCAGATGAATCATCATTCACCAAGATAATGCGAGCTCTCAGGTATCGGCTCATACGAGAGAGTTTTCGTGCATTCAAAAGATAGAAGTAAGGGGGCATCCGCCTTACCGTCTGGATTTGGCACCTAATGATTTTTTTTTTTTGTTCCCGTTAATCAAAAATAAAGTGCGAGGTCAACGGTTTTTTGCAAGCCTTTAAACACCTCGTTTTAGAGGTATCGATGTCTGAGTGACAAAAGAACTTTGAAAATAAGTACAAGCGAATGCGGAGGTGTATTGACGTCGAATGAGAATATTTGAACTATTTATTTACCTTACAAAGTAAGGTAACAAATAGCTAAGATTATAAAAACTTAGAATATTTTATTTCGTGCACTAGAAATTACATGTTTTGAAGATGAAACGTCAAATAGGATGGAACTGGAAATTAAATTAAATTCAATTAAGGACCGAGCAAAGGCTGCATTGAAGGAAGATAAGGTTTTATAAATATCCCCATAGAAAGGTAAAAAACGGTGACTACCAGTCAATGGCACAAGTAATATTAAAAGCAACAAAAAAAGCGGGTGTACTGACTTTACGTTTATCAAAAGCAAACGAGATTTGTAAGAGCGAATTGGCTCATCAAAACTCGACGACCGTAAAACATTTTTTGAAACATTTTTATCGACGCGTTCAATCTATTTATGTATGTATATGATTTTAATAGCTTGGCCTCCAGGTGAAGACGCTAGATTCCAAAGTAAAACGAACAAATGCCATGTGTAATAACTTAAGAGTGTATGGATTTTAGTTAGCTTTAACTAATTGGCCTCACAAAAAACCGATAAGAGTTCGAAATATTGTAACTAATATATTTATTAAAAGAGAAATTACTCAAAAAAATTACGTCAAGATATTTAGTCTCGTCCAAACTTTTCACCAAAGGATGAGAAATATATATTCAAAAACTCTTGATATCTGACCGACGTCTTATAAGTCAGATATCAAGAGTTTTCGAATACGCAACTTTAATTTCCAAAGGGATTTTACCGACTGAATTTTCTATAAGAACTGGTTTTCGGGTTTTACAAAAAAGGAATTGATCAAAAGAAGAGAATGTGATGTAGAGAGATTCAGAGAAATCTTTGAAAATGTGAGAAAAATTAGCTTTATCTTATACTTTTATCACAAATTTACAAGATCGATTTTTGGATCATCGGAATATTTTATCGAATTTCGGCTGCCTATTCCCAAACAAGATGAAAATTTTTGATGAAAACTCATATGTTGAATTATTCAAATCATACTCTGCGATTCTACACGACAATTCCAGTGAAATATGGATTGCCGAAGTTCAACTTTGGCGACAACGCATTGCTAGGGAGGAAATCAGCCATTCCCTAGAAGCACTTGACATTTACAACGCAGAGGCTTTTCCAAATGTTCATCAAATTCTTCGAATAATGACAGTTTTGCCCGTAACTACGGCGACGAATGAACGCTCCTTTTCAACGTTACGTCGTCTGAAGACGTATCTTCGACCAAATATGACTGAAGATCGACTAAACGGTTTACTCGTAGCTTCCCTGAATATACATCGGGATGTCAAGATTGATGTTCAAAGGGTTTTGGATGAATTTGTTTCGGTACCTCGAAGAGTCCGTTTGTTGACTGAAAGCCAATAACTATGGTATTATTCGCTATTTTTCTTTTGACTCAACGATTAATAAATATGCAATTTTTCACTATTGAAAGTCTTTCATTATTTGTTTTCCATTACTATCATAATTTTTATTGGCAAATATCATAAATTGTATTCACAAAGCAAGACTTTTCGAAAACGAATGCTTTATACCATCAATGTTCATCTTCAGTTTCAATTTTGCATACACCATGTCAAAAGAATTCGTTATCAAAAATCATAATATTCTCTGAGTATCCATACTAAGTAAATAATTTTCAAACTTTTATTTTGATTTGCGAGATCGTTTCTTTACACAAACAATTTACCTTTTTGTTATTTGAAAAATACTGAATGGGAACTGTTGTGGGCAAAATTGTTTAACAGAACAGTCAACTTATTGCCCCACACTAGCGCAAAATGTACTAATTGCCTACAGGAAAAAAAGAATATTTTAGCTCTACAAGAAAGGAATTAAATAAAATATATGCTAAGGTGTGAAAAGGGCACATTGAATACAGTTAAATAAATATTTTTACTAAAATTTTAGCAAGAAAGGTCATTTAAAAATTGATACCATTTAGTTGTTTTGTGCCAATCGCTCCTACCAAAAATTGCAAATACTTTATTTATTTCATTGCACTTGTGGCACCGCCGATGCCTGCAGCTCCACCTACTTGGTATATTTGGCTCGCTCATTTCACTTACGACGGTACATTGGGTACATTACATACATAGGTATGTACGTATTTAGATATGTTTGCTTTTGTATTATTTACGTATGCCACATGGCACCATTGCATGCATAAATAAATGTTGCACAAGCAATTGTCAATAAATATTCGGCAAGTGCGGAAAATGTAGAAAAAAGTGCAAAGCATTGCACAAAATGTGGCGGCGGCACTCATTCAATGCACCTTGCAGTAATGCACTCAACACAAACACACGCACACACACACACACACAAAGCTTTCCCTGCAGCAAATTTCTCTAGCCCAAAAATAATTCAAGATGCATTCCTCTTTCCACAGTACTAGTTCCCGCTCAATATCCGAATAACGGCTTCAACTACTGTCTACTTTAGTATGGAGGTGTTATTGGCGGTGTACTGGTGCCCCTTATGCATTCCAATGTACATATGTAGTTCAGGGATGTTTCCAACAAAAAAAAAATGTTTTGCTCTTCTTCATTACTTTAATATGAAGAAAACTGCTGCCGAAAGTCATCGTATTTTGGTGGAAGTTTATGGTTGACATGCATTAGCTGAGCGAACGTGCCAATAAGTAATCCACATCCTTGTTCTTTGCCGCTAAAATTATTGCTCTTTCACTCAACCAATCGTAGTTGTTTTGTGTTTAGCAATTATGTTCGGAAACACTTTGTTGATGAGCTCCTCTTTCGTTGAGGCGAAATTGCAAAAAATTGGCGGAAACGAAATCAATCCATTTGATGAGTCGACAAGAACACGACGATCGTCGATAGTTAGCAGTTGATTAAAAATCGCTCCATCGCTAAAAAGTATGGGAAAATGAATTTTCTTTATCACTTTTTTTTCAGCAATTTTTCGGGAATTTCCTTGAATATTCTTCTTGTTTCGCCGGGTACCAATTCGAATTAGTACGAATCAACATCGAAATCGGTCCAAGCTTTCTTGAATTATAAGCGTAGTAACGAACATCACTCTCTTTTGTATATATAGAAGATGTGCTAAAAGAGAAAATGTTTTTTTTTTTATATTTCCAAATTCCATTATTGACTTTTTAAATTATTATTATTTCAAATAACAGTTATGTCTCAATAAAAAATTAAAAATACATACATACATAAGTATGTGTTGGTTTGTCGAACTGAAATTTGGTAAAAAAAATAGTTCAATTTCTTTTGCTAAATTTGTTTTTGAATTACTCATAGCATAACCAAACGACCAGTCCACGTCGTGTACTGTTCGATACTATCTCTGAACTAGTAACTTTACTTAATGCTGACACTCGTCCGCTACAGGGTTTATGTTGTACGTGTGTGTATGCAACATAAAATTCAATTAGCAAACAAATCCAAAATCCCCACCCACCTGCTAAAAGTGGTCAATTGCCGGCAGCTAGCTAAAAGCATTAATTCTGTCCAGTGCGGCACGAATTGTTTAATTACCAAACGGCAATGCAATGCAATGCCATGCCATGGAGTGCAATGCAGTGCAACGTGGTGGGCTTGTGGGGAAAGGTGTGAATGCCTGCTGCTGCAGTTTGTGTGGCAGGTGCATTGCATTCCTCCTCCATTTCCATCTCACCCGCTCACCCGTACACCAACTCAAATTGTGCGGAAAATCCCTAAACATGTTTTTGGGGGTTAATTTAAAATTGTGGCCATGGTTGTGGCAATTGTGGTGCTATGGCACCGTAGCTCTGTGGCTCTGCGGCTCTGCGGCTGTGCACAATTCGCACAAAACAAAACACCAAATTAATGTTGACATTTTCCACTTTGCGGATAAAATTTACAAAAAGGCTTTGCGGATGCACTAAGGCCAACGCCAAGCTACACTCTTGACCACCCCACCCTCCATCCCATTCCGTCCCGCTCCGCTCACCACCAAAACAAATACATAGATTGCATTTGAAGTGCCTGGCGGCTATGTGTGCAAATTACACACAAGTCTCCACTTGGCGCTCATGCAACAGCCAATTTACAATATCCAACCAATGCAATTGGCAATTCGAAGGCATTTATTTGCAGCAGCAGCAGCAGCAGCACACAAACCACGCGCCACACCTCGCAGCTCGCAGTGGGCAGTGGAAACGTAGTGGGAGGCGCATAAATTTTTCAACCAATTTTCGAATTTATTTTATGACTTTTGCATAATGCAGTAGCAGCATGTAGGCATTGCAATTGCAGTTGCAAAAATACTTGCATATAGTGCAGTGGCTGTTGCAGCAATTGCAGCAATTGGTTCCAATTGTCGAACTGTAAAAATTGCTTGCACCAAGTGTACCCACTCGCCCAGAAACGGCATCTGTTGTTCCACCAATTGCACGGTGTGTGGGGAGTTTCATTGATGTGGTTGGTGTGATCGTTGATGTTGTTGTTTCTGTTGGTTACGACAGCAATCGAATTTTCGCTGTATTTTCTAAATTTTCAATTGACTTCTCTGTTTTGTTTACCGGTCAAATGTCGTCTGAAGGGGTCTAAAAAGGTCCTTTGCATAATTAAAGCAGCAAGGATAAAGGCTTAAACAGTTAACGGGAGAAATTTGGAAGGACAGGACGAGTACATAAGTGAATTAAATTTGGAACGGGAATGCACACCAACCAAAGTTGGTTGGAGTGGCAATTTCTGTATTTGTTAGCATACTTTTAGGAGAGCATTGATGTTGCACTAATGGCTTGGAAATTATTTGTTGGTCCTATTAAACTACTGGGAGTTTATTTATTACCGCATAGGCGTCAAGTTTGAGATAGAAACTAAAACAGCATGATAATAACACTAAATATACATTACTTAGGAAAAATAACATAACATATACGCTGGTAGCATTCGGGTACGATTATTACATTTTTTTTTCAATTATTATATTATTTTGGTTTTCTATATTCTCTTTCGATGACTTTAAGTCACCAGGCGCTGATGGCGTGTATGCGAAAATCCTAGAGGGGGAGGGGAGAGGACAAGCTCATTGGGACCTTCGTAATAATCAGTAGAGCTTTACTGGCTTTTGCCCATATTCCAATGCTCTGGGGAAAGGTTGGGGTAGTCTTTATTCCCAAAAGCTTCAGGCCAATCAGTCTGACATCTTTCATGCTGCAGAGCCAGAAGCGCACGGTCGAAAAAAACACCGGATGAAAGGTTATGGTGGAGGGTCCACGTAGCATTCATAAACATGGAAAATCTTGTGAGTCGGCTCTAAACGACCCTGTAGCAAAGAGCGAAGTGGGGCTGGAAGCAGGTGAGTACAAAATGAAAGTTTTTGCTGATACTGAAAAGCCTTTGACAGTGTACTTTCATCTCTCTTGTGGTGTTTGGGAGTCAACTCCTATTTAACGGAAACCCAAGACTTTTCACATCTACGCGGACGATGTTTGTTCATTTGCGTCAAGAAGATCTCTCCGGGAGGTCCATGGTTCTCTACGCAGGATTTTTCTGCCAACCCGAGCAAGATAGCCCTCATATTGTTTAGGAGCAAAAAAAAAATTGGAAGGTCTCAGTCTTCCTTCCGGTAGTTAGGGGCGTAAACGTGAGACTTTTCGAGGAAGTAAAATATCTGGGTGTAACCCTTGATAGAAAAACTACTTGGAAAGCTTATGTCAAACAGAGGGTAAATCTAATATTGAAAGCTTTGTGAGAGAGTCGAAGAACCTTTGATAAGACTTGTGTACTTAGACCAGTTGTGGTGCTAAGTTGAGGTTGAACTCTGTGGGAAAGTGGAATAAGCTTGAACTCATATGGCTGTCGGAACACATCGGTGTTCAAGGTAGCGAACTAGGTGACGCCCTGACTAATTGTGGTCATTGGCATGGATGGTATTTAATATCCAAATCGAAACTGGAAGTGAACATAAAAACTAACAAAATATCTACAGTTTTAGTAAAAATTTTGCAAAATAAACAAATTAACCCCTTTTAAATCAGTTATTCAATAAGAAAATATTTTTCGCACAAATTATTGGAAATTAGATTAGCTTTACATATAAAAACTTCAAAGCGGTCAATTGTATTCAGAGATAATTACAATTACGTCACTTATATTTTTTCAGATCTTAAATTTCAAGTCAGCTATATCTCAAAAACGGTTAAACTTTTTTATATTTTTACTTCATATTCGAATTCAGCGGCCTATTGCGTATTCAAATTTATATAAAAATGTCACAGGTCACACAATTTTTTTTAGTTTTGTGTACTTGTGATATAGGCCCGTTTTTTGTGTCTCTTTAGAGGCCTTATTTTCCGATAGCTATTAATCGGTCACATGTTGGTCAGATTACCCAGTTCGAGAATATTACCGTGGGCTAAATCTGTTCAGTGACTTGGCTCAGTTTTAGACTCAATGGACATGAGAAGAAGCGAAATTTACGCATTTGGTGCACCACCACTGCATCCACAAAAACTCACTGCTTGGTGTCCTTTAAGAGCCGATGGAATTCTTGGTCGGCCTTTACTGCTTTAAAATGACAACGGAACATTTCATATTCGAATTTATATAAAAACGTAGCAGAGCAGATAATTTTCTTAAATTTTGTAAACTTGTAGCTATTATTAATAAATTAATAAAAAAAAATATATATATATAGATTAGGTGCAACATTTCCCATAACAAAAAATAGTAGGTTCTATTTTCGTTCCGGAATTATGAAACTCATTATATTTTAAGACTTCTACCAAAATATTTCGGAAAAATATTAAGATTTATTTGAGTTGAGTTTGATTAAAAAAATCTTCAAGAATGGAGTTTTAACAAATAAAACTACTAAAAGAAATCATGAAAATATATTGGAAATCTAAATGGATTTCGAAAGTTTTCACGAAATCTCAGATTTCAGTTCAAAGATTTAATACATAAATGCATTCTACATTTTAAAAACAAAGTCGTTCTTGTTGTTGTTATGCCCAGGGTATTTCGTAATTTTCGATGCTAATGGGACAGGTTATTCCCTTAACTTCTCATCACCCTCTTCACCGCTGCCAGTGAGTGGCAGTAACCAGCGTCACTATTTTTTATTACACCGTGTATAAAAACAAAAATATTAATTAATCGTGTGAAAAAAAGCAAACATTTTCGAAAAAAGTTAATCAATTTCGAATTTTTTCGAATTTCGAAAAATTTTCGAACTTATATTTTTTTTTCATTCTGAGTCAGAAACAAGTAATCCCACAAAAACTAACTTGACTTTCGAAGAAATGTTGGCCCACTTCACATACATGTAGCACTTTTGGATATAGCAATTTGCGTTACAGAATTTCGAAATACAGAAAATTACAATACCAAATTTTTAAAATTGAACTTAGCAGCTCATAGTTTCATAATTCCTCTAATGGGTTCACTAAAAATAAAAGCATTTTTTTATATATACTAATTTCTTAAAACAATAATGTTGAATGATAATTAAAAAAAAATTCTCAACATAATTTTTTTTCTAGCTCGAACTTTAACCTCTTTGCTTAAAAGGAACTTATTTTTAACTGGCTAATATTTTTTTGCCTTCATCTACATATTAAAGAAACTACACTCTAAATCTTTCTCACTTCCAACCAGCTTTTTCACACTTTGTGTTCTTCGCTGCTTAAAGAAAATGTTAAATAAACAATCTATTAATGCCAACTTAGTGTTAGGGCAAACATCTTTTAACATCCTTGGCTTACAAGCTGTCCGAACAACGTGTGTAAAACTTTGCACACAAACACTCGTACAAAAAAAAAAAAAAAACAAAACACAAAATCCTTCCACATATGCAGAGTAAATTATAAGAATTCGATTCGATTTGCAAATCTTCGCACGCGCTTGCACTTGAGGGAATTGAGAGAGGGGGAGGGGTGACCAAACGTTTACGTACAAAGCCAAGAGTGTGGTGTGAACGTAGAACAAGTGGAGACTTTCCCAAAATTTTTCTACAACACGAGGCATGTCCTTTAAGGAAAAGCGCAAGACAAGAAACGGCCAAGTTGTAAGCGCGTTGTCGTGCAATTTTGGGAATTCGTAGTTTTTGGAAAAGTTTTGCTGGTCGTCAAACAAGTGGAAACACTTACCTTGAGTGGCGATGATGACGATGATTTTGCGCAATTTATTTACATACACACACTGGTAGGCTAAAGTGGGCGCAAAAGTAGTTGAACTGCAATACACCAGATGTACTATGAATGTAAATGTGTATGTATGCAACTTCGAGACGGCGTTTACATCCTGCGCATTCCACAACTGGTATCTTCTATGCGCTTTGGGTGCACTTGTTCAGCGTGTCCATTACATTGAGTAGCCGCCACAGTTGCACTGCACCTACATACGTGGATACATGGAAACTTAAGGCATAGATGTTCGATGTCCAGCTAGGTTAGTAAAATGTTTGTTGTTGTACTCGGACGCCTATTTCTAGGACGTACGAACAGCGAACGAATGAAGAACATATGTTAAATTATCACAAACTGCGGAACATGGCCATTAAAATCGGGGTGAACATGCTTTCGACATTTATCTAACACGTGCGGACATGAAATTTGTTTCTAGCGAGTAGCAAAGCATTAGTGCAAATATTCAAATACACACACACACATGCAAACAAGCAAACAAACAAACATAAATATGTATATACATTTTTGGCCGAAAGTGGCACCGCTTACGGTTTCGGGACTTGTTTTTACGTAAAGATGTTGCTGTTCTTCTAGTTCTAGTTAGTTCTTTTCCGTGGAGAATATTAAAAAGACTCTGATGTTTTTTTTCCATTTTTCCTTCTTTGCCACGTTGCAATTTTTTTTTTTTAATGTAAAATGCGTTAGCGCATAAATATACCAAATAGCCAAATAGCCGCCTAAGTGGACACATGGACAAAATGTGTGTAGTGTTAGGCCAGATTTAAATGGCTTGTTAGACAAATGGGCGGAAAATATTTACGAGATTTAAGGTGTGGACGCTGTAGAGTTAAAAAAAAAGACAAATAAAAAAAGGGCACCAACTAGGGAGAGGATGGGAAGCAGGCAGTGCAATTTGAAGCTTAAGGTATGTGCAAAACGGATACCCGGACTTTTATAGCTTTTATAATAAAAGTCATTACAAGAAAGTTATTTTTGGACTTTTGTTTTATTTATAATAAAAAATATTCAGTCAATCCGAACTTAAACTTTTTTTGGTCCAATAATTACATTTAAGTATTGGCCAAATATTTTTGGAGTCCGAAAGAAGAAAAATGGTACTCTTTCCAAGAGTAGAATAAGAATGCTATCAATGTTTCTTTGACTCCAGCACAGCAAAAAACCTGATTTTTTTTTTATTTTTGAGCCTTTTGCGAAAAAGTCCAATACTTACTTACTTAATGGGCGCTAAAACCTCTGAATAGATTTCGGCCGAACTTAACAAATTGCGTCAATCACTCCTTCTTCCTGCTAACTGGCGCCAATTGGAAATACCAAGTGACGTTAAGTCCCTTTCCACTTGCTCTTTCCAGCGCCGAGAAGGCCATCTTCTTCCTCTACCAACATCAGTTGGTACCGCATTAAATACTTTCAGGGCTGGAGCACTTTCGTCCATTCGCTCGACATTTCCCAGCCAACGCAGCTGATGTATGTAAGTCTATGTCGTGGTAAAGGTCATACAGCTAATCGTTCCATCGTCTGCGGTATTCGCCGTCGCAAAGACGTAGAGGTCCATAAATCTTTCGGAGAATCTTTCTCTCGAACACTCCAAGGGCCATCTCATCTAAAATTGATAGGGTTCATGCTTCAGCGCCATACAATAGCACGGGCGTGATGAGGTTTTGGTTCATCAAGAGAGGGCTCTACTGCGCAATTGCCTATTGAGACTGATGATATCAATATCATCAGTATACGCCAGAATTTGCACGCTCTTATAAAATATGGTACCTTAACGGTTCAACGCTGCAGCTCGAATTATCTTTTCTAACATAAAGTTAAAGAAGTCGCAAGATAGAGAGTCACCCTATCTGAAACCTCGTTTGGTGTCAAACGGCTCGGAGAGGTTCTTCTCGATTCTAACAGAGCTGGTGGTGTTGCTCAACGTCATTTTACATTGCCGCATTAGTTTTGTTGGGATACAAAATTCAGACATTGCGGCAAATAGGAAGCTTCTTCTCGTGGTATCGAAAGCGGATTTGAAGTCGACAAAAAGATGGTGTGTGTCTACTCTTCTTTCTCGGGTATTTTCCAAGATTTGGCGTATCGTCAATATTTGGTCGATGGTAGATTTTCCAGGTCTAAAGCCACACTGATAAGGTCCAATCAGTTCGTTCACGGTGGGCTTCAGTCGTTCACACAATATGCTCGACAGAACCTTATTATGCTATGGTAAGAAGACTGATCCCGCGGTAGTTGGCGCATATTGTAGGATCGCCCTTTGTGTGGATTGAGCAGAGTGCACTTAAATTCCAATCAACAGGCTTGCATTCGTCCGGCCATATTTTGTAAAGGAGCTGGTGCATGCACTATACCAGCCCCTTGCCGCCACACTTGAATAGCTCTGCTGGCAGTCCGTCAACACTAGCGGCCTTATTTTTTTGTTTTTGCCGCACTATTTTCGTTCGAGTTTCGTCCACGTCGCGTAACCATACTGCGACTCCGTCTTCATTGATTGGAGGTTCGGGTTCATCATCTTCGATGTTTTCCGCGCCACTACCATTAAATAGCGTGAAGAAGTGCTCCCCCCACAATTTTTGTGTACTCTGGATATCGGTTATCAGGTCACCGTTTTCTTTTATACAGGAAATTGGCCCGGTCTTGAAACCTTCTGTAATACCTTCTGATAAAATTTTCGGGCATTTTTCCTATCGGCCAGCATTTCAAGCTCCTTGCACTCGCGCATCTCGGCCTCTCCCTTTCCGATATCTCTCCTGCACAGTTCGTGTTGCCCTCATTCGCAGCGTTGCCCTATAGGCGGCATCGTTCTTTAACATGGCGGCATTTTTCATCGTAGCTGTTGTTTTTTCGGGCTCGCTGAAAACCAATTACCTCTTCAGCGGGAAATGTGGTCTCCTTTTGCGCAGATATACATATGCTTGTTGAACATTGCTCTCAGAGAGCTGGAGTGCAAGTCGAGTGGCGAAACGGGCGGCTATCTATTGTGATTGTAGCTTTTGGACGACAAGCTTTCCTCCTGTCGCTGAGCGCGCGCTTTTTGCTGCACAGAGGAGCGTGCGAACCTCGATTGCGACGAGTCGATGTTAGCTCTGGAAACATGCCTTCCGTCTACCACAACATGACCAATTTGATTTGGTGTTTTTCCGTTAGAAGATGTTCATTATGCTTGAACCTGGTAGTACATACTATCATATTTCGGGCCCTGGCGAAGTCGATCTGCCTCAGTCCGTTAGCGGATGCTTCATCGCGTAGGCTGAATTTATAGACTGTGGGACAAAAATTCCTTCCCTTCCCCCCGTGGCATTAAAATCGCCTAGCACGAGTTTTATATCATGGCGGAGGCACCGTTCATACGCGCGCTCACGGCACTCATACAAGTTATCTTTGGTCGCATCGCCCTTCTCTTTCGTAGGGGCGTGGGCGCAAATCAGCGAGATGTTAAAGAATCTAGCTTCGATGCGAATCGTGGCGAAGCGTTCGTCCACGGGAATGGATGACAGTACTTGACATCAAAGTCTCTCATCCACCACAAATTCAACACCGAACTTGCGCTCCTTTACATGGCAGCTGTAGTAGACGTCGCACGGTCTGCATTACTTGCCCCGTCCAACGCTTCGCTTGGATGACGGTGATGTCAGCCATTGGCACCAGCCGAGCAGTTGTACCTTCCCAATTAAGGGTCCTTTAAACGTTTGCCGTGGTCGTCATCAGAATAGGGGGTCTTAACCGAGGATTTTTGTTTAAATTTTTCATTGGAAGGCCCAGTGCACAACCAGATTCTGGGGCATTTTTAATTTAGGGCACATTTATATAGCGAGCCGCTTGCTCCAAGTCAAACGCCCGCTTGCAGCCGCACCTACTGATACACAGACACTGCAAAACCCTGGTGAGTCCTTAATTCGAAAACGTCGGAGTGTCCCCACTAGGTTCGCCTTCTCACTTTACCTCACCCCCAAACGGATGTTCGGAAGCTACCCAGAGGACACTTGGGTGGAATCATCTGGAAATTAAGAGCTGCTTGAACCGCCTACAGAAGAATCGTTCTGACCACACCCAGGTGAATGGCGATCAGAGACTTTCCCACTTGCGTGGACTTCTACACACAGCCCCATCCTCCCCAATTACATTATTACCGCAAGAACTATCTTGACACATCTTTTGCGTGAATTTTGTTAGACATATTCTAAGGATATATTTACGAAGCAAAATGTTTCATAGTATTTTTTTTAAATGTTATGTTATGTTGCTTTTACGCTAAGAAAATGTTATTTAATTTTATTTATTTTTTCAAATATCCTATTTGTCACAAATAACTGTTCACAAATTTTCAATGGAATGACAGAAGACAATTTGTCGTATGCCATCGTGTCCACAGCGTGGCTCCTCTGCCTGCTGTCCGTTGCTGCTGGAAGCTTAACAAATTCCAAGTGGTAAGATCCTGCTGTTCACGCGACCGCCACCACCAGCACATTTAGACTGTCATTATGTTCCGCAACAATGACTTAATGAGAATTAGATACTCACACACAAGCACAGTAAGCCACATACTAGTACAATGTGAAAAGCAGCTATGCAATAACAACAATCTGTAAATAACATGTAAAACAATAACAAAATAATCGCCAAGACACAATGTAGAATGAATGAAAATCTAATTGCAAGGATTGCAATTCCATCGAGACCCATAAATTACGGCAACCAACGCATTGCTGGCTGCAACCACAGCTGCTAGCTGCAACGACTGCGATGGAGAAAAGAAGCAGTGAATATAAGTAGAATAAAAGTGGTAAGATTTTGGGCTTGTTGTCATTATGGCTGCTGCCATTTGCAAATTGTAGTAAAGTGTCGCGTCGCCTGCATTACCAAAGGGACACACGGACAGACAGACAGACGGACAGATAGACGCAGAGACGTTTTCATTGTGACATCGCAGCGCACGAACGAAGCACGGATGCCACCAATTTGTGGCAATATCAGTTGCTAACTAGCTAACTTCCTTGTGAGTGTCCTCAGAGGCTTACAATGCCACTTCAAATCAATTGCTCTACCCCACCAACCCTTGGCCAGTCATCCAGCCATGCAGCCAGCCGAAGAGCCCGCCGCGTTTGCAATTGAATTTCCTACTGCGTTTGTCATTTCGACGTCTTCGCTCCGCCTTAAGTTTATTTAGCTTAATTTCTATTTCTGCTGCACTTCAAAGTGATTACAGTTACTATAACGTTTGTGGGTTTTTTTTGTGTTGTTGTTGCAGTGGTGCGAATGTGCAACTGTAACAAAAATGACTGTCGGACCGCCTTCAAGTCGCTTGCCGCTTGCCGCTTCGAGCCAACAGCCAGCAGATAGCAGATGAGTTTTGCCCAAAGCGACTTGACACATTGGATTTTTCGTACATGACAAGCGAGTACAATAATTTATTTGCGCTTTCGAGCTTACGAGCAGCACTTAATGAACGAGCTCCGCCTGCTCCTCATATGGTTGGTTGGTTGGTTGGTTGGTTGGTTGGTTGCAACTTCAGCCACCTCACATTTTGTCTACAACAGCCCGGACGTTTTACCCATTCTACATTCTTCAGATTCACCCTCAACCCTCTTCCCCCTTCCCCCATCCCACTTTTCCGCTTTCAACCCAACTCAACTGCAACTCGTTTGCAAATATCGAACAAATCACATTGGTAACGCGCTAAGTTTAGCTGCAGCATAGGAAAGTTGTTGTATTTGTAGCGGTTGTGGTGGCGAACAGGACCACCAGCATTGCCACCGCTCAATTCATTACATTTTAGGCAAATAAATATTCAATTTAATTTATTAGCTACCAGTCACATCCGAGAACTCCTTCAAATTAAACAAACTCGCTAGTTGTAGTTGTTGTGATATACTTGAAGTGAGGATTGTCGTAGAAGTCGCAAGGAAGGAAGTTTGTTTGGTTTAGACATTCGTTGAAGTAACGGCATAGCTTAGATTTTTAGAATTAATTGCATTTGTTCGATGAGTTATGAAGACAGCGGTGCGAAAGACAAGCGCCGCAAGTTGTTGTTTAAGTCGAGGCAATCAAGCGGAGAACATGTCATGAAATTTGCCAAAGGATTGCTATGATTTTACTAAAACCAAATACGACTTAAAGCTGTTGATAAAACTATGACTACGAATCTTCTACCGTCCTAGCGTTCGAGTGTGTGGCACGTGGGTGCTACACTCAAAGTGTCCCGAGTTCGAATCTCGACTGGGACAAGTAATATCAGAAATCACAGTAAAGCTTTTTTCTAAAACCGTTCGGCGCTCGGCAGGCAATGGCAAAGTCTCCGAATGAATTTCTGCCACAAAAAAATTTCGAAGTTCCTGTACAAAAAAATTAGTAATTAAATACTCCAGAAATAAGCGGATTTATTGCTTCGTTTTAGAATAAATTCTTTAGCCAACTTGAATAAGGCCTGCGTCAACAGGCCCGTTTCTTGGTAACATAGTTGCAAAAGAACACTTGGTAGGATAACAAAATGCATGTAAAGCAACAACACTAACTCGGAAAAATAAGCGAGTTGAGCCAACTCGGTACAATGATATCCAACCTGAGATGTAGTGCTGGGAAGTGAAAAAACTTCGCTATTGTGAATTAGCCCTAAGATAATACAAGGGAAATTTAGATTTAAGACCTAATTCGTTTTTATTTGCATAGTATTTTTAAATATATAAATAGCTACATCAACCTAAAATTTGCTGGCGCAACTATTGTCTGTTCTTAAATAGCACTAAACAAATAGCGCTTTCATGAAAGATACGAGCAGGGTTGCTTTTGCAACTGAAGAAAATATTGTCCGAGTTGGAGAGTTGGCAAAGAGTTATTGCGATTAATTATTAAAATTTAACATATATCAATTTCTTGCTCTAGTTTTATTTGTAGCCAGGATCCCATGCATTTATTAGCCAACAACAATATTCATAACCAATAGTTTTTAAAAAAAAGGAAAATTATTATTGCAAATTAATGAAAATTCATCCTACGGGAATAAAAATTTATTCTAATCCGGGGGCTTCATTCTGTAGCTCAATTGGTTAACAAACAACAACACTATTACTTACTTTGTTTCACTTACAACAAACACAAAATTTGTTGAAGCACAACAAGCAAAATGTCGACGTTCGGCCACCAAATTTCGGATCGGTAACTGTTCGGCTTGGCCAGAAAATATCGAACATTTGTCAATATTTATTTTAAAACTATAACAGCGATATGTTTTGCATTAAAAACACCGAAAAAATTTGTTCATTAAACAGGGAATTAGATACTTTTTTTAACGAATATTTGTTACAAAAAAAGATTAACATTTTTTCTGTTGAAAAAAAAAGTTTGCTTTAAAATATCTACCTGCTTCTGTGTCGAAAGTGCCTTGTGAACGATGGTCCAGTGTTTAGTCGGCTACAAGATTTAAAACTGATAGGCTTTTAAGTATTTTTACATTACTATTTAAAATTATGAACTTCTGAATTTAAAAAAAAAGTTTTTTTTGTTTTAAATATAAACAATAAAATTGTAGCATTTTTAAAAATTCATTTATTTTTAATCATTTTATACATAATGCTGATATAAGGCATAATGCTGATAAAGTTAATATAGCAAAATTATATTTGAACGGGACTCAAAATTAAGTCAGAGTATATAAAAACAACAGTTTACACGAAGAATGGACTTCGTTTAAAAAATATGTTTCTCTGACTAATTTTGGATCGCTGATTTCAATTATTTTTTCATAAGGCCCATTTCTTTGTAGTTGCAAAAAAAAAACGCTCCAGGTCGGATAAATTTTCCGTTAGTCGCAAAAGCAACCCTGTAAGTTGTGATTTATTTAGTGCTATTTTGTAACGGAAAATAGTTGTGCCGGCAATTTTTAGGTTTATTCACATGCAAATAAGAACGAATTTGGTCTTAAACTAAAATTTTCCATGTATTTTCTTCTGGCTCATTCACAATAGCACAGGTTTTTCATTTCCCAACACAAAATTTGCGCATGCGTTATATGGAAAGTAAAGTCACGACCGGCAGCAAAAAAAAAAAGAAACATTATCAAAATTCAACAGACTTTTCGATTGAAACATGCACTTTATTATACTAGAAATGAATAGTCGTCCGCTTACCCTGAAACTTCTGAAAATTCGAAAAAAAAAAAATTTTTTTCTAATTTTTATATTGCCGTAAATTTTTTAATTGTGTCCTTTTGTAAACTTTTTGCAAAGTTTTGGTTTTTATGGTTTATGTTATTAAATAAATTGTGTTTTTATAAAAAGTTAACGACACAAATTTCACATCAAAAATATTGTCAGTAGTGTGAAAAATAAGCTGGTTCCACAAAAACTTTAATTTATTTTTTATTTATTAAACATTTTGATAACTTATAGAGAACTTTGCTGTCGTACTGAAAGCAAAATTTTTTTAATTATTAAATTCTACAACTTTTACAACTGGCCAATTTATACCTACATATAGAAGCTTGAGACTTTTGAAACATGCTATGGGTTTTAATCGTTTTCAAACAATCAAAATTTCGTTCAAGTGTAGCTTTTGGAATGAGCAAGAGTGTCAATATATAGGTAAAGTCTTAAAAATATTGTTAAACGAGACTGGATTCACTACTTCTAATGTGTTGAGGGCATATCGAAAATGTTTATATGAAATTCGGTGTTCCCACTATTTTACCTACACTAGAAAGTTTTGTTTCGAACAATAGATTACTTTTTCACAAACCCCAAATAATTCTTTAGTTTTTTTCCATGGCCTTTGCCAAATGATATTAAAGTTCCTTGGAGTGGAAATTTTTGACAATTGGAGGTGAATATAATTTTCTGACCTGATATTGCTAGTAAAAAATTTGACAACCAAGCAGAAATTTTTGACCACAAGGGCAATGAAGAGGAATACCAAAATTTGTTTGAATTATACCTGGCGGCTTTGGCCTTTTTTCTTTTTTTTTTGTAAAATTAATATTAAAAAATCTATGAAATGCGTAGCTTTTAATTTTGGAAGTATTAAAATTAGTAAAGTCAAACATTTTCTGTACATTTTTTGCATGTCTCTTTAATGAATTTGGTTTCTTCCGCCTCTTTAACTACATAGTTTTCAACATTTTTCTGCAGTAAAAAGTTACCGATTGGAAAAAGAAATTTTTTTTTTACCGTGGAAAAACAAATTCCACCCTAGCACTTTGTTACCATTTAGCACAGTTACTTTGGAAACAAACACACACAACTTATGTAAAGATCTAGGTACCTTAAAACAAACAATACTTTTAGAAAAAATAAATGCGCTAGGTGTAGCTAGAGCTCAGTATAACGTATAACGGGTATGCGACTAGAAACATTTGTATTTATATTAAAAAAAATTAATCGAGAGCCCGGTAGATCCCAATTATTCAGAAAATCCGTATTTCTAATCGGATGTTGATGATGCCTTAGGTATGGTGCTGGTGCAACAAAAAATACTTTTATAAAAAATGAAAATGCGTTAGTTGGCGCTAGAGGCGAGTTATTACACTAACCACCGATTTGGATTCGAATTTGGTTAAATTAGAAACGGACGAGAAGTACAATTACAAAAAATGCATCTGCTAGATGTCGCTAGAATTGAAAATCCCGGGTGTAGTAAAAATATTGTAAAATATGTAAAATATAATAAATCGATTATTTTTCCAATATATAGCTTTAGTAATCTGTTTCTAGAGAGAGTTTCAACAGTTAACCCAAAAAAAAAAAACTCATGGACCGAATTTCCATCTGCTGAATCGCAATAAAATCGATACATTTCTGAAGCGGATGGTTACTGTTGATGAAAAGCGGAGCAAATCGCGGAGAGCCGGCGGGTTGTATGGGATTGCCAAGGAATCACAGGAATTGGGATCTGTACTATCAACCGTCATTGGACCGTCTGAAGGAAGCAATCACCCACCTTTAACCAAGAGAATAGGAATGTTGTTCCATCAGGACAACGCCAGACCACACAAATCGATAGTGACGCGAAAATATCCGGGAGAGCTTGGTTGGGAGGTTCTTATAATCCGGGCCTGGCACCAAGTGATTACTACTACCCTCAGGGGAAGCTTGGGAAAATCGACTCTCCCAGTTTGTGGCCAAGAGGGACGTGAGTTTCAATGAGAGTGTGGTATTATGAATTTGCCTTCAAACTAGTAATAAGTTAGCGAACAAAACGGTGTACATTTGACCTACATCGGTTCACTCTAGCTGTACTAAATAAAACCTTCAATTTGAACAATTTTTTTTTTAATTTTTATGCCGAACTTTTATGCTTAAACTGTTTTATAAACTGAAGTAATTTGTTTGAAAAAATACTTTTCAAAACTAGTACTATTTATAGAAAAAAACCTCGAATCCGTGCAACTCACCTAAACCATAATTTAATTGCGAAATATTTGGGTGGTTAAAATTTCGATTCGTTACATCCATTAACCATGTAATCAATTTTATATCTTA
Source organism: Anomoia purmunda (assembly GCA_951828415.1). Taxonomy (NCBI): domain Eukaryota; kingdom Metazoa; phylum Arthropoda; class Insecta; order Diptera; family Tephritidae; genus Anomoia; species Anomoia purmunda. The sequence continues at coordinate 8,789,953 of OX639996.1, forward strand.
TTTAAAAAATCTCGTGTCACGAAATTGAAATTATGTTTTTGTATTTAGGCGCAAAGTATATTTTATGGTAGGGGAAGGGTTGCCTCCAGTTTTAAAACTCAATTAATTAAAATCTTCGCAAGTGCTATAAAATATTAAAGTGTGTGTGTCAAACGGTTCATCTCGGCAAGGCGAACATTCATACCCACATTTTTAAGAAGGTTGCCACCTTTTTGAAAAGTCAAATTAAATTTAAATAAACACAAGTTATATGAAATGTGAGAGTATGGATGCAACTCCGATCAATGCGCTGAGCAGAAGATTTCGCGCATATAAGTAGAGGGTTGCCACCTGCTTGAAAAGTCGAATGTTATTAAATTATATACAAGTTATTTGAAATTGTAAACTATGCGCGCCAAACTATTTCTTTCGCTATTAGAAAGTGCATAGGTATATTTTGAAGAGGGTTGCCACTTTTTTTTTCAAATAAAATTTAATTTATATATTCACACGTTATATGAAACATTACAAAATGGGTATCAATTGGTTCATCTACGCATACTTATATATTTGAGAGGGTTGCCACCTGCCATACTATGAGTTAGCAACCGAAATGCGTTTTCGTAAATAAATATCTGTCGAACTTTTCTAGTAATAGTATAAATAACAATTTTTTTTAATAAATTTTGCATCATTTTCTTTGGCATCAAGTTTAAAGTCGTCATGTCGCCCCACATACGTAACTACTTGCCCAATAGAGTACCATGCGCATTTACTATACTTACATTTTTAAGCCTTTTAACATTCTTGTCAGAGTATCTACCACTTCTAAGGCAACTTGGACAAATTGCATTCGCAAGTCTTTGTTAGTCAACTTGATTGCCACTCCTGAGATTACCTATTAAAATTGTCAACGCCAATGTCATCACCATCATCATCAGCAACTTCCTCCTCCATTTCGCCACTATGACAGCATTTTTAATTGTTGTTGTTCCACTTTTATGTTTACTTAACTTGCTAAATTGCGTTGGCATTTATGTTTATGAGTTGTAAATTATGCAGTTGCACAAGTTTTTTGCACAAGAACTTTTCGCATATGAAAATGACAATTGAAACATATACATACATATACAACCAACTCACATGTAGTGTTACACTATATATTCACAATTTATAAATGCAGTTGTAGTTGTAGTCACAATTAAACTACTTGTCCTTTATAGCCCCATATGAACAAACTTGATGTTTTTTTTTTTGTGAGTTCATAATTTGACAGATTACCCTGTCCGTACTCTAGTTGGCTATTTGTCAAAATGTTACCTAGCTTATTTCACTGCTTTCCAGAATGCTGCACTTTGAAAACAGCTCGAACTACCAGGACTAAGGACTGGTACAGAAAGTTCTGCAAATTAAAAAAAAAACGCCCATTAAGTGCACACAATCGGTTGGTTTTTATTTTTGTTTATCTAAGAATCAGAATTCATATTTGTAGTGATGATAGGAAAAGAAATCATTTCAATTAATTTTTTGCTCTCCCTACGCGCGAACTTTTCCTGAGAGGCCCGTCGTCGAGTTTTATGCAATAGTTTTGCCTATTTAGAGCGACGCTGTCCGCCACATTCTTTTTATTTCTGTAGTTCTTTGGATGGGTTTCTCACTTCTCTAAATTCTGGCCTTAAACACAGCCCAATTTCACGCAATTGGTCGCAACATGGGCACATTAGGAGGATTCAAGTCATTCCTTACATAATGCACATTTTTATCTTCGAACCACTTTTGGGTGAGATTAGCTTAAAGTGCTGGAACCAAATCTGGCCAAAATATATTTGAACCATTACGATGATGTATGAAGGGCAGGAGACGTTTTTGAAGACACTCCTTCATTTAAATTTCAGTGTTGATATTTCCCTAGTGAAGAACGGCGTGGTTTGTTGCCCACATTCAAAAATGGTTTGTCATATTAGAACTTTTCTGCCAAACTTTTCTAGTTTGATAGATTTTTCCTACTCAGAAATGTCTTCTCCAAATTGCAAGCAGTAAATATCACTGTAACATATGCGGTTTTTTATGAAAATGGCTTTCTTCAGCTGGACGTCTACTGATCCATTTGGGCGGTCACTTCTTGGCGTATCTTTTACTGGCCACCTTCCTTAATGCTTAAAACCGTCTTTCGTCCAGTGCCATAAGATCATCCACTGGGTTAGGCCAACTTTTTGTAACTAATATTGGGAGTATTTGTCCAAATGTACGCAATTTTTTTGCGGAGCTTTCATACTATATTTTTTTTTCGTTGTTGATCCCTTCACTGCAGTTTTAAAGATGTGGTTTGAATTTAGCAGAATTTTCTGTACCGGATCTTATATGCAAAATGGAAACATCCACACTTTTTTCGTTTTAATTAAACCGCCGTCGAGATTATCTGTTCGCACAAGTTGAGGAAAAGACCAGAACAGCTATCAACAGTAAGATGGACTAATCTGGACTTGTCTAGGAAAGCTCATTAACTTTGGCCAATACTCAAGGAACTTTGAACACGGAGTCTGCTAAAATTTTCCAAACCGAATGTCAAGCTTCTCACAGGAAACCCAAACGGAGAACCTGCAATCGGCTATATGGGTGCCGGCTTTGGAGTCCCATACAACGACCTCTGTAGGAGCTGCAGAAACGAGAAAGAGTGCATCCATTAAGCACTTTTCAGGGCGAGTGTCCTGTTGCGATTTTGGCCAAAAGATCGGGATGGGCTAAGAACGTGTAAGGGAAATTACCTTTCTGGGCATCACAATGTTTCTTGTGGCCAACGATTGAACTCTCTTTGAGACCAGACCGCTTAACCTAAACTAACCTAACCAACTTCAGGCAAGACCGGACACTTACATAGAATGTGTTGAGACAGATTCGTTGTCCTCCAAACATAGTTGTCATTCAGGTTCTATAGACAGATATATTTGGTACATGGGCGAACGTGACCCGTGAGGCTGTCCTATTCAATCGGTCGTGACTGGTGAAAGTTTTCATCACCACTTATATATGTAGGTTAACCCAATGAGGACTTTATTTATGGGAAAAAGAAGTGCAAGTGCATTATCAGCTAATTGAGATTGCCGAGTTTGTCCGCTACTCAAGATGATCTAGGATCATTTCAGCACCGAAAGGGAAATTTGAAAAAAACAAATTTTGGGGTTAAGTCTCGATAATATAGCGCAAGCTTGTCGACGAAATAAAGCTCATGGATCTAAGTTATAAAAATTAAAGTATGTCTGTACTAGTTCCAAAATAATCCCGAACCAGTTTCAAACTGGTTCCATACTATAGCGAAAATAGTCCCGGTATAGTCCCAAACCTGTGCCGAACTGGGCCCAAAGCATTCCCAGCTATACCCGAGCTTATCCCGACCTAGTACCGCAATGATCCTGAACTTGTTCCGAAATATGTCCAAACTCATCCCGAAAGCGTTTTGAATGATCCCAATAAGATACTGAAGTGGACCTGAAATTGTCCTGAATTGGATAGATATATATTTTCACTTTCAACTCTCATTCCGCTAAAGAAAATTCACTTCCAAAATTAATTATGAATGAAATGCAATTGAACGTGTGGGATAGAAGATGGGGAGTCGATGAAGGTATTTGCGGTGACTGTTAAAAAATTGTAATTATTAAGTATTACTATTCATATTGTTATTATTATTAATACTATATAGAGCTTGATGTTCTCGCGGCCTTTTATTTATGAGAAACATTTTTCTTCGCAGAAGTATACTCGTTGATTGGCTATCGACTGACGAAAGCTATAAAAAAAACCTTTTATATGAAAACCAAGCTAGGCTTGGGCAAAAAATATCGATGCACCACAATATCGATATTTGTTTTAGAAACTAATGGATAAATACGTCGATAGTTTTAATATCGAAATATCGATATTCGACATTCACTTCCGAGTATCAAATTTGTATCAAATTCAATATTGTTTTAAGGTGTTTATGAGCCCAGCTCACGTAAATCTGCATATTTTTTCGAAATACTAGGCGAATGTTTTAAAACACAATAAATTGTATAATTCCGGTGGAGAACCGCACATTTTTAAGTTGAACCCTAGATTTCTTTAATACGCAAAGCAAAGTATGCCTGGTATTTGCCAGTACTTAATTACAGTATTTAATCTACCGAATAAGTATTATTTTTTCACTATCGAATACTTTTACAATATCTTAGGTAATAACACCTTTCGGTAAAAATATCAAAATATGGAAATGTTATCGAAATATCGATATTTTATCGAACTATTATCGAAATATCGAATTTTTTAATCTGCATATAAGCGTTATTCTCCCGGGCTTCCTCTTTAATTGGAAATGTGTCGTTATTTATAAGAAACATTTTTTGTGACAGAATTATACGCGTAGATTGGCTATCGACTGACGAGCTTCGACAGATATTAAAAATAAAACCTTTTATAAAAAAAAATTACTTAAACTTATAGAGTTATGTACCGCAATATCGACATTTGTTTTAGAAAATAATGGGTAAATAAGTCGATATTTTTAATATCGAAATATCGATATCTGATATGCACGTGCATGAGTAAATCTCACGTAAATCTTCATATTTTTTGATATATTTAGATGTCTGTTTTCGAACATTATAATTTGTATAATTCCGGTGGAAAAAACGCATATTTTTGAAGTTGAACCTAAGTTTTTTTCCTAATACACACAGCAAAGTATGTCTGGTATTTGCTAGTAATAAAGGAAATTAATAAAACTGCCGAATTAGTATTATTATTATTTTCTCTATCAAATATTGGAATATTGGCATAAAGTGAAAATATCGATATATCGAAATATCCGTATATTGGAATATCGATATTTTATCGAACTAATATCGAAATATCGACATTCTATCGAAATATTATCGAAATGTTGATATTCTTTACTCTTCATTTAAGCGACTAGAAATATTTTTTTCATTTTCTTATTCCTAAATAATCTTTTTTTTCGACAGCCTAATCTATAAGTAAACGCTTTCGGGCCTTCCTATTTACTTAGCAAGGCTCTATATGGCCTTTCTGTTATCTAACCAAGTTTTTTGGCGGCTTCAGTGAACTTTTGTTTACGTTCCACTTATTAACTTGACAATTTTAGAGATTTAAGTACTTGCAAATATATAAATATATAAATATACAAAGTAACATTCAGATAATTATTTTAGACCTTATTTTATAGCCTCTTTATTTGTTGCACTAAAATTAACCGCCCTTTCGAAGTAATTTCGCATCCCTGTGTCTCATCGGTTTCCATTTAGAAGCCAAAGGATGATAACTCATTTTTAATGCATGTTAAGTACGCACACACACACACATAGATATTCCAACTGCAACAGTTTGTGTGAGCCATTTAAGTTGATGGTGATACCTTGCATTTTACAACTTTGCACCACTTTTGGCAGTGCAATGACTGCCCTCATTAAAACCAAGCCGCTCGGTCAGTTGCCTTTCATATCCGAATACTCACCGGGCATATTTTATTGCACGCGCGCTTAAATGGAGCGAGTAACGCTGACACTTGTCATTTTATGTTTTAGTGCAACCCAAAATACCCCATTGCAAAATAATCCCTACTCTATAATATTTTTTTTTTCTTTTCTTTTAACAAAACTGCAATCTGTAGTCGCACTTAATTTGCAAGCCGAATTCGTAGCTGCGGTATGAGGAGTAATTAAAAAATTAAAAACAATAACATTAACCAAAGTGGTAGAATACTTTCAACGCTTCACTACATTCATTCATACATTTATTTATAGTACGAGCAAATATGTCCGCTGTACTTACTTACTCATCCGGAATTGCAATTTTGCATTCATTCACCTCTTAAATTGCTGCTGCCGTTGTTGCCGTTGACACTTGACAGTTGACAGTTGACTACTGACAACCAGCAGTTGATTGTGTGTGCACTCATACACATTCACATACACACACATACACACATACCATTGAAAATATTTACTTACTTACTTACTTATGTCACATATATTCCCAGAATGCAATCTGAGAGCGATGCTAAATAAATCCATTTGAGTTGTAAAAACTTGTGGAGTAGCTTTGTCACTTTTTTTTATTACATAATTCTTGAAATTTTAATTGTTAATGACTGTTGTGGAAAGTGCAATTTTAGTTGTTAATTGTTCGTATTGCACACAATTCACGCCTCTGTCATTAATTGAGTGAACGAATTTAGAGTTTTGATTGTTATCGTGGTGTGAACAAAACGCAAATGCGCTAATGCTTGGGCTCATGTAGAAATTAATCATCTGAAATTACTGAATTTTAATACAGAAAAATTGTTTCTTCATTAAAATTAAATGTACCTACTACCTCCCATTTCGTTGGAAACACTCCCACTTCTGATACTTAAAAAAAAAAAAAAAAATTATAAATTTTGTTAAAGATAATAGAAGGTAACTCTAGCGCGTAATCAAGAGGATTTTTAAAATTAGAATGAAGAAATATGTACTCGTATTTGTTTTATGTGCTTAGTCCCTTTGGTACTTAAAATTGAAATTAGAACCCGAGAGTCAAATTATTAGGCTGAAAAGCCAGTAGAATTGTAAAGAAGCCTAAAGCTGACTACGGGCAACCCAGTAAAAAGATTTAATTCGGATCGCGCTTAAAAGCAAAAGGTACTGAATTTCTGTACTCCAAGAATGATAGAATGCAAAATTGCGCCTTCCACGCGGCAAAGTGGCAGATCTCGAAAGAAACAAAAATAAATAGCTTCCAATATTTCAATGAAAAACGTGTTGCGATTGTGTAGAAAGATAATTTATATGCAGACATACTACAAAAAAAAAATTGCTCTTTGCCCCCATTTATAAATGAAATAAAGCTTTATCTAGTTGCAGTTGAGAATTGTCAAAATCGGCAAAAGCAAAGTAGCAGTACATCTGAAGCGACAAATTCTGCAATCAGTAGACCCTGTCCATATGTAAAATGATTTTCCATATTGTGCTAACTTTTCACTAAAAGTATTCAAATTTGAAATATTGAGAAGCATACCAACATTTAGTGAGAAACAAATAATCACATTCAGAATCTAGCAAGAACGGAAAATAACAGTTACTTTTGAAAACTGACATTGAAACAATCATAATGAAAGAAATGTTTTATAACCAAGTGTTTTATATCATTCCTTTTCTTATTTCACCGAAAATCAAATTTTCAGTTATTTATTTTTGCAATTTTTATGCAAAATTAAAAAAACATGTATAACAATTATTTTTGATTTTTCAATAACTGATATTTTCGATTTATGAAATAAGAGCCCTAAATAACAGTTGCTTTTTTATTTTTATTTTTTATTAAAAAAAAATATAATTTTATCATAAATAACTGTTAATTTGGATTTATAAAATAAAATCGTTAAAAAAAATTTTTTTTTATTTTATAAATTGAAACTAACAGTTATTGACGACTTTTATTTTTTTTATGTCATATTTACAAGCCATTTCTATTTTTGGCAGAAAATAAGCAAACAAATTATTTATTATTGATATTATTTTCGGCGAAAAATTGATTTGGAGTCATAAATAATAGTTATTTTTTATTTTATATGAAAAGTAATAGTCATCTTTGATTTTTATTTTATAAATCAAAAACAACAATTTTGTTTTGATTTTTATTTTAAATAAAAGTCTTCAATAACTGTTAATTTTGATTTACAAAGTAAGAATCATAAATAACTGTTACTTTGTATTTTTATTTAATTCTTTATTTTATACTACTTTGAATTTTTAAATTATGGAATAGAAATCATAAATAACTGAAATTTTGAATTTATAAAAAAAAAATCGTTAAAAAAAGTTATTTTTCATAATTAAATATATGTTACTCTTGTTTTATAAACTAAAACTCACAGTTTAAAGACTTTTATTTATTACCGACATTTATTTATTAAGTCATACTTAAAGCCATATCCATTGCTGGCAGAAAATAAACACAAAAATTATTTATTATTGATATTATTTTCGGCGAAAACTTTGGAAGATTTTGAAAAATATGACTTAAAAAATAAAAATCAACCATAAATAAAAGTGGTCAATAACTTTAAATTTTTTTTTTTTTAAATAAAAACAAAAAAATAATTGGATCAATGAAAGCAAATAACTGTTATTTAATGGGCATTTAAATAAAGGTTACAAAAAAAGTTTAAAATAACTAAAGGTTTCAAGAAAGCTTAAGTTCAAATATATTTTAGAGAGGGTTGCCACCTGTTTAAAAAATTTAAATCAAATATTGAAAAAAAAAAAATTGAAAAATATTTATTTTGTAAATAATTTTATAGAGGTTGTCACCTGCTGAAAATTAGTAAACTAAATGAAGCATTACGGCATGGGAGTCAATGGCATAATACAAATTAATTATGAAAATGTGTTGCCACCTGTTTCAAAAAATTAATTTACTTAAATTTTTAAGCATGCTGAAATATAAATTTGATACGAATATATTTTTGAAGAGGGTTGCCACCTTTTAAAAAAACATTGATTCAAGTTAATTGGTTTGGTAACTGAAATTCTACTATATTTGTGTGAAACAAAAAAGCTGAAATCTAGTCATTTACAAGTGGTTTTGTGTTGAAATTTTCGTATTTTCTAGAATGTGATCGGAACTTTATATATTCCTGGGCGTACTAGTCGAAGCTACCCTACCAAACGCTACTCAATTTGATACGCGCTTTGCATTTGAAGGCAGTATGCACATAGCTTAACGAACTTGTTTGAAACATCACACTCCAACTTTCTATATACATTATAAGTGAGTGCCTCAAAATTATTCAGACACGCATTTAAAAGGCAAGCCATCTGCAGTTCGAAATAATGCGATTTTTTTTTTAAATCTCATGCAATTTCTTTTATGAATTTCGATGAAGATTCAAGTAGCTCAGTTATAGTTTAAAATATGTATTTTATGTTTTAATATTATGTTTAATCAAACTGTTTTATACCTAATTCCATTTATCACACTATAAACTCGGTAATGGCGTTCATGAACCTTAATTTACAAAATTATCAAAAATCGTATCGAACATCTCTTTAATTTGGACGCTTTTTTTCTAGTGGAATCTTTAAACAGATCTACCTGTTTCTGAATTTTAAGCTGGACGGTAATGCAAAATTATAAGCGTAAAAAATGCTTGTTTCTAAAATACGAACAGAAAGGACTAAAAGGATGTCCTCCAACAATGAGGAACAGAAACTTGCAGGACAAGCAAAAAAATTACGCAATCTTCCTTTTATGATTTTTACCAATTTCTCCAATCAAATATTTATACTAATATGCCCAATCAATTTTTTGCTACAAACAAAGTGCAACCGCATTAAAAAATTATAAGCAAAATCATTAAGTCTTCCCAAAACGAACCAAAACAAACAACCAAAAAAAAAACGAAATTTTGTAATCATTCAAGCCCTTCGTTAACTTCATAATTTGTAACGTGTTTTTTGTGGTCAATTATTCTTTTATTTTACTTATTTTTTTTAACAGCAATCGATGGCATGTTTCGTTGTCTCCTCAGTCTATAACATTGGCGCACCAAAGGCCATTATTTAATTTTTTCCCTTGAACCAACCATTCAATTACATATGTGTAATACCTTAAACAGCTCCTTTTATAATCCACGAATAACATTGATTTCTTATATCACAGTCATAATGACCTAAATAATTTTTTTCCCGATTTGGACATAGAACTGCTCTCTAGCATCTCATTCGATAACTGTGGGCTTGGAGTTTCAAGTAATACAATATAAACGACCTATATACAAATATACAGTCTGGCATACCAGAATAAATTGGCAGATGGAATAATTTTGCAAATGGCGTCAAATGTCAGTTCATTTGTGTAATTTCAAAAGTACTCCTTCAAACCGCTATTTTAAGTTGGGAGAGGGTTGTCACATGTTATACGAAATATTAAAATTTCACTGTCAAACGGTTCGTTTCGTTGCGAAGAAGGTTTGTAGCAATATTTTGGAGAGGGTTGCCACATATACAAGTTATATGAACTACGAAAATATGTTCGATTCGCTCAGAAAAATGCTTATAGCATATTATAAGGTTGCCACCTGCTTGAAAGATCGAATTTAATAAGAAAAATATGCACAAGTTAAATGAAATAGTAAACTTTGTTTCGCTAGGGTCATGTTTATAGGTATATTTTTGGAGAGGGTTGCCACCTTTTTCTTAAAGTAAAATTTAATTAAATTAAAACAGGAGTATAAAGTTTAAAAATACATTGACTGTCAAACTGTTCGACTCGGCGAGGATAAGGTGCATTCCTATATTTTTGACAGTGTTGCCACCTGTTAAATGTGACAGAACCCGAAATGTGTTTAGTGGTTATATATGTAAACAAAGAGCAATTAATAAACATCTGTAGGCAGGACAACATCTGCAGGCTTTTTCTAGTAATAAATAAAATTTAAAGGTTCAAGTAAATAGCAAAAAAAAAAACGTTTTATTTCCATTTATACAAAAAACTTAGCCAAACCAGATTGGGTCAAGGATTTTGGGTCACCTTGTATGATATATAACTCAAGTTTTTCTCAACCTTTGCTTTCCATCTTAGTCAATATTTTTTTTTAAAAAGCTTTATCACTCACACGCACGCTCATAAATGCATTACTCGACAACGCGTGAAACTATCCATAACCCACCTAAGTACCTATGTAGTTACTCCAACCATAGCTGCCATCGCATAAATGCGCATTTTATGGATACGCCGCAAAGCAAACAACTTTGATACTTTTAAACGCCACACTTAGCTGCGTATAAAGAACATTTAAGATATGCTGTTCATATCTTCATAGCGCACATAAAACTCACAGATTGCTACCATTTACTTCCAAGGAAATATTTTCCACACTCCGATTTTTCCTGAAAGTAGCAAAAACATGTGAGAAATGCGTAAAATGCCTTTGCTTCCCCCTTTCGCAGTGGCACGGCACGACATCTGGCAGTCGGTTAAAGGCAGCCGACATCGCCAAGTAGTAAAATGCGTCATTTAATTTGCTCGTAAAGTTTTTGAACGCACCGCGTACGACATAGAGTCATCATTCGCAATTGCTTGCAACGCATAGCGATTAAAAGTGTTGAGGCAAATTAATGTGCACTGCGAGTGCGAGTGCTGCGACTTCATGACTTCATTTCGAGCGATTTTTACCACTTTCCCCCACCTTCCCTTTCTTCTAGTGGATATGCGGGATTTTTCGACACGAAATCGAACTTTGCGCTGACAATTGGGATATAAAATTTTTGTTTTGTTTTGTTTTTTTTTTTTTTTGTTTGGTGACAGCTCGTCGTTCATCATCAACACGTTCGATAGTTCACACATTCCTCTATTACTTGGCATGCCCGGGCTGAATTTCATGCATGCAACTAAGTATCTGTTAGATACAAGTTTTATGATAACGCGTCGAAGGCGCACGACGATTGAAAACGTGCGCATGCGTGAACGCATACACCACGTCAAATGACGAAAAATCAGTGACGCCACCTTCGACGCAGCGCAGCTACGTAACTGTGGCATGTATGTACATCGTGACTTCGAGCGTGTGGCTTGATTCTTTAGATGGATGGACGGATGGATGGCTGGAGGTATGTACTACTTATTTATTGAATGCTCCACAAATCACGCCGTAGTTCGCCGCGGTTCGCCACTCGACTCCACCGACTGCTGATGTATCACGCCCGAAGATTTATGAGCTCTTTTAAGAATGTGACATGTGACACTCTGCGGTTATTGGAGGAGCGCGAAGACGCATACCCATACACACCTTCGCCCGATTACGCCACACATCAATTTTTGATTGAACACTTTCGAAATTTCTGTAGGTTTTTCCCAAAAAAAAATATCAAAAAATCACAAATACCAATTGGAAGCTGGATGTGTGGCTTCGGTCGCTAGAAATCCATACAGCACAAAATAGTTAGGTAGACGATCACCTGAGGCGGCGATTAGCTCATCTAGCTGCTGCTTTGCTTGGAGAAAACTGACAGCTATAGAGTGTCTGAAGATTGCCGATACAAATGGAAGTGGACAGACATTCGAGTATAACTAAATAAATACAAATGTAGATAAGTGGCTGCTAAATTTTGTGTAATCGAAAACATTCAAAAAAACGCAGAGTGCAATTAATGAGAAACAAAGGAATTTTAAATAAAAATTACTCTATCAATTTTATAAGAAATTTCGACAAAAATCTGCAAATTCAAAATACCACCAATGCATAAAAAACAATATTGTTGGATTTATGTCATCGATCAATATTCATAAATTTTTGCAACTCCAAAAATTATAGAGAGAAATGGAGAATGCTTACTCCAAAGAACTACAATAATTAAATCAAAATAAAATAAAGCGGCGCCAACAACTCAACGAGCTGCACCGGATGCACCTTTCCACTGAATTAGTAGCACAACAAGCCAGGAATAGCTCCTGTTGATGAAATATACAACTTTACCTGAGTGAGAAAACTTGAAAGTTTGGGTTTTATATACCCTTCAACCATTTATGGCTAAAATTTCAAAACAAAAAGTGATCGAAAAATCCATGAAGAAAAAATTAAAGTCGTAATTTTCTTGCTCTCACCAAAAGGATTGCTCTATATCGAAAAAAAAAAAACACGCGTGCAGCTAAGTGCGCGAGCCACAAGGGCCGATTCCATAAAGAGAGTCGTTAGTAGTAAGTAGTAGTAGTAATAGGAAAAGTGGTTCGTAGTCCTCAGTAGTAGCGTATACTAACGCTATAGTAGTAGTAGAAATTAGTAAAAAAAAAAATAGTAGAAATTAGTAAAAATAGTATCACTTTGTCAGTAGTAGCATTGGTAAAACTAGCAGCAGAAAATGGTAGTAGCATTAGTATAAATAGTAGTAGAAATTTGTAGTAGCATTGGTAAAAATAGTAGTACTTTGCTAGTAGTAGCATTGGTAAAACTATTTGCAGAAATTAGTAGGAGCATTAGTAAAAATAGTAGTAGAAATTAGTAGTAGCATTGGTAAAAATAGTAGTAGAAATTAGTAAAAATAGTAGTACTTTGTTAGTAGTAGCGTTGGTAAAACTAGCAGCAGAAATTGGTAGTAGCATTTGTATAAATAGTAGTAGAAATTTGTAGCAGCATTGGTAAAAATAGTAGTAGAAAATATTAAAAATAGTAGTACTTTGTTAGTAGTAGCATAGGTAAAAATAGTAGCAGAAATTGGTAGTAGCATTAGTAAAAATAGTAGTAGAAATTAGTAGTAGCATTGGTAAAAATAGTAGTAGAAATTAGTAAAAATAGTAGTACTTTGTTAGTAGTAGCATAGGTAAAAATAATAGCAGAAATTAGTAGGTGCATTAGTAAAAATAGTAGTAGAAATTAGTAAAAATAGTTGTAGAAATTAGTAGTAGCATTAGTAGAAACAGTACTAGAAATTAGAAAAAATAATAGTACTAGTTAGTAGTGGCACTGGTAAAAATAGCATTAGTAAAAATAGGTAAAAATGGTAAAAATGGTAAAACTATTAGCAGAAATTAGTAGGAGCATTAGTAAAAATAGTAGTAGAAATTAGTAGTAGCATTAGTAACTAACGCTATAGTAGTAGTAGAAATTAGTAAACAAAAAATAGTAGAAATTTGTAAAAATAGTAGTACTTTGTTAGTAGTAGCATTGGTAAAACTATTAGCAGAAATTGGTAGTAGCATTAGTAAAAATAGTAGTAGAAATTAGTAGTAGCATTGGTAAAAATAGTAGTAGAAATTAGTAAAAATAGTAGTACTTTGTTAGTAGTAGCATAGGTAAAAATAATAGCAGAAATTAGTAGGTGCATTAGTAAAAATAGTAGTAGAAATTAGTAAAAATAGTTGTAGAAATTAGTAGTAGCATTAGTAGAAACAGTACTAGAAATTAGAAAAAATAATAGTACTAGTTAGTAGTGGCACTGGTAAAAATAGTAGCAGTATTAGTGAAAATTGTATTAATGGTACTTAGTAGTTGGCGAACTGAACATTTTTTTTCAGGAGACTTCAAAGAGAAAAAAAATTAGAAGAAGAAGAATTAGCTGCATAAAGACTCCAACTTAAATTTCGTCGAACCACCCCGGTAGACCGACGAAGTATACACCGCTGGTTGTTGTTGTATTATCAGTTCCTCGAACCCAGCAAGGCCAGTCGAGGCCACGGTTATTATCATCGAGCTCATACCAAGGAAGACGCCCAATAAACGCGCTGTGAGCGTTTGCAGAGTTTGCTTCGGAAATCGTGCGGGGAATCCCCAAATACCAGACACGTACTGCGAATGTCTGTATTGACTCTGTATAAGTGGAGTTTGAGTCCTTGATTCTCAATACAAAATCCTGATCGTAATTTGGCTGTAATAAAGCTCGTTTTACGAGGCAGCTGGAGCTCCTGCTCTGCTAGAAGTAGTAATTTGACCCCGATAACAGCATTCACTGTGCGAGAGTTAAAAAAGGTTGTAACTGTCTCCCGAAGAATGCCGTTTATGGTCAGATTGTATGCAGATAGGTCCAGTGGATGATAGATCTGGCGTCCGGCAATTTGAGAAGATACCTTCTTGATGACCCTGACTGTGACATCCGACAATGATCTGCACAGCACCTGTGGTGGTTGGTCTTCAGGCGGCACACGGAAAGCATCTCATCACCACCGTCCGGAGTGCTACGAATTGGGGGGTCTCTAAGTTAGAATCCACTGGTACAAATTTGTAGTTCCATAATACCAACAAACAAGAAGGGTATATAACGAAATACCCAAAACAAAGATATTCAAAAAAAATATATCGTTTCTCTTTTCATCTCCGACAATTCCAACGCATTTACATGCAAAAGTACATGAAAGATTTTAATCATCTTCGTTTTCGTGGAACGTACTGATAGAGCTTTCAAAAAATGCCAAAATGTTTAGGCAATGCTGGAAATATTCAAAAGATTGCGATGCGGTAAAATAACAAAAATAACCAGCCGCTGCCGCCCAAAAACAAAAAACATACACCAAAATTAATGGGGCGCGACCAACGTCGACAAACGGAAGAGTTTAAATAAATTTATGACTAATTTTCAAAACATAAATAAATGCCCGCATACATACAGACATATGTACATGCGTTTGTAGCAATAACATATGCAGATAAACTTTTTCGCTACAAGGAAGTACAAAGACTAAAAGAAAAAAAGAAAAAATCCATCTACTCAAACAGAAGTAAGAAGTCAACAAAATTGTTTTGAAAATCATAAGCGACACTTTTATTTCCCTAATTCTCTCAATTTTTTTTTGTATAAAAAATGGCCAACATTAGTTCATATATCATTTCAAATGTTGGAGAAAAATCTTTTAGGTGTGTGTTCTTTGCGCTAAATATCTTTCTGCAATCTAAACAACACATAAATACAAATAATAAATAGTTTTTGTGTACTTTTCGTTGTATTTTAAATATTGAAATATGTAAGTAGTCAATGCTACCGTCACAATTAGAAAACTCAACACTATAATTTCATTTAGTTTATTGTGTGGCGCTTTAGAGGCGAACCCAAAGCGTCTTAAAATTTTTATATGTATGTTAGGGTGAGCTGAGAACGCGATTTTTTAGAACTATTTTTGTTAAAAGAAAAAATATATATATTACCATATGTTACCATGATTTCACAAAAAACGTCGCTAAATAGCTTAAGCTCGCCCACCTCAATCAATTTTCAAAGCATTCAAATCTAACAAGCTACAGTTAGTTTTGCAGATAATTTCGATTTTTGTTATAGAGGCGGCATTTCCATGAACGAACTCCACGAATTGTTGTTTGGCCAAACTTCTCCTACAATTTGAAGGTGTGCGTCTTGATGTGGTAACACAAATTAAGTGACCTAGAGAGGGGAAAAACGTGGGAGAAACTAGTAAAAATAAGAGTAGACATTAGAAAGAATAGTGGTAGAAATTACTAAAAATAGTGGTAGAAATTATAGGTACAATTAGCAAAAACAGTGGTAGAAATGAGCAGAAATATTAATTAAAATAGTGGTAGAAATTAGTAGTAATATTAATTAAAATAGTGGTAGAAATTAGTAAAACGAGTGAAATAAATTGGTAAAAATAGTAGTAGAAATTGGTAAAAGCAGTGGAAGAAATTCGTAAATATAGTGGTAGAAATTAGTGGTAGCATTAATAAAAATAGTGGTAGAAATAAGCAAAATTAGTGGAAGAAATTAGTAAAAATAATGATAGAAACTATAAGTACAATTAGCAAAAATAGTGGTAGAAATTACTAGTAACATTAATAAAAATAGTGGTAGAAATTAGTAGTAATATTAATTAAAATAGTGGTAGAACTTAGTAAAAAAGTGGTAAAAATTTTTAGTACTATTAGTAAAAATAGTGGTAGCAATTAGCAGAAATAGTGTAAGAAATTAGTAAAAATAGTAGTACCATTAGTAAAAATAGTGGTAGAAATTAATAGCCCCATTAATTAAAATAGTGGTACCATTAGTACAAATAGTGGCAGATATTAGTAGTAGCATTAGTAAAAATGGTGGTAGAAATTAGTAGTAGCCTTAATAAAAATATTAGTACAAATTAGTGGAAATAGGGGTAAAAATTAAAAAAGTAGTGGTAGAAATTAGTAGTAGCATTAGTAACAGTGGTGGCTGAAATTAGTAGTCTGACGCGACTTACTTATACGATTTTGACGCGACTTTCGTTACGCGATGTAAAAAATCAGTAAATCAGAAGTTTTACTTCAAAAAAAAATGTTAAAATATCGCAAAGTTCTGAGAACGGTTTTCGGGGTATATTAGGCACGCTGATTCCAAAAATTACACTCATTTTATCCACATATAGCTCTTATTTTGAACATATTGCAGAAAAGGAATTTTTAGTGAACATTTTTAAAGAAAAATTAAAAAAAAAAGTATTAAGCTTAGATGAAAAACATGGTATTTTGGGTAATTTTGTGTTTCGGAAAATTCAAAATGCTGTAATTTTTACAATTTTTGTTCAGTATCGATAAAAGATAAGATGACGAATTAAAGGTATCATAGTCACGGCGAATTTTCGATGAAGGCGCAAAATGCTTGTTTTGCTGTTTCTTCTCTGTCATAACGGGCTTTATTCGAAGTATCTTGAATGCGAGTTTTTTCAAGAACTGATTGTGCTTCAAAATCTCTGTAAAAATTTTACCTTCACACAAATTTTTCTAGAGCATTATGTTTACTGTTAACAGCTCTCAAGATAAGCAAGAACTCCATATCAAAAAGAAGCTTAATGCCCAAGTAAATTTTTTGTACGAAATTTCCTTAAGTCAATCCACAACACTAAAGAAAGCAAATCTTTTCGCCACTACCTTTTTTTTTTTTGAAGTTTTAGTAGAAAATAGTTACAAAGAAACCCTGGTATTTTACGAGAACTAAATGTTTCCTTGTCTTCTTCTTCTATTGTCTACTGTTGACCATGGATCATCATCAAAATCAAAATCATTGATATTCAACTATTTCACGCTCAAGAAATATTGCCGCATTTTTCTTCAGGCTTCAAGGCTTGAAGAATAACAATTCTAAAAAAATTGAAATTTCAGCACTCCCTAATGTAGGCATGTGCATAGGTAATATTTGAATAAACCCTTTTTTATTTCGGTAGCTGATTTGATCCCATAATTTATTCGTAATTCTCTTTGCTAGCTGCTCAGAAACACGACTTCTTAAACATTTACAGTTTTCGCGATAGCAATCTACATTTTTGGGTTACGCTCCATAAACTCTTGCAATAATTCACTAAATGGCGCAGGACTTAATTTTTTTTCTTTTTGCTGATAAAATTATAATAAGACCAACTTCAAAAGCACACTTAAGCTGCTGGGGGAAATATTAGTCTACATTGCTAAATGATGACAGCGAAATCGTCGCCGGAGAAGCTGAAAATCTCGAACCCCAAATTGCATGGAAATCCCATCACCAGAGTCCGATGAAGTTCTGGTAGCAAAAACCAAAGGAACAGCAAAGCTGCTGGCACTGATAGATTACCAGCTCAGCTATTCAAGTGCGGTGGCGAAGATCTGGTAAAATCCATGCACCAGCTCATTTGTAGAATATGGTCGGACGACCGCATGTCGACTGAGTTTACTCTGCTCAATCCACAATAAGGGCGATCCTGCAATATGCGCCAACTACCGCGGGATCAGCCTCCTTAACATTCAATACAAGATTATATAGAGCGTATTGTGCGAAAGACTGAAGCCAACCATCAACGAACTGATAGGGTCTTATCAACGGGCGGCTTCCGACAGCACGAGAAGAAGTTGCCTATATGCCGGGATGACTGAATTTAGTATCCCTGCAAAACTAATACGGCTATGTAAAATGTCCCTGGGCAACATCAGCAGCTCAGTCAGAATTGGTAGTGAACCTCTCTGAGCCGTTTGATACCAAATGAGGTTTCCGACACGGTAACTCCCTTGTGTGCGACTTCGTTAGCCTTTATGTTAGAAAAGATAATTCGAACAGTATAATAGATTATTCAACTTCTAGCGTATGCTATAGACATCTACATCAGCGACCTCAAAACCGCGCCGTTTGCTCTGTTTTTCAAGCTGGATACAGAAGCGAAGCGAACAGAACTGTAGCTGAATTCGGGCAGAACAAAGTACTGCCTGTCAGTAAATAAACAGTCAGAACAATCCCTTCTTGGCTCCGAGGCACTGCTGACCAAAAGGTGCTATTTTGGGCAGAGAAAGCAACTTGATAGTAAGGGCCTCTCTAGACAAACGAAAGTCACGCTTTATAAGTCCCTCATCATGCCTGGAGCAGAAGCATGGACGCTATCAACATCAGAGGAGATCGCACTTCGAGCGTATGTGTGACTTTTTCGTCTATGCCGCGGCGAATGCCGAAGAAGTCGAAAATAACGGAAAGAACAAAGCGCAAAGTGATACGAATGGCTGCGGAGCGTGCAACGATTTGTTCTGCCAATAATCCTTAATGTCGTAGTCCTCTCAAAAAGCCAAAATTAACTGAAAGAATGAAGAAACAAAGGCAAAGTTGGGCGACAATATATAGTAACTTCCCGGGTACTTATTGCAATAAGGTTAACGTTTGCCTAAAGTCATTTGCTTGCTCTAGGATTAGACATTGGATTGGATTACTTAAAAATAGCAGGTTTTGTTATGATTATCGGATTGAAGCGGTTACTGAAAGCTTCCAATTTGAATGATTTTACGAAGTCTGTATCACTAAGACTGCGAAACGCCCGCCGGCAGTAATGATATGGGGTTGTACATATATTAATCGAGGGGCTTGACCCTATTTATTACGTAAAGGGAACGATGAATACAGACTCAATATATATTCATGCACTTGAAGAGGTTTTAATCCCATATTTACTAAATCTGAAACCGGATTTATCTTCTTACACCCTTATGCGAGATGGTGCACCTGATCACACTCTAAAATCACTGTGGATTTTTTTTTGCAACAAAATATTTTAATTCTTCTCCCGATTTAAGTAAGCCCCAGTAAAAGAACTGTTGGGCATACTTAAAATCAAAAGTATATGAAAAGCCAAATCTTAATATCGATACCCTTAAAAACAATATAGGATATATATATGGTATGCAAATCAGCATTTTAAGGAAATCGTCAAAAACGTGATTCAAAGTTTAATAATATAATAATTTGGCACTTACGCCATAGCTTGATGTTTGGCCGAACTTCTCCTACAATTTGTGCAGGTAAATTCGAATTTTTTTCATTTTTCTAAGGTGCAAATCTTTCCTAAAAGTGACAATGGTTTCTAATTTTTTGAGAAAAATATTTTGTATATAAATACATATATGTATCAAGTCTTCAAAGTTATTACTAATTTCTTATAAGTTTTCGACGTTTGAGAAACGATCAAAATATTAACTATGCTAGTGATGATGTTGTTGAGGTTATGCCACTTTTTTCTCCCTACACTTCTACTAAATAACAAACATTAAGATTTATTAAGAAAACAATAGAAAACTACTAAATTGTGTTTGCCAAGCAATTAAGTGTTGCATTTTCTTTAACACAAACCTACCTACATAGTTGCATACTTTTGAATATTCTCCGCCAGAGCCACCAGCACACACCATTGCCACCACAACAGCTCCACATAATTCTAAATATTTTCTTGCGATTTCACTCAATTTAACACTGCTGTCTATTAGATCCCTAAAAGCTATAATTCTTCTTAGACTATCTATGATCCTGTCTAACAGCATGAAGACAAGAAATTAGGGTCAAACTTTGGTGTGCGTGTACGCGAATGGAGAGGTGCTGAACTCGAACCCGAACAAAGGTCTAATCAACAAAAACATAAACGCCACCACCAAACGCCAACATTGCCTGCAACAACAACAACAACGGCACAATGACTGCACGATGACAGACAACGTCCACAGGCCAGACGTGTAAAACACCACCACCTAAAGGAAGATGAAGAGGAAGAGGAAGCAGAACGATCAGCGCCAGCAATAGAAGGTAAAAGAAATGGCGAAATGTTCATAAATTATTTCTAGCGCATTCATAACATTTAGATACGACAAATGTATGCAGAAAATAATGGTGTTAAGAAGCCTTCAACACCTCATTGGGAGCGCATGTCCCATCCGGCGTAGTGTGTAGACCGAGTGCAGTCATCCCATAACTGGTGGTGGTGGTCAGTGGTTTTGTGGTGGCGGTGTAGACTGGGGCTAACGTTGCAGTGCAGTGCAATGATTTTGATCGAACATTTAAGTAAAAAAAAGAACAAGAAAAACATACAGAGACAAGTGAAGTGAAGTGAAGTTAGAGGTTGGTTTGAACGGCTGCTGCTGCTGCTGCAACCAACAACAACAAGCGAACAACACAAGATCAGATCGAACATCAAAATAAATCAACGCAAAATTAACTTGACTTATGCGCAGTCATATTCTTAGCGGGATATCGAATTGCCAACTGAACGTTCCACACATGTAAACCTTCCATTTCAACGATTTGAAGATTTTTGGAGTGGTGTGGTGTAGTTGGTCCAACTGGAGTATTCATTCGCCCGCCTGGTGCACGTCATTGGGTAGCGAGCCAACCAACAGATAATGCGACGCAGCAGCAGCAGCAGCAGCAGCGATGGTGGCACACAGCTTGTGATAGGCGCGACAGCAGAAGGAGCAAGCTGACAGCTAAGATTTGAGGATGCACAGGAGGGCAACAGTGGAACAAAAAACAAACAAACAAAAATGTGAACAGTACACAGCCCGGCGGATGTTTGGACAGTAGGCTGGATGGGATGGCGAATGGTGGGCTTACGCTGAGTGCGCAGTGTGGCGCAGGCGATCATCACTCGTACAGCCAACGCACAGTAACAGCTCATCAAGTGCATGCAAATCGCAAGCTGTGATCGCCAACCAACCAACTGCCAAGTCAACCGGGCTGTCACAGCGGCGCACAGATTTATACCCTGCGAGCAGGATAGCACAAAACCGAACGGAAGGGGTTACAAGCAAAAATCACAATTCGAATCTTAAACTCCACAAAAACCAACAAACACTAACACAAATGCTTGCTGCCTACAAAGCAAACGACAACACCAATTGATTAAAAATTTTAATTATGCTGCATGGGTTAGTGGGTCCAAAAAGCGCCAACTGTGCCGGTAGTTTGTGTTGTTCGATAGCGACGAAGCACAGTGTAACGAGTGTGGTCCAAAAACAGTAGAAATGAAGTTGGCATTCGGCAATAAATACTACTACTATTTTTACTAATACTACAATTAACTGCTGGGTACTATAATTTTTTTACACACTCCTTTACTATTCTATTAATGCTACTACTAATTAATATGATTATTTTTACTAATTTATAGTAGGATGTTTAACACTTTCTACTACTCTTTGTACTAATGATACTACTAATTACTACTACCAGTTTTACTAATTTCAATTACTAATTTTATTAATTTCTAGTTACTTCTAGTAAATGCTGCTACTATTTTTACTACTATTTTTTACTAATTATTACTACTACTATTTCGACTAATGCTAATACTAGCTACTACCGTTTTTACTAATTTCTACTACTGTTTTTACTAATTTCTGCCAACATTTTTACTAATGCTACTACTTTTTTCTAATTTCTACTACTATTTTTACTGATTCTACTTATAATATAACAAATATATATAATAGCTACTAGTTCGACTAAGGCTTATACTAAGTACTACTATTCCTACTAATATTTTTTTCTTATGCTACTACTAATTTCTACAATTTTTACTAACTTCTACTACTATTTTTACTTATTTGTACCAACATTTTTACTATGCTGCTACTAAATGTCACTACAATTTTTTTTCTAATTTCTACTACTATTTTCACTAATGTTACTACTAAATTCTACTACTATTTTTATTAATTCTACTAATAATATAATAAATAAATTGATTTTTTCTTATTTAATCTTTAGTGTAAACCTAGGCATGTTACTGGGCTAGATGCACATAAACACACTTCGTCAATTTCCGAAAACATTTTTTTTTCGAAGTCGAAGTGAACTTTATCGACATCTTCCTTCTCTGAACTTGATGACCCATCTACCTCGCACAAGCGTTGCCATCTTGGAATGTTGTATATAACCGTTAATTTATACCGTAAGCCATATGGAGCTTATGCTAATTTCGATTCTGGGAAATCTACGTCTTTCAGATGTAAGGCAGTTTACCTTTGGAAAAACTTTCCAAGCAACATTTGTCTAATTTTTCGATCTCAACATACAATATTTTATTCGTGCTAAAATTAAAATTAAATTCTTAATTTTTTTTTTAATAAAAAATCAATTTTTTCAACAGGTATTTTCAAAACACTATATATAAGTAATCGAGTTTGCGAGTACTGCAGTTATAGGCGAATTTGTATATACATCAAATTAAAAAAAAAATTCTCTGAAACTAATAATTTTCTTTTATTATATGAATGGTCGCCTCAAAACCGTTTTTAGTGGAATTCTATTCTAATGGTGGTTTCATATCTGGCTCAATTTTTGAGTCATGTATTCCAGACAACACCACGTCGCGTGCAACTTTTAATAGAGAAATTTAAGGAAAGAGAAGAAATTGTAGTTCAGCGGGGGAAAGCAGGAAGAACGAGTACATAAAATAGTAGATGAAGAGAGCACATAAATAGCATTCCTTCTCAAGAAAGTCATTACGGTCGTAGGGCAACGAAAAAAAAATGCCTTGATCCAAAATTAACGATTAGATAAATGTTTGAGCAATATCAAGAAAAAATACTTAGGTAGTTCCAGGTTTTATAACACATAAAAATAAATTTAACACTGAACTCGATGTTCGCTTTGGTACTCCGACGTCCGACACATGCAAAACGTGTGCTAACAAACTTTTTTTTTCCAAATGACATTCTCTGATGCTCCAGAGAAGCTTAAAATAATAGAAAAGGAAGCAGAACTCAACGTTTAAGAAATTGTAAGATTACTGAAGCTAGGTGACTACAGTTTTCTTAGAATCATAGCTGGACTTTAAAGTTGAGGAAAACTCATTCCACTTTACAATCTTTGTGTCTTTTCAATTTAAACCGGAAGTCAAAAAACCAAAAATCATTCTTCTATTAATTGAAGATAATCCGAAATGAACATCTAACTATAAGTAATGAAAAGAAAATAGATCTACTATCATTAGCATAATTTTTTCCTAACGAATATGCGCAGTTTTTTAAAGAAATTTGTCAATAGTAAGGTGTATTTTTTTTAAGTTTATATGGTGTTTAAATCTGTTACTTAAATTTCCCATTTGAAGAGCTTGAATGCACATTTTTATTTTTCTTTATTTTTATTCTTTCGGTTTCATTTGTTTTCTTTAATAAATATTTCCTATTATATGAAGTGAATAGGCGGCTCGGTTTTTTACCTAACCAACTGATACTTGATACTGCTGATGGTGAAAAAATATTATATCATTCAATTGAAAGAACTCATACAACGTTTTCGCACTGAAGAAAAATTTCTAATTCACATTTTAAGTATTCAGAAAGTATTTGAATTACTTTTTTAACTATAAGTATTTCTTTAAGGCGATTCACAAACTTTAAACGATGCGGCAGTCGCAATTTTTGTCGATAATATTTATCGTTTGCAATAACAATTGTGCGATTCACTAACTTATTCTTAACGGCACATAACAGCTGTCTCGTTGTATTTATTCAAAGTACTAAAGAGTGGCGTCTTGGTCAAACTAAATGCCAAAATGGGCGGAAACCACAAAATGGAATGGAAAAAAATCAAATGAATGCGGGTTGCCGAATAAAAATTTTAGAGCGCGTTTTTTTTATATTTGATTAAAGTGAAATAAGATACCAGTTTATTTCAAACTATAAACATTGATAATTATTTTTATATATTGCTATGATCAATTGTAGCGGAGATTCTGACGCTCCACTGAATGATTTGGTAGAATAGTCGTCATCAACTCGACTCCAAGGAATATCTGGAATCACCTGGAAACAAGCCATGGTTTTCGTTTTCAAAATTCGCTCCATTATGAATCGTGTTGTACACCGGGGTATTTAGGGTATTTATATATATTTAAATTTTTTTAATTATAATCTTTTATCTAAATATTAAAAATAATTTACATTTCTTTTTTTATACTAGAATCCTTGATAAAAGTTTGCGTTTACCATTTGCACATTTTGGCAAATTCTTTAGCGCCAAAGTTGATATCTGAGTACAATCGACCGGATATCATAGTGCCTCCCAACAAAAAGTGATGCCACTGCACTAAACGTTTCTTTAGCAACTCGACGTTCCACTTGGGTCACAGGAAACCTGTCAAGCTGAGAAAATAGGTATTCAGCGAAGTCTGGAGTTAAACGACACATCTACTGAAATTCTGTTGCATTCAAATGAAAGAGATTGTCCAAATTCCGGAGTAAACGTCGATGCGCCATTGGAGCGCTTACTTTTTCGTCACCTCGTGAAAAATCATATGCCATTTATTCAAGCGACATTATTTGAAGTTCCTCTTTTAATTTCAAGAAAACAAATCACCAGATTTTAAATTTATCTCTTATTTAAGTTGAAATCCCGATTCTTTCTTTCCTTTCTCGATTGAGTTAACAACATCAAATTTGTTGTCGTTCAGTTTACGGTAATCGACTAGCTAAGGACAACAACTGGCTCGGCGATAGCGAAAATCGTTAAAAAAATGGCTGCTGAATAGCAACATCGCTAAAATTTTCGTTAAGATGAGTTAACAATGCGAATATCGTTAAAATGAGTTAGTGAATCGCGCTGTTGGTCTAGTAAGGTTGGAATTTAAGGTAAGTTAAAAGAAAAATTTAAAAGATATGTATTTTGCGACTTTAAAGAATTTTTTTCTACTAACGAAAACTTTTATTTTTTCGCTTGCAACGTTATTTTACTCGTAGGTGACCTTCCATATGTGGTTGTGTTTCTATATAAACGGACATTTTATATATGTATGTACATATGTGGGCTATATGGGAGATGGGTGCGGTAGTGTTTCACTTTCCAGGTATGTTAAAAGTATCATCAAATTAATATCAAATTTTGTTGCTATCGAGCGAAATTTGGTACATATATTAAATCGAGGCTTTTAACTCCCAGCTTCAGAGTGTTTTTCAATAAATTTTTCTCTGTGCCCTAATTTTATTGATCCGCGATATCTGCTTCTATTTTTGATCACTCACTACGCGCGGACGTTACACTGTGCTATGGGGCTGTGTCGAATGGTAGGAAGAAAAACGTTGACGTTTATGTTTTGAATTCATATTTATTGTATTTTATTAAGCTTTTTTTTTTGTTTGTTTTGTTTTGCTTTGCTTTGCTTTGCTTTGCTTTGTTAGTGTACACACACGCCCACCTGAACAAAAGTCTCAGAAAATGAAGACAGCGAACATGATTTATGAATCTGGAGAATCATGTTTGGCATATGTGCGTCGAGTCATCTGCGAATGATACTCATAAATACTCATTGATGGCAAGCAGACAGCAACAGGAGTCCCTATTGCTTGCTTTCTCTAAATTTTATTAGATGCAGAAATAAAAATAAAAAAAAACACACAAAACACGCTGCGGGGAGATGAGCACACATTTTACATCTACATAATATAATTTAGTTAGAGTAGACATCAATCAAGGCACTTCTGTTGTAACAAAACAAAAAAAAAACATTCGTTGTTTCTTCCCCCTTTGCTGGAGGTTATCTGCCGCTTGGCAAATGGCATAGTTTTTTTTTTGCTTATAGTTTTGAGAAACCCCATAAAAATTCCATCGAAAATTTACACTAATATTTCACGCTTATACCTAATTTAAAAAAAAAAAATGAAAATAAAAAAACACAGATACAACAAGCTGTCAACCGCAATTATCTTACCATAATATTTTCTTGAATTTCATGTCATAATTTAATTTACATTACGCTGCGAGGGGAGTTTATAAATAGACAGACACACACACAAATTAATATGAAAAATTTGAAATGAAATGTTGTAATAGTTGCACCTAGATTATAAAGACATTTTTCTACGCGCCAAAATAACCTAATCAATTTCGTTTCCCTAGCACAGCTGCTCAAAACTCACCAAATCTGTTTTCTCATTTTCCACAAACTTCCAGAAGTCAAGTATATAGAGCATTTATTGTTATTACACTCTAATTCGATAGACATCTCTTGACGATCGCCAACTCCCGCTCACTCTCTCTCTCGCTCTCCTTTAAAGATTGACAGTCAAATGTCAACGCATTACTGTCAAAAACAATGTCACATTGACTTCCAATCGCTTTGTGGCGCCTCTAGGAAATTTATTTCATTTCACATTTGGAATAGGTACCTATATCGTTTACTGTAGATAAAACTGCAGAAAGGTAATAAAAATCATAGACACCAGTAGTTGATAGTTGAGTGAAACGATGTTCATTGATAATATCTCTCTTCTTCTACTTCTTCTTCAGCAATCAAGTGTGTGACTTGCTGTTAGCTAAGGGTTGGTTGCCCAAGCTGTTGTTGGGGTTATTGGGAAAAATGAAGTGAAATGTTAAATAAATAATGTGCGGCGTAGGGCACTTTTCCATCTGCACATTCCATCGATTGAATGGTAATCGAGATGATGTTCTTACAATAATGTGTGTTTTCAATATGTCACATCAAATGTCAAATAGTCTAAAATAAATGAGGCTTTTAGGCGACAAACAATTGAGAGAGATGAATTTGATGGAATAAGTTGACAAACAGACATGCAGTTATTTTATATTATGTAGTCAATCCGATTGGTGGTTGGGGCGTGGTGCTGGTGTATGGGAAAGCAATTAGGTTGAAGTTAATTTGTTATATGCTGAGCTCTTAGAAAACGAAAATCACACCAGGAACTATTGCATTATCCTTATGCTTGGTTTTTATTGGGCCAACTTTTTGACGATCAGATAGGAACGAAATGCCATTTTATAATTTCACATTGACATCAAATCGAAATATGTCAAAATGTTGCGTGTTTTCATTCAACTGACAACATTTGACGCCAAATTAAAAATAAACAATCTACATACATATATACAATTCATGATCCAATAATGAAAGGTTTGATACATAAACAGCTTTGCTCCTCACTCTTCACATGATGTCCCCATTAGCTAAAAGAGTGGTACTTTTTTGAAAATTTTTGTATGAATCTTATCAGATATTTTTAAATAGTAGTAAATTTCAAAAAAAAATAGAATCGGTTTCACTGATTCGTTTGTTTTTTTTTCTGATTCGCTGATAGTTTTTTTTGAAAATTGTGAAAATTTGAGTAAATATTTTTTTTTTAATTTCAATATTTTATAATTAAACCACATATGTTTTCACCTCCACCTCTGAGCAAGCATTCTTTTGCATCGTCGCCCGTGAGTGAGCAGTCTCCGCTATTCCCTGCTCTATAAGAGCATGTGAAAACATTAATGCCGACCGTTTTCTGTATATATGTATGTAGGTTGCTATTAACGCCTGCTCCTGATCTTCGTGAACGCCGACGGGTTTGGAGGATTTTTCTCCCAATCATATCACCTGTCCTATTTGTATGTAAGTTTTTTAAAGTGTAGCTTAAGTACATAAGTTTGTCTTATCTAAATTCAATATAGATAATATAAGAACAAAAAAATCCCTAAACGAAATGTAATCCAGTAATTACATAGTTATTTGTCCGTCACGGAAGTATGAGTTCGTGCGTAACATTTAATCAGTTTTTATATAAGGCAATACGATTATATAATAGCATAGATAATAGAAACGATGAACTGATTTTCCAGTAGAAACAATTTTATATAAAAGCATAGATAATAGAAACGATGAACTGATTTTCCAGTAGAAACAATTATTCTGTGTCCACTTTTTTTAACTATGTTAAATGCAACCTAAAGGCGCTGCGTCGTAAAGCACAGAAACAGGAACATAATCTAACTGATTCTGTAGCCATTTTTTAGCTGTTGCTGTTTTTAGGGGTTGGCCCAACAGAGGACAGAAACAGGAATACAAGGGTTTTTGAACGCCAAACGTTGTTACCATTCCAAAAAGGTATTTTTAAGGGCAATAACCCGCTTAGAGGTACGATAGGTAGATACGATATCCAATATATCTTGAAGTACCGTTTCAACCAGGCCATTATTAAGTATTTCTTTGGTGCAATTCAAGTATAGGTTACGAAAATATAGTATGTACCTTGTCTTTGAAATCGTATGGAAGACTAAAAATTCGGTTTACGCCGCTTTGACTGATGTCGCGTTTTTCGAAACGGACTAATACGTACATATGTAAATTAAGCTGATTAAAGAGTTTGGGGAGTTCAGGTGAGTTCTGGTGAATCAATTCACATGGCTCAGTATATAACATGGCTTTCAAACGAGTTTGTGTTGTTTGTTTTTTATAATAACAAATAACGTAATCACATGTTTTCTTTATATTGTGACCAAAAAAATTTGATTTTTCCAACAATTTCATATATTTGCCACTAAATGAAGAAACTTAATTTAACTTACTTATAATAATAGTGTTTGATAATTAAAATAACGAAAGAATTACCAGTCAGAAAAATGCTTCAAATATTTACTAGACTTTCAAGCATATTTCGATTTTGTGCAATTTACATTTACCACTATTTACATACATACTTTGCCTACTTTTTAACTACTTTTTCACAAAAAGGGATTACATTCTTCCCTCTTTCTACCCCGTTCGCAAATGCAACCTTTTTTACGGGAGCGCTAGAAATTAGCTGTCATTATGTATCAAACCTATAATAATTGAATCATGTATACAATCTATATATCTTGAAAGCCAACCCAATACCTAGTCCACATGACAACGAAAACCAGACTCATTCCTGATATTCTGTGAAAACAAGTTGATAGTTTTCGCCCTACAAAAACTGTTTAACTTTATTATGATCCTATCATGGCAATCGCGAAAACATTTAAATTTTCGTTGTGTTTTCATAAGGAACGATAAATTTTTGCCAAAAAATTATGTCATGTTTAATATGGAAAACATCTAATGAAAACAAATTGCTTTCATTGCCATGTGAACATGGTATAAAGGTATCTATTAGATTAAAAAATAATTACATTATCGCATGTGCAAAATGTCATCATCTATTGGTTCATACTTCTATACTTATTATATGACTGATTATATAGATAAAGTTTGTAGCGCTTGGGCTCTCAAAGTACAGAGCTAACATTAGCAATTTTGTTCATACAACTAAAAAGCCAGTGCTGTTCTTCAATCGAAATTACACAATTCAGTCAATTTGAAGACATCAAATTTGACCGATTTCAAATTACCTTCAATTACTGTGATTTTTATAAATAAACTAGCTGGCTCAACAGACTTTGGCCCGCACAAAGTTCTATAAATTTATTTTGCAAGTTAGAGAAAAATTTTGTAAACTTATAGAAAATGTAAATAAACATGATATAATAAACTAGGTGAAGTCACTTATACGACCTCACTTTTTTGGTAGCTCCTTTTCGGCAATGCATATAGTAAATGAAGTAGCAAAAGGAATAATTGTCGGCCATTTTAGCTCACTTTTTTAATACTATTTCTAAGGTATATACACTCAAGAAATTATTTTATGAAACCAACGTAAAAACAAATGTATCTTAACTTTTATTTCATTTCATTTATTGTAAAATATAAAACTAATACAATAAGATTACTATATTATTTTTTAGGACAACGGTAACTTAAACTAAAATAAGAACTGTTTCTTTGTAACCGAGTTGCAAAAGAACACTAGGTAGGATAACAAAAACCAAGTAAAGCAACAACACTAACTCGGAAAAATATGCGAGTTGAGCCAACTCGGCAAAATGATATCCAAGCTGAGATGTAGTGTTGGGAAGTGAAAAAGCTGCGCTATTGTGAATGAGCCGGAAGAAAATGAGTGGGAAATTTCAGTTTAAGACCTAATCCATTTTTATTTGCATAGTAATTTTAAATATATGACTACGTCAACCTAAGATTTGTTTGCACAGCAATTTTCCGTTTTTAAATAGCACCAGAAAGATGCAAGCAACCCTGCTTTTACATCTAAAAGAAATTTTATCCCAGCTGGACCGTTCTTTTGCAAGTCGGGTACAATATAACGGGCTCATATAAAAATATGCTGCTGGTGCGATTATCAAATGCTTTTCTAATACTGCTAAGATGACATTGAAAACATAATCTATGTATGCAATTTCTTTAGTTATGAATTCCATAAACTTCATATTTATGATTGGACTTAGTTCAAATCAAATAAGCTCTAAGCTATTAAAAACAATACTATTTAGTCATAGTGCAGATAAAGTTGAGTTAGAGTCGGAATTATCTTTGCTGTGAATTTGGGACATTGTTTTGAAATTCATCGAATTTCAACTTTAAAAAATCTTCTCCAAGTACATGGAAACGTAGTAAGCAACGCAGATGCGTATCAAATAGTTTTATATAAAATGTGAAATAATTTTGATTCTGTTGTCTCTCATTAATATCCAAAATACCTCAGTAATCTTACCAACAAAACAAAAATTGATATTTTAAAAAATATCACCAATTGTCTCACTATTTATGACGAACAATTTGTCATATCTGTAGAACGATATTTTCTGGAAAAATGTCAAAGCACTTCACACTAATTGTATTTCCAAAAACCAAAAACCAAAAAACAAAAACCACAGCCAAATTTTATAGATATTAAAATTCAAGCGAAAAGCGTAAAGAATTTCCAATCCATTAACAATTCTTAAGTGCTTGTTGTGGCTCCTTAATCATTGTGACAAATATCAGACGAATCGCGCGCTACCTCTAATCCTTTTCTTCTAATGTCACAAAAATTGTGAAATAGACCCGCTGTGTTTAGATAAGACCGTACATGTGCATGTATATATAATATTTAAGTACACACACACACATACACATTTACCCACGCGCACTTCAATATAATTAATTGAAACACATTAATAAAAAAGAAATGAGGGAAAAAGGCGAAAAAGTCAAACAGCGAAACTCTGAGTGGAACATGAAAAACACTTCAGACGAAATGAGCGATACAGCAAACAAAAAAAAAAAAAAACAAACCAAAAAGTAAACCAACATAAGAAGCAAAAAAGTGTAGTTACGCGGCAGTGCGAAGGTATCGCTTTCTTTTTTTCTTGGTTTTTTTGTTTTTTTTTGTTTTTGTTATTAATGACGGTAATTTTTTCAATGATCATCAGGTGAAGTCATACCGCTGTAAAAACCAAGAGCCAAAGAGCCACCGCTTTAGAGTTGATGAATGATAGCGGTGTTGTATGAGCGCGGAAAAAAGCTAGCGAGGTGGAGAGATGAAGAGGGGTAGGCGCGCGCTGCATAAAAACCACTTAAAGGAGTAGCGCGGTGAACTCAACGATCAAGCAACGCTGCCGCCGCAGTCAACGCTACACGGTAATAGTCACCAACGAAATGTGTGATATGAGGTGAATACTTATGACCACTTTGTGACTCCTGTCGGTCGGTCCACTCATCTCGCAACTCACCACTGCTGCTACAGCGCGTCCATTTCGGTTATGTATTCATTGATTGAGGCAGAGCCGTCTTGCATTGCCGCTACAGCCACTGCAGCCACTGCAGCATCCTGCAACGCGTTCGCTCCTCTTCTCTACCTGCTTTGGCTGTGTTTGGCTGATATTCTCGCGTTGATGATGATTATGATTGCTCTGAGCCCATATAAGCCCATTGAGTTAAGATTCCGACAATGTGATAAGTTGTGTTATCATTTTTTTCCAACAGCTTATCCCAATGCACAAAGTTACTTACAGCACAGGTCGTTACGTTCAGTTGGCCTGCCGTCCATCCTTAGCCACTGCCTATCGCTTCAGTAAATATATCCCGACACAACTGACTGACCGCTGCTGTTGCTGGCGTTTTCTCAGGAATAAAAATACGCTTGGTAAAGGGTGAGTTTTTAAGAGCTGTCTGAAATTTGAAATATAAAAAAGCATTTCAGAAAAACACAAATGTATTTCAGAAAATTACAAATGTATTTCAGAAAATCACAAATGTATTTCAGAAAAGATCACATTAATTTCAGAAAATTACAAATGTATTTAAAAAAATTGCAAATGTATTTCAGAAAATCAAAAATCAGAAAAACAAAAGTTTCTTAGCCAAAAATATTCTAAAAATATTTTTCTAAAAAACATTTGTGTTTTTCTAAAATACATTGGGGTTTTCTGAAATATATTTGTGTTTTCTGAAATACGTTTGGCTTTTTCTGAAATACATTTGTGTTTTTCTGAAATACATTTGAGTTTTTCTGAAATACATTTGAGTTTTTCTGAAATTCATTTGATTTTTTCTACAATACATTTGATTTTTTCTGAAAATCATTTGACCTTTTCCGAAATACAATTTTGTTTTTCTGAAATTCATTTGGCCTTTTTCTGAAATACACCAAACAGTAACTTTTACTGGATGCATTGATAGCTCTTGCAATGCTTCTGGCTGCTCTTCACTCCACAAACGGCAGTTTTGTTTGTTCACCTATTCATTCAACCAGAAATGAGCTTCGTCGCTGAATAAAATTTTTCGTTAAGAAAAAGAGTATCTTCGGCCAACTTTTTAAGAGCCCATTCACTAAAAATTTGGCATTATGGTAGGTCGTTCGACTTCAATTCTAGCAGCAGTTGTATTTTTAAAGACATCACACTTAAATCCGAAAATTTTCCCACGTAGCGGAGTAACAGATACCCAATTGCTGCGAACGGCGAAGAATCGATAATTCACGGTCATCACTAACACTCCCCGATACAGCTGTGGTATTTTCCACAGTTCGCATAAACAAACAAGACATTCTGTGTCGGTATCCGATGAAGTGGCTGGCAACCGATATTCATCAATAATTTTGTGATATCCCTCCTACTGAATGGATGACTAAACAGCTTCACTTAGTTGAGACCCCAATAGTCCCTATTCAGCTCCGAATGGATTCCCATTGGACCAGAAGTCTCATAAAGTTTTTCGATTCCTTCTTAGCCAGTTCAACGGCGTCCTTCGATTCCTGCGTTTTCATATTCCCAGAACAGCATAACATCTTTTCTTCAATGCAAGCAGCTAGAGAGTGTGATCTTTGACTAAGCTTTTCGGTCAAAAATTTCCGCCTGAGGCAATCAGTCTCAGCGTTCCTCCCTAATAATGGAATGTGAAAGCCTAAAACCTTTTTAACCTTGATATCCTCCCTAGTATCAATCAACGAAATTTGCTTTCAGTAAAAGTTCCGTTAGGAAAAATCATCGATCCTGTGAGCGTGGTAATTTCTTGTAGTATTTTTTTTGTTTTGCTAAGATGGAGGGGCATGTCATGAAAAATTTTAACTTTTTTATTTCATGAAGTCTGGGTGAGAGATAGGACGGGTCTTAGGTAAGTTAAGTTGAGCCAGTTGCTACCAGTTTGCAGTCAGATATAGACCCGTTGCGATACCACACGAATTCACGCAAAATGCTGAATAACAAAAGTCCGAGAATGTTCGAAGTCTCAGTAGGTCGGTTGAACTGACCATAAAATGGAAGAAGCGGGCGGTGAATATTCCTAACAGAGCACATATTTTGATAATAAGATTCAATAATTTGCAAGCGTTGTTCGCTTGTAAGACGATTCATATTTAAATTTTAGACCAAACTGAAGATGTTCGACAGAGCGAAACAAGACATAAGACGTGAGGTAAGCTGTCAAAACCAGTGTTGCCAAAAATAAAATAAAAATAGCTTAAAAAATCACCCTTTATTTGTAGTATCTTTCTGTTGATCTGCCACACACACACACACACAAACACAGACACAGACTTAGACGAGTTAAGTTACCTACATGATCGTTGCAAGCAAGCAAAACAAAACAAAACAAATAAAAAAAAAACAATTTCTCTAACTCCATTCTCGACGCATTCACAAAAAAGGCTAAAACTGATTAGTTGTCATTTTTCAACTGTCATAAACAGCGGCTACTGGTTTTCTACCGAACCTACCTACTTCACATACTACTCGCTCACTTCTTGACGAATTCTGTATTGCAGCAGCTCTTCGGCGATCTGTTTTTAGTGGCTTT
Organism: Anomoia purmunda; assembly: GCA_951828415.1. NCBI lineage: Eukaryota > Metazoa > Arthropoda > Insecta > Diptera > Tephritidae > Anomoia > Anomoia purmunda. Next base: position 8,824,573 of record OX639996.1, read on the forward strand.
TCGTTTGGTCACTTGCCACATAAAATGAATGCGTTTTTAATTTTTATTGTTCGCTTTGTGGCATTTAATGGGTTATTTGCGCTGCTGGATGTTTTCCCCTCTATTCAATCGTCAGCGTGGCTACTTATAGCTCTCTATCTAGCTATGTATCTAGACATATGTATGTATGTATATCTTCTACCTGTTTGTCTGTCCATCGGCAGTCCGCAAATGATTAACTACCGTAGCTACTATTAATATCGCACATGCTCGGTTAGTCCAAAGTTGCGCGCGCCATCCTCAGCATCTTCTCTCGATTGCGACGTCAATGAGTTTGGTCACATCTATTAATATGATATTTAGTTTTGTAGATTCGTTTTCATTTGTATGACGATCTTTTGCAGGCACTTCAGTTTAAATATTATCTATCTTCGGCTATTTATCTCCACTTCTCAGCATTGTTAAAATTCGATACGCGTGGAACTCCCATGAATCTTTCACACGCCTGCTGTGCCTGTGGTGTTTGCCCTACTTGGCTTTCGCCTCACCCAAGCAATGCTGGGCAGAAGGAGGAAACAAGTAGAAAAATCGAAGCGATTAATTTTTCACTTAGAAATTTTTGTTCTTTTTTTTTTTGGACATTTATATAATAGCAAAATAATTTGATATAAAACGCTCTAATCTGTCTACTGCTGTGCTACGAAATCACTTTAAATCGCGTTTAAATTGTTGTTGTGCGCCCAACTAATGAGCTCGGCCTTCCTGGTATTTTTGTGAGTTTTTTTTTTTTTTTGTTTTGAAATTTTAGGCATCCTCTTCTTCGAAAAGTGAGTTTTTTGTTTGTTCATAAATTGCTGTTGATAATAAATAGGTTGTAGTTTTGTTAGGCTCTATTGTAATTATCATAATTTAAATATGTAGTCACTTAATAATGATGGAAAGTTTGATATTGTTGTTTGCTTAGCTACATATATTATGAAAAATCGTGTTTGTGGTTCGAAATGAAGGTCGTAGAAAAAAAACGTTACTTTAGAAACTCTTTTGAGCGTGTTAAAAAAAGTTTGTTACCCAAATAGCGGCCTATTATAAGATCAGCTCCTATGGACTACAAACTTTTTTTATTTCAATTTCTGTTACTTTTTGTTAAAACTACATTTTATTTTCCAACACAACCTCATAAAATCCCTAGTAACAAACTTTGATTAAAACACAAAAAAACTTATAAAATTTCATTAAAATTTTAGACTTAAACAAAATTTTGAGTGCGCACTTTTGCAGACTTAAATTTCAGTTTAATAAAGTGCAACTTTTTTTTGGCGAAGAAGTTTCGTTTATCCATTATATATAAAAATCTCGTGTCACGGTGTTTGTCTCGACCCTGTCCTATGAAATTTTGTGTGTATTATAATAGGTCGTCAAGTATATTTTATGTTTGAAATAGGAGTGCCACCTGTTTGAAAAGTTGAATTTAGTAGAAAAAAAATACATAAGTTATACGAAATATTAGAATATGGGTATCAAACGGTTGGTCTCAACAAGAAGTCTCATAACTATCTTTTATGAAAGGTGCCACCTGTTTGAAAATTTTAATTTAATTTAATTATACGCAAGTCATATGAAAAATAAAAAAAATGGGTGCCCAACTGTTCGTTTCGGCAATATGGTTCAAGTTAACTTTTAAGAGGGTTGCCACCTGTTGGAAGAATCCAATTTAATTATATTATACACAAGTTATGTGAAATATGAAAAAATGTTTTGCAAACGGTGCATCTCGGAAAGAAGGCTCATAACTAACTTTTAAGAGTGTTGCCACCTGTTTCAAAAGTCAAATTTATTTTAAATACACACAATTTGTAGAAACTATTAAAATATCCAACTGTCCAACTGTTTCTTTCGGCAATAAGGTTCATAGCTAGGGTTTATAAGGGTTGCCATCTGTTGGAAAAGCCGAATTAAATTAAATTATGCAGAAGTTATATGAAATATTAAATTATGAGTGTCAAAAGGTTCGGCTCGGCAAGAAGGTGCATAGATAACTTTTATGGGGGTTGCCACCTGTTTTAAAATTCGAATTTAATTAAACAATTTATATGAAATATGACAATATGAGCGACAAACTGTTCAATTCACTGAAAAGAAGGCTTTTATTATATAGGGGGTTGCCACCTGCTTAAAAATTCGAATTAATTATATATACACAAATTATATGAAATACTAATCAAATAGTGTCAAACGGTTATTTTACTAAAGAGATGGGTTTCAGCTAGGTTTGTATTAAAGAATGTTGCCACCTGTTTGAAAAGTCGAATTTGATTCAATTATACGAAAGTTATATAAAAGCGTAAAATATAGATCGCCAGCCATTCGTTTCACTAGAAGAAAAATTATAGCTTATTTTGAAGAGGGTTGCTAGCTTTCTCAAAAGTCAAATTTAAACTATACACAACGACATAAATTGAAATTAAATTGAAATATGTGCATTAAATTGTTCGTCTCGGCGAGGATAAGGTGCATACCAATATTTTTGAGAGGGTTGCCACCGGTTGTGTGTGACACAAATCGAAATGCGTTTTCTGGTTACACATTCAAAGGCAATTAATAAAGAAATATAGACCAGACGACGTCTGCCGGGTTTCTCTGGTAGAAAAATAAAAAATGTTTATTCGTCATACGGAAACAAATGCCACAAAAAAATTTGTCAAAAATAAACAGCAATTTGTAGTCACTTCAAGTTGAACTTTATTGTACAGAAATTTAATAAGCTACCAAAGTGAAAGCGAAAATTTAAAAAAAAAATCTCTTCATTACTTTTAAAACTAAAAACCAAAGTTATAAAAATATCAACAAATACTTCGAATTTTTCTAAAAAATTCTGACTAAAAACCAATGTAGATTCCGCTCATCTGCATATAAATCTGGCATTCAATTAGCCTAATTTAGCGGCACGCCCGTAAAACACCCTGCACTTGGGTTCAAAGAATAAATATCAATTTTGTGTAAAGAACACCAGCAAATTGAACTAGGGGAATGAATTTGAATGAAAACAAAGTTTATAGGAGAAAAATCCACCAAATATACAGAAAATACTTACCCTTACTATACTCAAATTCCTTTAGAATCTAACATTAATTTTACAAGCAGCAATTCGTCAAAACCGCTAGATAGTTTTTCAATAAGATTTTTAAACCATACGCAATGGTCAAAGCGTAGTGTTTAATTCTTGTTTTAAATTTATATTTTAATTTCTTTTCAATTATTTTCAAAAGAAATCTATAGCGCCAATGCTAAAAGAGTTTCAATCGTTCCCTCGTTTACCCGATTATTCTGCGCTTCTTCGGCTTCTTTTTCAGAAGTTGTTCTTTGATCTCTCATTCACTAGCCTTTATTGCGTCACATCAGAAAGTTTTGTTAGCATTATTTGAGTAGGGCAGCCAAAATGGTTTGAATTCATCAGCGAATGAGTGGATGTTGTCAAGCCGACTGTGAGAGGTCTAACGGTCCATTGAAAACGGAATCATGTATTCTATAACTCTTGAAACGTTGAATTTTGGCGTAGCGTAAAATTTTGGCAGCGAATTCCACGCCGCGGCGTTTTGATTTTTGTAGTCAAATCGTGTTAAAATAATTGAAAATACTACAGCTTAAAAATTTTGTAAATTTTAGCTTACATTATTTTCGGTGACTACAACAATTGATAACACGGTGTTTTTTTTTTTTCATAAGAAAAAAATGTCTTCAACGCTAAGTAGTTTTCGTTAACTTTTTAGAAAACTTTAGTTCGATCGATAACAAAAAAACATCTTGATTAAAATTTCAAACTTTATACAAATTTTATAAAAATTCAAAAAAGTTTCATCAATATTTTCAACCTTTTTAATCGGAATTTTTAGAAAGCTTCTGAGTATGCTGTTTTGTGGGTCATTTAATTTAAGCATAATAATATGCAAGTCTGAAGAAGCTAGAAATTCCAGTTGATTTTGAAAATATTTTGAAAATATTTTTTCATTTTCAAAAATTTTATTTATTAAAAATCCATCATTTATTTGGAAAAATGTTCGTAAGACTAAAAGTAAAAAAAAAAATTGTCAAAAATCAGAGAACGCTAGAAAACCCCTTAAAGTTTTCTAATAATTTTTATTACAAAGTTTGCATATTTCTTGCGAATTTGTAGAATTTTTATAAATTTCTTATAGAGTTTGAAATTTTAATGCATATGTTTCTTGAGCTCTTGCATTTTTTGTATATCCGTTCGTCAAACCGACGTTAGACTTCATTTAGCAAGTTTTTGAAAATTTCCGCCTGCTCAACATTTCAAATATTTCACTAGCCTTATGGGGTGGTAAATCAGATGCACTGATTCAAAAATTTGCACTCCAAGAAACTTTAAAAATCGTAAACCACAAATTCCATCACCGCTACCTTTTTCTGCGACAAAATAAAAAAAAAATAATTCAAAACCATCATTATAAATATCGAATGCAGTATATGATTTCTTTATTTAAATTTGAATTGTAAGTGTACTTAGAAATTATTTATACTTTAAATTTAATTATGCGAATCAACAAGAGGTTAGTTTTAGTATTTCAAATTTTACATGCAATATGATTAACTTTTCATACCACTTCTTATACTTAGTTTAGTTTTTTTTTTTTAATTTATCTTTTTTGCTTCTCTATTTACATTCGCTTGCAACCTAAGTGTTTTAGGAATTTTATGTTTTCTTTACATTTTCAATAGTAATATTTATCACAGATTATATTTTTTTCGCTTAATAAGTATTGCATTTAATATTCATGTGTTTATGTATGTATGTATGTATGTATGTGTGTTTGCATTTTAAGCTAAGACATTTTGCGATATAGTATGCACATTTTTATTCACGTATTGATGTTTGTGTTTTCGAATATTTCGAATTCCGACTGCGGAATGTTAAATTTAATGAATTTGCTCGAAATTTGCTAAATATGAAAGTGTAATATTAGTAATTATAATTATATTACATGTAATATGTTGTTGTTATGCGCTGCTGTTTACATTACACAAAACTTGCACACGAAATTAATTGGTTAATGTCTTAATTAATAATTTCGTTTTTGCTGATTTGTAAATAAATATATAAATTTCAATATATATACAAAAGTGAACATGTATTTGTGTCTATGTAAAGGTGCGTGTTGTTTTTGACATTGCAATTATAGATGCGAAACAAATTTGAACACACACACTCATAGAAACAGATGCGATACACAAAACACACCCTGTCGGAAATTGAACTGCTTTAAAAACTGTGTAAATTTAAACCATTTTTCTCTATCCCCTGTCAAATTCGGTTTGGAAACAACCCGGTTTCAGATTTGGCTGACGAAAAATCATTCGAATGTACATCAACTTTTCATCATGTCGGAAAAAACAGAAGATCAAAAAGAAACACTTTAAACGCAATTTAAGAAGTCCTATTTTACCAACGATAAGTGGTTGGAATTCATTATTATTTCGGAAATCAAAGAAATATTATTAACTAGTCTAGTAGTATTTTCAAGTATACAGTGCCGGACAATAATTTGGGACAGGACATTTTGACTAATTTTCTTTTGTTTGTTTAATATATGTATATTAATTTTCCACAAAAGTATAGCTCATAATAAAACCAGCGCCGTACAAATCCACATTTAAAACATCTCAAGAAAAAATTCAACAAAAAATTCATCAAATTTTCAAACTTTTCAATTCGAATTTTTGAGTGCAAGTTTAAATTAGACGAAAATTTTCGTTTATTTTTGATTATGTTTTTTTGCTCTTGGTGCCACGCATTTGATTTTTCGACAATTTTTTTGGTATGAGAGCAAATATGTATCTAACAACCGTCGGCAAAAACATTATCAAAAATTAACGGAAATTTTCAGCTAACTGCAACTTGCGCTTTGTTATGCTAAAGATTATTACGCAACACAACTTCGTACTTAAATTTTTTTTTTTAAATTTGAATTAAAAAGTTTTGAAAATTTTATGAAATTTTGTTGAATTTTCATATATTAATAATTTGAATAAATACCTAAGAAAACTACATACTTAGAATTTATATAAAAAATCGAATTAAAAAGCTTACGAAATTTTGTCGAATTTTCCTATTTTAATAATTTTAATAAATATTTAATAAAACTACATGTGCAAAGTTTTTACTAAAATTTGAGTTAAAAATTTGAAAATTTTTTGAAATTTTGTTGATTTTTCATATTTTAATAATTTAAAAAAATATTTAATACAACTACATGTTAAGAATTTATATAAAAATTGCAATTAAAAAGTTTGAAAATTTAATGAAATTTTGTTGAATTTTGTTGAATATTTTTATACAAAGTTTGAAATGTGGACTTTTATGACGCTATTTCGATAATGAGGTTTTTTTTTTTATAAACAAAAATTGTAAATATTAAAGAAACAAAAGAAAAACAGTCAAAACTTGTAAAAATATAGTGTCCCAATTTTATTGTCCAGCACTGTATTTGCCTGAAGGAACATCAAAATGAATTTTCAACTATTTTTAAATAACTTTTTGTGTGTACATACTCATATATATATTTTATACGCCAATAGGTTTACTTATATTTTTACCAACATATTGTTGGCAAAAAAATTAAGTTAATTTCTATGATCAAATTGTTTTTTATTGCGCTGAGTTCCATAAAAATTCAGCATAAAATAATTGAAGAAATGTGCACACCCACATATACAACATTTATTTCAAATGTTCCTACATTTTAAATTGTTTATATTTTGACGGCTGTCCAATTTTTTCCAACAGGGGAGTGTGTTGAGCGCTGGACATTCGACATTAAAATTAGCTACAAGCTGGCTAGGCGGGCTGTAACGCTTTTACCATTTTTACAATTTATATTAGTTATTATTATTATATCTTTATTGCTGTTAATTTTATATTATTTAATTGTCGGTGCGCGTATTTAGTGAAGTGAGTACAATTCAAACGTGGCTATAATTTTACTACTAATTTTGCTTTTACTATCTTTCATTCACCACAGACATGTGTGCGTGCATATTCACACTCACACACATATGTACATATATTTAAGCACATAGCGTATATGATCTGCTTTTCGCGCTCCACATAAAAAAAAGTACAGTGGCGAGTCAAACCTTTTTACAATATTAGCAAAGTTTTTCATGATGATTTTTGTTTGCCAGTTTTATATACAAATATTGCGCATACTACAACCAACGCCATGTAAATTAATGTTTCAAACTTCAAACAAAGTTCATAAAAACTCAAAAACGTTCCATCCAAATTTTTCAAAAATGTTTGAAAAATTTTCGAGTATCCAGTTGTTTAGTTAATTTTTGTATAAATAAATTTCAGTATAATAAAGTGCAAGTTGAAAATGTCTCGAAATTACCGCTAATTTTTTATAATTTATCAAATTTTTTAACTTGCTATCTTTTTTTCATGAAACTAATGCATTTCGTATAAAATCCCGTGGACTTGTAGTAATTTTATATGCCGACAGTAGTTTGCCTTTTTTACTATATAAAATGTGTACTAGTGTAGACGATATAGGGAAAAAAAATTTCAAAACCAAAATTTCAAAAAATTATAAAAAATCAACGGTAGTTTCTAGCCAACTAAATTTTGCACTTTATTGAACTAGAACTAAGTAAACTTTAAAACTACGTAGCCAAAAGTTGTCTGAGCATTGTTGTAAAAAATTAAACAATTTCTATGGAAATTTTGTGAGTTTTTCTAATTTTGCTTAAAGTTCCAAACATTAACTGTTATAAACAAAGTTTGTAAAAATTCAAAAAAAATTTCACCGAAATTTTTAAAAAAAATTTTGAAGAATGTTTAAAAAAAATTTCGGGTATGCAGTTGTTTAGTGTATTTAATTTTAGTAGTTTTTCGTGATTTTCTAATTTTGGTATAAAGCTTCAAGTATTAACTGCTATAAACAAAATTTTGCAAAACCTCAAAAAAAATTCATCAAAATTTAAAAAAAAAAATATTTTTAAATGTTTGAAAATTTCCCGGGTATACAGTTGTTCAGTGTATTTCAGTTTAGTAATTTTTTCAGTTTTTCTAATTTTTGTATAAAATGTCAAACCTCAACTGTTATACAAAAAATTTATAAAACTCAAAAAATTTTCATCAACATTTTTTTTAAGACATTTAAAAAATTTTCGAGTAATAAATTGCAAGTGGGAACTGTCTTTTTTTCATAAAACTTGTGTATGTTTTTTTAAAATTCCAGTTGATTTGTAGTAAAAAAAAATATAAAAATCCACGGTAGTTTGTAGCCAATACAATTTCGGGATTTTTTTACACCAAAATTAAATAAACTATAAAACTGCGTGGTCAAAAAATATCTAAACAGTCTTCAAAAAAATTTTACAATTTATATGAAAATTTTTGGAATTATTGCAATTTTTGTATAAGGTTTCAAACATTGACTGTTATAAATATAGTCTATAAAATTTTTTTTTCAAATTCTTCGAAATTTGAAATAAAAAATTTCAAGACCAAAATTTAAAAAAATTATAAAAAATCAACGTTAGTTTCTAGCTTATTTATTATACTGTAAAGAAATAAGCGATACATCTGCCTAGCTAAAAAATATCTGAAGATTCTTCTAAAACATTAAAAAATTTATATGAACATTTTTTGAGCTTTTTTTAATTTTTGTATAAAGTTTCAAGCATTAATTTGCATGGATTTTGTTAAAGCATGAACTAAATTTTTGTATGAAATTATCCCAAAAACTTTGTCATGAAAAACTTTGATAATATTGTACCAAAAAATTATCACCATTCGACCTGTTTTGCTCGCCACTGTATGTGGGCAATTATGTGTCGGTAAACCATTTATTTTTAGCGCTTTTTAATTGCTATTTTTTCTTTTAATGTGCTTTTAATCTTAATTTATAATTTTTACAAGCACTTTTATCTGGTTGTAATTGTTATTTTTACAACACCTTCGCTGTTGTTACTTACTGATAGAGTTATCGTTGCAGTCGCGTTGTGGTTGTTGTTGCTGTTGCTGTTGCTGCTGTTCCTGCTACTGCTGCCACTGTGTGAAGTCATTAAACCCGCCGCATGACTAATGCGATATGCGTACGCCGTAACTCTATCTACTAATTGCACGCCACAATAACAACAACAACAATAGCAAGAACACCAGCAGCTAACAATTTGCTACGACTGCACTCTGCTCCCCCTCCTATTTGTAGCGAGTTCGCGACTTGAGTCTTTAGTTTTTTATATTGTATATTTTTTTTATATTATCCGTTTTATTTTTTTTTTTTTGTTTCATTGCGCGCGTGTCTGGTTGTTTTTTTCGCAGTTGGCGCGCGCGACCTTTTTTGCGCGTTCGCAAAATGCAATAAACACTTTTTTATTGCCGTTTGCTCAAATTACACTTTTTTATTGCCAAATAATTAGCGCGTTTAAATAGCGACGGATAGTTTGCTTGTTTGAAAAAAAACTAGCGCCGCTTACTTCCGCGGTGAGAGCAGATCGCGAGCTAGCAGCTTTTTTTATTTATTTTATTTTGTATTTACAATTTATTGCCTGCTACGCCGTTGCACGTATCCCGTTTAATATTTGCGTCGTTTGTAAATTTTACATTAATAATTTATTTCGCGCCTCAATCAAATTTCCCGCTTCACAGCGCCATTCACCCCACTCAACCCTCAGCACGCGCCGCTGCCATTGCATAGTTGATACCTACACCTGCGCCGTTGCCCACATACGCCGTTTGACTACTGCCACCACTAACGTAACACATGCCAGCCGCGCTGCTCGTCGGCGTCCCCATCAGTCCACTGCGCACCAGCTGATTCAGCGCAACACCGGCCGCGCTGCCACCGCTGCCGCTGCTGTTCGCCAACTTCATATTGGGCGGCGTTTGTGGCGGTGTATCGGGCTGAATTTCGGCGAAGCCCAAACGCTGTTGCTGTTGTTGTTGCTGTTGCAGCTGATGATATTGCTGCGCTGTCAAAAGGGGCGGCCCCTGCGCCATGGTGGGCGGTGTGGAGGCGCTGCCGTTATTACTGCCACTGCCAGTACTGCCGTTGTGGTTGCTGTTGCTGCCATTGCTGTTGGTACTCAGATTGAGAAAATTTGCGCTGTTCGTGTTGTTGCTGTTCGTGTTGTTGTTGCTGCCGCTGCTGCTGCCAGCTGCCGCGTACGCCGTAGGTATGCGCGAATAGGGCAATGCGCCGACGTAGCCGCTCATCATACTCAGCGATGTCGAATTGTTGTTGCTGTTGTGCGCTGGCTGCATGTTGCTGCTGCTGTTGCTGTTGCTGTTGTTGCTGTTGTTGCTGCTGTTGTTGCTGCTGCTGTGTGGATTGAATTGTGTGATTTGTTGTAAGTGCGGCGGCACTTGTTGGTAATACTGTTGGCGGCCCTGCTGCAGTATTTGCTGTTGTTGTAGCTGCTGTTGTTGCTGCTGCTGCTGCTGCTGATATAAAGTCATTTGCATTGGCGGCGGCAATGTAGGTGGCGGCTGTGCTGGTGGTGGTGTCCTGCAGCCGACTGTGTCCGCCAAACTCCAAATCTTGGGCTTGCTCGCCGGGAGCGGTATACCACAGTCCGCCGCACGCAGCAGGTTTTTTGATGCATTGAACTCATCGCCAGCCGCAAGTTGACCGGGCGGTCCATACGCCATGCCAGCTACGTGATGGTGGTGTTGCTGATGCTGCTGCTGCTGTTGCTGATAGTAGGCAGATGCGGTTTGCTGCTGGTAGGGATGGTAGCCGGGATGTTGGGCGTACGGCGAATTGTAGACGCTGCCCATGCTGCGTAGTGTAGGTAAATCGCCGTATTTTGGCTCCTCTAGTGGACAGCCATCAGATTTGTCTTCCTTCGCCAACATTTCGGACTTAACAACTGGGTCATCTGCAATAGAGTGAAAGAGAGAGAGAAAAAAGAAATTAATTTAATTTCAATTTGTTTACAAATTAGGTGCGGAAATCTTTCGTACACCCCACAATCCACTCAAAAAATCTCAGCTTCGTACAGCAATAAAAGTTTCAAAGCATTACTCTTCTTTTTGATTTTTGTTTTTTTAGCCCAGCACTACCTTCATCTCGCGCAACTGCAACTTTCGCAGGCGTTCAAGCGTGCAACCCCATTTGTGGTAGCTTTCAAATACAAAATGTTTGCGCTTCCTTCCTTGTTGTATTTATTTGTTGTATTTACTGCTGCCTTGTCTTGAACTTAACTTAATTTGGCAAAGACACAAACTTCATCAAGGCCACTCATAGGCGTTGTCGTTCAGCCCACTCTCTACGCCCTTAAGTCAACGGCCGCCAGATGCTAGCAATTTCCGGCCAAAGCAAAGGGTGTAACCCAAACAAATGCCAGCAAGGTATATATATATATATATATAAATGTAGTACAATAACACCAACAACAATAAAATAACATTGAAATGTAACAATACAAAGCAGTACAGAAACGAATGACAAGTGGCAGCTAGCCCGGAAAGGGCCGAATGGGGCAAAAGGGGATGTGTGACGTCGCGCTACATAAATATCACTTAAAGTGAATGAGCCGCCAAAAAAGCCATCTTCAACGGTGGTGAATGCTCGATTTTCCAAATTCTTTGTGGTGCTTTGAATGAGACAAGCTGTGCAATTTTGGCAAGTGTGTGGGGTCGTTTGAGGGTTGCCCATAGTACGATAGGGGTGCTTCGAAAAATAATGCTAATTTTTGTCAAGTTAAATTTCAAAGTTTAACAAATAATAATACGAACCAATGGTAGATATTTCTAAATAACTTTCTAAAAAAAATTATACTCAAATAATTTTCCAGCTGTTTAAAAAATTGTTTCTGAAATAAAAATTTCTGGATTTAAATTGTAACTTTCTGAACTTGAAATAAAAATATCTTAATTTGAAAGGGAAATTCTGAATTTGAATAATAGCTTTCTGAATTTGAATTGGGGCTTTCTGAATTTAAAACTGAATTTCTAAATTTGAATTGGAACTTTTTGAACTTTAATTGGATATTCTGAATTCGAATTGTAATTTTCTGAACTTGAAATGAAAATTCTGAATTTAAAATGGAAATTCTAAACTTCAATTGTAACACTCTGAATTTGAATTGCAACTCTCTGAACTAAAACTGAAAAATGTGTAGAAAGAAAACTGGCGATGAATTTGAATTGTAATTTTCTGAATTTAAATTGGAAATTCAGAATTACAATTGGAACTTTCTGAACTTGAAATGAAAATTCTGAATTTCAATTCGAATTTTCGGAATTTGAAGTGAAAATTATGAATTTGAAATGGGAATTCTGAATTTGAATTGTACCTTTCTGAACTTAAATTGGAAATTCTGAATTCGAATAATAATTTTCTGAACTTGAAATGAAAATTCTGAATTTCAATTGGAATTTTCGGAATTTGAAGTGAAAATTATGAATTTGAATTGGAAATTCTGAATTCGAATTGTTATTTTCTGAACTTGAAATGGAAATTCTGAATTTCAATTGGAATTTTCGGAATTTGAAGTGAAAATTATGAATTTTAAATGGAAATTTTGAATTTGAATTGCACCTTTCTGAATTTTAAATGGAAATTCTGAATTCGAATTGTAATTTTCTGAACTTGAATGGAAAATTCTGAATTTAAGATGGAAAGTCTGAACTTGAATTGTTACTTTCTGAATTCGAATTGTAACTTTCTGAACTAAAACTGTAAAAGGTGCAGAAAGAAAACTGGCGATGAGATGTGGTTTTTGCCTTTTTATCCAATACTTTCCTAAAAAAATACCGGCCCTTTGCTAAATATTTATTGTTGATATAAAAAAACAAAAGTTTTAGAAAAATATAGCATATTAAAACATATTAAATATATATGTATAAAATCTTGGAATCTTTATCGATTACCTCACTGTCATACTCATGCGCACCAGATCTACAATTAGTTCGAATTAAGTTCGAAACAGCTGTTTGCCATAGAGTCTGGCATGCCTGAGATAAGTTGAAAATTTGGTTACTTTCAGGCATTTTGGGATTTGCAAAATTAGGTTGTGGAGAGCTATTCAAATATTATAAGTATTCTTGATCTACGCAGCCTAATGCCAATGAAATTTTTGTTACTGTTACTATTTTTCGATTCACCCTCACATTAAGTGAAAAAACAAAAGGCCAATAGCCCATAGAGAGTACGCTCACCATTTTACGCTGCTTAAACATTTAGTGTCAGAAAATAATCTCAAAGGCCAGTGGCCATGAACAACGTCAAAGTGCACAAAGGCAACGGGTGAGTGCCTTGCCAAAAAAAAAAAAAACGAACAGAAAACGTTACTATCTGAAGTTGACATAAGACACTTAAGGCACTTGAGAGGCAAACGTAAAATGACAAAGCGAAACAAGATGTTTAAGGAGCAAAATCGGATTGCTTAAGTTGCTATGAGTTGGGCTAGAAAAATTTGTAATGTAAGCGCAGAAATGCTAGAACGCCACTCTAGTCTTGTTCAGCCGCTATAATTTGATTACAACTCCATACGATAATTTTCGGTTATGATATTTCTTCGAAATGTTTACGTTTTACAAAAGGCCTGTTCGAGGCTTTAGTTGGATGGACAGTAATATACGAAACAAAAGGAAGTAAATTTAAAATATTTGAAATTTTTTTCATCGAATGGAATATTTAATTTATTTTTCAAATGGCCGATGATCTTCTATGTACACTGCTCCTCACTTTGAGTGCATTCATCGAACCGACCTAAAAGTGTACACAAAAGAGTAGAGAAAAATTTACTGTCAAGTAATCTATGGATTAAGAAAATGTGAATCCCACGAGAATAAAACTTTTTATTTCAAACACTTTTAATTACTTTATTTTATTGTAGACCTACTCAAAGTGCCATCAACATATTATCCAAAGTTTCACGCGCACCAGAACTAAGTTCGAATTATGTTCGAAACAGCTGTTTGCAATATAGCGACTGGAACGCCTGTGAAAAGTTGGAAATTTGGGTACTTTCAGGCGTTCTTGGCTATTCGGATTTAGGTTTCGAAGGTGTTTTTATACTAATTTAACTTTTGAGGCTTAAGCGGTGTATACCGTAGACTGGTAGACTGGAAAGACTGGTATAGAGTTTTGGATCGAATATAATCGTTATTTTTGTTTCTGTTTTTATTTAGAAACACTTTTGATTGAAATCATTGCATAGTACGATTTATGTCTTATGATCGAAAAATATCCTCCATAGATGATAGGACAATTTTAAATCCAAAAATAACAATTTTTGCTTAGTCGAAAGTATAAAAATCACAAATTTTATCGAAAAAATAAAAATTAAAATATAACAATAAAGTTCGATCGAAAGAAAAAATAATCACCAAAAAACAGAAAACCAGAATAATAATTATTCGGCCGTCGAGTTTTAAAAAAGTCATCCTAATTTTGATAAGAATTATAAAAATCTTTTCATACTAATTATGAGTGAGACCAAATTTTTAAGTTGTCGATATTTATTATTTTGAGACTTATATTGTAAACGTCTTGCAAAAAAATTATGAGCAAGTGATTTTTTTGAAGGCTTTTGACGGAAAAACAAAACTAATCTAGAAGTGATCCCGAAGTTGTACCAAAATTATTTGAAAATAGAACCGAACCTATCCCGAACTTTTTTAATATAAATATCAAAATAAAAGTCTTTGAAAACCTAAAAAGATTTATTTCGCGGATAACTATTATGAATAGACTTTTATAATATAAGTCTCAATATAAAAGTATTTGAAGACATAATAATATTTATCTCGCGGATTACTACTATGAAAAGACTTTTATAATATAAGTCTCAAAATAAAAGTCTTTGCTGAAATTACGAAAAGATTTTTATAATATAAGTTCCAAAATAAAAGTCTTTAAAGACCTAATAATATTTATTTCGCGGATTACTACTATGAAAAGACTTTTATAATATAAGTCTCAAAATAAAAGTCTTTGCTGACATAATTATATTTATCTCGCAGATAGCTATTACGAAAAGATTTTTATAATATAAGTTCCAAAATAAAAGTATTTAAAGACCTAATAATATTAATCTCGCGGATAACAATTATGATGAGATTTTTAAAATATAAGTTCCAAAATTAAAGTCTTTGAAGACCTAAAATTATTTATCTCTCAGTTAGCTGTTATGAAAAGACTTTTAAAATATAACTTCCAAAATAAAAGTCTTTAAAGACCTAATAATATTTATCTCGCGGATAACAATTATTGTGAGATTTTTAGAATATAAGTTCCAAAATAATATTCTTTGAAGACCTAAAATTATTTATCTCTCAGTTAGCTGTTATGAAAAGACTTTTGTAATATAAGTTCCAAAATAAAAGTCTTTAAAGACCTAATAATATTTATCTCGGGGATAACTACTATGAAAATACTTTTATAATATTAGTTCCATAATAAAAGTTTTTACAGACATAAAAATATTAATCTCGCAGATAACTATTATGAAAAGATTTGTATAATATAAGTACCAAAATAAAAGTCTTTGAAAACCTAAAATTATTTATCTCGCGGATAATTGTTATGAAAAGACTTTTATAATATAATTATAATTAATTAACTGTTACAATTTTTTCCTATAATAGTTATGTACTGCAACGATTAAATCATGATTTTTTTCCATAAAACTTATAACCGTTACGCTCCCACACTCAAATCATCAGGAGAATTGACTTCTCTGGATTTCATATCCCCCACTAAGCACAAATCTGATGCTAAAAAAACAGACAAATATGCAAATTAATTTTCTAAAACTCACCTTTTCGCAATTCACCGCCCATAGCTGCACCACCACCAGCACCAAGACCGACACCACCCGCATAGACACCACCAACACCTTCAACAACGCCACCACCACCATTTAGTTTCTCAATATCTTCAACATCCTTCTCTTTCTCATCATCCGACAGCATCGCCTCGTCATCGTCGTCAGTTTTGTTCTTTGGTTCCCAAGTCATTTTATTCTCTTTCTTTAGGCGACGACGCGCATTCGCGAACCAGGTGGAGACCTGCGTCAGCGTCATTTTCGTTATGATGGCCAACATTATTTTCTCACCTTTGGTGGGGTAGGGATTCTTTTTATGTTCGCTAAGCCAAGCTTTCAGGGTGGCTGTGGATTCACGTGTGGCATTCTTGCGACGTGATGCTAAATCGTAGCTAGAACCGTAACTGTAAAGAAACAAAAAAAAAAAAAAACAAAAACAAATTAGAAATTTTGCTGCATTGGAATTTAGAAATTAATAAATATAGTGCTAAGTGTTTTCCCAACCACTTGTCATCGCCCTCGCAGCATTTTTCTAGTCGCTTTACTGAGCACCGGCTAACATCCGCAAAACTCAAGCGGTCCATGCGAGTATTCATAACTATTATACTTTATATAGATATTTACAAATTATAAATATGCAGCTGAGTGTGTGTGTGTTCACTTGGTTTACTCAAGCAATTAATTGGCGGCTACACCTCAAAGCTCACAATTGCCATCGAAAATGCAATTTGTAAATATTGCCAAACCATCAACCACACAATCGTACAACAACAACAACAACAACAAAAGTTCACTAACAAACCGCCACATCAACGTCAACAGCGTGCGGCCTAATCAACCTTCCGATGTGTAGTTACTAGGTACAATCACTTAGAAATTAAGTAAAAAAAAACAACAACAACAACAACAACAAAAAGTAAAAACAAAAATCAACTAATTGTCAGTTGGAATGTTGATTGAGGCAGCGAGACTGTAGTCAACCACCAAAGCCACCGCCACCGCCACCACCGACGCCGCTAATGAACTCTTTTACTTAGTTGAATTTTATATTTAGTTGAGTAATTTTGTTATCTACGCCAAGAGACACCTACGTTCGATAATTGGTTTGACTTGAATGGCTCTGGAATGGAGTTTGGAGTTTAGTTGGCCAAATCAGTAATAGATAATTAGTGTTGTTGGCGGTATTAGCTAAGCGCTTTGATGCCATATCTGTACCGTTAAGTGGTTGCAATCGATAAAGGTTTTTATTTGCTAAAACAAAATTTTACTTGGAAAAGTATACATAGATATAGTCATGTGGCATTTTATTGTAAATTGTAAATTATAGGAGTATAAATTCATTTGGACCTGTAAGGATATTCCTTCATATTCGTAAATATCCGAACTTCATTTTCCTATATTAAAATGTAGCCACCGCAAAAAAAAACCCCCCGCACCAAGTCGTTCACGGAAATTTGATTTTTATGAACTGGCGATTTCTCAAATACTAGTAAAATGAGTTGAATGGGGCTGAGTGGTTATTCACGCTGTAAAAAACGCTCGCAACATGATGCCAGCAACATTTTTTGCACAGCTTTTAAAAGCATTTATCACTTGAAATTGCGAGAAAAGTGCCAGTTCAACACTTCATTTAAGATATTGTTTATGTATTATTTCATTACATTTACTTTTATGCGGCATTCTTTAGGTGTTTCATTAATTTAGGTTCCTAGCAACATTTCACGGAAAATCACATGCATGTTGCTGGCAAATTTCACGTCTATGAAGTTAGTACTAGACTTAACTGAGAAGAGCAACATCACAAGCA
Source organism: Anomoia purmunda (assembly GCA_951828415.1). Taxonomy (NCBI): domain Eukaryota; kingdom Metazoa; phylum Arthropoda; class Insecta; order Diptera; family Tephritidae; genus Anomoia; species Anomoia purmunda. The sequence goes on from OX639996.1 coordinate 8,842,160, forward strand.
GTCGAAGTTCATAAGAGGTGAATAATATTGATCGAGGGCAAGAGACGTAATAATAGCTAGAGAAGGAGAGAGCAAAGAAAAAATTCTAAGAAAGAAGTGGAAGAAGCAACGAAGAAGCCGACAAACGGTAGAACTCATGGAAAGCATTGTTTGTCTAAAATGCTTTTATATCATCAGCGTATGGGTGGATGCTGGCTAATCGCCAAAGAAAGGACTAGCGGTCCGCGGAAGGTGCAATCTTGTATTCTATCATTCTTTGGTCAAAAGCATTCTTATTCCAAATGCATCGATAACTCAATACAAAACACCCTCAATTGCTCGCAAAATTGGGGAACACTGAACTCGGATTCATTGATGGCAACATTGCCACTTCAATCTGCCTTTTAGCATCTAACTGGCAAAAAGCCGAGCTGCCAGAGACAAACCCCGAAAATGATTGACAAAAACAGTGCGTTTTCTAGTTGGATAGAAAAAAGGCGAGCATATTTTTTGCAAAAAAAATTTGTTATTTATATTGAAATATTAATAGGGGCGTACATTTAGTTTTTGAATATTAAAAATAATGTTTTGCTTGATTTCTTCTACAGTTTTTGTTTATATTAAAAAAAAATCCATTAACAATGTCGTTTAATTTTTATTTATATATTTTTTTTTTTTTTTTTGAGAGACAACTTGGTATAAATTGAATGACTAGAAACAAGGCGGATAGGCAGAGAAAAGATTATGGTGCCTAATTTCACATAAAGTTATTGTTTATATTAAGAAAAAAAATTTCATTACAAATGCCAACTCGATTTTTTTTTGTTTTTTTTTTTGTTTTTGAGAGAACTTGGTATAAATTCATTTTTAAATGCAACTAAATCAATTTATATACATATGTATATATTCGTGAAAGATATGTTATATAATAAACATTAGCTTTCATATTGTCATTATAATTTCATGAAAACTGGTTGATTTCTTTGATATTTTATTGAATTCATTTTGATTTTTTTTTTAGTTATTCATTCCTCCTACTCAGTTTTTTTTTATTATTCCACTTTCTTTTATTAAATTCCAGCGGTAATGTGGAAGCTGCAAAATTTCCTAAAAATGCTTTTAAAATTCCCAAATTTTTATTTTTTTCCATAATGGCCCCATTGGAAAAAAAATGTGCATTTTGACAGAAATCTCAGAAAGCAAAGGGTTTCGTATTTAGTTATTTAAGCCGAATGTACCGCGAAATCTAAGTGCCTGCAGTTTATTAACTAAAATTTCTATAGAGAAAATATTTCCAAGCAGTTCTAGTTTGGACGCCCATAGCAGATATTCTGAGCCTTTCCTCCAACTCATCAACATTATATTTTCATTTAAACTGCGATTAGTTTTTTAAAAGCTACAATGCCATGTTGATTTCAAACAAAATTTATTATTGCATTTATAATTTATTTCAATTCAAATTCCATTGCCAGCTTTGCGGATTTCTTAAACAAATCCTTTAATTCCTTAAACCGCTAATTTTATTTGTACACAAATCCAATTCAAAGCACAAAAAAGTTTCCCAATCGCTGCTGGTTTTTTGTTATGCCGCTACTTTAGCGTGAAAATTCAATTCATTGCGAAAAATTTCGAAAGTGACAGCTGGTCACATAAAAGCTTTTCTTCAACTACGGCTGAACGAACGCAGATCGAATTTAAATCTTTCAATAACTTTAAGTGCCACAATCGAAAACAATAAAAACAAAAGAGATATCAGCGTACAAGCATGAAAATAGGAAATAAAACAAAAACAAAAACAAAAGCAAAGCAGTTAGATTTACAGCAGCAGCAGCCGTATGGAAAATGAAAGCACCAGACCAAAGGAGGCGTAGGAGATGTAGGCGAGTGGCAGGACATTGGCGCAGCGACAGACAAATGCTGTTTACCACTTGTTGAACTATTGCCACAGACAGTGAGCGTACGCTAGGGATTTAGTTAGGTTTATAACGAAAGTTGTTGCTGTTTTTTTTTTTTGAAACTGTTAAGCTTTCGTTTTGTTTTTGTGTTTTTTTTTGTTTTGTTTTGTGGCCCATAACCGCAGACATAGTCATAGTGGCCGAACCCGACGACGACAACAACGACGATTGCGGCTTGCGGGCAAATATTGTTGAAAATCTCTAGCGACGACTTGTGCGGAATTAGCTGCTTTTTTATTTACTTTTACTATATAAATATATTATATATATATATGTATATATATTGCGTGCGGTTAGTTGCAATATTCGAGCAAATTTTTTACGCATTGGTGGTAATTTTTTTTTTTTTTTTTTCTTTGAATTTTGAGTAGAGGCAATCTTTTAGTCGCTGTTGTAGTTCATTTAATTCATTTAATGCCTTGAATAAAACTCAATTTAATTGCTAAACGCTTACGTTAGTAGTTTGGCATAGGAAATGGTTTTGGATTTAAAACCAAAGTAATAAATCACTTACATAGCTTGCCCCACTTACGCCAACTCACGCCACTTGACACGCTTAGGCGGGGTGACTGCGAGGTCAAGGGAAGCGAGTCGCATGCTCAGCGATAAGCCGCCATTTAAAATCAAGCAATATATTGTCAACACTTCATAACTCATAGTTGTTTAGTTTCAAGAGCACACGCGATTTATTTCTGTCAATCGCTCCATTTTTTAATTTATTTTGTTTATTTTTAGTTCAATAAATCACTTACTTAAAAATTATGTAACTAAATATTTATAAATGTATAAGTAGTATTTGAGTACTCACCCATAAGCCGCAATCGGATCGTATGAATAGTAACCCGTGGTGGGTTGCAGACTTGCCGAGGTCCAAGCGGACATATCCGAGGCCGCATTGCCCTCTTTCAGCGCATAGGGATTGCTCTGCAATGACAAGCGAGAGATTAGAAAAATGTGTAGAAAATCTTAAAGAAATAAATGAATTTAATAAATGAGCTGCTATAAATGAAAATGGTGTAAGTCGACTTTTGGAAAAAAAAAATTTGTTAATTACAGTTTTATGATTTTAAATTGCACTCCACTGAATGTCTAGACTTCTTAAAACAATAAGCGAAACAATTTTTTTTTATCGTAATTTTAGAAAGAATTTTCTCATCCCTATTATTATTATTAAACTTTTTGTATACCACCATAAAAAAAAATTTGCCAAAAATGCAATTTATTGACTATAAAATTCTAATAAAAGGAGAATTTTTAAAATAAGTTAGTAAAGTTATAAAACAACTATGGGACAAAATGCAAAAGGATTTTTTTTTTTTTTTTTGGAAGCAAGAAGGCCGTAACATCTTAGCAACATTTCTATGTTTACACGACATATATAGAACTCCGAATTCAAAAGAGTACTATTTTTGTTTCAGTTTAGTGCCATTGTAATCTATACCCGAGCGCCCTGATAATGCCCAGGGTGTTCGAAACGGCATAAAGCAACCCAGATAGATGTAGACATATATATACCAAATTTTTAGAATTAATAGAGAAATTAATAAGGTCATATATGTCCGCCGGTTCGTCCGTGCATCGGATAATGCGAGTAAATATTGAGCTTATCAACGAAATTTTGCCATGGATCTAAGGTAGGTTGGTATTGCAAATGGGCGAAATCGGAAAATAACCACGCCCACGTAACGGTGTTATGTGAAAATCGAAACAATGCGATATCTCGGTAACCAAGAAAGTTAATATGCTCAAATTTGATATATAGGATTGAGTTGGGAAAAGCAAAACGCGTGTATATTTTTTCGAAAATGGTTTTGGGTCCGCCCACTTTATAAGAAAAGCTTATCTCACCGAAGCTACTTGGCCAAACTCTATCGACTGTAGTACACATATTGCATTTTAAATCAATATGCAAAATTTCGAAAATTTTCAAAATCAAAAAAAAAACCACGTCCACCTTTGATATAGCGCTGATTTATTAAACCTTTAAAAAAACGCGATATTCAAGTCAGCATTAAATACCATTCGCTCAAATTTAATATGAAGAACGGGGTTATACCAACAAATACAACGAATCAAAAAAATTTGGAAATGGGCAAGGCACCGCCCACTTTAGAAGAAATAAGTATATCTCCGTAATAACGCTACAAAACTCTACCAAATTAAGGTTAAATCATGCATTTGAAGTCAATACGCAAAACTCCCAAAATTGTAAAAGTCGGCTTAATACTGCCCACCTCTCATATAACGGTAATTTTCAAAAATCAAAAAAAAACGATATTTAAGTAACTATTAAAGAGAATTTGCTCAAATTTAATTCGTAGAATGCGGTTACTTTAGTAAATACGCGAAATGGAAAAGTGTGGTAATAGGCGTGGAACCGCCCACTTGCGAGCAATTAGGTAGATTTCAAAAACTCAAACTCCACCAAATTTGGAGTACACATTGCATTTCAAGGCAATAAGCAAAGTTTTGAAACTTTTAAAAATCAAACAAAAACCACGCACACCTCTTATATTTAGGGTAAAAACCAAAAAAACAAAATCTCTCATACAGCTAGTATAAAAATTTTATAAAAATCGATTGAATACCTTGGACTCCTTAATTTTTTTTTATGGGATTAACTTTTTTTGGTCGCATAAAACAAGTAAGGTTTATTTCAAATAAAAACTTGCGCAGGGTAATTAAAGTTCGGTTGCAACCGAACTTAGATTATTTCTTACTTGTTTTTAATACTTTGCTAATAAAAAGTATCTGATTTTGAACCAAAAAAAAATTTAAATAAATGAATTTATTAAATATCAGCGCCAGCGACCGAAGTGATCTTTTCATTAATACTGATTCCATATTCATTTCCTGACACTCGTTTTTTATTTCGCACACTTTTTCGATTAACTTTTCAAAAGCAATCAGTCAACACAAAAGTGCACGGAATTCGAGTGAACAACAAGTAAAATATGCAACTGAAAATCAATGCAATATAATAAAGAAAAATTGAAATAAAAGTAAAAATTGAATAATAACAATTTTAACAAAATTGCAAAAGCAATCATAATTTCTAAAAAAGAAAAAACTCAAAATAAAAACACAGTTACACTTTTAAAAAAATAAAATAAACATAAAAATACAAATAAAATGAAATAAAAATAAAAAACCAACCAACAATGACAGCGCTAACAACTAAAACAACAAAAACAAACCGGCAAAACAGACGTCAGCGTGATCCCACGCGATGATGGCGGCGACAAAGCTCAATGAGTGAAGGAGATTTATTTATTTATATTTGTTGCCAATAACAATCAACAAAAATAAATAAGTAAATAAAACGCAAAAATTCAACTTAGTCAAAATCACAAAATCGAAGTCACAAAGGAAAAGGGAACAGACAGCAGTGTTAAATAATAGAAACAATATTTGTATGCTTGTATGCAACTACATATGTATGTATGAATATGTGTGTATGTATGTGTGTGTGTGTGTTTGCAGTATTTCTATTCAAAACAAAGGTGTCTCTCTCGCCGGCAAAGCGCAAAGTAATACATTGCAATTCCTGTTGTTGTCATGTTTTAGTTTAGTTAACATAAATGCAAGTGTAAAACACGAGCAACAAACAACAACAACAATACACTTGGTTCAGTACAAACACTAACACTAACACATTTGGCTTTAATGCCTAACAATAATGCAATAAATATATGAGTAAATATTTCTATATACATATATATTATATATATCCACATATTATGTAATGTCAGGTCAAAACGGAAGAGGCTTAATTTAATATAATCACATCTGCATTCCTATATATATAAATCTGTGCATATTTTGTTTCGTTACACACACATTTGCAACTACTCGACATAATTTGAATGATGAATGGAGTCTTAAATTATTAAATTAAATTATTATTTTCGAACAAGATTCATTTGGGAATGTTCATATATTATAAATTAATTAAAACAAGTGAAATAAAGGATCTTCGGTTTTACCGAGACTTCATACTTCTCGTGAAAATAAAAAAAAAATGGTTTGAAATTAATATTGCATTTTTAATACAAAAATATTCAATTTGAAAATAGTGTCAATTTTACTACTATATTTATTATATAAAATTCATAATATGGAGCGTGTTTTGTAACGATTTGTTTCTCGAAATACTGGATCGAACATTTGCGAAAAACAATTTCTAACTTATTTCTTTTATTATTTGAAGAATATGTAAATTACGGAAGATCGTACAAAAATAAAAAATGCGTGCGGTTTTTCCATCGGAATTATAAAGTTCCTCATATTTTAAGACATAATATATTTCACCGATTTAAAATCACTTACATTTTTTGAAGATTTTTATAAATAAAAAAAATTGTAGCCAATATCTTTTAAAAAAAAATCAACTTAGATTGAACAAAATTTTCAATATTTTTAAGCATACCTTTTAAGCTTACACTGTTTGGTCGTCTCAAGTTTTTTTTTTTAACAAACTATATTGCAAAAAAAAACTACACCTTTTAAGAAGAAAGCTAAAATAGTTGCAATTCGAATTCAGAAATTTACAAAGTGAGTTTAGAATTTCCATTTCAAATTCAGAATTTTCAATTCAAATTCAGAAAATTACTATTCAAATCCAAAATTTCAATTTAAAGTTCAGAAAAATACAATTCAAATTCAGCAAACCAATTTAAAATTCAGAAAGTTACAATTCATGTTTAGACTTTCTATTTCAAATTCAGAATTTTACTTCAAATCCCGAAAATTTCAATTCAAATTATAAATTTCCATTTCAAATTCAGAAATTAAAATTTCAAATGAAATTTCAGAAAGTTACAATTCAAGTTCTGAAATTTATAATTTATTTGAAATGTAAATTTCTGAATTTAACTTGGAAGTTCTGAATTTGAATTGTAACTTTCTAAACTTTAGTTGGAAATTCCTTCCAGATATTTCCTGATATTTTCCTGTTTTTCTTTGAATATTGAACAGTATACATATATTATAATATTCGATGTTTTCCATATTATGATATTCGATATAAACTGTATATATATTCAAAGAAATCCTGATTAGGTAGTATAAAATCATTTTGAGACCTAAAACGACGTTTATTGATTTAAATAAAAACAAAATTAAATTAGTATAATTTTAACGTACCACGGCCGTTTTCGAAAATTTTGATCCTTGATCTATCCTCAAATAAATTTTTTATACCAAATTTGAAAGAATTCGCGGCATGATTGAATAATTTTATTTGTTGTAAATTAGCTTTATATGAGAGATGAGTGAGGCTTTGATCTAATTTCTATAATTTTCGAAGTTGTTGTTTCTAGAATTTAACAAAGAAGTTTCGGAGGTATGCCTATTTGCTCTAAGGTGATTGATTTCGTATTTTACTGTTATATGGGACGTGGGCATGGTTTTTGCACGATTTTTGCAATTTTCGAAATTTTGCTTATCGACATCAATAGTTTTTCGGATATAGCTACTTTCTCTAAAGTGGACAATTCCACTCCTATTACCAAAATTGTCCATTCCATGTATTTATTTAAGGAACCTCACTCTACGAATTAAATTTGAGCAAATTCTCTTTAATAGTTACTTAAATATAGCATTATTTTCGGTTTTTGAAAATTACCGTTATATGAGAGGTGGGGTTAGATTTATTACGATTTTTACAATTTTTAGAATGCAGCTTATTGGAAATATGTTTTGGTGGAATGGTTTTGAAGATATAATTATTTGCTTCAAAGTGGGCGGTGCCACGCCCAATTCAAAATTTTTTTGATTCGATGTTTGTTTGATTTTTGCTAGTGAAGCCTCGTCCTTCTTATTAAATTTAAGCGAATTGTCTTTAATGCTGACTTAAATGTCGCGTTTTTTGTGATTTTTGAAAATTACCGGTATGTGAGATGTCGGCATCGTTTTTGTCCGATTTTAAAAATTTTCGAATTTTTGCTTACCGACTTGAAATGCAAGATGAGCCCCAAATGTAGTAGAATTTGGTCACGTAGTTTCGGATATATAACTCTTTCGTATAAAGTGGGCGGGGCCATGTCCATTTTCCAAAAAAAAATTTACACGCGTATTCCATTCCCCAACGCAATCCCATGTGTCAAATTAGAACAAATTATCTGATTTAAATCGTTTTTGTAGAATCGACACAGAAGTTTTAATTCTGGTGCACGCGGTTTTTTAGTAAATATATTAATTTTAATTTTTTTTTATAAAGCACGACCCTGACCAAAGTTTTTTCAATCCCATCGTTGGAAACGGTTTTTATACGATATCCAAAGGAAGTACAGAAAATACAGCGAAGAAAACTTGCATACTCAAACTTTTGACAAATTGACTCTCAAAATCGGCACTTTTCAACCAAACCCTTTTCTTCGTCGGTTCAAGTATGAAATAGTTATTGTTACTTTATGGGGAAGAATGTGATATTTAACTGTAAGATGCAATTTTGACAGAGGATAACTCAATTGAGGTCACACATTCCTCACAAATGCCAAAAATATTATAATCCCCTTTTTTTCAATGCCATCACACTTTCAATCCAATTATCTTGTCAGTACAGTTAAGATTGGCATTTCAAATGTTGGCGCACGCGCTCTAACTGCTGACCGACCGTTGGCGATTTGCATAACGAAAGGAACGCGTATTTGACGTCCAATGTGGCGCGCCACAAACCACAAACCACAAAAGGCGAACAAATGATAATCCAATTAAACGCCAGTGATTTAAATACATAACTCACGCATGCCGATAAGTATTTCATGCGTACTCGTACAATAAATATATCCCGACTGTTTTGGGAATTAATGCAAATAGCCAAGGCCGGATTAACCTATATTGTCATCTTGGGCCCAAATGCCCAAATGTCATCATTTTCAATCTGAAAAATCTATCGACACATTTTTTTCTTTTTTTTTTTTAGCGACCACAAATAATTGGCGCACATTTTCGCTTTCTTACTTCCGACAACGTTTTCGTCGAGGGACGATCTATAAATGGTGTGACACCAAATAAATCAATAAATCAATAAAAGTGGTGCTAATGTCAATTTATTACAGTCGATGTTGATATAAAGGGGGCAGTTTGCTTGTAATAGTAAATAAAGTATCTGTTTCAAATTATTTGTTTTACCTTATACAAAAAACTTTAAAATACTCCATTTTCCCAGTTCTTAGACCAGTTATTTGCCAATTATTTGATTGCACAACTAAAAGTATCAAACTATGAAAATAATGCTTGGTTATATTGAAAAGTCCGGCAGGCTGGGTGTACTTGCACGTAAGAACGTAGAAAAAAGCAACAAAACAAAATAAAAAAAAAAGCTAATCTTAAACTTTGATTGAAATTTGCCGCCCCGCAAAATTTGCCGCCCTACGCAGCTGCCCCTCCAATATTCCCCTTATGGTAAATCCACCCCTGTAAAACATCAGTAAAATGTCTAGCATCTACTTACCAACGGCGAATAGAACGCCGAACTGTCCACGCCAATGCTGGGATAGGGATTTTGTTCGCTTGATGGATAGGGCGTGCCATAAACGCCAACACCGGCCGACGCGCCAGCACCGGGCATGCGTGAGTAGCCGGAGAGTGCCAAGCGTGCCGAATCGTATTGGCACGAGCACACCGTCTGTCCGGAAACGGGATCTGTCATGATGGGGCGGCCGTTCTCACAGCAGGGCGTAGTGCCGTCATTGACAGCAACGGCGGCCGCGGCGGCGGCGGCGGCTGTAGCAGCATCAATACCAATACCAATGGCATCACCCTCGCTACCACTGCCGCCTACGCCACTGACATCTGCATTTAGACTGAGACTCAAACCGATTGCATTTGCCGTGGCGCTATGCAGTATACTAAGGCCGGTTGAGTTAGGATTGTTGTTGTTGTTGTTGTTTGCATTGTTGGATGTTTGCGAAATAGCACCTGGACTGAGCGGTCCCGTAGCTGTCGCACCGCCATTTGTTGTGGCCGTCGAGCCGCCAGATGGGCTGAGCGATGCATCGTTGCCGCCAGAGAGCGGTGAGGGCGCATTGCCACTAACCACACCAATACTATTCGCCGTCATGCCGCTCGAGATGGCGGCGGCGGCGGCGGCAGCTGCTGCAACGGAGGATGACTGCGCAACGCCATTGAGTAGCTGGAAATAGTAAAGAGGAGATATGAAGAAGATATTAAAATTATTGGTTTACTTTTGGAGTAAATGAATAAATGAGGCAGAGCGCAATAAAAAACAAAAAAAAAACACAAAGTATGTTTGTGCAGGTGATTTGAATGTTGCAAGGCGATACTTAGCCAAACAATAGCCTAGCAGAAATAACTGTTATGCCAATGGATCTACAAATCGCCAAAGGCGCACATCCACGCCCCATCGAATGAAATACGTAGCTGCGGAACGCCAAAAACGCACAGGTAACGAGCCGATCGAAGTACCATATGCGGCCGCGCGGTCAACTCAAGTCAGCCAAGCAGATTAAGACGATAACTCCAAATGTCAAAATATTTTATTGGCTCGGCGCAATTTGCGATCCGTTCCATCTATTTTCACTTCATTAATTTTCAATTTATCACAGTCAGATTTCAGATACGACCGCGCACAGCGTACGGCGAGTCGAGATCGAGTTCGAGTTCGTGTGCGAGATGAGGGAGCAGCAAGCATGAAGGAAGGCAGACACTTGGCTAAAAACCCGCAACCCGTAGTCGATGTGTCGTGTAAGGTCGTGAGTCGGTTGAGTGAATGAGGCGATGTCACAACAACAAAAACAATACGCAAAACAAATAAACAAAAGGGTATATTGAAAAATCAAAAAAACAAAAAACAAAAAAGAACTGATCACTTGTGGATTGGTATACTCGTAGCGCGGTGAGTGCAGAGTGGCAAGCCGTCAATAAAGCAATGAAATAAAGAACGTTAATAGGGAATGGACAAAAACAACGAGAGCAAAACAACAAATCGGTCAACAAAGCAAGCAAAGCAAAGCAAAGCAAAACAACGCCAGAAAACATTTGGGGCACGACTAACCAAATGCACGCACACACACACATACACCCGCACACACACATGCAAAGTAGTTAAGTAGGCACGTCGAAGTACCTAGTAGTGGCGCATGCGCGCTGGCTGCCCGCAACGAATCGCATCGAGTACAGACGAAGTGAAAAGCAGCGGAGCTATAAGAAAATAAAAGAAAAAAAAAACAACAAACAATTTAAAATTACGCCAACCAAAGCAAAAAGCGAAAGACGGAAAATTAAAGACAATGAAACAAAAAAAAACAAAAAATTTTAAATAAAAACGAAATTCAAATATCGAAGCCTTCGACCGGCTGCTCCACAATACGCCCTGCTTCACGCCGCGCTGTCACTTCGCCGATTCATTAGCCATGGCTGTCACATTTTATTAGCCAGCATATTGAAGTCGAAAACAACGAAAGGAAGAAACCAGGTACGAGCATAAAAAAAATTGAAAAGTAAAAAATGCGCCGTAGGTGCACAGCAGAAGCAAAGGGAATTAAGCAACAAACTAAGCAGCGTACAAATTTGGCTGCAAGCAAGAAGATCGCGAAAAAAGCGAGCAAAAAATAAACACGCTTGCAATAAAAAAGACTCGTCTACGAGCTAGCAGTGCTAGGAGTCTACGAGTATACAATAAAAAAAAAAGAAAAGGATGTAGTTTTGCTTAGTGAAAAAAAACCAAAAAAAAATCGATCGAGAAAGTAAACAGGCGAACGACTGACACGAAAACCGTGGACACGTCACTGGCGGCGGCAGGCAGCAAGTAGTGAACGCGACTTTTAGTATTTTTTGTTTTTTTATTTCGCAGTTCAGCCAATCCACCAGAACGATCCACAGAACCCATACATCCAGTCATCCAGTCATTCAGCGCCTCCTTTTTTTTTATTATCAGATGCTAAAGACTTGCTGCAAAGTAGAGACATTCAAAACACCACACGGCCAAAAAGCAATGGCTAAATGGCAGCTGATAGTTGATGACAAATTTCGTATGCCATTTGGTGGTAGGAAAGAAGGAATGAATGCTGTACAGCTTTGAGTGGTCGAAGCCATTAAACGGCGGCGGCGGTGGCGGCGTTTAAACGTCAAGAGCGCCAGCCAAGCAAATGTACAGCGCGTTGAAAGCACAAAAACAAAAAGAAAAACACCATGACTTTTATTTAAATAAATTTTTTTAGATATTTATGTATGGGATGTAGGTTTAGTCCCTATACAACAACAACAACAACAACAACAAAACAAATGAGATGCTATTGCAAGTCTCGCTCAATTTTTTTCTTGAACATTTTTCGCATATTTTATTTTTCCTTGGGCTCAAGCCGCTTTTACACCTAACTGCCGAGTTAATGTTCGCAACGCACACGATCATTGCCAACTGATTGCGAATTATTGTCGCATATGTGAAATGTGGCAAAATATGCAAATTGTCCAATGACAAGTGTTGCCATTTATTTTGCTTTGCTTTTGACACTGGGGCTGTGCTGTCTGGCTCCTTTTGTTTCATTTATCTCTTGGTTAGTTTGCTTTGTATTTTCGAATTTTTGTATTTTTGTTATTGAAATTTAACTATATGATTTTCACGCATTTAGCTGCTATATCAAATTTCTTTATGATTGCTGCTATAGATTGTGAACAATGGTTTGTAAAATACAAAAAAAAAACAAAAACAACCAAAGGTGGTTGAGATAATGGAATATTTGGTTACTAAATAAACTCACTGTGAATACATTTTAAAGACCAGAAGGGTGTTAACAATGTGTATTGTGTAATGTAATGCAATAAATAAATACATATTTACTGTTTCGAAGTGTAGTATTTAAATTGTAAATTGTAGCGGCAGAGAGGGAAGTTTTGAATTAGTATTTTGAAGCTTTTTTCGAGCAAACAAATGGCAAACATATTTATATTTGTATGTATGAAGATATCAATATTTATTAACTCTGGTTCAGTGCATTAATTTTCGAGGTAACCATTTTGTTTGTCATAACTGTTTTTACACAAACACATATATTTTATCAACAAAATGAGTAGAGCTTAAACCAATTTGAATACGATAACATGTGCTAGGTAATAACTGTGGTCCTATTATTTCAAAAAGGTAACGTCAAAACTTGTACCCATTGCCTTAACCCATAAATGCAAAATAAGAAGATAATGGTTATTTTTTACATTTCAATGAAAAAAATCAAAAGCTTCCAACTATCATATAACAGTTCTGTGTATATATCTGCGCATATCTCTTCATGCGCTGTATGGATCTGTTGCGATTTAAAAAATTTTAAGCAATATGTTTGCGAAAAATTGTGTTAATCGCTCAAAAAAAAAATAATCCAATGTCAGTTTTTAATTTCTTTAGTCACAAATAGGACTCATTTTTTGAGCTTTATCTTTTCATTCTGTTACGATGATTATTTTTTGCATTACGATTTTTTATAAAAAAAATAGCCATGAGTTTATTTTTTTGGTCACAAAAATAATAACTTTTTTTTAATTTTATTTTTTTCATCAAAAATAATCAGTATTTTTTGAGTTATATTTTTTGCTCAGAAATAAAACTCAATACTTGAGCGTTATTTTATCTTTCAGATATAAAAATTAACTTCAGATTTTTTTTTTTGTTTTTGCAGAACGCAAAACTCAAAACGCCATACCATTTTTTTCAATAAGTATTTCGTGGTCGATTTTTTTTTTTTTTTTTTTTTTGCTATGCCATCGTCAGTATATGCACTCATAAACTGCTTCACATTTGTTTACATAATACAATTAATCAAAAAATTATCGGTGGCTCCAAGTAAAAACTCTTGCATTGATTTTTTTTTGTTTTTGTAATATTCACAAATTTTAAAAAGTTTTAATCTGAGTTTTTAGAAATTTTGTAGCCAATTAATTTTTAATATCAAACTATATTAGATTTAAGTGGTTAAAATTTCCAGCTTTTTGTGCGTGCGTTATATGGAAGAAAATAAGCAACACCATCAGCTAAAAAAATTTACCAAAAATTTATGAAACTTTTTAGGAAATTGAAAACTGCACTATATTTTGCATATCCAAACATTTTCTGATTCAAAATTTTAAATTTTGACATTATTTTTTAATTTGTTCAAAGATAAAGTAACGCACTAAATTTTTTTATTCAAAAATAAAACTGAACAAGTAGTGATTATTTATTATCAAAAAGAAAAACTCAAAAAATTATTGTTCTCAAAAAATACATATTATAACAGAGCGAAAAAATAGCACTCAAAAAATTTGTTTTATTTCAAAAAATAAAAATCTACGTATCATTTTCTTTCTGAACATAAAAATAAAGCTTCGAATTTTTTTTTTAATATTGAGCGAAAGTTCAGAAATCCTAATATAATGATTAAATATCAACTTTTTTGTTAGAACTCATAACAACTCCAGTCCCCGATAAATACAATTGGAATATATGTATAAACCGTTATTTTGCTTTTTTCGGACCAAAAATCATTGGCAAGAATTCTTTCATAACAAAACTCGATTATATCGAGGTATGCTATAGAAATCTGCCGTATTTTTTTGTTTTAAGATTTTTTACATAATAAGCGCTATTCTTGGATTTTTATAATGATAATATTTGATCAAAAAAATAAAATCAAGAAATGATGAATAACTAATGATTTTGTAACAAATGTTATTTTATTTAATATTGAAAAAATTATATAAGTATAGTAAATAAAAATTTTCGAGTGGAGTTTTAGTTTTGATCAGAAAAATTTAAGTTGTTTTTAGCTAAATAATTATACGGGAGTGTTCTAAAAACCGAGCCGCTTGAAATCGTACAATTTGCCAAATATTTTTTATTATATCTTTTAAAATTAGTGAATACTTTATATAAAATAAGCATCTGTCATGTAATATAAATAACTTTAGTGCCAAGCTTTAAATTTTGTTTACTAAAAATCTTGGAAAAGAGTTTTCAAATCTAGTCGATTTAGAATTTTTCAAATTTCGAATATCCCTGATAACTTTTACAGATATCGCTCAAAATTTTACTCAAAACTTTTCTCCAATATTGCTGTGTTGTAAAACTACTCATAATATGGAATGGAGAGTACATCGCGTTTTACTCTTGCAACCTGCTTTTTGGTAAGACGTGGCTTTCAATCCAATTTTACGGTTCCATGGTCGGGTGGTCCTAACCAATATAACCAAGTCAAACTAGGTAGAGGTAGAGATCAGATACCATGCCCTACGGATACCCTAAATGATATAACATATATCCTGCCAATAAAACTTCATATAATCTATTTCGCATTAGTATCAGCTCTGAAAATTGCGCCAGTGGAAGTTAGGGATGAAAATGCATGGTAGAATTTTCTCTCTCCTTCCAGCCACGACCAAACAGGACAATGATTACAAGCATCCAGAAATAGACATCCATAGGCCATTTGGGCTTCTGTTTCCGTCTATATCTGAATGGAACAGAGGATTTCATATATCCGCCCGGAATGACCACATATACACTGACGGTTCCAATATGAAGCAAGGTGTTGGGGCAGCGGTGTTTTCAGACTTCTTGGGAGAGGGAAAATCTCATCAGCTGAAGTTTTTTCTAGCGCTGAGGGCTGCGTAATTGCCTTGATCATTTTCAAGATGAGCGTGTAACCATATTCTATTCTCAGATAGCCGAACGGCCATCTCTGGTTCTGGCTTCGTCAATAATGCTAGAGTCTATTGAATCTACAACCAGCTATCAGTAGATTTAATTTGGGTTCCTGGGCATCGCAACATAGCTGGAAATAGGCGTTTGGGTACAATTCTCTGCAGGATTTGTGCAAACATAGCCTCAACAAATTTCTAAAACTTATCAAACGCGCTAGTTGGTTTTAAGCGAAATAATACGAAGTTCTATGGCATCAAAACGGCACTTAGTTGCTAATTGGACGCTAAGCCTCTTCGCCGCCATTCTGAACTAACCTACACCAACTCATGTAATCCAAAGACCACACAACAAGCTCTTATATTTATATTTCAATAATTTCTATTCCCCACACACAAACACAAAATATCTATGCTTCCAGGAATCACAAATTTGCAACATGATAAGTAAACGTTGCGCTAAACAAACATTAAGTACAATAACCATAATCATCTAGTAGCAAATCTGCATGCAATTGTACGAGTAGCCGCACAAGACGTGCCACATCCTTATGTACCACATCATCTGCATACGAGCGTGCAACAAACTCACAAGAAATTGAGCGACGAAATTGCCTGGAGGCGCAGCTACTGCACAACACCATTGGAAAACTTTAAGCCAAGCTAAACAAAAAAAAAAAGAAACAAAAAATAAACTCAAGTTTGGGTACCGAGTACTCACTTGAAATCCACTTACATTCACATCAAACATACATACATACATAAATATTTAACTGGCATGCGAACACAATGCGTTATTTACGTTAAAAAAAAAAAGAAATCAAACAAAGCCTGCGGCGCATTGAGCGGGTGGCAAGAATGTTAGTGCCTGCGTCGCAGCAAGAAGCGGAGACCAAGCAAAATCTATAACAATGGTAATTTGGCGTTATGTTGAAACTGCCTCTCAACACCTCCAGATGACTCCATCGCATCGGGCAAAAGGAACGCTCACTCAATTCGACAGCCACTATCTAATCACATTCATAATTCGCAGTTAGTGGAGGCCATTAAGCGCTGGCACACACACACACACACATCCTTACATTTACATACATATGTGCATATGTACATATATGCATAGATTTTTACACACACCCGCAAGCACGCGCAGATTGTGGCACATTGCAGCGTAAATTTTGAGTTGAAAAAGTTCGTATAATAAAAAAAAAAATTTCATGAATGAAATCTAATGAGTTCTGAATGAATGTCCACCGCTAGCTGCCACTAGCACACACATACATACACACAAACATACATAGATGCCCTGTCGGAAAAAAGTAGATAGTCTAAAAAATTTACCAACTTAAAATAAATATATTTTCAATAAATTATATCTATATCTTTATAAAAATGTAATTAGCTTTATTGACTTATATTTTTTGCAGGTAAATACTAGCTATATATATTTAGAATATGTTTTTTTGAATTTTGATTTTTTTTTGTAGTGTTTTTTTTTTAATTTTCGCCATCTTTTTTTTTGTTTGGTTTTTATTATATTATTATTTTTTAACATAAAGTTAAGGAATTAACAAGAATCGCATAAAAAACTGTATACCCAAAATAAAAAAGTTTCATTTTGACCAGCTATTTCTCAGCATGTTTTTAACCGATTCCTAGAAGTTTTATTAGTTAGCCCTGGAGTTATATTTTTTTATTTAAACATACGAGTTTTGTTTGTTTTTTAGAAATGGATGTTATTTTTGAGCTATATTTTTTGTTTAAAAAATAATATTTTTTTGGGATCTATTTTTTGCTTGGAAAATGAGTTTTTTCTTTGTTATTTCTTGTTTAGAAAATAATAATTTTTGAAGTTTTATTTTTAGCTTAGAAAATAAAAGTAATTTTTATTTTTTTTTTTTGCTTAGAAAGGAGAATTATTTTATGTGTTTTATTTGTGCTAAGAAAATGAGAGTTATCCTTTGAGTTAAATTTTTCACTTAAAAAAAATCAGTTAGTTTTGGAATTTTAGATGTTTGATTAAAAAGTGAGAGTTCCTTTTTGAGTTGGGGTTTTTTCTTAAAAATGGAAGTTATTTCTGAATTTTTTTTTTTTGCTTAGAAAATGAGAGTATGTTTTTGAAGTTTTATTTTTTGTTTAGAAAATGAGAGTTATTTATTTAGTTTTATTTATACAGTTAGTTATATTTATATTTAGAAGCGAAGATTTTTTTTCTGTATTTTTTATTTTTTAGCTTAGAAAATAAGAGTTTTTTCAGTTTCGTGTTTTTTTCTTTGTTTTAGTTTCGTTTTTGGTTTTGTTTTGCTTAGAAATTAAAAGTTAGTTCTACAACACATTACTGTTTTTGCTTAGAAAGAGTTATTTTAATTATTTTATTTTTGTATAAAAAATAACAGTTCTTTTTTTTAGTTTCGCTTAGAAAATCTCAATTAGTTTTGGAGTTGTATTTTTTGATTAAAAAATTAGGGTTATTTTTTGAGTTTTTTTTGTTTTAGAAATTAAAGTTATTTTCTGAGTTTTATTTTTAGGAAATGAGAGTTATTTTATGTGTGTTTTTTTTTGCTTAGAAAATGACACTTATTCTTTGAATTTGGCTTAGAAAAGAAAAGTTCTTTTTTAGTTTCGTTTTATTTTTTTTTGCTTAGAAAATGAGTGTTAATTTTGCAGTTTTATTTTTTGCTAAAAAAAATGAGAGTGATTTTTTGAATTTTCTTTTTTGCTTAGAAAATAAGTTATTTTTGAGTTTTATTCTTCGCTTAGATAACGAGTTATTTTCTTAGCCTTATTTTTGTTTAGAGAGCAAATTATTTCTTTAGTCCTACTTTTTTGTTAAAAAAATACAAGTTATTTCTTCGAGAAGAAAATAAAATTTTTTGTAGTTTTTTTTTTGTTTGCTCAAAAAATAATAAATTTTTGAGTTTTACTTTTTTTTGGAAAATAAGTTAGTATTTAATTTTATATTAGTTCAAAAAAATTTTCCTTCAAATAAAAATGATTTTTTGAGTTTTAGTTGTTGCTTAGAAAACAAAAGCTCTTTTGGAGTTTTCGTTTTGTCTAGAAAATGAGATAGTTTTGAGGTTTTCTTTAATATAAAAATAGTTATTTTTTTGTTTTCTTTTTTTGTTTAGAAAACAAATGTTTGTTTATTTTAATTTCAGTTTTTGTTAAAAAAAATAAATTTTATTTTAAATTGAATTTAACAAATAAGATTTTATGAGCTGTTTTTAACATATCCAAACTGTTAATGAAGTGATACCCGAAAAAACCAAAACACACACCCAACTAACGTCATCTAATACCCTAGTCATTAAAAAAGTTTTGTAAATGTGCGTGTGAACACAGAAGGTACCTGCAAACCTACCCTCACTTGAATTTTTGAAATTTTTTGCTTGTAAACAAGAAATCGACACTCAGAATACTTTCGAGAATTGATGCTCGAATTAGTAGTGTAATTTTTGTTAATTTGTATACTGAATTGGAAATCAAAATGCATTTTTGTTTAAACGAAAAATAAAATTTTTATAGTTACCAGAAATTAGACTGTACGTATCTTTCTAATAATTGAAAATGCACAGGTTTGAAAGTAATCCTTTTTTCCGACAGGGTACGAATTGATATTATGTGTGTGAATGTTCTACTCCTTCAACGTAGCAAGTGGTATATTACACCACTTTTCAGCTTGTTGCGACAGATACAACAAAAAAGAAACAGAAAACAAAAAACACATAAAAGCTGCGCTAAGAAAAGGTCCACAACTGCAAATATTTAGTATATGAGTTGGGGGTCCGACATTCAGCACTCAACTCTGCTCCACCACCTTGCCATCGCATCGGTCGATCCATCCGTCCGTCCGTCCGTCCGTCCGTCCGTCCGTCCGTTCGCCTGTAGCTGGCTGGACACTGACTTGCTCGTTGTTCGCTCGCTTATTATCAGCACGCAAGACAGTTTATTTTTAATGATCCTCCACACTTTGTTCGCAATGAACGCTCGAATTTTAACGACGTTGCAACCAACTCGCTGACACTGCCGCTCCCTCTACCTCTGCCTCCTGCCTTCTGCTCAAATCTCCAACCATTATTACACCAAAAATGCTACCAAATGCTCCACATATCGCATTGCTCTGTACGCTCGCAACGCATCCATATTATATTCCAACTCCTACTGAATGTAAGTTGCACTGCGAGCTGTTTGTTGTTGCTGTTGCTGTTTGCTGTTTGCTGTTGCCGTTTGCTGTTGCTTTCATTCCGGTTTCAAATTCTTCCGGAATTTATCGAAAAAATTACTGTAGATAGGATATGAGCAGACACTTAGAGATAGTTACACGCGCGCTGTGTACATGTTCCTTAAGCTATGCACATACATACATACATCCATATACATATATATTTAATGCATATACTCGTACGAGTACATAGAAGGACTGACCACCACCTTCTACGGTCTACGTTCAGCTCCACCTTTTCGAAATCACAGCAGCACCGCAAAATCATTCCATTGATTTATAAATTATTGTCTGTATGCTCGTCTCGAGGTGTTGGCGGTGTTTTGCACAATTTAAGAGCTTTTAATTTTTATTGCTATGATTTTGATTGTGCGAAGAACGTACGAAACAAAAATAGCACCACACAAACAAATCGTTGAATAGTGTGAAGAATTGTGTTTTGATTGTATGTAGTGTTTGCAGACACATTTATTTAGGTGAGAATATTTAGATCGTTCAAGTGTTAAGACTTTAGGTAGCTAACTAATGCAATACAATTATAGATAGTTGAGATATGAAAGTAAGTATGTGGGTGTAGTGGTAATTGAAGAAGCTAAAGGGTTGGTAAAAAATATGAGTGCTCAGGCCATTTGATGCATAGCACCAAGATAGCTAGGTTTTAACCCTATCCGACTAAGAACTATCGGTCTAATTTTAAAACAATATTCATCAAGTCACTGACACTCACTTGAAGAAAATGCATCCCTGCATAAATCCTAAAATGAAAAGCATCCTAGTGCACTGTCCACTTTGGAGCTATGTCTGAAGATTTGCCATATTCTGGACTTCCACTGTCGCTCAAGCCCAGTGGGGAGTAAATATAAAGGCCGTATGCGCCTTGAAACGGTCTTCTTTTCTATATGCAGTATCGGCGAACACCAGAGGGCTTCTTTTTCTTGCGGAAATTACCACAATCCTCATCTACATCTAATCACAATCTCCGTGGAAATAATCATTTCACCTAAACGAATTTTTTTCTTTGAATTTTGTGCATTTAAAACCAGAGATCCAGCATAATAATTGTTTGACCGAGGAGTTTTAAAAAAGTCATCCTAACTTTGATAAGAATTTTAAAAGTCTTTACATAATAATTATCAGCAAGAGAAATAGTTCTAAGTCTTCAAAGACTTTTATTTTGAGACTTATGTTGTAAAAGTCTTTGCATAATAATTATGGGTGGGAAAATTTTTTTTAAGTCTTGGAGGATGGAACTATTTGGTAACCATTTCAGGACTAGTTTGAAATCATTTCGGAACCAGTTCGAGATCACTTCTGGAAAAGTCCGGTACTAATTCGGAGCCAGCTTAGGATGAGTGCAAGACTAATCACTTACTCTGGCTGTGCAAGACACGCAAAGTAATAAATTAAATGCAATAGAGTCTTAACGAAATATATTTTTATTAGGAAAATAATTTTGCTGTTGCCTTTTTGCAAGTCTTCCAAAACGCTTTTAATTATTGGTTAGAAGGTGGAATGTTGGCATTATAGAGCAAATCACAATATAGATACAGTATGCAAAATCCATATTCGTACACCAAGTGTTTTATAACAATTTTGCAGATAGCAAAAACATTATCATGTGAGATGAATAAACTTACATAAATGTCATTTCAGGTGTAAACGTATATATGTTTTAATTCATTAAACAAAATGTATTATTCTGAGAAAATTTCGTACTTTTAAACAAATTTTTACTTTTATACAAAACAAAATTCATATTCGTACACTATTTAAAGTACAAAAAAAAACCAGTTATAATAAAATTAATATTTTGTTCGATATCCCCTTTGTTTTAAAACAGCATGTAAGCAGCGTGACATCGATTTCACCAATTTTTTTGTGAGTTTTGGACTCATCTTCTCCCACTCTGTACGTAATGCTCTTCCATCTGACGTCTTCAAGTTAATTTCGATTCATCACTGAAAATAATAGAAATAGTTTCGAAATAGCTCTGTCCCCCAAGCCTTAAATAAATTTTTCTCACCCATAATTATTATGCAAAGACTTTCATAATATAAATCTGAAAATAAAAGTCTTTAAAGACTTAAATTTTATTTTCTTACTCATAATTATTATGCAAAGACTTTTATAATATAAGTCTTTGAATAATAGTTAAAGATTATTCGAACAATTTGCATCTTACTATAATAACACTATGCAAGTTGACAAAACTGACAGTGCTGGTTTTTATAGTGTAGTTTCATATAAGTATACTGAGTTCAGATCCACCGACATTTGGCTAGGTTGGCTCTAGTTTAGGAGAAATCCACCTTTGAATTTTGCGCGAGTTTCTCGCTTAAGTCTTCAAATATTTACATTCTTTGGTGCTAAATTTTAAGGAATTTCACTTTACTTTGGGCAACACTGTTAACAGATGGTAGGTACCACATTTTTGACACAAAAAAGTGCCGTTATTTTTGCTGTTTTGATTTCAAGCACGTGATTTTTGCTTCAGTAATCTTATCAATTTGAGAAATAATTTCAATTGAACTTCCAAAAATGAGTTCATGCGGCTCATTTAATGAATACTGTTATGTTTGAGGAAAGTACACTATAATGGTTAGCAGGCGCCCAATTACCCCGCAAGTTGCTGAATTGTACTCGCAATATTTCAACCAAATGGTAATACGTGATATTAATTGGGCTCCATCAAGCATTTGTACGTCTTGTTTGTTTAGATTAAATAAATGGGAGAAAGGTAAATGAAATAATTTTCTCATTCATTTTAAAAATATTTCAATTCATTTATATTTTTTCTATATTAAAGGTAAAGTCGAATCTATGCTTTTTGGCGTTCCAATGATTTGAACAGACCCTAGAGAATATAATCCACAGAAGTGTTATAATTGTGTTAATAGTGTGACAGGGATAAACCGAACCAAAAAACGTAAATTGGAATGTAGAGGAACTGTGTTTTTTATAGGAAACTACACTATAAAAACCAGCTTTGTCACAATTTTTGAGCATCAATTTCACGAACTGTGTAATTATTGAGTAATTTTTATTATTTTCTCTTATAATAGTTATGTCTCTGTTTAAAACCCTTCTCGATTTCAATTCTCGTTGAATTTCTATCTGTTAAATTCATACAATCATTCAGTCAATCAGGTAAAGTCATTCAATCTAATTTGCCATACGATCCACTATTTATCAAATTAATCGTAAGTAAATTTTTCATCAACAAATATAGAAGAGAATTTCATACCCGCGCGCCGACTATCGACCAAAATTTGTTTGTAAATCTTGAAGCATAACTTTATTAATTATATTTAAAAGTGTAAAAGTACAATCAGCGACAGCAAATAATAATTATTTTTAAAATTTCAACTAAAAACAAAACGTTGATATCGTCTGTATAATTTATAGAGCTTGTGGCCAGATTTGTATTAGGAATAATATGAGAAAACAACAATTTTTCAAAGACTTTTTTCTTTCTAGACTTTACCTGGCTTTGAATCATACACACGGAGTTGCTAGGCGAGCACTCAACCACTCAGCCACGCTAACCGTGTGAAACTTATTTGTTTTTCTCACTATTCCTATTTCCAACCATACCGCTATTAAGTATTTCTCATTTTATTCCCTAATGCAAACCTGGCCTCAAGCTCTATATATTATACAGTCGATTCATAAATATAAGGCCAAAAAAAAAAAAAAAGTTGATATATTCAAAGGGAAATGTGGGCGGTACGAACCTTAGCTGCATTGACTGCATTCATTTGTATGACTTCTATAAAAAAGTTAATTATTCAAATTTTATTTTGTGGTCTTATTATGTACTTCGAAGATAAGTTGATGCATTTTGGAACGATTTTCCGTTGTCCTTTGGTTTGCAGACAAATCAGTTTCGGCGTTGTGTCATTTTTCGTTCCATTCAGTTATCGTTTAGCACAAAGTCGAAACCGGGTTGTTTTCAAAACAAACTTGACAAAGGATGGCGGAAAATCGTAGCAATATAAATACATCAACTTTTCACCCTGTTAGATAAAAAGAATATCAAAAAAAAAAACGGATAATAAGTGTTATTTTAGTGCTTCTTTTTGATCTTCTGTTTTTTGTTTAGAAAATGTGACTTATTTTTTAGTTTTATTTTTTGTTTAGAAAATTAAATTTTTTTTTTTAATTTCATTTATTACCGAAAAAATAAAAGTTTTTGATCGAATTTTATTATTTACTTTGAATATGAGAGTTATTTTTTTGAGTTTTATGTTTTGCTAAGAAAATAAAACACTAGTTTTTTGGAGTTTTATTCGTTCGTTGGAAAATGAAAGTTATTTTTTTTTTTTTTTTTTTTTTTGTTTGAAAATGGAACTTATTTTTTCAGTTTTATTTTTTTCTTAGAAAATAAAAGTGATTTTTCGGAGCTACTTAGCGGCTTATTTAGATTTAGTTTATGCTAAGAAAATAGATCAAATTTTTTGGAGTTTTATTTGTTGCTTAGAAAAAATTATTTTTGAGTGCTGCTTTTATTTTGCTTAGAAAATTAGAGTTATTTTTCCAGTTCTATTTTTTAACGTAAAAAATTATAGTTATTCTTCGAGTTATATTATTTACTCAGAAAATAAGTTGGTTTCTAATGTTTATATGTTTAGAAGATAAAAGTTATTGTGTTGCTTAGAAAATAATGGTTTTTTTTTTGCTTCGAAAAAAAGGTTTTTAAAATTTAATTTTTTTCCTAAGCAAATAATAGTTATTTTTTGAGGTTAACTTATTGCTAGAAATAAATGTTATTTTAAATTTAACGAATAATATTATATGTTTCCAGCCATATATGTATGTACGTATATATATATATATGAATATTGGCCTACAACCCAAGTCATTGTAGATAAAGCATTTTTTGCGCTAAATCTAACATTAACCGTTTTAAGGTCGGATTCATCTCCGAATGCGGGCAAAAAGTCATGTTTTTTATGTAAACCAAAAACAACTAAAAAACAGTTTATTTTCCAAGCAGCAATAAAACTGGAAACAACTAAGCAATATGTAAAAAAAATTCAGCTAACTTTAGTATATTCGACATTTCCTGAGCTGCGTTCCCAAAATAAAATTTAAACACACATTCTAATAAAAAAAAATACGATAATAATCTATTTTCACGTTGTTATTAAAATATAATAAAAATCTGTGTAGTTTTTAATAATTTAGTATACTTTCTGAATTTTTCATTATAAATGCAATTTACAATTCAATAACACAAGAGTAACACATGTTATATAATAATTATAATAATTTGGAGCATAGATCCATAGCTCAATGTTTGGTCGAAATTCTTCTACAAATTATGGTGAGAGTCTTGATGTTGTACCACTACAACGGCAATTTTTGATGTTAGTTGCTTCGGACGGGATACCAACATGGGGCACAACGAATGGAGCACGCACATGGTACACACTCGACTATGGTCACCGTTTTTTTTTTCTATTAATCTACTGATTGAAGTATATGCCATTTTTAAGATGGGAAATCAAATTATCACCAACTTAATAATTAACATTTGCTTTGTAAAATCTCGTTTAATGTTTATACACCTAGTTTATTTCTTGTCTTGTTATTTAAATTTTTGTGTGAAAAAAATCTCTCGATATTAGCCATTGATACTGGTACTTTAAATTAGCTGAATGGAAAGCAGGGCGTGTCATCCATAGTCAACATAAAATAATTAGTTTATAATAAAGTGACAAAATAAAATTGTGCAATTGCCGTATTACTTTTATGAACGCAAACTTGACGACGTGGAATTTCGAGCTCAGAATACATTAATCATTAAAAAGTTTCTTACGGTAAAAAAATTTAGTTTGAAGATAAATCCAACGCAACGCTGGCCTTAAGTAAACAGTAGACAGGCAAGCCTGCAAGAAGAGCTTTGAGTTTTTTCTCTCCTCTTGGGATTGGATTTCTACTTGTATGTATGTATGTGCTTTTTGCTAGCACTTTTCTGATTCACAAAATAATCTTCATATTTGTATTTAAATATGTAATGAAAATTAAATGTATTTGCGAAAAAAATTGCTAGTCCAAAGATTGCAAGCCAAAATCGGTAAAGTTTTAACTGCGTTTTTTAAGTTCTAAAAAAAACACCACGAAAATCTTATTATTATGAATCCGTTGAAACATTTTTAAAATAATTTTATGCACACCTTTTAAACTGAACCGGTAAATTTTAATACTTTTTCCAGCTATTTTGGTTGATGTCGCTAAAAATGTTGACTTTTATAATTACGTAAAAGCAGCACTAATTTGCTTTTATGGTAAGGGATGTAACCTATGTACAAATATTAATTTAAAAAACTATTTCAAAATATGATAAAATTCTAGAACATTGTAGATTAAAATTTTCCGCTCTTCACCGGCCGAGATCCTTTACAAATCGTTGGTATTATTTGCCTACATCAGTCCTTAGCATTACCCCTGATATTTAAAGGCTCATGTCAGTTCTGTTAAAATATTTCTGCTTATGGCTAGACAAATTAAGTCGCGAAGTCTGCCCCCATTGCCCCACAGGAAATATTGATCTTCACAACATTTTTATTTCCTTTCAACTCACAGCCCATATTTGCAATTCAACCACCAAATAAACTGCAACACTTTACGAGAATTTAAATAAAAGCAAAGTAAAACTAAAAAAATCTAAATATAACTTGCCTCATTTTCGAAAAGCAAAAATCAAAACTATAACAAAAACCCAACGCGGAAGTACAACGGAAAATGTAACTTCATGCCATGCAAATACAACAAAAAAAACACAAAAACACTAAAAAAAATTCAAAAGCTTGTCTGTACAAACATTTGCAGTGTTCGCTTTTTTCATTTATTTCACTTATTGTACATCCATCCATCTACCTCCGGTCACTCCTTCAAATTCATTCCGCATTTCTGTATTTGCCAATCAAGCGGATATGCGCGTGCGAGCGCGCAACGCTTGTTTTGACTGATTGTGTGGAACTTTCTGACGAAAAAATCACAGAGCAGCTGGCCGTCGAAGATGCGAAGCGAAAAAAGATCAAAGCAACGGCCGTTAAAGGAAATGACGTGCAAATATTAAAATAGCAAATTATTACAATTGAAACAGCGAATCCCGCAAAGTGGAAGGTGAGGCATGAAGGAAAAGAAAAAGAAAAAAATTGAAAATTAAATTCAGACATCAAGGAAAGTACCAAATACCAAATGGAGTCAATCGTAAAACACGCCAAAACAAAATGGGGGGACACGCAAATTGCAAATGCAAGAGAATAATAAGGTGAACATTTATGGATTTTAGTTAAGTTTACAACAACAACAACTGCAACAACAAATGCAACAAAATATGAATGCATACAGAGCAGAGTGAAAGAGAACCTTTGGCAAACAATAAACTAAATTTACTTACGCAAAGCAAAAATTACTCATACCATATAGAAAGCGCTTTGGCGTTACGTTTCGTTAATTTGCAAAAAAAAAAAACAAAAAAATACAGCAAACCTAAAAAGTTTCTCAACGCGCTTGTGTAAAAGTAAAACTAAAACTTGGAAGAGATTCCGAGTTGTCAGTCAAGCTCGAAATTTTTAGTTGTTGTATGCCTGACTTCATGTATGTTCTCGCTAAACATCGACACGCCTTGATATGACTTCATTTCATTCAAATAAAACCAAAAAGGCGAAAGCGAATTGACGTTTTCAATATGGAGTCAAAATTGTGGCCGATGCCAATAAAGAGATTGTCTGGTTTCTTGTCAAATTCGGCGTGGCCTTTTCAACTGGGGACGCGTCATTAGTATATTAGTCCAATTTCAACCCTAATGCAACATTCGTTTACCTGTTGAACAAATCGATATGGGAGTAAACTGAAACTATGGAGAAAATCGACCTCCGTGTCGTGGTGAAATTTCTTACCAAACAAGCAAAAAATGTGTAAACAATTTTGAATGAAATGGACGCCATTTTTAGTCAACAGTGATCCGGTAAATCAATAATAACTGAAGAAAAAACAATTATCTACATTGGTTAGAGTATCAGATAAAACCATTTTGCGAATCTCACATGAGTATTTGGATATGAGAACAGTCAGTGTCAGATGCGTACCCAGAATGCTCACTTAACCAACTCAGAAAAAACGGCGCGTGGACTCAACTAAGCAGTTTTTGAAGTGGCTTGTAGATGAACCTGCACAGATTTTGAAGCGAATTGTCTCTCGAGACAAAATTGGGGATCATCACTTTGAATCTGAGTCAAAATAGGAGTCCAAGCAATGCTACGAAAAGAGCCCACCAAGTCCGCAAGTCCGATTTTCGCAAAATTCGGTTTTCAAAAATCGAATTCTCAAAAATAGATTGATTAAAAAAAAATTATAAAAATCAGGGGCCTCTCTCAGCCGGTGCTATAACAAACAAATAAATTAAACAAAATTATAAAAAATTATAAAAAAATCCGAAATACAAAATCCAAATAGTGTCCGATTTGGCGTGGAATGTCCCACATATATTTGAAAAATATATTTAAATATGTAAATATATATGTACACTCTCATACAGCTTGCCAAAAGTTTTCATGAATTTTTTTAAAATTTAATCAAAAATTTTTTGAAGTTCAGTTTCAATATAATAAAGTGCAAGCTTCAACTGGCTAAAAAACTCACGTTGATTTTTTACAGCTTGTAAAAAATTTCCAAGCGATTTTTAAAATTTATTTCAAAATTTTTGAAATTCAGTTTCAATATAGTAATAAGGTGCAAGATTCAACTCGCTAAAAATTCGCGTAGATTTTTTTGTAATTTTGGGGCATTTTTCTCCATACTATAACGAATATTCAAAATAATTTTGTATAGAAGAAAGAAAACATACGAAATTCAACACGAATTTTTAGTTAGTTGAAACTTACATTTCATTGCACTAAATTGAATGGGCATAACCAAAATTATCGAGAACATTACTATTTTTTCTTCTGTACGTTGAGTTTTACGGGATGCTGAGTGTTCATAGAAAAATCACAGTCGAAAATGAAGAAGAGATTACGGAAAAAATCTTTGAAAGATTTTCTAACGATCCTCGTCCTCTTATTTTGAGTTCAATTTATTTCACTTGTGTGTTGTTATCAACGTAATCTTTGTTGGTGTCTCAATAAATCGATCATTCACTGTCAAAACAAAATCCGTTTGAAGTTTAAAATTACTTTGAGCAGTGACTTATAATCGGACATAGGAAATTAACCGATATAAATGTTCGTATTTCTCCTCGCTGAAATTCAACTAAATTTGATATGCTCCAAGGCTCCTTTGAAAGGTCACAGCGAAGTAGTATAAAAGAGGTCCAATACTTTAAAACGCGAAGTATTGCAACAAAAAAAAACACAAAAATCTGGCCACCTTCTAGCTACTTTCATATAATATGTGCCGAGTAGCACTGTACGCTTTCATAGCTCCGGCTGTCAATTTACGGTTAATAATTTTATGATTTATGTATTTATGTATTTATATATATATATATATATCAGATGCGCTTGCGAAAGCGCTGAACGAATTTTTATTGCATATAAATTTATTGGTCAACGCCAACGCTTCGAACTACAAAGAGCGGCTAAGCGCCAAGGCCTCAGCGACTGGCAATAAATTAAAACAAACAAAAAAACAAAAAAACGAAAACAAAAACGCTACCTCAAAAATACAACAACAAAGTTTGTTGTGCTAATGTTTTTTTGTTATCATTGCTGTTGTTGTTATATTACTCAAAGTTTCGTGCGTTCGTTTTTTATTTACTACATTTTGGAAAGTTGAACAAAAGTAACAATATCAAATGCAAAAACAAAACGCACAACAGTAGCTGCGTTCAAATTATGAAGGTAAGCCAATTTTTTCTTGGTCTACTTTTTGTGCAACAAAAACTAATAACCACAATAATGGAAATTTATCAGTCTGTTCCAAACACACATTGGGTCGGTTCGAAGTCTTTTTTTTTTTGTTTTTTTAAATGATATTTGGATAGGGCCAAAACGTAGCTGTGGAATAATTACAATACAATCGCAAGTTTAGAATAAATTCTTTAAGTCATTCCGGCCAGGAATGTAAAGCTGTTTTCACATAATTAGCTTCTGCAGAATTTTCACCACAGTATAACCAGTAACCAGTAGAACTAAGGTGAATGCCTTGATGAGGTTGAGCCTTTCAGTGATGAAATTTGACGTACGAAGCCGTTCTCAAAAACAAAAAAAAAATACTAATCAATTATTCAAAAAGTTAAAATATAATGCAAAAATTTATTTCAAGTATTCGGCTCAAATATTAATCGGGAAAGCTCGTTTTTTTTCTAATATTTCTTGCAAAATAAAATTTATTATCTTACTGCTCGGAACGCGGCAACTAAGAAAACCGTTTGCATACAAATGAAACCCTTACCTTCTCGTTGCTAAAGTTTATTGAATTTACATCAGTGTAGAGGTGAATTTGCCTTACTTGCTAGTACCCGAATAACAAGGGGCAAAATGAGAGCGTTAGTTTTCTTATTTCATTTCTATCATGTATATTTTTTATTTAAAGTAATTACTCCATGGAGTGTTTAAAGTTTAACTCGGATCACATCGCTTCAATTATTTCAATAAAATATTTATTTATTAAATATTTATTTCTCTACACCTTTTCCAACCGTATTTCAGAAAATGTTTTCTTTATAAAAATTAAGCCGCTCACCTTACAGAAAAAAATCGTCATCATTTTAAAATCGATTACTTGGTCGAAAACGCATCAACTAACTTGAACTACCAATTTAATTTGGCTATGAATAATGCCCCATAATTTTTAATGGGCTGCCTATCAAATTAAGCTGCAATCAACTTTAAAGTCAATTACTTATGTTCTAAAATGTTCAGATTTGTTTTGGGTTGAACGGGGCGATATCTTTTCCGTGCAATCTAAGTCCTTTTCCGCAATGATTATGTGAAAAAATCTCATCCGTTTTTTTTTCTCCCCTATTTATAGAGATCTCAGCTAAAATAAAATAATGCTAATCTAATTTATAAAACATGTGTGAACTGTTTTATATGTTTTTTATTAAGTTTTTGCTTCACATGAGATACTTAATTTCCTTTTTTTAGTTTACCTTTCGATTCAATTTATACAACAAAGTTGGCGAATATTTTCTAAATCCCAGTTGGGAGTAGAGAAAACGTGTGTTATATGCAGATTACAGAAGAATATCCTAATATGGGATGAATACGTTTGTCCGTTCGATTTTTAGCAAATTTTTAAATACTTGAAACGTTCCAAATTTTTAAAAAATTTCGTGGAGCGTTCCTTGAAAATAAAGGTTAATTTGGGAGAGCAGAATTTTGCTCATATCAAAATTATGAAAAATTGATGTTTAATACTCATGAATTAATAAAACAATTATTTCCTAGTCGAAGTGCATTTTGGTATGTTAAGTGGCAGGCAAAAGCAGTCGAATGTTTTTACAATATTAGGAATGTTTGTGATGATAATTTTTTCGCTAATTTTATATAAAAAACATTGTAAACTAAATTTTTCTTTATATGAAGTTTATAAAAACCGAACAGATTTTCATTGAAATTTTCAAATTTTTTAGGAAAATGTTTCAAAATTTTTTGAGTATGCAGTTACATAGCTGATTTAATTTTAGTTTAACAAAGCGGAAGTTTGAAGTAGCTAAATACTATATTTTATATTATTATCTAAATTGTTGAGCTTGCAACCATATAACGCATGCATTTTTTAAAAATTCTCTTTGCAAAAAAATGTATTAACATATTTCTAAATTTTTTTTAATTTTGATGAAAATTTTTGAATTGTTATAAATTACATATATTTTTCAATAAAAATAACTGCATAAAAATAGTTCCAAATTTAAAACAAAATTATTTGTTTGAATAAATTTAATGTATTTCTCATTGGAAATTTTGAAAATTCATAACTCCAAAATTTTTCGTATTGTGATGACATAAAAAAATACATAGATATGCCATATTTTTCCTTTAAGAAATGTTTTCCACGAAAAAACTTTTCCAATGAAACACATACATATATTTTCACAAACAAATGTTTTAAAGTTCACTTATACATCGTAATAAATCACTTTAAATTAAGCTGCAAATGTTAAAATTTGTTTATTATTTTCTGGTAGCACAACACCCTAAAATTATCATTCAACACGATAAAAGACCAAAAATTCACAACTGCAACCCTATAAGCCTTGCATGGAGGTGAATTTTGCCGAAATCACAAAAACAAAAAAATAAACAATCCAAAAATGCTGTCTACTGGTTATACCAAAGAACGTAGATTACAGAGAAGTTTAATGGCATTTCATTTACTGTGGAACGAATTGTCGTTCAATTTCACCACACCAGAAACCAATTGAATCTAATCGGATTCTAATAGCAAACACCAAAAATCCAATTTGTTCTGGTATGGTGAAATTGGACGGGGTTTTCTGTTAGAGGAACAGTGGGATGGGATGCAACTTCTTTGTAATCTATGTAATTAATCTAATCTAATTATTTAAAAACCGTTTTAGTGTTTTCAATACAAACTTAATTTTTTTCAGGGTCAATATTGGTTTGTGGATTTAACTGAAACTTGTCAGATATTTTCTGGATATTTTAATGTTGCTGACCAAATTTTTTTTTTAATCAAAAAAGTATCGACCAACCCTAATATATGTAGGAGCATACGTTTTAGTGTTTTTGTGTAAAAAAAAAACAACAACTACCAAGTGGCGCTGCTTTGGCTACTGCTATCATTGCTCCTACTACTTTGGATTGGAAGTTGTTCGCCTCCACACAGAGTTGGCTCGCTTAAATATTCACACAATTTGGTGAACTGGCTCGAAAACACACACAAAAACTCTACAAAACAACCAAACAACAAAACAACAAAACAACAAAAAGTGGTAGCAATAATAATGATGATTTCGCTCACTGGCGACTACCGCTGAATGACAATGATTATTATTTTCATTGTTTGTAGCTGCTACTAGCCGTTACTGCCGCTGTTGCCGCTGTTGCCGCTGTTGCCTCTGCTGCTCGAGCTGCCACTGCCAACAGAACAGCATTTTTTGCATTGTTCCAAATGCAATGCTGCCGTTTGCCGTGTGCATGGTTTTGTTGTTCATTTCTTTGTTGTTGTTGTTGTTGTTGCTATTGTTTTATTTTCAATGCGCATACGCACATTAAAAATTCATAAATCAATTATGGAATGTGGAACTGAAAAATTTCTGCAATGCCTTTTACTTACTGTCTGCCTAAATCCATTTATGTGTGTGTGTGTGCGTGGGTATGTCCTTTTTGGCTACCACACAGCTTCTCTGCTCACTTTTGAATTTTGCGAATTTGTTTTTGTTTTTTGCTTTTTTTTTTTGTTTTGCTCATGTCTGCTCTGTTTTTTGCTCTTGCCACATTCGCATTCGTTCATTCATTCATGCAACAATCAATGTGCATTTTTGCAACGCATTGTCTTCATCGGCATCGGCATCGGCATCGTTGGGGATAATAAGGACACCTCATAAAAATTCATATGCACCGATATATGGACACGTACGAATTTATGTAAGAATGCACATACAAACATACGAGTATGTACATAGATGCATACATATTTGAGGGGAAATATTTATATCAAAAAAAAAATGCAGAAAAAAAATAATTATGAAATTCCCAGTAGACGACTACGTTGTCCAAAAGTGGCGGAGAAATAATATAAACTTTCAGACACTAATAGCCTTTATTGATACAAAAAAGAAAAAATCTTTTATGTTTCGATTTTTACGTATTCGTACCTGTCCATGGAGTTTTCTATTTAACGCGGCTTACCTCAAAAATAAATAACCTATTGAAAATATGACATTAATTAAATCATAGCTACGCCATTCGCGATCATTTTGTAATATTTTCGAATGCTAGTTCTTTTTTCTACACCTACATAAAATCACTTTAAAAAAAATGTCTGCCATCAAGAGGTTTCAATTTACAAAATTTCGCAGCATTTTTGAACTGTCGATAAAGCAAGTGACAAATCGCTTGAAAAGTAAAAGTTGGGTGGTTTTCTGCAATGTATCGCTATACGCTTGCTAATCGAATATAAATCTATGAAGTCGAACAAATATTTACCTCATTAACAACGAGTAATTGTTTGACGCGGTTTTTAGGATGAGGTGATGAAAAATTTCATCAAAATAATAACAGCCTGTAGAAAAAGCGGAGGCGGTCATTTGAAAAATTTTATTTATTTAATTATTATTACAGACTAATGATGAAGTTTATAAAGCCAATACAAAATACACATAGCATATTCAAAAAGTCGTACTGAAAAGTCAATATTTTCATACATGGTTTTTTTTTTTTAATATTTACTATAATTTTTTTTTCGCCGGTTTTGTTAATTTTGTATACAACTTTAGTTTTTTTCAACACCAAAAATCACTTCAATTATTGTAAAATTTCAAACTTTGTACAAAATTTAAAAAACATCCAAAAAAATTTCAAACTTTTGCATCAGACGTTTTACACTTTTGACATTTTTTTAAATTAACGGATGGCTTGTTTTATGTTTTTTTTGTTTTTTTTTGTTCTTTCGCTCTTGCATGTCTTCTGCCATAAAAACTAGATGGAAAAAATTTTTGAAGACCAGAATTAAAATAGAAGTTCGAAAATTAAAATCAACCGTAGTTTTAAGCCACTTTCGATACTCACATTATTATGTTAAAATCGAATCGAATGAGCCACAAAGTACATACTCAAAAGTTTTCTTAAAAATCTGATTTAAAAGTGGGAAAACTTGATGAAAATTCATTAGACTTTTTTAGATTTTGTACATAGTTGGACAGTTTTATGTGCACGCCTTTTCTTAAAGAGCCAAACAAAGTTGTATAACAACTTAACAAAACCAACTTAGCGTTGATATAATAAAAAAAAATCAACATGTGATCAGTTGTTTAAATCACTGAAAGTCATTTTCAAATTTTAAAATTACATAACATCGAAACTATTGATTCAATTTCAACGAAATTTGGTAAAGATGTTGAGAAGAGAAAACTTAATATAACATTGCACTTATTTACGCTAATTTAATTTTAAAAAATTTAATTAATTTCAAGGTAGTACTACAGCTTTAAGATTTTAGGAGGGCTTTGAACCCCACACCATCACTTTTCTAATTAGAGTTTAAAATTTAAAACAAGAAGCTAACTACTCATGTTAATAACATACAATTTATTCTGATGACAGTTGAAATGTAAGGTAAGAACAAAAAATTCGATCAGTATGAACGCCCTGAAAAAATAAAATCAAAGCGAATGGGCCAAAATACTTACAAAATCCCAATGTTAATGTTAAGAGAGGATATTCATCCACTAACGGTCCAGAGAGCACTACATGCGGTTAATTACAATTCTCGTGTAGCTAGACGCAAACCTCTCATTTCGAAAGTGAACCAAGGAGAAGCGTTTATTCAATGCTAAGGAGTACCACAGCAAGCCAAGTGACCTTTTGGTACAATATACTCTTCCCGAAAGAGAGTAAATTCGGTATAACTCCATTTGATGATCGACAAACTGTGTGGAGGAAACCTAACACCGAATTGCAAAAAGAGAACCTCTTGCTACGACTGTAAAACAACGTAGTGGAGGAGTCAATAGAACATTTGTGGGAAGAGCTAGATAGCCGACATAAGAATGATAGATTACAAGAGAGTAACTTGGCTGTGGCGTCACACCAGATTTACCGGTGGAGAGAACTGAGGCGAAACACGTTTTTTATGTATGTTAGAAAGAATACTTAGTAAAATTGTTAAACACACGATTGCGAGTATACTTACATACAAGGTTTTTGTAAACAAAATCTGTTGTGTCGTAGAAATTCTGTCAAAATTTCCAAGAGATGGTTAGCGGTATCACAATCTGCACCACCTTCAGTATTCTTTTCACCATGAAGAGTACAGTAACAACCAAAGAAGAGTTGAAGGTGTCATTGGAAAAGTAATGGCAGGGTATTGTGACAGAAACGAGCCAGAAATTGGTTTCATCGATGCCAAACTGGCTGGAAGCTGTCCACAAGCAAACGAGCTTGACTGCAAGATATTAATTTCTACTTTTAATCTTTTTACAGTTACTATCAATTAAATATAAGGAATAATTAAATGAATTGAAGTAAATATATCACAGGTCGGCAATATTCGAACAAATTTCAGAACCAGAAGCCAGAGTACCGAGGGTTTTCGGTGCGCTTAACACGAGTCTGGCCTCAGAATTGCTCCATCACGTCAGGTTTTCGAGATAGTCTAAGCTAAAAGTGAGGTTATGTAGCATAATGGTTTCTACTTTTATTGTAAAATTATTGTGCTTTCAAATGCGCTTTAGTGTGAACAAAGTAATTTTTTTTTTTCTTTAAGATACTCAATATTGAAGTTTGAAATACGCATGACTCTGAGTTCGGGCGAGAGCCGTAACTAACAGTGGTAAGATATTAGAGCTTTAAAACTTCGAAGGTTTCATTAAGACTGCAAAATTTGTTATTTAATAATGTGTTTATACCGACATGAAGGACAAGGCTTGTTAAGATGTTGATACTAATTTTACAATAAAAGTTAAAACCGTTATGCTACATAACCTGAAATATAAGCGAGACCCTACAATTTTCGCACTTTTAGCTTAGGACTTGACATGATGGAGCAGTTATAAGGTCCGATTCTTGTTCAGTGCACTAAAAATCTTTGGAAAAGTATACTCTGGAATCTTGTGGGACTATTTCTCATTCTGGCTTTTAATTTTTTTCTTTTTGTGTTTAAAAATAATTTTATAGGTGGTAAAAAGCAGTGTTAAGTTAAAGTATCTTCCATTACCAATAATTGTGTTTATCACTGTATCTATGTACATCCATATCTGCATGTACTATATGTAGGTATTTATATAATTTGCATGTTGTTCACATATCAATGCGTAGATGGATAGATTGCCTACTGTCTTTTCTAATGGCATTTTCTATTCGAAAGTTATATGTTTACATATATTATTAGAAATTTGTCGAAGAGACATAGTAATATGTGTAGCTATTTTCTGAAAGATTACATCATTTTTTTTCTATATTTATGTGAACTTCTTCGCAAATAATAATTTGTACTATGACAGATGCTGACTATTTGCAATGAAAACAAAATGGGCAAAAGAAGTAATTATGAAAATGAAATGAACAGAAAGTATTGAGTATGTCCATACACCTCGAAACACAATAAGTTTTCACAAGACGTGCAAACGCAAATCGGTGTTTATGTTTAGGGAATTCCATATATGATGCGATCACTAATGGCAATTCAATTAAATCAAAGACAACTAAGATGATTTCACAGCAAAGATTTCATTAGTTGAGCACTTCTTGAGGTGGGCCTGCATTTTTATGAAATTTCAGAATAATTATGGAATTTTAATTTTCTTTTTATATTCCATTGTCTCTTTTCGAATGTAATATTACTAACTTGGTAATTTAAAAGGTTATGGTTTTTTTTTGTCGAGGTACATAATTCGGTACTTGTATTATTTGAAATTATATTGAAAATATATGCGAGGGTTGTCTTTTATATTTTGCGCCTAATAATGAAAACACAGTCAAATATTAAGAAAAATAGTTTTATTGTTTTTCAAAATATTCACCATCCAAGTCAATACACTTCTGCATTCACTTGAACCAATTTTCAAAGCACTTTTGCCACTCAGAAGAGGATGCCTCTAAAACGAGCTGTTTGAAGGCTTCTACAGCTCCTTCAGGCGTTGAAAAACGTTGACCTCGCATTTTTTTTTTTTGATGTTCGGAAATATAAAAAAAAATCATTAGGTGCCAAATCAGGGCTGTAAGGCGGATGACCCATCAATTCGACCTTTTGAGTTCTCAAAAACTCTCTTGTGTGAATCGATACGTGAGAGCTCGCATTGTCTTGGTGAAGAATGATTTGTCTTCGACGGTTGGTTTTCCTTAATTCTCCAAAAACCTTTGGCAAACAAATGGTTGTATACCACACAGAATTGACCGTTTTAAGTTTATCTAGTGGAACAGTTGCGACATGACCAGATTTTCCGAAAAAACAGGCGGTGATTGATGCACTCCAGTCTCGATAATCAACGTCGAATATCGTAGTAAATCATCGCGCGAAAATGTTCACAGGTTAATTCCATTTTTAGGCAATATGAATTTTTAAACTCACTATAAATAAACACAAATAAAACTCGTAAGTGAAAACGTTATATGCAAGTTTATGCCAAAAAATAGCAAACTTTACGGTGAAAATATCTAATTACAGCTAATCACATGTAGTGTTGATTTTTTAAATCGCATAACTGTGCTGAATGATATTGACTTCGCTAGATTGAAAAAAAATTCAGTGGCTATATTATTTAAAAGTTTTAATGCAAAGCATCTGCTGGAAATAATCCAAATTTTACATCATTAACTTAGTTTCAAACGGGCTAATGAAACTTTGGTCATAATTAATGTTCATCTAGTAACCATGGATAGCAATTACAGATAGGATATTAAACAAAAATTCTAATTTCTAAATTCTAAAATAGTTTTTCTATTTGAATACGACTTATCGGATTAGGTATTTCAACAACAAAAAAATAAATAAATAAAAAACTAAAATTACTTTTAAGCCTTATTTATTTAAATCAACCAGTAAAAGGAAAGTATTTGGAGAAAATAAAAAGAAAACAAAAATTGAAAAAAAAATACCAAATACTTTCCTTATACTGTTCTTGACCGCAAAAATTAATATCGTTGATTTAAAAAACTAAAACATAACAGAACGAATGAAAGCAGCATTGATTTTTATGATTTTTTATATTCATATTAAATTGAAACGATATTTATTTTTTGTAAGTTATATATTAATTTTTGAGCTCGAGATCAGTATAAGGAAAGTATTTGGGGAAAAAGTTTTTTTCCTTATCCTGGCCTCGAGCTCAAATACTAAACATTTTTCAATTTAAAATTAAAACATTTTTTGTAAAAAAAAACCTTTCTAAGTTTTTAAAATTTTAGAATTAGATTCAAAATTTTGTTAGAGAAAATTTGATTAAGCTAAAATCCACGATTTTCAATTTTCTTTAGATTTCTCAAAAACTAAAAAATTTTCGTTTTAAAATTAAAACATTTTTTGTAAGAAAAAACCTTTCTAAGTTTTTAAAATTTTAAGATTAGATTCAAAATTTTGTTTAGGAAAATTTTATTCAGTTAAAATTTCGTTGTAAAATTTCAGTTAAATATTTCAATTTTCTTTAGATTTCTCAAAAACTAAAAATTTTTCGATTTAAAATTAGAACATTTTTTTTTAAAAAAACCTTTTTCTTTTGAAAATATTGGATTTTAACTGAATAAAATTTTCCCTCACAAAATTTTGTATTAAATCCTAAAGTTTTAAAAACTCAGAAAAGCAATCAAAAATATTTTTTGTTTTATTTCTTATCTCACATTTTTTCGCTTTTTAAAAATCTTCGACTATATTTTAAGGGTTTAGCAAAAATATGGAAATTACCCTATCCCGTAAATATTCGATGAATATGCCAAAAGCTTGCATCTGAGGAAATGTCAGTAATCTGTTTTGTAATCAAAAACAAAAGAAAAATTGAAATAGAACTATGAAATATATTTCGTTTGATGAAAATTCTGACAAAATGGCGCCGATTTTCAAGTATCCAGTATTTTATATATTTACCTTTTAAAACCAATAGTGACGGCTACTTATTTGCAATACACTGATTTTCAATAGCTTACTCTTCCGGAGTCCCCGGATTCAAGTGCCGGTCGGATACGTTACATTTACAAATTATAGAAAATTTCTTTTTTTAATTTTACGGACGTTTAAAATAGTGCCATATTTTTTTTTAATTTCTTTTTATTTATAATGCAATAATTCAAGCTACAGATATTTCACTGAAATATGGAAAACGGGCTATATAGCCAAACTGTCGTTACGACCTCAGAACTACACATGTACACCATCAGGCAACACTTCAAAGTTTGAAAACAATGCAACACCTCAAATCGCGCTATCTGAAGAGTTAATGCAAGCAAGTTGAAATTTACTTTTGGTGCTTCAATGTCTGCATAGTAATTATAATTGCCGATAAACTTCAACATTCATTACTTTAATTATAATAATTTAAGACATGCCTGCTTATTATAATAAATGGGTAGCCATTCCGGTTAATTTATTATTAATATTCATAAACAGCGGTACACATGTGGAGAAAAGCACATAATATACATTTTAGATATTTTGTACCCAACTGAAAATCGAAAACTGACATTTGCGATGGCGCTGAGGTCCTGCCGAAGGAGACTACAAGTATTTGCAAACACAAATTCACATACACAACTAAGTAAACCAATTGCACACATTGCGCACGTTGCACATACACAGACGGTCGCGCTTTGAGTGCAGTGTAAATTATCTTCCAGAAAGCGCAACAGCGGAAGTCGTTCGCCATTCGGCGGAGCATTCGTAGCCAGCGCACGGTGGGTTTCGTGTATTAATTCAAAAAGTGAAATATTGATATCTTAATAGTATTTGGTAATGGAAAAAAGTAGATGTGCTATTTTTAATGAAATTTTCTGGAAAATTCCAAATTTTATTATAGGACCTTCAATCACAGATATTTCACTTACATATTTCTTAACCTAATTGTTCTTGCAGAATATTTGTACAAATATTTAAAAAGAAATGATATGTGTAATAGCCTTAAAATTGGTAGTATTTTAACGAAATATTTGGAACTTTATTTACTTAAATGAAACGAAGTAATTTGGCATTGTAAAGTCCGCCAATAAATTGAGACGAAATGAGGAATATTATTATAAATAAAAAACCAAATCATGAACAAATCAGTGTCTGCTCTAACTAAGTTGTATCGATAATAATCGATAAGTGTGTTCACTGGACGATACATTTTGAAATAGTAGCATTTCAATCAAATGCTTCTCGATTTTTACTCTCTCTAGAGACTCTCTTGCGTGATTTTTATTTAAAAAAAAAGAATTTACTAACACAATCAAATTGAAATATATTAAAAATGTACACCACAATCTCCCACATTTTTCCCTTTGATCAAGAACTACTACCTAAGCAACTCTGTGATTACAGAGCTGTCAGAATAAAATAGGAATGACAAGAGTGAACGCACTCGATGTATTGGAGTAATTTGGAAGAAAGTAAGTAATAATTGCGTTGCAGTGTGTCTGGGCTGAAGTTGCAGTGTAATGAAGTAATAATTTAAAATTCTATGTAAAAAAATATATTGAGATGCGCTTTGCCTTCGCAATAAAATATATTAAGTTCTTAAATAGACATATGTAGATTTTGGACACGCGTATTTTAAGACAGATTTGTAGATTTCTGTATAAAGATAATGTAATGTTAAATTCATTATAACAAAGTCCAAATATGCGGAGCATAGCGTACTTATGAATTCTGAAGTCTACTGTCAATTTCTGTAGTGCACCTAGTAAAAAATTAAATTTAATTGACGCAATGATAGCTAAAAATTTTGAAACTAATAATCTTAATTTTAGATTGTCAATGCCTCCTTCATTTATCACATAAACTACCAAACCAAAAATGGAAAACAAGGCCAGAAGACGATAGGAGAACTATCTTTGAAACAAAGAAACGAATTCAAAAAGGCTTCAAAGAGAGAGTTTGCTTAATTTTTGATCAACCAAACCCCGAATTTAGTAGCTCAAATCATGGCAATACAGCTAGAGGATTTTTTTTTTTTTTAATTCCAGTGCTAAGGTATCGATAGGCCAACTACCGGAAGAAGCGCAAGAA
Source organism: Anomoia purmunda (assembly GCA_951828415.1). Lineage (NCBI taxonomy): Eukaryota > Metazoa > Arthropoda > Insecta > Diptera > Tephritidae > Anomoia > Anomoia purmunda. The sequence goes on from OX639996.1 coordinate 8,883,773, forward strand.
GTTAATTACAAAGAATTAAAAATATATAAATAAAATTTCACACGTAAAAGTAGCAGAGGGGGAAAAACAAAATTAAAGATTCTCATTACCTCCGACCACATTATCCCAGTTTAAGAAAACTATATCCAAAAATCATCAGCACCTACCACTACTGACTTTCTTCTTCTTTTAAAATCAGCAACAGTTAAAAATTCAACAGATAATACTATAATCCAGGCAGAGAGATGATATTGGTAATGATTATGATGCTGATGATGCTGATGATGATGATGATGATGATACTGATATTGGTATAACATTATATTTTACTAAAAAAAAGGCAGACAACAGTGTCCTGGCTTTATTTATTTATTAATTGCCCTCTGCATATGTAACCAGAAAACACGTTTCGGTTTCTGTCACATAAAACAGGTGGCAACCCTCTCAAAAATATAAGCATACACCTTAGCATCGTCGAGACGAACAGTTCGACATTAATATTTTAATATTTAATGTCATTTGTGTAATTTAATTAATTTTGACTTTCAAAAAAAAAGGTGGCAGCGCTCTTCAAAATATATTTTTAAATTTTCTCCCCAGCGAATCGAACAGTTGTATGCCCATATTTTCCCATTTCATATAACTTGTGTGCCATTTAGCTCAATTTGACTTTTTAAATAGGTGGCAAGCCTCCTACATATACATACATACATACATAGCTATGAACCTTCTAAACTCGACAAGTCTGGGTATTCTCCTCGCTGAGGTGAACCGCTTGACAGCCATATTTTGATATTTCTTTTATATTATTTTATTAAGTAAGGCAAATTCTCAAACAGCAGGCAACCCTCATCAATTTTAGTTATGAACCTTCTCCCCGAGACAAACCGATTAACACATTTATATTGATATTTTAAATAAATTGGATTATTTTAAATAAATGTAGTTTTCAACTAAGTGGCAACCCTTTCCCAAGCACAAAATATACTTTACGTCCTATTCTCATACCTACCAAATATTCATACACAAAATTTCAAGCCGTTTCGAAGGAGTTCGACCACAAACAGTACGAGATTTTTATATTATGAAAAACAAGTAAAAACATATTTTTTTTTTAATACTTGCTTAAAATAAAAAGTTTAAAACATATTAATTTCTTTTTCATATTTGCTTAAACAAATGCTATTGAAAAAAAAATAATAATTGGTCTTATATCATTTCGTTTTATTCAAAAATATACTCAACCTTAATTTTGCTAGCTCATTTGAATTGATCGCCATATTCAGGCATCAATACCCCACTGTGCAGTGTCTGCAACTCATATGTACATATATGTATCTAGGCGAGAAGTGCGCGGTGGAGGATAGAGCAGTACTAATTTGATATAGACGTACTTGCAACAACATAAACATTTGTGCCCTATAGAAGAGCCTCGCCATGCAACTGACAATGAGAAGTTGGCTAAATATTTATAGATACTCGAATTCGCAAGCACACACACACATACAAGCATTTGCATTACACACACTTATGTATGCATCCATAGTGTAATTAACGATCCCTTTCCCTCCACAATCCACATACCTACTCATTATAAGTAGTAGTAGTAGTAGTTGTGGCGATGTCCTAAATTGTTGCAAACATTTCCTTGCATAATTTGCGGCATTAACGCGTGACCAACGCCCGCCAAGCGACCAATCGACCAACCGGCCAACCGGCCAACCGGCAGCCCCACTAGCTCCAGCGCCTGCTTGCGGTCAGTCATAGCCCCCTCTGTTGTCTCGCTCCCTTCTCCATGCCAGTTTTCTGCATCTGAATATTCATGCCTGTGGCGCTTTTGTGATTTCAACTTCTACACGTACTCTTCTACTTTTTCTACAAACTGCTCTCCACCTCCTGCATAAATAATTTGGGATTTTCTTGTTCTATCCATTTCATAAACTTTTGCTCTAATTATCGAAACATTTTAAAATTATAATAAAATCATTTTTAATGTTAGCGGTAGACTAAAATTAGCGCCGATTTAAATTTTAATCACGTTTCATGGATGGAGCAGCAGTTCGGTCGTTTACTCAGCGTACGTACTAAATAAAAGGAGGTAGACGAGCTGGGCAAGGAATGGATGGATGGATGAGTGCGGTGGCTTAGGAAGAGGTTAAGCGGTGAGTTTTGTCTGCTTAGAACATTAGGCTAATTATGGGTTTCGAGTATATTTTTAGTATGAAAGAATTTTTTGTTGGTTGGAAGCCCCATCGGATGAGTCAGTAATGAAATGGAATGCGTTAAAAAAAAATCTTATGCGAAATGGAGCAGTTAGGAAATTTGTGCATTTTTCGAAGGCTGATTTCCAATTTTGCATTAAACTTACTTTCATAATTTTTGTCAGTTGATGTCAGATTTTTCGTATTTTCTTAATATCATAGATGCAGAAGTTACAGTGAAAAATATCTGAATTTGTTTTCGATGTGTTACCCTTTTTTGGCATAAAACTGACTCTAACAGTTAGAAAATTTGTATGTATGTAAACGTTTGGAATATCAGAATTTATTTAATTCTATGCTAAACTCAGATCAGTTTTTAGAATTGCGATTCGTAAAGCAGTGTTGGGAAAAAGTAAACCAATTTTTGTACAAACTTATGAAAAACTTTCAGCACACTAAATCTCAAAATCTATACGTGATGGAACTATTGTGTGAAATTTTCAGAATCAGCACACCCAAAATTATATTCAAATGTGATGTGATATCAAATGAAATTTTTGGCTATAGCAGCGTGAAATTAAAAGTTGTTGGCTAAATTTTTAACTGAAAAAGTGAATGTGGCAAAAGTTTAAATTTTAATAACTTTTACATTTTCTGTCGAATTTAATAATGAAATTCTCGTGCAACAGAATATTTTTAATTATTTTTTTTTTACAAAGTTTATGCACTAAAGAGAGTGAATATAAATTAACAATTTTCGGCAAAGAAAAAGAAAAAGAGCAATTCCAATTTCCACAAATAATATATCAGCGTAAAAATCTTGAATGTACCTTAAAGATAATATCCATAGAAGTTTGGGTTTACTTTTTATTTTGTAGTAGTAAATAAAGGATTAATTCATCTAACACAGACTGTAATTTAAACATACTTTCGAATTTTTATTTATTTTTTTTTTTAATCCTATGACATATTTTATAAAATTTGCTTTCAAACTTTCTTCGTTCTGCGGATTACTGGGTATAATGAAGTAAAAAATACGTTGCATAAAAAGCTGAACTAGCCGGCAAAAAATAAAATATTTTTAAAATAAATCCTCAACGCATTCATGAAATTTTTTTTACTATTTAAAGTAGAAAATTACTGATACAATATTTATCAAAATTTAAATAACTTGTTCTTGTCTTAGCCAATTTGCATTGCAATAAAATAGAGTTAACCCCCCGTTCAACAAACCGTGCCAACCAGACTTTCTTGTATTTAAAAATATATTTATGATTTAGCTAGCGACAAGTAGCTTCCTTAAATTTCATAAGCTATAGGACGGTGAAACTCTTTTATAACAAAAAACCATTAAATAGGATGTACTGAATTCTCTTCCTCATAGTGTCTGGTTAAATCCCTAAACACTTGGTATGATTTTTTAGACCATTTAGTCTAGTAACCAGAAGTCTGCTGAGTGTGAGTATGATGATCTCCGAAATAGCATAACATCTACTGCTTTGATTTTTGATTTTACAAATAGCTTCCAATTACAAAAAAAAAATGGTATTGGGCTCAATAAATTACCGCAGATATATGTATGTAAAATATTCGTTAATACTGTTAACAAATACCACTTTAAATTTCTACACAGCATAAACGAGGTCATTGCGGGAATTTTTTCAAACTTGGCGCAATATTTTTTTTAAATATAAAAACCTTTCGAAATCACACATTATGTGCTGTAAAAAAAACTCCAAACTGAAACCTAATGATGGAGAAACAAAAATACTTCTTGCCTTTAGATTAAATTAGCGGTGGAATTTTATTGGCGCGGTATATGGCGATATGAAAAAGAAAATATCCAGGTGTCCAAGTGGCGACTTCACTGGCGAAATGCTGGCAACCCAGCCACAAATCTCTTGGGTACTTCTCCTTAGAATTCGCAATGGAAATGGAAAATACAACACAAACTTTAGATCAAGCGTAATATGCATATAGCGCGTTTGTTGGTAGAGCGGCATAAGTGAAAAAAAAAAATTTTTAAGTAAAAATGAGAGTTGCTATTTTTTTTTATATATGTATTTTTAGAAAATACTGGGCGTACTTTCTTACATCTCCAAAAGTATTAAATTTTATATATTTGTCTACTGTAAAAATTTACTAAATCAAACTTTGTTTCAAGTAAAAACAGTAGAGAAATGACATTAGGGTGCGATTTTTTTTTTGTACCGAAATTATAAAATGTATTGTGTTTTTTAAGACTTCCGTCAAAATAATTGGAAAATTTTGAGTTTCAAGTGAGCTGAATCTATTTGATAATGTATCAAAAAAATTTGTTTTTTTAATATATAAAAATGTTTTTAAAATATTTGAAAAGAAACTACTTGAGATTATAAATATTTAGGACATGCTGAAGTTAATTTGCAAATATATAAAAAGTGTAAGAAAATAAATTTTTAATTATATCTTATAAGTCCAAATCAGTCAAATTTTTGCAGAGTGATTAAAGTTTTTTCTTAAATCATTCCACCAAAAAAGGTCAAAGACAGCATGAAAAATTGCATTATATTTCATGCAAAACTTTAAGCTTAAACTGTGATTTTTTTTTTAAATATTTTTAAATATTATTTTTATTTGGAAAACCCCCCAAAGGTATAAGTAATTTCCAATCAGCCCAACTCACCTAAATTCAAAAATATATTTTCTGCGGCCTGGGGGGCTGTTATGCAGTAATTCAATTTAGAAAAAAAATTATCTTAATTTTAAGAAAGTACTACAGCTTTAAGATTTTTGGCGCGCCAGTGCCTAAAGCCTAATACTATAGCGAAATATTTTGGCTAATGCCTTAAAATGTAATAAGTTTTATGTATAAATCCAATCAAAATACAGTGCCAATTGTTTTTTTTGCTGCATATTCTTCCAAAATTTAAAACCAGTCTGTGTGGCATATTATTGTTTTTCGCAAATATTTCATTCAAAAGAAAATTAATTTTTAAAATTGGTTCAGTACTTCGAGAGACAAATCGTTACAAATACATATTCTCCATATAATCATTTTTTATAATAAGTATCTATAGATGAAAAAGTAATAGCCATATCGATCATTAGCAGTTCATTAGAAAAACAATTTTTCCAGTTCATATGTATGTATGTAAATCGAAAACTTTATAGGCTCTGCTCTGGAGCTTTTTATTGCGTGAAATTGGCAAAAAAAAAAATTGAAAATAAAAAGTACATTCTATTAATTTTCACTCACCTGATTTGCCGTCGGATAATTGTAACCAAACTGCGCGTAGGCTGCCATTGTTTGCTTCCTTCTACGCGCAGCCAAATAGTTGCTGTATTTTTCACCGCAACCGAATTTACTCTACGTGCCTTATTTCAGCACACTGTTAAAAAAAAAAAGAGTTGATGGCTATTTTCGGCTGTTATCAACAGTGCGGCCAAATGTGCATACGAAATGTACATACAAAACAAAAATCAAGTGGCCATAGGACGACACTCACCGCAAACGCGCGGACACAAAAAGTATAAACACACACGCACACTCACACACCCACACACATAAATGTGAAAGAGTAAACGCAGTGCCAAGCGGCAGGATATGTTTTTTGAGGTAAGGAAGGCACTCTCCTTTTTTATTTTTTTGTTTTTTTTTTGTTCGGAATGCTCGCCTGCCGCCGGCCACCCACACACTGCACCCCTTTCCGTTTTCGCACGGCTGGGTCGTTGGGGCCTCGAAAAGGATGCTGCTGACGTCAACGGCGCTGTTTTGTTGTGCGACGCAGGATGCTGCCTTCAATTCGTGCACAATGTTATTGTTATTGCTGTTATTGCGGATTTTGCCCGATATGGCTATGCGCTGGTGTTGTTGTTGTTGTTGCTGTTGGGGCGACTGGATATTGGTAAAACAAATTGTCAAGCATTTGTGTTAATGTCAGCGGGAAATGTTTTGAGTTGCACTCTTTGGTAATTTTTTCCTTGCCGCCTTTTTTTTAACTTTCTTTCTTCTTTGCTTATTTTTTTGTATTTACTCCCCGCTTTACTTGTTTCCTTTTCCGCTGCAGCCGTTTTGTTTTTTTTTTGTTTTGTTGCTTAATTTATGCAATTTTTTTTTTCGATATTTTTTTTTCGTTTGTTCGCACGCGTTGTGGGTGTACGGCGTTGCTCCAAGTTGTTGTGTGAGCGGGGATTTTAAGGGATTTGTTTGCTGTTTGCCTTTGCCTTTGCCTTTATGGCTGTGGCTGTAGCAGCTGTTGTTGTTGCTGCTGCTTCTTCGTTTATTTTTGCTGCTGCTGCTGCTTTTGTTGTTGTTGTTTTTATTGTTGTGGTTGCATATCCTTTTGACGTTTTATGATTATTTGTTTACCGGTTTTCGTTTTGCTTTCTGTCTTATTTACTCAGCGTTGGTTCGTCGTTGGCGGCTCTCTGCTTTTGTTGCTGTTGTTGTTGCTTTTGTTGTTGCTGCTGTTGTTTCTGCTTGTTTTAGCTATCACATAAATGTAAAACATGCAGTAATAAACGTTTTATTCGCTTAACAAAATGCTTAGCGTCGATTTATGTTAAATTCAAAAGAGGGCCCGCAGGACAATGACTGCCCACTTTTTGTGAAAATTTTTTTGCTCTTAGCTTTTAAACGTTTTTAGGTGACTTAAAGAGTTTTTAGTTAGTATTAAAAATATGTAGCATTTATTAAATTTTTTTGGTGATGTAAGATTATTTGAAAATGTTTTCGAAATACAGTTTTTTTTGTTTTTGTATTCGTTATTGCATATGTATAAGATTTCGTATTTTTTGTTTTTTGATTTCATTTAATTTTGAATTTCTTACGGTTCGGTTTATTTATGTGCATACCTACATATACAATAAACGCCTAATATTCATTAATGTTTTCAAGTTTGTTGCTTTGAAAACTTATTTTTAGCGCAGCCTAGTTATTTTTTTAAATTTAATTTGAGCTCACATGAATTTGGTGCAAAGTTCTTTGTAGTACGTATTTTTTTAATAATTATTATACAAGTGTTTACTTATTGCCTTTGCTAGCATTCCTGAACATTTCTTGTAACAAATTGAAAAATTATTTTTTTCCTAATTATATTTTATGCGTGTTTAAATTAACTTTTACCGGTTGCCAATTAAATTAATTTAATTTAATATACGACTTGCTTATTTTCGTAAGTCTTAGCATTTAAATTTTTGTTGAATTAAAATTTTCGACGTATTTTGCCTCAGTTCGAAATCAAATTGGACAGTATTTTTGTTTTAGCTTTTTCACAAAATTTTCTGGTTTCAACTTATCCTCTTTAAACATTTCCGGAAAACTTGTTCTTGAGTCTCAAGTCTTCTAATTAAGTTTTGAACAAATCGCTATGTTGGTTATTTTCGTAGCGCGCAAACTGAACGCCCTTTACTGCTTTGTCAGCGAGTTTTTAGCACTTATCCATTTCACATTTTTTCGTAACACAATGCCTAGTGCTGTTTGTTGTTTTTTTTTTTTTGTTTGTTTGTTCATTTCGAAACTTTTTCACTACAATTTACTCAATTCAACTAAGCGTAATTCCTCGATGTGCACCAATTCGCGTTCGAACACAAACTAGTCGCACGCATTCAACGGTTCATACGGCATTTTCTACAACCTAACTGTCACACAGAATCGCTGGCAACAACAACAACTCAACACACGTAGGCGACATGATTTTTGATATTTTTTTTTCGATTTTTGTTTTCTTTTTTTAAAAACTCGTCCAGTGCCCCAGCACAGGCAAGCGCGGAAAAGAGATACCTACATACACCCTGCCATATCTCTCGCCTTCACTCACACATCGCCCGACCATACGTGCAGTAAACCAACTAGGCACAACAAAAATAACAGGCCGTTGGGTATGACGTTCGTGAGTTACAGTTTCCCACCCGAGTGCGACAGCAAGAGCGGAGCGCAACGATTTTAATGCTCTCCGGCGTAGAGCGCGCAATGGACGAAAGGTAACGCCCACTAGGCCGAGCGCATACAAAAGCAACGAGTAGCTAGCTGGCTAACAGCGAGTGCAACAACGTGTGCCAAATGCTGGCAGTGTTTTTCTGTGGATGTGTGAGTGTAAATGCAATATTGCTTGCATTGCCATCGTTCCGCGCGCCTCTGCCTAGCAGCCCCATTCAATTGCCACTGCTGGTCAAATTCGCATGCTCGTAGAATGCCTATGGCCGCCTAGCGCCTGCCCAAAACTGCAAGCACCCATCGCCCACAGCCCAACACCACCACCAGCGGCACACCACGTCCATGCGAGCGACCATTTCGCTTGGCGTTCGTTCGCTGATTTAATGCTGCAAAGTTGCTGCAGCGTTGCCACTGGAAATTGAATTTTATGGCGACACACTTGCCCCAATTGTCTCACCTCCCTTGGCACAAGCGAGAAAATTGAGGGGCACGAAGCCATAAAAATCTACAGCTTAACGTTGAACAAAGCTAAGTAAATAGTGGAAGAGTACATACATACATACATACATATGTACATATCTACATATATACAAATATAAATATATAAATATATGATGTTCACATGGGATGGGGCGAGAGGGGTATGTGTACGCTGTATAGGCCTTTAGCCACCTTTGCATGTTAAATTTTGTTGTTTTTTCTTTTTGCGCCTATTTTGCCATTTTGTTTTACCTGTGTTTGCATTCTACATATGTACATATTTATTTATTTATTATACATACATAAGGTTTCTCTTCGATTTTTAATTTCGCGCAGTCCTTTTTTTGCGCTTTTTCAAAAAATATTTTTAATTGTTGCATGTTTTGTGTACTCGCTGATTTCTATTTTTGCTATATTTGTTTGCCGTCATTGCTTTGTACATACATATGTACATATGTATGTACATATCTGTATACCTTTACATACAAGTATTTATATGCATATACAGGTGAACTTGTATAACTCAAATTACCATTATCCATGGAAAATGTTTGACTAATGGAGACTTTGAGCTATAGAATAGGAGAGTGATTTTCTACATCATGTGTTGCAAGTCGCGTCGATATCGCGTTAGGAAGTCAGCACGTCATGCTTATAAGATGAAATCAAATATATGTACATAATTTAACTTACTTGAGATTGGATAAAAATTTCCTTGGTCATAAAATAGTAAATATTTGAATAAGTAATCGAAATAGGCTTGGCATATAATACTTTAGAAATAAAGCGACTGTGCCAAAATTACGCAAAATATTCCCATGTTTACAAACAGAAATAAAACCTACGAAGAATAAATTTCGGAGAAAAAATGGGGAGAGGTACTAAATTCTGCTTTTCAAAATTCTTTTGGATGAAAATTCCGTAAAAATCAAAAAAAAAATTCTGTCCAGCCTAAATTCTTTTGGTTCAATATTCTGTATTTAAAATTCTGTATGATCAAAATGATGGAGAACTGAAATTCTGTATATTAAAATTCTGGAATCAAAATTATTTTCGATCAAAATGCTGTAAAAATATAACCAAATAAGCAGATAACCTGATAAGCACGCTTACCTGAATAGCACATTTATTTTATGAATAATGGAATTCCGATTTTATAGAATCAATGGTATATATACATACGTCAATTAAAGAAAAATTCAAAAATTCATTCAAAACAAAAGTTATTACATTATAATGGCGAAACAATTATTATATTATTAAATTTTTAGCAATTCGCTTTAGAAAAGAAACATGCCTTAATATAAGCCTTTTTTTTGTTATTCTTTTAATTCTGTTGTTTGCTTTTACAGCCTTCTTTTATTTATCCATATGCTCTTCCGGGTTTTCAATACAGAGTTTTGCAAAACAAAATACTGCCAATACATAATTTTGATTTACAGAATTTAAAATTACAGTGTTCCGCAATACAGAATTTTAACAATACAGAATTTTGAATTACAGATTTTTGAATACAGAATATTGAATACAGAATTTTAAATACAGAATTTTGAACCAAAATCATATTGTACCCAACCCGAAAAAATGTCTAAATCACCTAGAAAATATTTTCTTAGATTTACTACATTTAAGAAAACGTGTTTACTAATCTAAATTTGTTCTTATTGGTTTTAGTTATATTAAAGCCTTAACCTAGAGAAAACCTTCCGCATTATGCAAAGCTACAAAAATATTAATTTTCTTAAGAATAGAAAACTATTTTCCAAGTTCAAACACAAACCTCAGTTTTCGTGTTTCTGCTTTTGGTTTAAAAAAAAAAATCTCTCCGTCTATTTATCTATGTATATATGTAGTTTGGGATAATTTCGACACTTTTTCAGGACCATTTGAGGACAAGGTCTGCAACGTTCTGCGTTCGGACTAGATGTTTCACTACGACTACTAATGTCACTGCTAATAATTACTTCTATTATATTCATTACTACTACATTTTTTTCAAATTTCTACTACTATTTATTTTTACTAATTTCTAATATTATTTCTACTTATACTACTACCAATTCCTACTACATTTTTTTTCAAATTTCGTACTACTATTTTTTTTAAATTTCTACTACTAATTACTATTACTATTTTCATAAATTTGTACCACTGTTTTTACTATTGCTATACTATTACTACGACTATTTTTACCATTACTACAGTAACTACTACTACTCTCTACTAACGACTACTACTACTACTACTAAAATATTTAATTCTGTATCTATTTATGAATTCGTCAAAGAAGTTTTACTTTTAGGTGAACGTTAGTGGTAGTTTCATTCATTTGCAAATATAAATTGAAACATCTGAAGTAATCGCCAACCTCATCATTTGAAGACTGGTGCATAATTTCATTCACTAAGCCCTCATCATCGCCTGCGGGAAAATCTGCTATAGAAACTTCCTTATGCTGTAGAGTAGCGTTGGAAGTTATTTTATTAATTCCACAACGCTACAAATTTTGATATTGTTTTTGTTTTTTGAAACAGAATAACCATGGTATTTTACTGAAAGGAGGTATCGTTCAGAGCACTTTTGCCGAACAAACTTATAGTCTTCCTTACAGTTCACACTTAAGAGAGTCCCAATGAGTTTTTTGTGCCATGTATGGAACTTGAAGAGTTACAGCTTTGTGACTTATACTCGTAAAGAATACACATTTCATATCCACATTTTCACTAACCACCGATCCTTCTTCTACCGTTTTTTCTGTGTTTTTCTCAAAAGTTTAAAAAGTTAGCACTAATATTTCACTTAGCGTTGAAAGAAAGAATAACTCAAGGCGTGCAGGACTATAAGTTTTAGAACAAAATGGTCCATAATTTTTCTCCTTGCAGAGAAATATGAGTACCTGATTACTGTGTTGCAAAATTGCTGTTTTACAGTGTTCTTAGCCATTCCTCGTAATCATCAACTTTACCTTCATCAAATTTATTGAGAAGAATTACGGATATCTCATCTTCTTCTTTTCTCATGCAGAACACTGTCCAACCCAAGCTTTTTTAAAACTGCTAACGATTTTTTGTATTGATAGATGCAATCACTAAGAGTAACATCCTGTATTTCGTTTCTTTCAGCAGGCGTTTGAACTGCTTTTACGACCCTGCTACGATAGTAACACTTTAAATTTTCAACTACGCCTTAATCGAGTAGTTGGTAATCGGATGTCATTTTCGATGGAACGAATAGTAATTCAATGGATTTCAGTTTATTTTGTACGGCTTTTGTGTGTCTCTAACAATTATCGACAATCATTAATAGCTTTCATCTTGGCCTTTTTATAGCTCGCAAAATACGCAGGATAAATCAAAAATATCCACTTTGAAAAAAGAGTTTACCTATTACACCTGCTATTTGACAACTTTGCCTCCACTTATCAAGCCATCTAGTGCTTCCTTTGATATTTTGAAATTTGCATCGCCACACCTATTTGCAAACTCCATTGCTTTGCTCTTTAAAATTGGAGTGTTTTGGTTTCAAGCTTCGAATACATTTTGGCAACGCTTTGGCTCTTTCATTAATATTTTTTATTTCTTTAGTGTGCAAGAGTAGTACCAGATTCGAACAAAATTACAATTATTTCTTTTCTTTTAAAAATTGTGGAAGCCGTGTAATCCAAAGTGCCAAATTTTTCAGCCATTTCTTTATTATATTTTTCCAATTTAAATTTGTTTGAATAGCCTAACTTTTTCTTCTATGGGATATGGAGAAATTCGTGTTAGAGAAGTTCGAGTTATCGCAGTTTGACTGTATCTGTTTGTATGTAAATTTGTATTATGTTTGGAGTGAATTCAGTTTGTCGATTTTAATAGCAAATAACTTCACCTAAAAAAAGATATATGTACCTACATATGTAAATAAAACGATCGTTGCTATAAAATAATAATTAAAAACAACATCAAACACACCTATGAATGTGCGTGTATTAAAAATAAAAATAAAAAAAATAAAAAGATAACATGGTACAATAAATCAATAAATACATTGCACATTTTTGATTGATTGGTAGCTCTATTGGGTTTGTAAATTAATTTAGCATTTTTTTTTAGTTGCCAATTATTTGCTTTCAATTTATTTTATGTTTTCTTCTATGTACATTTTACATATGTACACAGTTTGCTGGTTTATTTGGAGGTCTTCGTTGATTATATAAAAGCGCCACTACTTGAATTTAGCGCCGCTATTTAAATAAATAGACACAGACCTCGCGTTTGCATGTTTATTTTAGCATTCCACATACACACAAACACACACATACATACATATGTACTTACTTATTGATTGCCTCTTTGGTTGGTTTCTGCTAGTTTTATTCCAATTAGAGAAATTCAATTAGCCATACGCGAATTTTTATTTCCATGTATTGTAATCAATTTCTATTATTTCATGTACCTACTTTAATGGTTACACACAAAATCGACTCCAAGTGATTTTGTGGAAGCTTTATCTGCGGGTTTAAACCAGGGATGGATGTTATCAAAAAACTGGGTAATTGAATGACGTAAAAATTTGAATAAATTTGCATTTTTTATTTCCGCAATTTTTAATTACGTATAAATTTTCATTCATCACTCAAATATGTTTTGAACAACGAATACATTCCCGTTCGTAATTAAAAAAATTGTGAGTTACAAATAGATTTTTATTCGTCATTCAAAAAAGCTTTGAATCCTACTTATATTACAAATGTGATAGTTTGTGTTTTGTGAGTGTGTAAGTATGTTCTTACCCTTTCAAGCCCGAATGGCTAGATTATATTATATCAAACGAAAGATATCCTAAGCCTAATAAGGCTTCATTTTCCAAATGTTTTCAAAAAAGGTTGCCAACTGGTTAAATGCAAATTAAGATAATTTAAAAAAATAAAAGGCATTTTATAAAGTGAGTGCCAAAATTAAAGTTTAAAATTTAAAGTTTTAAATTTTAAATTTTGGTGGGGGTTGCCACCGTTTTAAAAAAGTAATCAAAATTATAACAAGTAATTTTTTTTAAATGCCCATAATTTTGCAAAAAATTTACCGTTGAGGGCTTCATTTCCCAAATGTTTTCAAAGAAGGTTGCCACCTGGTTAAATGCAAATTAAGATAATTTAAAAAAATAAATGGCATTTTATAAAGTGAGTGCCAAAATTAAAGTTTAAAATTTAAAGTTTTAAATTTTGGTTGGGGTTGCCACCTATTTAAAAAAGTAGTCAAAATTATAAGTATTTTTTTTTAAATGCCCATAATTTTGCGAAAAATTTACCGATTAGGGTAATTTTATTTTTTGTAATAGATACGTGTTTTCCAAAAGGCTTACGAAATAAAAAATTTTATTTTAGATATTCGAAAAAAAGTATTTACTTCACATCGTTTTATCCTATTATCGGACTAGACTCAGAAGTTGAGAAGTTAATGATAGTTTTTCTTTAGATCATTTCAAGAAAATCGAACTGCACGTGCTGTTTGCAAATAATCATTTGGTATTAACTTTTTTTAAATTTTATTTTCCGATAGTTTTACGAGAAACAAGAATTAAAACAAAAACAAATTAATCCAATTATGTAATTTTTTTGCAAATATATGGGTATTGAACAAAAATGCAGCGCTATTTTTCAAAAATCGATATCTTCAAAACAGGTAAATAAAAGAGAAATAAAAGGGGGCGAGGGGCTCTCTCAATTGATAGATACGCACAATAGATGCACAAGATGAGTTCAGCGTTCAAAAATAATATAAAAAAATTTTTAAAATGGGATTTTAATAAAAGAGAAAGTAAACTAATTCGTAGATGGTATAACAGTTTTGAGATTTGGGGGAGAGGAAGGGGATTCAGTAGTAATAGAAAGAAGATTATTAAAGAAATATTTTAATAAAAGAGAAAAGGTAAACTAATTCGAAGAAAGTATTACAAATCTTAAAATTTTGGCGGAGGTGGGGTTAAAATGGTTTGGGGTACAAAACCCCTTTCCCTGAGGTGTGCCTATGAAATACGTGTATAACATATTAAGGTATTTATTCCCTTAATATAAACCGCAACATTTTTCAAACTTCCTAAAACGGTAAAATAGTAAAAATTTTAATAGTTTGCTATTGTACTGACGAAAATTTCAAAACATTTTCTAACGCATAAAACAGCAAACACGTGTGTAACAATTTAAATGCAAAAAACACATAAAACTAAATACAACTAATTTCCAATTTCACACACAAACCCAGAAATACTTCAACTATGCGTCCTTACTTGGCATCTGTGAGTGGGAAGAACTAAGTGCGTATAGACACTGTACATATGTATGTAGATTAAATTGAGATTTGTATCTACATTTATGCTGGTATTGATCAGTGTCACTTTCATATTAACATTTTTATGTATGAAGCTATGTACGCGCTTATCTAATGCGAGTGCTAATTGTGCGTGCTATGCCAAGTGCATCCTTGATTTGAATCTCGCACACACCCACACACTCACACAACATCAATCCGAACTCTGCATTCGGCATAAAAGTAGCTCCAATTACCAATTGATGTGTTCGGTTGTTTCACAGTCCTCACGGTGGTGTAGCATCTGGGTTTTGGACCGAGCGATGATTTATTGGAATTTGAGCTGCACCAAAGCAAAAAAAAAAGAAAAACGAACTGAGTTCCTGGCTTCTTTTTTTTTTAATAGGAATTTGGTGTAAAGTGAGATTTTATAAAACAAGAAATATTTAAAGTCTTCATTGCTTGCGCTGGTGTTTTTGAGATGAGTATTTTAAAAGTGGGTGTTAACTTGTAGTAATTTATTATGTTTCGTCTAAGTTAGTGCGTGATTTTTGAAGTACTTCTATTTCGTATTCTCGCTTTCTTGCAGTTGCAGTTGAAAATCAGCCACTTGATGGCGCCAGCAGAATGGTGCAAGGGAGGACTCACATTTTACATATAGGAATGCATTATACATACTAGGTATATGTGGAATATGGGTAGTATTTCTTGTATGGGCACAGGACATGCAAGAATATTTAAATATTTATTGACATTTGTAGTAAGCCATGTAAAAATCAGTGAAGATTCATGTTTGAAATTAATTTATAATTTATTTTATTATTATTGCCTCTGCATTTACGTTGTATTACAGTTAGCTATAACACAGATAACAATTTTGAGCAGGGGCGGACTGGGCGTCAAAGGGCTCCACGGGCTTTTGAAAAAAGGGCCCCCAAATTTGATCCGCTGCAGCTCGATACACCATGGGGCCCTAAAATTAATGAATTATCATGGAACTTTACAACTCAATGTAAAAGAACTATTTATAATATAAATACCGAAACTTCAAGCAAGAACTATCGATGTATGAGCAAGAATTAAACGATGTATGGCAATTTTGAAAAATGTGATAAAATATTTCGTTTCAATTACTCAAGAGTACTAGGAGGGCCCTACATATTCGAAAGTGTATACCTAAAAACTGTGGTCATTACTAGAAACTCATGTTTATGTTCTTAAAAGTTTCATCAGAGTGAAATTTTCAATTATCTAAAAGTACTGTGGGGGCCTTAAGAGTTTGAAGCCTAGACAAATCAGTGTTCGAAAACTCTATATAATTTTATCTTTAAGGCCACGAAACAGTTACGATGGAAATCTCATATCAAAATTCGAAAAAGTTTCCACAAGAGTGGGGCCCCAAACATCTTAGGACCTCAGAGGTTCGAAACTCAAAAATACTAGAATATATACATTTTGACGGAATATTCAGTTTGAGTTATCTCAGAGTTTTTCGGGGGCTTCTATTCTTAGGCCCCAATTGCTTCCTATTCAATAACTCAATATATATGTAAAACCTGTAGTCATATCTAGAATCTCTCGGATTAAAATATAAGGTGTTGATCAGAGTTTTATTTTCAATTATCATGTTATATAAAAATTTGGAAACAACTATACGAAAGTATATTTACAGTTAACTAGAACTGCAGGGCCTTTACAGAGTTTTTTCTTGTGTTTAAGAAAATTTTTGCTGGCAAAAGGGCCCAGTTGCCCGGTGGCCCAGTCCGCCCTTGATTTTGAGGGTATATTGGACTCGTGGATTTCAAAAATCACACTCATTTAATCCACTTGTCTCATACTATACCTCACTAATGGCATATTCTTCCCCACTGTTGTATACCGTTTTAAATTTTTTGTTAAAAACAAAAAAATTAAAAAAAAAATTAGCAAAACTTCCGGGCCGATTCTACAAAGAGATATAGAGTTAAATATGAGAGTAGTAGTAAGTAGCATGAGTAATTAGTAGTTGTAGTAGTAGTACTTATTAATAGTGGTAGAAGTAGCGTTAGTGAACATAGTACTAGTAAAAATAGTACTTAGTAAAAATAGTAGTAACATTAGTAAAAATAGAAATAGAAATTACTAAAAATAAAATTAGAACTTAGTAAAAATTGTGGTAGTGATTTGTAGTGGCATTAGAAAAAATAGTGGTAGAAATTAAAAAATAGTATTGAAAATAGTAGTAGAAATTAGTAAAAATAGTAGTAAAAGGAGTAGTAAAAAGAGTAGTAAAACTGGTAGTAGAAGTTAGCAAAAAAAGTTGTAGTACTCAGTAGTAATATTAGTCAAATAATTTACTACCACTTTGTAGTAGCAATAGTAAAACTAGTAGTAAAAATTGGTAAAAATAGTAGAAGTAATTAGTAGCAGCATTCCTAAAAATAAAGCTCGAACTTAATGAAAATAGTGGTACACATTTGTAGTTGTATTAGAAAATATAGTGATAGAAATTACAAAAATAATGGCACTACTAAAATAGTAGTAGTAGTTATTTCATTATTTTATTCATTATTTATTAAGGCAAATTAGCACAATAAGATATTAAAATCTCTTATATATTAGTATTAGTATATGTAAAAATAGTAGTATAAATTAGTAAAAAATAGTAGTAACATTAGAAAAACTAGTAGTAGAAATTAGTAAAAATAAGGGTAGTAATTAGTAGTAGAATCACTAAAATTAGTCTAAAAAGTGGTAGTAATTTGTAACGGCATCAGTAAAAACGGTAGTAGTAATTAAAAGTAGCTTTAGAAAAAGTTGTAGAAATTAGTACAAATAGTAGTGGTAATTACTAAAAATGAAGGTAGAACTTAGTAGAAATAGTGGTAGTTATTTGTAGTTAGGAGTAGTAGTAGAAATTATTGAAAATAAGGGTAGTAATTAGTAGTAGCATATGTCAAAATCGTAGTAGAAATTAGTACAAATAGTAGTGGTATTTACTAAAAATGAATTTGTAGCAGCATGAAATAGTAGCAGTAGTATAGTCGTAGTAGAAATAGGGGGTATAGCATTTGTAGTGATGAACCAGTCCCGAACTACCGAAAGGTCCACAAATGGTACTGAACTAGTGCCGAAATGGTTCCAAGCAACATATGTATGTATGTATGTATGTACGCGATATCGGCGCGACTTGAGTGATGCGATGTAAAAAATTACTATTATGCCGTTAAAGAGTTTGACTTAAAAAACATGCAAACTATCTTTACTTAAATTACGTAATTTAAGCGCTTGAGAAATACAAAACAGAAGAAGCTGAAATTGTAATTAGATCACTCGGAGAAAATGATAGCTCGGAAGGATCCGTTGACTGAATGTACTTTCCAAATTTTCTGTTTCATTATGAACTCGTATGTATCGCATTCGGTTAGTTTACCTGGTTAGCTTACAAAAAACTACTGAAGATGGCGCAGAAGAAATAAGAATAGCAGACGACGCTTAAAATGCTTAGATGGCCAATTAAGAAACACGAAATTAACATATTTCTTAGTATTGATATTTGAAAGTAAACAATTTTCTGAAATTTTCGTAAAATTAATGCAAAAATATCGAACAAGCCTGAATAGCTCCTAAATCAATAATGCGATTCGGACATGTTTTACGCTAGAATTATAGAAAAATTTATTTTATTTGCATTGTATAATTTTCGAATCATTGAAACATTTCAAAGGTAATTACAGTTAAGTCACTTAGCTATATCTACAAACATGTTTGTATATTCAGATTTCATATTCGGGTTCCGCGAAACATTTTATATAAGTATTAATATAAAATACTCGCAGATCAATACGCCTAATATTTAAATACAAATTACCAGTAGTAGCACTAGAACAAACATTTGCATATGTTTTTTCCGGCTTGGGCTGACAAGTAATTCCACAAATCTACATCCCAAGCCAATGAGAACAAGTAGAATGTAAAAAAAAACAAAAATTAATTTTATATTTGAAACCGTGAGGCAAATAAAAAAATAAAATCAGATGTTCTAGTAATACGACCTCATATAAATTTGCCTTGGATTTATTTCCTTTATTTTTTACAATATTGAAAATATTTTCGATGACAAATTTTGTTCGTTAATTTTTTACAAAAAAAAAGTTCCTTTAATAGCACAAACAGTAAACCCCATTATTTTAAAATTTGTACAAATTTTATAAACTTGAATAAATCGGCGTCAAAATTTTCTGTTTTTGCTCAGAATATTTAAAAGTGTTTCGAGTATGCTGTTTTATCGCACATTAAATACTAGCCAAATAACGAAGTTCAAGTTTCAATTTGCGATAATTTTAATTTCTCATAGGTACTTTTTTTAAACCCATATCAATGATATTTGAATTCTCGTTTGTGGAAGGGGAGGGAACTGCAACTACTCCATCAAATTAAGTACAGATTTAGCAGTTAGAGTCCTTTCGGCATAATGCTATTTTTTAACACTAAAAGAGTTAATAATTCGATAGCTAAAGAAGCTAATGCTGTTGAATTCGATGCCCTAACAAAAAAAAATTTTGTGGTCAAAAATATCTGAAACTCGATATTGTCGAACTCGATATTGTCACACATTTTATTTGAACTTATAATTAAGGTTTGAAAATTATAAATCAAAAAGCACTAAATTTCCCCCATTCAATACAAAATTTTTTACCAAAGATCTCATTATAAAAAAAAACTGGAAAAACATAAAACGGTGTAACTCCCAAACAACCTTTTGAAACTTTACTAAATTTCGTAAATATGTTTGAAGCCAAATTTATGGTTTAAAATTATAGCAGTTGGATAGATAAAGGGGGAGATGTTGAAGGTATTTGCTTTACTTAACTTTGATATAGCAGCTTTGCTTGTCTATCATAAAAAGGGAATGAATTTGCAATTTTTGGGTACATTTGAAAAGCCATTTTATTTTAAATAAATTACGTATTGCATTACGTCCCAATTTTTTGGTAGCTTGTTTCTGATTATTCGGCTCAAGATCACTTTTTACAGCTGTGGTCGCATCTACAGTAAAACTTCACACTTTCCAGAAACTTAACTTTTGATATTAAATTTTTCATTTAAGCAAAGAATAGCCAAGAATTATCGATACGTTAATTTAAATCATGAAAAGTTGAATAAAAAAAATTAAAACGGTAAGTTTCCATATAAATAAATTCTAAAATCATTACATCCATTTTATTTGTGAATAAAGACTAATACTTTTTAGCAATGCTTTGGATTTTTGGTATAAAAATAAAAACTAAGGATATTATTTCCAAAGTTACAAATTAAAACAGGCTTTAAGGTCAAACCTTTAAAAGGCCAAATATTGTCCTGAGCGGGAGCTTCCCGGCCACCTAAAACTTTTTATCGTGTTCTAATGAACATACACTGAACTTTTTTTTGTGATACGCCTTAATGTGTATCTTCCATTTTCTCAAATTATATTGCTCGTTTTCCCATTGCCTTTGGAGCCTCATATTCCGTTCTTCAGAAGAATTTACATTTACACTTTGTATTTAAGAAAGCCATATACCGAATATTCATAGTATGGTTTCGCTTGAATCTAGGCACTACCATACTTGTTTTTTCCATAATTTTTAACCACTTTCGACAGATTCCTTTTCACAAGTTTTAGCCTAGATCTAGGCAGACTATTTGCAGTCCTGAATTTTAAGGAAAAAGTTGGCAATATCTACTATACACTTGCTTTTAAAATGCTATTTAAATTCCGTTGAGAACTTGAACTACTACATTTTGAATGCGTATGAAGTTCTATATATATTTGTAGGTGTGTGTGTGTCATATAGAGAAATGTATCTAGTGGCCAGTGATGTGCCGTGTAGACTACACGGTGTCGACTACACTATTGTCGACGTGTCGTTAATTCCATGTCGTCAATTCATAATTGTCGACACCAAATAAACGACACGTCGACAATAGAAAATCCACTGTTTAAACAGTATAATAATTCGACAAAATGCAAAAATTCAATATTTTATTGTATATATTTTTATTTCAGAACCTTTCAATTTACATTTTTATGGTAAATAATTACTTTTGTTCAATTTAAAGTATAAAAATAAAAAGATACAAATAATAAAATGTAAAAATTGATTTGAAAATTATGTAGACTTTACATATTTTCATTATTCATTCATATTATGGGAATTAAAAATCTGATTCATCTGTTTCATTTTCTTCAGAAACATCTTTGATTCTCAGAGTATAATAAACATGTAGGAGTTTTTTTGACCGCTGAAAAGTTAGACGGTTTCTTTTGAAAGAGTGAACATGAGCCCAGCTTGAAAACAGTCGCTCTAGTTGAGCAGAAGAGGCCGGAATCTGCAATAATTTTTTTGCGAACTTTGCTAATGTTGGATATTTCATTTCCGCCATGTTCCAAAAAACAAGAGGCTTTTGAATATCTTTTTCAAATAGCGTTTTAAAAAAACCTGTTTTGTTTCGATAATGGTCCCACTCTTCAATTCCAGTTCCATCCAAATTTTGGAACAGGAATTCAAAAATAATGCCATCATATTCATTGTTTAATTTTGCTTTATCCTTAAAAGGATGCAAGTAAAATGCACTTAACGAGTATTTGTTTAAAGCCATATTCTGTCTGTTTTTAAGCTTTGTTGAATATTCTGCGGGCAACTTCAGACTCAGCCAAGTGTCCACTGCATCTGCTGCAGAACACTTTTGTGACTGGCATTCATTTATTAATTTGCAAATTGGATCCAGAATTTGTACATATTTTTTAATTTCGGTCATAAATTCTTCATCGAAAAGAAGTCCCACAGATTTAGCACTCACTTTTGAATCAGCTGCAACTTGCCTCATAAATTGAGAATTTAAAAGTAAACATATGTATGCGTCACGGTATGAACACCATCGAGTGTCACATGGAAGTTTCATTCGCGTTCCACCTTTCTCAACAATTAGCTTTTCTAAATCTGCATGTTTAAATTCTTTTAAAACCGATGTGACTTTAAGATTAAGCTCTTTGTTCACAATATCTTTAGCTAAAAGGTTTCCTGTATGACTACTACAATTGCTTTTCCAAACCAAATGACTCGTAAGTTGTCCCATCTTCTTCATTGCGCTTGCATTATCGGAGACGACCGCATAGGCATGTGTTGAATACATTGTTTCAGCCAACTTAACAGATTCCGACACAATCTCGGCAAGTTTTTCTGCAGTTTCACTTTCACAAGTCACATCCCAGGCTTCTAAGAATCCTTTCTCTCCATTTGCGTTATGCAACATCGAAACCACTGTCTTACAATTAGATGAAGAATTTTTCCATCCATCAATTAATAAAACAGCTTCGGAACCCATAGTTTCTTTGGCAGAAGCTAAGCACTTTTCATATGAAGTGTCCAATAATGAAGTTGATAACGCTTTCCGGCCGGGAATTTTGTCAGCATACGCTGGTCTTAATTTTTTAATTAGGTTTTTAAAATATATTGATTCTACTACACAAAGTGGAATATTACATCCGTAGAAAAACTCAGCCAGAGATTGATGAATTTCAGCTTCTTCTTTTTCAGACAATCTGTCAGCAAATGCAGTAATAGAGCAGGATTTTTTTTTTGAAACTGGTCGTTTCCTGTTTTTACTTGATGCGAAAAATGATTGGTCGTCGTTGGAAGACAATGCTGTGACGGAGCTTGTAGTAGACAATGAGCCTGAACTGAAATGATTAACGTTGCTATTTAGGTTATGTTTATTATTGCTGAAGTAAAGCGATGCTGCAGAGGCTGGTCTGGAAACAAATTCATTGTTTGAATTCAACGATGTTGATGAACATGATATTGCTTGTTTATTTTTGAAATTAGAAGAAACTGGGGATCGAGCATTTTCTAGAACATTGGAGCTGTTTTCCATCTAGAGAAAAATCAGTCAATGTTGCAAATTATTTCAATTAATGTATTTTAATTCAAAGCTTACACTTATATCAAATGTTTCTGCGGCATCCAAAAGCTGAACCTCATTATTTGAGTTATCTTCCACGATGTAGATCACAGAAACCTCACTCTCATTTTCTGGATTATTATTAGATGCATTTGCATCTTTTGGTTCGTTTATCATTTTGCAAACATTTCTTGAAAAAAAAAATGTAAGAAATGGTGTAATTGACCAAATTTTAGATCACATTACCTGTGTTGTCTTAGACGAGCTTCTGCTGTGTTTAATAAATGTTTTTTGCACACATTGCAAAATGCGGCATGTTTGCCATTTATTTTCACTAAATCATAGTTCAATTCTGAGTAAGCTTTATTCTTCGTGCGCCCAACCATATCTTTTATTTAATTATCTTTTATTTAATAAATTTGTTTTGTTTTGTATGTTTATTTTTTAAGTTTTTCCCTTAAGAATTGATTTAATAAATTTAATTTGTAAGAATGTGATGACAGCTTACTGCAAAACGTGAATTAAAGAACAGCTGATTCTTATTGACGACATTGGCGACACAATTGTCGACATAGGCGACATTGGCGACACAATTGGCTACATAGGCGACATTGACGACACGATTGACGACACTGTTGTGTCGACTTTTAAAAACGACGTGTCGAGGAACATCACTGCTAGTGGCAACACTTACGCCGCACTGCCTAAGTGTTGTTTCATGTCACCTGGAAAGCATTTGGACATGAAATTGTCTATTTTTAAACCGTCACATACGGAGAGTCACTTGCAATTTCAGCACACACATGCAAATAGAAACGCAAGTGTACATGTTTGATGTAGATGTTTGTAGTAGGGTGTGTTATGACGTCGCGCATCCCAAACTTCAGACAAGTATGTATTTGTATGTTTTGTACCCACCCAACAATTGGTTTAGATTCCGATTTCGTTAAAAATTTTGTATGGAATTGAAAGACTTCATAACAGCGATAGCATTATTAAATATATTAAATCGATTTGTCGATTTCTTTGTCCCGTATCGATTAAAAAGAAAATCAATAATAAACATTCGATTTTTTCTCAATTAGTTGTTTCTCAATTAATTCATCTTGATTTATTATTTTAGAATTTTTTTTGAGACTGGACCCTGCAGCTACCGACTACCAATTTAGTAGTTACAGTTAATTAAACAATTGACCGCATAATGGTATTTCTGTAATATTCACAATATTTTTACGTATTTTTTTTTTAGAAAAACGCAAATATGTAGTTCTATAATTTTTTTTCAGTTCTTTATAAAACTTTAGGTCGTTCAATAACTCAATAACCAAAGGCAGAGAAAACAAGATTTCAAATTTTGTACAAAACTTTTAAAAATTCAAAAAATTTTCATCAAATGTTTCGAAATTTTTTGCTAGACTTTTCGAAATTTGGTGTGTGCAGTTTTGTAGCTCATTTAGTTTTAACATAATAATATCAAGAGACTTCCGCTGATTTGTGGAAAAAATTTTTAAAAGTTAAAAAAAAATTTCAAAATTTTTTTTTAAAAAAATTTCTAAAACGTAATTAAAAATTTTGGGTATGCAGTTTTGTAGAAAATTTAATATCAGCATAATAATATCAAGAGACTACAAAATTCCGTTGGTTTTTGACAATTTTTTTAAAACTCTAGTTCATTGCATAGCAAAACGCATATAAATCAAAATTTCAAACTTTGTGCAAAATTTATAAAAGTTCAAAAAAATTTCATGAAATGTTCAAAAATTTTTAATTCAACTTTTAGAACTTTATGTCGTTGTATAACAAAAAGCATCTAAATGAAAACTTCAAACTTTGTGCAAAATTGATAAAAATTCTAAAAATGTGCATCAAATGTTCACAATTTTTAATTAGATTTTTAGAAATTTGTTGTATACAGTTTTGTAGCTCATTTTGTTTTAATCAAGGGACTACAAATTTCCGCTGATTTTTGACAATTTTTTCGTTCTATACAAAAAGAATATAAATCAAAATTTCAAACCTTGTACAAAATTTATAAAACTTCAAAAAAAATGCAAAAAATTTTCATAAAATGTTCATAATTTTTAATAAAACTTTTTGAAATTTGAAGTATGCAGTGTGTGCACGCATTCTAGCATAACAATATCAAGAGACTAAAAATTTCTGTTGATTTAATAGAATTTTTTGGAATATTGATCATGAATTTTTTTTTCATTAACGCATGCAGTTTATAAGCAGAAGCTGTGCAAACCGCCGGAAAAAAATACTAAAAATAGATGAAAAAATATTTATATATTTCAAATATTTTCAAAAATATACGCGAATTTTTAGCCGCTTGAAAACTGTATATTATTGTGCTTAAAATTAAATGGGCTACAAAACTGTGCATCAAAAAGTTTCCTAAAAATTCTTATTAAAAAGTTTTAGAGTTTGTTGAATTTTTATAAATTTTATACAAAGCTTAAAATTTTGCTTCAAGCATATGTATTTTGTTATAGAACGATTTTTTATAAAAATTAATAAAAAATACTTAGCGTAACAGGCATTGTAAGTATTGTTAAAAATAATTACTAAATGGTCAGTTTTTGGAGTCACCGTTGGTTTTCTATACGTATATACTTATGTATGTCTCGTAAGTATTTATGAAAGTAATTTGCAATACTTCATACGGTATTTATTAATGTATCCATATGTTAACGTATACCAATTTTTTGCAATGCGGACATTTTTTTTAAATTTTGTTTTTTTACTGGTTCCACAAACTCTTTTTTTAAGATTATAGGCAATACTACAACGAAAACTACAAAATTCGCTGAACCAAACTTTGTGCAAATTTTTACAAAAAATTGTCAATCTCTAATTACCAATATTGTACTATTTAAAAAAACAACACAAAAATAAAAAAGAATTTGAAAATTAAAAAAAATTAAAATTTTTTTTTCTACATACTCAATCTGGATTTCGAAACCGTTATAAAAATGTATCTTTCAAAATTTTTAAGAATAAATGTTTATAATTTCTGTGTTTCTCAATTTGCTGAACCAAACCTTTTGCAAATTTTCACAAAAATTTGTCAATCCCTAATTACCAATATTGTGCTAAATAAAAAAAACAAACAAAAATAAAAAAAATTGAAAATTAAAAAAAAAATAATATTTTATTTTGGGGTTCGACACCGTTATAAAAAATTTATCTTTTTAAAATTTTAAGAATAAATGTTTATAATTTCAGTGAACAAAATTCAATGTTTTTTTTTCTCTACACCTGTCATCAAAATTAAGTGAACGACGTTATTTGATAAAATATTTGAAACGATCTTGGGAAAATGATTTCCTTTTTTGAAAATTTCTCACTGCCTTGCTTATTTTTATTTCAATTCGAAACGATTCAAACATTCATTTTTATATTTCGATCTAGCACCTCTACTTCATAAAAAATTATATTTGCGATTTTCTTAAGAACCCACCAATAGGTACACGATATCGGGGTGAAAAAATCGATGTGGCAAAGTATCGCCATAATAATACAACATTACAAAAACGGTAAATCCCAAAGGAAAATAGCAGAAATAGTGCAAAGACCACGGAGTACTGTGAAAAATATAATAAAGCGGTATAACAATGAAAAACAAATTGCAAATAAGCCGAAACATGCAGGCAAAAAAGTGCTTACTGCACGTGAAGAGCGCTGGGTTCTCCAAAAAGTCCGAGAAAATCCACGCCTAAGTGCTCCAAATCTTGTAAATATGGTGTATGAAAGATTTACTACTAAATGCAGTGCAACAACTATCAGAAGGACTCTTCATAAGGCTGGTTTACATGGAAGAATTGCCCGAAAAAAGCCATTCGTCAGTGAGAAGAATAGAAACATTCGCTTGGGTTACGCTAACACTTACTACATGAGGGATTTCGACTTCTGGAAGAATGTAATTTTTGTTGACGAATCTAAATTCAACTTATTTGGATCAGACGGAAGGGTAAATGTATGGCGCAAACCTAATCAGGAGCTCGATCCTAAGCATCTCCGTCCCACAGTCAAACATGGGGGTGGACATGTAATGGTGTGGGGTGCTTGCTCGGCTGCAGGTGTTGGAAATTTATGCTTCGTGGAAGGAAATATGGATAAATTTCAATATTTGAGAATTTTGCGAGAAAATCTAAAACAAAGTGCAGATAAATTGGGAATAGCAAACACATTTAATTTGTATCAGGACAATGATCCAAAACATTCCGCCCACATCGTACGGGAGTGGTTGCTCTACAATTGCCCTAAAGTACTCAAAACTCCCCCACAATCGCCTGATTTAAATATAATTGAAAATTTATGGCAAAAATTGGAAGTTGAAATTCGGAAGCGGTCGATTTCAAACGTCAATGACCTCAAAACAGCTCTGATAGAGGAATGGGAGAAAATATCCCCAAACTACACAAAAAAATTGGTGGAATCTGTCCCGAAAAGATTGAGATCGGTGATTAATCAACGCGGATACCCAACAAAATATTAATTTAAATTATAACTTTAATTATTTTCAATCTTCTTTTGTATTTACATAGGTGGGCCATTATGTGTGGCTCACATATATATGACATGAATTCTTTTTTTATCCTAAATATTGAAAACTTTATTTTAAAACCCGAAAAAACTTACGTTCTGTTATTTCTCAATATCTATTGTTTAAAAAAAACATAAAAAAATTTAGACAAATGTTCGGGGTTTCGATGTAATACTGCTTTTATAAGCAATTTTTAGGTGGGTCATTTTGAGTGGCACTCACTGTATATTAAAATATTGAATTAGAAACATTTGATTTCTAATACATATCGATACTGAATTAAAAAAAATGTCAGTCTAAATTTTTTGTAGAGCGTAATCTGCCTAACAATTTGAAAGTCTTCGAACGAGTTTAGATGGTTTGCTTGCAATATCGACGTATTACGTTTTTTATACCCAATATATCACACCACACTTAATCAAAAAAGAAATAAAAAATTGAAAAGAGACTGGCCTACAGTGAAACCGGAAGTCCGGGGTTTTATTCTATGTACCTTCTACATGTTTTATTTAAATATTTTTCTGTATGTGAGTTTTCTTCACGAACTCGATGCGATGCTAATAAGGTTCGAATACTCGATTTCAAAGGTTTCGCTTTAAAACTACCGAATAAAAAATGTCAGTATTGAATGACAAAAGTATCGATATGATATGTACAGGATCGAAATTTCTGTCCCTGCCAGTGGCCACACATAAGGAAAATATTTCTAGGGGCAAGGAGTTGAGTTTATGCAAATTTAATTAAAACAAAAAGTAAATAAAGTTCAGTAGATATATATTAATTAATTAATATTTAATTAATATAAAAATCATATTCCATTTTTTTTGTTTAATATATAAAAATAAAATTTATTTTTGAATTTATTGTTATTTAAAATATTTATTAATTAATATTTAATTAATATAGAAATAATATTTCATTTTTTTTATTTAATATATAAAAATGAAACTCATTTTTGAATTTATTGTTATTTAAAATATTTATTAATTAATATTTAATTGATATAAAAATCATATTCCATTTTTTTATTTAATATATAAAAATAAAATTATTTATAAAATTTAAATATTTAAATTTTATTTAGAATGTCTAAAAATTTATAAAAATTTTTTGTATAGTGATAAAAGTTTAATGATATAAAATTTATTCCATCTTTTTAAAAAATATATTAAAATAAAAATTTCAAATATATTTGAAAATTATTTATTAAACTTAATTAAATTAAAATAGTAGGGGATTTTATATTTAGTATTTAATAAATTAATAATTATATTAACTAATATTTAATTTTGTTGATTTGTAAATAATTAATTTTACCTTTAATTATTTCAGAATAGTAGTATAAATTAATTTTATTTTTAGTAAATTTGTTTATATTTATTTTATCTAAGATGTTAATTTTAAAGTTAAATAATAGGGATATTTAACTTAAATTAATAATTATTAAAATAATTATAAATTAATATTTTTAAAATTTTCTTTAAGAAAATTTAAAAAAATTTTTTATGGGGAGGAATTTACTTTTATAAAATTATTTTATTTATAATTATTTATTTTTTATTAATACTATAAAAATTTGATAATATCAGTATACTAATGTTTTAAGACTTTGGTAGGGCATTGAACCTCAAACCCCCAAATTGGTTGCGCCAATGGTTCCCACACACCAAACAAATTTCTATAATAGTTTTTCGACTTTATTGATACACTATCGAAATTTGGCAGAATTTTGATTTCCGCGCCAACTCGGAAGCTTTTGTTTAGTGGGTACATACAGATACATACAGTATATGTATGTCTGTATGTATATCGGTATGCCTGCATATGTAAAGGAGTAGCGTGAGCAACGGCTGCCAGCTTCAAATTGAAGTCTTGTGAATTTCGTGCATCGATTCACTTCAATGTAATAAAATCCCTGAACCGAACAAATGCCAAAATCGACAAGTACACGAACGTACACACCTATGTATACCTTTGTTTGAGTGTATGTGTGTGTGTACATGAGCAGGAGGAAAGCGCAAATCCACACACATGAACAGCTCAAAGGAAGCCAGCGTAGGAAGGATTTAATGCAAATTGTTTTAAATAAATTTGTAAAGACGTTATTAATCCCCGGTGTGCTACACAAGGCGCTACTTACCGTTACCCGTAGCAACTTTACTTACAACATAGAAACATTTTAGAGATTGCAATTAAGATGGCTACTAAGATTTGAGTGAAAATTAGAAATTGAATTTCACTTGTGACCCAAAAAGAAAGCGTTCAAATGTTACATAGTTAAAGTGAGTGTTTTTAAAAATTTAACTAACTTTTATTTTTGTTAAATTCAATGATTAGACACTCTGGAGCCTTATTTGTCAGCTCTAAATGTTCTTTGGTTTTTTTTCTTTCTAATAAATCGAAATTACTCATCGTCGGCCATGTGCTTGGTATCTACATAGAAAAAGAATTTTATCTATCGCCACTTGAAAATTGGTATTTTTGTTCAAACAAAAGCGCAACAATTTCCAAACATCACTAAATGGAAACTTATTTGCTGACACTTTTCCACAAACGTTCATACGTAAATATTTGAGTGAATACATTCACACATGCACATATTTGCTGTAAGAGTATTTAATATCTTAAGTTCTTATTGTTTTTGTTTTTTTTGTATGTACTAAAATCAACAAATCGGCTCACTTTGTATTTTCAAGTGGCTGACCCAACGATCGCACACCCGGTTACTGATAGTCGTTCGCTTTTCCTCTCAGGTAGGCGGTAGACTTTTGTCTATTTTACTTGTTATTGTAATTGTTTTCATTTTTATCATAGCTACGTTTAGTTGTTATTTTTTTTTTTTAATAACATCTTGTACTCATCACAAAAATTAATTTTTATATGTTATGTTGGCTTTTGTCGAGCTATTTTAGATGGTCGGTTTGTTGCAATTTATATGGTATGATAATTTCGTCGAATCTGGCACTTGGCGCAGCTTTTTGATTCAAATGTATGGCTAGTTCTGCGCTAGAAAAGTATAATTTTTCTGAAAAATTACTATGTTATATTCGCGATATGTTGTTTTAATCATTATTGATGTAATATTTTGGTAGCAGCTTTCCTAGAAATGGAGAATGCTTTTAACAAGGTCATGCCTGTTACAATAACGGTGAAAGATTCCGCAGATATTATGTAACATTATCCATGGCAGATAGTAACAAAGGTACTGAGATGGGCCAAGGAAAATAATTAGGCCTTAACCCTACTAAAACCGAGCTTGTACTCTTTACAAGAAGTTATAAAATCCCACCGCTTAAAATACCAACGATAGCAAATGCGCTGCTCAAACTTAGTGAATCGTCGAAACATCTTGGAATAATCTTTGACAAAAGAATGAATTGGAAACAGAATGTGCAAGAAAGAGTGGGGAAAGCTATTGCTCTATACGGTATGTGTGGTATGATGGCCCATCCTAGAAAAGAAATCAGCAAACCTTATACTACAAAACAGGGCCGGATTAAGAATGTGGGGGCCCTCTTTTATATCTATCTATAAACAAAATCAAACACATTTTCACTGCCGACCATATAAAAGATCTCATAGTTCAATTATAAAAAAGAACACCTTTTTATGACTAAAAATACTATTTCGAAGCAATTCACATTCAAACTGTCAACATGAATAATGATATGATAATCATAGAACCTGACTATATGGAGTTTTCAGCTTGCTCTAGACAAGGGTAGGCCCCATTAATATTTATTATAGAAGTTTGCCGTTAAATTTTGTAGATTGAACAATCCTTATGTTATGTCATGACCGTGTCTGTGCGAAATGGACGATTACGGAGGGCCTGCCATTTTATATTCGATAAATGAAAATTATGGAATTTCCTAGGGCCTACCCGTGCCTAAGGCAAACTGAAAACAATGTATATACATATGTAGTCACTACCGCAGCTGCTTGAACACAACTAATTTTTTATTATTCAAAAGTTTGTTAATGTAAGTAAGGTTATAATAGTTATGATTCGATTATTTTTTAATAATCAAACTTGGATTGTATTTTTATGTCAAGGTTAACTCAGTTACAATGCGGGTGAGTGAGGTTATTTTTAACGAATGACATTAAAAAAATAAAATTTAAGCTCTTGAAAAGCTAATTTTACACGTTTGATTTTGACAAATTAAAAATAAATAACATTTTATGAATTATTTTAGCAAAACGTGCAGATATATGTAGCGGATGCGTTATTAACTTGTGATATTGACACATTTATCTTTCTAGCTGATGTTGATTAATCGAACGGAACAATTCTATACGAACATCAGCAACAAACGGTTCCGAGACAATAATATCATTAATGAGATTCATTTTACAGCAATTAATACAGTAAGACAACTGAGACAAATTTTCCTTCAAGTGTAACCCTGTTATTTAAACTGACTTTTGTTTACCCTCGATTTCCTCGATATGAATCGATAGTTTAACTGCATTGC
Organism: Anomoia purmunda; assembly: GCA_951828415.1. Lineage (NCBI taxonomy): Eukaryota > Metazoa > Arthropoda > Insecta > Diptera > Tephritidae > Anomoia > Anomoia purmunda. Next base: position 8,915,587 of record OX639996.1, read on the forward strand.
TCACGCTGAGAGGTGGACAGAAAATTGAACGAAATATGACCTAACCAATATCGCGTTGCCTACTTGTAACACGATTTTAACCAAAAATTTCGTTATATCAAGTTAAAATAAAATAATAAGATAAACTATGTCGAGTAATATAATAAAACTTTATTCAAATCAACTGAGTAACAAAAATGATAATAAAAATGGAATAAAAATGTCAAAGCAAAAAAAAATCGTTTGTACTGATGAAAAAATTATTTTGTTCTTTCATTTTATGGGGGCCCGGGCCGCTGCCCCGTCGGCCCTGCCCTTAATCCGGCCCTGCTACAAAAAGTTCAGAGAACGGCTCTTACATGTAGTATTAGTAGGGTCCTGCGAACAACGCCCACTGAGGCATTGAATGTGATGCTAAAAATACTACCCAGAAACATGATGGGAAAACAGGTTGCTGCTTACGCCGCTCTAAAACTGCAACATCTTAAAAGCTGGAAAGCAAATAGTAGTATATATTATATATACTTGAATATTGAAACTATTACATAAATGAAGTGAACAATTGTTTCAAACATAAATAAAATAGTAGTAGCCATATGACTATTCTTAAAACCTACCAACTGCCAAACATAACGGACTACTGTGTGTCAAAGGTTAATTTCACCAAAGAATATCCCATATCAATACCAAGATGGAGTTCCAGAATCGACTCCTTACGATTCTGTACTCATGGATCTAAGCTGGTTGGCAGAGTTGGTGGGGGCGTTCACTCTGAACAACTTGGGATGAAAACGTCAGTCGGACCCAATTACGGACCTATGTATGTGTGCTGGCTCACTGTCAGCTGTCACCTCAGTCTAACCTTACACCTCTCATATCGGTAGGGCGGGAAAGAGAGTAACCGTTGGATTACAATTATTACTATTATTATTATTACTATTGTTAGTATCATTATTGTTATTATAATGATCCGATATTGATGATTTAAATTGTAGACTTTCTAGTCACGATGAGTAAAAGGAGTGCAAAATTTCATGAAAAATAATAAGACTAGCAAAAACACGGCACATTTTGTTACGCCTCAAAAATAACAACGTACTAAATTTTATATATTTGTGCACTCAAACAATTTATTTTAAAAAAAATTCGGGATTTAATTTAAATAAATATATGTTTATAGCTACATTAAGGTGATCCACTGGAATTATACAATTTTGTATGTTTTAAGGCTTCCTCCAAAATATTTCGAAAAAGATTAGATATACGAGACCTAGATGGATTTTAAAATGTCTCCTAAAATTAAGTTTTTTATATATACAAACTATTTTTTTTGTTTTAATATAAAAAACAAATTTAAGATAATAAAATAGTGTTAGCTTAGAAGGTCATAATAAAAACGAAGTTTGCAAAAAAAAAATTTGAAAAGTGAGAAAATTCTATTCCAATGATATATTATATTATTATATAGTACATTAGTCTAGATCGGTCAAGTTTTGGCTGAGTTATTCTACTTTTTCTTTAACGAATCTTCCAAAAAAGGTCAAAAACCGCATCTGAAAATTTAATTATTATGATTCCGATGAGCCAAGTGTATATTATTTTTGTGCAGAACTTTTAAGCCTGAACTCTTTTATTATCTGCGATGATTGATTTCCAAAAATATATACTATAATTATTTTTATTTATAGAGACTCCTCAAAATGGAGGTTATTTCCAACGCAACAAAAATCTTAATATTCTTGCGAAATATTGTAAAACGATATCTCTTTTTTTGGAATAGGGAGTGATGCACCCTAATGTGCAATCTCCTTCAATAAATTCAGAAAAGAGGTAGGTCACTCTATTATTTTTCGCAAATATTTCATTTTTAAACAATAATTATGAAAATGCGTTCAGTTCGTTGAGATAAATTCAATTTTAAATAATATATAGATACCGATTTGTAATTTGAAAATAACTTTTTTTGACTTTTATTTCAGCCACTTGAAAAGTTACATGAAATTTAATTTAATTTTATAAATCATACTTAAGATATGTAGCTTATTTATAGGGGTGTCTAAAAACTTTTTATTATTATTGCTAGAAAAAACCCGGCAGTTGTGATCCTGCCTATATTTTTTTTATTAATTGCAAAAAATAGAGATATGCACCTTTCACACCCATATCTTACTGTTTCATATAACTTATGTATAAGTTCTGCAAATTCGACTTTTCAAACAGGTGGCAACCCCTATATGCTATAAGCCTTCGACTCAGCGAATCGAACATTTTGGTACCCATATTTTTATACTTCATATAACTCGTGTATAATTTAATTAAATTCAACTTTTCAAACATGTGGCAACCCTCTTGAAAACACATCTAGCTATAAACCTTCTCCTCAACGAAACGAATCTTTTGATACTCATGCTTTAATATTTTATATAATAATAAAAGTTATATTTTATAGGCTAGTGTAGAAGTTAGTAAAATTAGACGATTCGAATAGTTAGCCACCCTCTCCATAATATAACTGGCTATAAACTTCTCCTCAATGAAACAAACTGTTTAACATCGAAAGTTTAATATTTCATATAACTTGTGAATAATTCATTTAAATTCAACTTTTCAATCAGGTGGCAACCCTTCTCCAAAAAAATGTACGTATGATCCTTCTCCTCGGCAAGAGGAACTGTTCGACACCCATATTTTACTATTCCATTTAACTTGTGTATAGTTTTATTAAGGTCGAGTTTTCGGTCAGGTGGCAACCCTCATAAAAGTTAGGTAGGAACCTTCTTTCCAAAACGAAAAGTTTGGCATCCTTATTTTAATATTTCATATAACTAAATTTTAATTCAATTCGACTTTAAAATAGGTGGCAACCCTTTACCAAGCGCAAAATAGACTTCATGACCTAGTCTTCCCTACCAAATATACATACATACACAATTTCATTTCGGAGGAATTCCACCACAAACACCGTGACACGAGATTTTTTTATGTAAGATAAAACGTCCGTCTGGGCAATAAGGACGCCCAAACCAATATGGGAAAATTTAAAATTGGTCAGATTTTCAATTCACAAAAATTTGTTGGGTTCTTTAAAATATTTAATGTATTTGAGCTTGTTTAGTTGAAATCTATCATAACAATAAGCTATAAGCAAATTGTAGAAAACGCTCGAACCAAAACCACTTGACATAATTCAATAGCGAAAATTTTTCATTAAATTCACTTCTGTAATTGAATTAAATTATTGCACAAAATAAATCAATGAACAAATTAACCATAAATTTCTACAAAAGACCACCACCCGTGCATTTTTCCCACTGCTTTGGTTTGTGAGCGTGAAAATGTGAAAAGAAAATAAGTATTCATGAGATTTGCATACATGACAATGCATTTAAGTGACATATTAATGAATGATACTTAATATTTTATAAACATACAAAAATAAATGCGCTTCTTCTTCTTCAGATCAATATAAAATACATATGCACATATGTAATATATTTAAATGCAAATAAATACGGCTCTTCATTTAATATGTATTTATCTATGTATGTATGTATGTATGTACAATGCCTCTTCTTGTCACATGTAAATTTTTAATGAAACTCATTTGGCGCACCAGCGCTCGCCATTATTTGCCCCGTAAACGGCCGGCATTTTTACGCCATCCATCGCCCAGTTACCGTGTCGAGGACCTCATTTTCTGAACACACCAGTTGTGTGAGGTGTCAAAATTGAATTATCACCGAGGCGTTAAGACTGCTGCCGTTGAAAATCGTCGCGGTGTTGATGTCATTTGCAGCTTCATTTACGCACTCGCACTCACTTGGCAGCGCACACACATGAGCTCATTTGGTGATGTACATACATAAATTAGGGTGGTCCAAAAAAATGCATGGTATTGAAAAGTAAAGTCGGAATTTTAATGCTCTCATCCTCTAATATTGTTTTATATTAAAAAAATAGTATCTAAGGGTAGGTATTTAAAAAATCTTTAAAAGGATGGTGAAAATTTCTGATGCATTTCAAACAGGAAAAATCCTTTTGCATTATTTTACTTTTCAAATAGTAAAAACCATTAAACAGGCTTTAGAGAATAATGATCGGTTAATTATTTAATTTTTTAAACTTTTTTTAAACTTAAATATCTTTATAAGTTAGTTGAAGTCTCCGGAAGAAAAGCAGAGTTGGCCGAATGAAAAATATTGTTGTTCAATGCTTCTATGAAATTTTTTTTGTTTTTTTTTTGTAAACAAATTTAAAAGTGCGGTCCTCGAATTTTGACACTTACTTTGTAAGGATTTCAAAATGGAATTTTTTTCGGCGCCCTGTAAAATTTCACTACTTTATCTTCGAATTTTATGAATATAAATATAATTATGATATATATTTGTGTCGAACGGATTATTAACGTCACGAAATGCTTACAAGTTTTTATCACTTTTGTTTAATAATTTTTTGTTAAAGTATATATCATTTCCTAACAGAAACTAAGTATGTAGTTGCAACTTTGAAACTTTGTTAAAAATATTTGAAAAATTCTCCAAAATTTTACCTAAGTGGCAAACTTTCTAAACAGGGCTTGCAGAAATAATTCTGGGATGCAGTTGTACTGCCTATTCAATTTTACTATAATAAACAATGTAAAAGTTCCAATTAGCGAAAAATTTCTTGTGATTTTTGAAAATCTGTTATTTTCCGTCGGTGTCACGCATTTACCTCCATACAAAGTAAGTTCGACATTTTTTTATTTGTAAATGAAAAAATTACTAACACTGTCAGCAACAAAAATTCTCAAAAATTTTCAGCTTATTGACACCCACACATTATTACGAGTATACAAAAATTTTATAGGCAGTTTTATTGCCTACTTAGAATTTAAAAAAAATAAATAAATTTACAAAATTTTAATTTTTCTTATTTTTTCCACAAAGTTTGAAATATGGATTTGATATATAATGAGCTATACTTTTTTTATAAAAAATTAAAAAAAAAACACTGAACAAACAAAGAAAAATAATCAAAACTTGTCAAAATATCGTGACCCTATTAAATTGTCCGTTACTGTATTTATCATTCATAAAAATCGAAGTCCAAATAGAGGCATGATATTCAGAATAATAATTATTTCACCATTGAATTTTAAAAAAAATTAACCTAATTTTGATAAGAATTATAAAACTCTTTTGATAATAACTATGAGTCGGACACATTTTTTAAGATCTCGATGATTACAATTTTGAAACTTATATTATAAACGGCTTTTCATAATAATTATGTGAGACTGAAATTTTTCAAATCAACAATTACTATTATTTTGAGGTTTACAAATATTAAAAAAGTATTTGGATAACAATTACAAGTAAGACAACTTTTTTTAAGTCTTGAAAGACGGAACTAAATAGTTCCGAACTAATCCAGAAGTGATCCTAAACCGGCCCGAACTTATTTCGAAGCAGTCCCGAATCAATCTCGAACTTATTCCGGAATGGTCCTAAAAAAGTACCGTTCTTCAAAAAAAAAATTTTTTCTCACTGCTAATTATATGAGAAGACTTTTATAATACACATAAGTCTCAAAAATAGAACTATTTCAAGATTTAAAAATATTTATATCCCTGATAATTATTATGAAAAGACTTTAAAAATATAAGTCTCAAAATAAAAGTCTCAAAATAAAAGTTTTTCAAGACTTAAAATATTTATGTTATTCAAAATTATTATGTAAAGACTTTAAAAATATAAGACTCAAAATTAAAGTATTTCAAGACTTGAACAAATTTTTCTCGCTGATAACTATTATGAAAAGACTTTTAAAATATAAGTATCAAAACAAAAGTATTTCAAGACTCAAAACATTTATCTCGTTGATAATTATAATGAAGAGACTTTAAAAATATAAGTATCAAAATAAAAGTGTTTCAAGACATAAATTATTTACCTCGCTGATAATTTTTATCAAAAGACTCTTACTGAAAAAATTTGTATCTTACAAAAATACTTATTGATTAACTTGTACACCTCTTATAATAGTTATGTCTGTCAAACAACCCAATTTAGCCTCCCAACCTAAAACCCGCCAAGTATAAGTGTTCAAACCGGAGGGGAGCATTTTCAACATTAAGAAGAGAAAGGGTATAATTTTTGAAAATATAGAATCATGCTAGCGTTGAAAGCACTACAATTTTTTTTCGTACCACCCTAATGTATATACGTACATGTTTGTGTGCATGTGTTTACATTCAATCGCACAACTCATTCATTCATTCATTGCGATCATTGCGAGCCACTCTTCAGTCGGTTATATTGAATTGCACATTACTTTTGCAATTGCAACATCTGCTATGCGGTTTTCATATAATTTTCCAGCAACTATTCATACGGCAACGGCTGAGCAGCAACAAGGCGGAGGGTTGAAGAATGGGCTGCTGCCTTTGCCGATTGCCTTGTTTTTTTTTGGTTTTTTTTTTTTGAAAGTGAAACATACAGAACGTGATAAACTCATTCGTCCATCCATCCATCCATCCATCCATCCATCCGTCCGTCCGTCAGTCTAGCCAGCCAATTCGTTGGTCCTCCTTATACGGCGTTGTAATTACTGTGACACTTTTATGGTGGTTGGCAACCCCTCGAAGAGGCGAATAATTTATCGCAGTTAAATGATGCGGCGGCAGTTATCCCTTTTCATGCCGCTGTGCCATTTCGACTCATTGCAGAAATTGAAATGTCAAAATAGTAATAAAAAGTAATTTCCATATATGAAAAATTGGCGGTGATAATGAGGACAAACCAAAATATATTACAGATACTTAAAAAAAGTAGATATCTATAATATGAGCTGCACTTTGTCTGCGTCGAACAATAGCTGGCGTAATTACAAATCTAATTTATTAAAAATCACCACCGTTTCGAAGTGCGATTTTAAAAGAGAAATTACATTTAAAAGGTAGTGCCATTAATTAAAGTTATCAAACAAAAATATTTTGAGTACTTAAAAAAGGAATAGAAATACCAAGCGCCAGGTAACAAGGCATTTGAGTTCAAAGTTTGAATGTGGCTACAGCCTCCAGAGAACGTCACGCGCATACAAGCAGGTTTATTAAGTTTAATTGGGTCCAAGTACAGTGCAGAACATGCCACCATGCATTTTGGGATAGCGAGTCGTCAGACTTACATTGCGTCAGCAAGTCAACTTATTACATAGAGCCAGTTAAAATTCAGAAGCCGCCCAGCCACCCGGCAAAACCTGAACGCCCACACAAACCAACGAAATTTGTTGAATATAAATGTATGTATATTTCTTGTACACAGACACACACACACACACATTCATAAGCACATCTCTTCTCCTTTCATCAGTGTAGCGCATAAAGTTAGTCGAGTTGGAGCAGTTAGACGCACGGCGGCTAATGAAGCCATGTCCTTTGCTAAATTTGCTTCAGGCATTTTTATGATGAACACAGGTAAACAAGTCTCCCCCCACACAAGCAGCGAGATGAGCTATACATGCGAACATTAGGCTGTGTCTACACTTTGTTGTTTTCAATCGGACTTTTATGACGTTAAAAAGTAACTTTCAAAGCACGTGGATTATAAAGAAGTTGCATGGTGTTTTGTTTCCTGTGACAAGAATTTTTGTCGAATTTCACCACACCAGAAACTACCTAAATCTAATTAGATTCTAGTATCAATCGACAAAAGTCAAATTAGTTTTGATATAACGAAATTGAAGAAATTTTCTGTTATAGGAATGAAAGGATGGGATGCAATTTCTTTGTAATTTATATTCTTTGGTATCTTTGAAGAATCTAGACTAGATAGGCAGTTTTTATATCGACTAACTCGGAAGTAGATTTCTTAGTTCCGATTTTTAGACATTCCGATTTTTAGACTTAGACATTCTAAGATCGTTGTGGCTAGACGAGGTACTATAAATAAATGGCTCGCCAGGCCGGAGTGCAAACCTCAATACCAATATCTATCTGTTTACTTCCTATTCGATGCGTGAATCGCACTAAAAAATTCCAGAATCGAAATTTGGATTTTTTTCTAAATTGTTGCATATTGATCCGTGGCTTGCTCTAAAACAACAGTCAAATTCTTAAGAAATTTAAATGTGAGACTGGTCTAGAAAGAAAGAAGGGCGCTTGACACCTCCCAGCTTTACAACAGGAGAAACCAAAGACCAAAGAACTCCATGACCTGCATCTATTTTACCTCCCACTACAGGGCTTCACAGGGAAGAATCTTGAAAATAGGGGGAAAAATCTGTGAACCGTTTAAAAAAATTATAAAACGCTCCAGGGAGATCTAGAGAAACCGATTTACTTCTTGTCAATTTCTTCCCACATCGATTATTTTCAATTCGATTCCAAACACTTCAAAAATTATTATTTTTTATTTCGATCTGGCATCTCCAAACTTCATTATGCAAACAAATTGTGAGCTTTCTCTAGCAAAGTATGTTGAGAAACAATTAATATATATACATACATATATGTACATATGAATTTTGTATGGAATTTTGAAAATTTTTTTTTAAATTTTTTCTGTGAAAGTAATAATACAATTATTTAATAATAGAATTATTACTTTACACTATTTTTTTTAAGAACCGCACTAGCTATAGAAGCTAACGGCTTATTTAAAAATTTTAAAGCAATTCGAAATTCCAAAATTCGATAAACAATCATAAATTGCCTTTTTTGCTTAGCCATTTTTTAAATCAAAATATAGTTTATCCTTAAACAAAAACTATGCAAAATATTTAAAACAATAAGCAAACTTTCATAAAAATTTCGAGCTTTTTAATTAGATTGCTTAGAAAAATTTTGAGTATGTAATTTTGAGGCGCATTCAGTTTTGATTTATCAAAGTGCAAACTTCAAGTAGTTGCCGTTAATTTTTTTCGACGTTAGACTAATTTGGGTACCGGGCCATAGCGACATTGCAGGGAACTGCATGGCTGATTAGCTCGCTCGGCAAGGTACCCTGGAAGTCATTTCTCCTTGCAGGGAGGGGTGGGGGCCTCTTTGACTGCCTACGGTCTTCTCCTGGACAGATGGGCTCTCTGTCGTCTCAGCGAGCGCTGGGAAATTGCCACAACATGCAAATTTGCAAGGTCTCTCTGGCCGAGAGTGGATTGTGGGCGCTCAAAGGAGCTGAGGTCGCTTACTAAGCGGCAACTCTCGACCCTCGTTGGTGTTTTGACTGGGCATTGTTCGTTGGGTATTCACGCGGTTAGGCTGAAAATAGTCTCTGACCCTTTCTGCCGCAGCTGTATGGAGGAGGATGAGGTGGATTCATCTTGCCATTTTCTGCTCAGCTGCCCTGCATTTGCGAGACTGAGGTTCAAGTACCTAGGCTCGTACTTCTTTAGGACTCCAGAGGAGCTTTCTGGGGTGGAGATTGGTAATTTGCGTGACTTCATTCGGGGCACGCAACGTTTCTCAGGTTAATCTTTCCTGACTTTCCGATTCAAGTTACCGTTCATAAATCAGGTGGTATCACCATGGACTCCTACTATGTCTAAGTGAGTTCCCTTTGCGGGAACTACCATATTAACCTAACCTAACCTAAGCTACCGTTGATTTTTTGTTCAGTTTTTTTCTTCTATTCTTCTATTGCTCAGTGCTCGCTAAGTTCCCATTGAGCTCACCTCTCTTATAGAAGTCCGCAGGCGGTCAAAGGAGTCCTCACCTTCTCCCTACCCGGAGCAGTTTCTTCATTTAAGCCCAGACGCTGTTTTCTTAATGACGCTATGACCTGTCACCAAAATTTATCTGATATGGAAATATTCAGAGGCGGTTGAGAGAGATAGGCCAGGCCTTCCCAGACGAGTTTAGACCTAACCATTAAAGACGCTAAGACCTTGTTTACCGCCTGACTATCGCAGTAGATATTTGTCTGTCTAAAACCAATCGACTGGCTCTTTGATTGCGACCACCTCCGCCTGAAATCTACAGAAGTAGTTTGGAAGCCTAACATTTTTGTATGAGGGAAAGCTCCTCCTCCAATTCCTCCAATCTCCTGCTTCGTTTAGCTTCTTAGTGGGATGTAAGGGGAAAAGGAATCAGAGCAAGCAACGATATTATGTTAAGTTGAAAAGTTTTCTGGAAATATCCATAGGCACCACATTCATGCTGGTATTCTGTAAGCGGTCTCTAATCACTAAATGATTGCCTCTACTGCTTCTCCCCAGAGACTTTGGTGACATTTTTTTAGACTGTTGCTTACTGAATACCGATACTGAATACAGGGTGTGGTTCGAATTGCCCCACTGATTCCATTGAGCGCACTTCGTTGTGCCCTCTCTAGCTACTTAAATTTCGATACCTTTTTCAGTAAGTTCTACCAGGCAAGGACTCCGAACAACATTATTGACCTTATTATGGTGTCAAAGAGACAATGATTTATTTTGGGAAACCAGCCCCTCTGAATTTAATATATAAAAAAATATTTAAAAAAAAATTACCAACAATTTTTACCTTCGTTCATTCGCTAGCAGAGCCAAAATCCAATCGCAGAAAGAACCACGATTTCCTAAAGGCCATTTATAATATGTCTAAAAAATATGCTGCCTGAAATTATTTTCATCTTTTCCACAGAATTTTGAAATCACGGCAGGTGAGACACCTTAATGCATATATGCATTACCTGCTTACCTACGGAAATAGTAAAAAAAATTAGTAAACACAAGGAGGGTAGAAACAAATCCGCAACTGTCTCTACTCAGCTTTCCTTTCTCTGTTCAACTCATTTAAAGTAGAACTCCATGATTTTTTTCTGCTATTGCGAAAATTTGCATGTGGTTATTCGATTGGCTTATACGACAACTACTTTTAGTTATTTTAGTGCTCATAATCACTAAAACGCGCATTTTTTTCCACAACAATAACAAAAATACCAACACATTTCATTGCATTAATATTTAGTATGTTCAGAATGTTCAGCTGAAGGACTCTCGCAAGGATTCTTTATGCACGCTTTTAATATTAATGCTCACAACGCACGTTTAGTAATTGGTGCAAAAGCTCCATTCATTTCCAACATCGACGCGTAGGTTATGAGCCCTCTGGCTATGTTGTATCAAAAGGTTTATGTACAACTTCGTGTAATACAAGGATGCGAGTTAATGGCGGTGCATGTTAACAAAATGAATGTCCGTGCGTCTCATAAATTGGGTACGGAGAGAGCTGGGGTAAATAAGCGCTTGAGAAAATGGCGTGGTGTGAGGAAGGTAGTGCGAAATTTTGTTTGGTTACTTTACAGAAAGCAAATATAGATAATTGCATACGTTTTCTTTTAATCTTTCATAAATTTGAAAGAAAAATTACGGTTATTGGAAAGATTTAAAATCGAATTTTACCTTAGTAAGTAAGCTGCTTACGAATTAAATAATCTATCAAAAACTTTAGTTGGGAATAGTCCCGCTCTGTAGGCGCTGGATTTGAATACCCGATGCCTCGTCATTTGCTATTTCAAAAAATATATATATTACTAAAAGAAAACAGTATTCGAAGCATGTAATTTTTCCTCTATGAACTCAAAATTACAGCTTAACTAAGTACAATATATTGCGAAAATCCAGAATTTGCCAATTTAAAATATTTTATTCCAATAATAACAATATTCCGGCAAATTTTTATTAATTTGAAGTAGTGTTACTAATTATCAACTTCGATTGGGACAAACGCCCGCTAAGTTAAGATTTATGGTATCTAACTTTATCCCTTCTCTTTTTCCTTCTAATTTTTCAGCTAAGCTTTAGTGATTCCAAAAGCTCATGATACCATATGGATCTATAAAAGTAGGTGTAATAATAATCTGGATAAAATTTTGCAAATTTTTGGGCTTTTAAATGAAGCCAATTTCAGCAGGTTCTAAGCCAGCTTACGCCACGCGCGCGCATTGTCGCCCAGTGTTTATCCGAGGTGGACAAAAAGCATCTTTAAATTTTCAAAAATAGCTACTATTAACCATAGCTCAAAATATGGGACTCTAATATTCATTTTTATATGATACACTAAAGTATAACTAAATTATTATAAATAATTTTTGAAATAAATCAGTCGATGACGACCTTTCTACATTTAACCCTATTTTCAAGTTTTGGACAAAAATGACACTTTCAAATAATAGTTATCTTATTTCAGATTTTAATTATGTTTTATTTATTATTTTTCATTATTTTTTATTTTTGCAATTGCTGCATATAATATAACGCTCACAATGGTTTGGACAAAAGGAATTATTACATAAGTGACAAAAATTACCGAATTTATTTCTATTTATTATATTTATTTTATATGCGCATATCTGACATCTCAAACAGTAACCGAAAATATAAGTTAAAATATAGAACTATCAAGTAAATAGGGTTAAAATAAACAATATTGTAAAAATTTATAATTTTGTGAAAATATGAGAAGATTGGCATTATTTCTGTAAGTAAATTCAAAAATTCAAATGTAATATGATAGAGCAAAATAACGTAATATTATTCATAGAATCATAATCTTGTTTCAGTTTTGAAACTTTCATGAAGCGGAATTTTTATTTTTATTTTTTTGATATGACTATTTCCAAGATGGATCTATAGAAGGAGATAGCAAGATAAATAAGGCGAATCCGCTGTGTATTTTCTTAGTGTATCTTTGCGAGTGAAATGTCAAAAACCGAATTCGCCTAGTTTGCTCATGGATTTTGTTTGTGTAAGCAAAACAACCCAGCGGGTTTGGAAAGAAGAACAAGCCTCCAGCTCATGGGATGTTATCATCTTGTATGAATTCGCCTTGACTATTTCTTAATTAGAATAAACGCTGTTTTTTCAAAAGTGGCTAAGACTGGAAAGGCAAGAAGCCGCTTACTAAAACGAAATGATATTATAACTTTGATCCCGATGTTTGTAAGTATAAGAAGAAAAAGTGAAAGGCCATACCCAAGTGTATCAAAATGATCTGGACAACGAGCTGTTTCGATTTAACCATTGCCCGTCTGTCTCTCCGTCTGTCTGTCTGTCTGTTTGTTTGAACGCAAACTATTTCCTCAGTTTTTGAGATATCCTACTCAACTCGGAATCGGGCAGATCAGACAATATATAGCAGCTATGCAACTAATTGTTCAGATGTGAGTTTGTTCAGATAAATTAAAGCAGCTAAGAATATGAAATTTGGCACACTTTTCACTTATTATAAATAGAAAAAATCAACTGAAAATTATCACTGATTGTTCAGATATGAATTTTTGTCTTATAAATATGGCACTAAAGCAGCTATGTACATTAAATTTGTCATTCCAGTCACTTATTATGAATAGGAAGTGCCCACTAAAAATTATAGCTCCCATACGACTGGTTGTTCAGATACGGGATTTTACATTATTTACTCTATTTAATTAACTTATTATATTTAATTACTATACTAAGATGGTTGAAACCGTGGAATTGTGTAAGCTATTTACTTATAAAGCATGCAAGTTTTACTTTGAAGACGTTAACATTTATAACATTCCTTGGAATGCGTTTGAACCAAGTTGGCCGGCATTCATTGCTAAAAAAATGTCCCTAGTACAAAACAACAAACTATGATTTATTAGTTATTAATGCATTTTTCTAAATTTTTTTTATTTATAGCGTTTAATATCATTACATTTATATTGATATCTTTATATTTTTCATTTTTCATTCAAAGTTTATTATTTCACATCAACCGCCGTTATGGCCAAACTTACTCTAAAGTGAAAAGGATAAAACAACTGATTCATATTACATACTTTCATCCAAATTGCTTCTCATAAACTAAGTGCGTCCACATTTGTCATTTCTAAATGATCTTGACAGCTGTGTAGCCACAGGGTTGGTTAGTTCTTTCATTAAAGAAAAAAATATGAAAAATTGTTTACATTTTGAATATATTTATGTAAATTTTGTCGTAATAATAAGGGGATTCATATAATAATATTAATAATTTGGCGCTTACAGCATAGCTTGATGCTTCGCCGAACTTCTTCCACCATTTTGTGGTGCGTGTTTTGATATCGTAATTTAAAATGAGTGACCTACAGTTTTACGCCGACTCCAGCAAAACGGCAAATGATTTTTGTGAGAAGTTTTTTCATGGCAGAAATAGACTAGTACGTTTGCCTTCCGAGAGGCGGTCGCTATTAGAAAAAACCTTTGATATTTTTATAATATTTGATGTTACTTACCACGGCCAGGATTTGAACCCGGAACCCACACACTCGTCTACGGCGCCCGCCATAATAACTTTGATGATGAACGTATAAATATATAAAAAATTGAAAAAAAAACCAGACTTACTTATGAGATTTAAACGTTCACTAGCAGTTTATAACTTTAGAAAGAAAGCTTCTAGAGACAGTAAAAGTTAAGAAACATTTGAGTGAAATGCTAATAACTGGTGTTTTTAGAGGTGTGGATTTCAATGAGGTAATACTTTCTTCGGAGTTGGTCTTTTTGACAGCTGTTACTTGATTTATACTCAATTTGGTTTGCTATTTCATAATAAACGGACTTACTCTGGAACAACATTGGCAAATCGTGTAAATTTTTTACCAATATAATGGTTCGGTTCGCGTGACGCATCGCATGAAAATTTTGTTAAGCGATGAAGCTCACTTTTGGTTGAATGGGTACGTTAATAAACAAAATTGTCTCATTTGGAATGTTGATAATCCACAAGACGCCGTTACATCTTTAAAAAGGCACTGTTTGGTGTGCTCTATGGGTAAAGGGAACCATCGGCCCATATTTCTTCAAAAATCAAGCCGGCCCTAATGCCACAGTTAATGGGGAACGCTATAGAGCCATGATTAATGACTTTTTCCTGGCTGAATTGGAGGATGTTGATGTGGACGACCTTTGGTTCCAACAACAAGATGGCGCTACATGCCATACAGCCAACGAAACAGTAAATTTATTGAGAAAACTTTTGTTGAGCGCATTATCTCGGGTTGTGGGCCTGTGGTGTTGCCTCCAAGATCGCCCGATTTAACACCGCTGGATTATTTTTTGTGAGGTTATGTTAAGTCGCTTCTCTACACTGCTAAGCTCGAGACCATTGACGCCTTGGAAGAGAATATTCGGTGCGTCATTGCTGACTTACGGCTCCAATAGCTGCTAAAAGTGGTCAAAAATTGGGCCTCTCGGCTGGAATGTATTCGAGTAAGCCGCGGCGGTCACTTCCCGAAATCACTTTTGGAACATAATAGCAAACTCCTGTTTTTATAAAAAAGCTTAATTGATGGCTATAACATTAAAATATGTATATGCGTTTTATTTCTTCTTAAAAACCACATGTCTCCAAAAAAAACAGACCCTTTATATCAAAATGTGTTATTGTTGCTGTTGTTTTTGTGGCGGCTATTCACGCCCTGTAAAGAGCGGATTCACCCATGGTCCCAGGAAACGTGCTTTTTCGACAGGGTTGGACCAGAGGGAGAGGGGGGTTAGATGAGTGAGTTTGAGAGGGCATGTGAATAGGTGATTGGTATCGTGCGGAGAATCTCCACATGCCGGACATGTGTTGGGTATGTCAGGGTAGATTCTGGATAGGTAGGAGTTGATCCTACTACAATATCTAGATCTCAATTGGGCCAAAGTGACGCAGGACTTGCAAGGCAGCAGGGACTTCTCATCTGCTATTGGTGGTGGTTGGGCTCCTATTACGGCATTTGTAGTGGTGACTGTCTCTCTGTGTATGTTGCTTATGACCCGCCGGTATGCCTCCGGATCCAGCAGTTTCGTTATATATAGCTGGATCTCGTCCTTCAGTTCTTGGAGATGCCTTCTGATGTGCCTGGGGGTGGCTGGTTTGTGTGCCCCGAGCGGTGACACCCAGCAGGGAACTGCTTACTGAGCATGAGGTTGTGCTCCTTAACGCGGCGCACATTGACCTCTTGATGGAGATGTTCCTCAGGCGACATCAGCAGGCATCCCGTCTCCGATCGGAGTGCGGCATTCTGGCAGGTCTGCTGCTTTATCCATTCACTGTGTCCCACTGGTTCCCGGCGACCACACTGGCGCATCATAGTTAATTACCGGCCGGCCAATCGCCTGGTATGTTGCCAACAACGTTTCTTTGTCTTTGCCCCAAGAGCTGCCGGCGAGCGACTTGAGGACATTGTTGCGGTTCTGTACTTTGTTGGCGATTGCGGTTGTGTGCGCGGAGAAGGAGAGCAGGCTGTGAAATGTAACCCCCAGAATCCTCGGGTGATTAACCGTCGGAATGGGGGTGTCATCGATATGGATGATGATATCCAGCCTGATCTCCATCGTCCAGGTGGTAAAGAGGGTCGCCGAGTGCTTAGTAGGGAACAACGCCAGGTATCTGCCTGTGAAGAAATGGGCAAGGTCGGAGAGATATCCGTTCACTTTCGAACACAGGTCATATCTAACCCTGTTTAGATCCACCTACCCCATCAAAATGTGTCGTTCAGTTTGGTTATGTACATACAATACATTTTTCAATTATTATCGATAAAATGTAATTAGAGCCGACTCCGATTTGTTCTTGATTTCGTACTGATTTACGATAAAATGCCATATTTCATCTCAATTCCACAAATTTTACAAAGCGAAATTTCTTAATTTCGTCGTAATTTGTGTCCAGTCATCAAAAAAATCACAAGAAATATTTTTTTTATTATTTATGTTGCTTGAAAGAGTGTTTTGCGTTGCTATATTTTTTTAAATAAATATACGAGTATTTATTTTTGTAGAGCTGCAAGCTGATTTAAGAAATGTTGATAGAAAAAAATTTCTTTTGTATTTCGTGAGCGTATTTTTATATGCATTTTTTCATTGATAGCTGTATACTAAATGTATGCATTTGGAAGTTCAAAGTATATAATCAATTTTTTTAGCAATCTTAGATTTCCAAATGTAACTTTCTGAATTAAAAATGCACTTTCTTGTGCCATATTTTAGCAAAGAAATTGCTCTGCTTTCATTTCATACATAAACACTTGATGAAAAAATAAATAAAGGCCCACTCGAGAGATTTCATACTTTGAAACTGGTAGAAAATGATGGTTTCTATGCAGAATATTGCAGATAATGAGATCTCGACTAGAGGCACTTCTATATTTGTTCCACTTACCTCTCTGCTGGCGAAAAATGTTTCATCATCCTCATAGCTACTAATTTCTGGCAAAAATATTGACATTGGCTGATGCCAATCTTCCGAGTATGAATCAATTTTAGAAAACATCATTGTAAGCAGTATTTTAGTTAATTTTTTTAAAAATACTTGTTAAAATTTGATCATCACATGAGCATAGTTGCATATCTGGCGCCTTTTCCTATCGCAGATAATTTTAATTACACAAAAAATAAACACAAGCACAATTTCGCAATTAAAACGACAACTTCGATCAAATTTATTTCGACATTCATAATTTTCACACACGCTACATACACATACATTTTAATCTACATTTATGCCATTTTTTTAGATTCAGTTACGAGCAATTTTTCATTTTCTTATTTTTGCACTTCTGTCGCTTTTAATGAACCGAACACGAATGACAATTGTCCTGCTGTGATGTGCTGCCAGGAAGTGAGTTGATGTCGGTTTGTGTTTTGGTTTTTTATTAGCACAACAAAAGCAACAAATGCAATGCGAAAAGCTTTTCACACGCCACAAAATAATGCAATTTACATTCGCATTTGGAGGAAAATAAGTAAGCGAGAGAAATTGATTTTTAATATTTTTTATTTTTAATTTTCTAACCATCTATCTTTACAAATTTTTCAAACAAAAAACATTACTCATTCTCATATTATATGCCAACGTTTAATTCACCAGGCATCCGCTTCCTTTCACATTGAATTCTGAGTAGTCAGAAAAGCTTCTACGCTCTATTTTGCTATGCTCACATAAAATTTAAGAGAGCATTGTACGTGCATAATATAAGAGCACACAAGTGTGGTGAATTTCTGCATATGGCTTGAACTCGTTTTGCTGCTAATTGAATTTATTATCCTTGAACAGGATAACCACGAAGGTATTTATGTGGTTGGCCTACTAATGATATGGTTTTAATGATTACTCAAGGAATTCGTATATATGTAAATATTTATGTATGTTTTTATATAAATGAGTGAACATAAGAAATGTACGAGTAGAAGTGCACACTTAAGTTTTTAGTTTCCACGTGAGTACTCCTGAAAGTTTGAGCTATTTACGTCTTGAAGTACTTACTTCACGTAAGCCATTGGTTTAACCTTTTATGCAACGTTTAACATTTCGTTATGGTGTCAATCACATTAAGGTAGTTAGCAGTATATTTTGTACGTGTAAATGGTAAGCAAATGGGGGATTAGTTTTATAGAGTAATTGGTGAATAGCAGCAGCAAACATCATTCGGGGGATCAGCTCAATGAGATATTATTTGAAAACAAAGTTAAATATACTTATTATTTAAAAAAAAGTATAACACTACACTAGTTTATGTACATATATTGCGAGTGCTACCTTTTTTTGAATAGATTTTGCTTTTTAGCCAGAAAATTTTAATTTATTAGTTAGCTTTTTCTTGAAACTATTTAGTTGTTTTTCTGCCTACCCTTTTATGCTGTAAAAAGAAATGCTTTTGATTGCTTGAAATAGAGGAAGAAATTTAGTAAGAGTAATGGAAGAAATTTGCAAGAATAGTGGTAGAAACTAGTAAAAAAGTGGAAGAAAATAGTAGTAGAATTTGTTAGAAATAGCGGTAGTAATTAGTGGTAGCACAGTTAAAAAAAGTGGTAGAAATTAGTAGGAATAGTGGGAGAACTTAGTAAAAATCGTGGTAGCATTAGTTGAAATAGTGGTGAAAATTATTAGTACTATTAGTAAAAATAGTGGTAGAAATTAGTAAATAGTGGTAGAAATTAGTAAAGCGATTCTGATGCGACTTTCGTTAAGCGATATAAAAAATCACTGCCGCTAAAAAGTTTTGCTTCAAAAATTACATTTAAAGCAGTCAAAAAATTTACAAACCACTGTAAAATTTTAGGCAGGTGTTGTTTTGTTTTTAATTTTATTAATCTTATCCCTCGGCAAGGCAGAACCCAAACGTTTTTTTTAGCCCCATGAACATTGTCAAAACAAAACAAAGAAATAATATTAGTGTTAAAATAAAGGGTCTTGCAATAGGGGCGCTACAAAATTAGACCGATAGTGACAGCAAACGACGCCATATTTTTCCCCGCTCTTTTGACATTTCTCTTCAATAAGGTTTGCCATTTCATCATGGAAAGATATACGATCCAACAACAAGTCGAAATTATTAAAATTTACTACCGAAATTCGAAGTCAATGGCCTCAACTTTAAGAGCGCTATGTCCAATTTATGGTCGTTGTCATTTCTGGCTGAATGGCTTCGTCAATAAGCAAAATATGCGTTACGTGTATTGGGCAGGCAGCAATCCACAAGTACTCCATGAGTCAATATTGCATCCCGAAAAAAATACGGTTTGGTGCGGTTTATGGGCCGGCGGCCTCATTGGGCCGTATTTCTTCCGTGATGATCAAGACCGGCACGTTACTGTGAATGGGAATCGCTACCGCTCAATGATAACCGAATATTTTTGGCCCGAATTGGATGATGTGGACTTGGACAATATGTGGTTCCAACAGGACGGCGCCACAGGCCACACAGCCAATTTCACAATCGATTTATTGAAAACCAAGTTTGGTGAACAAAATGGCCGCCTCGGTCGTGCGATTTGAGCCGTGGGGCTACGTCAAGTCTATGGTCTATCCCAACAAGCCAGCGACGATTGATGAACTTCGTACGAATATCGAACGTGAAATTGCAGCAGTATCGGCCGATTTATGCTTGAAAACCGTCGAAAACTTGGTTCAGCCAAAGCGAAAATCGTGTAAAAGTTGTTATGAAATCGTAATACGAACCAAATGTCTGAATTACTCGAAAATACGCTTATTTATTTTTTTGTGCATTTACACGCCAGTAACTTAAAAAGTACTATTCCGAGTTACGCAAAAGATTTACCAGACTGAATTTATTTTTTATCCATTTTAAGAGTACCCACAAATTTTAGACATCGTTTTTCAGCTCTTCGACACACTGTACAGAGCTATTACGAGTACCAATAATCAGCAGTAGTCTCCCTGTTACTACCGTGCAAGTCCCTGAACAATTTCGGTACACATTGTGTGGTATCTGGAGTTTTTTTCTTCTTTTTCCAATCCCTTGCCATCTATATCCTGTTCCAGAATATAGATAGCCATCATAAAAGTATAAAATGTGTTCGAATCGCTTCACTTGTACCTTCAAGCCAAACTTGGCTGGACTTTGGGGCTTCTAAATAGATAACAATAAGCTGCGAGTGGCCTCTGAACTCAATCAACATTCCGTAGGCAATTCAGAAAACACATAAGTTAATTTTTTCACAACTGAAAATTCAACGCCTAGTACCATCAGTTGTAAAGAACAAATCATAGTCTGGCTTTGCATATCGTGGGATTGAGGTACGAGTCCCAGAAAAGAATTTAGCTCAGTTTAATCAATATCGTGCAACCCAGTTATAGTTGTGTATTATTCTTTGTATTTTTCCAATTTCACATTTTTACAAGTAAAAAAATCAAAAAACTTACGACACATGTAAAAAGGATATTAAGGTTCAGATTCGGAGAAGGTTGAAGACGATGTTGCAAATGCTTCTACAATGTTGTGCTGAACTGGGTTTACAATACTGAAATCGGATTTTACCAAAATAAAATTGGGATGGATTTCGCTGGATATAACTTCTTGCTTCCCATATATATTTTCTTCTTCTCCGGAAACTTGCTGTGCAGCTTACAAATCATGGTCACTTTCCAAGCCAATACAATTCGGATCGATATCGTCAGAGTCGGAGTTTGAGCTATCGGCTAGCCGTTCTGTTAAAAGTTATTTGTGAAATTTTTTTGAGGTCTTGCTTCAAAGTTTTCTTATGACGCGCTTAATGCCCGAAGTACCTGACAAGAGAACAGAACGATGTAGTCTGAAAAGGGGGCGTACCCAAACAAAAGTTGCGAAAGTACAGAGCAGGAGTGATCCGACAGACCACGCACGAAAGTATAAAATTCCAAACATACCGGAATCGCTCACGCCGATGCAGGTTCTCTCCACGAATGCTGCCGAGTGGCTGCCCGAGGGTCAAATGAGTTCACATATGTTGATAATTTTAGGGTAAAGAATTCAATTAATAATAAGAAAAAAATGCCAATTCGATTCTGAGCATATCATGAGTGCAAAATTTGCGGATACCTTTTCCTCTTTGCTTTCATGTAGATTCGAACTTCGAATGGAAAAATTGCAGCTATCGGGCAAAGGGAAAATCGGTTGGTGTATTTTTGGAGTGGTTCCTCAAAATATTTGAAAGCAAATCGGTGTAAAAAATAGCAACTTTCTAAATAGCCAATTATTTAAATTAGACTATTTATGTATTGCTTAGAAGTCGAAAATTACAAGCAAGCTGCTTCAAACCTTCTTATTTGGTTTATCCGTCTTAGTATCTTCGATAACTAAGTTGAAGAAATTCTGTTCGGGCTCTATATTTGGAGGTCTACTATTTTTGTATTTCTCCATTTCTAATTATTATCTCCATATGAAGTAAGATTTGCCAAAATAAATGGCAAATCTTAGGCAAATATTTAAATATCCAATGAGTATATTAATTATTTTGGGACACCGAAATTCCTTCGGGAAAATTTTACAGAAATTTTTAGTTGAATCAACTTTTTCTCTAGAAAAATAAACTTCTTATTTTTATTTTCATCTTTAATTCTCATTTTTTAAATATATATTTATTAACCAATTTACAAATATATTTAAAATACGTTTTATTGACAATTAAAGAAAACTTGTTCAATCTTGTTTGATTGGATACATTTTTTCTGACATTTGGCATAATTTCAAAATGTTAATTTATCATCCATGCGTGGGTTTGGTCTTCGCTAACACATGCAACTAGACCTTTAGAACTCTCTAAGTTTTTGTCAGATCACAAGCCGGTATTTAAAGTTTAATTAAATAAAAAGATAATCCACTATCCACTATAATTCACCCGTGCCAAATAGTAGCAAAATACATCGGAATGAAAATTTGTGACAGTTATGAGGTGAATATAATTTCCCCACCTCATAGGTATAGTGACGAATTTGACAAGCAATTGGAAATTTTTGACAACAAGCAAAGTAAAGAAGAAGACCGAAAGGATTATATATTATACATACGAAAATCAAGCGAATGTGCAATAATATAGCACCCACGGCAAATAAATAGTTAAAAAAGCCATATTACTAGTAAGTTATAACTTTTTTTGTTAGTAATTCGTAAAAAAAATCGACAATAAAATTAAATACAATATTAAATCAATGGTTACGGTTTCAACATCTTACCAAGCAACTTGGCAGTTTTGGCTTGTTGGTTGCTGTAAAATTAATATAAAAAGGGCTATTAAAGGCATTGCTTCTCATTCTAAACTAATTAAAATTAGTAAAGATAAGTATCTGCTGTATATTTGCTGCAATTTTCTTTTATGAAGGCGTTTTCTTCTTCTCTGCATCAACTTATGTAGCTGTCAAAATTTTTCTGAATTTTCACCATAGTAAAAGGATATCTCACCATAGAACTTTGCCATCTTTTGACGGAGTCCCTTGAAATATGTAGAAATGTAGATTGCAGCGGATTAAATATCGACTCTGTATTCAAAGTCATTCTGCAAAGAGTACACGAAAATGTGCAACTTTAAGGGAGCCCTCTACTCTCAAGGCCTGAAATCGAGCGGTTTTTTTGGAAATAAATTTCGAAGGATCTACTGAATAGATTAAAAAAAATTTATTTTTATTTAAAAGGTAAAACTCAAAACTCTTGTGATGAATAACAAAAAAGGAGAAGAATATTGTCGACCTTGAAACTTCATTAACTAAACTGATGTTGAAACTGCCTGGGTTCCGCTCAAGTAAAATTCTGGCCAGCTGGGTAATCTGTAATCAAAAATTAACTATTCTTTATAATCACAGTTACGTTGGCTATATTTTCCCGCAACAAAATTTTTTTATTTTGTAAATTGCAAAATTTAGGCAACAATTTATTTAATATTTTCATTTTTAACGTTTTTTTTTTGACATATCAGAGAGTCTAAAAATGGAACAAAATAAAACTTCGCAAATCGTACTCGTGAAAACATAGCGGTATGTTCACTGATTAATTCAATATAAAAATTTTTGAAATCGGACCAATACTTTTATGAAAAGTCTTACTCGGCAGCTACAAACAACCTTACTCAACTTCTCTAAAACGGCCGGTGACGGTTACATTACGGAGACCAGGAGCATGCAAAGGAATGTGATTTCCACGAAATCCTCCTCCTGTGGCGTATTCCTTGGATACATATAGATTGAAATTAAATATAAAAAAAACAAATCGATTATTTGAAACTGCAAGGGTAGAAGACCCACTTAATCCAATTCATCAAATTCGCTTCTTAACTGAATGCGACTAATACCGCGCGCTTTTTGCTCATTGACTGTTCTACTACACAACTTCCTTGAACCACAATCAAACATTATTCCTAATTAGGATGAGTAGATATTAGCGCTATTGGCCGAATCCAAAAATACCCATTCATTTGTGAAGGAATTCAATTGCAAAACTATCACTCATAAATAAAATCACACACATTTTTCTCTCTATACATATAACAAAATTTATGTTGAAACCAAAGCAGGAAAGCACACACACACCCACACACAAGCATACAGTTATTTGTTGCAGCTGCAAAGTGGAAGTCAATGAATCATAATCTGCAAATGAAATTATGACGCCCGGTGGCAAGGCGTGAAATTATGCGGTTGCTATTAATTGCGATGGAATTAGCGGTGTTTAACAGTAGATGATTTGATGATGCACGTGCAACATCAGCAGCAGCAGAAGTAGAGGCATTAGCAGCAGCAGCAACAACAACATGCACAATCAACCAACATCAACGCCACTGGGTCCGAGCTCATCGGGGCGCACATTTTTCCAGCTACCAAAGCGAAATGCTCACTAATCACCATGTTGTACAAAGCGCACACACACACACACACGCACTAGCACTAGCACTTACACTTGCAGAGCAAAGTAGACGAGTATTCAGCGCGGTGATATGTAAGTAAAAATGGTGGCAGTGTGGCAAACAAACTAATCTGCAATTTATCATCGGCAAAGCTGGTGCGGCGACAGGTAACGCTGATGATGGTGCAATCATTGCCGCTGCTACTGCTGCTGTTGCAGTTGCACCATCATTTTAGGCTGCACATAGAGGACAGATTGAATTCATTGCATTGCTTGGCAAAACCCGAAAATGTGGAATGCAACTTGCAACTTGCAACTCGTCAAAATGATTTATTTTTGATAAATCGCTAAATGCGGACCCCAGTTGATGGTGGTGTTGTTGCTGCTACTGCAGTTACTGCAATGATTGCACTATGCGTCCGTTATACTTTCTTTTTTTTTTACTGCACATGCAACGTGGCAATGATTTACGTGCGACGCAATGACACAAAATTTAATTTCAAAATTCGAAAATGTTGTTCAATTTGGGTGGCATTGGTGGTGTTGGCAGCCACGGGTAGGCAGCAATTGCCGTCCGAAGAAGCGCACAAATGAGTGTGCGCTCATTCCCCTTACCACCACCACCATAGCGTTTGGGGTGAACTTTTATTGCTCTTTGCTGTTGCTCTTGCTCTGGTGTGGCATGCCATGTCAACTGTCCCAAACGCGTGTGTGCCATGCCACAAACAACAACAAAAACAAAAACCAGGATTGCTTACACAAACCCTGACACACACACACACACAGAGAGAAATATTGCACATTCGTTAAACTCCTGCAACGGCGTGCAGGGGTGTTGCTGTTGCTGATGAAGAAGCAGTGGCTGTACCCAGGGCACAAACGTTGGCTCAGACAGCATGTGGACAGACAGGGTACAACAAACCAAACGGTTGCTAGTACAAGCAATTCCAAGTGCAATATTCCTTGTCTACATAGCATATTGTTCGTCGTTTTCTGTCATTTCACTGTCTTTTTGTCGTTGTTCCTGTTGTTGTGTTTACTGTTACTGCTGCTGCTTTTCTCCCGCGTACCGATGTGCCAAGTGTCACCCAGGAGCACCACCCATCAGCAATGCTGCAAAGGCTAGCTGACTCTACCCTGTAGGAAAAAAGCAGACTCTGTCTAAAAAATCGAACTACTTAAAAAGTTGTTGACAGTCAACTGAGGTATTTTTCTATGGTAATTTTTCTGTTCAACGTAAGCAACCCATGAACTACGGCAGAAAGAGAGGGACCTTAAATGAGGTCAGTTTGGCATACTCGGTTTAAGGGTCCACTAAAGTCTTTAGCATCTGTTCACCAGTAGATGCGTTGAACGCCTCACGTGGAGCAAGCGGCCCGCTATATGAATGTGGCTCGAAAACAAAAAAAGACAAAAACCACCATTATGTTGTTGTTGTTGTTGTAACAGCATAAGATATTCCCCATAAAATTTTGGGGAATGCTGCTGAAGTCACAGTCCTTGGCCGGATATATGTAGATCCGGGCCGTTCCGGTATCGTAGAACGGACTGTCGTGGGAACGAAGAAATACCATTATCTGGTTGTGCGCTGGGTTTGGGACACGCCACGTAAAAAGCCAAAAGCCAAAAAAAATTTCAACAAGCCTCAGGCGATATCTCCCTTTTTTGATGACGACCATACGCAAAGCATTAAATATTATGAGTTTAGGGCATGCACCTGGAATGTCCGAACCCTTAATGACTGGTTGATGTCCTCTCAAAATAATGGCTGGCATTACCGCCATCCAAGATTGGAAATAAACGGGGCAAGGTAAGAAAGACATTGGACCTTGCGACGTCTGCTATCGCTGCCATGTAAAGTACCGCAAGTTCGGTGTTGGATTTGTGGAGGGGGAGAAGGACTTTGTCGTCAAGTACTGTCGTTCACTCAGTTGGATGAGCGGCTCGCCAGGATTCGCTTAAAAATGAGATTCTTTAACATCTCGCTGATTTGTGCCCGCGCCCCGACAGAAGAATGGGTAAGGAAAATGCAGTTTACATGACGAAACCTCCGCCAACGAACTGAGACCGATTGACTCTGCCGGGGCTCGAAACATGGTAGTCAGTAGCACAAGGTTTCAGCACAAGAAAACACACCAAGCCAAGTGGCTCTCTCCGGACCAAAAAACGCGAAACCAAATTGATCATATTGCGATAGACTTAAGGGATGATTCCAGTGTATTAGACGTACGTACACTCCGAGGACCGAATATCGACTTGGATCATTACGTTGTCGCAGCCAAAATGTGCATACGCCTTTGTGCAGCAAAAAATGAGCATCTAAATACACAAGGAAAGCTTGACGTTGGAAAGCTGCATTCCCAAAAGAAAGCTACTAACTTCGCTACTCGGCTTTCATACCCGCTCACTGAGAGCACTTCGCAACTAGCCAGAATTCGCTAGCATTGAGAGCACCTTTATCGTTCTCTACGTACCGCCGCTTAGTAAACGAGCCCGAGAGAACAACTGTTAAGATGAGGAATGTCGCACTTACGCAGAAAATAAAGACGCTGCTTACAGAGCCACACTACGAACGAGCGCAACGCGCGCTACCGGAAGTTGAGGAAGGAAAATAGACTTATTATTCGAAGTAGGAAAAGAGAGACCGAAATACATGAGTACGAAGAGCTTGAGATCCTAGCCGATAATTAAAGTGCTCGAAAATTATACTAAAAGGTCCGGCTACTTAAGGTTTTAAGGTCAGAGGAAATTCCGGTGGGAACAAGAACGGCGACCTAGTGACTGATATCCAAAGCACACCCAAATTGTGTAGGGAACATTTCTCCATTTTTCTAAATGGTGGCAGGGAAAGCAGTGCGAAAGAAAATGTAGATCCCGAGCCCCGAATCGCTGATAACGGCATTAACATTCTGTCACCCGAACTCGATGAAGTTCAGATAACAACAATGGGGCTAAGGAACAACAAAGCCGTGCGCGCTTATGGATTGCCGACTAAGTCAGAATTGGGAAGGGCCTCTCCGTGCCGTTTGGTACCAAACGAGGTTTCGGCAGGGCGACTGCCTATGGTGCGACTTCTTTAACATTATGTTGGAAAGGATAATTCAAGTCGCAGGATTAACCCGATCAGGCACCATTTAAAAAAATAGTGTGCAACTACTGGCGTATTCCGATGGTCTGGAGATGAACGAAGGCAACAAAGTGTCATCAAATAAACAGTCCGCACATTTGCGCCTTGGCTTCCCCCTCACTGTTAACAGTTACAATTTTGACAAAGTAGAGAACTTTTTTAGCTTGGAGCAAGCATTAATACCCACAATAATGCCAGTCTCGAACTTCAATGAAGAATCTCTCTTCCAACAAGTACTGCTTTGAGGTGAGTAGTCAGATTGGCAGTAAAGCCCTCTCTCGACGCTTTTAACATCAAATGAGGTGGCCGGTGGAGTGTTCGAAAGAGAAAGTTTATTCGAAAGATTTACGTTTTTGCGACAACGATTACCGCAAACGATGGAACGATGAGTTAGTTGTACGAGCTTTATAACGACAGTGACATAGTACAGCAAATCAAGATTTAGAGACCATTTAACCCTGTACCCACTGGTCGTGGCAGAGGAAGAAGAAGGCCCTCTCGTAGAGACGTGGGAAAGACCAGGTGGAGAAGGACTTGGCTTCACTTGGTGCCTCTACCTGGCGCCAGTTAGCGAAGCAGAAAAGCAACTGGCCCGCTATGCTGAAATCGGTCAACCGCATAGGCGGTTATAGCGCCAATTAAGAAGAAGATGATAATGTAGGCATATTTTTAAATAATTGTAAACGGACAAATTTGAAAGTAGTTTGTAATTAGACTTGTTTTAAACAGTTAGAGAAAAGTGGAATTTTAAGTTAAGTTAGGTTACAAGAAAATATAGCGAATATCAACAACTCGCAGTTCTTAAAAAAGTGCTTTTTAAATCGCTTTTAGAGTATTTCTATTTCCTACTGGGTAACTACGCACACTCAAATGTATGGTTAGGTATGTGTGCACTTGGTTTATCGAAGAAAAACTTCTGACTGCCCACAAGCGTTCGGTTCATCTTGTAGGCAAATTATTAATTAAGCCCCCGCTCTCGTGGCGAAAGTGACACGGCGGAGAACAGTTGTAAAAATGTAAATGGAAATGTTCCAATGCGCTTAAGAAGTAGTCACATTAATTTGATTCTTAAATTATCGTCAACAATGACTTTACTGAGGCAACAGCAACGCTTTTGGTTTTTTGATGAAGTGCTTGGCCGCGCGCGCGAATTGTAGCGGAATCATATGAAATATTTGGAAGAGTAAAATGATTTGTGTATTTTTGGAAAGTATAAATTGTGCACATTTTTGGAATATTAAATGCATTTGGTAGATGCGCTGCTGGTTTTATTGGGTGCACTCTTTTGTAGCCGCGTGGGAAAAGAACAAAGTAGCTGGTTTAAAACAGGGGCTGTAATTGTTATGAGTCATATAAAAAGAACTTGATGTTTAATCAATATGTTAAGATTTTAAATTTTCCATAAATAATAATATATGTATAACACATTTCTGAATTTTTAGACACAAAAATTTGGTATAAAATTATACTTTTTTAAACAAATATAAAACTAGTTTTTGATTGTTATTTTTCATTAAAGTAATTATTTTGTGATTTTTTTGTTTTTTTTTTTTTATTGAAAATAAACATTTTTTATGAGTTTTAGATTATTTACCAAAAATTATCACAATTTTTTTTTAGTTTTATATTTTGATCGAAAGTAAAACTCAGTTTTTGAGCATTATGCTATCTCCAAGAAATAAAGACTAATTTTCGAGATCGCATTGTATAGAAAAAATAAATGAGACGAAAAAAGTTTTTTCCGGTACCTACAGGTGCATCTAGAAAATATAGCCCCTCTCTTCGATCTTTACCCTGCCAGCGACGAGTTCGGAATGAGTCGCACAGGATTAATGTCACTTTGTATCCCTTTGTATGGACTGAACTGTTTCTATGAACTTGAACATTTTCTATGAAGAGACTCACCGTTCTCTTTTATACCAGAATGGGTACAGAAAGATACCAGTTGCATTTTAATCCCCAACGGTATCAAAGTGAGACCATTTGTTTTTGATCTATAAAATCCTTTATGCGATTAAAATAAACTAAATTTGTCAAACAAAAAACAAATTTGTTTGAAATAAACTAGAAAATTTTAATCGAGTAGCTTTTTTCGACAATGATGAGGAAGCCATCTAATGCGTTGGCTCCGATTTCTTTAACAGAGCATTGACAAAGCGAAGCGATCATTTCCAAAATTAGTTTGATTTTACTTACAAAAAAAAAAATTCATCAAATTCAAAGAAAATGTCAGGTAGGCCAAATCGGGTCATAAAACCCCATTTTGTAAATATTTCCACTCTTTCGCGGTTCATGGTTAAGATATGTACTTCTAATTAAATATCCAAATTTAATCTAGCTCGGTTTATAAACACTAACCGGGCTACTTAACTGTTCCCACGGTTACAATTGACCCCGTTGGTTACAAATTCAAAACGTCGGTATTCTGAATTCTTGATACTATGACAGGAAGGAGGTAACAAGCTAGTTACAGCTGTTTTCAAATATATTTTGAATGAAAAAATTAAATCGAAATTTAAGGTTATATAAGATTACTGAAAGGTGTCGCATAAAACTTTTGGATTTACAAATACATATATAATTTAAGAAGCATTTTTATGTCGGTATTCTGCAATTCAGTCTTAACTCAAGTCACTTAATTCGAGACTTTCATTTAGAGACACATTTGTGACTTGAGACGATTTCGGTATTCAGTAAGCAACAGTCTCAACTCATATTTCACCAAAGACTGTGGTGGAAAGCAATCAAGATAACCAGCTGATGGTATCTTCAGCTAGAGATGCACAATCAACCTCAATGAAAATTTGTTCATCAATAGCACAACACAATATACTTGTTCAATTCTTTGTCAATAGCATTATTGCTCTTTGAAAATTAAAACAATATACTTAGTTATCCTAAAATTACCATTGAAATTAGCCGTTCAAAATTGTTATTACTTCATTTTATGTGAACCAATTATTTAAAATACATATGTGCAAAAATTAGAACTATCAAAATGACAGGACAAGATACATAAGTAAACAAATAGTTTTTTTATTATGCGTATTGAAAATTTAGTGTTTTTTTTTTACAAATTTAATCAAAATATAGCAAACGACCAAGGGGCAGATCAAGTGCTACTTCATTTTCGCGTTTGTTTAATACTTTCCTCAAATTTCTTTGTTTTGTGATCGCCTCAGAACCAGCTGACAAATTAGTGACTTTATTTCAAGAATAGAGAGTGCTGTGGAAATAGAGCATTGTGGTGTTGAAAATGAAATGGCTGAAAAAAAATCTATACCATTAATTTAGGAATATGGGTAAATGTCTAAATAAATAACAATATTCTTACTTTTTCTTGGCAAATTTATTATTTAAATAAACAGTGCTGCCCATAGTTTCATTTTCACCATAGGGTGAGCTTTTACTTGTTACAAAGTTGCCAGAATGCACGTTACTAGTATTGGTCACAAAATTGTTATTTAATTAAAATTAAGATAACAAAAATTGCAAATTAATATCTTAGCGCTAGCTACCAAGGCTAACTGCGTAAAAATTATCTTATATATAAAAATCTCGTGTCACGGTGTTTGTGGTTGAACACCACCGAAATGGTCTGATCGATTTTTATGAAATTTTCCTACGTATATTTTATAGGTATGAGAATACGTCGTAAGGTATATTTTATGCTTGGGAGAGGGACGCCACCTGACTGAAAAGTCGGAGTTAATTCAAATATACACAAGTTGTATAAAATATTAAAAAAATTGGGGTAAAGCGATTCGTCTCAGAATAAAGGTCCTTAACTACCGTTTTTAAGAGTAGCCACCTGTTTGAAAAGTCAAATTTAAGTAAATTATACACAAGTTATAAGAAATATTAAAATGTGAGTGTCAAACGGTTCATTTCGCTAAGGAGAAGATTCACACAATCCATATTTCGGTGAGCGTTGCCACTTGATTTAAAAGTTGAATTAAATTAAAGTATACATAAGTGTATAGGGACTATTAAAATTTCATTTTCAAACAGTTCATTTCGCTGAGGATAAGGTTTGAAGCTAGCTATATTTTAGAAAGGGCTGCCACCTGTTTGAAACACCAAATTTTTTAAAGTTATACACAAGTATATAAAATATTAAAATATGGATATCAAATAGTTCCTTTCATGTTTTCAAAAGGGTTGCCACCTGATTGAAAAGTCGAATTTAATTAAAATGTAAACAAGTAATACAAAATATTGAAATATGAGTATCAAGCGGTTCGTAGCGGCGAGGAGAAGGTGCTTACCTATTTTTTGGAGAGGGTTGCCACCTTTTTGAAAAGTCGGAATTCCTTAAGTTATACACAAGTTATATGAAATATTAAAAAGTTTGGTGTCAAACGGTTCGTCTCGGTGGCATATTAAAATTATAGTTAGCCAAATTGAAAGCATGATCCTTCGCCTTACAAAGATTATTTAAATGTAAAAACAATATAAACAAATCGACTGTCATTTTAGCGGAAAATAGTCTCATTAGCTTAACCTACTTAAGAAAATTTAAAATAAATTACATTGACATAAGACATTTTTTTTAAACACAATTTTCCTATATTCTGTTCTTCTTTCGTCTATTTATGCTTGCTTTAAAAATAAATATGAATTGAACAGATCGTAGCAATAGTCACATCGAATCTCATCATACACATACTATACATATGTATATTTGCTCTAGGTATACATGTAAAATATTCGAAAATTAACTCAAGTGAAGTTTAACAAATTGAAACACTTTTCTTACAAAAAACCAATTGTCTTACACAGCGCAAGCAAAGTATCAAACTACAAGTGTTACTAAAAGTATCTGTTCACAGTTGTTGTTGTAGTACATTCATAAAATATGTATGTATGTACATACGCAAAAATCGACAACAAATTGTTAGCAACTGTTGTTAACATGCCTGAGAAATGATCTCTCGTTCGACGTGTGTGCGACGTGTGCGACGTTTGCTGTCTCGAGGCAAGCTCGCTCGCTCACTCACTCGCTCGTTCGCTGCTCATTTATGCTCACAAGCTGTTGACAAGCATCAACATCTGTCATCGCAATTTAAAAGCGATCATTAATAATGCCCGACACTACTACTGTAATAAATGGAAATCGATGTGAGAAAATAAGCATACCTACTTTTATTTACAACAAATGTATTTACATATGTACCTATATACAAACAATGTACTCGTATGTACATCCGAGTACATGCATACAAACTTACCTACATAAATGAAATATAATTTTGTAATATAAATGACATACTACATGTGATTTTATTAATCAGAATACTTGGGCCATTACTTGTATTAAATATATGAACCAAAAATTAATAGGTGTAAGTATTCTATGTTTTTTTCATACCCTTTTTTTCTTTTCTTTATTTACAATCTGTCTAAGGACAATAGGCAAATGAGGTGAGTATCTTAATATCACTTGAGTTCAACTCAACCAACGAGAACAACAACTATATACAATTATATACATACATATGTATATACAATCTTAATCTAAAGTTTAGATTCTAAACTAAAAACAACATTTACATATGTATGTTATCTGAATTTGCAGATCGAGAACATTAAAACGCTTTAAACGCGAAATCTCATCACTGTCATCCAGCAGTTCTATGGCAACTGGATTGCTGTGATTGCTTAGCCTTTCTAGGTACCTTATACTGAACTTTTTAATTTCCTCAGATCGTTCATTATGGTTTTGTTAGAGACAAACCATGGTGCATTTAATATTTTTCTTAAAACAATACTTTGGTATCTTTCTAGTATTTCAACGTTTGAGTTACTTGACGTGCCCCATATGTAGTTGAATACCATATGTCCATATTGGTTTTAGTACGACCTTGTATAGCAGTAGCTTTTTTTTTGTGTCCGTAATTCGGATTTTGGTCCGAGTAGCCAATACATTTTTCTGAGCTTATAATTGAGCTGCTTTCTTTTTGCTTGTATATGTGTTTTCCAGGTGAGTATTCAATCCAAGTGTAAACCTAGATACTTTACGCTGTTTTGAGTGGGTATTTGTGAGCTATTAATGAAGATGCTTGGGCATTCGCCTTTTTTTAAAGTCAAGGTAATATGAACTGGTTTTGTTGTATTTACAACTATATTCCACCTTTTAAGCCAGTTGTCAATTTAATTAATTGCTTTTTGAACCATTTTTGAGGCATCAATTGCTATAGGACTGCATGCGAGTACAGCCGTGTCAGCGGCATATGTAGCGGTTAATACGTTATTTGTAACTGGCATGTCACTAGTGTAGATTGTGTATAAAACTGGGCCCAATACACTTCCTTGTGGAATTCCTGCATCAATTTTATAGATGTTTGATTGTTCATCCCTGACTTTTACATAGAAATACCTTTCATGTATGTAGGACCTTAGCAATAAATAGAAAGGAGCTGGTAACAGTTTTTTTAACTTGTAGAGTAAGCCTATGTGCCACACACGGTCAAAGGTCTGTTGAACATCAAGGAACACAGCAGAGCAGTACTGCTTTGATTCAAGAGTGTTTCTTATGGTTTTTACAATTCGGTGGCACTGTTCTGGTGTTCCATGATTTTGGCGAAAGCCAAACTGATGTTCTGGGATGATGGTATGTTTCTCAAGCACTGGTAGCAGTCGTCCTAGAAGTATTTTTTCAAATACTTTGGAGAGTGTTACCATCAGGCTAATTGGCCTATAAGATTTCATATCAAAATCAGGTTTGTTTGGCTTTGGTATCATTACGACTTCGGCATATTTCCATTGAAGGGGGAAGTACTGCAAACGTAGTACTGCGTTGAAGACTAGTGTAATATATTTAAATGCCTTTTTTGTTAAGGATTTTAGTATTATTGAGCTAATTTTGTCATAGCCAGGTGATTTGGTATTATTTAATTGCATAGTTTGGCCTACAATTTGCTTTTATGGGCAAATCCATTTGACAAGGACTCGTGATAAATTCGTTTGTTTTATTGATATCCTCATTCGAACAGAGCGCGAAAGGTTGGAAAATATTGGTTAAATGCTTTGCAAATGCTTCAGCTTTAGATAATTCAGAACGACACCAGTCACCATTTAGGTCTTTTATAGGCACATTTTTTATTATTGGACGCTTAATGCCTTTAGTGGCTTTCCACAATGAAAAGTCGCTAGTTTTTGTGCCTAAATTACTTAAATAATTTTGGATCCAATCGTTTTTAAATTCAAATCGACGTTGCTTCAGCTCTTTGGTTGCTTTATTCAGAATAGTTTTGTCGACTGGTTGTCTACTATTTTGCCACTTTTTTATTAATTTTCTTTTTGTTTGAATAAGTTTCTTAATTTCTATTGAAATTCGGACGTTATTTTGGTTTTGTATTGGTTTTTTCGTATTTTCAGGTGTAGACATGAAATATGCCACGTGGATGACTTTGTTTAGGTTTTCAACAGCTTCATCATTTGAGGCAGATGTTTAAGTTTATGTTGTTATCCAACCAACTTTGAAATAGACTAAGATCTGTTGATTTAGATAAGATACTACTTCTTTTATTATGAGTGTGCAGAAAATTGTTGTAATGTAAAATTAAGGGTGAGTGGTCAGAACTAAGATCATTTGAATCGGAAATTTCAAAGCAGTTGCTAGGAATGCCGTTGACTACAAAAAAGTCAAGCAGTTCTGGAATCTTGTTGTTGTCAGTTGGCCAATACGTTGGGTTACCAGTAGATATGGTATTAAATTTTTTATCGCATATACACTTGTAAAGTTCCTTGCCTTTTGGATTTGACAATCTGGAGCCCCACCAAGGGTGTTTGGCGTTAAAATCGCCACCTACTATGAACCTTGAACCTAGAGATTCAAAAAATGTAGTAAAATCCTGACACTTAACTGGAAATCGTGGAGGAAAATATATAGCAGAGATGCACACCTCGCAGTCACCAAACTTGACTTTAATGTTAGCAGCCTGTAAGAATTTTTCAACAACAGCATTCAATTACAAAATACTTTATGTTTGATTTTATAAGTATAGCTGCTCCCGCATGAGCTTTACCGTCGGGATGATTTGCACAGATGACAGATGACATAACCTGTTATTTTAAAGTACGATCTGGACGTAAAATGGGTTTCAGAGGTCAAGAGTATGTCAATATTAGAGTTTTTGAGAAATTGTTCAACTTCTAAGATATGATTAGAAAGGCCATTGGCATTCCATATAGCGATATTTGAATTCACTTGCATAGCTTATTTAGTATCATTGACTAAAATTGTATGTACTTAAACAAATTATAAGAAAACTAGCTGACCCGACGCGCTTCACTACAACCTACAAAATATTTACATGTTTCGCAATTGCAACAAATTGAACTATGAATATGGGTTTCAGAGACATTTCGAATCACTAATATATTTGTATTTTTATAGCTAATACATGTTTTGAGTTTAAATCAAATCGGTCTGTAAATACGGGTATTAGAAATATCTCGACCTCTATCGGGGTTTTGCATAACTGCCAAATTTGGAAACACAACCTTTAAATTTGATTTCAATCGATTGATTAGTTTTCGAGTCTATAAACTACATACCAAAATACACATATGTATGCACAATGCATTTGCATTGCACATACATATGTATGTATATATTTAGATCCTTTTTATATTGTATATAAAACTAGAAGACCCCGGCAGGCATTGTCCTGGCTATATTCGTTTATAAATTTTCCCTTTTGAAAATATAGGTATGCAAGTTGTCCTCGTCGAGGCGAACAGTTTGACACTCAAACTTTAATATTTTTTATCCATAATTAAATTTGACTTTTTAAAAGGTGGTAACCCTCTACAAAATTGACCTAAAAAAACATTCTCATAGCGAAGCAAACTATTACTCTTTCATATAGCTTGCGTATAATTTAATTAAATTCAAATTTGCGTCCAGATGTCGACTTTCCTTAAAATATAGATAAGCCTTCTTCTCAGCGAATCGAATAGTGTGGCACCCATATCTTCATATTTCACACAGGTTGGGTTAGAACGACTGCGTAGGCTAACAACGCACGTTGTGATAAGGCTGAAAGGAGCCTTAGCAGGTGAACTACACGGCGCTTTACATAGTGTAGAAAATCGGGAATGCTCGGCTAGTTGAGGGCGGCCAAATAGTCTAGAAAGTACCAATTTAAGAGTTGGTTCGGGTATTGGGCAGGGCGGGGGGCAGTAGTGGAGTTAGCGTTTGATGCTCTCCACTTCCTCTTCCTTCCTGCAGCTTTGACAGAAATCGCTGGTTAGACATTCCAATATCTTTCCGTGTATGCACATGAGGCACTGCCCCGGTTATTATCCCGACCATTAGTCTGAGAGAAGGGCAATCAAACCGATGAGAGCTTTGGATCGCTGTTCGTCAACCTTTGAACAAACTTGGCTGGCAATCTCTCGGATTATTAGGTTTCATAACCCATCTAGTATTCACCTCGCCGATGAGTTTTGTCTACAAACTGTGTTCGCAGGAAGTTGAACACGTTTGCAGTGCAGTTCCCAGGAATGCCATTATGTCCAGAAAGTCATGCAACTATCACGGAACATTAGACGCGACCAGTTTGAGAGAACTTTTGGATTCTATAGCAACACTGGGCGTTGTTTTGTGAGAATTTAGAGGTTTAATAGCACCTTGGCTGTCAAAGTATACAGTCAGGTGCGGACATTGTCAGCCGGAGAGCATCATCCATTACAGCATTATCTCGTTAAATCTGGCAGCACAGCATCCGGACTGAAATTTGCATATATGTCTATATATATTGTACTATACATATATGTATATGACTCAAATATTTTTATTTATTCTTAAATTCATGGAAACCCCTTTGTTTTGAAATAATTTATCATTTTTATCGTACAAACAATCAAATATTTTTATGCTATTATTTCATTAAAAATGACTACGATAGTAATTTTAACATTGCAGTCCTGATAGATAATTTTTGGTTTGCTCGTTCCATAGAAGAAACAATGCCTTAAAAAACGTGCACTTGTCAATTAGAACAAAAACAAGAAATTCGTGAAAAAATTATCAATTCGAAAAACTAATCAAATAATACGAGTATGGAGCATGAGAGTGGCGTTGGCGTGGAGGGTTATGGAGGCGAAAAAAAAATCTACGAACTCCATCATAAAAACATTAAGCATGACACGCTCCGGAAAGTGTAGAATGAGTATACAAAATTTCACGACTTTTCATTAAGTAGTTTAGGCGTGATGAAAGCACGACAAGACAGATTTTCATTTTTATATTTTGATATATGGAAGATATAGGAAAACATGGCAGTCGTTGTCTTACCTACAAATATTTATTTATTAAGTGCCCTCGGCATATGCAACTAGAAATCGCATTTCGGTTTCTCTTACATTAACTTGTGTATATTTACGCCTCCTTGGAAGCCCGAAATCGATGACCAAATTAAATTTTTTTTTGCAAAGAAAGTATACGCCGTCAGGGAAATCTTTTGACAACGTTTTAACGTGCATACATTGAGGTTGCTTAGAAAATTTTTTCAGGACTTTACATCGATAATTATAGTTGAGATGGTATTGCGAATATTGCCTCTCTCGCAGGGCGAGTATACCTCGTACACCGTGTACCTGCCAAAATCTCCATCCGACTGCAACAATCAAGTTTTCGTCTTCATTAGAAATGTGCTGGCTATGATCTATTTTAGGGATTTGCTATTATATGGACTTGTTACGAAATTACAATTATATGAAGGAAATCTGGCTATTTTACCCATGTTTTTCCTTACATAAATTGTTATAAAAAAAAACAGAAAATTATGTATTGCAAAAATCCTACGATAAATCCAAGAGGATTATATTGTGAGTATTTGCATATAAAAATCTTTGGAATCGGTTGAAATTTGTAAAGGATATGTGGTGTACCGTTTTTAAAAACCGTGTTTCGATAAAAACGCGTTTAAATTTTCTATAGATGGTTCCGGTCACTCAGAGGGGCATGGCTTAGGTTAGGTTAGGTTGGAGTGGCAGCCGCCTGCAGCGGCTCACTTAGGCCAGTATTTGAAGGCCCATTGTGTTACCACAAGGAAAAATTTTGTACCATCCAAGAGGAAATTACCCCTCACCAAACCATTTCGCCTCGCTGATGAGCCTCAACAGGCAATTTACCTCGGTGCTTGAAACCTCACTAAGGTCATCCAAAAACGGTGATCCCAGATATCGCATTCTGCTTTTACTCAGTGCAGGACACTTACACGGCAAATGCAAGATCGTTTCCTCCTCCTCGTCGTTCTTGCAGCTCCTTCAGCATCTTCGGAAGGGTACTCCCAACCTTTCAGCATGTTTCCCTATCAGACAGTGCCCTGTTAGAGCCCGTTAGATCACGTTGGAAATGTTTTCCCTACTTAGAGAGAGAACGCTGCGCGACCGTTTCCGATCCCATTTAGGCCACGTCTGCCTTGAGGTTCGACAGATCGTATTTTGCGCATGGCTTAAAACAACGAAAAAACAACTTTAACCATAAAAATTATGTATGATTTTATATTCTCCGTAATCTCGGGACTATCAGGAAGCATTTTAGCTAATAAAAAAATCGATTTTTAAAAAATTCCAAGGTGGCGTAACCCCTAATTCAATTTAGATATTTGAAAACAAATCCTTTTCACACCCTCATATCACATTAGGAAGAATTCAATTTGACAGTGCATTTTCAAACAGTCGCAACTTCTGAAACCTTTGAGTCCTTATCTCGAAAAGTATCTAATTGAAAATGTCACTTTTCTATCTTCTTAATGATTATAGTTTAGTTGAACAAATTAATTGGGAATAGGAAGAAAATAATTAAAAGGCAGAGTATTTTAGAAAAATATTTCCTGAGGGAAATTATGAAATCAAATTGAAATATTATCTAACCTAACACTTTTCCAACGATACCGCATTTATGCCAATCAGTTCAGAGAGAATTGACTTCTACAAGGTAGCGCAAACCTAATCATCCCATTTTATTTTTTAATAACTTTTTTACTTAATAAAAAAAAAATGTGCCCATTTTATCGCATTGTCCATGACTTTCCACGCGATTTCCCTTGCTAACTGTTTGTTATCCAGTAGAATATTCTCCTTAAGGGCTGCGATTGTCTGAGGCTTGTTTGGCATAAACCTGCAACTTCGAGTGGTCTCAAAGATAGAGAAGTTCGCGATTTTAAATCCGGTCATCTTGCAGGTCATGCCAAATCACTAATATGAGTGATTACGCGACCGAATTGTTCCTTCGTTCTCAGTGAC
Source organism: Anomoia purmunda (assembly GCA_951828415.1). NCBI lineage: Eukaryota > Metazoa > Arthropoda > Insecta > Diptera > Tephritidae > Anomoia > Anomoia purmunda. The sequence continues at coordinate 8,955,019 of OX639996.1, forward strand.
ATCGGCTACCACTGCCCCAATATTCTCGGCCAACGACCAGTCTGGTGGTGGTCAAGCCCTGCAAAGTCTCGTGCGGTTCAGTCGTTTCAAGTCGAGCAGTTATGCGTCGGAATGTTTTACCAGTTGGCACTAGATGATTAGAAAAGCGACGTCGATATTCTTGCAGCGCCAACACCGCTAGCCGATTTTTGTTAAAAAAGAAGTCCACGCTCTTGTGATGCATAGCGCTCCATTTTGCTTGACTATTTGCAAAAATTATAGCATCTGTCGCAAGAGTGATTAATTTCGCGCCACCTTGGATATGATGATAAAAGTGAATAGATGACCGGAAGTCATTGAGGCGAAATGGGAATGCATTTTTCTTTCGTACTCAAAATGTCAACGGGAAAGAAGAAAAAAATAAATACAATGGAAGACAAAGAAATCAGATTTTTCAAGAACACCACACAGAAAAAACTAAAGAGTAAAAACCAACGTAAAATGAAAACTGTCTTCTGCAAAAGCGGTAAATGTTTCTGTTTTTCTTCAATAATAATTTTAGATAATTTTTTTCTTTTGATTGTATCTTGTAGGAATTCGCGTACGAGTTAAACTATAGAAAAATGTAGGGTATTCTAATAAATCTTTGTTCTCATTTCAATGAGTGCATATGATAAATCGCATAGTTCATCAGTAAATTATCAACCAAATTGCCGCACCTTCTCGAACACTACCAATGGCATACACAAACAACAACCGTGTAACTTTTCACTTTCATAGGGTGGATAAAAAAAAAATACCGCAAGAGCGGGAATTGAGCGGTACTCCTTTTAAGCTCGCATTGCAGATTTTCATGTTTTCCCTAAGCTTACTGTTGAGGTCCTCTTTTGGCTGGACTCTTCCACACCTGTAGATTTTGTTAGCATTACTAAAATACCGTTTTCAGTCACTAAATCTCCCCACCGTCGTTTTTGAGAATGGAGAAACGTTGTAAACAGAGGAAGAAGCAAAATGAAATATTTTCTTACGGCCAGTCCGCGACAACTTCTGGCAAAACTGTTTGGAATTCAACGATGTTTATATGCCATTTGTGCGAAAACTGTTCCCGCAGTTCATCTTTCTTTCGCCTTAGTGAAGTAATTAAGGTGGAAATATATAATATATTTTTACACAATAATGCCAAATGTACTGTTATGAATTGAAATTTAGTTAGGGACTAAATTAAAGTAGATTACGTTTTGCTTCTTATTTTCTGTACATAATTTCCAAATATTTATAACCATTCTGCTATAAATTTTCGAACTAACTAAACCAGTTTGCCATTGCCATAAAAGCTGCTTAGAAAAACACCTTCTCTCGCCCGGTAGGTAATACTTGACTCTCAATAATAATAATAATAATAATAATACCATAAATTTAACGCGTACTAATTTGCCATTTCGATTGTTCGATAAATGACAATAAAAACAAACAAACAAAATAAATGCCAACCAATTCGTTGTCCTTGTGCGCCCTAGATAACAACAACAACAACAACAACACCAACAGCTGCTGTCATGCAAGTTGAATAAACCGGATCCACTGCATTATCCGCTGTTGGACAAGACTTCAGTAAATACGCAACAGCCCGCGCGTAGCCAAGAGTCGGAAGAACTGGAGCAACGCGAATTCGCCAGTGTACAGATGTGTGTGTGTGTGTTTGTGCGATTACACCAACGTAAAACAAAAGAAAGATAAATTCAATAAATAATTATTTGCATTTCGCTGAATGGACGCAGAGTGTTTGGTTGTTATTGTCACTGAAAATGGCACGCAATGCTAGGTGAACAACGCTATGCAAGTTCAGAAATATATAGCTACCTACGTATGTACAACTATTTTAAGTACAATGCATACCCAGTTAACCAAACTTGTGAAACCCAGAACGCTTCGTGGCAAATAAAAAAAACTGGATGCGCGGCAGAAGTGAAGCTTCATGCGGAAAATTCCAGAAAAAAAAATAGTTACCATATATTAAATAACAGAATTATCATTTTTTTTTGTATTGAAGTTTTCATGCAGCTGGCTACCCTCTTCAAAATTATTTTCGTTTAAACAACAAATAGTGCAATACTTTAGTTAACTTAATTTAATTGAATTAAATGTTTCAAACAGGTGGAAACCCTAAACGAAAAAGAATTTTTCAATCGAAGACTACTGAAAACTTTTTCATTTAGCGCACGTTGTAAGCTTTTTTTAATATTATTGCCTTAATTTATATTTCCAAATTATTTTGATATTTCGTTTTCCTAAACCTCTCGAACTTTTAAATAGGTGGCAATCCTCTTCAAAAATTACCCGTTTTGTTTCACAACAGTATTGTAATATTTCATTTATTTTAATTATTTATTTTATATTTAACTTTATAAACAGGCTATCAAATATATCTTTGTTTGACGCCCACGTTGCGATATTTAATTTTTTCGTATTTATTTTTTGACTTTTGCATTTTTTAAAAACATTTTTGAAATGTAGGTTTCATAAACCTCTTTCATCTCATTTAATTTATTACTTTAACTGAATTTTCTCATTTAAAGAGGTGCCCCCTCTTCAAAATTATTGTCGCATACGCCACTGATAATACAATATTTCAATTAACCTAATTTAATTGAGTTCGATTTTTCAAAAAAGGTGGCAACCCTAACCAAACACATTTTTCAAACAATCCCTCCTGGAAAATTTTACGGTGCATATCATTGATGTAATTTATATTTTCAGACAGGCGATGAAGATCTTCAAAAATAATTTTTATATTAGACTTTCATAAACCTCTGGAATTTCCCCCCAATACAGCAGAACTCCAACTAACTTATTAATTAAATTGTATAACCATTTTAAATGGGTGGCAACCCTCTTTATAAATTACACTTTTTGTTTCACAACAGTATTGTAATATTTCATTTATTTTAATTATTTATTTTATATTTAACTTTATAAATATGTGGCTACCCGCATCAAATATATTTTTGTTTGACACCCTTATTGCTGTATTTAATTTTTTCGTTTTTATTTTTTGAGTTTTGCCCTTTTTAAAAATATTTTTTGAACTAAGCTTTCATACACCTTTTTCGTCTCATTTAAAATCTTACTCAAATTTAATGTTCCCTTTTAAAGAGGTGGCAACCCTAATCAAAATTATTTTCGTATAAGCCACTTAAAAATTAAAATTTGCAAAATAATTTTAAAATTGGGATTTCCTAAGCCATTGGAATTTTTCCCCAATGCAGCAGAATTTCAGCTAACTTATTAAATCAATTCTGATTTTAAATGGATGGCAACCCACTTCAAAAATGTTTTCCTATAGAAGTCTTCCGTTTTACACCCTTATTGGAATATTTGATTTTTTTTTATTAATTTGTTTATATTTAACTTTATAAACAGATGGCAATCCTCATCAAGTTTATCTTTGCTTGACACCCAAATTGTAATATGTGCTTTTTTCTCATTTAATTTTGCAAATAGTTGGCAACCGTCTTCAAACATATTTTTGATTGACACCAAATTTCAATATTTGCTAATAAACTATTAATTTTATTGAATTTAGCTTTCTAAAAAGGTGGCAACTCTCTTTAAAAAATACTCTATTTCATCCATGTTCTAAGACAGATTCTGTCCAGCCGTTTAACGCAGCCGTTTCCCAAGTTCAATTTCAAAAAGAAATTGTTTGCAAAGCAGAGCGCTACTACGGAGAGATTTCGAATTTTAACGTAGGTCAAGTAAAATGAAATCCATTTTTTTTTTTGTTTTGCATTAAGGACATCAAATGATTTTTGTGAGAAGTTCTTTCGTGTCAGAAATACACTGGGAGGTTTGCCATTGCTTGTCGCGGGACGACCGTTATTAGGAAACATTTTTTTTAATCATTTTTCATGTTTTGATTTTTTTTTCAAAATTTTATATTTTTATCAGTAATGACCGCAGATGGTCGTCCAAAGCAAATTGTTTCACTCATTCTTTTACACGCTCGAAACTAAGGTTTGCAGAACCTCGGTCGAAACGTTTTTTGCGGTTATTCGAGCGAATATGAAAGACATGACAGCTTTTTCCTAAAAGTGACTTTTTCAGCAGTCTTTTAACAATAACAAAATAATATAATGTAGTAATAAATAATATATATGACAAATATGTATGTATGTATGTACCTGGTTGTATTAAGTCTGCTAGACTTATTGTTGCATTTCCGAAGGCAGCATTTCTTGTCACTTAGTTAAGTGATGCATTTTAATTCAATTCATTTTATTTCATTCGCTACGAAGTGACTGCATATTTTCTCAGCTTAATTATTGATTGTATATGAACTATAGTGTAATTGTTGTTTGAATACGAGTACTTATAAATAAATGTCCATTAAGCCGTGTCACTGAAAGTGAAGGGGAGAAAGGACACGCCAGTTTTATTTGAACACTTAAAGTAAGTAAAAATTTTGATTTTAATTTTTTTTAGACACCCGCTAAAAATAGACGAATCACGTTTTTTGCCATAACTTTCTTATTTGATGTCCGATTTCGAAAATCTTTATGTCGCTGAAAAGGACCCGCTCAGGACTATATTTGGCACTTAAAAAGTTTTGGTCTTAAGAATAGAGCTCTTGTTTAAAATCGACTACCCAGCTACTCGATTAGTCGATTAGCAGCTGTTGACTAAACTTTAACTTTCGGCTAATCGCTCACTATCGAAAAGTCTGAATATCGACTAACCGAAATTATTCGAGCAGTGGCAGTTACGGGCAATAAATTCATAAAAACTTCATTATAGTGGAAAATGAATCATTTGGTATTGAAAGAAAAAACTGGTCGAAAAATCAGAAAAGGGACCTTCAATCGACTAGTTGTTTATGGTCGAAAAGTCAAAAGGAAACTGTTAGTCGATTATGTGAAGTCGACTATTTTTTTAAACAACTTTTACTTATCGATTAACCGGTTAGTCGATTAACAAAAGCTCTACTTAAAAGCCATTTCGATTTATGACTTGAATAATATTGGAATCACCCAAGTTTTTTTTTATTTTTATACTACATATGTACATATGTACAAATTTAAAGCTCGAAGTAGAAAAAAAATTGCCCCCTCATGTTCAAAAAAAAATTTTTTCAGAGAAATGAAAAAAGGCAATTTTTTTTTTTTATTTAGTTTCTTGTCTTTTTATATTTTCATTTCAGAAATAATATTTTCTCTTGCTCTTTACAACTTTTTTTCATTTAAGACAAATGATTTGTTAAACTACCTGCACAAAATAACAAAAAATAAAAATCATCGGAAATTTATATAAAATATATTATATATTATAAACGAAAACTGTGCGTGCGAACAAAAATTCCAAAAAAAAATTTCAATAATCAACCGGATTTTTTAGCCACTTCAGACCTCCACATTATTACGTTCAAATTAAATGATCCGCAAAACTTCATACCGAGATTAAAAAAATACATTTTAAATGTGTATTTTAATTTTGAATTAATTACAAAAATTTTGCATGTTCAAAACCGACTCTGAAAATCGACTTTTCAGATGCCTGCGGGACTTTGTCCTAGGTTTTGAATAGGGCGATAACTGTGGCTGCATTTAAGGCAATAAAAAAACAAACATGGTGAAAAAAATTTACAAACTAGTTTAAATAAAACTGACACTTGATAAACTTTTTTTCGTGATACGCCTTAATGTTAATGTATACAATATTTATGTATATAATTAAATCACTTTCCTGTAAATATATACAGATTTTTTATATATACAGATTTTTTGTTGTATACGAATCGATATCATTTATGCTCGATTTATATGTAGTACGTAAATATATGACATGAAAATTGTACGCAGTTGAAGGGAGTTAAATAAATGAAAATCCCTACAACACTTCAGCGAGTAGTTAGTTCATTCGATTTTAAATTAAATAAACTCCAAGTGAAATTAAACAGAAAAGTTGAATGGAGTTATACGAATATATTTACCTATGGTAAGACTATATATGTATATACATATATACTATATATCTGTAGTGTGTACTTATTTGTGAAGAAATGTCATTTACATGGACATTAAATGTTTTATGTTTGCTTTAAAAATCAATTTTAATTGAAATTTACACGAAAACTCCATTAAATAAGGTGTGTTGATGAACCGCGGCGACACAAGCGGCTAGCAATCAGAAAGAATGTCACCACCACCACCACCACCACTAGCCGGGTAGGTACTCTCGAGTGCCAGCAGACGTAGTGTCTCCGTTGCGATCGTAGAACATACCAACCGATGGAAACGAATAAATAGTGACAAGGGCGGATCGGCTATTATCATCACAATAGCAACCATAGCAGAGCAAACCGAACAGTGACAACAGTGACAACAATAACAATGCCATTGAGATAAAGTCGATTGTTTAACAAAATGCGTAATCTTACAACAAATTAAGAACGGTAACGAACCAGCATGAGCGAAGGAAGGAAGAGAGCAAAATATTACAAAGCAGCAAATGTAATATAGTTTAAATAATAGTAAAAACAACAAATGTATGCGATAGCAAGGTAATAAAAAAAAAACCAACAAATCACATAAGAAGGAGAATGTTATAAACGAAAATAAAAATAAATACAAATAAAAATAAAAATAAAACAAATGAGTAAAACAAAATCGAAACAAGATAAGATGTTCTAAAGTTAAATAACTAATTTCAATGCAGTCGGTGATGAAAAAAAAAACAAAAAAAAAAAAACATCGAACAAACACTGGACGAGACGCAGTGGATTTGATGTTAAACTAAATTGGCTATAAAGCGAAAGCAGTGCTGGTCGTTCGGCTATGTCGAACCGAACTATAAGATTAGTTCGAAAAAAAATGTGCTTGAAAAAAGGGCAGTCTTGCTTTTCGGCAAATACCAGCTATAAATTTTGTTTAAATTTTCACGCCAACCGCAGTGTAAGATGAAGAAAATTAAATGAAATAAAATAAATTCTAATTGCTATAGAATTCTCATACTGCATTTGGCGTGAAAATCTAACGAACATTCATATACAATATATAAAAAAAAATATTCCAATGGTCAACCTCCTCATTTTAAAATCAACTGATTGGCTTCGAATGCTGTTTGCTTTGTTATGTTAATCGGCGGCAATGCAATTGTTTTTAGGTTTCCAACAACGGCGCACATTATTTTTGAAATTCGATAGTGCATCTGAGGCAGCGAACTCATCGGCCATTCAATACTCGTTGCACTGCGCAGACGCGTTGAGTTATTTTATTTGGAAGTTTTTGAAAATTCTAATTTAATGTATAACGTAATTTGATATATTCAACGGTGATTTACAGGTATTATATATCAATAAAGAGGTGCTGTTGAATCAACGCTATTGAGGTAGACTCGTTGGCGACAAACTACGGTTTGATGCTCACTGTGTGTGCAGAGATAAAATCTAAATTAAAAAGAGAAAAAAAAACGCCTAGGCATGCGCATGGATAGTGAATTTTAAGCTCAGCAGTGTTAGTTTCGATTAACAATTTAAAATGCATTAATAATTCATAGCCCAAATTCAACATCAAAGGATAAGTGAGGTCCGTTTCAAACATATCGAAAGAGAATTCTAGAAATATCAAAATTTAAGCAATCGCTTGTGATACCAAAGCGACATACATAGTACATAATAAAAGCAAACGAAAATTAATGTTAATTTTTGTAGTCAATAAAAATTTCTGGAAAGCATTAATTATATGGATAATAAACTTGTGAATGCGTGAAATAACTTTTGATTAATTTTTAGTTTAGATTTTTATTTTTTTACTAACTCAAACAAAATCTAACTCTACTTCAGAATTTTCGATTACGGTTAGTTGCTGTAACTTTTTTCTCTTTAGCAACTGCGCAGTATGCCATACGATTCGGGTTTGGTGAAACTTAATTCATTGTTAGAATCGATGCCCAATGTAAGCAAACGATGATGGCATTTATTTAGAAATCTCATTTTCATGAATTATTTTTCTTAAGCCAACTTCCTTTGGACCACATGCCGTATATTTACTTTAACTTAATAATCTAATTTTATTTACTTTTTGTAGTAGGTGGCAACCCTCTAAAAGGCATTTTCAAAATACAGTAGAAACTCGATTATTGCACGGGCTCAGCGCAAGTTTCGAGGTTGTCGCAAGTACCGAGTATTAATTGCCCATACAAAATAAAACGCACGTACTTCTGTTTATAATCTAAGTTTAATACATATTTCAATTCAAAACACTTAAGTTCAACGTATTCGTATAACAGTAGATACATACATATTTTATGTGGAATTAAAGAAATTTAAAATTTTTGTTTGTTTTGTACAAAGTCGCTTGTTCAGTACTACTCTGCTTCTTAGTCTCTGGACCATCATAATATCGTCTCATGAAGCATTGTTTTGCTCCGCCCATTCTAAGCAAATATTGAACGCTGATATAGTCTCCTCCGATGTAACTTGCTTCGTATTGAGTACCACGTCACCTTTTTCTTCAGCATCAATTCAAAACACTTAAGTTCAACGGTACACTGATCTTCATTTTGTGCGGTGAGCTCCATATTAGGTTCAACAATCCATTGCTCAATTTCAGAATGTGATATTTGCTGCAATGGTTCTACTTCTTGAAGCAAAGTTGCAATGGATTGAATATTGAATGCATCGTCAGCTAGCTGTAAACGTATGTAACTCTGAAAGTGGAATGACATCTTCATTATCCCAGTCGGATGATTTGTTAAACAGTTTTGGAAATCATGACCGAATTGAAGACTCATATTCCGTCTTTTAAGGTGATGTTTGGCAAAGACTCGTCTATTGTTTTTCCATGACGAACAATGTGACTTAATAGGCTTTTTTTGTAGTTCAGCTTCGTAAGCCTTATAAAATTCTGGTCCATGAGCTGTATAAGAGCAGTACAGTTTGGAGGAAGGCACATTACCGAAATTTCACCATCATTACTCCTTAACTTGACTTCTTTGGGATGGCATGGAGCGTTATCTATAAGGAAGATTTTTTCCACAAAGGTACCCTTTCACCTACAGATTTAAGAAATTTTAAATTAATAAAAGGAATTTTTTTAGGACCAACAATTGACTTACCTCTGGTACAAATGTTCTGTGAAACCATTCTTCGCACAAGGTCATTGTCATCCAAGCACTTTTATTACCTTTGTAGACAACAGGCATATCCGTAAAATTTTTGAATGAACGAGGATTTGATGATTTTCTAATAACCATTAATTTCACTCTATGATTTCCAGCAGCATTCGTACAAGCAATAAAAGTTATTCTTTCTTTACTAATTTTTTGTCCCAGCGCCGAGGTATCTTTAGAGCGCACAAGAGTTCTATCGGGCAAAAGCTTCCAAAATAGGCCAGACTCATCAGCATTGTATATCTGCTCGTTTTCCAAATTTAGATCGGCAATTTTTTCATTTAGTTTTTGCAAAAATGGGTTAATAGTATCACTTTTATTTGACAGTTTTTCCCCCACATATTTTGAGTCTTCGGATTCCATGTCTCTTTTTAAAGTTTGCAACCCAACCACTGCTAGCGTGGAAGCCACCCGACTTTTCCTGAATTTTGGCATGGAAAAACTTTGCCTTTTCCTTGAGCATATCAGATGTGATTGGTAAATTCTTTGCTCTTTGATTTGCCAACCATTTGAGCAATGCTCTTTCCATTTTTGGAAACTCCGAGGGTTTAAGCGTCTTTCTTCTCCCAGGGCCGGATTCAGAATGCGCCGCAAATTTCTTTATGGTTTTTTCATTTCTCTTAACACGAGTTATTGTTGATCTATGCACATGAAAACTTTTGGCTAAGGAATTGGTGGCACTTAATTTCTTTAAAATCTCAGCTTTGTCTTTAATTTTCAGCAACGTAAATTTTTTCTTTGCCATTATGGCACCACGCCTCTCAATAGTCAGCTTAAAACTGATTCAAATTACGACATTTCATCAGCAGCATAAAACGACGGGGATTTCCCGAAATCTATTCAGTCTAAGACAACGTAAACAAAGCAGCACGCAAGAGTAATGCAAAAATGTTGCAAGTATCGAGTTCAAAATTTTCGGATGTCGCAAGTACTGAGTGCGTAATGAGAAATATTTCTATGTTGCAAGAATCGAGTTACTACTGTACAACTTTTTTAAAACCCCTTCGATTAAGACCAATATTTTAATATTTGATTTAATTTATTATTATTGCAAGTAATTTTTTAAACCAGTGGCAACCCTCTCCAAAACTATTTTTGAAATTACGCATTTTTAAAATTTGTAGTTTGGCACTCATATCGTAAAATGTCGTTTATTTTTTGATTTAACTTGATTGGCATATAAACAGGTGGCAACAACCTTCTTTAAAAGTATTTGGTAAATGAAGCTTTATTGAGCCTTGCGTATATTATTAAATGAATTAAATGAATAACTTCTAACTTATTAAAGATTGAAATATTTAAAGATTGTAGGTACAGAACATCACAGATAAAAATGCTTGATTTAAAAAAAATCTTAAGTTCCTTTTTCAGATTTGTATGGCATATAGTATTATCAAAAATTTAACTATTGTCGTTCGCTGTACTATGGTAGAAATAATTTCCACAATAAAGCATAAATTATTTGAATCTCCTTTTATTTGTATTTTTTTATAGGAGATCTCTTCAAGCTATATTGAAGCAATTTTTTTCGAGTTAGGTCGCTACCAAATCACAAATTTCGAAGTCACGGCATTGTAACAACGATACCTCGAAAATCCCGGTATCGATAAAATCTAAAAAAAAAATCAGTGATTGTCTAGCTATTTTCTTTTTGGTAATACTGGTTTTGACAGCTCACCTCACTTTTCATGCCTTGTGTCACTCTATCATCGAGCATCTTCAGTTAGGTCTATAATTTAACCCAGAATCGTCTTACAAACCAACAACGCTTGCAAATTATTGAACTTTGTTATCAAAACGCGTGCTCTGTTAGGAATGTTCATCGCGCGCTTCTTCCATTTTATGGTCAGTTTAATCGACCTACTGAAATGGCTATTCGGGCTATTGTGAGTAAATTTCGCACCCAATTTACATTGCTGGAGATTAAACTACCAACACACCCTTACGTAGTGTGCGAATTGAGGAAAATATCACAGCTGTATCGGCCACTGTTTATGATGACCGTTAGTTATCAATTCGGAAGGATTTAAGTGTGAAGCCTTTCAACATACAGCTGCTGCAAGAATTGAAGCCGAACGACCAATCACAACGCCAAATTTTTGGTGAATGGGCTCTTGAAATGTTGGCCGAAGATCCTCTCTTATTTATGGAAGAATTGTGTTCAGCGACGAAGCTCATTTCTGGTTAAAAGGATACTTATCTCCATCATTGGAAACTATGCTCCATAGTCCCTATATTTAAATCTGGCGATCGTAATGACATTAATAATTATAGACCTATTGTCAAACAAAGCACGCTGGCAAAATTGTTCGACTTTATAATCAATAATAAATTATTTGATCACGTCCACAGTGCCATTTCAGAATACCAGCATGGGTTTTTTCCGGGTAGGTCAACAGAAACCAACCTGACTCTTATTACGAATAATATAATAAGTTCTCTGGAGCAACAAGCTCAAATCGACGTTGTTTGCACGGACTTTTCTAAAACGTTCGATAAAATAAACTATACGATCCTCTTGTATAAATTATGTAGATACGGTATAAGTGGGAAGCTCCTTGATTTTTTCTTTAGTTTCCTGAATGATCGTAAGCTTGTTGTTAAAGTTGACTAATTCGAGTCTAAAGTTTTAGTTGACGCATGGTCAGGCATACCCCAAGGGACTCACCTCGGTCCGCTGCTATTTCTAAAATTTTTTAACGATTTGCCAAACTGTTTTAAGTTTTCTAAATGCTTAATGTTTGCCGACGACGTCAAACTGTTCCTGAAAGTTCGCCATTTGGCAGATTACATCAATCTTCAAGCCGATCTTATAGAATTTGAGAAATGGTGTATCAACAACCATCTATCCCTTAATATTAATAAATGTTGCATTGTGACTTATTCCAAGAAGCCAGTGACTATTCTTTATAGTTATGTTCTAGGCCATTGTTCTCTTAAACGTAGCTATGAAGTCAAGGATCTAGGGGTTATTTTTGATTCGAAACTTTTATTTTCAAAACATATTGATTACGTTGTTTCCAAGTCATTCGCTATGCTTGGGTTCATACGAAGAAATTCTGAAGACATCAAGGACCCCACTACTTTAAAATCTCTTTACATTTCTTTAGTAAGAAGTCGTCTGGAATATTGTGCCTTGGTCTGGACCCCCTACTATTGGACCCACTCAAATAGAATTGAAAAAGTTTCGAAGGATATTTACTAAATTTGCTTTGTTGAAGTTGCACTGGCAGGATGGTCCTCCCTCTTATATTGGTAGAAGGAAACTGCTTGGTCTACAATCTCTCTACGAGAGAAGAATTTGTCTTTCATTATCCTTCGTTTATAAATTAATTAATGGCAGCATAAATTGCAAACAACTTAGTAACTTCTCAATATGAATATTTCTGAAAGAGATCTTAAGAACAAGCGCTTATTTCTCGAATCTTTTCATAAGAACAATTACTCATATAACGAGCCGATAGCTACATAGATGCCTGCGTTTATGTAATACCTACAATAATGTTATTGATTTTAATGTTAACTTAGACAGGTTTAAATTAAGTTTATTCTCTTTATTTAATTAAATTCTTCAATTAGTCTGTAAGAAATTTCTTTGTAGACTGAAATAAATAAATAAGTAAATAAATAAAAGTATAATATAAACTCCATACTTTTTGGTTAGTATCGATTTGTTATCGATGTTTATTCGGAAAAAAGAAAATAAAATACTTCTGAGTAAAAGCAGCGATGCCTAAGGTATCCGCACATTCAGGCCCGACCAGAGGCCTTGCTTTTAATAGTCGATTAATTCAAAAATTTATTTGAAAATTGTGATAAATATTTCTAACCAAAAGTCTATATACATAAAATGATTTATATATTCTATGGATTTTCGAAATCGTATAAAAAAAATATGTTTCACCCAACATCAAATATAAAGCAAATTCAATACAGATGTGATGAACTGATGAGAGCAAACAACTTCGTATTTGACTTATTCTTTAAAAACATTGAAGTAGTAAGTAGAAAGATAGTTGATGAAATTGAAGAAGTATTCGAAACTTTTATGTAGAAAGGGGGCCCCACCTTTTTACCCCTGTTCCCAGATTTCCCCTAGGCGGCCCTGCGCACATCCCTACACCATAAACTACCGTCGAACATGAGCGTAATATATCCAACTCATTTTGGAGTTGAATTAGCAGAATATTGTTTTTTTTTGTGTTTTGTAATTAATTAGAAATACTATATTTGATATTCTACACAACTTTCTTAGAGCAGCAAAAACAAAAACACTCGATTCTCGAAACACTTTTCTCCAATTTGAATTTCCGCGTTCATTATTAAATTAACTGTACAAGTAAACATCTAAGCATTGATCTCGATAACTAAAAAACAAAAATATCGAAATGTAACATTCTCTCTATAATATGAAATACATCACAACAACAATTATGCAACGAAAACTAAAGAAGCTGAAGATGGATTACCGAAAAGCTGCAAACTTTTCCGGTGATTAATTAAGTTTGTGGAAACTTTGCTGTAGGCTGTCTTTGGCTGTCATGTCGTACAGTAAGCCGCTCTCCGTTTGCCATTTGAAAAACGCTTGAAAACGTACAGCATTTGTCCTTTTTGGTTGCTTGCGATTACAAAATACTTTTCCTATTGCTAATTGTTTTGCTTTCGAAACATCTTTGCACTGACATTTTAATGTCTGTAGCTTGTTTGTTGCATTCGCTTGTTTTCGCAATTTCAAAGCTGCAGTTGCAGCCGAAACGGAGACGGAGACACAGACGGACGGAATAGAAAGGCAATTAGACACAAACAACTTTATAATAGCAATTACATTTGCTGTATGTGTGTTGTTTGTTTGTTTGTGTGCGTGTCGGTATGTCTCGGCGGACAAAAGACATGCAAATCGCAATTTCTTTACAAATTTTCGAAGAAAAAAAAACCAAGAACTTGCATAGTGACTTGCTGTGCGTAAAGAAAGATAATACGAAAATTGTTACCGTTGTGCTTGTTTTGTGTTAGAAGAAAGTTACAAATAAGTTCGGAAGCAAGTTTCCAGATAATTCAATTTTGAACAACATCCAATTAGTCGGCTTTTCCATTTCCAAAAATAATGTAAATAAATAAGTTGCCACATTTGGCGTTGCAGGTCGTTGCATGGGGAATCTTGTAATGAATGAAATAACACACTTTTCATTTGGTATTGGAAATTTGAAAATTCCATTGCGCATTTAAAATAATCTCAGTTTTGACATACAACATTGATATGAATGTAAAGTTATCAATTATGTATTAGAAAGAAAAAAAAAAGGCCAATTCCTTTTGAAGAAAAATTTCACAATGTTAAACGCTTTTTTCTTCTGTGAAGCATTCTAAGCGAATAGGAAGAAATTTAATATAGTATTGAAACACAGGCAAACGAAAAGTTCTCTTCTTTCCCTGCTAATAGATTTCGTTTCATCGCGCAATTAAACTTTAAGTCCATCCGGTGAACAATGTTGAGTATTAGCGAGCTGTAAATGCTCTACAAATAAGGAAGCAATAGGGCGAGAATACAATCAGCCCACAAAACTTAATATAATACAATATTTTATTTTCTTAAAACCCTACATATTTTATAGCACAGCGCGCTAGTGATCAGCGTATTCTAACTTTGTACACATAACGGTTGTTTGTAACATATGTATGTACTGAAAAATTTCGATCGCAAAGAAAAATAGTAAAATTCGCCCTCTTAACGAAGTTTGCTACATACATACATACACTGTCCTCGACCCATAGTCATAGTTGTTATTGAAAATTACCCAAATCAGATAATAACCACGTCCCCACAACCATATTTTACGAAAATCGAAAACTCAACACTTCAGTAGCTAAAAAGCTATCGGAAATTTTAACTAAAAAAAAGATTATATAAAATTCAAAAAAATATTTGAAATCTTTATTTGAATTGATAGTACGGTCGATATAATTTAATGTTTGAATATTATTCCAAGCAAATATTGGCTGCGGCTGCGTCTCAAATGCTCCATCCGCTTAGTCCAATTTCGGCATACTCTTTCGAACATTTCGGTCGGTCATTCGGTGTCAATCGAAGCAGGGTTTTCACTAAAGACCGAGACCTTAACATAGCCCCAAAAAAAGTGATTACAGAGGCGTGGCCTATAGACATATCACAAACGTGAAATAAACTTTTCACAGAACTCGCCTCTCAATAAGTCCATTGACATCGCTTTGTTGAAACCACCACATTGTGATCCAAAAATATTTTGTTCTCACCGCACGGTGGAGCTCACCATTCAAAGTTAGATTGCGATTCGCTTCATCTGTGAAGAAATAGGCCCAATAACGCCGCCTAGCCCTTAATCCCCACTAAACAGTGACTTTCGCTGGATGCCTTGGTACCTCTTGCAATGCTTCTGGCTTCTGATCACTCCACCAATGGCAGTTTTGCTTTTTCACACATTCATTCAACCAGAATTCGTCGCTGAACACAATTTTTGTATAAGTAAGAGAGGATCTTCGGCCAACTTTCCAAGAGCCCATTCACCAAAAGTTTGGCGTTGTGGTTGGCCGTTCAGCTTCAATTCTTGCACCAGCTATATGTTGAAAGGCTTCACACTTAAATCCTTCCGCAAAATTTTAGCAGAGAATCAATTGTTGCGAACAGCACCGAATTGATAATTCACGGTCATCACTAACACTGGCTGATACAGCTGCGATATTTTCTTCAGTTCGCACACTACGTAAGGGTGTTGGTAGTTTAATCTCCAGCAATGTAAATTGGGTGCGAAATTTACTCACAATAGCCCGAATAGCCGTCCCAGTAGGTCGGTTAAACTGACCATAAAATGGAAGAAGCGCGCGATGAACATTCCTAACAGAGCACGCGTTTTGATAATAAAGTTCAATAATATCGGTCGCCCCTTGGTATGCAATCAATGGCAAACCTCCGAGTGTATCTTGTGCCATAAAAAAAGCTTCTTACAAAAAACAAACATTCGCCGTTCGGAATCAGCGTAAAACTGAAGGTACCGCAATTGGTGAACACCACAAATTGTAGGAGAAGTACGGCCAAAATCGCTTAAGTGGTTATAGCGTACGGAGACCTAAATTCCGCTCTTTTTACGAATTTATAAATTCAACAATTTGGTGTTTTCAAAAAATGACGCAAATATTTTTTAAAACAGTTTTTCTGTACTTTTCGAAAAAAAAAAATAAGCGAAAAATTGTCGATAAATATTTCTACTGATTTTCTTGAATTTTAGGTTATTTTTAATGTTTCGTTTTCAACGAAGGCCAATTTTGTATGTCTTTTGTTGTGGTATAATACAAGTTGGGCGATTCAAAGAGAAGCTTAAATCGACCTCACCCCATAAAATAACTTGGACGTTTTTTGGTACAGGATGTTGGATAGATATTATATAATCTACGTTGTTTATATAAGCTATATAAAAAGGTGATACATTATTTTTCTTGTGTTTCATATGATTTCGATTATGAATTTTAGCCAGTTTTTTATGAGCACTCCAAAAATCATAAACATTCTTGCGAAATCTCCTTAGATTCAGATTAAGCCGTTTGCATCTGTAAAATTAATATTTTTTTAAAATTATATTCTATAGTTTTTTCCCCCGATACCAGGTACTTTTAGCCGATACCTACTTATTATACTTGGTATACCGATGTTCAAAATTTCTTAATAACAACATGAAATTATCGAGTATTTATGGTGGTAGCTTTGCATTCTCACCGCTTAAACAGAGGAATTTGGCAAAGTAAAGGTCGCATAATTTAAAAGCAAGGAACCATTTAATTCACAGCAATTAATGCCTCTGCCGCCGAGATTGGCATAAGCTAACGAGGTACAAAATTTTCGAAAAAATCCATTTATTTTACACAAATTCAGCAACTAATATAAAAGTCTTAAAATAAAGTTAAAAAAGTAAAAAATATACATAAAACATAAGATATTTAGAAAAATTATAAACATTTCATAAAATTCCAACTCTGGTGCATGTAAACAATAGCTAGTTACTTCTAAATTGTTAAAAAAACAGTATTCACTTTAATAAATATGACGAGTTAAGGCCTAATGAGCTTCTCAAATCAAAATCCGTAACACTTCTCATTCTTAGAGTGAAACAAAAGCTGGGTCGTTCCGCTGTATAGAATTGGCTCTGCCCCCTAGATCAGTTGCCCTCTACGAAGGGTTAAAATCTGATAATGCACACTTCGTACAACTTTGCAGACATTTTTTAATGTCATAATAACTCACCAAAAAAGAACTTGGTTATTTTCGACCTGAATTATAAAATTTATTTTGTTTTATTATTTCGGAAAAATGTTAATATTTATATAAACTGGGTCGGTTTAAAAGCACATCAAAAATGGAGTTTTTTTTTCAAAAATATGTAAACATTTATTTCTATATTTCTCTAAAATATTAGCAAAGATATTAAAATAGTTTAAGCTTTTTAAGCTTCTTTTAGGGCTGATTAAAAATATTTACGGAGTCAAAATATTTATATTTAGGGAAAAAGAAATAATTGGATGGGTTTATTTGCAAAGAAATAAAATTCGTGAGTATATAATATGATAACGCTAATCTTTTTAAAAAATATTCTTTAAAATATAAGTCTCAAAATAAAAATGTTTGAAAGACGTAAAAATTAGACTTTTATAATATAAGTATCAAAATAATAATTATCGATAACTTGGAGAATCTCATCTCATTCATAATTATTATCAAAAGACTTTTATTCTCTTAACAAAATTTGGATGAGTTTTTAAAACTCAACGGTAAACTAATTAATTTCTGGTTCTAAAACCAGATAATAATACTGGTTCTAACACCCAGTTAAGTCCTTCTTTTCCAACTCGGATGCAAACAAACGGGCCTATTGTCTCGAAAAAATTACGGGAGTCAATAAATTATAAATTTAGTTTAAGTTTGATTGTATATATCTAGTTTAAGTAAGATATGTGTACTATGTCATAGACTGGATCAATGAATAAATAAAATGAAATGAGGCGGGTTGGAAAAAGTACTCGTGCAGCAAAAAGCGCGGGCCAGAAGTAAAACTTCTTTGCCGACTTCATAAAGAGATAGAGAGAGCTACATAAATATGGGAGTAGTAGTGGTAGTAGTCGTTAGTAATAAGTAGTAGTGGCAATAGTTGCGGTAGCAGTAGTAGTAATAATAAAGGTTAGTAGTGCTTAGTAGCATTAGTAAAAATAGTAGTAGAAATTAGTAAAAATAGTAGAGTAATTAGTAATAACAGAAGTAAAAAATAGTAGTAGAAATTAGTAAAAATAGTAATAGTAATTAGTAATAACAGAAGTAAAAAATAGTAGTAGAAATTAGAAAAAATAGTAGTAGTAATTAGTAATAACAGAAGTAAAAAATAGTAGTAGAAATTAGTAAAAGTAGTAGAGTAATTAGTAATAACAGAAGTAAAAAATAGTAGTAGAAATTAGTAAAAATAGTAGTAGTAATTAGTAATAACAGAAGTAAAAAATAGTAGTAGAAATTAGTAAAAATAGTAGTAGTAATTAGTAATAACAGAAGTAAAAATACTAGTAGAAATTAGTAAAAATAGTAGAGTAATTAGTAATAACAGAAGTAAAAAATTGTAGTAGAAATTAGTAAAAATAGTAGTAGTAATTAGTAATAAGAGAAGTAAAAAATAGTAGTAGAAATTAGTAAAAATAGTAGTAGTAATTAGTAATAACAGAAGTAAAAAATAGTAGTAGTAATTAGTAGTGGCATTAGTAAAAATATTAGTATTTATTACTGATAGAAGTAGCAAAAATATTAATCTGAATTAGTGATAGAAGTAGTAAAAATAGTAGTAAAATTTTTAAAAATAGTAGTAGAAATTAGTAGAAATAGTAGTAGAAGTTAATAGTAGTAGCAGTAGTAGCCTTAGTGATGGTAGTTGAAGTAGTAGTTAGTAGTACTAGTAGTAGTGATTAGCAGTTGTAGTAGCAGGAGTTAGTACTAGCAGGAGTTAGTAGTAGTAGTAATTAGTAGTAGTAGTAGTTGTAGTGGTGAACAAGTCTCAAACTGCTAAAAGCTCCTTAAATGGTCATAAAAGCGCCTTGTAGTGACTTCGTATCGCGATATCGACGCGACTTACGTTACGCGAAGTAAAAAATCACTCTGCTGCCGCTAAAGAAATTTCACTTCAAAAATAAAACCATACTTTTCACTCATGAAGTATCTTAGGTCGCTTGGCCACCCCTTGGGTTTATTTTTTAGTACCAACATAAACAATAAATTAAAATTTTCTTCAACTGGGTGGACATAGTTTTTAAAATTACGAAACAATACAAAACAATAAAATTAAATGGCTAACAGTGAACAAAGAAATCAAAATAAAAAAAATACATACAATACAAATAAATTTACATCCATAAATGAAAAATCAAATAAGATGGGAATTCATCTGCGGTTGGAGATGGGGACAGTAACGAAAGGTGCCACATCTACATACATCCGTACGTAAGGTATTGAAGAAAGGTGGAAGAAGAAAACCTAATCAAATTGATTAATTTCATTTGTGTTTTTTGACGTGCAAGCATTTTACAATTGAATTGATTTATGGCTATGGCGACGTTAAATAGACATAAGATTAGTTTATGTCGTGTTGCAAGCAGCGCAGGCGCCGTTGGTGGTGGTGGTGGTGGTGGTGGTGGGGCTACTAGTAGCTGCGGTTAAGTGGCACGCTGCTGGTGGCGCTTCATTTCAATTTGAACCAGCTTGGTTTTGGTTGGTCAATAGTTTTGTTTTTATTTTTGTTTTTTTTCGGCAGTGAGACAATGGACCTGCCGTTGTGAGCAGTTGCATTCAACGCATTTATGAGCCATAAATGGACGACCACTGATTGTCCCTGCCCCAACAGAAAATCAACATTACTTCAACAAACACAAACTGCTAATACACAAATGAATATATTGAGCGATTAATTTTTGTGGTTTACGAGCGACATACATACACACAAACATGCGAGTAGTAGTATCCTCTTCCTGCATGCCGCAGCGTCACATGGCGCTTAGTGTAATGACTTTTCATGTTCGATGTTGAACTTCAATATCTTGTAAATCAAATATAAAAATTAATCCGAACTTGGTGCAATCATTAAACGAATTTTTACGATGGGAAACTACAATAATTGAAATTCGAAATAATTGAAATTTCGAAAAATCAATAAGCAATGCAATTCCACTCAGGTATACTAAAAATTTATTGCATTGCATTCCATAATCGCTCCTCAAACTGTGAGCCGCAGCAAAAGTGAATTAATCAAATTGCAACTGTCAGCGACAATCGAAGCAGCAATTTGTTTCATAATCGCAAATCAAACACTTGCAATACGCCACACAAATCGACAGTGATGGCGACGGCGACGCCAATTGCTGAGGAGTAGCCGCTGTGTCAGCTCGTGGCAGACAATGTTCAATAAATATGAACGCCTATGTTATGTCTGTAGATTAGCAACTTTATATAATACATATGGATTTATGTAACGGGTGCGCCATTTCTGCCTCCGGCATGTAAACAATGATCTCTTAACTTCACCCTTTCTCAACCGATTTACTTTCTTAAACAGGCTACGGAAAATTCAAACCAGTAAAATTTTAGTCATGGGCCACTTCACGCTGAAAGAATGTGCCGAATTAGTGACTATTGCCGGTATTCTGTAAGCCATCTCTAGTCACTAATTGAGACTTTTCGGTGGTGAGATTTATTTTGAGACTATTCGGTGTTCAGTAAACCGTCTGAAGTCCCTAGTCTCAAAATAAAGTCACTAATTTGTCGGTCAAAAAAAAAAAAAGGAATTGAGGAAAGTATTGAACAAACGCGAAAATGAACTAGTACTCGATCTGTCCCTAAGTCGTTCGCTATATTTTGTTTAAATCTGGAAAAAGTAACTTTTCATTTTAATAACGCGATCAGCTGAGAGTAGAGATAGCTTTTCACCACAGTCTTTGGTGAAATTTTTAGAGGCTGTTGCTTACTAAATACCGAAATCGTTCCTAGTCACAAAAAAAGTCTCTCACTGAAAGTCTCAAATTAAGAGAATTGAAACGTGGTAGTAGCCTTAATAAAAATAGTAGTCGAAAATAGTAAAAATAGAAGTATTAATTAATAATATTAATAGTGTAAATAGAACTGGAAGTTAATAAAATAGTAGAAGTTAGTTAAAATGGTAGTAGTTATTAGTATTAGCACTAGCGAAAAGTGGCAGTAGTAATTAGAAGCAGCATAAGTAAAAAAAATTCTAGAAATTAGAAAATATATTAGTAGTAATTAGAAGTAGAATAAGTAAAAAGAGTAGCAGTAATTAGAAGTAGCATTAGGAAAAATAGTAGTAGAAATTAGTAAAAAACAATTGTAGTTCTTAGTAGTAGCATAGGCAGAAGTAGTAGTGGAAATTATCAAAAATAGTAACTTTAATTAGTAGAAGCATAAGTAAAAATAGTAGTAGAAAAAATAATAGTAATATTAAAAAGGAGGATTAGTACAAAATAGTATTAGAAATTTGTAAAAATATCAGTAATAATTAGTAGTAGCATACGCAAAAATAGTAGTAGAAATTATCAAAAGGAGTAGTAATAATTAGAATACCATTCTAATCATTACTAGTAGTATTAGTAAATATATAAAAAAATAATATTAGAAAAATTAGTAGTTGTAATAAGAAGTATCATTAGTAAAAAATAGCAGTAGAAATTAGTACAAATAGTAGTAGTAACTAGTAGTAGTAGCAGTAGTAGTAGGAATTATTAGTAATAGTAGTTGTAGTGGTGAACTAGTCCCGAACCACTAAAAGCTCCTAAATATGTAGATCCCAAAATATCTATCATTCTTTGCAATCTATTGTTTCATTCAAAAGTTATACGAATTTCTCATACCGTATGGCGCACCCTGTATATTAGTACATTACACTGGTGTTAGAAACGCGCGGCATATTAATTTATCAAGTGGCGATATTCGAACAAATTGTTGCGGATTTAGCTTTGGACACGGCAGCGATTTGTTCTAACACCTTACAATCGCATAACTACAATTTATCCGCACACATAGACAACACACACACCATCACACATACACGTTCATGTTTAGCCATTACACACACAAATGCTTGTATGTATTTATGTTGATACATTCTCGTAAATAACTTGACTTGGCTTAGTCAATTGGCAGGCAATTGTCTGCTGTAACTGATTGCTTGTCTAATGGACTGTCAGTCAGTCGATGTATGTATGTATATTGGCCCCTTTCAGTGACCCACGCATTAGTGATAAATTTTGAATGCTGTAAATTTGCTAGGAATTGAATTGGAAGTTAGAGTAGCCAAAAGCCACTATATATGGAGTTAAATGCTGCTAATGGATTATTGAGTATCCTAACGATTTTTATATATTTTAGATAACACAATTTTTGTTATAAAACTCATAAAAAGGAAGCCAATCGTAATCGGAATAACTTGTTTTGTCAAAAGTTCGCAGATATACTGGCGCTGTTCGCATTTTTGCGCAAATTCCACGAGAATTAAGACAACTTTCTAATAAATCGTTGGGAGCTTTAAAAGTATTCCTCCGGCGCGAATAACTTTTCAATTTTCGGGTTTAATCTTTTATCTGCTATATAAAAATGTCGTGTCACGGTGTTTGTAGACCACCGGAACCACTCTACCGATTGTTAAAAAATTGTGTATGTATATTTGGTAGGTATGAGAATATATCTTATGTTTGGGTGAAGGTTGCCACATGTTTGAAAAGTCAAATAGATTTAAATTTAAGTTCGATGAAATATTCAAATAGGGTCGGTTCATCTCGGCGAGGTTTATACATGTATTTTGGAGAGGAATGCCACCTGTTTGAAATGTCAGATTTTATTAAATTATATAAAATATTAAAATATGAATATCAAACGGTTCTTTTCGCTGATGAGAAGGTGTATAGCTCGCTTTATTTGGAAGAGGGTTGCTACCTGCTTGAAAAGCCGAATTTAAATAACTTATGCACAAGGATATAACATTTTAAAATATTAAGATATTAGAGTGAAACTGTTCGTTTTCTAGTTATCTAAAAACATCTACCCTTACTTTATATTTGCCGCTCACGGTGCACCATCGGTCCGGGGATCATTTCGATTCTGCATGTCGTGGTAGTTGCCCAGCACTCGCTGAGTGGACTGAGAGCCCGCCCATCTATCCAACAGAAGTCCGTAGGCAACTAGCGAAACCCCCATCCTCTCCCTGCATGAGCTCATCAGCCTACAATGTCGCTATGGCCCGGCATCCAAATCAGTCGAATGTGAAGACATTCAGAGCTCTCTTAATTTCCTAGAACTAAAAGGCTTTGGTGATTTAGGAGCTCACATAGACCCTCTGGGGTTCATTGGGATACCACAATACGAACGTAACAGAACGGCACTTATTCGTCTTACTTTGCAAAGCGCAGCATGCTAACTTATATAATGAAGGTACAGAGCAGGCTAATCTCTACCGTCGGGGGGTGGATAAGGTACAGTCCCAAATACTTAAGTCTTAGTCTCGCGGAGGCAGGGCAGCTGAGTAAAATGTGCTGCTGCAGTAGGGGTTAGTGCTGATATTGAAACGCACCGCGTGGTGCTCCTTTATCCCCTGGCCTACATGCCTTAGTAGCTGGCCAACGTATGACAAGCTAATCCCAACTCCAATCGATCGGATGTAGTCGACAGCGGGCCAGAGTTTCGTTCTTAGGAAGTCCTTTTCAAGTGTGCCTGGCCTGGCTAACTGATCTGCTTCACAATTCTCCGGTATAACCCTGTACCCAGTTACGCAGATTAATTTGATAGTGAAATACTCCGAAGCTTTTGAAAGAGAAATCCGGTAATCCTTAACGACGTTCGGTGGCATTGTTATTGAACTCACAGCTTTGACTGCCGCTTGGCTATCGGATTAAATATTCACTTCCCTTACAGAGGTCGCACTGGTAAGCAACCATTCGTCAATTTTCTTTACGGCGACCACCTCCAGGTGGAGTACGCTACAGTAATATGGGAGCCTACATTTTTATTCTTAGACAGTGTTCTCGGTAGTATACTCCACCTCCAACTCTCCCCTCAGCAGCCCATAGAGCCCACTGATTCCAATGAGAGTCAATCTTTCCACTCCTTCCAGCTTAGCGACCACCACAGCCTTATCAAGGGAACCCCACCAGATAACTTTAAGAACTATCACCTGACTAAATTGGGACTTTACTCGTATGAGTCCTGTAGACTCTGCAGAGTAGAAAAGGAAACTGCATAACACATTCTGAAGCAGTGCACCGCACTAGTGCATGAACGCAAATGGAATCTGAATGAATACCTAATAATGGATGGCAGTATGCATTCCAGAGATTTATTAAGTTCAATAATAACAAATTTTATCACAAATGCTGGATGAAAGGATATTTCTATAATAATCGACATGGGGCAAAATAGATCTCAAGATGGCAGTGCTTAAACCCCAACAATAATAATAATAAATGAAAGCTACAAGGAAAATTAAAACTTTAGATACCAGTATTGCAATTTAAAAAAATTAATTTTAATTAAACCTGTGCTTTTAATGTTAGTGTAAACCCCAAAAAATATACACACAAAAAACACACGTGCATCTAAGCGCGAGAGCCAGAAGTAAAACTTTTTGTGGCAGTAGAAATCAATAAAAGTAGTCGTAGTAATTAGTAGTAGCTTAAGTTAAAATAGTATTAGAAAATAGTAAAAATAGTGGTAGCAAATAGTGAAAATAGTGGTAGCAAATAGTGAAAATAGTGGTAGAAATAAGTAAAAGTAGTGGTAGAAAGTAGTGAAAATAGTGGAAGAAATTGGTAAAAATAGTGGTAGCAATTAGTGGTAGAAAGTAGGCAAAATAGTGGAAGAAATTAGTTAAAATAGTGGTAAAAATTAGAAGTAGCGTTAATCAAAATAGCGAAAGAAGGTGCTGAAAAAAGTGAGAGAAATTAGTTAAAATAGTAGTAGAAATTAGTAGTAGCAGTGGTAGAAATAAGTAAAAATATTGGTACAAAATAGTGGAAGAAATAAGTTAAAATAATGGTAGAAATTAGAAGTAGAGTTAATAAAAATAGTAGTAGAAAGTAGTGAAAATAGTGGAAGAAATTAGTTAAAATATTGGAAGAAATTAGTCAAAATAGTGGTAGAAATTAGTAATACCATTAATGGAAATAGTGGTAAAAATCAGTAAAAATAGTGGAAGAAATTAGTAGTAGCATTAATAAAAGTAGTGGTAGAAAATAGTGAAAATAGTGGTGGAAATTAATTAAAATAGTAGTAGAAATTAGTAGTAGCGTTAATAAAACTAATGAAAGTGGGTACTGAAAATAATGGGAGAAATTAGTTAACATAGTGGTAGAAATTAGTAGTAGTATTGATAAAAATACTGGTAAAAAGTAGTGAAATAAGTGAAAGAAATTAGTTAAAATAGTGGTAAAAATTAGTAGTAGCGTTAATAAAAATAGTGGTAGAAAGTAGTGAAAATAGTGGTAGGCATTAGAAAAAAGTTGGTAGAAATTAGTAAAAATAGTAGTAGTAATTAGTAGTAGCATTAGTAAAAATAGTGGCAGAAATTAGTAGCAACATTAGTAACAATACTGGTTGAAATTATTAAATATAGTTGAAGAAATTAGTTAAAATAACGGTAGAAATTAGTAATAGCGTTAATAAAAATAGTGGTAGAAAGTAGTGAAAATAGTGGAAGAAATTAGTAAAAATAGTGGTAGAGATTAGTAAAAAATAGTGGTAGAAATTTGTAAAAATAGTGGTAACAATACTGGTTGAAATTATTAAATATAGTGGTAAAAATTAGGAAAGCGATTCTAACGGAAATTTCGTTACGTGATGTAAAAAATCACTATCATAATCGCATCATAATAAACTCCTAATTTTGCGCAAATTTAAACCTTTAATACCGTTATGTTTCAGGGTATGAGCAATTTCAGCAAATCTAGAAATAAAATTTAGTTGTTGAGCAAAGGCGCTATAATCCAATTATTAATCTCCTTTTTTGTTTGTGGCCAATTCCCAAAAGGGTCATAAATGCATTTTTTCAATTAAATTAAAATTAATCTGAAAATCTCAATAAAGTAACATGGATAAAATTTTCGATAACAAAAGTTGGAAAATATTTTCGCTGTGAGAGGGTGAGACCCGAAATTAGTTAATATTCGGCATTCAAAAAACAAAACACGTCGCACCGGAACACGGAATGCACTAAAATTTCTGCAAAATAAAAACCAAATTAGCAACGAGTATTATTTCCCAAGTTCCTCAAACGCACACTGCACATACAACGAAGAGGCAGCGGTGAGACGATATAAACTATGCTGGTGGCGTAGAGAGAGGGGGGGGGGGGAGGGGGTGCAAGTTTACATGCAATTTGTTAATGCCGCCTTAAAGAAATTAATATCAACATAAAAAGCAAATTTAATATTCAACATTTTCAATTTAAGCAAGAAAATAGAGCAAAAGGTAAAAAAGTCGCAATGCAACCAGGGTATTTGGGAAACGAAGGGTTGCTGGCAGAACTCGGTTGGCCGGCAGACTTGATAAGCAATAAAAAGCGAATGCAATTTCCACACTAAAAAAAAACAAAAAACTCAACAAAAACTAGCTAGGCAAATGTGGTGAAGAAGCTGCAGCAGCAGCAGCAGCAAAGCGTTGCATGCAACACAAGTGCGGCAGTGCGGCTACCCGGCGGTGGATGGATGGATGGATGGCTGGATGGACGGCAATACTCATAGCCCCGATGGCCGGCCACTGCTGTTCGACATGCTGCTTAGCATGTTTTAATTATTTTCCAGGCTTTGTTTATCACAAACGTCTCTGTGTGGTGTATGTGTGTGTGCGTGTGTGTGTGTGTTTTTGTATTTATGTGAATAAAGTTCTCGACGCTGTTCGTTGTTTTGGACAAAAATTTGCTGAACTCTTTTTTTGCTGGCGAAAAAAAAAAGTAGTGGTACAAACCGGCTGCGGCGAGGCCAGTTCATCACCTTTGGCAGTTGTGGCATTCGCACGAATATATCTACATATGTATGTGTGTGTAGAAGTTTTGTAGCCACTTGATACTAGTCGTTTATTTCTTGGCATTCGCAACTCAATGTGGCTGTGGCTGTGGCGGCGCTTGAGTGACGACGAGGCGGACGTGTGTACACTAAATTTTGACGGCTCAGCGCCCGCGGGCCACTAATGAGTGTTTTGTAAAAGTTGCGCCGCAATGCAGTTTTTCATATTTTATACAGATATACAGCATGCCATAGCACTTGCCACTAGCCACTTGCTACCTCTGCGCCATCACAACACCAACACCAACAGCACTCAGCGCTCCTCGCCTTACAATTTATTTATAAAGTGCAACTTACATTGTGCGGCCCGCTTGAGTGTTGCCGTGGCTATGCCAAGCCGTGCATTGGGTCAAAAGGGTTGTTGTGCGTCAAGGGTTGTTGACATGCTGCAAAAACTCAGCTACGTCGTTGATGATTAGATGGCCAACATCAAAGCTTGTTGCAAGTTACCCCATCGCACAGTGATCTCCGCTTATCAAGCGCCAAGTTTATCAATCGACAAATTTTTACGAGCAGCTGTTGGCGGCGGCTCTTTAAAGCTGACACTAGCACACAAACACATCTAGTACATATGAGTAAAGTGCCTCACTTGGAACGCAGTTCGGTGGCTAAGAAAATCCCTCGGTATTCTCAAATGTCAATACACGACAAGTGTAGGATGTATTGCCGATATGATTTAGATAATTTCATAATTCAATAACAGCTTCCATTCGTGGACAGCGAGTGCCTATATCGAGGGCATAGCTCAGCTGCGCTAATTGCCGAAATTTAACCCACTCAAGCCCCAAATACAAGCGAAGGGGTAGGGAAACATTTTGTATAAATAGATACAATTGGAAAACTTGATTCGCATAGTCGTTAATTTTCGAAGTAAAGCTCTCGGGACTTATCCGTGATAATCTTGGAACTTATTCTAGACCAAAAGTTCGGGACTATTCCGGCATCATTTCGGAACTTATTCTAAACCACTTTCAAAACTATTTCGAGACCGTTTTGGGATCTGTTCGAAACTAGTTTTTGACCACTTCTGTATAATTTTGGGCCTAGTAATATCGGAACTATTTCATAACAACTTCGGGACTTGTTGGGGATCATCGCGGAACAATTTCAGAATCAGTTCGAAACTTCTTCGGAACTAGTCAAGAATCCATCCGGGACCATTTTGGGTTCACTGCAGAACTATTTCGATATATTTTCGAGACTGGTTTGCAACTAGTTTCCGACCACTTCGGGACAATTTTGGGAACTATTTCGGGATAATTTCGGACCTAGTTCGAATAGAGTTCGAGATGAGTTCTGGCTCATTTCTGTTCTATTTCGAGACCAGCTTGGGACTACTTCAGAAATGCTTTGTTCGGAAGTGATTATAAAGTTCACTATAGATGTGTGAATGGAAAGGTGACGTTCTGCCAGTCAGGGGTGGAATCCAAGGTGATCCAAGGTGGAGTCTAAGGGATTTCACATGACTAAATCCAATACCGCTACCCGTTGTGTTCTAGTTTTTTCGCAGTCGGCAATTTCATGATATATCTTGTCAATAAAGTCGGCAAAATACCTATTATCTTCATAATATTTTCTGATTCCAACCCTTGATAGTTAAGGTCGTATTTTAAATGTCTGGTTAACATTACCCAGTGCTAGATGCTAATCATAACTGAGACCTGACGTTAACTTAACAGACACAATTTTTGGCACTAACCAAACTTTGTGTTATTAAAACTATTGATTGAATTGATTTTTGCGAATCTAGTTGGTGTAATAAACCCGGATATATTGCTTCTGGTAGCGCCAAAAGTAACCAATAATTTCTGCAAGAGTTAAAGACTCTCGAAGCATTTTAAAATAAATGACGATGAAAAGATCAATGCATTAATAGAGTTCGGTTTTATTTCTATAAAAATATTATGTGAGTCCAAAAGACGATTTTAACAGGCACTACAGAACTATTTGCATTCCCAAAAGACACGAAGAAAACTCGGAAAGTGCAGCTATAATGAATTTTCTATCACTTTATCTGGCAATTTTCCGAATACCCTTAGATGCCGGTGATCTCATGTATGAGAGAAAAGTTTAAAGATACCGTTTTGTTGCTTCAACCGTTCAATAGAATTCCCCAAATTCCATCCAACTAAAATAACGGCCTAATAGAATTAGTTGAATATATAGCAGAACCAGAATGTTATTCTGGAATTTTTGTAATCTGTGTCATTAAGGCCGAATTCTACATAAAATAACTGTTAACTTTCTACATATGTTAATAGAATCAAGGAGAGCAAAAGAAATTGTTGCATATCTGAAGGATACACATTTTTTTTATTTTCGGTGGACGTTTATGTTCTTTCTATAAAGATTTTGTCTGACACTTAGTAAAATTTTAAAAACAATAATTTTCTAGAACATTTTAATCTTTTAACTACTTTCCAATTGATTTCATGCAGTAAGAGTCAGAGCTGAAAATTTCTCGTGTACGTTATTTAAAAATTTTACTCTGCAGCCTTAGAAGAAAACCAGTTACTACACAAAAAAAAAATGTAGGCAAATAAAAGAAACGAACAAATTGAATTCTCTTAAACGGCATGAGTAAGGAAGGTCGCGTCGATATCGCGTCACGAAGTCACCACATCACCCTTTTATGAGAAAAACTACGCATTCATCCCATCAGTGCATACATAAGTATGTAGCTCAGGACCAATTGAGGACAAGTTTTGTACCGTTTCGGCGCTACTTTTGGACTAGATATTTCGAGACATTTTTTTGTTCTTTTTGTAGTTTGGGACTGGATCACCATTAAAACTCTTACAGGGTGGGCCAAAAGAAACCAAAGGTGTAAGAGTTTAATAACTTTTTCGTTTATTAATTGTTTTTTTTTTTTTTTCTTTCAGATTATATAATATACAAAAGGGAAATTTTTTTACACTAAGTATGAAAAATGATGTCTCTTAAATGGCCACCGTTTTCAGCTTCGCACTGACGGGCTCTTTTTAGAGCATTTTCCATAGCATCTTTCAAAACTTGTGGCTGTAGCGTTCGAATTTCTGCAACAATGTTTGCCTTGAGTTCAAGGATTGTCTCTGGCTTGTTCACATACACTCGCTCCTTCAAATAACCCCAAAGAAAATAGTTGTGTGCTGTCAACTCTGCCGATCGCGAATTTCTGGAAATTATTCGCCCTCCAAAAATTTGACAGGTCTGTTTTCTATCATAAACCGATACCGCTCTCCATTTACGGTTGCAGCACTTCCATCTTCATTCTCGAAGAAGTAAGGCCCAATGACATTTTCAGATTTGATCCCACACCATACTGTACACCTGATGAGGTGAAATTGGCGTTGATGAATGGCTCCTGGATTTTGAGAACCCCAGAACCTACAGTTCTGCTTATTAACAAAGCCATTCAAATGAAAATGAGCTTCATCACTCATAATCCAATTTTTAATAAAGTTGATTTCATTTCTGGCCAACTCTTGAAATTTAACTGCAAAATTTAGACGTTGCCGATGAACTGCGGGTTTTAATAAAATAAATAAAATAAAAAAAATTAATAAACGAAAAAGTTATAAAACTCTTACACCCCTTGGTTTCTTTTGGCCCACCCTGTACTACCACTGCTACTACAACTCTAAAAATTATTATTAACTTCCTACTACTATTTCTACTACTATTTATTACTACTATTATTTTTACTAATTCGACTACTAAATGCCATTCCTATTTTTATTTATTTCTAGTGCTATTTTAACTAATTTTACTACTACTATTTTTAATAATTTCTACTAATATTTTTATAAACTCTAGTACTATTTTCTACTACTTTTTTTACTTATGCTACTAGTAATTAGTACTACTATTTTTACTAATTTCTACTGCTATTTTAACTAATGGTAGTACCTACTAATTTCTACTTATATTTGTACTAATGCTTTTACTAATAAGCAATACTAACCACTATTATTACTACAACTAATTATGCATCACTAACAACTATTACTGCTACTATTTACATATTTAGCTCTCTATCTCTTTATGGAGTCGGCAAAAAAGTTTAGGTGCACGAGTGTTTTTTTTATTTTCCAACAGATTAATGAAATTCATGCTCTTGGCTTTTAGGTTCTAACTTTAAAGAAGAAGAAGTGATGAATTTTAAAATGTATGTAATTTTCGCCCATTACGTAGAATGTCCAATATGGAGACTTTCACAAACCGCAGAATGGAAAATAATGTGAATATCTGGTGATTTTTTTTACATTAAGGTTAAAATACGTTAGCTTGGCTTTGCTACTAGCAACAAGGTAATATCTGGCAACAAAAGCACTTTCCCCTCCAGCTATTATAAATTTTGAGACATTAGCTAAAAAAGATTGATCAATGTGTTTCGCCAAAATAATTATTTGTATAAAAATATTGCAATTATTGTATAATACACGTACTTGACGGAATATGCAATCATTTCCACATTAATGATTAGGCGTAAGGTAATATTTGTTTAACTTTTATAATGGCATTAAATCATTTTAATAATTAAGTAACTAAATATAATAAAAAATGTGCAAACACTTTGACAGGCCTGTTTGCAATAAATCATACAACTAGTAAATCGACACTTCAGCAAATATAGTACATAGGTAGATAAATATTCTTAGATAATATTTTAAAATTTACTTTATGCAAATATAACTAATCTATTCACTTAGCTACTGGAAACTATCTGCACACAAACAAAATGTAACATAATTACCATTTTATGAAGCCAAACTTGTACAAAGTAAATTTGCATTTGATATTTCTAAGTGCCACACCTAAGTTAGCAATTCACAAGGCTTTACGATTATATATCAAATATTTACTGCATAGAGGATTATGAATGTTTTTTGTATTTATGTACATACATAATACATATGTATGTATGTATACATATTTGAAGTAATACTCATGTAGAAATAGTTGCGAACCGATAAATATCAAAAATCAACATAATCCCCAACAGCTTAAACCTTGGTGTACAATGAATTGCCTTGAGAAGCATTAAATCACCTCGAAAATACTTTAAAGCTCAAAAATCATGCATTCAAATTGAATAACATACATATATGTATGTATGTACCTATGTACCTAAGTAAGTATATATGTATGTATGTATAACTATATTTTGTATATAATGCAATTTATGGGGTGGTACACGTAATGAAGGTAAGTACATAGTTTGAGTTGGGGAAGTGGAAGTGACATTGACAATGGCGGCACGGCAATGACAGCTACAACTATGTTTTCTATTGCAAATATATACACACCTACATACATATAAATGTATATGTATATGTATATATATATATACATATGTAGATATGTATATTAACAAATATGTCTACGTGTGGTAAATTCATTTGCTAGGAAGGATGGAAGTGATGCTTTACTTAGCATGCGAGTGAGTAAGTAATGGACAAGTGAAGACGCAAAATTTGAGATGCTCAGAGATGGTTGTCATGTAATTGTGTATGTGGATTGTAAAAACACACATACATACACACATATGCAGCCGTCCGCATGCCCAGCAGCGGGCAGGAGTCGCCATGTAGTGAAGTAACTAGTTCAGAGTTATCTAGTTACGAATACTCGTAGTACACGACTTGGACGGGTTGCTTGGTAATGCATTGAGGGACACTGGAATAAAATAAAAACACAAGAATTTCTGCTGGCAGGCCAACTATAAATAAATAATCCAAAATAATCCAAAGCATACCATACTACCATTCATTTATTTCTGCGAACATCAAAGATTACGCCTTCCTACGGCGAAGTGACAGCACTCGTTATTAGTAAACAAGAATATGGGGAAAAGAAGAATGAATAACTTTCAGTAAGAAATGTGTTTTAATTGTGCTCAAGTGCAAAAAATTAATAGAGATTTAATAAACTCTAAAACAACGGCTCATTGCTCCATTTTTTGAAAAAAAAAATTGTCTAGTTGCTGTTGAGAATTGTCAAAATCGGAAAAGCTTAACTAGCGGTACCTCTAAAAGCGTCACCTTCTGTAATAAGAACACCTTGCGTGAACAAATCGAGAAGGGTAAACTGATTTCCCTCTCATTTCTCTTTCGCCCAAGCAAATCTCTTTTTTTCCTACACCTTAATAAATCATCGGACAATTGAAAAACATACACATTTTATATGTATAGATATTTAGATTTTTTTTCCCATATTTTAATGAGCATTTTTTGTATTTCAAAATGCAGGATTGAGTGTTATTTGTGTTTTTCTTTGAATTTCCATTTTAAAGTTAAAGTATCCCAAAAAACTACTCTTTTCAATTATAATAAAAGAGTTAACCTGAGATAAGCTACAAAACAGAAAAGTTTTCAAAGTATCAAGATGTCATTTTGGCTTAAGTTTACAAAAGAGTTTGTATCGAAATACTTTTTAAAAGTTTTATTCAAAAATAAATTCGACGAAAGAAGTTGAATTTTTTACAGCGTTTCAAGTTAACGAAAAACCCAAGCATTTTTAAAGCTTTTATTGCGATATAACTTTTATTTGGGATGCGAGGAAATTAATTGCAATGTCATTTCATAGTGTCTCTCAATGTTTGTTGCATAGTTCATAAAAATTATTGATAGTTTTTTTTTATTGTTTTTGATATTTTTGTTTAAAAATTCCATAGAAATGTCCTTATGCCATTTGCTACACAAAACTGACCTAATTTATATTTAGACGGTTTTTTGTTTTACTTTATTTGTTTATTTGGGTAATCTTTTTATTTTTATTTTCTCGTTCAAGTTTCATCGCAATTTTTTTTTTTTTTTTTTTTTTTGGAGCAAAAATAAATGCCATTCTAGAATTTACATTTTTCCGATTATACATATGTACATATGTATATAAACGGAATTTTGTGATTTTAATTTTTTCGATAAAAAACATTCGTTATTCTTAATAATTTAAAATAGCGATTAAAGGGGATCGAAAAAATAAATATCACAAAATAACGTTTATATCATGATTTATTTAAATAAAAATTGTAACAATTACGATCCCTGATTTAAACCACACAAATTTTAGTTTTTAAAATTAATAATAGAATTTGTGTTAAACTGTAAAAACGGAACTGCTTTTTAAGTACTAATTTTACAAAAAAACAATATTGTCTTAATTGTTAAAGCGAAATAATGTGTTTGACAAGAAATTGAAATAGTTATTGTGTGCGATCGATTAATAGAATTGACATTCATTATGCATCTCCAACTGGAACATATCATCAGCTGATTGCCTCTACTGCTTCTCACCACAGTCTTTGGTGAAATTTTTTGTGCCTGTTGCTAACTGAATACCGAAAACGTCTCACTTCACAAAAACTGTGTCTAAATTAAAGTTTCAAATTTAGGGACTTGAGGTGAGATTGAATTACTGAATACCAGCATAAGAGGCGAGAGTACTGAAATATTAGAAGTGGCAGAGCAGCCAGCAATCGCATGTGAATCACATTAGCAGAGTATAACTTTTGTGTCACATTTAAAGAAATAAGAAAAAAACTATACAGTAGTGTATTCGGGATAGGCCGTCGGCTTTTCCTTTTGGAATTTATTTGGCCGCAAATATACCGGATAACATGGAAAGCTATTTAGTTGGATTTTGTAAAAAAAAAAAGATAAATATTTTTATAGTTCGTTCGTTAACAAAATCATTGCAAATGTAAATTTTAAATTTTATATAAAGCTTAAAAATATTCAACAATTTTCATCGAAATCATAAACCTTAAACAGTGCTTCTGAAAAATTTACGCATTCTCTCCATATAACGAATGCTCGATGGTTTTTTAATTGTTAGAAAACTTTCTGCTAGTTAAAATTTCTACTTTATTACAATGAAATTGAATGACCTACAAATCCGAATAGCAATCATTTTTTTAAAAACTCCAATTAAGGTTTCAAATATCGATGAAAACTTGTAAGCTTTGTATAAAGATTAGGATTAACAATTGAATGGATTTTATTAAGGAACGAACTACATTTTCATAAAAATTTTACGAAATATTTTTAGCTAAAGAAACCTTTTCAATATTTTATATACATATTTTTGACAACTATGAGGTGAATAAAAATTTCCGAGCTATCAGGGGTAGTGAAAAATTTGACACTTAGCGTAACCAAGAAAAAAACGGTATTTGTTCTAATATTGGACCCGTTTCTTTGTAACCGAGTTGCAAAAGAACACTAGGTGGGATAACAAAATACATGCAAAGCAACAACACTAACTCGGAAAAATATGCGAGTGGAGCCAGCTCGGTGAAATGATATCCGACCTGAGATGTAGTGTTGGAAAGTGAAAAAAACTGCGCTATGGTGAATGAGACGGAAGAAAATACATTGAAAATTTCAGTTTGAGACCTAGTTCGGTTTTATTGACGCAGGTTTTTTAAATACATATATAACTACGTCGACCCAAAATTTGTTTACACAGCTATTTTCCATTCTTAAATAGCAGTAAACAAATCTCATGTTTCATAAAAGATCCCAACAGGGTTGATTTTATAACTAAAGGGAGTTTTATCCGAGTTGGAGCGTTTTTTTTTTTGCAACTCCGGTACAATAAAACGAGCCCATTGTTAAAACGTTTACTAAATGCATGAATTTCAGTTTCAGAGGAATTAAAATAAGCAAAGGTTAATATTTGCTATATAATTGGTGCGCTAAATTACTGGCTTAACTCGCTGGTCTTCGTCTGCATCAAAGGAACTGTCCAAAGTTGCCAGCAAAAAAAAAACAAAAAAATTACGAATTGACACAGCAGAAATGTAAAATTTTCTAACCATAGTAAAAGTTTTTCTCACCATTGAACTTTTCTATAAATTTTCACAGTTCCTATGTATGTAAAAAATCCGTTAAAAAATAAATATATGAAATAGCTAGGAACAGGGATCGAAAATAATAGTTATTTTCGAAGTTTCAATTTAAAAAGTTAGCTGGAAAGAATTTGTTTTTTTAACATTTGTATTTACCAATGTGATGCTTGTTAGCCAAGGAATGCTAATCCTATATGATTTATATTTTTTTGAGTTCTTCCAAAAAAGTCAGCAATTAACCGTTATTTTTGTACTGATATATTTTTAGTCAAAAATAAAAGTTAAAATTTGACTTTTACTTTTTCGGTCAAACATAAAAGTTAAAATTTGACTTTTATTTTTTCGGTGAAAAATAACAGTTAAAATTTTAGTTTTAATTTTTCGGTCAAAAATATCAGTTTACATATTACAATACAATATTTTTTAATAAAAAAAATAAAATCAAAGCAAAAAACTCAATTCCTTTTAATTGCAATTTTCCGTCTTCTGTTAATATATTTCCTAGACAATAATTTAATTTCTTTAATTTAAGGTTTAAGTTATACAACAAATGATAAAGGTCTTGTTTATACGTAGCAACAAAATGTTTTTACCTTAAACAGTTACATTCAAATAGATTAGCAATAAAATTTTAACTTTTATTTTCGATCGAAAAAATAAGTCAGATTTTAACTTTTTTCTTTGACTGAAAAAATTAAAGCCAAATATTAACTTTTTTATTTGACTGGAAAAATAAAAGTAAAATTTTAAATTTTATTTTTGACCGAAAAAATTTTTCAAATTTTAACTTTTATTTTTGACTGAAAATATATCGGTGGAAAAATAACAATTATTTATTGGCTCTTTTGAAAAAAAGTCATAACAGTTACGGTCCCTGGCTAGGAATCATTATTTAAATTTCGTTTTGAGCTAATTCTTTTATGAATTTTTTGTTATTTACGAATTTTCAGAACTGGTCTAAAACAATTTTTCTTGGACGCTCTCTCAGACCTGTTAAGTAATAATTACTAATTGTAATGAGTAGTAATTTAAATACTTTGGGTTTAATGTAATGTAATCAATTCTTTTCAACTACAATTACCTTTTATCAATTACTACTCGAGTACAAGTTATTGTAATTGAATAGTACTTGGAATTACCATCAATTCCCAAAAGTAATTGAAAGGAGTGAAAGAGAGGTCCTCTGAACTATTTATAATAGAACGCGTAAGGTGTATTTGCCCGCCGCCAATGACACATCCGTTAACCAGTTAACATTGCAAGTCGTTGGTTGGTGATCGCGCCAGATGGTGGTATGGTTGAAAGCGGAACTCAACTCGAACGATTTTTGGTCTAAAGGAATTTGTTGCAGGGTAAGCAAAATGTGACTTAAAGCTCGTATGTGCAAATATATTTCTCGACTATCTTCAACCGCTGCTGTTCAGTTCACAAGCACAGACGCTCATAAAGATAAATGCATGTGGATATGTAGTTGTTTGTGGTAGTTTTAGACCACTGTGCGATATTAATTGTTGAAACTAGCGCACTTTACATATCTACGGCAATAACATCATCAAGTCTACGAAACATAGCTATACTAAGTATTTATGCCTTTCTCCTTGTATTTAGATATAGCTATTGTTATAACATTTGTTGTTGTTTATGTCAACTGCCTACTTTGAATTGTTTTGAAATTGTCGCAAGCAAACATCTCCTCCAACTGCCAGCCAAAGGCACAAAGTTAAGTTTTAAGGATTTTGGCAACAGTGCTACAAGATTTCTCAAACACAAGAAGCAGCAATACGAGTAACAACAAGAAATAAGCGACACTTCATAGTCACCACACAGGACAGCAGGATTTCAGCCTAACAGCAAACGGAACAACGATAATTTGCATGGGCAAGGATTCATATTCCTGCTGCAATGAAAGACTAAATGGATTTGGCTCAGAGACGATAGGCATTTTCACCTACATGCATTAGGGTGTATCGCTCCACATATAAAAAAAATAAAATAAAATCGGTAGTATTTTCCCATTGGAATTATATTTGAATTATTTTATTTTTAGAGTTACAGCAAAATAATTCGGAAAAATATTAAGAATTACATGAGCTGGACAAATTTCAAAACAATATCAAAAATCTGATTATTAAGATTTTTAAATATATTTATACGCGGAAGTTTTAACATTAAATTTTTTACTAGTTGTAGCAATTTTTTTGAAAAAAAAAAATGTTAAAAAAACAAATTTTATTTAAAAAAAAAACATTTTTTGAGGTATCTACTAATTTTCGCACGCAAATCTTAATATTTTTCTGAGATATTTTCGGTGGAAATTTTAAAATTCAATATAATTTATAATTCCGGAGTAAACCCCGTAACATTTTTTTTTTGGTGAGTCACCCTAATGTACAAAAATATTTATAAATATACATATATGTATATTTGTTAATAAAATATGTATTTATTTATTTATGTACATAGATATCTACATAATATATATCTCATATGTATGTACATATTATAAATTGATTTCCTTTGGCCGCGCTTCCATATTTCCTCATGTTCACCTTGGTGAGAGTTGTTACTAGTTGTTATTGTGATTGTATACTTAAATTCAGTTGGCAATTTGCAGCCTATCAATTTCTTCGAAACTAATTCGAACAAAACTTAGTACAATAACAATTTTTTGCCTTGGCTCGTCAGCTTCTTTACTAAAAACGCACAACAGCTTGCCGCAAATCTAAATTCATCTCTCTATATACATACACATATTATTTTTAAATGTAAGCCTAAATGTATGGACCCTGCAGTGGAACTTTTTAGTTTCAAACCAGTTTGCTTAGCAACTGAAATAATACGTTATCTCCTAACTTTTTTCCTTATAAAGCAACTGGTATTTTTGAAATGGCGATGTTCTACGCAATCTCTATATCATATCCTTCGATTAACCAGTTGTAGAATTATTTGTTCCGTTAACGAAACGGCAGTCGAGTAGAAATAGTTCTGTTCGCATGTATTTACAATATATTGCGATTTAAAGAAATTTTAATGCACAGAAAAAGAGAACCAAAAAATGACGTTAAAAAAATTTGACGTTATTTTGACGTCGTAATTTTTTCAAGGCGAATTCATATAAGGTGTAGTTCAAGGCGAATTTATAGAAGGTGATGGCATAAGAGCAGCTGATTTGATTTTTTTTATTCACCTTCATGCATTTTGTTTTTGCTTTTGCGTATGAGCTTTCAAAAGACGTAAAAGCAAAAACAAAATGTATTTAAATTTTGACAACTCTTACGCAGAAACAAAAAAAAAATACATAGGAATTTTGTAGTTGTATTTATAACATCACCTTGTATGGATTCGCCTTGGTGTAGTTTCTATAGCGGTCGATTTGATTTTTTTTTATTCACCTACATGTATTTTGTTTTTGCTTTTGCGTATGAGCTTTCAAAAGCTGTAAAAGCAAAAACAAAATATATTTAAATTTTGACAACTCTTACGCAAACGCAAAAACAAAATATGTACATGGGAATTTTGTAGTTGTACTTATAACACCACCTTGCTTGAATGCCTTGCCTTGATTGCCTTATTTTTCCCAAGTTTTCTGCAAACCAAAAAAAAATTTACGTACTCGTAAAAGTGAATTTGTTTTCTCAAAAATTAGTAAATATTTCTCAAGCGTAATTTCATTACCATAATTCTTTTTTTTAATAGCCGTTTTCAAGGCGAATTCATATAAGGCGAAGTTGTGCAAGCAGCTGATTGAATTCGCTTGGTGAACGTTATGTTATATTAAAATGATGGTTTTTTTTGTAAATCATACTGTCATTGTGCGTATAATTTGTTAATGTAAATTTTTGTTTTTGCACTTATAACACCACCTGATATGAATTCGCCTTACCCGGTTTCCTTTAATCAAGATTCATTTTTTTAAGTTCGAAATTTTGACAAGTAAATGTTATTTCAGTGTTTTTACTCACAACATTATAAAATACTTTAAATAACATGGTGCTAAGCCGAATGGCTGTTTCAACGATCCGCCATCGGCACAACAAATAAACTGGAACTGTTTGGTCAGTTATGTACTTTTTTTTTTTACTAACCCTCGAATTTCCCTCTCCAACCCAACCCAATATAACAATTTATGGTTACTGAAATATCGCACTTTTTTAATTTTGTTAAAATTCCGTTATGTGGGTGTGGCTCTTATACGATTTCGCTCATTTTCGATACCATCTTACCTGGAGTCAAGTTTCGTAGAGAGACGTATCTCAGTATTTACTGGAGTTAATCCATGCAGGCACGGACGGACGGACGTAATCAAGCATTTTTTAAGCCCCCAAGTTCCACCCCCCCTAGATCCGCCATTGCTCGTAGGTCCATGGTTTTACACACTGATATGGAAATTTTATTGTAAAAAAATCAAATCTGATCATTTTGATTTGTTCATTATTATTATTATATACCTTTGTAGTAGTGTTGCTAAGATGTTTCGGCCTTCCTGCACCCAAATAGAACAATTGCCTTAAATGGATCATTTCGGTCCACACCTCTTTTGTAACTTTTACTCTTATTTCATATGTAGGTTATTTTTTATTGAAATTTCATATTCAGTCATTTTTGGAAAATATCTTTAAGTTGGTACTGAAAGCTATTATTGATAATAATAATATTAATAATAGGGATTAGAAAGTTGTTATAATTATGGTAATTACGAATGAACTAAATTCACCAAAAGATAAACAAACATATTTTTGCTATAAGATGGTAAGGTAAATGATTTTTTTTTTTTAAGAAATATTGCTCCATTGAACGTAATTTAATAAACATGACGAGAACTGCTGTGTTCGGACTATTCATTGTTTGAATATAAAATAAAGTAGGAGTTTCTTTTTATA
Organism: Anomoia purmunda; assembly: GCA_951828415.1. Taxonomy (NCBI): domain Eukaryota; kingdom Metazoa; phylum Arthropoda; class Insecta; order Diptera; family Tephritidae; genus Anomoia; species Anomoia purmunda. The sequence goes on from OX639996.1 coordinate 8,995,984, forward strand.
GAAAACAAAAATTAAAACTATAAATAAAGGTATATACGGAAATGTAATGATATTAAGAGCTAGAACTAAACAATACAGAAAAATGCATCAATAACTAATCAATCACAGTTTGTTGTTGCACGGAATGCTATAAATCTTAAATCTATTCTTGATGGTTTTCTCATGATGTAAATAGAACCTTTAAAATAAAACCTCATATCTGAACAATCAGTTGTATGGGAGCTATAAGTGCCCGAATCTTAATCATTTTCATTGGACACTTTCTATATAAAATAACTGGATGGAGTGTCAAATTTCATGTTTTTTTCTCTGTTTTGATACCAGAGTTTTATAATGGAAAACATCATATTTGAACCGTCAATTGTATTGCTGCTATAGAACGCCTGATCTGGCCGCCGGTTCCCACAAGTGATGAATACATTATAGAAATACAACTGCCTATCAGGTTTCAGATAGATATCTCAAAAACTGAGAGAGCAGTTTGCGTTCAAACAGACAGACAGACGGACATAACTTAATCGAATCAGTTCGTGGTCCTGTTCATTTTGGCACACGTGGATATAGGCTCATCTCTTTTTCTTCTTAAACTTACAAACATCGGAGCAAAGTTATAATACCTTTTATAAGGTAAAAAAAAGAGGGTGTAGATACTTAACTCAAACTGTAATGGACTAATTTTCTTCAAATACTGGACTTATGTCGGTATTTAGTAACTCAGTTTCATCTCAAGTCACTAAATTAAAAACTTTCATATAGAAACATTTTTTGTGACTTGGGATGATTTCGGTATTCCATAAGCAACAGTCACAAAAAATTTCACCAAAGACTGTGGTGAAAAGCAGTAGAGTCAATCAGCTGATGCAATGTTACAGCTGGAGATGCATAATGAGTGTATTTTAATCGATTGCACACAATAAACTAATAAATGTCTTTGTTTTCTAACCTGCTCAAGACCAGCTGACAAATTAGTGACTTTATTTTGAGACTTGAGACTTGAGATGGCATTGGGAATACCAAATACTCTCAATAGCAATCGCACCACCGAAAAGTCTCAATTAGTGACTATAGACTGCTTGCAGAACACCAGCATCTCACTCCACTTTCATTTATAACAAACAGCTCATTTGGCTTCCTTTCAATACTTGGATGCCATTGGGCGGTACTCACCAGTTCATGAACTACAATGCTTCTAGTCAACAAGCATGCAATTTCACTGCATAAAATATAAATAGTTGTATGAAAGTGTAAATATTCCATGTGTGTATTACAAAAACACGTCTGACCAAAGCTCTTCGCATTAAGCTCTTTAAGGCACATGAACCAACAAGCCTCCATCTTCAACTCAATGGCACAGTAAAATTTGTTAATATATGTATACTAGATAAGTATACACATACATTCTCATAAATGTAAATAACAACATCTTATACTCACACATATGTATGTAGGTTTTGCATATAAACATCTTGAAAGGATGGAATTTGACTTTAATTATACGCACAAATTGTCGTTATCCTTTAAACCGTATCCTTTTCGAAAAGTCCGAAACAATAAAGGAATTTTCTAATTGTGTGCGTTTATACTCAATGAAAGTCCTTAAAAAATGCTGCTGTTGAAAATTTGTGAAAATTTCTTAAAATCCACATGTACAGTGAATGTGTGTGTGTGTGTGTGTGTGTGTGTGGGTGTGCGAAAGTGTTTATATTGTATTTTATCTGAAAAATGTTCACAGCTTTTGGAGTGTTTTTGTCAACGCAGTAGGTAAGTGCTGTTAATGGTCGAAGATATTTAAGTAATTTTGAATACATACATATCTTCGAATAAAAATTTTGTTAAGGGTGGTGGCAGATTTGAACGAAATGAAATTGATGGACCGCAATTTTATGGTAATTCAATATTTCATTACCCACCTAAGGGAGCATGTAAATGTGCATGTTAGTCGATAAATTAAAATATTTATTGATTAAATAAAGTGTGTGAGTTCGTCATGTTGGTTGGTTGGGAGTAGCCTAGACCACCACCTAGAAGCCAATTAGCGCTTGAAGCGCCATTTTGATACGCTGATTCTCTTGAAACCTGGTATTTCTTGCTGTCACTGTGGAGATCTCTTCAGGTCTCTCGATAAGTATAAACCTAGTATTTGCTTTCCTTTGTGTTAGCGAGCTGGCCACTCACCGAGATTGTGAAGAATTGATTCCCTTTTTCACGAGATTTCAGCTCCGACAACGAGTGTTGTACGGGATGCACATCTTGTCGGCATATTCACCAATCCTGCCTACCAAGCGTTCCCACGACAGTCGGTTCTACGGTACCGGAACGACCCGGATATATATCCGGCCAAGGACTGTCACTTCAGCAGCATTCCCCAAAATTTTATGGGGAATGTTTTATGCTGTTACAACAACAACAACCAAGCATATATACCTCTCTTGACTTGTCAGCAGTGCCACATTTCGTTCGGTTTAATAATTTTTTTTAATCTACTCCTTATTATTTTTGCCATTTATCAGTTCTTTCGCTACTGTTCGAGCTGTTTATCGACTCGGCCGCCATTGATAACCATACAGTCCCTGACTATCTGGAAATTTTTCACTGGTGACGCAAAAGCCAAGAATGCTGCTTGATTTTCTGAGAATATGTCTAAATTTAGTACACTGTCGCTAGTTCCTGTCAGCAACTTTCAGGTCCTGTCCACTCCTAGCTCCTCCACTTAAGAGATATCACCACAGTTGGGAAGCGGGAGCGAGAGATGGGCATCCCTGACGTCTCCCTCGCAACTACCCCTCAATCTATTTTGGACCCGTCGGTAAAGAGGGCCATGGTCGCCCTCTGCTACTCTGCTCTTATTCCTGTGCCATCTCGCAAGAAACTTCACCTGAACGTTTTTCCTGAAATCAGTTTATTAATTTACTTCTATAAAGTTTGGTTCTGGAAGCCAATTTTAGCGTCGCTCCGTTGAGACGATGAAGCTCGAACTGTTTCAATTTTTGTTTTCTTCGTAAACACCATAAGCTCCATCTTAGTCGAGTTGATACTGAAGCTGTTTGTTTTTCGAGGTTCATGTGTGTTACCTAAACAGAGCTCCCTTAAGAATTTCCCTGACTGTTGAGGGAAAGTGGTCAGATACTTTAGGACAGTTTCGGTGCTAGTATAGGACTATTTCTGTTAAGGGACTACCCGAAAAAAGAATCGCCGTCGAACCGCAAAAATGACTCAGCAACAACCCTCAAAAACGATGTGTGAGCTAAAAATTTATTCAGTATAAAAATTAATTTTCTTTCCGCAAAAATCGTGCATAGTTCAGAAATTGTAAGTGTAACTGCAACTAGAATTCGTTCTGTGGCAAATTTAGTGTTTGGGGACTATTTCGGGATACTTTGGTTCTTAATTAGTCCCGAGGCAAAAGAAACGAAAAATTGGAAAGAAAGTATCGATACCTACCAATTATCAGTCGAAAAATATCAATATCGATATTTGTTTCTGCATGCGTGGTAGTATGCGATCGCAAGAACTGTCAAAACTCCATATAAAAAACCGCTGAAGAAGTGGTCAAGATAAATTTCTAGAGCCAAATTTGCTTAAGTAGTACGTAGACATTTGCTACGCTTTTTACCAAGCCTTTTTCTAATTTTTTTGTGAAATAAGAGCATAAATCAAGCCATATATGTATGCGTAAATAAAATGGTATAAGGAATGAAAGCATACAAGATTGTTTATCCTCTCTTAGGCGATTTGACAGCGTTAACACATTCGCTGACGTCATAAAGGTATTTTTATGTTTTTTACACAAACTAGACATTAGGATTGTGCCAATTTATAGAGGAATTTTTTGGTGAATAAACTTTTTATTATGGTATGAAAATTTTAAATTTTTGGTTCGACTCGTAACTTTATACTGCAGGAAATTTTTGGCAGTCCCTTTGATGCAGACGAAGAGCAGCAAGTTAAGCCAGTAATTTAATGAATCAATTATATAGCAAATGTTTAACTTTGCTTATTATGATTCTTCAGAAACTGAAAAGCATGCAGTTATTAGAAGTTTTAGCAGTATTAGAATAAAAAAAACTCATCAATTTCGTCTTTTTTGGTTGTACTTCCTGTCAAATTTTTCACTACCACAATGAAAGCATAGTAATTTTAAGTGACAGTTAAACAACACTCAAAGCCCTAGCCTCGTATGATATAATATCATAATTTATTCTTCAGTGCATAGAGAGGCTCAACTTTCTGGCAACACGACACCATATTCAGCAATTCTGGATTCCAGGCCACTATGTCATATGCAGAGGGCAATGAGGAGCCTGAGAGGTTAGCTAAAGATGCGGCGGCCTGGCAATAGGACACCACACTATCAAGGAAAGCTTAGAAATGAAAAATCGAGTTTAAGGGCGAGACACTGGCACCTCGGGTCAGGTTTACGTCTGACAATGTCTCTATTGGGAGGATACAATCGAAAACGCTTTAAGAAGTGTATGAACTCTTAAAGAACTGTGTCAGAATATTGACGGGCTTTCTCACTGGTCACGCTAGGCTGAGAATATGGTCGAATGAGTCATGTCGCTTCTGCGACTCGACCCCGGAGACCCCGAAGCGGATAAGTGAGGCTATCTCGAGAAGACGGCAGAGGTATGACATTGGCTCGCGTGGCCCAGGGAAGGAACTCGTATACTCACTGCCACCAACCACCGTCTTAGAATACCTAAAAGAGTTGGAGCTTAATCAGGTACTGTAAGAAGCATAGGGCACAATGGACCTTTAAGGTCGAAGTTAATACTTCGTATCATATTTAGAACTTCCGATTATTTTTCTAATCCAAACTGTTTTCGAACAAGGCAACGCGCCAGGTCATAGGTCGATAATATTAAAACGGCGATTCAAAGATCAAGCAGAATTATAGCACTGAAACCAATACTAAGCAACACTTGTGGTTTGGAGCAGGGATGGCAAAAAAATTCAAAGAATAAGCGCGAGGATTCCATATTAATCATTCTCTTTTTCTTACTGGTACCTTGACAGACTTGATGAAGCTTTCCTTTAACTTTTTTACATAAATGATACATTTTAGTATAATCTGCATTTTTCTTACATTCATCAGATTTTTACTTTCCTCAGTGAAGTTTAAATATGAAAAAAATGCGCGAGCCAGAAGTGAAATCGCGGAAGAAATTAGTATAAAGAGTGCTGGAAGTTATTAAAAAAAGCGATAGAAAGTAGCGAAAATAGTGGCAGAAAGTAGTAAAAATAATGGTAGAAATTTGTAAAAGTAGTGGTAGAAATTAGTAGAAATAGTGGTAATAATTATAAAAAGAATGATCGAAATTTGTAAAAATAGTGGTGTTACCATTAATAGTAGCACTGGTAAAAATAGTGGTAAAAAAAAAGTAAAAACAGTGGTAAAAATTATTAAAGATAGTGGTAGAAATTAGTAAAAATAGTGGTAGTTATAAAAAAAGATAGTGGTATAATTTTGTGAAAATTAGTAGTACCATTAATAAAAATTTTGGTAAAAATTAGTAGAAATAGTGGTAGTAATTAATAGCAGCATTAGTAAAAATAGTGGTAAAAAAAATGTAAAAACAGTGGTAGAAATTAGTAAAGATAGTGGTAGAAATTTATAAAGATAGTGGAAGAAATTAGTAAAAATAGTGGTAGTTATTAGTAGATAAAGATAGTGGTAGAATTTTGTAAAAATTAGTAGTACCATTAATAAAAATTTTGGTAGAAATTAGTAGAAATAGTGGTAGTAATTAATAGCAGCATTAGTAAAAATAGTGGTAAAAATAAGTAAGAACAGTGGTAGAAATTAGTAAAGATAGTGGTAGAAATGAATAAGGATAGTGGAAGAAATTAGTAAAAATAGTGGTAGTTATAAAAAAAGATAGTGGTAGAATTTTGTAAGAATTAGTAGTACCATTAATAAAAATTTTGGTAGAAATTAGTAGAAATAGTGGTAGTAATTAATAGCAGCATTAGTAAAAATAGTGGTAAAAATAAGTAAAAACAGTGGTAGAAATTAGTAAAGATAGTGGTAGAAATGAATAAGGATAGTGGAAGAAATTAGTAAAAATAGTGGTAGTTATAAAAAAAGATAGTGGTAGAATTTTGTAAAAATTAGTAGTACCATTAATAAAAATTTTGGTAGAAATTAGTAGAAATAGTGGTGGTAATTAATAGCAGCATTAGTAAAAATAGTGGTAAAAATAAGTAAGAACAGTGGTAATAATTAGGAAAAATAATGGGTTTTAACCAATTAGCAATGGAGCGCTCCAGGGTGGTTAGAATTTTAGTTTGCTCCACCTAAGGTCCAGATATTACCTGGTATATTTTTCCAGTTTGTGTTGTTGTTTACATGTAATTTTTTTTTATTCCACCAATTGTTCTTTTGCTAGTCGGTTACAAAAAAAACAGCCAAACCTGTTACTATAAGTACTTACCCCTCTGATCATCAGTCAAATAAAAACATTAATTTTTTTTACTTTTTTTCTTATTATCAATTTTAATGAATTTCATTAATTTTAAATGTATATTAAATTTTAAATTAATTTAAATTGGTAGATATTAAATATTTGCATGTATGTATGTATGTATGTAGGTATTTATGTATGTATGTATTTGTATTGTATATTTGCACATATGTGTGTGTACGTGTGTGTACTAGTACGAGATTACACTCAAAAAGTAAGCTAACATTTTGTCAGTAGTTTATCACAGTCGAAAATTTTACTTAGTGCTTATATTTTATGTATGTATGTATATTAACTTCAAAAATGTATTAATGTAAGTATATATGTATATTTTTTTTCAAATTTATATTCAAATTGTTAATAGGTGCGTTAGCTTAAATTATTTTTAAACTTAAGACTAATTAAATGTAGAGCCCATGAATAACTTCAGTTTTTGATTTAAATGATATTCTGGCATTTTCAATTTATTTTTATTAATATTTTGTTTTTAGATAATTCTATAAATATTTGCACAAAGTCCCAGTTATTTGACAACACCTGCAATAAAATGGAAATTAAACTATTAAAAGGCTATTTTGCATTTTTAAATGCAGATTAATTATGAAAAATATTTTTTTTTAAACAAAAAAATGTAAACACACCTCGCTGTGAACGAACACCATTGAGACCAATTAAATTTGCCGCTGATGGTCTGGATGCTTAAATGGGCGACACAAATCCGGTCATTTGTTGACTAATAACAATAAGAAGACAATAGTTTTTAAAGCGTTAGTTTAAAACTAAAAAAAAATATTAATATCTTCTCTCGCTCTCTCTCCCTCTCTCTCTATCTCTCTTCCTCTTCTTCACCCCTCACCCCTCACTCCTCCCTCCTCACCTTTTAAACGTTGCCTTGTAAGGCGCATCATTCGACTGCAAACGTGGCGAATTCGCTGAACTGCAACTACTCGAACCACTCGAACAACTCTCGTCACGCGGCGAATACTCATCGAAACGCGTAGAGTAGTTCATTGCATAACTGTGTGCTGTGCCATAACCAGTGCCGTTGCTATTACTGCGACAAGTAGCGATCGTAGGGATTTGCGAAGCGGTAAGCAATAGATTCGCCGCCACGCTCTGTAGTTTCATATTCGGCGGAGTTTGGGGTGGAGTATCGGGTTGGGCTTCGGGAAACCCCATCCCCCGCTGAGCTGCTGCGTACGGATGGTGTGGTGCGCCGGTGTTGTTGTGGTTGTTGCTGCTGTTGCTGCTGTTGTTGTTGTTGGTCGGACGCATATGCGTTGGTGGTGGTGGGGGTGGTGGTGCTACGGTTACCCCCGAAGCCACCTGCTGGGCCGTAGTACTTGCCGTAATACGCGTTGTGGTAGGGATGGTATTGGTAATGCCCGGAACGTTGGTGTTGTTGTTGTTGTTGCTGTTGCTGTGGTGGTGACTCGAGTTGTTGGTGCTGTTGCTGCTGCTGCCGCTGTATGGGATATTGTTCGTAGTATGCAGCTGCTGCATTGTAGCCCCTAGAAAACCCCCGTAAGCTGTGGTAGGCGGCGCCCGCGAGTAAGCTGTGCCGGCGGCGTAATTGCTCATCATCATATGCGCTGCCGGCGGTGCTGCGTTCAGCGTTGATAGCTGCTGCATCTGTTGTTGTTGCTGTTGCTGCTGCGGCGGCGGCGGCGGTGGCTGCTGCTGCTGTTGTTGTGACAAACCCATATGGCTGATCATACCGCTGCTGTTCATGCGCGACTGCGCCTGCTGCAACAAATGTTGTTGTTGTTGTTGCAGCAGCTGCTGCTGCTGCTGCTGCTGCAACAAATGTTGTTGTTGTTGTTGCAGCAGCTGCTGCTGCTGCTGCTGCTGACTCTGTCCCATGTATGCTACCGTCTGTGCGGGCGGTGGGGTCTTGCAGGCGACTGTGTCGGCCAAACTCCAGATTTTGGGCTTGCTTGCTGGAATTGGCACGCCACAGTCCCGGCTCAGCTGGTTTTTTGAATCGCTGCCGTCAAGTTTGTTCATGTTGTTGTTGTTGTTACTATTGTTATTGTTTATGTTACTGCCTGGCATGCCAGCAGCCGGATAGCCGCTAGCAGCCAAAATGGCCTGCTGATGCTGATAGTAAGCGGGATGTTGGTGATGGTAGGGATGGTAATTGTGTGGATGATTTGACGGGCCGCTGGAGCTGTGATAGCCGCCGCCACCACCAGCAGCACCGCTCACTGGCGCACCAGGATAGCCGACACCTGCGCTGCGGAGATCACTGGGATGTGGGCCTAATGGTTTCTCTTCGTCATGCAGATCATCGTCATCTTTTTCGAGTTCTGAATCGGTCATAGACAAGTGGAAATAACAGTTAGCTTTCTGAAAGCTAATACATGGTAAAAATCTACTAGAGTAGCATGCAATTAAATCCACTACTATTAAAATTAGAAAACTTTGCAAACTGATCCCGTTTGTTTTTATTTCACGCCTATTATATGTTTTTTTTTGTTTTTTTTTGTTTGTTTTATTTCTCACCTTTTCGCTGCACGCTACCTATACTGCCGCCGTGCATGCTCTGTGCGCCCTTTTCGCTCTCCAAATCATCCTTGTCCTTCTCTTCATCGGACACCATCGCCTCGTCATCGTCATCGGTGCGATTCTTTGGTTCCCAAGTCATTTTATTCTCTTTCTTGAGGCGTCGTCGAGCATTCGCGAACCAGGTGGAGACCTGCGTCAACGTCATCTTTGTTATGATGGCCAACATTATTTTTTCACCTTTGGTGGGGTAGGGATTCTTTTTGTGTTCATTCAGCCAGGCCTTGAGAGTGGCTGTGGACTCACGGGTGGCATTTTTGCGACGTGCAGCCAAATCGTAGCTGGGGCCATAACTGAAAATAAAAATGTATACTTAGTCTTTAGTATTTATAATGAAGCGCAAATTCAAAAAAAATGTTAACAACTTCAAAGAGAGAGAACTCAACGTCAATTGGTAGTAGAAGCTGTGGCTTTTGGAAACCTAAGCATGGAATATGTAGTACTGATGGTACAGAAAAGTATTTTAGTTGAAACAAAGTGATATCTTTTATCGCACCTCAATTTAGTGCTGCAGACATCGCTACGATAAGACCGGAAATATAGCGCAAAAGCAGCAAGATCGCCGCCTTCTATTTGGTACACGACCACCAGCGTCTCTTCTCAGTGTCTGTAAGAAGTTCTTTAAGAAAACGAAAGACGCTAAAGGCTCTGGAAATCAACTACAGCAGTCGACAATATTCGAAAGGATGATCGGCCATGGGCTAACTGCACTTCCGAAAGCGTCAAACTACATTGGCATCAAAACTTTCCAGAGTGAACTGATAGCTCGATAAATGTTCCAGAAGAGATAGTGGCTGCATTACAGCTTATGAATGAAGTCAAAGGTGATAGGAAAATGGGTTGGGCTATAACTAAGTTCAAGCCTCATAAGACGCCAGGACCAGATACTATCGAACACAAACACCATCTCAACTTGCTGCTAAAGACTTGGCTACATTCTCCCTACATCGACTCGCGTGTTTGTTAGAAGAGACTCTCCGCAGAGGTAGTGGAGAGAGACCACTCGTAGGGGTAGTGGCAGTGAGCCAAATGTTGCGGCGAAAATTTTTTCCAAACCCTGTGTGACCTCATGGAAGCTGCTCTTACTTCACTCGTTACTTGGCTAAAAAAGTGTAGTCTTGCTAAAAACCCAACTAAAACTGAAGTAGTATTCTTAAGATACCGCCCTCGCGTCATTTACATCCCCTCAACTCAATGGTTCAATCCTGAAATTTAAATTTACAGCTAAGTATCTTAGAGTATCTTGACAGTAAGCTGCTATGGAATGGCAACACAATGGAACGCATTAAGAAAGCCATAAGAACACTTTTATATTTCTGGGTGAGGTTTGGAATAGCCTATCCTATCCCCACTCAGAATAGTCTACACGATCATCGTTAGTCAAATTTTGCACTACGGAACCCTACACCATCGCTCAAATAATTCCACAGGTCTTTATAGTCCTCACCCACTGAAGTTCTGAATGTGATTCAGTATCTACCTCAGCTTGACGTAATTGCTCGTAATACCGGAGAGCGCTAATTTCTGTAGAACATCAAATTCCTTCACCTCAATCTATAAAATCATTTTACCTTAACAGGACTGAAACAGCAAACCTTACTGCCTTCGAAACGCTATAAAGATCTACACTGATGGGTCCCAACTCGACGGAAAGGTCAGAGGAGGAGACTTCTCCTCAGTGCAGGAACTAAAGACCACCGTAGTGTATACCAGGCCGAGGTCATAGTCAAGAGAAAACATCACACGGCTCTTTATCTTCTCCGACATTTACGTGGAACTTAAATCATGTAATTCTTGCGTAGAGAATACAAAGTCCTTGGCGGAATGCCGTAGATCTATAAACGATATCGCCCAGCATTAGAGCATACCAGTCATATGGGTGCCTTGGGACCGAAACATTAAGATTAACTGTAAAGCTGACGAATTGACAAGGAATGTAACAACTTCCTCCGTCCTTCCGGGAAAAAGACTAAGTAGGTTTACCAATGGCCACTTTTAAGCTTTGCGCTAGAAGCAGCAAACGAACGCTGAAAAACGAAACCGCTGGACACACCTCGTGTCTTTAAAAATCGGAACGAGGTATCCCCTCTCAAAAGATTTCCTGCAGGTCACCGTCCAATTACCTTATAGGCTTTGAGCTCAGGAGTGAGCGCGTCGGACTATTTTTCCAGCTGTAAATGCAAAGAGGAAGAAGAAAATGTACAGCATCTAAGCTGTCATCGCAAAATCCTGGGAGGAGCGAAAATTAACATAGGAGCAGCGTCAAAATGCATCACGTCACCGAAATGGTTCGATGTCGGATGAGTGAGGCCCTTCGTAGAGGAACGAAGAATGTGCCTAGCTCTGGTCTAGGTGGAGGGAGTGTCACTCTCTCCAGCCATTCAAACCTAAACTAGCCTAAACTATATTTATCTTATACATAAGTATCGGATCCGCACAGTTTTGTGGAACTCTATACCTATTACAATTATTGGAATCTATTCATTTCCAAGCGCTATTTTTCTTAAATTAATTTTTAACATAGCTCTTCTCTCCCAACTCTCCCAGCTCACTCTAATTAAATGCACAGCCCAACGTGTAGCTAATTAATTTTCCGAACTACTTTAGGATCACGAAAAAAAAATCGACTCAACACTTGCAGACTCAGCAAAATAGCGAACTTGTGTTTGCAAAGTGTGAAAAAATATCCAAAGGCGAGAAAAGAAAAAAGGAAAATTATACAGCGAGCATAAAGGAAAAACGATTTAAATGAAAGCGAGTAAAACGACGAGACGTGTGGATGCTGTAACGACGAAATAAAGCCGGCAACATATCCTTTAATCCAAGTGCAGCAACAGGAGTAAAAAAAATCAGTCGTCGCACATTAGTAGTAAACATTCACACACACACACACACATACAACGACGACTAGGGCATCCTTTGGCACACAGCTCACGCACTTCACGTACGTTCCTCCAACGATGGCAACACTAACGCCGCCAACGGCAAAGCCAGGCACTCAATGCTACGCTGCTAAAGCAAAAAAAAAAAACAAAAAAAAAAAACGAGAAAAGGAAAAAAATTTTATTCAGCAGAAACTTAGGGTGCTCCATTCACCCAACCACCCACCCACCTGCTCCTATCGAGCGTCTCCCATTTGCAGTGTGGCATTTTCTACACCCCGCACACGTATCGCCAGCTTTTCGCTACGGATTATCTCGGCGAGTACCTAGAGTTGCAGAGTTGCAGAGTTGCATATTTCGTATGCGTGCGGCGGCACCTTGTGCTGCACTGTGGCATGTGCGGCATGCAACATGCCACCGCACCACGTTCGCCCAACGTGATTTTCTCCACTTTATTTTCCTGCAAATTTTTTCTATCTTTGTTGCTGCTTTCACTGCCTTGGCCATGCATTTAGTTTTGCTTCTTTATTTTTCTCAATTTTTTTTTAATTTTTTTTTTTGTGGGATTTTTATGGTGCCGCAAGAATCAACAGCTTGTGCGGTGAATTTTACAACCAACTACTCAAAAGTACTTCAAACGCAATCCATGCAACCGTTCTGCGTCCAATGGTTAGCCGCTCGAATCCACTGACCGGCGATTTCTGCTGCAAGCAAACTGCGTCGCCGGATATAACGCTTTTTTGTTTTTTTTTTGGTGTTTTTTTTTCATTGCTTTTACTATGTTCTGCTTTTTTATATTGTAACAAAAAAGCTTTGATTTTATATTTGCTTGTGGCATCTGCTTGAATCGCTTGGCAAATCCCCCTGTTGAGCGCTCCTTCTGAGAGTGGCACGTGAGAGTGTTTGCTGTTGTTGTTCTCAGACTACGTCGCGCCTTTTTTATTGCGTTTTTTTACTATTCCGGTATTAATGGTTTTGCTATTTTGATTTCCCTATAGTTTAAAGCGTCTTTGCAAGGATATTGGTCAAATGTACAGCACTGAGAGAGATTAGTATTTTTTCTACAGACTCCTACTTTTTGTTGTTGCAATACTTTTATCGCATTTATTCTACTTTTATTGTCTACTTTCTTTTTTTTTATTACCATTCAATGCCGTTGGCTCTTTGCTATTTTCATTCATTCAGTTCCACCTAATGCAGGTTTGTTGATTTTCTTTATCAGCTAAAGTACTCAGTGCCTTTCTAGCTATCGGCTTTTGTGTGTTGAATATAATAAGTATTTAGTTAGAATAATAAATCTGTGGCTTGTGAAAATGAATGCAGTTTGCAACTCAAGTATTTATGTGTAAAGTCACGTGCAGGAAAATAATTTTAAAGAAATTAAAGAGAGCATAAAATTCTCTACATATTTTTCTATTAAATAAAATTTTTCCTATAATTTCCTTGTACTCAAAATGGCATTCCATTACTAAAACAAAAAATGCATACTGTGAAAATGCGAATAGAGATTGCTAATAGATTCATTTAGTGACGGAACCAGTCAGCAAAATCCATCCTTCCTTTAACTTAGAACTGCAGATGACTATTGAAATCATAGAACTGAGTCGTTCGGTATCATCGATTCCAAAAACCACGCCTGCATTGAGAGGTCCTGTGAACAAAACTAAGCCTTTATAATCAACAAACATACCGAAAACACTTCCGCAACTCAAAAATCGCACCTGTCGGAGAGACAGCAGATAAAGGGGACTATAACCCTATCCAATAGCAAACATCTGACTAGAAAATGGCGATCAGATAACTTGAGGTATATCAAACTACTGCGAGAAACCCCGTTCTATATGGCACTAGAATATCGTGGAGGAAACTCTGCTATTGAGGTAATCCTAACCCCCACAACCCCCTTTATGCCTCCGAACATCTCAAGCTTTTTCCACAGCTTTCTATTTGTTTAATCAAAGAACATAGAGAACAAAGACGTTACATCACTCCAGTCGTTCCTCTAACCGAAAATAGAAAATTGGTTTCTGATATGGTGAAATAACACAACATTTATTGTCTCAGAAAATGAAATACCAAAGAACTTGGATTACAAAAAAGTTCCGTGCCGTGGCGTTTCATTTCCTATAGAAAAAATTTTCGTCCAATTTCAGCACACCGGAAAACAATTGGATGTTGTCAGATTCAAATATCAATCAGCAATGGTCAAATTAGTTCTAGTATAGTGGATTGGACGAGATTTTCAGTTAGAGGAACGTTGGCGATTCGTTTTCGTTTACTGTAGCAAGAATTTTTTTTTAGAGTAACGGTGGTAGTGAGACCACTTCTTTGTTATCTACGTTCTTTGGTTTTAGGAACATTTCATTCCCTTTCGTTTCGTTTTCATTTCATCTCGTCCCATTGTCCTAGCGACAATAATCGCGAATCAGGCCTGATGTCAGCAAGAATTAAAGTGAAGGTATATACCAAAAAAAGTGAAGTGTTTCCTCTTCTTTCTAAGTCTTCATAAAATATTAAGCGTATTGATTAGGGATATGATTTTTTTTTTTCAAAAACCAGTGTATGCCATATACGATAGTAGGTGGTCTAAAACGCTGGAGAAGTTAAATAACGTTGTTTAAATATAAAATAGATTTTCTTTGTGTTCTTATTTCACGTCTAGTTCAAAAATTGCTGATACCACTTTATTAATCTAACCAAGACTTCAAAATAACCCTCATATTTTACTTGCCAGACAAAAAATTAGAACTGGAAAAATATTAACTAACTTCAGACTACACATTTCCAATACACTCTTAGTGTTTTCCAATTGGCACTAGCTCGTAGGCTCGTAAGCCCTCGCGAAAATGCTTAACACGAAGATATGGCGTGAACCTTTTGGCTGGACTTTGTATTTCACCTATGTACTTTCTAAGTGTTGACAAAAGTTTTCAACTAAATCTCTTATGCGATCGAATTCATAAAAAAAGCAATTTAGCATTTTGGAATCGACCAGAGAAGGCAAGCAACACTTCACAGATTTTGGGGCCCTCAGTGAATATGCTTTCGCATTACCAAGGACATCAGGGTCAGTCAAATGAGTCTTTCAATTATCTGAAGTCAACTAAAAGTACCTGGACGACGGAAAAGACTCGCTCAAAACGCTGAAATGTGTCTGACATATTCACTAAACATGATATGAAAGCTGCTTAGGGTTCTGCGAGTATTTGAAAGAAAATATGGATTTTTGAAGACTCTACATGGACTACTTTTGACTTAAGTAATCTACATCTTATATACAAAAATCTTGTCTTATATATAAAAATCTCGTGACATATAACCTGTGAATATTTGAATTAAATTGGTATTTAAAAACAGGTGGCAAAACCCTGCCACGCATAAAATAAATTATGCGACCTATTCTCATATCTACCAAATAAACATAAAAAATTTCATAAAAACAGATCGAGAAGTTTCGGGACAAGCGGTTTGTCTCGGCAAGACGGTTTGTAGCTAACTTTTATGAAAATTGCCACCTTTTTGAAAAGTCAAATTTAGTTAAATTACGCTCCAGTTTGAAAAATCGAATTAAATTAAATTATTTAATACACAAAAGAAAATTCACCACTAAACCAAGGGGTCGACCAAGATAGACTGATGAGCTGGAAGAAGACCTGAGAAAAGTGAAGACGAACAACTGGTAAGAGATCACGAAGGAGAAAGTTGTGGGGAAGTTTTTTATTTGGAGCATCCCAAAGCTCACAAAGAACTGTAGTGCCAAAAGATTCACAATTTTACTACAACAAAGATTTGTCTTTGATTTTGAGATATGGTATTTTTCGGTACTTACTTAGAAGTAACGCATATTTTGACAAAAAGAAGAGGCGATTACCAAACACAATATTGGAATGCCCAAAACAAAATTAAGATATTGATATTGTAATAAAATTGTAAGATAGGCGTGTCTGTACATTAAAAATTTATTGCAAAGAATGACCAAAGTCGATGCAGATAATGTAATGGCATACTTTTAGACTTTTTCTGTCTGTCTATAATCCCCGAAACTAGGGTATTTAACTAGTGATTAAACAGTGAGCGCGGGCAGGGTATATTTTATAAAAATATTATATGAGACTATTAGACTTCTAAGCTTAGAATCATTTTCTTTTGAATAAAATTCTAATTTTTACTTTTATATTTTAATTGCGTCAACGTATGCCGGTTTTAATTTTTTTTCAACTACACAGTACAAGAAACTTAGATCAACAGAGTAGCCATGGCATTTTTCTAAAAGTAAGCATCGTTCATATGACCTTTGCTGAACAAACTTATTGTCCATCAAGTCTGAGTTTTTTTTTATGTCCCCTTATAGGTTAAGGGGGCTTTTTGTACCACAAGTATAAGAACTAGAAGAGTTGCAGCTTTGTTGTCTAAGGAAATTTTGTTTCTTGTAAAAAGCCATATCTACACTTTGATTCATTACTACTCCTCCTTCTTTCATATTTTTCATGTTTTTCCCGAAAGCCTTATAAAGTTTGTACTAATATTTCACTTAACGTTGCTATTTTTTTTTGAAAAAAAAACAACTAAAATGATGGAAAAAAATGGCAAAAAGAGGTATGGTGGCTAGTCAAGTTGCGGAAATGAAATCGTCAACTTTTTTAAAGGAAAAACGTTTTCTTAGGCACCAATGTTCTAACTTTTCAATTTTTTATACTTGGGAGTTAAATTGGAACCGCTTAACTTTTAATGGCGAATAACAAAAAACTCAGACGTGCTCGACTTTAGAAGTGTTATGCAAAAATTATCTGTACCATGTTGCCTCTCAGAAAAATACCATCGTTACGCCTGTTGCAAAATTATTGTTATAAGAGTATCACTAACTGAACTGAAAAATAAAGCGTCCGTAAGGGGCACGCTGTTTTAAGCTAGTTAAATAATAAATCTTTTGCCTCAGCACTCGAATACTTTGGCAGATAGTGCTGAGAAAATTCACATATTCAAAAATCTCTCCGCCGATTTTACATAGTGGTTTAAATTTTTCAAAACAACACAGTTTGTAACAAGCTAATTGTGGGCAACATTCTGCGAATATTTTCTACATACTACTAATTTTCTTTTTCGATCAAGCAAACTAAATTAACTAATTTTGACTAATACAACAATGCCGCATAGCATTAGTTCAATTAATGGCACTAAATTGCCGAACAAATATAACATTGACGCGCCTCAACGCCAGCGGCTTTTAACAACATTTGTCTGCATTACCACGAATTTACCGCCCACCGCCGACCAAATATCCAAGCGCAAACACACACACATACACATACATACATACATATGTACATATTATATACATACTAACAAATGCAAGCAGCAGATACATATGTAGCATGATAGCTAGCGTACCTCAAACTGTGGTAATTTTGAAACATGAATTTCGCATTCACCGCCATGGCCACACAAAACATACGCTTTAAGCGTGTAAAATTGGCCAAAATGTGTGGTTCCATTATTGGCTAAGTGTGGTTCAATGCAAGGGCACACACATACATACATAGTATGAGGCCTGTTGGAAAAAACAGATAGCCTAAAAAATTTACCAATTTAAAAAGTAGTAAGTTGGAAGTCAACTGCATTGAAATTATTTGCTTGGTTAAATTAATTATATGGGGCCTAACTTGGATCCAGTATACATATTTCCTATATGTTCTATGTGTATTCTTATAATTTGTCTGTGGTAAACTATAATTTCAATAATATATATATCTTATCAAAATGTAATTGGTTTTATGAATTATTATTTTGTAGATAAATACTAGCTATATATATTTCATATAAAACATGCAGGGCTAAATGTGGTCGAAATGAAACTGATTTTTTCTGAATTTTGATTTTAAAAGTATTTTTTTTTTTAGAATTTTTTTTTTAGAATTTTTTTTTTATTTTCCTTAGCGGCAGTAACTTTTTACATCACGTAACGAAAGTCGCGTCAGAATCGTTTTACCAATTTCTATCACTACTTTTACCAATTTTTAGCGCTATTTTTACTAATCCTACTACTTATTATTACCACTATTTTTACTAATTTCTACCACTATTTCTACTAATTTTTATCACTATTTTTACTAACTACTACCACTACTTTGTTACTTTATACCACTACTTTTATTTATATCTGCAACTATTTTTTACTACTTCCTACCACTATTTCTACCACTTTTTTTTCTAATTTCAACCACTATTTTAGGGACTAAAAAAATCAAAAGTATGTCTACTGCAACATTCTACCACTATTTTTACTAATACTACTACTAATTACTACCACTATTTTTACATATTTCTACCATTACTTTTTCAAATTTCTACAACTATTTTTACTACTTTCTACCCCTATTTTTACTAATGCTGCTACTAATTACTATCACCGTTTTTACCCCCCGTCTACTACTGATTTTACTACCACTAATTATTAGCATAATTTTTACTAATTTCTACCAACATTTATACTCATTTTGACCACTATTTTTACTAATGCTACTTCTAATTATTACCACAATTTTGAATAATGTCTACCATTAGTTGTACTAATTTCTACAACTATTTTACTAATTTTTACCACTATTTTTACTAATTTCTATCACTTTTTTTACTAATATTGCTACTAAATTCCACCACTATTTTTACTAAGAATTACTATCACTATTTTACTAATTTTTACCACTATTTTTACTAATTTCTATCACTATTTTTACTAATATTGCTACTAAATTCGACCACTATTTTTACTAAGAATTACTACCACTATTTTACTAATGTTTACCACTATTTTTACTAATTTCTATCACTATTTGTACTAATATTGCTACTAAATTCTACCACTATTTTAACTAAGAATTACTACCACTATTTTACTAATTTTTACCACTATTTTTACTTATTTCTATCACTATTTTTACTAATATTGCAACTAAATTCTACCACTATTTTTACTAAGAATTACTACCACTATTTTACTGATTTTTACCACTATGTTTACGCATTTCTACTAATATTTACCACTATTTTAGTGATTGAAAAAAAGAAAAAGATGTCTTATAAAATTCTCTCCTATATTTAACTCTCTACCCCTATGTAGAATCGGCATAAAAGTTTTACATCTGGCTCACGCACTTAGGTGAACGCGTTCAGTTTTTTTAGCTATTTTTTTCTTTTTAAATATAAAGTTAAGGAATTAAAAACAAGTTAAGAGAAAAAAATTTTAACAATTCTGAAAAAAGCTCTAAAACCAAAGTCGAAATTAAATCTTCATTTTGACTAGCTTTCGAAAAATTAAAAAAAAAATCTGTGTTTGAGCCCAGAAGTTGCATACTAACCTCTGCTATAACTGAAATTTCTTCGAAATTGTTTGCCCGTAAAGCAGTGAAGTTGAACAATAAATCGAAGCTCATAATATTTTCGAGAATTGTTTTTCGTAAAGGTGGTGTATTTATATTTAATTTGTATACAGAATTGAAATTACAATGTATTTTTTTGCTTAAATGAAAAATTAAAATGTTATAGTTACTATATGTTAAGTAGACTGTCCATATTTTTAAATAATTAGAAATGGACAGGTTTGAAAGTACTTATTGATTAGACTAGTTTTAAAACAGTTTGAAAACAACGGAATTTCAAATAGTTGAAAATAAAAACTCTTTATTGCAGCTCCAAAAATAAAATATAATTTTGTTGTTCTTTTTGTCAAACATAGGTAAAAGTAGTTGAAATCAATCATCAGTGGCAGATAGTTCCTTACAAGAAAAAAGAAAAAATTCAAAAATTTTCACCTGCAGTTGGTAAAAAGCACTTTTTAAATACATAGTTTTTAAACTGTTTCGATTTCCAACAGGGTATGCACTTTGGCATCTACGTATTTGTTAGGCGCATTTGTTTGCCTTTTAATTATGGCAACTAGAAAATCGTTGTGCTACACGGGACTAAAGGCATTACAGAAAAAAAAATCCAACAACAATACAATAGCCATTTGGAAAAAGCCCAGTAGCCAGAAGCGCGCAACAGCGCAAATACAAATATCGAACAAAACTTGTAATCTTGTAAACAAATCAAATTCTTGTTCACACAACAGCGCCAACAAAAACAATAATTGTATGGAAAATAAGAACGACTACAAAAAATTGCCGTTAAAAGTGTAGTAAAACTGCGGCAACAACAACAGCAACAGGAACAACAACAACAACAACAACAATAACATCAAACTAATAACGACAACCAGAGTTGCAATTAGTGTAACTACCGGGCGGTAAGGATTGGTAAACCCGAGATTCCGCCAATCCACGCAGCTACAAGCACAAAGCCAAGCGCTCTAATTATTAATTGAAACAATTATTTTACGCTTTTTTTGTTTGTTTTTTTTTTTTGTACTCAATTTTAAATGCTGTGCCTCTAACAAAATTGCGCTTGCTGTGGTCGAACGAGCGAACGGGTGGCGAGTGGCGAGTGGCGAGCGGCGAGTGCTGTTTGTGGGGAGCAATAATTATTGGCTTTTTTGATTTGCTGATTCTCTGTGCACTTTTCGTTGTACTTCCAACCCGTTGCTATTATTATCTGCGTCCAACAATTTACATTGCTTACAAAAACATTTCTAAACAAATAAAATTTAGCACGCTACATAGTAAATGACAATGACGACAACGACCGCGACCGCAACCGCTTGCTTTGTTCGCCTCGGCAGCTAATGGCAGCGTTTTCAGCCCACGTTTGCCGCCGTTTTGTCAACGCGTTGGGGATGTCAAAGCAGCCACCCAACCCAAACAATCATCGCAACCATCAGCGCTGTGTAGCTGTTGCCGGTTTGTGGCTGCTAGAATTTTCAACATTTTTCTACGCTTTAGTTTTTCTCGAAACGCTTAATTGTTGATTTAATGGTTTTTATGCGCTATTCCTTGCTATTGTTTTGCATTGTGTATGTGTGCGCGTGTGTGTGTGTGTGTGTGTGTGTATGGTGGCATTTGTCATCCAAATCGCACAAAATATGGAGGCAAATATGGCGCATAAGCTCGCACACAAAAACACAAAACACGTAAATGTGCAAATGTCAGTTAAATTTTTATTTCTGCACGCAAGCTCAACGAATCGGAACCTTTCGCTGTCGTACGCCTCTGAAAATTTTGCATTCAAAGTAGCCAAAGTGCACTCACTAACCGCCCTGCACAGTGCTTGCTAAAAATATCTAGGTATGCATTGCAATCACCGGTCATGTAAAGTAGGCTTGGCCCAGTTGGCTGCATTTTGATGGTTTGTTCAGACAGTGAGTGCCAGTGAAAATCGTACAGCGAGTTTTTAGTAATACTTTTGAAATTTTTTTCCTGATTTCACTGTATACCGGATCCAGGTTTCAGTTATTAAGCACTCGATGATTTGGAAACAGTTTACTCGAATTATTTTTTTTTAAGATCAGCTAAAGTTTTCATGTCCCTAAGTTGTTAAAGAAATGAATGAATGAAATGTAATGAAAAACAAAGTTCTCGCCAAATATATTCATAGAAAATTTTAACCCATTAACTCCCACTTAAAAGTGTGAGTTTTTTTAATTTGTTATTTTATTTCATGTAGAATTCAGCTTTAATCGCACACATATTTTATCTCAGAAGGTGTCTAGTGAAATTTTCTGCCGAATGATTCTCTAGAACCTTTTGATCACTTACCGATATTCCAAATTTGTCTTTTGATAGATTTCTTTAAGTAAGGGACAGGGCGACACTATTAGTTGAAAGTTAATGGGTTAAAATGTTCTACGAAAATATTTCTGGTAAAATTTTAAAGTATACTTCTTTACCTTTCTTTGCACCCAGTAATATATTTTAACCATTTTTTATTCAAGTTTTTTAAAACAATTTAGGCCAAGACATAAAACCTGAAGGCTTGGCTGAGATGGACTGCATTTTTTGATATGTGCATACATTGACCGCCAGTGAAAATCATACAGCGAGTCTTAAGTGATTTTTTGAAAAAAATAAATTTTATTTTTCAGTACAAAAACTGGCTTTAATCGCACACAGATTTTGTGTCAGAAGACGCCTAGTAAAATATTCTGCCAAATAATTCTCTAGAACCTTTTAACCCCTTATCGACCTTTTAAATTTGTCTTTTATTAGTTGAAAGTTGATTTAGGCCAAGACATGAAAACTGTAGCTAACTGTGTCATAAAAAAAATCGAGCTAACTTTTTTAAATCCATCTATGGTTTTCTTGATGGATTCGTGTAATATTAGAAAAAGTCCAGGTTGTTTTCAGTTGTAATAAAATTGTCGCAATGTGTTTCTTACAAAAATAAAATTCATAGAAAGCCATGATTCATTAATAGAGGGCTTGCTCACGATCGCTCTCTTATACCAAGTCGACACGATAACGAAAACCAGTTTTTTCTGACTCATGCGTGATATTCTGTGAAAACTAGTTGAAGGTTTCGGCCTGCAAAAGCAGTCAAACTTGATTGCAAACCAACCATGATAATCTCGAAAACATCTAAAGTTTCGTTGTATTTTCATAAGCAACTCTGTGTTCGATAACTTTTTGCCAAACCAAAAATCGATGATATGCGGTAGCTAGTTAAGAAAAACGAATAAGAATAATAATAAGAAAAAATCGGGGTGGAAAAAACTGAAATATTTATAAAATGGCGGCATTTTTCTACGATCATTTCACAAAAGGCTATAAAATTATAACCCGCTTTCTCTTTTCCTCTCAAACGCATCCCTGCTTGGCAGACAAAAAACAAAACCGTCAGTAATTATCCAACCTTTTATATTTTACTCAATGCGAAATGCCAACAAAGTTTGAAACTCTTTGCAAAATTAATACAAATTTAGGAAATTTTTTCAAAACTAAAATTTTTGTATGCTATCTGAATTTTTAGAATTTTTTTGAAATATTCGCTTTTGTGCCCCATTGAATACATGCAAGTAGAGTGCAAATCTGAAGCGAGTAATGGTTGCGTCGATTTTTTTTTTTTTTTGATGAGGGTTGAGATTTTTTTCATATAACTCATGCTCAAATTTGTCTTATTTGGAAGCTAATGTGAAAAAAGCGTTTGCAAGAAAATTTTCAATAATCTACTGCTTTTTCAGGCACTTCAAACTCGCACTTTGCAGTATTGAAATTGATTAAAAAGTTTCAAAATTAGTGTAATTTTTTAATTTAATTTTTCCTCGTTCAGTTAAAAGTAAAAGTTACCAAGAAAAAAATTTAAAAAAAAAATTCACTGTACGATTTTCACAGACACCCAGTGTATTAAAATTGATTAAAAGGTTAAGAAATTGTAAAAAAAATACTAGTTCTGTAAAAATTCTGAACCTTTGATTTATATGTAAAAGAATTAGCAATCAAAACCATTTACATACATATTCAACAAAAAAAATGATCCACTGTACGATTTTCACATTCACCCAGTGTACACCTCTATGTAATTATTGTATGTACATATGTAAATCATTTGTTTATTTGTTTTTATTACGGTTTTGTATGCAATTAAGTGCGATTATTTCCGCCGTAATCATAAATAAATAATTTCTCGCCAAATGTTCAAATGCTCCAACCGGCCAACCCACCAACCGACCAACCAACAAACAGAACAATCGAATATTTTATTTGCATTTGCTGTCAACCAACCATCGTACCGTTATAGGGCAATTGTGGCGCCGCAGCGTTGTATTTAACAATTAAATTCAAATCAATTTTAAGTGCTACGCAAATCTTTTGCAATTAATTATTGGCCTCAACTCCAAAAATGCATTCGCATTCCAACTCTTTTTTTTTTTTTTTGTTGCGTTGGTCTCCAGCTCCTCTTGCGCCTGCACGCTAATGACCGCGTAGGGTCATACTTTTCCGCTCATTTATTTTTGCTGATAATTAGCCATTAATTGTGCTCAATTTATTTCAATTTTCGCATTCATTGTGTTTGCAGCGATTGTAAGTGATTTATTTGCATGTTTAAATAAATGATATCACTTTAAGCGCGTATTTTACTTTTATTGTGACAAATCTAAATTTATTAAAATGCTAAGTGATGGATTAGGGTAAGGTACATGATGTGTACATATGTATATGTAAAAATTTTCTTATGTATTTGTATTTGAGTACATTGTTTATTTTATGTGAATCAAAGTATTATTTAACGTAATTGAAGGTTGATAATAAATCGAAAGCTTGTATGAAAATGCCAATTCTTGAATAAACAAATCGACTTCGTCTGCGTTACATACTACGTTTTTTCCATATAGTACTTACAGAAGATTTCCTAACGCTAAAATTAAACTTCGATGAGTTTGAAAAAAAAACGGCCCGTATTCACTGCAAAGATGGAGTCGACTTTAAAGCAATTTTCCTACATAATTTCCAATGGCATATCCGCCACAAAAAGCTGCAACTAACTTAAGGGCCAACTTTATCCCAAAATCGGATAATAAACCCATTTCTAATCACACCTGCAGCTTTCTAACGTCATCAATATAGGACCATAAATAGAGACTCCAATACTATTCCAGCGCCATCTATCGGATCCCTTTTTTGTAAAAACTTCTCTCGTCGCACACCTGTTATACTTTTCGAATTTCATCACAAACGGTTCATAAAGGCAGATTTTTTAAATAACTCGCCTCTAGCGCCACCTAGCGTATTTATTTTTCGTCAAAGCAGCTTTTACTGCACCCGCCACTATACCTTTATAATAATATCATGAAAATTCAACCATAAATTCGGCGTTTCTAAATTTCTCGATTCGTGCGCCACCTAGCGGATTAAAATATAGCCGTGCCACGTATCCAAGTACTGTCCTAATTTTTAACCAAATCAAAACTCTGTTCATCGATTTTTAGGCCAAGTTATAAAAACATTTTTTTTTTTTTTGTTTTTTTTTTTTAATTTAATTTTGTGTACTCACCCATAAGCGGACATCGGGTCGTATGAGTAATATCCCGTAGTTGGCTGTAGTCCAGCTGATGTCCAAGCAGTCATTTCGCTGCCACCTGCCGAATCTTTCAATGCATATGGATTGCTCTGAAAATAATTGAAAAAATAATAATCGTTTTAATTAATACAAACAACATAATAATCTTAACTATTTAAAGTGGAGAGAACATTAAAAGAAAAGTGTTTGACTTGCACAGAGTTCGAAAGTTTTCGCAAACCGATTTTTAATTTTGATTAATTTTTTTTCAAACGCCTACAATTAGATAAATACACAGGCTATTAATTCCCCATAAAATTGCTTTTTATTTCTTTAAAATCAATTCAACGAGCCTATTTTATATATTTAAAAATAGGCGTTAGTTATAACAACTCTGAGTTTCTAATTTCTTAAAGATATATCACATAGACTACATAATATAAAAATACTTAAAAGTTTTATGTTTTAAATTTTATTCATTGGCCACTTTAGTGAAAAATTAATTTCGAATTACAATTTTTTCAATTAATTTATTTAATGTTAATGCCATTGACGACGCTTTCGAGTAGTCGACTATTCGATTAGCGCCTTTTTCGATGGTTGATATTCGAATAGTAAGTATTCGATTAACCGGTCACCTTCGACTAACCACTCATCATCAAGTAGTCTGATAATCGTCTCAACGAAATTATTCGTATAGTAACACTAAATTACTAGTCAAAAAATCGAAAATGAACGGTTAGTCGACTACACATTTTCCAACTGTATTTCAGAGAAACGTAAATGCATTTTAGAAAATCACAAATCTATTTCAGAAAAAGTAAGATGTATGTATATCAGAAACCCCCAAATGTATTTCAGAAATCCACAAATCAATTTCAGAAAAAGTAAAATGTATTTCAGAAATCCACAAATCTATTTCAGAAAAATTTAAATAAACTTCAGAAAAGCGAAAATGTATGTATTTCGAAAAATCACAAAAGAAATATTTCCGAAAAATTTCAATTAATTTCAGAAAAGTCTAAACGTTTTTCAGAAAACAACAAGTACGTGTATGTGTGCGCACTTAAAATGAAAATATGAAAATATATGTATATAAATTGTAACAAATACATTCGCAATTAATATTATTATTGGAAAACTGAATAGCCTAAATAAAAAAACCATTGCTACTGCGGATTTTAATGAATATAATTCCATTTTACTTTTCTAAATAAAAACTGTGTTGCTGTTGTATATAGTTTTGTGAAACACATTTGAGGTTTCTGAAATGCATTTGACTTTTTCTGAAATAAATTTATGGTTTTCAGAAATAAATTTGGGTGTTTCGAAAACATGTATGAGCTTTTCTGAAACACTTTTGACTTTTTCTGAAATAGATTTATAATTTTCTGAAATGCATTTTCGTTATTCTAAAATTGAATTGTGGTTTTCTGAAATACATTTCAGCTTATCTGAGACACACTGGACTTTTTTTCAAATAGATTTGTGGATTTCTTAAACACGTTTGGGTATTTCGGAAATATGTATGTATGTACATCTGAGCTTTTCTGAAATACATTTCGGTTTTTCTGAAAATGATGTATGGTTTTCTGAAATAACTGAGACACATTTCATTTTTCTGAAATTTAGGTACTTTTGGTTTTCACCATTTGAGCTTTTCTAAAAACACATTTGACTTTTTCTCAAATTGATTTTGGTTTTTTGCTGTGTATATGCTTCTGAAATACATTTTTACTTTTCATGAATACATTTGGGGTTTCCTCAAATAGATTTATGGTTTTCTGAAATACATTTGGGTTTTTCTTAAATAGACTTGTGGTTTTCTGAAATACATTTTCATTTTTCTGAAATTGACTTGTGGTTTTCACCATTTGAGCTTTTCTAAAAACACATTTGACTTTTTCTCAAATTGATTTTGGTTTTTTGCTGTGTATAGGTTTCTGAAATACATTTTTACTTTTCTCGAATACATTTGGGGTTTCCTCAAATAGATTTATGGTTTTCTGAAATACATTTGGGTTTTTCGGAAATACATTTAAGCTTTTCTGAAACACATTTGACTTTTTCTGAAATAGATTTATAATTTTCTGAAATACATTTGGGTTTTTCTGAAATACATTTAAGCTTTTCTGAAACACATTTAACTTTTTCTCAAATAGATTTGTGGTTTTCTGAAATACATTTGAGTTTTTCTGAAATACATTTGAGCGTTTTTTGAAAAGCTCAAATGTTTTAAAACACATTTGACTTTTTCTCAAATAGGTTTTTTGTCGTTTCTCCGAAAAATACTGTTAGAAAAGGTATAGTTGTTTATGGGCGGTAGACGAAAAAGTCAAAAAGAAACGATTAGTCGATTAGTCGACTATTTAAACAACTTTCGCTAAACGATTAGTCGATTAATCGATTTCAAATCATTCGGTTCTCGGTGCCGTGTGACAGAAAAAATCGGTCATTCAAATTCAATCTAGTTAGTCCTTGATTTGGGTTGAACTGAGTGCTACCAAAAAAAACAAAACAAAACATAAACAAAAACAACATGTTACTAATCATATTCGGCTACTTCTAGGACGCGTTTTGCATTTAATTTTAGCCTCAACCGTTATAGCTGTTTACAAAAAAAAAACTCACAAGCTCAAGAATGTGCCAGTTTGTACAGACAGAGCGCGGTACAAATAGCTGTTGCTTAACAACCACATACTTTCCTCGCATGAGTACAAATCGCTACAATGTTCAAAAAAAAAAAATATTTATATAAATACATATATATATTAGAAATGTACACGTCGGCGATTTCATTTCGAGACGAAAATGGCAACAAATGTATTAAAACATCGATCGTTTGCTTAATAAGTACGTTTGGTGTTGGGGAATTAATCAATTACAACCATGTAAAATGTAAAAGTCGCGCGCTTAAACGACTAAAAATAATAGAGATGTGACTTGTAATGGAGATATACATACATACTACAATACATACAAACATAGCAAATAAATAAAATGCGAACACATAACGAGCGATAGGCACATAAAAAAAACCCCGAACAACGCTATTAACGCCATTTATAGGCAATGGCCCATTAAAAGCGCGCTGCGAATGACTATTTTATGTCAATAAAACAACAAATACACACACACACACACACACAACTCTATATTTTATAAGAGTGTCTCTTTTAAACCAAACAACAACTACCACTCCCCGCCACAGCATCGCCTAATACGAGTAGAAATCGTCAATTGCGTAACCAGTTAAATGTTTGCAAAAATATTTTCCCACAGTTTTTACGAAATGACAGAACAGATAAAAAAAAAAAAATTGAATATTTCTAGAGAAAAAAAGATTGCATTAAAATACAATAAATTAAAAATAAAACATTTGCTTGATGACAAGAGCAACAACAACAAAAACTAAATATGTATACACATAAACTAGAAATTAAAATGTATAATTCAACAAATTGTTAGAAAAACAACAACAACAAAACCTGCTGCCAACGCTGATCCGCCATTGTTTATGGTATTTGATTTGCGCGCCGCTAATTATAATTTTTTTTCTCTTCAACATAACTAAAATAAAACAAATTTATTGCGGAAAAAAATTCACCTTTTTCGTAAGCATTCATTTTGTATTGGAAATTTATGAAACTGTTGACATGGCATGGTATTTTGCATATACTTATATGATGCTAATAAATATTTTAGCCATTTTTGTTCAAAACAAAACGGCGGTCGTCTCTCACGCTCGCCACAGCAGCCCGTCCATTATATGAATAAATTTAAGCATTTATTTCTAAACATTCATACATATGCAAATGTGTGTGTGTGTAAGGCGTGTGTGTGTGTGTGTGTGCGCGTAGTAGTGAATTTATTTCATTTTCAATACCATAAATTTATGATCACAGGTAAATCTATTGGCCGAGTTGTCCATGTCCATGGCACACCGCTAGACATGGCGATGCGGACGCTTTAGTGGGCAGCAACATCTGCCCTTGCTCCCTCTCATTTTTATCGCCCCCCCCCCACTTTAAATTCACTTTGTATGGTTTCATGCCACTTGTTTCGTTTGAATTTTCGATTTGTTGGTCACATTTGGTTAGTTTGCCGTTTGATTTATAAAATTCAAATTAACATTTTTAATTGATCTAACATGATGTTAAGCAGCTGTTATATTAATTTCTAAATTTCAATTTCATACCTCCGTTGACGCGGCGCTAAATGTATTTATCAATTGGACATTTATTGTAGGCATGTTCGACATGAAAACGTGAGTTATCCGCGTAAAGCGAGTGGATGAGCGCTGATTAGGAAGAAGATTACTTAGCCACTCTGACGCAATTAATTCGGCAGGCGATATGTGAGAATGAAACGATAACAAAAAAAGTTTTTTCGGAAGCCCACTTCAAAAGGAATTGCGGCACTCATTACCATTAGAGATTTCAATGACAGCGCAGAGGAAACTAACTACTGGTTGCTGAATAAAATTACTTGTTGTGAAAATATTTGTGTGCGTCCACGTGAAAAGGGCCCACTTCGGCGGTATTGGAGTTATGCATATAGGCGTCTTCCTGGTTGATTTCCGAACATTTTGAGACAAATTAGACCATCCTAACTGAATAATTGAGGG
Organism: Anomoia purmunda; assembly: GCA_951828415.1. Lineage (NCBI taxonomy): Eukaryota > Metazoa > Arthropoda > Insecta > Diptera > Tephritidae > Anomoia > Anomoia purmunda. The sequence continues at coordinate 9,025,446 of OX639996.1, forward strand.
AAATATAGAACTTTGAAAGTGAATATCCGAAAAATGACTAATTAAGAAAAATAAATTTGATGTTGAAAGTTGTCCCTTGTGGGCCCTTTTCTTTTTTTTCAAAAAATAAAATTAATTACATCTATTATAGCTAGGAAGCTAAATTTGGTGTCATTCAACGCGTAAATGTGTATAGTTTCATAATAAACCATAATAAAAAATTACGAAATTCGATCCATGTAACGAAAAATATATGTATATCGGAAATTAGATGCGACAAAGTGGGCCCTTTTCACGTGGACGCACACATTTTTTTGGAAATCATTCTAGTAGGTATTAATTAGTTTTGGATCAAAGATCATGATTCAATTTTAAATTAAAATATTTATATTCTTGCAACTAATACGTGTTTTGAATTTGAAATCGGGCTGTAAATACGGCTTTTAGAAATATCTCGACTTCAGCGCCACCTATTGCTCCAACTTTTAAATGCAGTTTATTTTACAAATACAGTTTCCATATATAACATAATTTTATTTTTACGTATGTAGCGAATACGTATTTTGGTATTTGAAACAAATTTAACTACAAATATGGGTTTTAGAAATATTCGACTTCGCCGCCACAAAGTTGTCCTGCCTATATTTATTTGTTAAATGTCCTTTGATATGTATCCAGAAAATGCATTTTGCTTTCGTATAACTTGTACAGAATTTAATTAAGTTCGGCTTTTCAAGCAGGTGGCAACCCTCTCCTAAATATGTATAGGTAGGAACGAACCGTTTGAAACTCATATTTTAATATTTGATATACTTGTGTGTAATATTATTAAATTCGGCCTTTCAAACAGGTGGCAAGCTTCCCTTAAATAAACAAAGCCATGCCCAAATGCTGCCCAGAGCAGAAACTAATAAATGGGCATAGTTTCAGTTTCAAAATAGGTGGCAACCCTTTATAAAGCAAACTTCATTTAACTTATTGGTTTCACTTAATTTACGTTTAAAAAGCTGGCTACCTACTTTCAAGATATTTTGAAAATTAAGCTTTCCTTTGATACCCATATTAATTTAAGATTTTAAAGAGGTGGCAACTCCCATGCATCGAACTATATACTTATCCAAACATATGTGGCAAATCTTATCCAAATCTGCCGAGTCGTCATTTGGAAATATGTTATTATACGCCACATATTGAGCTGTAGTTGAATTGATCTGAAAAGCGAAATGTGTGCCTAAAGCCTGCCTAAACCTGTTGGCAATTTTTCGATTTTTTCCCCCTAAACCTTCGCGGAGCAATTATCGGCTTCGTAATAATAATTTGACACTTAAATCGGAGCCCGTTGATGATCCACGTACATTGTACATCAGAGAGCATCACTCCCGATCCAAAAAAAACATCGGTACTGTTTTCCCATCGGAATTATAAAATTTATTACAGTTTAAGAGATCATCGAAAATTTTTCGCAATAATATCAAGATTTAGATAACCTGACCCAACTTGAAATTACTTCCATTCCATGAGGAATAATAGGTTATTTAAAAGAAAAAACACTTAAAAATAAATTCATCTCAGGTTATATAAAACTTAGCCGATTTAGACTAATCATTGGAAGGATTTCTTCTTTTTATTTCATTGCAAATTATTACCCCATTCACATCACAGCTTTTTCATGCAAATCTCATTACTATGATTCCGTTGAACACATTTTGAAAAACTTTTAGGAAGGTCGTATAGGTTTACACTGTTTTCTCATATCAAGTGTTTTTCATTTCTTAATAGTTAAAACAATTTAATTTTGTTTATAAAAAAAACTACATTTTCGTAGAAATTTTCAAATGCATCCTTTCCCACGTAAATCCTACTATTTTTCGATATATTTTAGCGGAAGTTCTAAAACATAATAAATTTTATAACTCCGGTGAAAAACTTGCAACTTTTTTTTGTGTAGGCACCCTAATGTAGTCTATACTGATTTTTTTTAATAAATTGTTTCACACTGTGAAACAGTATGCCAGGTTAGGAATGAATAGGTATTTTTAACAAACTTTTTACCACAACTATTTACTGAAATATGACAAGTATCGTCGAAGTGAAAATGAGAGAAATCATCTCTGATTTAACGAGCTGTACCAAGGTCCACTTAGAGAGGGGCCCAATATTTTATAAACTTTTCTGAATTTGATTTTTCTTTAAGATTTCAAATTTATATTTCCATGGCACTTTACTACCAAGTGCAAATGGTTGCTATGGAATTTGTTATAATAGAAGAAAAATTATTTTAAAAAAATTGTGATTTCTTTGATACTTAGATACCATAAAGAACTTAATAGCGTCAGTTAAGATAATTTTTATAGTAATTAAAATAAATATTTTCCATTGAATGTTATGACAAACAAATTTTGATATTCTTCTGTGAATTTATTCTCGATATTCTAAGGGAATTCTCTTTATTTTAATGGAACGATAGAAATATAAAAAAAACGCAGGATTCATGGTCGCCCACTTTGAAACATGTAGCTTCGAGAATTCTATTATACATTAGCAGCTGTGTTCCAGCGTTTTCGGACAGCTGTAGATTGGCCAAATCAATAGTGATATAAAACAAGATTGCGCTTTCGAAAATGAGAGCCACTAAAAGTGTTAAAGATGTGAGAATATGAGTTCAATGAAGATATTCTACATAATCAGAGCAATAAATGAGCAGATGACAGAAAAATATAAAGCTTTGGTAGCAATGTTTGTGTAAAATAAAAGAAAAATTCTTTTATTTCGTCAGCGAATGGGTGAATGATGTCAAATCGCCAAAGAGAGTGTTAGCATTTCGCTGAATGATCAATCTTGTTTTCTATCATTCTAGCTGTCAAATAGCCAAATTACTCTGTCACTTTTCGAGCGATGAAATAAACGTTAAAACAATACTTGGCAATTGTAGTTTTGTATATACGGCGCAGTTTCAGAGCCCTATAAAAAAAAAATAACATTTTGAGGATTCTGTGAATCAGGATTAAAGTAAAATTACTTACCATATAACTTGATACGGTCTAATGAAAAGTTTACTCTCGACATTTAGCGGCAATTCAATTGTCCAATTTCCTGTCACCAAATAAAAATTTATAGCGCTCACTATTTCGAAATATTTATTTAAAACCCACACACACATTGCTGCGCAACTTCAACAAACTCCGTCTTATTTATTTAAATTCAATAAGAATAGATTTTCATTAAAAATTATTACCATTTATGGACAATTTTTCTTCTTTACACTAATTTACATTTTCCACTAGCGAACAAGTGGCTGGCTCTACATTTCCTTTTTTTTTTTTGTTTTATCTCATCGCTTGCTGCTTAAAGTTTTAACTGCTCATTTACACTGTGCTGCCTGTTTGCCTTTCTCCTCTAGTTAATTAACATTAAATTTCATGTGCTCGTAAATCTTTAAGCATCTTTATTCTGCGTTCTTCGCTCTGCGTTCTACCTTCTTCATTTGGACTTTCGTATTTTAATGTTTAACCAAAATCGTCAAAGTTTGTGTGTTAATCTAATAGCGCGTATTTTTTGTGTAGCTCCAATAACCTCGTTGGAAATATACAGATGTGCATCCATGTGGGTGTGTGTGTGTATATACATATGCTATGTGTATACAACAAATGCAATAATCACCAGAAATGCAGTAAGTTGAACCATTTATTTGTTTCGTTGATTTGCTTCACCTCTTTCCGCTCGCTGCTTGTTGCTGATGGAGAGTTTCTACGTACTAGGTTAACGCTTGAAAATTGCAGTTTGGCAGTTTGGAAAACTGTTATTGAAAAAGTTTTTGCATTGCATGCATTGCAATATCATTCTTTGCTTTTGAGTACTCTCATTAGTGTCGTGGCAATTTGCTCATAAAACGTACATGACTTGCAAATGTACTATGTATATAATACACAGATGTATGTGCATATATGTATGCGTTACATACAGATCCAATTTTATATCCTTAGAGGTTTAGTGTTTCAAATATGTCGTAATTTTTTGTAGTAAAATTTATTTAACGGCAGTGATTTTTTGCAAAGCGTAACGAAAGTCGCGTCAGAATCGCTTTACTAATTTCTACCACTATTTTTTCTTATTTCTACCACTATTTTCACTACTTTCTACCACTATTTTTTACTAACTTCTCCCACTATTTAACTAATTTCTACCACTATTTTTACACATTTTTTTCTACTGCTTTTACTAATTTCTACCACTATTTTTTCTTATTTCTACCACTATTTCCACTACTTTCTACCACTATTTTTTACTAACTTCTCCCACTATTTTACTTATTTTTACCACTATTTTTACACATTTTTTTCTACTGCTTTTACTAATTTCTATCACTATTTGCACCAATTTCTTCCACTATTTTTATTACTTTCTAGCACAATTTTTCCTAATTTCTTCCACTATTTTACTAATTTCTACCATTATTTTTTACTAATTTCTACCATTACTTTTTTACTTATTTCTACCAATTTTTTTAATAATTTCTACCATTATTTTTACAAATGCTACTACTAATTACTACGACTATTTTTATTAATTTCTACTACCACAAAGAAATTTTACCTCTGGCTCGCGCACTTTGGAGCACGAGTGTTTATTTTTTTTATAGTAGCTAAGTACTGTGTGCTTGCTCTGCTACAAATTATGTAAATTCCAATGGAAAAATTTAATAAATCTGCAAAAATGTTAAGCCTTCATACTTCTTGGCATTTACATTTTATAGAGTCAAGTTGATAAGTTTTGTCAGGTCATCAGCATAGTGCGGTTATACCGAAATTTTTTTACTTGAACGAAAAATAAAGCCGAACATATGTATAAGTATTATTTTACGAGCAAATATAATAAAAGTTACGATACCTACTTAAAATTTGAACTCACAAGATGAGCGTACTCAAAATTTAAAACTTTGTGCCCCTTTAACTTAGCAATCCTTCATTGCGTCCTCCGCCATTTAGCACAACTCATGTGACAATTTCCCGAGGTCTCATCCGCAAGACATTTGATGTTTTGACCCCTATAGTACTTTGAGTTACGTTTCTTGTCATGCCAGCTTGAGCTCGTCGAGTCCGCTATTTTTCAGCCGCCTTTCTTCCTCGTGATGAGGTTCGTCGAGAGGATGAGGAGAGAGAGAGGAGAGTTCTCTCGAACCGGTGCTTCATAAAGGCGACCAAAATTTTAGAATCATAACCTATTATTATTGTATTACAATTTAATCTTTAAAGAAAGCGATGACTGTGAATATAGCCGATTTTTTCGCATAATGAGCTTATTTAAAGGTCCAAAATGTTTCCCCTCTTGCCCCCAATATAAGTCATGTCATGTGTGATTCCTATTGCTATCGTAGATAGCTCAGTTCGGACTCTTGCTCTAGACTAGAGTCATATTAGCTCTTGTTGAAATTTTTGAGAATGTTTTACCGCCTTTATTGCTTTTCGACTTTATAGTTAACGCGATTTTATATCCTGAACATTTGAACATTTTTCTTAACTCATTGAAAGGGCACAATATCCATCATATTATATACATATGTACATATGTACTAAGTAAATGAAATAATTAGACGTTTTCTCGGAGATATTCCGTGAGAAAAGTTCGTGGTGTGTGTTTTCGATGATATAGCTTATATATACATAAGAATATTGTTGGATATGAAGTCTACCATAAAAATGTATAATTGGGCAACTGGCGAGAACATTTTGTACAAGTAGGGCCCTACTGTTAAACTAGAGAAAATTGCACTGAAGAAAGTAATTCCAAGTAAGAGAATTTATTTCTTTAACACGTCCGATGCATTTATGTTTTTACACCTCTTTTTTAACAGCCATTTTTTGCATTAAAATTTATTTTAGCCCTCAACTAACCGCCATCATTCTCATTTATGCAACATTCATAACATTCATGTAAGTATGTGGATTGAATTGGTTTTTCAATCCTGGAAAAAGTTATTCGAATATGCGGATTTTTGCTTAGCTATTGAATAATAATTTTTTTTACCTAAAGCAAAAACTAAAATTCAAGCAAATGTGTCCTTCATAATCGGTAAAGATACTTGAAAAAGTTAAAAAATATTTTTTTTTTTGTAAATGAGAAAGTGTCAATTGAAAATGAGAATAGTCACTTACCCATTATTCTCCCGTAATAGTGGTCTTTCATGAGCTTTTCTAACTACTGAATTCGCTGACTATTTCGCATTTTCATTCGCAGCTTTCTTATTTACAATCTACTATTCTCATATTCATATGACACTTTCGCAATTTAAAATGGCTTGTCTTATTTGCAATGGCTTTCTGAATTACAATTGGTTATTCTTATTTTCAAATGACGTTTTCGCATTTTAGTTTGACCGTTTCTGATTTACAAGTGAAAAGGGTGCAGTATCAGCTGCTTTTTAAAGCATTTTTGAATTGATATTTTTTATAGCATATCGCGCAATTAGCTTATGTATTTACATATTTTGAGAATATAACTTTTTCCATTTTGTTGCCAATTTGTTTGTCTTCTGCTATAGGAGTTTATTATCGAATATTTAGCTGCTTCATTGCTCAATCACAATCTATGCAATTTTAAGTACATACATAAGTAAGTATTTATAAATGCGCATTAGGGTGACACCCATAAAAAAGGTGTTGATAACACTGTGATAGTCAAAAAAAAAGACAAGACCATAAGTATTTATAAATGCGCATTAGGGTGACACCCATAAAAAAGGTGTTGATAACACTGTGATAGTCAAAAAAAAAGACAAGACAAGAAGAAAGAGAGCTGTGCAGATTGAACACTTTTGTAACTGTGTTTTTTTTTGTTGAGTCTTGCAAATTTGTTCTTGCACGCGTAGCAGTTACCAGTATGATGCCCTTGTGGATCTATCCAAATCATTGGGATGCCGAACCCCATTTTTAGGCACAGTCTTTTTGACCAGTTATGCAGGTTGTTGTTGCATTGCGTGGTATTTGGCACCCAATCTACGTCTCTTATAACGGGCAAATCGAAATATTCCTCGTAGATGCCGGCAGTTCCCGAAGATATTTTGCGTCTACTCCGAGGGCTTGTAAATTTTCCACATACATACGTAGCAGAACAACGATAGGCCAATTGGACACTTATTCATTTTAATTTATTTTCTTAATATACAAGGCACTAAAACAATGTTCTTTCCGCGAAGTCAAAGTCAAATTAACTACTGCAATCTATGCTTAAATTTTGACTCTTAGGCAAGCATTTAACCTTTCTTTCAAACGTTACTTGTTGTTATTTCTTATCAGTGCAGTGGTTAAAAGCTTGACTCGTTGCTTGCTGATTTGTGTTGGACATTGATAGATGAGTCTTATTAAATTTAATTTAAATATTGTGTACAAATTTATGATACTTATTGATAACACTTATAAGATACAAAAAAAATAAAACAGCACACAAACATAGTTAGTGTAGCTTTTTTAAAAAATACAAATTTTGTTAAGTTTTTTTTCTAATGGTTAGTTTGCTCAGAACGTTGTCTTTGCTTAAGTTTCTTACTATTACAAGATGTCACTTAATGTATAAGTATCAAAGGGTAAATTAAAATATTGACGAAACGTGAGGGAAAAAACATTAAAAAAAATGGATTAAATTTCAGTTTTTTCGACATATTGGCTATAAGGACACAAAAAACATTGATTTTGGGGTTTACAGTCATCTAAGAACTTAAAGACAGACTTATTCTGAGAAGCTTTGCCAAAGAAAGTTTACCAAAAAAGTCAACATTAAAAAAGTTAGAGACCGAAGAAAAATGTGCCTTTCTCTTACAATGGGCCACTTTGATGAAAAACTTCAACAAAAATTTTTGTATGAAACCATGATTGTAACTCAAAAAAGTAATGATGCAGTTCGATTCGCAGGACCCGAAATAGGGGGAAACCGTCGAGTTTGGTCTTGTCTTTTTTTTTTTGAAAAAAGCTATCACAGTGTAATTCAACCAGAATGTAATAGTAAAATGGGTCATGAATGGGTTTATTTGCAAAGAGAAAAGAAAAAGGAAAGAAATATATTTCCAATAATTTCTTATACGTAAGTCTAAATCCGTCAAGACTTTAGGTGAGTTATTCGAGTTTTTCTTACACCCATCTTCTAGAAAAGGCATCGAAAATTTCATTATTATAATTGCGATGAATTTTTTTTTTAATATTTCTGTGTGGATTTGTTTATTGGTTTATGTATAAAAAAATTTAATTTTTGGCACTTTCAAATCGGTCTTAAATGTTAATATTTTCTTACTATTTTTCCGATATATTTTGGTAAAAGCCTTAAAATGTGCTACATTTTATAATTCCGATGCAAAAAAAATAGCACCGATTTTTTTTTAATGTATGGGAAGTTATCCACCCTAATGCATATATCTACGTATATATGTTGTAGACATGTCGCAGTTGCACTTACATATGTTGCTGTTCATGTTTGAGCAACATTGAATTTTCATTTTACGCCAGACTAAATAAACGACATCGAAGGAAAGCGCTCAGTGCAAAAAAAAAGAAAAACAAACAAAAAAAACAAAACAGAAATAAAGTACAATGAATAACAGCATTTTACAAACAACAGAGTAGTCTAAGTATTTAGTATATCATTTGCAACACTTCTTAACCCCGACGACCAACCCTTCCATCGTGAACTTCATTATTAATTTGGATTTTATGTGGATGCTAACATGATTGGCGAAATGTCGTTAAGGCTGTGTCGATAGAATCGCATTTACTGCTATTTATTTTGCTAGCTGCCATTGACACTGCCGCTGCTGACCCCCCTTCCTTTCCTTTTAAATCAGAGAGAGTTGTCCCCAATATTGGTGATTGTTGTATTGTTGTTGCATTGCTTTTAGTTTTGTTGATTGTCGTCATTGCGCTTTGTTGCTTTTAATTTTGTTATGGTGATTACCGTCGCTGTCAATGCAGTCACATCACATGACCGTATACCCTCTTTGTACACAACTAGTACAGGCCAGAGGCCATCATTTGTTCTGCGACTTCTACACTCAACTCTTTAGTAGTGGCAGGCAAAGTAGGTGTACATACATAGCATCAAATCGACAGTCCTTGCTACTTTCGACTTCTAACTCCCCAGCGTACTGGATGCACGCCTCCTCCTTCTACACCTTCGCCTCTTCCTTTCAGCGCCACTACACTTTGCAAATGATATCATTTTGCTTTGCTCAATCGCTGCTACGATAAAATATCAAATTTCTATGTTGAAAACTTGAATTGGTGTTGAGCAAAAATTTGTGTGTGCCACAAAGGCTAAGACTATGCAAAGGCAAAGACAAGCAAGCGCAACAAATGCAAAACAAGATAACCGAGCGGCGCGGTCAATAAACGTTCGAACAACATTCGATGCTCCAAAGAGACCCCCGAGAGACGTGCAATCGAGCAACTGAAACCAAGCGACCCGTCGACCGGTCGACCGGTCGACCGTTTAAACGCCCTGAGTAAACAGGAACAGAGCTTCAGCCAGCCATAATGATAATTCGATTTAGCCGACATGATATTGACAAGCAGACGAACAGCACCAGCAACAACAGCCAACAACAGCCAACAACAACAGCCAACAACAACAGCAGCAGTGACAAGCGCAGTGCAGCAGCAAGTTGAGGTGAAATTGTTGGCAATAAAGTTTGCCTGAATTTGCCGGAATGAGTGCGGCGGTTCTACTCGCTCGCCATATAGTAGTAGACCAAACTCGCATGGCTGCCACAAGGAAGCCACAGAAAAGAAGTATTGCCTGCCTGGGCAGTTATTTGGTTGGCTTGCTACTTGTCACTTTGGCTTGGCTGCGGCGCTCTCCACAATGGCTGTTGTTTACGAGTGGCAACCACTTGCCGCTTCCTCTAATGGCATTGCTGCAACATGGCGATGTGCAAATCAGTTGTTGCCACAAATGTACACTGTGCGCAAAGTTTGAGTAATTATATTTTGTTTAGAGAACTTTACTTGAGATATCAAAACAAAAATCAAATCGGCTGCTATAGTAACACCACCTTATATGAATTCGCCTTGCTATAATCATAGAAATCAATGTGGTTCCATAGGAGGTGATTCAAGGCGAATTCATATCAAGTGGTGTTATGAGTACAAAAACAAAAATTTACACTAACAAATTATACGCACAGTGACAGTATGATTTACAACAAACACATCATTTTGACTTAACGTTTACCAAGCGAATTCAATCAGCTACTTTATCAACTTCACCTCAAATGAATTCGCCTTGTGGCGATGATTGCAAGATAACCAAGGCGAATCTTTTGTGTATTTTATTTGTGTTATTTTGAGAGTGAAATGTCAAAATCTGAATTCGCCGAATATTGCTCATATATTTTGTTTGTGTAAACTTAACAGCTCAGCGAATTGGCAAAGAAGAACATGCATTCAGCTCATGGGATGCTGCCAAGTTATATGAATTCAGTTTAATAGAAATTTTATTGAAAATTAAAATAGTTTTTTCCCGCTAACGTCAAGGCGAATTCATATAAGGTGGTGGGTGGTATTTGTTTTAATCCTTATCGATTCTCAATGTCATTGTGCATACAATTTGTTAGTGTACATTTTTGTTGTTGTACACTCAGCGCCACCTGTTACGTTTTGTTGAGTTTGCCGCAAGGCATATTTGTTTGACAGGTAGCAGGGGCATTGGAGAAACAAAATATGGTGCATGAAACGTCAAAAAACGCTGCGGGAAAAGTGAACGAAAATGAAAAAAATCTAAAAATCAACTCTGTGTGTGCTACCTGTTTTATATGCGTTGAGTTCGCTGTAAGAAATAAACAGGGATATTTTTTAAGTAATTTTGAGCAATTCTTGACAGATTTTTAGATTTATTTTTGATTGTGGCGAAAATCATGAACCAAATGTCTCTGGGAGTTTGATTTTTGATTGTTTAAAATTTATCAAGTATATATTTAATACCGCATGCTCTTTTCTCGGCATGCACGAAAATCCAAAATTCCCAAAAATGTGCTGATTTTTAATTTTACTGAAATGTTTCAAAGTTTATCCACTGTGATGTTTGCTTTTTTTAATGGTCAAAAAAACCAAATGCTAAAAATAACACAGAAAATATAATTTCCTAAAATGTTTTAATTTAAGGTAGATACTTTTTAGTATTTCAATTTTTTACCGGTGTCAAAGCTAATATTTACCGGAAAATTTAAGGTTGTTTCGATTTTCGATTCTCGTGTACGTACTGCGACTCACAGTGAAAATGGTCCATTGCTATTTTTTGCAAAACTGATAACAGTTTTTTCAATATTCTCTTTTAAAATCAAGTTAATTCAATAATATATACCACAAAAATCTAAATCGTAAACTTTACGAAAATTTATGAAATTTGGAAAAAATTTACTATAATTTTTATCTCAAAATTCTGAGAAGTTTTTGAGGTAGGGCATTCATTTTCAGTATATTAAACAAAAAGGTGCCGCATTGTCCGCAAAAAAAAATTATCAAAAGTCAACGAGGATCTTTAGCTACATAAAACTTCAACTTTATTATACAAAATTTGCATACCTCAAAAAATTCTAAAAAATTCTATTTCAAAATTTAAAAAATGTTTATAAGTTTTGTATAAGTTTTGAAACTGTGATTTATATAGTTTATGTCAAAAAATTAACTACATTTCAATTTAAAAAAATTTAAAAAAAAAAACGTTAACATGGTAAATGTTGTCAATATTACAAAAAAAAAAACCAAAATACATCTAAAATATATATATCTTATTCGATTGATTTTTATTGAGAGTTTTATTAAATATGGTAACCTTTTCAAACAACTTTCAGTTAAAAAATCTCATTATAGTAGTTACTGAAAAATATTATCTTTTCAAGAAACTTCTTTACCCTCATGCTAACAGTGGGTCAAAATTACACATTTCATAAGTTCAAAACACATATTTATTGAGATTTTGGAAATTCAAAAATATTTTTTTTTTGTTATCCATTTAGTTAAATTCGTAAATGCAGGCGGATCGGGGCACTCACTTCATCTTAAACGTTTTTAAAAGCAATCGAACCAAAACTATCCGGTATTCCAAATAGCAAAATTTGACATACATATACAGTTATGGACAATAAAATAGAATCAAAGGTTTTGTTTTGAAACAATAGTACAATTTTTTTGCAATTTATGAGATATGTGGTAAATCTTTTGCATAATAACAAATGCAACCATGTGTACTTTTAAAAAAGAGGAAAGGGTAACACTGTCGAGTTTTACAGTTAACTGTAATTTGAAAAGTGTAAATAGCGTGCCTCGTACTTAGTGACAAAATAATAGAATCAATCGCGAAATTTGACATATACTATATAAGATGCATGAAAATATAGCTAACGCATTTTAGATGAAGTGTTTTTTGCATTAATTGATCTTTTTCGGTGGGTGCTTTGGTATCGATAACAAAAAGTAAACTTTTTTATGAAGTTAATAAAATTTTTTTCATTAATATTTCTTGTCTTACACATAAGTATAATGTATATTATAGCTTTTCATAATAATTTATTTTAAGAACTTCAAAGTCTATTAGGACACACAAAAAGTTAAATTAATTTAGCCGAGCATGTTTTGTTAAAATTTAAGAAAATATTCAAACGATATGTAATTTTTTTCTTCGGTACATAAACTAGAGTTAAGGAAATGGAGCTTCTTGGGGGTAACTCCAAACCAGTTCTCATATATACAATATTTAAATGTTGTCGGAAAAATTGCAGCATATTAATTTCGCTTTTATGTCTATGCCTGAAAATTTACAAAAAAAAAAAAAGACTTCAAGAAATTGTTCCCAGTGCATCTCTGTAGGCAGTTCCACATTAATTCAAATATTAAGCGCTTGCATGCACATTTTAGCATTTGAGCCCTTTAGAAGCAAAGCGCCTCATAAACAACAAACCAAACACAGCAATAGCGGCAGACGCTCACTGGCTGCCAAAGTCAAATGGCGACAACAACAACAACAACAAAGGAGTCCGAAGCCGAAGTCGACGACGACGACGACAACGACGACAACGGCGGTGGCAATTGTTGGCTTGTGTGGTGTTGTTGTGTTTATATTAGTGTTGTTGTTGTTGTTGCTACTTTATTGTCGCATTTTGTTGTTTTACACATGCATAAACAAGTTTGCATGTTGTCGGCCATTGTTGTAATAACAACAAGAACAAGAACAGAAGACAATAGCAACAATAAAAGAGCTAAACGAATGGTGTAACATTTGCGAGAGACCAAAACAAAAAAAAAAAACAACACAAACCTAATTTTAAAATTTAAAGCATGAAAAGCGACGGCAAAACCGTCAGACATACTTAACATTCATTACAAAATTATAGAATAAGGTAGAAACCACAGTAGGAGGATGCGTCAATTTATAAATTTTTACCTTAGTACCACTTTGCCGCTCTATTAAAAGAGCCTGATTTAAGTTTTTATTGTGTACTTTGGAGTCAACGCCGATAAAATGAAATTGAAATATATACCTTGTGAAATGGCAACCATATTGTATGCCGCGCTTTAACTGATGAACGGTATTTAAATCAAACTGATTAGATTTAAAAAAAAAAAGGTGGCAACCCTATATTTTCATCGATTTTTTTATATGTTTTGTTTCAGATTAGTATTGAAAAACAAGTAGTATATAAATAAGTTCCTTTTTATATTTAAGAAAAGTTGGCAACCCTAAACGTATTTTTTCAATCCGATTCTTCTTAATGTGTTTCGCTTTAGACTCGTATTGAAAAATAAATAGTATAGTAGTTCCCTTTTGTATTTAAAATAAAAGGTGGCAACCCTGAAGGATTTTTTTCAATGCAATTTTTTAAAATGCATCTCATTTGAGGCTCTTATTGAAAAACAGGTATTATATGCATAAGTTCATTTTTATATTTAAGTAACGGTGGCACCCAAAACATATTTTGCAATCCAATTTTTCTAAATACTCGCTCCCTTTGTATAAAAAAACAGGTAACAGGCAATTTTTCAAAGTAAGTTTCACTTGAGACCCATATTAAAAAATAGGTATTATATTAGCTCCCTTTAGTATTAAAATAAAGGTGGCAACCCTAAAAGATTTTTTTAATACAATTTTTTTTTAAATCAGTTTCATTTGAGGCTTATATTGAAAATTAAGTAGTATGTTAGCTTCCTTTTGTATTAAAAAATACGTATTTTTTCAAACCAATTTTTTTTAATACGTTGTAGTAGTTTATCAACTCCCTTTTGTATTAAAAGATTTGTTTTCAATACAATTTTTTTTTTTTAATAAATTTTATTTGAGGCTCATATTGAAAAATAGTATATTAACCCAGCTTTGTATTAAAAAAAGGTGGCAATCCTAAATGTATTTTTTTAATACATGTTTTTTTAAAGAAGTTTTATTTGAAAACTAAGTAGAATATAAATTCCCTTTTGTATTAAAAAGAAGTGGTACCTCTATTTTTTTTTAAAATACATTTTTTTAACTTTCATTTGCGACTTATATTAAAAATAAGTAGTGTATTAGTTCCATTTTGTACTAAAAATAAAGGTGGCAACTCTAAAAGATTTTCAATGCAATTAAAAAAAAATTATTTTGAAATGCATATTGAAAAATAGGTGGTATTTAAATTCACTTTTCTCAAAAAGCACCAATATTAGAACACAGCAACAACATGGCCTATGACACTCGGAATCGCTGAAACATAGGTGAACGAATTTTCAGAATCGGTTTAGTAGTTCCAGAGATTGCACAGAAAATAAAATCAAACAAATCTTCTTCTTTACATAACAGCATAGATAACAATTTTACTTAAAACAAAAATAGATTTTTAACTTACCAATGGCGAATAGAACGCCGAACTGTCCACACCAATACTTTGATAGGGATTCTGATCTGTCGAGGGATATGGCGTACCGTACACCCCAACGCTTGCCGCTGGTAAACGCGAATAGCTCGATAGTGCCAATCGTGCCGAATCGTATTGACACGAACACACCGTCTGACCCGAAACCGGATCTGTCATAATAGGGCGTCCATTCTCGCAACAGGAGCCACCAACACCAGGACCACCAACGCCCAGCCCAGCCACTCCACTGCCGCCATCGAGCGCACTACCACCTGTCGGATTATTAATGCCACCAACGGCACCTCCAGTTGTGTTATTGGAATTTTGAGAGAGCGCATCCGGACTCATTGCGCCACTGGGCACATCAGCTGCACCGCCAGTGCCCGTATTCACGCGACACTCCCCAACATTCGAGGGACTGAGCGCAGGCGCATTCGCTCCACCGGCCACAGGCATTGACGCGGTGTTTGGTGTATTTGGTGAGTCGCCAGTTTGGGGTGATTGTGTGAGATTGGCGGACAAGAGCTGGAAAAGAAGAAGAAGAAAAATATATTAAAAATTTACAAAAAGGCGTGGCGATAACAAATGGATTTAGATTTTTACGGTACTAAATGGCAGCAATACTTAAGTAATGTTAATAAGAAATTAGTAAAAGAAGTTATTTGTAGAGAATGAAAACAAATAGCAACTGTCAAAAGAAAAGAATATGTCATATAACTATATTACGGTGGTTCTCAAATGCAGTAAGAAATGTTTACATCACATTTCCTAAAGCTCAACTCAAGATGCATTAAACAGTTAGCAGCAACAGGGTTATTTTTTTAATTTTTCTCATACGAAAGTGGTATTTGAAATCAGAAAGGCACATAAACTTGTCTTGCTCATCATTTATGGCCCATCAGCAACAACAAAATATATGGCAGAGTTGTATTTTATCGAATGCTGCTAGCTGTTTAATGTACCTCACCGCAGTCCCTTCGTCGTTACTACTTGAGTAAAAAAATATAACATATAAATTGGATTTCCGAAAGGAAGTGGCGGAGGGGCAAAGTTGAGATTCCTCTAGGGAGACCCACAAAATTAAAGCTACACCTTGTTTTTGCATCTAATACTCAAAATCGGCATTACCTTAGACGAAGATATTGCATAAATATTTTAGTTCCGATTGGAGATGATTAAGGCGTATCGCCTAAAAATTTACAGTTCAGATTATCCTATGAAGACTAGGAAAACGAAAATTAATATAAAATTAGTCGAAAATATTACATGGTAATTAATTTTTTTGAGTTTTGATTGGATAATCTGAACATTGGCCCCCTATGTGATATACATACTTGACTGAGGTATTTCCGATTCCGATGAGGCGGTGAGACTCAACTAATTTTTAATTTAATTTTTTAAGGACCACCCTAATGTGAATGCGCATTTCGCTTAAAGAGATTTTCTTTTTGTGTACCAATTATTAAAAAAAAAAAGATTCTTACTGATAAGCTTCTAAGTTACGATTATCGCTTTATACCACTACGATCAAATCACGGAACCCAGCAGTTAAGTTAACTGGCTTTGCTTGTCTCCCAGCGACACGTTGATCAACACGTTTACATTATTAATGCGTGTTAATTAAAAGCGTCATCATAACTCTCACCTCAGACACCTCGCCGTATAGTTTCAAATGCGAGATATTACAAATTCAAATTGATTTTTTTTCTACTCTTTTGATTGGAGCTAAGTATTTTTCTTATTGATTTAATTAGCGCCAAAGATATCGACGACCAATCAAATAACAAAATGGTTGCTTACTCAATGCGAGAAAAACGAGTTTTTTTTTTAAAGTAAACATTTTTAAAGGTAAATATTGTATGTATAAAAATATATGTAAAAATTTGATAAAATTCCTTAGCGCGCTTTTGTCGGTTAATTTCGTACACACTCGAACTCTTATCGATTCACTTAAAATATTTTCAATTTCATTTTTATCTCGCTTATAAGTGTTATTATAAGTCATAACACAATCACATCTGATTATAAGTAGTATTGGAATGCGCCTGCGATAACTAAATAATTAACTGATTATACTTCAATTAAAATTTATTTTTTTGTTAAATGAAAGAAATTTAATTCGCTAGTGGTATGTAGGTAAAAACAAAAAAAAAATTAATTTGCTTGATAAAATGCTTGAAATATGATTGGCGCATATGAATGAAATGACTCAAAGACTGAGTGGAGGTGATAATCGCTATTGTGTAGGTACAATTAGAGCTAGCAATTATAGTGGAAATATTTTTCTATTGATTATCTGCTAACTTCAAAGCACAATTGCCGATTAAGTGGAACTAAATATGGCTATAATTATCAAATTAAAATAGGCTTTTTATCACTTAATTTCAAAACAAAATATATGTATGTACTTATATATTAGAATGCATCACGCTCCATAGAGAAAAAAACTTTGTATAGTTTCACCATCGGAATTATAATACTTCCAAAAAAAATTTGTTTATAAATAAAAAATAGTTTTTAAAAATTTTTTTTTTTTCAAAAATTACCTCAGCTGAGCATAACAATATTCAAAAATATTTTTTTACCGTAGTCATAACAATTCGATTTTCAAAGCTCTTTTCGGCGTTTTTTGGAAAATTTTTTTTACGTAAAACTCAACCAAGACTTGACGGATTACGACTTATAAGCTAATATTATAAAGCTAGTTTCTCACTCTTTTTTATTTCTTTGCCAATAAACTCATTTTGGTTTTTCAAAAATCTCTTTATTATCAGCCGTGCTCCCATTTTCACATTCACAAATTTCTCTGCGAATTCGGTTTGAAATCACGCATTTAATGCTCCCATTTTCATACTACTACTACTACAACTACTAATTAGTAAAACTACTACTACAACTGCAAGTTCTACTACTTTTACTAACTACAAATATTACTAAATACTACTACTATTTTTATTAATGCTACTATTATTTTACTAATTGCTACTACTACTTTTTTATATAATTTCTACTACTATTTTTACTAATTCTACTCTAACTACTACCATTTTTACTAACTTCTACTACTATTTTTACTAACTTCTACTCTAATTATTACCGCAATTTTTACTAATTTCTACTACTATCTTTACTAATGCAACTACTAATTACTTGCAACTGATACTACTAAATACTACTACTATTTTTTTTAAATATTATTATATAATAATGCTACTACCAATTACATATACTACTACTACCAAAACTATTACTACTAACGGCTACTACTCCCAAAGTCACCCAATCGTTTAAAACATTTGAAACGTTTACGCTGGGCGGTTCATTTAATACTCAACGCTACAATTCCCCAGCTGTTGTTTAATTGTGAATACTATATTCATGTAAAATCGGTTAAGAACTTGCATAGCCTTCCTTGCAGAAAGAGCCACCGTAACAGCGCTTTTCATTTGTGTTAATCGATATAACAGTCTGTTTTCACTTAACTGACTGCAACACACAACGGATATGACAACAAACCTAAAGATTCAATTTAAAAACTTATGTTTGGGGTTGATATCGATTTGAAATGCATTCTATCTATTTAAAGCTGAACGCCCTATTTTTGTTTTCAGCAACAAAAAGTCCATAGGAGTGTTATGGCTAAAAAAAAAGTACTCCTTAAAGCTCCCAACCCCTAAGGACAGCTAAGACGAGAAAGAGTTACGCTCTGACTAGGCATTCAACTTCTTTAACGTCACGGAAATTGCGACTCTTGTGGCGCAACGTATGAGCTATTTCTACTGTTAAATAAATATAAGCTTAATTTCGATAAACAATTTTTGTTTTGCAGGGGATAAGCCGCTCACCTTAGCGAAGTGCATACTCGTATATTGTCTGTAATATGAGCTTTGTGAACGAGGGGCAACCGCTTCTATTGTGCAGAGCAGTGTCTTCCTCCTACAAATATGAAGGACGAGATGCTCTTCGGTTAAAACACCGACAAATAACCGACAAATGATAGACCATATATTTATACTGAAGATATATTGTTAGGTTTTATTATAAATTGTGCGCCACATCAAGAACAAGGGTAACGTGTTTTCTCCGCAAAAGTTTGGAATCCAAGGCAATAAATAGATATTTAAGTTTTCAGTGTGAAGCCTAAGCAGAGGAAGAGTTCAGTATGCAATCCTCCTCTACCTTTTAGAGAGCTGTCAGGCAAATACCTTCCTGCATACCAAGAAAAAGAATTGAGTGCAAAAAGTAGGTTTATGTTTCCGTACTTGGTCAAACCAAACGAAAACCATAACAAAATTCCGCAAGAATAGCCTACAGATAGATCTGTTTTCCTTTTTTAACCCTTTCGGGATTCTGTTGCGGAAGGTGCAAGATCTCAATAACTCTTTGGTTTCATCAAACACGTAGCATTTTGATAAGCATTATACAAGTCTTGTGATTATAATTATGAGTCGGACAAATTTTCTAAGTTCTCGATATTTATTATTTTGCAACTTATAATTATAAATTGCAACTTATATATACAATTTGACGCTTTTTTTACGCTTTTCAAAGACTTTTATTAGGAGATTCATGTTATAAAAGTCTATGCATAATAATTATGACTAACACATCTTTTTTAAATCTTGAAAGATGGAACCATTTCCGGGCCGAAAGTAGTGCCGAACTAGTCCGAAAGTGCTTCCGAACTAGTCCTGAAATTACTAGCATTCGGACTAATCCCGAAATGGTCTCAAAATAAAAGTTTCTCAAGACTTAAAAAAATGTATCTCGCTGATAACTATTATGAGAAGACTTTTAAAATATAAGTCTTTAAATAATAATTACTCGAAAGCTTTGTATCCAGAAGTTATCCCGAACTAATCACGAATTGGGAAGGAAGGAGTTACGCACCCTGATTGGGTTGGTCCTGCATTATCTAGGCCGACGTCCATTCTCCATTCCTGGGCAATGTTCTCATAAAAAAGTCTGGAAGATTTGTCGAGGCGAAATGAAGTACCATCCTCATCATTCCCTACCTTTTTCCGCTATCCCTCATTCCCTTCATCCTTTCCAGCCCGGCAATGGGCCGCTATGCCTGAGTGCTTGGAAACCCGATCTCGGATTTTCGGCATACCTCAATTACATTCCATTCCATTCCAATTTTATTGCCACTACATGATCGAGTAAAATATCTGGATTTGCTTTTTGAGCTGCGCGACTTTTGTATCTATTGTAGTATACGATATGTTGAGTCAAAGAACGTAGATTACAAAGAAGTTGCACGACATTTCTTTTCACTCTCGTTCAACTCACCACAGACTGCAATGGTCACATTAGTTCTGTTATGGCGAATTGGACGAGATTTTCACTTAGAGAAATGGTGGGATTGGATGTAACTTCTTTGTAATCTACGTTCTTTGATTGAGTGTCTTTTGAAATGGCATATTTGTGAAGTATGTAAGAACTTCAATTGCTAGGAGATTTTTCATCTAACATGATCAGATTTCTGCCGCTGTTTTGTTAAAAGTAAAAGTAAAATTATGGACAACCAAGACAACTTCATAAACGGTGGCAGTGATTAAAAATCAAAAATTCAAATTGGTATTTTCAATGCCTTAAAGCATTTTATTTCGCTTTGAATACTGAAAATATTTATAGTTAAAAGATTTTTTTCTAAAGCGAACTACTTATACGAATATCAAAAAAAAAAAAAAACAAAAAAAAAACGATAATCTTGAATCTCAAAAATAATTACACGCATTTCGTTTGCTATTCTCCAACAGTCTAGCCAATCGTTAGCCTCAAGCTACTAATTATGCATTTCAGTGGAAGTTTCATTCGGCAGTCAACCCATCCAATCCACTCATTCAGCTCGTGTTTGACTTGCGCCGAAATATCGAAGGCGTTGCGCTGACCTTTAGAACCTTTGGGCAAAAATTGTTACGCCCCGATGGGTAAGGTTTTTCGTTTTTCTCCGCTGCAAGTCAAAATCGACAGCTTTCGATCAAATATTTTTTATTTAGTTAGCTATGCTACACAAATTTCGGTCGCTTAAAAATTTTCATTTAATTATATGTTTGCGAAATGATCGAGCGCTGTGCAGGCGTAGCATATGAATTTGTATATTAGTATGTGTGTGTGTGTGTGTGTGTGTGTGTGTGTGCATG
Source organism: Anomoia purmunda (assembly GCA_951828415.1). Taxonomy (NCBI): domain Eukaryota; kingdom Metazoa; phylum Arthropoda; class Insecta; order Diptera; family Tephritidae; genus Anomoia; species Anomoia purmunda. Next base: position 9,046,431 of record OX639996.1, read on the forward strand.
CGAAAGGTTCGCTTGCCGGCATTTTTATTTCTTTTCATTTTTTTTTTCGTTGTTAATTTTTCATTTCATTTTTAACTTGAAGATATTTTGCATAATTACTCCTGCGGCCATTTTTTCGGAAGCTGCTTTTATGTTGTTCATACTTGCATGGTAGGCGTTAACCAAGTTGGGTTTTTCTTTTTAGTTATTTTCTTATTTATTTATTTTTTTTTTTGTTTTTATTTTTTTTTCTCATAAAATTCGCTCATTTTGCACCTTCTGCAACATTTTACGATCGTATAATTTCAACAAAATACTTACCGCCATATAAAAATTATGCGCCAATGTTATTGTTGCATTGATGATATTTCATCAGCTATGTGCACTTGCCACATATGTGTGTGTGTGTTTTTTTTTGCTGCACCGCTTGCTTCCTTACTTGCAGTTGAAATGCCGCTTGCAACAGTTGAAATTCTTGCATTGAGTATCGCCGCCATATCAACATTTGATCAGTTTCGCAGACGCTGCTGGGCATTTCTGATCGCGCTGAGAAGAAGCTTCTGTGCACTGTCAGCTCGCTTGCTTACCAAATAAAATGCGAACTATAAAAAGCATAGCAAGTTTGGATCAGTAAACTTGTATCTTTCGTTGCAAGCAGCTACCGTAGCAGATGCTGGTTGTGTTAACGCAATGTTCAGATTGCAGTAGGTATTTCCATTTCACCGTTGCACTGCTGGTTTGTAACGTGATTTTAATAAACGTCGCTGAAGATCCGATTGTGGAAATTTTTTACGCAAATTTTCATATTAAGAGCGTAGGGTTTGCTTTCCATACAAATTGGTTTCGTAGATGCAGGGTATTTCAAGCAGCGGCTCCACTTTGGCATATCATTTTCAGCAATGTATCGATATACGCATTGAAACAGTGAGTGTTCACTATAGCACGAATTTCGTGGAGATTTTTCGCCAAAGTCGTACTACTTTCGAGCAGTGACCACAACTGTCATAATTTTTATAAAAAAAACAATTTCAAATCCAAGAATAACGATCATTTGTAATCGATCGAAAAAATAAAATCATAAAATATCGATAAAATTAATCGACATTTTTCATTTTTTCGATAATATTTGATCGATATTTTATTATTTCTATTTTTTCGATCACAAATAACTGTTATTCTTGGTTTCAAAAATTTTCTGTCGTAATAAGCAAAAATAATACGATTTATGTTCTATTATCGACAAAATAAGAACCACAAAATAATAATAAAAAATATCGATTATTTTTTTATCGAAAAAATACAGATCACAAAATATTGATCAATTTTGATCTAAAAAAATAAAAATTAAAAACTCGAAAATGGAGCGAAGTATTCCAATTTTATTTTGAACGAACTATTCGCCATGATGTTTTTATGCAAAACAATTAGTTTTGGTCTCTGCTTTCGAGCAAATTTAATTAGTTAGTTGAAAATTAACGAAAGGAATTTATTGCCAGTATATCGATTATTTTGATCAGAACAAAAATAACAAAATATCGATCAAACACCATCGCAAAATTTTAACTCCATAAATAATGACTACTTTTTATAGGAAAAATAAAAATCATAAAATATCGATTACATTTAATCGAAAAAAATAGAAATGAAAAAAATCGAAAAAATCGATATTTTGGAGTTTTGTTTGAACGAATTTTTCGCCATAATTTTTTTAACCGAAAAAATCAAAACACCATCGCAAAATCTTAAATCCATAAATAATGACTACTTTTTATCGAAAAAATAAAAATCACAAAATATCGATTAAATTTAATCGAAAAAAAAATAAAAATGAAAAAAATCGAAAAAATCGATATTTTGGAGTTTTGTTTCAACGAATTGTTCGCCATAATTTTTTTAACCGAAAAAATCAAATTAACGATTATTTTCGGTCCCTGCCTTCGAGCAACTTTAATTAGTTGATTGAGATCTAATTGGTGTGTATCATAATTAAGCGACAGGAATTTATTGACAGTAATAATATCATAATATCGATTATTTTGATCGGAAAAAAATAATAAAATATCGATCAAATATGATCGAAAAAATTTTAAATTCATTAGGTAATAACGATTATTTTTTATCGAAAAAATGAAGATCATAAAAAATCGATCAAATTTAATCGATAAAAATCAAAATGAAAAGATCGTTGCATTGGAGTTTTGTTTTTAGCGAATTTTTCCCAATGACTTTTTTATCCCAAAAAATTAAAATTAAGACTAATTTTGGTCCCGGCTTTCGAGCAACTTCCCAATCAACTATTTCCTATTCGTCAAGAATTTCTATACTACATTTATTATTTACTAATTTTATAAAAGTTTTCATAAGATATATAGTTCATTTCACAACAAACCCTAAAAGTTAAAAAAAATCGTATTGACAAGTTTCGACACGTAAGTAATTTATTTTATATTAAGTTTTAGCTAACGTTTCCTCCAATAAAAGTTGTAATTTTTTGAGTTTCATTTACTGCTCAGAAAACAAAGGTTTCTTCAGTTTTATTTTGAATCAGAAAATAGTGGCAATTTTTTTTTTAATTTTATTTTGCTCGTAAAATGAAAGTTATTCTCTAAATATTATTTTTTGCTTAGAAAATTAAAGTTTTTCTTAGTTTTTCTTGCTTAGATAATAAGAGTTATTTCTAAGCATTAGGAGGAAAAAAGGATGTATCCATAATTATAACGATTGGCACAAGTTTTGCACAAACTTAAGCTAAACTTAAGAAAAAACTAAAACTCAAAAAATAAATCACGAAAAATAACTACAGTTGCGATCGTAGAAAATGCATCACCAAAGAGTATAGTAAGTTCCCTTCGTTTTGCAATATAAATGATGCGAAAGCGATTGGCACCACAAACTGGACTCCAGAGGATTGGAGCAATGTCATAATTTCTGATGAAAACAAAATAATGGTATTTCTAATCCCAAGGCCAGTACAGAAGTGGTGAAAGATATGCCGATAACTGCATCATGAATATATCGATCAAATAAGATGAAAAATTCTAAAAATTCCAGGAATAACGATTACTTTTTATTGAAAAAGTATCGCTCAAATGTGATTGGGGAAATAAAAATAACAATAAAAGATAGAATGAAAATCTCATAATATCGATCAAATTTTATCGAAAAAATGAAAATCACGAAGTATCGATAGAATTTATTCGAAAAAATGAAAATCACAAAATAGTGATTATTTTTTATCGTAAAGCAAAAATGTCATAATATCGATAAAATTTGATCGAAAAAATAAATATCATAGTCTTGCAAATATTTTTAATCGTAAAAATCAAAATCTCATAATATCGATAAAAATAAAAATCACAAAATAAGGATTATTTTTTATCGTAAAAAAATTTCATTATATCGATCAAATGTGATCGAAAAAATAAAAATCACAAAATAACGACTATTTTTATCGTTAACATGAAAATCTCATAATATCGATAAAATTTTATTGAGAAAATAAAAACCAGAAAATAACGATTTTTTTATCGTAAAAATGGAAATCTCATAATATCGATCAAATTTGATCGAAAAACTAAAAATCACAAAATAACGATTATTTTTTATCGTAAAAATGAAAACCCATAACATCAATAAAACTTGATCGAAATAATAAAAATCAAGAAGTAGCGATTAAATCATAGATTTTTTTATGAAATTATAACTGTTACGGCTTTGTTTTAAGCTTTGACTTTTATCGTTTTCGTTACAGAACCAACTTTATTTTTATAAAAGGTTTTTTAAAAATTAATAATAAAGTGTCAGACCTTATCAAAAGCCCCTATTTTATAGTTAATGTACGCTTTATAGAAAATTTAATCAATAAATTTTAATTTCCCAGGAACACTAGTGTTATAAACACACCAACTCGTGTGGGCCCGAACAGGTCAAATAAAAATCTTACCGATGTAGCTGAAAATGTGGCGGAAAATCCGGGGTTAGCAATTACAGGAACTGGAATTATCTCCTAGCAGATATTAGCTCAAAAGCATAAAAATTTCACTTGACTTAAAAATTGAATCCTCAAACCTACGCATACCTCGGTTTATTCGCTAGTACTAAATATTTGTATATCTACTTTAAAATGAGCATGCAATTCAAATAGACAACAGCCATCATTTTATGATTTACATATATTATTTAGTTGATATAAAATTTTGGTTTGTGTTGATTGAAATTTGTTTTTAACAATAAAATTAATCAGTGCTCTTCGCTTGGCACATTCAATGGTTTTATAGTTTTTTTTTTTTGTTGATTGTGAACACCAATGGTATACGCTCTCTAAAATTACCAAGCCAGTTAGTTAGTTAGTTAGATATATATGCATTTGTGCAAATGTTTGTTCCTTCGTTTATATGTTGTATATTTATAAATAAATATGTATGTATGTATTCTTTCTTGTTTGCATACCCAGTTTGTGTCGTTGGCATGTCTAATTTGTTGGTTGGCATTTCGGTTGTTTCGGTTGTTGGTTTGTAATGCAGATGTTATGCCAGTTTATGCGGTCATAAAACAAAATTAATTAACATTTTAATAGGTAATTTACTATAGCAGATGAAAGAATAAATTCCCAAAATATGTTTAGCAAATAGCATTTTGGCAAATACATATAGAAAACGTGAAACTCAAATATTGTTTGTGATTTGGTGGCGACCGCTGCTTTGAAAATAATTAGTTTTTTTTTTATTATTTTTTTCAAAAAACGGTGCTATATAATTCTCATATTAAATAGACTTTCATTGAGAAATATTACAAAATAAAAAAAGAAACAAGACTTAAAATGTATTTGAGAATGACTTAGTTATCACATAAATGCAGGTTCTGTAGTTCACTTCCAAGTGAATATCAAGCAAATTCACTTTCTATCCGATATTTGGTCTTCTGTATTTCACTTTTTCTACAGTTTTTTTTCAAAAAAAAATTAACTCGAACAAATTCGTTTAGCATTCACCTCAGTTTGAGTTTGTAGATTTGGAGTAAAAACGAAAGGGAAGTAATTTAAAATAAAAAATATTTTAGTTCTAACCACTTTTAAAGCGAAAAACCGAAGAATATTACGCAGGAAAATTATCAAAAATCAACGCAAATTTTTATTCACATAAAACGTGTACTTTATTATACCAAATTTTTCTTGAAAGCACCTTTCTGATTTAATCTTCTAGTCATCTGTCATAACAACATTGATCTACTGTGGGCAAATATTTTTCTCCAAAATATTTAGCATACGTTTAGTAACTTTTGCAACAGTGCTACGATGGTTAACTTTTTGAATGCCACCTACCGCCAAAAATCTCAGCGTCAGCGCCGCCAGTTTTAGTAGTGCCGGAATGGATATACTTATTCTTTTTTTTTAAATTGCGAATCACAACGTCCAATAACATAATAAATGCAGTTTTACTGACCCGATAGCTAGACACAAATCTATAAAACTTGTTTTGAAAAATATTTGGACCAATTTCGATCACACATCTTAATTCTTCAGGCACATCTAAATGACCATTTTTCATCTGAAAGTCTAACATTTTCTATAAAAAATAGTCGCAAAAGATGTTTAAGCTCTCAGTTTTTAATTTTCCACCCAAAAAATTGATTATATATTTTGGATAAATTTACGACTATCAGCTGTGTAAAATGAACAAAAAATTCGAATTTCAGAACACCAAAACTAAATACACTCGGTTTTAGATTCATTTTCATATTCACTTTCACTCGGATTCCAGAACCCGCCTGATATGTAGCTTCATTTTATGCCAATTATTTCGTTCCCCTGTAGTGGGAATTTGCCGCTTGCTTTTATTTTATGCCTGTATTTCTGTTTCTTTGTAACCGTTCAATGTGAAGGAAACAACGGCAGTTTTACTAAGTGAAACAGATATGTCACAAGCTTGGTTGCATTGCCTTAACCCATGAATGTCCGGTACAAGAATGGGGCCCGTTGCTAATTTAAATTCGCTTTGAGGTCATAATACATTTTTTGGATTCGTAATGTTTTTTTACGTATTTGCTGGTGTTTAAATTTTTTGTTTAGAAACTCAAAACGCAAATTTATTCAAAATTTAAACGGATTTCTTTTATATTCTCGTTTTTCGCTAAGAGATTTGTTTTCTCTTATATACTTTGGTATTTTATTTATAGCTTCCCCATTACCAAATTGAAGCCTTTTTCTTAAACACAAAATTTTGGAAAAAAATTTTGAACAATGCTAAGTTACGATACCTTACTCAAAATTGTCCTTTTAAATTTAATTGGTTTGATGAATGAATCCAATTTCTTCATATGAATCCATATCACCAATATTGATGAATCTAGAATTTGGTTAAGATGGGTTTTGTGCTCTTTTTTATTTTCTTTAAATAAAATCTGCAACCTCAATATCAAGTGCACATATCGTCGAAGAGTTTGTAAAGATCATTATTGAAGCTTGCACCTCAAAGATTAACTCGATTGGGTTGTTATATTCACAAAGTAGAATGACGAGTTTGAGCATTCCATATCAAGGTTTCATTTAAGGTTTAATAATAGAAATGAAACGATAGGGGTAAATACCAGTATAGGGTCTTGCAATAGGGACGCTGCAAAAGTAGACCGATATTGACAGCAAACGACGCCATATTTTTCCCGCTCTTTTGACATTTCTCTTCAGTAAGGTTTGCCATTTCATCATGGAAAGATATACGATACAATAATGAGTCAAAATTATTAAAATTTACTACCGAAATTCGTAGTCAATGTCCTCAACTTTAAGAGCGCTACGTCCAATTTATGGTCGTCGTCATTTCTGGCTGAATGGCTTCGTCAATAAGCAAAATATGCGTTATTGGACAGGCAGCAATCCACACGTAATCCATGAGTCAACATTGCATCCGGAAAAAATTACGGTTTGGTGCGGTTTATGGGCCGGCGGCGTCATTGGGCCGTACTTCTTCCGTGATCGTCAAGACCGGCACGTTACTGTGATTGGGAATCGCTACCGCTCAATGATAACCGAATATTTTTGGCCCGAATTGGATGATATGGACTTGGACAATATGTGGTTCCAACAGGACGGCGCCACAAGCCACACAGCGAATGTCACAATCGATTTATTGAAAACCAAGTTTGGCGAACGTGTTATCTCACGAAATAGCCCAGTCAATTGACCGCCTCGGTCGTGCGATTTGACGCCGTTAGACTATTTCCTGTGGGGCTACGTCAAGCCTATGGTCTATGCCAACAAGCCAGCGACGATTGATGAACTTCATACGAATATCGAACGTGAAATTGGAGCAGTATCGGCCGATTATTGCTTGAAAACCGTCGAAAATTGGGTTCAGCGTCTGGACTTCTGCAAGTGCGCCTGTGGTGCCCATGGAAAAGAAACCGAGTTCCATACATAATGGCATCGATTGTACTTTCACAGGAATAAAGAATTTAATTCATATCCCAAACCGTTTTTGTTTTATTTAAAAAAAACTTTTGTAGCGTTTCTATTGAAAAACCCCGTACATACTCTTTGCTCGATAACAATTAATTTTGGTATCGATACTTCTTTTCTCTTCATAGATATGTTTCTGATTTTTATGTTTTCGATCAAAAGTGATCGTTATTCTCGGACTTTTAAAATTTTTTATCATAACAAACACAAAAACAAACAAAAAAATTATATAATTTACGATTATTATACATATATGATCGAAAAAATAAAAATCACAAAATATCGATCAAATATTATCGAAAAATTTTAAGTCCAAGGATGACGACTATTTTTCATCGAAAAAAAAAAGAATGATAAACCTTGATCGAAAAAAATTTTAAACAATGATCAAACTTGATCGAAAAAATAAAAGTCGAAGAATACGATATGCAATGATTTAGCTCAAAAAATTTTCTATTTTGATTTTTTCGGAACAAAAACTCATTGGCTACAATTCGTTCAAAACAGAACTCGAATATATCGTTCTAATCCGTATGGCATATATTATACAAATCTGATCTTACGAGTATATATATATATTAAGAAGAGTTTCGTGTTTCAAATCATTGCATAATCATAAGACAAAAAAAAATTTAATTTTGTTTTATTTAAAACTTATACTAACTACTGACCTTGAGTTCAAAACATAAAATAAAATAAAAAACAATAATTATTTTTTTCAGTTTAAATTTTTTTTTTATCGCTATTTTTTTAATTTGTCGATCAAGTTTGATCATTATTTTGTGATCTTTAGTTACTCGATACAAAAAAAAAATCGTTCATTTTGAATTTAAAATTTTTCGATTATATTTGACGGTTATTTTGTGATATTTTTTTCATAATTTATCATATTATTATTGGCATCCCTGACAAAAATTGGTTGACTTTTATTATGACCGAAAAATTGTAAATACAAAAATAACGATTATATTATATTTTTGGCCGAAAAAAAATTCACAAACTACCCATCAAATGTGGAAAAATTTAAATCTAAGAATAACGAATTACTTTTTATCGAAAAAATATTGACAAAATTGGAGAGAAAAAGTAAAAATCAGAAAATAAAGATTAAGTCAATATTTTTTTATGAAAATACTTAAAAGAATTGAGTTCTATCGATCATTTTGAGTATCGAGTTCTTCGTAATTTTTGGCATTGATACTGGCTTACATTGCATATTGCTTCCAAACTTTCTAAAAATCCTTTGATGAATTCTAAGGAAAAAAATTTAGAAGAAACAAATTGTGAAAAATGGTCAATCAGGCAAGTGATGGAAGTTGGTATATTTTCGAAAATATTTTTGTCGATTTTTCATCTAAATTCTTTCGATTTGGTAAAATAAATAACTTTTGTTACATAACTGATATGTTTTATAAAGTTCATTTGTATAAAAATCATTGTTTTCATTTGCGATAATCAAAAATATTTAGCAAATCGTATCGTTTTGAAATCACAAACGCCTGACTACTTCGCATTTTAATTCACCTGAATAAAGTGAGTTCAAAAGCCTCCCATTAACAGATTTTCCAATTGTTCAAACCAACCAACCAACATGAGAAGCCTCTTCATATGCGAGTAATTAATTATTTATCCTTTTTATTGAATCACATTAAAAAGTCAACCTTCTTTATCATTTCATTTTAAACGAGTGATCTTGACGATCACTAATCAAAAATCAATTAAATCAAAACTCACAAAAAACGCCCATCAAACAAATAAAAAAAACACAAACTGCAGTTGTTCTGCGTTACGAGCCACATAGGAAAAACCCAACTCAGAAACCAACCGCAGTCGTTCATTGCGTAGCCGCCTTCCGACGTCAACTAGCAAAAACCAATAAAACTCGATACTCACAATCATAAATCATAAAATTCATAACCGTAAAGTGACAGATCGATAAAGCAGTACGAGTACGAGTCCGAGGTAGTGGCGACCATTACAAAGAAAACGCACAGTACACCGCCACCACACTGAGCCACAAACGCCTTAAACACCTAGCCAGTCAGCCAGCCTGCCAGCCAGCCAGATGATTTGTTGAATTGAAAACTGAAACGGAAAGGAGTGATCCAGCCGATATTCACACACAGTTCTCGAGTGAAAACGTCTGCGAATTGATCAGCGGAGGTGGTATTCTGTTGGCAGCCGCCCATCGATGATGTGCATTCGAATCAATTAGAAAAGTCTACAGACTTCGAGCATGCCATCCGTAGATGTACTCAGTAAACGTTGATTTAGATGCGTGGCCGTACAAAGTAAGCAAAACGTTGAAGTAAATAAAAACTTTACCATTGAAATATACGCGAATTTACTTACATACATATTTCGCAAGCGAGATCGCTTAGGCGAAGGAACTAACTGCAACATGCGGCAAAAGTTGGCGGTAGCAAGAAATTGTGAATGGGTTTCTTTTTTTTAGTGCATGGAACTGGGCAATGCATGGAAACCGCCGCGGTGATCGTGAAGCGCCTCAGATGGGCGCTACGATTACGAACGATACAAAGCTCCATACTCGCTTACTACTTTGGTTGTTTGCGTAGATCGTCAACGATCGCATAGCAATGTGTACACGCTCATTGCCAACTATGGAGACGGCGCACGGAAGCCAATGCAGCCGATCTGACCGATCTGGTCGATCTTGCCGGCAAGATGGAAGTTGAGAATTTCAAATCTGATCTTATCGCACGCACATATGGCCAAATAGACGCATTGCACGCCAACTGTAAGCTGCTACAAATGAGCGCACTTGCTGCCGTTGCTCTGCCGTGCAACTGCCGCGCGCCACACATCTAATTTGCGATCGCCGATCTTCGATAGCCAAGTTACGGTGGCGAATGGTCTGCTCACCGAAGCGGGAGCTGTGGGAGTAAGTAGACAGCGGTCTCTACTTGCAGTTGCTTGATTCCTGCGAGTAAATAACAAGCCACTTCATGAATTATTAATATTTATGCGTGCGGCTGCAATAAATGAGGATATGCACATATATACATATATATAGTATGTATGTATGCATGTAAGTTCCAATGCTGGTAAGGATGCTTGTGCTGGACGTTGCCATAAAAGGATTGCTGCTCTGCGCCTATCTTGATGACTTGTCATAACGCTCATAAATGTCGCGATGATGCCAAAGCCCGGCGCGGTTGGTGTGTGAGAGAGTTCCAGAAAAGGACAAGGAACGGTTAGCAGTTTGGTTGAAATGGTTTGTTGGCCAATGTCCAGCGTCGGGATGTGGTTGCTTGTATAGTTGGAGTTTTATGTGGGTACTTTTGTTTGTTTCTTGCGCTTGGACACAACAAATCCTTAAAGAGGCTTAAAGTGAGCAAGCAATGGGAATCGGTTGGGATTTGCAGGGCACTTTAGTGGCAACAAATTGTTCGACTCGGAACTGACCAATTCCCACACAATTGTGACAACGCAATTAAATTTTTTTCACATACCGCGATTTGTTTTTTTTTTTTTTGTTGTTTTCTAGAAATTGTGTTGCCATTTTGTTTGCTCTTTTTTTTTGATTTATATACTAAATATTTACGTGTATGCTGCAAGTAAACTCTGAATAGAAATAGTAAGAACGAAATGCAAATACAGGGTGGTCCATATAGTGGTGTTTTTTAAATCTTATTTTATATTGTCAATGGGTTCTCTTTTTCGCTGGAAATCTTTATCCTCGGATCGAAAAGTATCCCCTATGCTTGCACAACTTTGGAAAATAATTAGGAAATGAACGAATAACGATTTTTAGCACCGAAATTAATCGAACCTATTTTGACCAGATACATAACTATTATAAGTGAGAAGAGTAAACTTTAGAAATAAATATTATAAATAGAAAGATAAAAAATTTGTCGAGTAATCTATAACCATTATTCAAAGGCTTATATTATAAGAGCCCTTTTATAATAGTTATCAGTGAGATAAATATTTTCATGTCTTCAAAGACTTTTATTTTGTGACGTATGTTATAAAAGTTTTCTCATAAAAATTATCAACGAAATAAACTTCTTTAAGTTTTCAAAAACTTTTATTTTGAAATTTATATTACAAAAGTATTCTCATAATAGTTATGATTTTTTAAGTGTTGAAGGACGGGACTTTTTAGGACCCTTCTAGTTTATTTCGCGACTCATTCGGGACTACTTCCATAAAATTTCGGAACAAGTTCGGGATCACCTCTGGACTAGTTCGGTACTAAACTTCAAAAAAGTTGCCTTACTCATAATTATTATGCAAAGACTTTCATAATATTAGTGTGAAAATAATAGTTAGTTGATTTAAAATATTGTGCTCATTTCAAAGTTTCAAAATAATAAACATCGATAATTTAAAAACTTTAACTAAAAAGATTAAATCACATTCACTTCTTTAAAATAGCTAAGTTTATAAAAAAAACAAGAAACAAGATATTTTTTACATTTTAAACCCTCGGATTTTTTTTAATTTTATTTTTGTTGTAAAAATTAATAAATTGCAGCAAAAGAAATAAAGTGACTCAACTTTGCAACGTTTTTCACGATAATGTTTTTTGTTAATTTCTTATAAATCTTTATTTTCGAAGTATGACAATTTCATTTAAATCAAAATTCTAAACTTCGTATAAAATGTATAAAAATTTTACGAACTTTCATCAAAATTTCGAAAATTTTTACTCGAATTTTAGAAAAAATTTAGTTTATGTAATTTATAACTAATCAAATTTCAACAAAATTAGAGTTGAAGTCTTAGTTTTGGTTTTTACATGTCGGTAAATTTTGAATTAACGACTTTTTCTTCATAAAATATTTTTCAAATTTTTTTTTTTAATTTCGGTCCATACAATAGATTGATTTTAGCCAAATCCACATTGTTTTTTAATATGGTTTTGTGCGTACGGTTTCGAAGGCTATAATAAAGCAAAATTTTCAAAAATTAAACGGCTCAATAAAAATTCATCCATTCATAATTTATCGATATGTGTCGGTTATCGTATGAATTTCGCATCTTATCTTTTTTCCATGATTGCGTGGGAACAAATTTTTACATTTTAGAAAAGTCGTAGCAATTTTACTACGATAAAGCAAAATGCCATCGCTGAGACCGGACCGAACTTTGGTAGCCGCCGCCGAAGCCGATGTTCGGTTGTGCTCTTGAAATATTGTTAACGAAATGGACAAGGATTTTGCTTGAAAAATCCTATTTTCTGACGCAGCGCATTTTAATAAACAAAACTGCCGCATTTGGGGATCGGAAAAGACGCACGAGCTCATCGAGTCGCCAATGCGCTCACAGATAGTGACAGTTAGGTGCGGATTTTCGCTCAGAATTTTGCTGACAACGGCATTTTGGTCAACGGTGGCCACTACCGAGGAATAATGCACAATTTTTTTTATGATCGGAAACTGAAGATATGGACATGGACGATCTTCGTTTGAGCAGGATACCGCCCCATGCCTAAGACTGAAGCGATAACATGGAGGTATCGAAACTTTTACTTCGAAAATAAGTATCGATATGTGAAAAAAATCGGATCCATAGTATCGATACCTACTCTTATCCGATATTCCAGATATTCCGTATAACCTAAGTTAGATTTAATTTTTGTAGGTCATAAGTAAATCTTCCTATGGGCATCCCAAACTATGAATAATAAGTTAATTAATAATTAATAAGTGAATCATGTACGTACTGAAAATAAAATTAAGGTGTTTAACAAAGTTAATATGCTCAAAAAAATTATAAGCAAGTTAATATCGTTTAAGAAAAAATTTATTCATAATTTGTTGTATTACCCAAGAAGAGAAAACTTTCCAAATGATTATCTGCCAACCGATTTGTTAACGATATTATTGTTGCATTTCGAAAACAATCGTGTGAAAGACGAGATAAATATAGGTGCACATCGCCATCTTCCGTAGGCTCTTTTCCATTAATCAATTTCTGCCTTTTCTTTGGGGTTACCTGAAGTCGAAGACCCCTCCTTGGCTACTTTTTCAAACTAGAATAGCTTTTGACTACTCTTATTATTTGTTTGTTTATTTTCTTCAATAATAAAGCTAGGGTCCCCTACCTTTGGTATTTTGCTAATGCTTCCAGTTCCAGTTTCTACTCAGTACTTCCCTACGGGACACAGCTACCAAAAATTACAACCTACACATTTTTGAACTAACACATTTACATTTCCTTGTAAAATTGTGGGATTGACTACGCATGAGTGAGAAAGAGACCGTTCATTATCTGAGTGAAAGCGTCAGCTAGTTCGTCAGATAGTAGTTGTCAGCTGATTTGGCAGGGTTGCTTTTCCTGTTCACCAAAATTAGTTGCTACTAAATAATGTAAATTATAACCGAATAAAACCAATTTAGGTTATATTATGTTTGTCATTACAGTTTTCCTCTAATAAACCCAAACTTTAAAACCCTTCTTGAGTTTTAAATATAATACATAAATTTGGCACTAATTTTAATGCCAGAGACCCTAGGGAGTGAGTACCGATTACTTTAAATAATCGTACACTTCCATCAATAGAAAACTGAAGAGTAAATTTCTATATTAATATTTTGTACACAAAGGAAGAAGGAAATCCAAAGATCACTATTTAAGTGATCAGTTTGGTTTCTTATAAATCGGAAATGGTTATCTATATTAAAAAGTAGTTTCTTATAGACCACGTACTTTCTCAAATGAAAGGATGGAATATTAATATATTTCAATAGGGACAACAAGGGTCTCTCGAAATTAAAATTTAATCATCTAGGATGGGGTTTTACATCACGGATCCCCACTTATACATCAGCGCAGACCATAAATTCAGTAAAGGCTGATTTAGAACTGTCCAGTGCAATAATCAGCTGTTTTGTCAGCTCTGAATGAACATTAATTCATAGCTGATATGTGTAAGCGAGATAGTTGGCAACGAAATTGAATGTGTGAAAAAAAATGCATGACCATCAGACGTCCATGACAGACTCGATCAGAAAATGCATTTTCCCTTTCAGAAGCTGATAGAAACCGGCCACTACGTACTGACCGAGAACTTATGCTGAGTTCTAGCAGAAATTGGTTCAAAAATATCGATAACAAAACTATCTGTTATCGAACGAAAAGTATCGAGTATGTACTTGTATCGTTTTTTTTCGTCCCTAGCCATGACACAATCGATATTTTCCGCGTCAGCTTCGACAATGTCAATCGGAGCTGGGATTTGACATCAATAGATTGTTTTTACGAGGTTTTGTGAAGATACATTAAAAATTCAGTTCCTTAAGGCGAATATCGAGCAAGCCATTTGTGTGAGGCAGGACATGGAAGTCTCGCAAAGCTCACGGAAAACAGGGATGGAATGGGAATAATGGGAATGTTTCTTCTTTCAATAATATACCGATAAAATTGACTTTTGTTAATTTTTTTTTTATTTAAAAAATATTGGAGCACCCTGTACATAGAAACGTATGCGTATTTGTAACTATTTGTGTATGTTTGTGGCAAACAGTGCTGTCATAAGCACGTCAGTTCATTAATTAAAATTTGATAAATGATTCTGTGCCACACAAATACACACACACACACACACATCCATACGAGTATGGGGAAAATTACGCGCGCTCGTGTGTGTGTGTGTGTAGATTCACACACTTACTGTTGCCCGCTAACGTTTTTTTTGTGGTTTTCACCAAAATCCAAATAAATGAGTTATTTCTGGGCGTTTTTGTTTTTTTTTTTTGGCGTATATCTGTAACTCTCGAACTAAAATACAACACTAACGAAAAACAATAAAAATCCGCTTAATGACTTGAAAAAAATGTTTTAATTTTTAATAAGCGCTACTTTTTGTGCTTTTCAATTAGTTAGTCGGCAGTTTTTTGTTTTTTGTTTTTTTTTGTTGTTTTCAACCATGGCTTTCAACTATAGTGTTTGATTAATTTTGTACGATTTCAATTTGTAGTGGCACGCAAGGGAGGCGTGGTGGTTAAAATTAAATTTTGACATTTTTATTGGCCTGTGGCGTAGGGGAAATTTTATAAATTAATTTGTTTATTGAAATTTGTTTTTTTTGTTTGTGTGTGAGCGTGTATTTTTAACACCTGGCTG
Organism: Anomoia purmunda; assembly: GCA_951828415.1. Lineage (NCBI taxonomy): Eukaryota > Metazoa > Arthropoda > Insecta > Diptera > Tephritidae > Anomoia > Anomoia purmunda. The sequence goes on from OX639996.1 coordinate 9,061,960, forward strand.
CATTGTTAATAATAATATGTATAATAAAAACACATCAATATGATTACCATATATGTAATTTTTATTTCTGTCATAATAATTTTAATAAGTGGGTTTAAAACACAAACATTTATCATAATGAGACAATTTGTTAGTGAAATTGTATTTATTATTTTTTTTTTAATGTTTTAATTTTTCAATTTTTTTTTTTTTTTATTATATAAGCAAGTTAATTACTCATCACTGAGAGTCACCACTACCTTACTCATCCTAACCGCCAAATCTCTCTACAAAATTTCTTTCAACATTTCACCTAATCATAGCGTACAAATCCATTGCCATTTAACAAATCTACGCGCTAAGTTTACAAGTAAATTTTAAATTTTTAAATTTCCTTTTCATCTTTGAGCAATGAAGAAGGAATGCTTTAAGTTTGGGTTAATTATGTAGAGATCCAAAAATATAAAAAAAGTGAATATCTGCATATTTCTTTGTTGAGTCATAAGAGGAAATTTGTTGAAAAAAATTTGGTTAATGTGCAAATTTGTGTATAGATTAACGGTGTGAAAAAATATAATATAATATATGTATATACGTTTTAAGACTTATACTTATAAATTTAAAGAACTTATAGTGAAGCACAGACAAAATGGGACAGTCATTTTTTATGAAAATTTTTTATAGCAAGACTAGTGGAAAGTTTAAATACACTTGCAGTAGATTTTTAAAGCAAAAAAAGCTTTGCTGAATTGAAACCCACAGTGTCATAGTCACAGTTAAGGTGCAGTCGACTTTTTTAATAGTATGTCGAGTTTTTAAATAGTATATGACTTGTACTCTCTCTTTCATTTTTAAATTGAAATTTTTAATTTGTTTTTTTTTTTTCAAAATATACTTTGCTAATATCAATATCGAATCATAAAAACGGATTGCCTGAGTAACTCGATTCTAGCGCCATCCACTTTTCGTAAAAGAATAAACTATCCAAATTTTGGTTGAAATTCGTTTATAAGTTTTTGAGCCAAGTTGTAACAAAGAAAACGGCTACATTTTCATTATAGCGTGTTTTAATTTATTTTCAATTTTTTTTTATATACAGTTCAAAGGCTATGTTTTAATTTCAACAACAACAATTTAAATATTATAATTTTTATGAGGAGTTATTTCGACATCTATGAAAATGAAGGTTCGAAGTACGGCATTGCGATTTTTTTCCATATAAAAAAATTTGGTGCATACGCCCCCAGAGAAGTTTTAAGTTATAGTCTGTTACTGAACATGGATAAAGTTCTCGATTTCACTTTTCAAAAACCATATAGATTGTGAGGAATAATGCTGAAATAAAGTTATCGATTTCAGTGCTCTGAAACCTCACTGCCTATACGGTTTTTGAAAAGTGAAATCGAGAACTTCATTCATTTGAAAAAAATCGCCTGTGTTGTGTTATAAGTGGCCATTAAGTGGCACAGTTCGAAAAGCAAACTGTCTACCACTATTGAGTTTTGAGAAATCTGTCTTTATTAACAGATATTATTGATAGACATCTGAGTTTAATATTCAGCGTTTTTAGTTGAAAAATGTGAAAAATTATGCGAAAACTGAGGTTACAGTGTAAAGATTTATGTTTAATATTTAGAATCATTGGATATCTTCTAAAGTATTAATATTCAATGAATGTCAAATTGAACTACAAATCATTCGCTAAATCGAATTCATTCAAAATGCGCATTCGTAAATTTTTAAGTCTCGAGCACGTTCTTACGTGATTATAAACTTGTGGGTTAACCTACTATTTACAAATATTAAACATTTCAAAGTTTCCATTATTGAATTTTTCTCTGTGATTTATTGTTGCAATTTATTTCTTTATCATCTTCACTCCACCTTACTGCTTCAGTTATTGTCTAATAATCAACAGTTGAACGTAGATCCTAAGACAGCCTCGAAGTCAGAAACTCTATCTCCACATTCGCCTAAACAAACAGCATTTTCACAAATAGAAATTTCTTCTACGGCTGGACTACGACTGCTCAACGAACCCGTACGATGGCTCATTCGATTTTAATGCAAGTGACTAAAAATTGCCGCTGAGTTTTTATAAATTTTTTTTTAATTCTGACGATATTGCACATTTTCTTCCATTCAAAATAATTTTTAGCATTCTTAATTTCAAAGAAACCATAATATGTATATCAACAACAACATTACAGAAAACGCAGGGCATACGAAGTCGCCGTCGGTAATTTGCTTATATGTATTATAATAAAAACATTTCGAAGAACCACAGAATCAACATATCGAGCTCTAACCATAAAAAAATAGGCGACAGTTTATCAAAATTTAATTTTTGATGCAGAAATTTTTCTAGAGCATCTACGTTTAATTTTAATTAGAAACCGCCATGTTATATCCTCATAAAACGGGTATTAGCCAAAAATATTCTAGAAACATTTTTCTGAAATACATTCCTTTTTTTCTGAAATCCATTTGGCCGTTTCTGAAATACAATTGTGTTTTTCTAAAATACATTTGACCTTTTCTGAAATACGTTTGAATTTTTCTGAAATACATTATACCTTTACTGAAGTAAATTTGACAGTTTCTGAAATATTGTTGAAAACCATGTAGATGTATTTCTGCATCAAAAAGAAAGTTTTGGAAAAAATGTCGCTTACGACTTTTGCGCGGTTAGCGTTCGATAAGTATTTAGATTGAACGCATTTTTAGCATCAAAATTCACTGCAGCAAAATTAATAACTAATTTCAAATTTATTGAGCAAAATAACCATGGCAACGATTTTTCTCATTTATTTTCAAAATCTAGAACGTACAGAAGTCGGGTTTAACATTGACTTCGGAGGGAGGAAGTTTTGTGAAAAACATTTAGATGAAGTCGATCAACTAATTAAAGGAAATGATTGCGACAAATATTATGAAATGCAAAATAGAAGCCGCGTTTGAAATAAATCAAGTGCAGCAACAAGCAGAAGATAATCCGAGTGGCTTAGAAGAGAACAAACAACATGTTTTGGGTATATTAAGGTTCAATTCGGTCTAAATATTTTTTAAAAAATACGATCAACCACATTGTGAATAACTTACGGTTTTCGAAAACTATTTTTTGGCTGGCCATTCCGCCTAAAATGAAACATGAAAGCATCGCCCGTTGCATCATGATAAGAATTTTCTTTAGAGGTTATCTTTTCTGGCGAAAAGACGTTTTATTTTAGTGAACTCTATGGCTCAGTATGAGAATTAAAATATAATATTCAATTAATGTGTGAACTAAATATTTAGAATATATAATTCGATTAATCGATATTTTCGATTTCGAACTTAATTTTCATTGTTAAAATAAAGAAATAACTGATTTTAATTTTTAAAGATGTTTGGTTGTTAATCTGCTTCGGCAAAGCTATTGCCCCGATTTTAAAAAGCAGCTCATCCACCAACACTGATGCACCAAAAAGTGGCAATATTTGATCAACGATTTCATTACTTGCCATGCCACAATGGTGTTTCGTTTCAAAGCTAAAACCTTATCATTCCTACTTCGTCTTTTGCACATTTTATAAACTGTCCAAAAATCCAAAATCATTTTTCAAAATTTCCTTTGCTATTTCGCTATTCAATAGCTACAAAGCGCCACTCAGGCTGCTTCAAGAAAGTCGGTATTTTCAATATTTGAAAAATACTTCCATACTTTCAGTGCACAAGATTTTGTCAAACGCGTATATTAAATTTAGGAAAATTTCGCACAGCCGCTGATGTGGATTTGCATCGAAATTAGTGTTGTGATTTTAGGATATAATAGAGTAGTTCGACCCACAAGCAGAGTGGTAAATTTTGAAAGGAGCTTTAGTTCGATTTTGATATAATGAAAATATTGTAAGGGGAAAAATATTCTAAAATTATATTTACTAATAATTTAATTGCCTAATTTTTTAACTACTCGATTAATGGTTTAAAATAGAAAATTAGTTACGATTAAATGGCTGTTTTTCATTTTAATAAAAACTCATTTAATGCTATTCTTTGAATAATCTTGGTTTTACAATTTATTGCAGCAATTCAAGACAAAAACTACGATATTTCTCAAAAGAAATTTTTTTTGTATGTATATGAAAAGCCCGAATTTCACATCAACACATATGAACTCAGAAGATTATGAAACCACAAGTTTAAATTTATTTGATTTTTGATACGAAGCAAAATTTATGAAGTCATTTAAATTGAAACAAATGCGATTAATGTAAAGTATGAGGTTCTTTCTTAGGGCCATTTTATCATTATTTGTTTAATTTTCTTTCTAATCCAATGATATCTGTCCTTGAAATGCCAATTTCGCTTTCACGAAGTCCATTTAAGAAGCCTCATAGTAAATATTTTAACAATAAAAAAATTCAGAAAAATTGCGTATCGGCTAATTTTTGTAATGCAAGTCACTACGTGCCCTTTTTTCATCTGTCAGGTTTGGCTCTGATTATCAGCTAATCGGCAGGTTATCACCCAACAACGCTTTATCAGATCAGATAGAAGTGAATTAAAAAAAAACTGCTTTTGCATTTATTGTCAGAAGTTCACAAAATAGCAGGTTCAGGCGTGTTCCGAAATTCGAAAAACTTAAAATCGACTCGATTTGGAAAATCTTTATCAAGGTTTTGAACCCAAATACTAAAGTTTGGCACTAAATTATATCACAGGCGCATATTTTTTAGTTTTTAAATTAATTATTTATCTACTCATTTAATAAGATATAAGTAAAAATATTTGGCAAATCATATAATTTCAAATCGTTTGATTTTCAGCACATGGCCTATTGTCAAAAACATCTCGAAAAAGTAGGTATGCAATTTTTTGATTTTTTAACCCTTTTCCCCCCAAAAACTGGCTCAAATATTGAAAAAATCTATACGAATGTAAAATGTTTTGAATATCAAAATGTTTAAAATTGTATGTTAAATTCAGATCAGTTTTAAGATTTGCAATATAAAAAACAGTGTTCGAACACATTGAGAAAAAGTCAAATTACGTCTGTGCAAGCTCATGGAAAACATTCAGCACCCTGTAGCTTAAAATCTAAATGTGATGGAAAAATTTGTTTGCCATTTTCATAATCAACGTACTCAAATCCACATAAAATGTGATATTATAAATGCACATTCTAGCTGTGGCACAGTGAAATGAGTTTTTGGTAAAGTTTTAACGGAAAAAGTTAGTGCAGCAAAAATTAAAATTGCCCGGTTTTTTTTAATATGGTATAATGAAAATAAAATTTCAGTTCGATTTAAGCACTCCTTCAATAAAAAAAATTTTTTTTATTATTTGTTTTACAAAGTTTATCAGCTAAAGAGAATGAATTAAAATGCATTATTTTCGAAAAAACTCGAAATATCCATATATTTTAAATTTAAACGCCTCTAATTCAAAAACTACATTTCTGATTTTCACAAGAGCTATTTCAATGCAAAGGGACTGAATGTAGTATCAAAACTGCATCCATAGAAAGTTAGGTTTTTTCGCTATCCTAGAGTTTTTTCGGCAATAATTGTAAAAAAAAACCTAAAAAAACCTAAAACGCCTAAAAACCTTAAAAACAGGATTTTTGTCTTCTTCAGAAAAAATGAATGTAACCCATTTTAGTGTTCAGCGACGCAAAATCAATATAAACAACATCAAGTACTTTTTTCGTGTAAACTACTAGTGTTATTTTTGTTAAGTTCAATTCTAATTTTTTCGTTTTCCATAATTTTTTATAAGGTCGTTCATATGCGCGCTAAATAAATTTAATTGCGTTTACTTTTTTTTTGATTTTATTAAATTCTTAAAAAAAAAAAAAAGAAATTTTTTTAGATATAACTAACCTGTGATGCTGAAGGATAGCCGCCGTATCCGAATTGTGCATACGCTGCCATTTTCGAAAATCTGCCAACACTTCAAATTATTTTGGTATTCGGTTTACAAAGATTTTATTGCACAATGTTTCTTGTATTGCACGAATAGTTTATGTTAACTTTTGTTTTGATAAAAAACAGTTACAGTGGTTTTAATAAATAAAATTGCATTAAATATTTATTTGTAGCCACAAGTTTTTGTTTACGTTTTTTTTTTTGTGTCAATGATTTCAGTATCTCACAAATTAGTATAAAAACATTTGCTTTTATCTTTCCACTGCAGTTTATTTCACATATGAGTTTTCAAAATGCGTTCAATCTACATACATACATACATGCATAGTACAATACGAAAAAAAAAAACCACTGTCCAACATTTTATTTTACAAATGTTTCCGTTATTGCAGCTCGTTTCCTGCCAATCGGTAAACAAAAAGTTTTCACGTAGTTTTTCAATCTGCTTGCTCTTCCAAAAAAAATTGACCAAGGTTGACGACACGCTTGCTTCCTGTCACATGTATTTGGGTTAGCACACTGCCGCCGTCGCCAATATCCACTGCCAAAATGTGGCCACCATAAACATTCTACTCCTGCCTGCGCGTCGTATCGCGACACGCGCATGTGAATCTCAAAATTCCTTAGCAGCAAACGCGTCTATCCAACTGAACTGGTATATAATAACGTCAAACGGACATGTAGGACGTTAAAGCCGCCGATAGAACACAATACCGATGATTACCGGACGCAACAAACATGCCAACCGGGCAACAACAACAGCGTCAATGCGATTGCACTTTGGCATACACGAAACGCCACAATACTTAGTACACAAATATGTAAAACAAAAACAATGCAAAGCTGACTCGATTCTTATTTACTAACTCACGCGAGCTCCCGACGACGACATCCGTTTACACTGTGCAACACCACTCACGCTCGAACACGAACTGGTTGGATATGGCGCTCTGGTCGAGCGCCAAAGCTAACGCAGTCAAGCAGTCCAAGCAGCCCAAGCAGCCCAACAGCCACACCAAATGAGTCCAACAAGAAACGCTACACCACTGCTGTTTACAGTTGTTGCCTGAATTGTTGTTGCTATTTTTGTTTCTGTGCTTTGCTGCACGCCGTAAGGAGCGCCCGTTTGATGATGAGTGCTCCCCATTTTGTGGAGCCAGCCGCATGCTGCGTAGGTGTGAAAGAGACATATAACGGCATTTCAATTTTGTATTCTTATTAGACTCTCACATAAAGAGAGAGAGAGCTCTTAACGAGCTGTGGTGTGTGCTCAATTTTTAACGAGTTCGCAGAGCAGCAAGCGACCGCCCATTTTCGCTGCCAGCGCTTGTAGCTCTCCGCTGGCACTAAAGCGAGTAGCTGCATTTACTAGCTACTCGTTACTTTTGTCTGCGCTCGCTCGCAATGTTGTGTATACATAGGTCGCCTGTGCACTGGAAATATGTCAGCTGCCAGACTTCTTCCACCACTGCGTGTTTATTAAACATCTGCCCCGACTAATCTCTCTCCATCTCTCACCTTCTCTCTCACTCTCTCACATTTGCGCGCTCATAACTGCATCTTGCTCACGCAACTGCGCACATTTCTCCACGGCAACAAGTTTTTATGCAATGTGTGCTTTGTTGTTGCACTTTTGTTTGCTTGTGTTCTCTGCTGGGGAAATCAGCGCAATATGTGCGGTTGTTGTTGGTTTTATTGCATCAAAAGCTAGCCAATCACGTGGCTTTGCTGTGGTATTGTAGTTGTTGTTCTACTTAAAACACAGCTCAGGTGCGAGTTGCCTTGGCGAAACGAATAGATAGGGTTGCAATGAAAACGAAAAATAGTAAAAAAAAAAATAAAAACAAAAAGCAAATAGATGAAATGAGAAAAAAGCACGGCATGTGAATTACAACCATTATTTTTTCCATTTCTTACCAGCTCGCTTGACTAGTTCGCTACGTGTAAATTGTTATTGTTCACCTATGTAGTGGCCGCAGTGTTGCTAGGCCAAAGCCACACCTCTTTGTTTTGTATTGTTGTGGCTTTGCACAAATAGCTCGCTGTGTCTATATTCTTTACTGGCATTGCTTATGTTTCTGCTCCAGTTGTTGTTGGCTTACTGTTTTGCGTTTTTTTTTTCGTTTGTTTGTTTTGTGTTTCTTGTTTTTATTACGATTTCTTTTTTTTTTTTGTTTTTTGTAAATTCATTTCGACCAACCGTGAAGCGCAAATATTTCCTGTACTGCCACTCAACGTTGCAACAAAGCGACGCCAGCGCGCATTATTCACACTTTTCCCCCTTTGCTATGGAGTTTTATCCTATATGTTGTTGCTTTAAATTGTGTGTGCGGAGGTAGCGAGAAGTTCGTTTACCATTTTGCGAAGCAATAAAATGGCCTTTCACTCCTTTTCAGGTAGTGGACGGACATCTTTTGCAGGCAAACAAAAAAAAACCATAAAAAAAGAGTGTACGTAAAAATGCATTGCATTCTACTGAATTTATGCGTCTGAAAAAGGTTAAGGAGATCATTTAATTTACGTATTCGCATTTACGAGTACTTGAACAATTTGAACATGCTGCATTAATTTTTTTTTAGCGGCGCCTAGCAGCACCAGCAGTACATAAATCACATTACGAATATGAGCCACTAACAAAAGACTTAAGTAACAAACTTTGTGGGTAATTAAATTTATTTATTTATTTTTTTTTTTTTGCTTTGATAAAAATGAAAGGTATTCGAAAGGTGTTAGTGGTAATCTAATATTGAAATGTAGCAGTAAAATTGAAATTGCCAGTAGACTAAAAGGCGTATTTGGATGCATTTTATAAAGAAGGTTATGGAAGCTTTGAACAATTTTAGAATTTTGTGGATTTTTAAACAACTTTTACTTATAAAAACTTGTCCTTCTCCAATTCAAGCACGCGAATTGCTTTGCTTGAAAACATTAGTATTAAATACATTTGTGAATTTATAACAATTCCAAACTCAGTACATATTTTATGCATATCAAATATAGAGGGAGGAAATTTTTTTGTTGTACATATATTGGAACGATTTCCCATCTTTCCTTGTCAGGTTTGGTTTGTAGTTGTGCCATCTTCAGTTACATGTTACGTTCCGAAGATCGAAAAGATTTTTTTGCTTAATTTCTAACGTTTCAATTAAAAAATTGTAGCAAAATTTTTTGTTAAAATTCCACTTTCTACTATACTAAGGCGTTTCTAGGGATAAAATAATGCGAGTAAATATAGGTACATACTCGATGCTTTTCATTCGATACCAAGTAATTTTTTTATTAAAACTTATGAAACAAGTACTGAATAGGTATCGAAAAAATATAGGCTTCGAAGCCCGAATTTTGCGCAAAGAGTTGTTTACAAAAAAAAAAAAATTCTTAGAAAAAAACTAAAACATTTAACGTATATTTGCCCAGAGAATGCCATATTTCCATCTTGTCTAGAGAAAACTAAATATTAAATAGAAAATCCAACATTCGGCTACTAGCGACTAGAATATCTTTGATATACAAATGTATGTTTATATTGTTGAACTACAATACTTTTGCTTTTTTTATTATAGTAAAATTTTGCCCGCATTATTTTGTTTTTATACTCTTCATAATTGCAAATTTATGTGAAATTATATCAGTCGAAGTAATAAGGAGACATTTACGGAACTATCAACTGGAACTAATTCAAATATTTTGCATTTCAATTTTTTATATAACACCGCCGACAGCAGAAAATAATTCGAAAACGCTGCCTTATTTAAAAAAAAATTTTATTTATTCTTTTCGTTTTATTTCATTTCTATTTAAAATATTTTAAATATTAAAAAAAATAATTTCTATGTAGTATAATGAAAGTAAATGCGCTGAACTGAGTTACTCCCACATATTTTTTTATAGTCCCAGTCAGTATTTGTATGATTAATCGTCTGACTGTGTAATTTTTTTTCTGCTTTTATTGACAAAAAACTTCGGATTCCCTGAAAATGATTAATTTATGACATGTAAACTATAATTTTACCTTGTTCGTAAGGAATATCTTCATACACAAAAATTTTGATGCGAGCTGGCATACTTTTGATCTGATATATTTCAGGTATCGATACTTTCATTCGATACCAATTCCAAGTAAAAGTATCGATATTTGCATGGTATCGTTGTATCCCAAGCTGTTTAGACGTACATTAATAAAAAATTTCTTATTAAATTGGTTTCGAAAGGTGTTACAGTTAAATTTCACTTAGGATTCATTTTGCTACTAAAACGTTGTTTGAAAATTTTTGCATGCCTAACTTCACTGCTTTCCATGATTTTCATTTTGTATAGAGACAACCGCATTTAAAAAATTTGATATATTCTAAATTTCATTAAACTTCTTTTTTTTAATACTTGGCAATTCTATCCCAAAAAAATTACTAAATGAAAGGCTCATTAAAATTTATCCATCTATTACATTTACATTATAAAAAAAAAAGTAATGAAAACACTTTTATACCCAGTTAATTAGGTATTTCCGCACAATTTTTAAGTGTAGGCTGGTATGAAATTTTTTGTTGAAAATTCGTCTTCAACGTTGCATGTTAAAATTAGACAAATCTTTCATTCTCAATCAATTTGCTTTCTAATTAATGGATATCAATTTTTAATATTGTATGAAAATTTAGAATTTAAAAATGGCGGTCTTATTGAAAAATATTTATTTTGTTTTTAGCTTGAAAATAACTGTAAGGCACTGATCAAAAGCATTACCTCTTAGAATAATTTGTTTAACTCTTGATGCATCTCACTCGAAATGTGCATACATACATATACCGTGTGGAGTAGAGAATGAACCAAACGTTGTTTTTTTTCAAAATATTTTTCTTCTTCTATCTTCTATAAGTAAGTGAGTAAAGAAAATCAATCACATTTAACTAAAAAATAAAAATCGCTTAAAAAATGATTACATTACAAAATAATTATTCAAAATAAATAAAATACGCAATATAACAATTATGCAATGTTTTAAGGAAGACTTCAAAATTTAGATCAGTTCAGATTAGTCTTATACTTACATAAGTCAATAAAATTATAATCGTAAAATTGGGTTTTGTTTTGAACAACAAAATTTCAAATGATTTGTTTTTATTCGATAAATTGAATTTAGCGGATATTTTCTCGCTGTGCTTTCCAGTAAATCTGCCCATATAAACAGGAGGTGAAAATGAAACTTAGAAAACCACTGACATTTTCTTCACATTGGTAGGAGTCTTGTTTTTATTTTGAGCTTGATATTTCTCTTTCGCATAACCTTTCGTTTTTATAGATGAAAAAGTGAAGACAATGAAAATATATAAATTTGTAGAGATGAACGTGGTTTCGATGTTCAGAAAAAAATAACTCAGATGAGGAGTTTCGATCTTCGAAATAACAGCAACAACTTATATTGATTTAACTCTTCTTGCCTCTCCACTATTTCCAAATAAAATCGAAGCCCATACCCACCTTAATACTGCTGTAGTAGCAATATGCACTATATCAAAAAACAAGTTAAAACAAATAAAGAAAACTTTAAGTACCCGGCGCATGCTTTTATAACAAATAAAATACACTTATGGTAGGCAATAAAACCAGTTAATAAAACACATTTAATTTGGAAACTTAGCGATTTTTATTTATACGTAGACCCATTTAATAGAAAACTCTTCATTTTGAAAATGATGAAATGATAAATGACTTTTATTTATTTATATATAACCAAAGGGAAATTAGCATGAGTGTTTTTTAAAAACTTAAGATTTTGAATTGAAATTTACGTATCAAATTTGAATGAATTTGTTACATGATTCATTAAAATATTGAATATTTTAATTTTTTTCGTAAATCACAGATTACCTTCCATAGTTACTAAAACATCTAATGTTTTAAATAATTTTCTTAATGCTTGCAATGCAAAGTGTGTTCCAAATGTGTTGGAGCTTGACAAAGTAAATAGTACAACAAGGAAATATACTTTATTGCTCTAAAGTGGGCTATGCCACACGATTTTTCCACATTTTTTTCCTCCATGTATTTTTTATGGTTACTGAAAACGGCCGCCGTAGCTATGCGCTTTCCATTCGGTGTGTACTGGCTTCGCATTCTGGCTGAGGCAAGTAATATCAAAATTTATAGAAAATCATTTTTCTAATATCGGCATTGTATTTTTGCTATAAAAAAACTTATCACTAAAATTATTTACCATTCGGAAATGGCGTCCACCACAGTTCGGCCAAACATCGAGCTATGTGATGTTATATTTTACTATTTATTATTATTATATGTTTATTATATTATGTTTTGTATAATTTCTTAAATTATTCTTTCGTTTTTTCTTAAAGACAATGATATAGAAAACATGTTGGCTAAGCGCTTTTGCCAAATTCACATAAGTTTAAAAGTTATTGCACATTGAATCTCAGTATGTCACATAAAACTTTAAATTCCTTTTTTTTTTAACTGGTGGTCACGCTCCTGACACTACGTGTAGTAAGTGTGCGCTATCATTCGTACTAGAACCGTTTTTTGTTTTTTTGTTTTGTTTTGTTTTTGTACTTCTTCTTTATTACACCTGTCTAAATAGGCATCTCGTTAATTATGTCAGATTTATGAAAAAAATCATTGTGAGATCAATATCTCCAATACGGATATAATACAGGACAATATTTCAAAAATATTTTACAACGAAAATGACAGTAAAAGAATTATACTTAATTCAATCTCATCAATTAGTTGAAGTCTCTGGATGGTAGGTCGGATGTTGTCAATCGTTTGCGCCTTCTGTGGCGTCTTTCTTCGTCTAATGGTATTTGTTGTACTTCATTAATGGAGTGGCTTTTCAGGTCTATAATATGTTTCGTGCTGATTTTCTTAATTGTTTCTCCTACTGTGCGGACTGTCAGTTCCTGATGTAGGATGTCATTTGTGATGCATCAAGGAACAACTGCACGCTGAATTTTTGTGACGTTTGTTTTGGATGCGGCGCCCCATATCTTGCGGAATACCAGCACTCATTCTAGGTTTCACCAGAGCAATAACTTTAGCAACTTTCCAAATCACAGGGAAATATTTTAGCCGTGATATTTGACAGAAGCGTCTCAAGCTAGTAGGGCCAAAAATGTCATTCCTCTATATTATTAATAACATTCATTTGTTCACATAGTACATTCATAGTTTTCACTGTAGAATCAGTTTAAATAACACATTTTTTACTCTGAAGTTTTATGAATAAACTATCAATAGTCACATTACTAACTGCACAATCGTTTTCTCTGAAAACAAAAAGCAAAATGTCAAAGAGTTACGTAAAAAACCAGTGCCCAAGTTAGCATACGCCATTAAAAATGGAATTATGACTCCTACTCTTATCATTTATTTTCAAAGATTGTTCATCCTAGGTATATAACTCAAACATGAAGTTTTAAAAATTCGAAAAAATATTCCATTATCGGACAAGGCTCAATAGCTGAAAATATTTGGAAGTCAATATTTTGTATGAAAAAATTAAAATTTTATAGAAATATGCGTTTAAAATTTTTTTCAAATTAAAAATAAATCGGAAATGAACATTTTATATTTAAAAATTTGAATTTACACAAAAATCGCAAAACAACATTTTGTACAATAAAATTTTAATTTCATAAAAAAAACACGGTTTTAAAATTGTTTCAAATTAATATAACAAAAAATTCGGAAATCGATATTTTGTATAAAAAATTTTGAATTTACAAAAATCGCAAAGCAACATTTTGTACAAAAAAATTTAAATTTTATAAAACATTTTGTACAAAAAAATTTAAATTTTATAAAAAACACGATTTTCAATTTTTTTTTTCAAATTAATATTACATGAAATTCGGAAATATACATTTTGTATCAAACATTTTAAATTTACCAACAATTCGGAAAACAACATTTTATATAAAAAATTAAATTTTCAAACATATGGTTTTAAAATTTTTTTCAAATTAATATTACAAAATTGTTTTGAAAACTACATTTTGTACAAAAAAATTTCAATTTTATAAAAATTACGATTTTAAATTTTTTTTTCAAATTTATATTACATGAAATTCGGAAATAGACATTTTGTATTAAACATTTTAAATTTACCAACAATTCGGAAAACAACATTTTATAGATATATAAAACTAAATTTTTATAAACATATGGTTTTAAAATGTTTTTCAAATTAATATTACAAAATTGTTTTGAAAAACAGGAATTTTAAAACAGAAATTTTCCAAATGGACTCAGTTTTCGGGAAAAAAATTCGAACGTTTTTTGTTCAAAAATCAATATATCCAATACGGTTGCAAAAAAAAACAAAAAAAAAATTGGAGAGGCTTATCTTAATTGATACTATAACTTAAAAAAATTATTTAAAAAAATTGTAAATGCATAAACAAAATGGTGTCTGGTTAGGCGTCGAGTATTCCATTAATATTTAGTTTATATACATAGTAAAATATTACGCAAATATAACGAATATTTGTATTGTTTCATACTTGGTATAACGTAAATATGTACGTGATTATTTTTTCTTTTTCAAAATGCCTTATACATGCAAACATGTGTAAGTGTGTGTATTTTATTTTCAGCATTCGCCATGCTTCGTATTGATTTGAATCCTAGCAAAATATGCTTACTCGTATTATAAATGCATATTTGTAGCTGTGTATGTGCATACAATAATTGCCCTAAAATTGCTACCTACCTCACTCACTTCGCTTTCGAAAAAAAAAAATATTTTGACATTGTAGCCACTTAAAAAGCGAGCAATCATACAATATTTATTACTCATTGCAAAAAAATAATAATATCAAAGTAGATATATGTACTATATGAACACAAGAAATACGCGGCACGCATTGTACGATAACCACAGCGACAGATGTTGCAATTAAAATGGCATAAAATGCATAGAAGACCGACCGCACCATTTGGCTGACGAGCCGCAGCCGAGCTGAAGGACACGCCAGGGGAAATATCTATGTGCATAGGAACGGGCGCGAACGGTAAAATCTATTCTGACACATTAAAAGGCGACAAACGGGGGATTAAAAAAAAAAAAACATAGGAAAACCATAGACAGCAACAGCAACAGCAAGAACAGCAACAGCAATCGAATTGAATTAAATGCATTCATAGCCTTTGCGCAATTTTACAGTTACGCAAATGGCACAAATGTCAAATCAACAAAAGGGCCAAGGGGATCATAAACAGCAGCAGCGGGTAAGGCCGAGGCCGAGGCTGAAAAAGCAAGCAGGGAGTGTTAAAAGAAATATTTTTTGATATATGTAATGTCTAGCTGTGTGTGTGTGTGTACGTCAACCCATACATGTGCATCTACATATGTATGTATGTATGTGTGTATGTGTGTGGGGTGATAGCGTGAAGGATGGGCGCATGACAGTGTCACTTTCTGACAGTTGACAGTTCAATTGTCAAAATAGGTTTTCAACGTATCGCCGCCAAGAAATGAAACTGAGTGTCAACAATGAATACATACATACATACATGAAATGGTAGAGGAAATGGCGTTGAGCGCACGGTTAGCGGCATTTAAAGAGCTTTTAGCGTTTGGGAACGCATGCGGGCCACTTTTCGCAATGACAAGTGCGATTTGCCAAAAAGGGAGTTGCCGCTGCTGGATAGCTACATGTGTGTGTGTGTGTGTGTGTGTGTGCATGGCACAGTGGGCGGTCGTGCCACAAATGTTTACGCCACGAATCAACCACATGTGGTTCGATGCAATTTATATTATACATATAGTATATTGATTGATTGTTTTGTGCGGGCGTTGAACCGGCTGTGATCAAACAGCGCTGTAATGAATGCCTTCTTGGAATGTAGCAACTTAGTGAGAGTTCTTGCAAAAATTTTAGCAACAACAAAAACAACAACAAAGAATAAGTTCACTTTTGCTAAGGCCACTCTGAACAGCAGCACAGCAGCGGTCGATCGGTTAAGGCAGTTCGGCGGCAAATCTTTAAAAAACTTGTTGAGTAATGTAACAAATCGAAGTCAACACTTAGGCGCACAGCAGGATGCAAACTGCCTGTTTTTCTACTACAACTACAATAATTTTAATTTTTTTACTGTTGTTTGCTTTCAGTGTCACAGAAAGCACTAAGAAAATACTTGCACCATGACTCTCAACACTACAGCTAACGACGATATATCGTCGGTTGTATTTTGTGGGCCACTATCGCATATTTTTTACACTAACGGTAGTGTAGGGTAAAAATTTGTTACGCTAAAAGCAGGGAAAAAACCGTGAATGTCTAAAAATGGTGGATAAAATGAAGATGTAAACGTAGTAAATTTGTATAGTACTATCTTAGGTTGACACTAAGGGCCAGCATATCTTGTGCAACTCTCACAAAAAATATCTTAAAATGGCAAGTATTAGAGACATAACCATTTTTTGATAATTTTTGTTTATTCCTTTCAAAAGCAAGAAGCGGATTGTAAGGAGTTTTAAGGAATGCTCGCACGATAGTGTAAAATAATATATTAAGATATTGCATGCAGTTAATGTAGATATCACTGGCGTACCCAAGGGGGCAGGGGATGTGCTGGTGCTCAAACCCTTACCAAAAGTGCAGTATTATTTTGAAATTAATTTATTTTTTTTTTTATTAAATTAGCCTAGCAGCCCCCTCAAAATATTTTTCTGTATGCGTCACTGGTAAATATATGTAGATATATAGTATAAGTAGATATATATCTTATTTATAAAAATCTCGTCTCACTGTGTTTGTAGTCGCACTCCTCCGAAACTGCTCGACCGATTTTTAGGAAATTTTGGGCAGGGCTGCCAGCTGATGCAAAAGTTAAATTTAATTAAAATATACACAATTTACATGAAATCATAAAATGTGGTCATGCAGTTCGTCTCGGAGACAAGATTTATAGCTAAATTTTATGAGGGTTGCCACCTGTCAGTGAAGTCAAGTTTATGAAATTATACATTAGGTATATGAAATATTAAAATACGGGTTTCAAACGGTTCGTCTCGACGAGGAGAAAGTCTATATATTTCTTTTGGAAAGGGTTGCCACCTGTTTGAAAAGTGAATTTTATCGAACTAGACACAAGTTATGTATATGAAGTATTAAAATTTTAGTGTCAAACGGTTCGGTCTTTGCCAAAAGATCCTGAGGTAACTTTTTTAGGGGTTGCCACCTGTTTTAAATTTATTTTCTATTTACTTTTAAATATTAATACATAAGTTATATGAAAATAAGTCTGTCACACTGTTCGATTCGCTGAGGAGATGGATTATAGCATATTATAGAGGGTGGACATTTTCTTGAAAAATCGAATTTAATAAAATTATGCACAAGTTTTAAGAAATAGTTATGACGCAATAATTAAGTTAAAGTACGTAATGTCAACTAGTTTTGATGCTGCTGTCATAGCTCAACGTTGTATTTTGGAAGTAGCAAAAAAAGCGGGAAGAAATTTAGGCCGTTTTGGGGGAAAAGGGTTAGAAAAATATCAAATTAAATACTTTATTAAAAAGATATTCTTAATGTTATTGTAATTGTGATGCGATAGTATGTAAATAACAATACGAAATTTATTTTTTTGAGTATTAAAAATTAAATCATAGCTAATTACAATATCTTCAACTGCTGTCATTTATAATTAGGAATAGACAAATTGCCCTAAGTTTTTTTATTGTTATCTTATATAGAACACTCACATCATATATAAAATATGGTTAGTGTATTTAAATACGCTAAGGTTCCTTTTATTAAAAAAACAAATATGTTCAACTGAACACCTAATGCGTTTTCATCAGAAAAATTTATTTTTTCTTAATTTATTCTACTACTTTTATTCCACAAAATCTCCCCAAAAATTAGAAAATATATTATACGGTTTTTCTAAGGTTTTAAAGATGACAAAAGTAATTTGAACCATCTACTTTTAAATATTTTTTATTAACAAAAAATTAACTTGAAAATAAAAATATTTTCATTATTTCCACGAAATAAAAATAAAAAAATATAACATAATTTTGAATTAATTTTTCCAACTTAACGACAATTGAATTACAATACTTAGGCATAAATTCTTAAATTTTTTTATTTATTAAATTTCTTCTTTTTTTTCTTTTTTGAACAAAGCAAAGATTCAAAACAGCACAAAACTTTGTTTAGCTGAGTTCAGCAAAAAAAAAAAAATTATATGCATTATAATTTGTACAACTATAAACAAATTTTTAGCAACTAGTAAATTTTTATTGATAGTTATATACATTTATAAGTATGAGTAAATAAAAAT
Organism: Anomoia purmunda; assembly: GCA_951828415.1. NCBI lineage: Eukaryota > Metazoa > Arthropoda > Insecta > Diptera > Tephritidae > Anomoia > Anomoia purmunda. The sequence continues at coordinate 9,080,154 of OX639996.1, forward strand.
TAAAACACAAAAAGTTAAAATTCGTTATCCGATTTTCCGATTTTATAAATTTTTTTTGTAAGTTTTTTCAATAAAAAAATATAAAACTCAAAATATAATTTTTATTTTCGATCAACAATATTGTGCCCGAAGAAGAATTATTATTTCTGAATAAATATTAAATTTTGCTATTTTTTTATCTGTTAAAGGGTATAGACTTAAAAATACCATTACTTCAGGTTAATAAACAGAAATTAGATATAAATTGCGATAGCTGGTCAAAAAAAAAATCTCTCTACATAATTATTACATATATATCAATTTTTTGATATCCACATGAAGTCGCTGACAATTAAATTGAATCAGTTTATTTTTTACAAAATAAACTTTCTTGTATAAAATATTTCGAAAAAGTTTATGATAAAATTTCTGGTTAAAAAGTCAAAAATCTCTCTATATAATTAAATTGAGTCAGTTTATTTTTTACAAAATAAATTTTCTTGTATAAAATATTTCGAATTTGCGAAAATGCTGTTAAAAATCGTACAATGAATTTTTCCCAATGCAACATTTTTGCTGGACATTTTTTGTGAGACAATTTTTTATAAAACTGTTGCTCGTATTAAACAAAAAAAAAACATTAATGGGCTGTTATACCACATACCCAAAAAGTTTATGAAAAAATTTCTGGTTAAAATGTCAAAAGTTTTATTGAAGATTTGTTAAATTTTTGTACATAATCTTTAACTAAGATGCCAAAAAATAAGTATCTCCCTCTTTGTTCTTCGAAAGTATTTCATTAAAAAAAATTATTATTATTAAAACATAACGAGTTTGCAATCAAAGTACTGATACGTCAAATTCTATGGTTTTAAGGATTTAAAAAATTTATTAAAATAATTGGAAGAAACGTTTTTAATCCAGCTTTTCAATCAAACACTAAACTACTTCAGGTACCATTAATTTTTTCTACAATTTTTACAAATACAATTTGGCGTGACTCAAACTACGCAAAACGCTTTTATAATTTAGATTTTTTTTTTTTCATTTAAGTAAATGTGAAAAGGGCGGCACTTATGTCGTTAATACGAGCACTTTAGCACCGCATAGCATGTACTACATACAAATACTATATATATGTATATATCAACTACGAATTGCTACTCTGAAAGCTTTGAGGTTCTATTTGTTTACCTTCGTTTCGTTTTTTTAGTTGTGGCATCAGTCACACTTTTAGACAATTTTATAGGTTAATTCGTTTTTATATGTTGCCGTAAAATATACACACATACATGGGCACATATTGTATGTTCTCAAACATATATTTACTTAAAAAAAATTAGAAACGCCATAGTAAAAGCAAAAAGGCCAAGTAGTGCTGTGTGAACTTAAATCTAACCACAAAAGTGCCACCCCATTCTAGTGGGGGCCAAACATCACACTACTCGTACAATCCATGTGGCTCAAGGCACATCAAAAAATGTATTGCTCACCTTTTTGGAACGTGAACGTAACGTAAAATACATACATACTTCGACGGATATGGTGAAATGTGGAATAGCCAAAGTAAAAAGTTAAGTGTATAAAGTTCCATTCCATTGAAGTGCACGTAAAAAATTTATACGATACAAGGGCAGTGAAGTCGTAAATTTTACATTCAACTAAATTCTCTTTGCTCCACAACGAAGTTTATAGTTCAGCTTTTAGTCATGTTCCGATAAAATTTGAAAAGTATTATAAGGGTAAGTTTAACTTAAAATAGCAATAGTCAAATATACGAAATATTAGTGAAGGAAAAAATGTACTTACATATTTAACAATTAAATTACAAAACTGAAACTTAAATTAGTTAAACTTAAGCTAAAAATAATAAATAAGTTACATGCTAATTATAAAGGTAAATAACAAATAAAAAAATTGAGAAAATAAAAATTATAGTTTGAAAGGCTTAGACGAAGCGAAGGAGATGGAATGGTTTCTACGCAAAAAGATTTATGATAGCCGTTTTCAAGCATCTAGCAGATTTAGGAGATTTAATTGACACTGGTAAGGAATTATATAGTCTGACTTCACTAACAAAGAATAATCTAGAGGCAGTTAATGTTTTATAGTTTCGAAAACAACAATGTTATGTGTGCGAGATGGCTGAACAGAGTTCAATTTTTGATTAATACGAAGCCTTTTTGCGTTCCCTATTATCAATTTCTTTATTTCTTTGTTACATTTCATTAATTTCGAATATGTGGATACCCGAATATTATATTGATATCCGGAAATCCGCTAATCTGGATATTTAGAACCTACGTTAATATCCGGAATTCCAAATATCCGTATTTTTCGTTGTAGTATCCGGATATTCGCATATTGTTAGAATATCCGGATGGAATTCGCAGACCTACACCTAATCATTTTCCTCATACATTCCCTTTAGTTTGACGCTGAATTGCAATATCTCTTCTTGTGACTATTCCGCTGCATAGGGATTGTCATTATTATTTTTAGAGGCGCGCCGATTGCAACTCTTCTACTGTGTTTATATTTCTAGAGGATTTGTGAAATTGCGGCCAATAATTGCGAATTGCAATTTCATTTCGTAACAACAACCAGCAAAGTCAATCGAATAATGGTGTGATTCGCAAATTTCAAGCTTGAGTAACTAGACACATTTCATTTACCCTTAAATATAAGCGGCGCCGTTGAAATACACCCTATACAACTGGAACCTAGGATATTTGTTGAAATGGAGTACGCGTTTGCGTTCCTGATAAGTGGGTTCAGCTATAACTTGGCCAAAGCGATTAGTACAACGCTTGCAGACCAGAAGGAAGGACTAATTATTTGCATTTTGTACCAATCCATACTGGGATTTAATAACAAGGGCTTTTCTATGTAATACTAGTCGATTAGCAATTTTTTTTTTTTTTGATGGTTGATTAACCGTTTACTTTCGACTAACCGCTCACCATTGAGTAGTCTGAAAATCAACTAACCGAAATTATTCGAATAGTGATAGTTGCTCACAATAAATTTATAAAAAGCTTTATTATAGTTGAAAATGAGTTTTGTCAATAAACAAAACACATATAAAATACAAATACTTTAATGTTTTGAAAAAAAACAACGAGTCGAAAAATTTAAAACGAAAGTTAGTCGGAAAGGTCGAAAGGAAACGGTTAGTCGATTAGGCGAAGTCGACTATTTTTTAAACAACTTTCACCAATCCGTTAATCGACTAGTCGATTAAGAGGAGCTCTAATATTTACCACCAATATCATTTAAATGATATACCTTCTATCATCTTTATCTTTTCAGCTGAAAATAAAGACAACCTCAAATCTTTAGTGAACCAGTGATAGTTTATTAGTCATTGATTGAGTTATGATTGAACACTACGGACCACAGGCATGTTTTACGAATTTGATACAGATATTCTACTGTTGTTGTTGTTGTTGTAACAGCATAAAACATTCGCCATAAAATTTTGCGGAATGCTGCTGAAGTGACAGTCCTTGGTCGGATATAGATCCGGGTCGTTCCCGTACCGTAGAACCGACTGTCGTGGGAACGCAGATATTCTACTGTTACAGTTTAGTTCCTTGCAGGACGCCGTCATTAATTACGTGCTCGGCTTTACTAAATACAACTAGACCGCTTTGCTGTTGACTTTCGTAAGTAAAACAGTTGAATTAAATTTCGGCTTCCCAAAATCTTCTTAGTTACTTTTCAAAAAAAAACAACAACCTTTTTTTAAAAGACTCCTTGAGAATTATTCGCTTAAACCAAATGTATCGAATGCACCAAAAGAATCCTTATGGATGCATGCGATTTTTCTTTTTTCGGTTATATTCAGTCGATATTTTGTGTTTTTTATTTTTTTTTTTCGATCATAAGAAGTATATTGTATTGTTGCTGCTGTTGTTATGTTTGTCATCACCTACAATGGTTTTTGCCTTTATTATGATCGATAAAATATAAATCCATTTATAACGATCAACTGCAATCGGCAATATTTAAATACAAGAATAACGGTTATTTTTGATCGAAAAAATAAATATCCGTAAATAGCGATTAAATTTGAACGAAACCCTTTTAATCTAATTATAACGATTACATGATGATTTCCTCTAAAAAAAAATCATAACCGTTAGTCTGCGTTTAGACGCTGTAACTTTTGTTGCGGCAAATCGTTACTTGCTGGGAAGACGGATACGAGCAAATGGGAAGCACAATGATTTACTCGTGCTCCGACAAGGCTAATTTAATTAAAAAAGTTTTAGTAAAATGATTTCAAAATAGTACTACAGTTTTAAGATTTTGTTTGGGGTTTGAACCCCAAACCCGCGCCCTCTCTTGGGTGCGCCCGTGATGCAATTATGCATTAGATGGTAGAAAATGTGGAAAGCACTACAGGTCAGTGTATCTAGCTCTCAAGGAAAACAAAAAAATCGTGCTTATAAAAAATCGTTCAGGTAATGAAAACAAAATTTTCTCCTAGCACAATTTATTGAATTAAAGAAATCAATACTCGTATTAAATTATTATATATAAAAAAAACATTTTAATTAACGGCAAGTACTTCTTCTAGTTGTTTATGAGCGGTTAGTCGGAAAGGTCGAAAGGAAACGGTTAGTCGATTAGGAAACGGTTAGTAACGGCAAGTACTTCTTCAAGCATTGGAAATAAAGAAAATTATTTCTTGTGATTTTTCTTGAGAGCTGGAAACTCAGCTCAAGCAAAAAGAAAAAGTGTAATAATATAAAGTGTGCCAGAAAGCAATGGCGTTCGTTTTCTGTACGCAGATTTGGCATATATGTATGTACATAAATATTTTGCAATTTATTTTTTATTCGTCAGTAGTTTTTTTTTAGCACGCTTACTGAATACTTTTTTGTATAAATAAAAAAGAAAGGGAAAAAACATGCCGGAAAGCAAATATTCTGTGTTCAAACGCACACATCACAATAACTTTTAGTATGTGTGTATTGCGGCAAAAACTTTTCAAAAAGGTTTATGTATTACACAAATTGAAAAAAAAAAATTTAGCATCTAGACCTCTAATGGGTTAAAAACCAAAATGATAATAAGGAAACTTTAAATGTACGTACATCAACTACCTGGTACACATTATATCATTACACTATAATTATAATAAAATTTAATTTTCTTTCTAAAAATATAGCTTCTGAAAACTTAAGTTTGAATATTTGCCAATTTCATGAAAATTTAAGAATTTTTTTTTTAAATTTTGTTTAAGTGACTTCCGCGTACTTAAATAGTTGAAGCATCTCCGCCTGCTTAAGTGACTTGCGCTACTTAAGCTCATTCCGTGACTTGCGATCTGAAACCAAATGCATCCCTGTATGATCTCACAGGTTAAACATCCCTGGGTTTCGCTTGGAATTTCGAATATGTACTGCCGATGAGTTCCAGTGTTGTGCAGCTATAAATACGCCTGACGCATTTCCATCCTTCTTCTTTTTCCGGCAATCAGCATCGAAGCTACCCCGACAGCAAACAACGTCTTCCGACTCATCAATCTCCCATCTTCGGATTCATCGCCTAAGTATATATTCTCATTAAAATTACTAGATTAAACACTCAATTTGCATTATATTCTCATTAAAATTACTAGATTAAACACTCAATTTGCATTATATTCTCATTAAAATTACTAGATTAAACACTCAGTTTGCATTATATTCTCACTTAAAATTATTAGATTTAAGACATTAAAGTGAATAAAATTGTTCTGTAAGAACGTTGAATTATAAATCGCAAAGTCACCACTTCTAATTTCAACATGGTCCTTGCGAGCCAAATTTGAAACAGTTGGCAACGCATATATCGAAAGTTATTTTCGAAGACAATAAAAACCCGCACCGCAACCCTGCTTGTGGCAGCCATTTCAAATTTTTCAATTGGACATCGGCAGCAAGCATCAAAATTTCAACACGCACAAAAAGAAAAATGTGTAAAATAAATATTTAAAAAAAAAAAAAAAAAAAAAAAAAAAAAGTGAAAACGTTATGTTGTGGCTTGAGGGCTATTTTTGAGAAAAAAAAAAAAAGGAAAACAAAAAAAAAGAAGCGAACACGAAGCAACTGTGGCGGCGTACACATGCATGAAGAATAAAAAGAAGTGAAAAGCAAAAATATAGAAGCACGAAAATTACAGCACTTAAAATTAAAAATAAATAACACAATTTATTGCGAAAAATTAGCAGCTGTCATCAGTGCTCTTTTCAATTTAAAACTATATGCATTTCGCGCTACAACGATTCCGCAACACTTGGTGAATCGTCGCAACAGAGCAGCTGGTATCGCTGGTAGTAATACCCTGGAAGCCATTAACAAGAAACACCAGCAACAAGAGTCTCGCTTAACTGCGGCAGCATTAGCAACATCGCAATATAGTGCATCCACCGAGGAACATTGTGTGATCAAGGTGACCGGCCAGCGTGGGATAATAAATGACAAGTATGCCCAAGTACAAGTAAGTGTCTCAAAATTCAGTTATCGCTAACATACATACGCACGTTCAACCGTTAGTCAGAACGGTGGTTACTTTGCATGTATGTACATACACACACAAACATATCTACACATGGGATTTTCAACCCGTCGATTAACTATTTCACTAGTTTAACTTGTATAGTTCCCTTCGTTTCTCATTACACACACTTTCGTGTTAATTTTTGCTTCTCGCGCTAGCGCCAAAAGCGATATATATTAATTTCTTTTTTTTCACCTCATTTGCGCCGCCATAAAGGCAAGCCATTTTCGCGCCAATACGTTACGTCCTTTACGTGAACTTAAGATTGGAAATTGTGTTACATTTTGCATGTTTTACGTTGCGCTGCCGGCCTTCTCATAATAAATCCGTCTTAAATTTTCGGTTGCTCCTACTATTTGCTATAGTAGTAATAATACGTTCAGGTACGTTTTGCAACGTATCAGCGAAAGCCCTGTTTTGCCTGGAATGCGTAACTTTAAAGTCACGGCGCGCACGACAACGTATAAATAATTACAACCAAAGACACAAAAAGTTAATAGCGTGACTCAGTGTATATTGATTGATGTACGGCAACGCGCGCAATGTCTGCCGTATACATTTTGGAGTTCGTGTAATCAAGACATAATTGATTTAAAGTGTTCTTTGGTTTTCATCGCGTCACCTGCGTTAAAGTAAATCACATTCACATTTATGAAATTAACTCGGGTTTTCGCTTTCCGTACGTCAACGTAGGTCGTTCCCAAGAAAATTAAATTCGTACGTCGCGCTGAATGCGGTAACTTAGATTACTGAAATAACATTTCATTGAATTGAAAGTATACCCTTTCGTACGTGTTGCGTTGCGTAACTTGCATCATCTTACAATCTAAGTAGCATTCAGTTTGTTTCTCACGTTGCGTCGTGTACGTTGAACATGCGCATTTCGTTTTTGACTTACCTCCAACCAAGCTTTCTCTAAAATAAAAATAAACTGAAGTTTATTGCTTACGTTAACTCCCGAATCTTCACAGATACAACGCCGTATCGCATTATTCTATTCTAAAATTCCTTAATATTTTCGTAATCCAACCATGGCGACTGATGCCACAGCGATGGCTGATTTCATCTTCTATTCTAACAATCTGGTGAACTTTTGCTCACATTTTGATAACGAGGGGTTCGAAGATCATACGGACACTTTACTTGAGGTCAAGCTGCAGGATCTAATAGCGCGATGGGAAAGTTTGCAAATATCTTTTAGACAGGTCTGTCTAGCTGATGATAAAATTGCCACAACAGACTTTAAAGAAGAAGCGAGTAAAAAATTTCAGTTATGTACGGATGGGTTTTACATCTGCAAGTCGCAGATTCTCGATCAGCTCAAACTGGTGCAAGGTAGCTCGGTCAGCAATGCTACGTCAAACAGAAGTTCCGCTTCTTTCGTCGATAATCCCATGCCTTGTATCAAAGTCCCCCCATGTGATACACAAACTTTCTATGGTAGCTATGAGGACTGGCCATCCTTTCGGGATATGTTCACGGCCGTCTATCTCAATCATCCCAAGCTAACTCCTGCCCAAAAACTTTACCATTTACGAAACAAAACTCGGGGTAAAGCAGGCTCCATAGTAAAGCATTATACATTATGCGATGCCAATTTCTCCCTAGCTTGGGAAGCATTAAGAGCGCGTTTCGAAAATAAAAGAATTTTAATTGACAAGCAATTAAAAACGCTCTTTAATATTTCACCAGTTTCATCTGAAAACAGCGAGGGTATTCAACAGGTTCAAAACACAATTAATGATTGCCTCTCGTGCTTAAACTCTCAAGGGGTTTCTGTTGCGGATTGGGACCCTATCCTAATCTACTTATGTTCCACCAAATTACCAGAGGAAACCATCTCACTTTGGGAACAATCACTCAAATCCAGAAAAGAGCTTCCAAACTGGTCGCAAATGGACGACTTTTTAACCAGTCGGTACGAAGTGGTCGAACGGTTGCAAAGTTACAAAACCTCGAAAGTACGAAATTCTCTTTCTCTGAAACCTCAATCAAAAATTCAATCCTATCATTCCCAGGAACAATTATCGTTTACGTGCAAATTGTGTAATAGCAATCATTCGCTTAAATCCTGTCCTGAATTCCGAAAACTTCAGGTTCTCGAACGAACCCAGTTCCTAGAACAAAATGGCTATTGCACCAATTGCTTGGCCTATACTCATCTCCTCTCCAACTGTCAAAGTAAGTTCCGATGTTTTCATTGTAAGCAATCCCACCACACAATGTTGCATCCCAACACGAAACCAATTTCCAAAGCACCAGTCCGTAATCAAAACTCCAAAGCTTCTCAAAAAGCAACCACCTTGATGCATACGCAATCAACTGAACTTACTTCAAGTCATTCCCGACATCCAATTTTCGACATCACTGAGGGCAGTGACGCTTTCGAGGAATCTCCCCTTGCCTCGGACGACCACGACTGCCACATCCAAGCTAATTTTTCAACAAACAATGAAAAGACGCTGCTTCCCACTGCCCAAGTACTAATCGAGCACTTAGGCCAACTGTTCACCCTAAGGGCTTTAATTGATCAGGGCTCTCAAAAAACTTTCATCTCTGAAAAGGTTCAAAATCGCTTAAGACTCCCAACCAAGCGAGAACACTTTTCAGTTACTGGCATGGGCGGAAAAATCGTAGAAAATGCCACCAGGGTATGCACCATTACTATCGTAGCTAAACGTTATGACACTCGCATTGATATTAGAGCAATTGTTCTCCATAAATTGACGAGCTTCTTACCCACTTCACATATCAAACAACCAAATATTTCCGATATAAAAGATATGGACCTCGCAGATCCACACTTTTACACTCCCGGTCAGATCGATTTGGTTATCGGTAGCGACCTAATACCAGAAATTCTTCTTCCAGGAGTTAAGCATAAAGTTCTAGGTAGTCTTCTTGCACAAAATACCATTTTTGGATGGTACTTGAGTGGACCAATAAAATCAACCGAATATGCAACTTTGCACACTCACGTGGCGGAGGATTCGAGCGAGAGTCTTAATTCCCAACTTAAACGGTTCTGGGAATTGGAGGAGGTCACAGAGTCGCTTCCACCTTCAGCCGCTGATGTGTTTTGTGAAAAGCTTTACCAAGATACCACCTACCGACAAACCGATGGACGTTACGTGGTACGGCTACCATTTAAATCCGAATTTCCATCGAAGCTGACCCTTGGTCCATCTCGTTCCCAGGCAATGAAGCAAGCGATACGAATGGAGCACATGCTGAAGAAAAAGTCAGAACTGAAGGCAGAATATAGTCGTGTTTTAGATGAATATCTGTCCATGGACCATATGAAACCCACCACTCCCGATGAAATTCACAAAGATGGTAAATATTTTTCCTACTATCTACCTCATCACTCGGTCGTTAAACCAGACAGCAAATCCACCAAAGTTCGTGTGGTATTTAACGCTTGCAAACCTTCCGCGTCAGGAGTCTCTCTAAATGACATTCTTCATATCGGTCCCACTTTGCAAACCGATCTAATGTTCGTCATTCTAAACTGGCGCTTGTACAAATACGTCTTTAACGGTGACATTCAAAAAATGTATCGCCAACTCCTGTTGCACGAAGATGATCAACAGTTTCAAAGAATTCTTTTCCGCAGAAAAAACGAACTACAACTCACGGATTTTGCACTTAAAACAGTCACATTCGGGGTGAACTGCGCTCCGTATTTAGCCATCCGTACTTTGCACCAGCTAGCCTACGATTCCAAAGATTCCCATCCTTTAGCCAAGAGAATTCTGACCGAAGAAACTTATGTCGATGACATACTCAGTGGTGGGCACGATATTCCAGCTTGCCTTGCGGCACAATCTCAAATTACCCAATGTTTGCTTTCAGCTGGTCTTCCTTTAAAGAAAATAACCGCTAATCATCCTCAACTTCTCAGTCACATTCCAACCGAAGATTTACTCGATTCTGAGTTTCTCAAACTAGATTCCTCAAGCTCCACCAAAACTCTTGGCATTCGTTGGAATGCCCTAAACGACACATTCTCTTATTCCACTGAGCTTATGAAACCAACCACAAGTGCAACCAAAAGACAAATTTTATCCGCGGTTTCGAAAATTTTCGACCCCGCAGGATGGCTAGCGCCTATTATTATTCAGGCAAAAATACTCTTACAACAAATATGGTTAGAAGGCACAGAGTGGGACGAAGGTGTGAAACCACCATCGCTTCAAAAGTGGAACCAATTCATCTCTGATCTCCCCAATATTGAAAAAATTCAAATTCCCAGATGGACCGAGTTCTCACCAAATCAAAATGTTCAGATTCACGGGTTTTGTGATGCCTCTGAAAAGGCGTTTTGCGCATCCATCTACATACGAACACAAACAAACGACACCGCATCATCTCATTTATTATTCTCCAAAACTAAAGTCGCACCATTACAAACAGTCAGCCTTCCGCGCTTAGAATTGTGTGGTGCAGTTCTGCTCTCGAAATGCATCAAAAACCTTACTAAACAACTTCCTCTCGGCCAATCAGAAGTCTTCTTATGGTCCGATTCTTCAATAGTACTCTCGTGGCTAGAAAAGCCACCATGTACATGGAAGGTATACGTTGCAAATCGTACCTCCCAAATTATCCAAAATCTTGGAAACATCAAATGGCGGCACGTATCTACAAGCCACAATCCTGCCGATTTGGGTACACGTGGGTGCAGGCCACAGGATTTAATACACCAATCCGTTTGGTGGCATGGACCAGGCTGGCTCCAGAAACCGCCAGACCAATGGCCAATATCATTTCGCCAAAACGTCTCTCCACTTGAGGAACGTAAAGTGGAAAGTCTTCACACCTCTGAAGAACCAGATTTGCTAAACCGTTTCTCATCGTGGTCCAAAGCCTTGCGAGTTATATCGTACATGTTTCGTTTTATTCATCGTACAACTCCCAATCGACTACAGTCCACTCCAAACTTCAGACACGAAACCGTGATACTTACTCAAAAGGAAATTCACTGGGTAAAAACACGCCTTATCAAACTAGCTCAGAAAAGGCATTACCCAACTGAATATGCAAAGCTGTATAACCAACAACCGATTTCCACAAAAAGTACGCTTTTGACTCTGAATCCCTTTCTAGATAAAAATGAGCTTCTCCGAGTCAATGGCCGTTTGGCAAATTCCTCACTCTCCTATAATGAAAGATATCCGATCATCATCCCACCAGCCTCCCGATTCTGCCACCTTTTTCTCCAATTTCTGCACAATTTACTGATGCATGCTGACCATCAACTTATGATCAGAACCGCAAGACAGGAATACTTCATTCCTCGTTTAAAATCCCAGATCAGAAACTGCATACGAACTTGCAAAACTTGTACAATCTTTAAGCAAAACTCCCGTTCTCAAATTATGGCTGCGTTACCCCCAGAACGTTCAAATTTCTCTTTGCCATTCACTCATACTGGAATTGATTTTGCAGGTCCATTCGACATTAAGCCATCGACGCTTCGGAAATCGCCGCTGCTCAAAGGATATGTTTGCGTCTTCATCTGCTTTTCGACCAAGGCAATCCACTTGGAGCCTTGCTCAGATCTTTCCACCAAAGCTTTTCAAGCAGCATTTTCCCGCTTCGTTGGACGACGAGGTCTCCCACAACGCATCTTTTCCGACAATGGGAAAAACTTCGTAGGAGCAAATCGAGCCCTTCGGAGCGATTTCAAGCGATTCCTGAAAGAAACTTCAGATGATCTTCGATCAAAATACACTCTACATGGCTGCGAATGGCATTTCATACCGCCAAATGCTCCGCACATGGGCGGCCTCTGGGAGGCGGCAGTTAAAAGTTTTAAACTCCACTTCAAACGAACCGCTGGTAGTCACATTTTCACTTTCGAAGAACTAGCAACGCTATTGTCTCGCATCGAAGCAGTCTTGAATTCTCGACCTCTCTCTCCCATATCCGATAACCCCCAAGAACTACTAGCCCTAACGCCAGGCCACTTCTTGCGAGGTGCGCCCCTTCTTGCATTTCCTGAACCCCACAGTGACAATCTTTCACTCCAAAACCGTTGGGAAAAACTGAAACTGCTCCATCACCAATTTAGCCAGCGATGGAAAGATGAGTACCTCAAAGAATTACATCAGAGGTACAAATGGAAACTTTCTCAAGAAAATCTGTCCGTAGGCGATTTCGTAGTCATCAAAAATGAATTGCTTCCTCCCAATGAATGGCGTTTGGGGCGGATTGAAAAGGTTTATTATGGGTCAGACAATAATGTACGTGTTGCAGACATTAGAACCCAATACGGAATCTTTACTAGACCAATTGTTAAATTGTGTCCTCTTCCCACTCAATCTGAGCTCCCTGATCACAAAGACGCTAACCACACCTAAACCACATGTCGCTTTCTCCGTAGCCCTAAGCATATCACTATTTTACTAAAATCCCATATATTTACAGGCGAGCACCATCACTCCCGTCCCCAATTAGGCCATTGAGGGACCCACTAATCCACCTGTGCCAACTTTGCCGTCGATACCACGCCTTACGTTTCTGCAAGGTTTTTATGCAGATGACTGTCGACGAACGCATACGGTGCGTGCACCGCTCTCGTTATTGCCCGAACTGTCTGGCTCGCACTCATAATAATGTGCAGGACTGCGGATCACTCAAGACGTGTAAGATATGCCATAAGAAACATCATACGTTGCTCCATCGCCGGGAGAAAGACGAGAATACTGTCGCAGTACCGCGGTCGAACAAAGCAACGAGTCCCGCGCAAAATACCAATGCCCGGAATCAGCTTGATAAGGCCATTCATGCTCTTGAGTGCCTGCGAGACAGCCTTGCACCCATGCAACGGGGCCGGCATGTTTAAGTGACTTCCGCGTACTTAAATAGTTGAAGCATCTCCGCCTGCTTAAGTGACTTGCGCTACTTAAGCTCATTCCGTGACTTGCGATCTGAAACCAAATGCATCCCTGTATGATCTCACAGGTTAAACATCCCTGGGTTTCGCTTGGAATTTCGAATATGTACTGCCGATGAGTTCCAGTGTTGTGCAGCTATAAATACGCCTGACGCATTTCCATCCTTCTTCTTTTTCCGGCAATCAGCATCGAAGCTACCCCGACAGCAAACAACGTCTTCCGACTCATCAATCTCCCATCTTCGGATTCATCGCCTAAGTATATATTCTCATTAAAATTACTAGATTAAACACTCAATTTGCATTATATTCTCATTAAAATTACTAGATTAAACACTCAATTTGCATTATATTCTCATTAAAATTACTAGATTAAACACTCAATTTGCATTATATTCTCATTAAAATTACTAGATTAAACACTCAATTTGCATTATATTCTCACTTAAAATTATTAGATTTAAGACATTAAAGTGAATAAAATTGTTCTGTAAGAACGTTGAATTATAAATCGCAAAGTCACCACTTCTAATTTCAACAAATTTCTTATAAAGGCAGAAATTTTGATTTTATAGTTTGTTTTTTTTTTTTTTATAGTATGGAAGGTGCATATGGGTATTTCCACCAGAGGGTCAACCACGGGCAAAATATAAAATGTTTGCAAAACGAAGTTTTAATATTTTATAATATAAAAGGAAATGTCGAATTTTCATTATCGTAAAAAATTTTCAGCGTTACAAAGTTACAGCTACAATATAAAATGGTTAGAAGTTGTAGAACTGCTCTTTCTTACTATTTCTTAGTTTGTACTGTCATTTTTTCTCAATTATTATTTTTTAAAAGAGAAGTCTCGTTTTCACTTACGCCACCAAATTTTAGGCACATTTGTACCTTAGTTTAAAAAAATACAAGGAGAGCAAACAAAGCTCAGTTAACGGAAGTTTTTCCCTTTAGTTTCATTGATATGCTAGTGTCACGTTCGTACCTTTAAAACTGTATTTTTTAGTCTTACTTCTGTATTGACGGGTGGAAGTTATTGAAAACAAGAAAGATAAGCAAGTTTATAGCATAGAGCTGAAAAAAAAAATTAGTGAACTAAATTTTTTTTTTAAATAATAATTTTTTGATCTGTTAAACTTTGTCACGTTACGTTCCTCAGGTTAGTATTTACACTTACTTATTAAAAATTTACTACGTATTTTGTTTGTGCTTCATGTAGATGGAATCAATCGCTGAAAAAAATAAGAAAAAAGCAAAGCGGTATAGAGAAGAGATAAAAAAAGATCCGTTTAAATTAAAAAATTACCGTGCAAAAGCAGTAGGGAGAAGACGAAAGCATAGAAAGAAGCTATTGGAACTATTGAATTACATTAAAGGAGTTCAACTAGAATACATAACTTCAGAGCAAATTGAAGGAATATCTTTATCATTAACTGAGAAATGGAAAAAAGTCCCAAATATACATGGAATGCGTCAACTGCATTTTATCAAGTGGCAAAAATTTCAAATTAAGAGTAGCTCGAACGGCATTTTCTTCAAAAACTAATATATTTTGATACGACATTTTTTTTTAATTTACAGTCTAGTCTAAATAAGTATTGTACATTCATAAAAATGTTCTGAATACAAATTTGTGTTGCATTTTTCGTTTAATAAAAACTTAAAATTGAGTTTATATAAGCAATTTCTTCAGTAGTAATATATACATACATATGTCACGTCACGAACGTCACGTCACGTACCTTATAATATTCTGCATAAAAAAATCTAAGAAATATTTTCAAGGCAAATAGAAGGTAATAAGGAAACAAAATCAAACTGGTTAAACTGTAGTACGATGTATTAAGAAACTCTTGCTTTGTTCGCAGATTTTCGTCTTTTTATAGGTGCAGCTGAAAACCACTTCTGTTATGAGTCACGTCACGAACCGGTGTTTGTTTGTTTATATTTTCGAGACATTTTTTTCTATAGATCCCAAATAATCTCTATATATAGTGCTTATAAAGAGCTATGAATTATATGTACATTTGATAAGGATTTATCTAAGCCAATGTATAGGAGTAAGGGCGATACAATTTTTTCAGTCGATAAAATAGTTTCAAAATTTACATATGTAATTCATTTAATACTAACATTAGTATAGTAAATTGTGCAAAATTTTTAAGCTGTAAAGAGCGAACGCGCTAGGTGACGAAATCTTTCAAACCACTATTTCTCGTATTTGTCCAAAAACTTTAGTGTAAATTGCGTGTAAATTTAAACAGTTGTTGCATTCTCAAAATGTATTAAATTTTATACTCTACCTTGAGTTTTAAACAAATATTAGGAAATCTACTTAGTTTGTCCACTTGTAGTGCTAAATACTTGAAGACATATGGCAATATTGCAATGCAAATAAATTATGTATTTATAATCCCATTTGAACCAACATCCATCCATAAGTGCGCAACTCTACTTGCTACGCGCAAATCCGCGCATATATGTGGCTTGGTTCGTTGCACATCAGGTGTTCCATTTTCCACACTCAATTTGTGCTTTGACCATTTAATCCCTAACACCGGTATTACACACACACATACTTACATCTACATCTACTTGTGTGTGTACGTGGGTGTGTGTGTTTGAGACGGTGCGTGCTTGTTTGCCAGGAAACGCTGTTATCGCGAACAACAACAACAACAACAACTAAAACAATAAATAAATAAATAAATCCACACAACATCATTAACAACGCATTACCGAAATGAGCAGCGCTCGCACTAACAACAAAAAACGCATACACACACACACACACACAAACACACACACTTAATCGAATACTCTCATTCATATACTATCAGAAAACGAACAACGTGAGTAGTATTTTGATAAGTGTAAATAAGATATAGTAAATGTTGAGGAAAACAAAGCCGTTTAATGCAATTTACCA
Source organism: Anomoia purmunda (assembly GCA_951828415.1). Taxonomy (NCBI): domain Eukaryota; kingdom Metazoa; phylum Arthropoda; class Insecta; order Diptera; family Tephritidae; genus Anomoia; species Anomoia purmunda. The sequence continues at coordinate 9,096,512 of OX639996.1, forward strand.
TTTACACCGCGTAACTTCGCTTAGCTACCACTAGCCATTGTAGCCTCAACCTCTTCTGAGCGCGACCTTCGCCCATGCACCCTCAAATCGTACATCCTCCCTCTCTTAATGAAACAAAAAAAAAAAAAAAAAAAACACAAAAACCAAATCCTGTGCCGCATCGAGGGTTATTGAAAGGCAAGGTACAAGTGCGAGCGCCTTATGGTATGCCAAGTCAAGTCATTCATTCATTCATACTCACTCGCATACATCGACAAAATCCATTCGAAATCTTTAGTTACATACATTCATACATACATAGATGTGTCGTAATAGCACCGAGTTCGTGGCTGCAAATCTCCATCAGCTGCTTCGGTGCGCCCTTTTTGACTCTCGAGCACTTTAATGTGCACAGCGGGATTTACAGCTGCCCGGTAATCACATTGGCTGCCAACACACACACACACACACACAGTAACATACTCGTTAATTTGTTTGTGTGCTACTTGTCAGCTCCCAAGTGGGATTATGTCACTTCCGTTTGACATTTGCATTTTTGATTGACATATTCTCCATTGAACCGTTATGTGGCCAATACGTTTTTGTTGGTTACATTTTCCAAGGCGCCGCAGCCGTTCATGCGTTCAAACACAATTCCAATTCCATAGCAGGCTGGTTTGCTCGGAAGTGTTTCTTAAATATTTAAGTACTCTCTTTGGCGTACATTTGTTGTTGCGCTGTTCTTTTTTTTTTGTTTTTTTTTTTTTGGTCTGGGTTTAAGGGATTTTCACAATTATTGATAATTTCAAACACTTTTCGCCAATTTTACGCATTGAATACACGAATGTTGTAGTTTTTGTTTTTTTTTTTTTGAAGATTAATTTGAATAGTAGGTATGAATATAAATGGCAATTTTCTGTTCTCCTCGAAAGATTAAGACAATTTTGCAATTGCAAATATTAAAATTTTTGTATTTCTACTCATTTATGTAAAATCGGCTCTCTTAGCAAGAAAAAATATTTCTATGTTGCCTTTGAATGTAAATCTAAAATTGCATGAATTGGATGAAATTCCTGAGCGTTTTTGCTTAGGTAACATGAAGACAACCAGTGGTAAGGGTATATCAAAACTCTAATGTCTAAAGAAGGTTGGATAACCAGACAGTAGTCTCGTTCCCGTTTTCTGGCTTAGCCTGTGTTGCTTTCTTTTTAAATTTGTAGAAACTACCACTGAAATATATGGAGAAATGTATAATTTTTAAAACAAAAAGTTCAATAGGAAACACCGCTGCCATTTCCGTCAAATTCTTTCAAGTAATTTTTCAATAAAATTAAAATTTATAAAATTATAATAATATTTCATATGTTAATCCCTTTACAGAGTATCGGAGGTATTTAAAATAACTAATAGCACCGTTTTATGGTGCAAGAGTGGGCGTTCCATACCTTAATGTCAGTATAAAGTCCCATACAAACTTGTATATGATATTTTTGTTTGTAGTTCAGGATCATTTCGAGTTCATCGTCGTTTCATTTTTACGCACAACAAAAAGTATAGAACTTCAGCCAAACATCGAGCTACATACATATACGCTATGGACAGAGAAATAGCGCATCTTTAGTATGCATTATATTAATTGTTATCCCATAAAAAATGAAGAGATAGTCGTACATATTCTTATGTATGTCATTCTTGTGCTGTTATTCTCTGTTTTTACAACTCCACTAAAAAATTCCGTTATCCCTTGTGTTTATTTGTTTTTGCTTTATTTTACTCAATCTGCATACTATTCCGTTGGACACCAAAATAGCGCACTTTTGTTTTCACCGTCAACTAAGACAGTTACTGTTTAGTGCTTTCAATAAATTCTTTTTAATTGCATTTAAAAATATAATTTCTTTCGTTAAAATCGTTATTGTGGAAGAAAATGGGTAGAGGACCTCACTGCTCACTTAAAAAAAAAAATTATTTGGGACCTTTATCGAAAAGGAAAAAAACAAACCAAAATTGCAGAAATTCTAGCTTGTTCTAGAAAGATGGTGTATAACGTCATCAAATGTATTAGTGCAGACCCAAATATGCTAATTAGTAAGAAAATGCGAAAGATGCCCCCACGAAAAACAACAGCCCATGCGGACAAAGTAATCGTCAAAAAGAGTAAGCTTGATCCTTTCAAGTCCTCTCGAACAATCGCGACGGAACTAAATGAAGAATTTGGCTTGAATGTATCAAGCAGGCTTATAAGAAGACGGCTTAATGAAAATGATTTATATGGGCGCGTCAGCAGAAAAAAACCACTACTGTCGCAGAAAAATATTAAAGCACGATTGTCATTTGCAAACGCCCATACATGCAAAGGCGTAGATTTCTGGAAAAGAATCTTGTTTTCTGATGAGACAAAAATTAATTTGATTGGACCTAATGGGAAGACATTTGTTCATCGCGAAAAAAACCAAGCATACAATCCCCGGTACACTACAAAGACGGTAAAACACGGTGGAGGTAACTTGAAAGTTTGGGGATCGTTTTCTTGGCGTGGAGTCGGGCCATTAGTAAGAATAACCGGTAATATGGATAAGTTTTCTTATCTGGAAATACTAAGGAATACAATGGAGCCATATTCCTTTGAGTTCATGCCGCTAAACTGGATATTTATGCAGGATAACGACCCAAAACATACAGCCAAAGTGGTGAAAGATTGGTTTTTCAAAGAAAAAATTGCAGTTCTTGATTGGCCGGCACAAAGCCCTGACCTTAATCCCATAGAAAATTTATGGAACAATGTTAAGGTTAAGGTTGGGCAAAAAAAATTTAAGAACTGCAATGAACTTTGGGAAGGAATACAAGAAGCGTGGAACTCTATTCCTTTGGAGAAATGCCAAAGGTTGGTAGAAAGTTTGCCTCGTAGGTGTGATGCAGTTTTGAAAAGTAAAGGCTATTCTACAAAGTACTAGGCAGGTAAATAATTGTACAAACTAAGTTATCTCATTTTTAAATACGACATTCTTTTTTGTTGCAGATCAAGAAAAGTGTGCTATTTGGGTGTCCAGATCAAAATGAGACAACTCAATATTTTATGGACTGAATACTTTTGTTTGCACTGAATTGTGATTTTTTTTATGTTTTCTTGTTAATATTAAAATGAAATAAAAAACCCATGCAAAAATAACCTTTTCATTATGTTTACACATAAAAGTATTAGCTTTTTATATCATTCTTGGAAAGTGCGCTATTCTCTGTCCATAGCATTAGGGCTTTTTAATCATATAGAACTTCCACATGGACAGCTCTTTACCGCTACAAATTTTGACAGAAAATCTATGGCGAATAGGTTAACCCTTAAAAGCAATATTTTTTCAAATTTTCAAACTTGACATTCGGTTTTGTGGCAAAATACAATACAATCGAGTTCAGCCACGAAAATATGTATAAAAATAAAAACTTTTCGTGAATGAAAAAAAACAAACAACATATACGAAAAATGCCAGTAAAAGCGTGTGCCATATGCAGACCAACAATACACAATAAAGTCGGGATATGCTCAGTCCCCAGTGGCAGTTGTCAAAGATAGAGGTGGGTAGATGCTTATAATATAAGCTTCACAGACTTTTCAACCAACCAAACGACGATTGAACCAAGATATGTTAGAAACATTTTTCGGCGCGTTAAAAAGAAAGCGCGGACTAAAAATACCAACCCTCCTAAAATTTAAATACAGATGCGAAAATATTTATTTGGTACTTGCGCTAGATCTACTTTTTCTCTAATCAGACGTAATACTAAAGAGGTATTTTAAGCTATAGCAAGAATGATAGTAGTTAGCTACCTGTAGAGCCAAATACAAAAAATACCCAAGAGGACAGTGTGACTGTGGAGCAAAGGAGTACTGCAAAAACCACATTCTCCAAAATTCTAGTATAAGCAATACTAATGAAACGGATTCATCTTAAGAAGATGGCTTAGAATATTTGGTAGGATTCCTCATCAAAAAAAACTAAAATTAAAAGGTTAAATTTCGAATGAAGCTACATCCATTGGGCGGGACTGCTCCGAGAACAAAAAACCAAAATAAGAGTTTTTATCCAAAAATGTTTATTTAAAAAAAAGATTTTAATTTAATTAATGGCGTAGCTATAAAACATATTCCAAATTTAAGTGAATATATCTTGGTAAAAAGCGAAGATATACCTTTATTGGGGAAATCAAAAAACCAAAAATTTTTATGTAGAATGCATTTTCGTATTAAGTTTTTCAACAAACGTAAAACACTATTACGAAATAAATTTGTAAAAATTATGACCTAAAAGTTGAAATAGATTTTTATTATATTATTATAAGGCAAATAAACAAACTTTTGAGATGTCTGCATTTAACGTGAAATCTACCATTTATAGGAATTGGAAAACCTGTACGTGATCTTCGAGATCGAGTAACAGTTTGATGCGGATTTTGGCGCGTTGATTTTAGTGCCCCATTTCTCTTTGTAAAATGCTGCTGGGAATGCCAACGATGAGCGCTGCAGAGGCATGGTAAACGATTTTTTTATATGATCGGAAATTTAAGAAATGGACTTGATCGACCTTTGATTTCAGCAGGACAGCGCGTCATGCCAAAATCGATTATTTGAGCGCTAAGTTTGGCAATCATGTTATCAGCGATTAGAAGCAGCTAGTATTTTTTTGTGAGGTACCTTGAACGACCGATGTTGCTCGAACACTTCATTAATAATTCAGTCCCAAGTTAGTTACATGAATGAAATCGTGCTCCTTAAATAATGGGAATATCTTCTCTTTCGAATAAACCAAATAATATATCGAAGCTAATTTAATTTTGTTCATTTTATATGGTAAATATGGACCACCTGCACACACATTTATTTTTCTTGAGTGAGAATAATAATTTATTTTATGAGGATTTTAGACTCTGACCAAATTCTCTTTTTGTTCGATCCTCTGTGTCAAGTATCCATTTTACTAAGAAGCATGCCATTTTGTCAATCCATTATTCTGCTCACCTCGAGCTGGTGGAATAGCCATCGTAGCCGTTGAAACAAAGTCGCTGGACCATTTCTACATGTGTTAATATAAAACTGACACAGTTTACTATTCAATAAACCTTCAGAGAGTATCTCGCACTAGAGCACTCCAAAGATTTCGTCGCCCTGACTTTACTACTCAACTGCTTACTCAAACTAAAGTAGCACTTTTTGATTTCTGACACATTTGAGGTTACCCTAATATGGATTCCGGGGCATCGGACACTTACAGTAATGAAACAGCGGATAAACTAGCGAGGTGGGGTTCTGCATTGAGTGGACATGGGTGCCTCGCTCAGAGAGTTAAAAAGCATAATTGTCGAATTTCACTACTCTAAAACTAAGCAGAGATGGAACCGTTCGTAATCCAGGGAATCCTGTCAGTTCTGGGGATCCTATTATCCGCCTAAAACTAGGTATGAGCAAAGCAAATACCGACCTACTCAGGGCAATCTATACAGAGCTCTGTCTCTAAGGAGTGCGTACCCAAAGAATGGGCTTACCCTACAACAGGTTCTCTCGCAGCTGTGAGGACCTGGGCTCTAGAGAGACAGTCGAACACCTACTGTGTGAGTGCCCAGCCATCGCTAGGATGAAGCTAAAAACACTCGGAAAACTATTCCTGAAGAGCATTTCAGAGTGTATTTCTGTATGAAAATACTGAAATTCATTAAAGCCGCCGGATAACTTTAGGTTGTCCGAGTTTTGTGGCATCAAAATGGCTAATTCTCTTTTTTTTTATTTAATTGCCGCTATAGCCGCTTAAGCGATTTTGGCAGAACTTCTCCTACAATTCGTGGTGTGCGTCTTGACGTCGCAACATAAATTATGGGACCTACAGTTTTACGCTGACTCCGAACGGCAAATGATTTTTTTTTTTGTCAAAAGTTTTTTCATAGCTGAGATACACTCGGAGATTTGTCATTGCCTGCCGAGGGGCGACCGTTATTAGAAAAAAGTTTTTCTATAATTTTTGATGTTACTTACCCCGGGCAGGATTCGAACCCGAGACCCACCGAATGAAGCACGCACACGCTACACACTCGGCTACGGCGGCCGCCAACGATTCTGATTGGAGTATACTTGTTTAATCGGTAATTTTACTGAAATCAGACAATATTTCCTTTACCGTTCTGGCGTTTTGAAAAAAAAACATAAAAATAAAAATGCACTTCAACTGTTCTGTCAATATCCCAATATCAAGAAACCTCAGCTAATGGCGGTTCCAAGGCGAATCCATACAAGGTGGTGTTATAAATACAACTACAAAATTCCTATGTATTTTGTTTTTGTTTCTGCGTAAGAGTTGTCAAAATTTAAATTCATTTTGTTTTTGCTTTTACGGCTTTGAAAGCTCATACGCAAAAGCAAAAACAAAATACATGTAGGTGAATAAAAAAAAAATCAAATCAGCTGCTCTTATGCCATCACCTTCTATAAATTCGCCTTGGGCGGTTCCATAAATTTTATAAACTGTCTTTGTAGCAGATAAATCAACATTTCGGAAACATACGAACCTGAATGATGCGGGCTTTACTAACCCGAGCTAACCCAGTTTGTGTCACGCCTCCAAAATAACAACAACAACATCAACATAATATTTGAAACTTGTCATTTTCCAAATAATAATTAAATAATATTGAATTTTTCAACGAGAGTTAAAGCAGCCTCGCTCATTAGCTTCACAATAACTTTAGATCCGTTTAAATTCAAAAAAAACTTATTTTCTGAATCAAGCCAATGAGCCTTGGCCGAAGTTAGATGACATCGAATGATCGCATTGCGTATTTCATTCTTGCGCTTTCGGTTGCTTTCCTCACAGCGTTTGTTGTTGTTTGCCATGCCGCAGTTGCTTTGTCTGTTTGCAAAATCATTTATTTGTTGTTTTTAATTTTTTTTTTTTTTGTGGCAGTTAAGTCCAGGCGCCACAACACCTTGTAGCAATGGGAAGGAAAAGGTCCATCATCAAGATGATAGAAAAAGTAAGCGAAGACGAAAAAGCGACATACCAACAGATCAGCTACAGGAGATACTAAAAAGAATTAAATGCTTGAAAAAAAAAGAAAAGCCAAAAGTGGCCAAAAAAAATATAAACAAACAACGAAGTCCAAAAAAGTGCAGTACGAGCGAAAACTAGCGCAAAAAATATGGAAAGGAAAGAAACTACACTCGCATTCGCTTAGAGGCAACTTGCTTGCATTCGTGCAACATTCGAATTTTTAGCTGCAATGCACTGGCAGCGTCATAAAGCGACATTCATTCGGACTGCCACCAAAAGTCCAATTGCCAATTATGCGCACGGTCGCATAGTATACTCGTAACAACAACAACAACAACAACAAAAATTAAGCAACAAACCCCACGAAATAAAAACAATACCGACTAGCGCGAAACAAACTAGAAAAAAAAAACGAAACAGCGAAAGTCAGATCTGTGACTGCATTCGCAGCCAAAGATGTTGTACGGCGATTTTTTTGTCATTGCCGATTTTTTTTATTTTTTTCTGTTTTTACACTCGCGATTTCTGTTATGTTTGTTTCGTTTGGATTTTATTTTGATTTTCATTTTATTTTAGTTGCAAATGCAATTCATGACTCTTGAATGCTGCGCTGACTGTTGCAGTTGGGGATTGCGTTGTGCGATGATTGCTCACTGTGACTGGCTGTGGTGGCGGTGGCGGCGGTGGCAGCAATTGGCTATGTTCGATATACTACATACATATTTGTTGCACTGTCGCTATGTGGCTGTGACCGCAGGCGCGACTTGGACTATTGCGATTTCGCGCCATGAATCTCGTTCATCGCTCGGCTAGTCGGAGTGATCGCAGTGGTCGCAGTGGTCGCATTGGTGTTGCACCTTTTTTGGGGCGAAGGCGCTTGTAATGTCCAGCCAGCCAGCCAGCCAGTCAGCTAGCCAACTAGCAGCTACAGCGTCTCCTCACACGAACGTCAGTGATATGAATTTGCAGCGAATGCTTATTTTCCACTTTTTATTTCTTTACACTTTCAAGTTCGTGTTGTTGGTGACGTTTTACTCTTTATTTCTTTTTTTTTGCAATTTTCTTATACCCTACCTTACATACCTACGGTTGTGTGCGTGTGTGTGTGTGTGCTGTGACATTTTTTTTTTCGTCCAACCACTTTTATTGGAGTGTCTTAAATTATTTTCGAGCAATTTTTGTGCTTAATTTGATTTGTTTTCACTATCAGGCGCCAGAATTGTCGTGTTTGTCGCGCCACAAAGCAAAAACAAAGTCGAACCAAAAAACAAAAAAAAAACAGAATTTAATGTTTGTTTGCCTTGAGGATATCGGTGAGGTAATATGGCAGTCGAAAAGAATGTCATTTAGACAATGGTGGTTATTGTGGAATTTGATTGCATCGACTGCTCAATTGCATAGCATTCTGGAAATTTTTTCTTAGCGGCACCGAAATCGATGCAATTTTTGTTTTTTGAATAAATGCAATTCGATTGTAATGAAAACAAAATTATTGAGGAATTCTTGGACAATTATTAAAGAAAAAGGTTGCTAATTAGTTTTTGAAGCCAATTTTTTCACTTGATCTGTCCCCTGAATTTTTTTGTTGTTTTTGTATAAATAAACTCATATCAAGTGTCAAATAGTATTAAATAAATTTTTTTTTTTCTGAAAGCTAAAACAGCGCTCAGAACTAAGTTTTACTGTTGATTAAAAAAAATATAACTTAAACAACTATGCTCATTTTTTATAAAAAAAGATATAAAACTCATAATCGATTTAAAAACTTCACCAAAAATTAAGTTTTTTTTAAGTATAAATCAATTTTTTTAGGTATTCAAAAAAATATACTAGAAGTGATAAAAGAGTGTTAATTTAAAAAGTCTACTTAAAAATAGTAGTAGAAAAAGGGGAAGATAGTAAAAGTAATTAGTAATAGTATTAGTAGAAATAGGCGAAGATTTTTGTAAAAATAGCAGTAGAATTTAGTAACACTAGTAGTAGTAATTAAAAGTCGCATTAATAAAAGTAGTAGCAGAAATTAGTAAAAGTTATAGTAGAATTTAGTAAAAATAGTAGTAGAAATTATTAAAAAAAGAGTAGTAGTAATTAGTACTGGAATTAGTAAAAAAAGTAGTAGGAAAAGGAGTAAAAAAGTAGTTGATACTAGTAAAATAGTAGAAGTAAAGTTAGTAATAGTAATTAGTAACAGTATTGAAAAAATTCTAGGAGAAATTTGCAAAAGTAGTAGTAATAATTAGTAGTAGTATTAGGAAATATAGTAGCAGAAATTAGTAAAAATAGTAATAGAGTATAGCTAAAATATATAACAATGTATTAATTAGCTGCAGCATTCATAAAAAATTGTAGTAGAATTTAGTAAAAATAGTAGTAGAAATTAGTAAAAAGAGTAGTAGAAAGTAGTGAAGATAGTAATAGTATTAAAAAAATAGTAGTTAAAGTTTGTAAAAGTACTAGCAAATAGTAGTAGCATTAGTCAAAATAGTAGTAGAATTTGGTAAAAATAATAGTATTAATTAGCAGTAGCTTTAGTCAAAATAATACAATTTAGTAAAAATAGTAGTAGAAATTAGTAAAAGGGATAGTAGTAATTAGTAGTGGCATTGGTAAAAATAGTAGCAGAAACTAGTAAAAATAGTAGTAGTATAAGTAAAAAAATAGTACTTGAAATTAGTAAAAATGGCAATAGTATTAGTAGTGGCATTAGTAAAAATAGTAGTAGAATTTAGTAAAAATAGTATCAGTAATTAAAAGTAGCATCAGTAAAAATAGTAGGACAAATTAGTAAAATTAGTAGTAGAATTTAGTGAAAATAGTAATTAGTAGTAGGAGTACCGCTAAACAAGTTTTACTTCAAAAATATCCGAAAATTACTACTTCCCCCAAAATTACTACGTTTTTTAATTTTTAAAATAAACGCCTCGTTGAAAACCCCCTTCACGTACATACATACATAACTTTAAATAAATCCAAGTAAATATGTACAATGTAGTCATATTCAAAACAGCTGTCAACCAAAGCTTCAAGTAAAATTTATTCCAAAAAGTCTATAGCATGTCTAATAATTGTGCTTAGTAAATTCTATTAAATCTACTACATTGTTTATTGAACCATTTCAATTAGATGCACTGACATCACTGACTTTATTTTCCCCCATACGACTATTTGCTGAGAAAAGCTCCAAATGGCAATTTCCATTTGACAAATATTTGCAAATTTCACAAAAGAAATAAATATGGCGCTAGCTCACACAGACAAAACACACAAACGCACTCCTCCTATCGGCATTTAGTAAGGCCAAATAGAATTTAATTTGGAATGCCTAGCTTTGTCATTTTGCCTGCAAAGGACATGCGACATCCGTTCGAGATGCAGAAGACAGTGCAGATATGCGAAGTGGATTTTAAATGCATACAAAATATATACATATACCTATAATATACTGTATGTGTGTGTGTGTGTGTGTGTTTGTGGCAATAGCGATATGTGTAGGCGGTGCTGTTGGCATGCAACAAAGTATCTATAAAGTGTTAATTTCATTTTCAATTTGCCACATGCAATTGTGTTTTGGTGATTGTCGGAATGTCATCGTTTATCATCCGCCAGAGCAGCGGCAACGACAGCCATAGTGAATGCCGAATCTTTATGTTTTGTATGCCTGTCTCTATACATATGTGTATTGGTGTGTGTGTGTGTGTGTACAGCTTCTTCCTTCACTTGTAGGCTGACGCAGGAAATGCTTCCGAATCTGCCACATTGCAAAGATGCGCTTAGATTCCATGCAGCCGAATGTACATACATATATTATATACATAAGTATAATATATGCACACACACACAATACATATAAATTGTCTGCATCTATCAGTTGCATTTCTCGCATCGCAAGTGTCGTTCAATTGCTACTCCTGCTGCTGCTGCTGCTGCTGATGCTGCTGCTGACGTCTTCAGTTTGTATTGGTTGCACTTGGCAGTTTGGTGGTAAGCAGGATATGCAAATGAATTATTGTATTTGGCAATTATGCAAGTAGATAGATAGAGTATGCTAAATATAACTAACTGTAATATGTTTTTTGGGCACTTTCTTGCGTACACACACACACATGTACACACACATATTTGTATGAAGTCTCTAAAACTATTATCTTCCATGATTTTAAGTTTGAATATCTAAAAATTATAACTGAAAATATAATATGCCCCAAAATCAAAGACCGCAAATTAGGATTATTTTTCAAAAGGATTCAACCAACATAATCCTTGTTACATGGACAAACCTTAGTTGCATTAATTTTGAATTGTATAATATAACTCATATTAAAACAAAAATAAATTATATTATCGGGCCCTTTTCTTTGTAACCGAGTTGTAAAAGCACACTAAATAGAATAACAAATTGCATGTGAAGCAACAACAGTAACTGGAAAAAATATGCGAGTTTAGTCAACTCGGTAAAATGATGGCCGACCCCACGGTGTACCGAATGCAGAAGGTCGTCACCTTCAGATGTACCGCTACTTTAGTTTTGCCTAGTTTGACAATTCTCAACTTCAACTAAACAAAGCTTTTTTCACAAATTAGGAAAAAAACCACTTTCTTTTTAGTATCTTGCAGATTTATTTATTAAATCGTTGCTTATAAATCCATATTTTTACACTTTAGAACAATTAAAACACGTTATTCACTGAAATATAGGAAGTTATTCAACTCTCTCTCCTGTATTCTTGTTTACTTTGCCGCGGGAAGGTGCAATCTAAAAATATTCTATCATTCTTTAACCGACACGAGATGTAGTGTTGTGAAGTGAAAAAACTGCGCTATTGTGAATTAGCCGGAAGAAAATATGTGCAAGGGAAATCTCAGTTTAAGATCTAGTTCGTTTTTATTTGCATAGTATTTTTAAATACATAACAACAAAAACCTAAAACTTATCTGCGCAACTATTTTCCGTTCTTCAAATAGCACTAAACAAATCTTTGGTTTCGTGAAAGATGCTAACAGGGTTGCTTTTGCAACTAAAGAAAATGTTCTCCGAGTTGGAGGGTTCTTTTGCAAGTGGGGCCTATAATAACAACAAGGCGACAAGAAATCTGGCCATTGATAACTTATCATCCTCTCATATGTACAAATTTTCTGCTGAATCCGAATATGAACACAGAATATAAAAAAAGAAGTGTGACCGTTTTTGAGATTTAGCTTAATTTAAATTGTTTGAGATCTGCGAAGTCAGTTAATCGGAATTATCTCTGAATATAGTAGACAAATTTTCAATTTTGCCTTTGTGAAAGATCATTCATTCAAGTCCAAAAAAGAAACTGGTTGTAAACTATTGATGACACGAGTAATCCAAAAAACCCCGTTCTAATCAGATAAAGTGATTATTTCTTTTCGGTTAATCGAAATTTAAAAATAGCCAATACTAACTTTAACCCAATGATCCAGTAAAATCCAATAAAAATGTCAAATAGCAAAATTACTCTCTAGATCGCAACTAAAAAGATACTAACAACTGAAAGGTACGGGAGCACAAAACAACATTTTCCCTATAGGAACGTCAAACAGTTTCTTTCAAAATAAAAATAAATTTAATTTCGTTCAAGTGCTGTAAAATTATTAAAATTTACATTCATATTTTTCATTATAAACTTGACAACGTACATTTTCTTGTTTACTTTTGTGCAACAGCTCATTGTTTGACAAAAGTTCGGGTAAAATCTTGCAACTTTATTCTCTATACGACTTTCGAAAAATCGCTCTAATTTACAGGATTTTTTTGTAGGAGAGGAATTGCCCAAAACTGCTCAAAATTTCGCGTTCAAAGCGAGTACTATCGCTACGAAAAGAAAACTACATAAATAGACTTACAACGAAACACTTGTAAAAATTGTTTTTCTTAAATTCTATTTTTAAGAATACATTTTTGCAACAAATATCGCGCTAAAAATTACAGATTTCAAATGAAAATATAGTATATGTATATATATTAAACATTTGGGTTTAAATTGGTTTAAAAGTTGAAAGCACTAAATTCCTAGCGTAAGCGACTATAAGTTAACAAGGAACATTTTTTTTATAACTTGGTAAATAGTTTTCTATTTGTTTTTCAATTTGAATCGAAACGCGCAGTTAACCGGTTAATTTCTTGCGACTAATCGCAATTAATAACCAAATGCTTTTAATTAATTATTAATCGACTAATTGGATTTTCGATTTTTTTGCCATCACCAATATAAACACTTTTCTAAATCAATAATCAGATTATGTATTTTTTCACGCAAATTGAGAGTGAAAATATTATTAGCATTACATAAATAAAAATAAATTCGAAATCTGTCGATTGTGTTGAGAGATAATATAAATTAAGTGACTTATCTTTTTTTCAGATCTCAAAAAATCTAAATTCAGCTATATCACTAAAATTGTTCTACTTTTTGTGTATTCTGTCTTCATATTCGAATTCAGAAAAATATTTTATTATATTAGCATTTATATAAAAACGTTGCACGTCAGAACTTTTTTAAATTTTGTAAACTCGTTTTTACCCTCTCAAACCTTATCTCAAAGGCTAAATATATGGATATAGAAGACATTAGCGATATCGGTTGGCAATCGAAGATGAGGACGAGAAGATCTGCCTTAAGCGACGAAAGTTGTGAAGAAATTATGAAACCATTGTTTTTAATTGTCGAAGCTTTCTTCTTTTCTTCGATACCCACATTAATTTAGTTTTTTTACTTTATTAACCATCCAAATCTTAACATCCTACAAAAAAATTTAACAATTACTTTTCTAATCACTTTGTAATTTAAGATTTGGATTAACAAAATACAAATTTTGTTCTATCACTATTTCATTAATCCCATTATTTCGATAACCGCATGCCATCGATAACACTGCGGAACAAAATTTTGCGGTCGGAGGTTTTTAAGTCGATTTAGGGTAATTTGGGGGCGCTGATTACGAAAATAATATCAGTTTTGTCGAATTGACTCTAGCTGTTCAGATAAAGACTGTTAAATATTTCACGAAAGAACATAATTAAAAATACCAATATGGATTTAAATTATATTTTTATTGCGCTCCTGTATAAAAATAATAAAAAATTAAAAAAAATATATTATTTTCATTAATTAATTTTAAAAAAATTACAAAAAACTTTTTTCTGTTGCTCAGGACAATCCCGTATTAAGTTCCAGCAGTAGTCTGCCATCATGTGGTCATCCCATCGACCTTGGTATCTTTCTTCCATTATTTTTATGTCCTGGTGGAACCGTTCACCTTGTTTTTCACTGTAATCGCCTAGGTTGTCCGGGAATTTGTCCAAATGACTATGTAAATAATGTAATTTAATGCTCATTTTAGCTCCTAGTTTGCGAAAATTGAGAAGCATATCAGCAACTAGTTTTGTATAGTCTGGTGATTTATGATTTCCCAAAAAAATTTTTGACTACATTAACAAAGCTTAGCCAGGCTTCAGATTCAATTTGTGACATATGGTTTAAGAATTCAGTGTCTTTTAGAAGGGTACGAATTTGAGGACCATCGAAGACTCCTGCTTTTAATTTTTCTATACTAAGGACTGGAAATTTTTTGCAGACATATTCGAAACAGTCACCTGTCTTTTCAAGGGCTTTGATGAACTGTTTCATTAGCCCAAGCTTGATGTGATAAAAAATTCACCATCTTCAAGTCCACTCATACTGACCACTTATGTTGTGCATACATTAATTAATATCTGAAGTTTCGTTTGTCTCAAGACCTAGAGCCAATCCAAAAAAAGTAAAAACACAGTTCGTAAGCCTGCTACTAATGTTAATAAAAACTATTAACAAAATCATGGCCGCAGGTTTTTTTTTAATTTTTGTTCCGCAGTGTAATATTATTAGAAAACGATAAATATCGGCATGCCGATAGTGTCGCCGATTTTTTACTATCTCATATATGCACAGCCTTATACCACGTCTGAACCAAATCTCAATCTTGTAATTATCGCAACTATCGTAATTATCTCGCCAATCCACTTGATTTGGCAGGATTTCACCATACAAAAGATAGACTTGAAAATCTCGTCACCGAGCATGTTATTTAATCTTCTATTTAATCAACTCAGCGATTTGAGCTAGACTGTATCTTCAACTTCACTCCGTTAATTATTTAAAAATCCAAACAATATTCCCCGTATTTTAACCAGAAAATAATACATCACACCCCACAGTGCACTCTTCGTTTAAATTTTGATAAATACCTTTAATTGCGAGATAACATTAGCGTGAAGCGCAACGCACCGTCTTTAACAAGATCTCTGCTTAAATTTGTTGTCACTATTCACATCCAAATAAATGATATGTATGTAAGTATCTATGTTTGTATGTTGTTATGTCTATAGAAATGCAGTGCAAAATTTTGTACTTGAACGAGGGAATATGTTCCGCATTCGCACTTGTCGCCTGACAAAATGTCAAATGAAGCGTATCCGCCATCCAAACCAGCCACCAGCCACCAGCCACCAGCCACCAGCCACCAACGACCACCAACCACACAAATCTGCGAAACTTCACGATGTTGATGAATTCCTTAGGAGAATTCCTTTCCATAACCCCACAACTTCTTCGCAAGCAATGCAATTATGTAGACATATTTTATACCGTCAAATTAATTTGCATTCACGCATTCACTTTCTACGTTCACCTCGACGCACAGTGGTCTGAATGGGGCGATTTAGTGGAATTTAATTCATGTATACAAAAAAACAAAAGAGGGTTATATTAAATTTGATTTTTCAAAGCATATTTGCTGGAGCAATTTAAAAAAAAAATTATTAGATTTAAAATTTAAAAAAAAAACTGGATTTTTCTTTTGAATTTCATTTTATTTTTTATGCTTCAAATTATTAGCAAATATCTGTTTGTGATAAAATCTTTAGAAGTAATCTCCTCAAATAAAGTAGTTTAGATTGGGGCGAAACCGAACTTAAAAATCGGTGATCCTTTCGATATTATACTCAATAAATTCCAATATTACGTAAATACCAAGTTTGATTTGCCTCATTTTTATTTATTACTCTCCCTAATTGAATTCTTCGTATCAATTTTGCTAAATTATTTATTAAAATATCAATTTTTTTTATTTTTACCGTTAAATGAAAGATGGGCGTGGTTTTTTGTCCGAATTCTATAATTTTCGAAATGTGAGTTCGATACAGTAGATTCGGAGATGAACAAATTTGCTCAAAAATGGCTGACGCCAGGTCCATTTTCCTAAAACCCACGTCTACCCTTTTCCAAACCAAGGCTGTATGTGAAATTTAATCGAATTAGCTTTTATAACATTACTTATTATAATATATAAATTTTTTTTGAATTGTGTTAATTACCGTTATATAAAAGATAGGCGTGGTTTTCGTCCGAATTCTATAATTTTCGAAATTATGCTTATTTAATTTGATAAAGTAGCAACTGTGAATATTGTAAATTAGGTTCCTCTTTATATTCTAATAATAAACAAACTTGGCAAAATATGGTGCTAATTTTATGGAGTCTGTAGTTTAAGGATTTTTGGCAAAATTTGGCAAGTATTTTTTTACAATTTTGAACTCTAACATTTTAAGCATTATAAATCCAGAATTGAAAATTTTTAAGAGGACACAATTTTACATCACAATTTTCCCTACTGTTTAAAAAAAAAAAATGTAGATTAAAAACCTAGCATTCTGGACACAACTCTGGTGTAAAATTAAAAAAATAGACATTCAAGAAAATCCTGGTGAATTATAGGCCTCTTCCCACCAAGCTCGTTATTTGGTTACTTTGCAGTTAAACATATATTCGGTTTTTGTAAATCTATTGAAAAATGTGAATCAGCTATCTATAGCCTTACCAGATTAATTTAAATAATCGCAGGAAGGTCGTACCACAAAAATTCACTTTTCCCCGACGGCCGACTAATGAACGGCCAGAGTAACGAAAAAAGTTTGAATACCCCTTATATTCAGTCCTAAGACCGATTTGAAGACTTTCATCTTGAGTAGTTTGTTCAACTAGATTTCCAATCTATACCACTGTGCGCCGCCATGCGCCAACACATAGACGACATCTATCTAATTTTAATGCATTAATTTGCAGCTACCGCAAGCTTTGTGTGTGGCAATTGAGGCGTTGCAACTGCAACTCTTAACTGGCGTTACACAACTCTACTTGCCACAACATCAGCACTGCCTCTTTCCACATGTTAATGAAATTTTCAAGTGCTTTATCGAACGAGGGGATGAGGTAGAGTGTGGATAGATAGATTTGGTGGCATTCGAATTACAGGAAATTATTAATTACCTCTACAGCACCTCTACACCAAGGGAGATCCGTACTGAATTGAAGTACTCGTACACAGAAACGCTCCAGCCCTGCCACCCAATTTTTGCATTGCCTGCCTCTTTGTGATGAGCGGGTGTCACCCTTGCGCTTGTTCGCACATGTTTCATATTTTTCATAAAATTTCAAATATTCGTGTTTATTTTTTTGTTGTTTACTGAAATTTTTTCCTGAGAGAAATGCCACATTAATTTGCTGCTTGTTAGTCCGCACGTGTCCCAGATCTCATTGGCGGATTGGTGTTGCTGGTTTAATTGGGAAAGGCTGTGTTACCAATAGACCAAAGGTGGACCTTATCCAAACTTAATTCATTAACGAAGAAGACTTTCTAACGTCTTTTTACAACAACCAGGTTCTTTTCAAATATACCAAACCCCGGTTTTAGAAATAATTTTAACAGCATAAGGAACTCAACAAATTACCTCCTGTCAACAAACAGTCTTCACGTTTTCGGCCACACCTCACTATTGGTAGTTATAAGTTTGATGTAGGGCTTTGTATTCTTGGGATCCAATATAAACGCCACCTATAATGTCAGCTTTGAGATCAAGCGAATAATAACTCTTACCAACAGGTGCTACTACGGGCTCGAGAGGCAATTGAAATACAGAGCCCTCTCTTGGCGAACAAAAATTTCGCTCTACAGATCCCTCACCATGCCCATCCTTTTGTATGGCGCAAGAACGTGGACGATGTTGAACCCGAACACAATGGAAGAACCAAGTGCAGAAGAGCCGGTCCACACGTGGCATTGGCGCGGGGGATTTTGGTGTTCAAACATCTACCAAAATCCGAAAACTGTAGTAGGTACTATCTTGAAATAAATTTACTTTGTTTTTAATTAAACGCCTTCAGTACCTCCACCGGAACTGAACGGCGGCATCCGGTTATGTCTTGCTACAAGTGCCAAATTGTTAGGCGTTATTCTAGATATGAAGTTGAACAAGAAAGAGAATGAACTTTATTCTACGTTCTAAAGGCTTTCATAGCCCTCAATACCTGGAAGAGCCATAGCCAAGAAATGGTGCCTTAATCCCCGAATCTGTAGGTGGATCTTTACAGCAATCGTTAGATCAACCCTCCTATATGGGGTGATCGTATGGGGGCCTGCATGAGAAGAAGATGTTAACCTCAGGCGGCTCACCAAGGTACAGAGATCTAGTATGATCGGCATAAGCGGGGCGCCTAGTGAGGACTGAACGCTATTTTCCTTTTCGTTTGGTAAGACAATAGATGACAGCGGTGACTGTTTTGCGACTATGAGAGATATCCCAGTGGCATGCTGAAACCCAGTGGCACTCTTGTATTTCGAACAAGTTTTGCTCTATTCCGAGTAGTATGGATCGTTGTGCTTCGACATCGGTTTCTGAAAGAAACTTTATTATTGTACAAGAATTCCAAGTAGGGAAGAGTGGAAACTGGAGTAGCATACTCCACCTGATAGCATTGAAAGATGGCTCGAAAGTCGATGATAAGATGGAAGGAGGCGTTTTCTCAAGAATCCCTCTCCAGCAAATTTCCTTTAGGCTACCAGATCACTGCAGCGTCTCGGCTATCATGGAAGCGGTAGAGAAGATTGGGGCCGGGATTATAGGAAGAGACATTTTCGTTTTTAGTGACAGCCAGGTTGCAATCAGATCTCTGAGCTCTTTCACGTTTAACTCGAACATCGCGTTGGACTGCCGCCTATCTCTGCAGGAGATGGCCAAGCAGAACAGACTATTGAATAATAAAACAAATTTATCGAAAGCATTCGGTTATTAATTTCGGTTAATCGTTAGAAATTAACCGATTGTTTCGATTAAAATCGGAAACCCTTTTATGTAAAAGGTTATTCCTTTTTCGTGCAGTTTTATAACTTCTTAAATTCTATTATACTAAAGTGCAAGTTTAAAAAAGGCTGAATTTTTGAGAAAATTTTGGCGATGGTCTTCTGCGTATTCTTCCTTTAAACGAATGCAAGAAATGACGTTTGGTTATTATTGGGCAGACAATTTTTAAACGCTTAATTTTTTTTACGGGCTATTGGGAGTAAAGGGGTCAATTTTTGATATTGTATTTTCGATGATTTTTAAAAAATTTCGGATAACCGTTCGATTATTCACAAGGAAATAATCAAGCACCGCAAATAACAATGCTCGCCTTGCACTTCACTCAGGTACAGAGTACAAATATCGAATTGCGTCTATTTAAAAATAAACACACCCTGCCCTTTCAAAATAAAAGAAACGTCAACCCGCATAACGGTCACGCACGCATTGACACAAACTAATTTGTAAGCTGAATGTTCCCCACATCTTCATTTTTAACTAAAAGCATATCATTTAATTGTAATTTCAGTTCTCTAGTATAACAAAAGAGTGCCACAAAAAAACTTAAATTTCTTAATTGATTCTTTCTAATAAAATAATTTTAAACCACCGCACATCCACACCGGTATATGAGTGCACATCTTGCTGCCTCGCCAACTGCCAAATGTCATTCTTGTGTGCCAGAAATTTGGCGTTTAACTCGTTGCCTTCACGTTTTGTTTGTTTTTTCACATTTTCTCTCATTCTACGCAACTTCGCGCTCTCTGTTTTTAGTACGCTTGACGTTTGCGTTGTCATTTCTTCAGGTTTGTTTTTCTTGGCTTTGTTTTGCGTTTTTGTTAAACTACGTGAATAATAAATTTTTAGAAATTGTGTACTTTGTGTCACTTCAAATAACAAAAATAATATTTTAAATTCGTCGTGGTCTAGTGTGTGTGTGTGTACAATATAATAAATAATGGCTGCAGCACCAGTGGAATTGTCTATTGTGGAAATAAGAAATTACATGCTCAGCAACGATTCCAAGGTGACAAATCATGCGTTGGTTAAGCATTTCAAGAACTTTCTCACCAAACCCGATACCCAAAGTGAGTCATATTCATATCTCCAAATTATTTGGCATCCACTAAAACACAAAATTATCAATTACCATCTTTTTGCTTATTTTTGCATACGTCAATACAAATCTCACTTGTTGCATGCGCAAGGCTAAATGAATGAATGTTGAAAAAATGACGCTAATTTTTCTTATGTGTTTCTTCCCATTTTTCCGTTGCAGACGAGGCGCGAAAGCTATTTAAAGCTTATGTGAATATTTTGGCAACAATAAAAAACGAAAATAATCAAAAATATTTAATATTACGTAAAAGATATATAAATGAATTGCCGCCCGATGATGTTGTTCAGCGTGCAGTTGCCGCAGCAGGAGCAGAAGCAGTGCCTGGCAGTCCGGGTGGGCTGTCATTGATATCGGAAAGCGCAATTGCTTCGCCAATGCGACAGCCGCCACCGTATGTGCCACCACCAGAAGTAACAACGTCCAACTCGAATTGTGATTGTATGGATAAAGTGGTCGAAGTAGCCGTAGTTGAAACCAGCAAAGCAGCGCAAGCTGCTTTTGCTAAGCCTGAAATGGAGGCTTTAGAGGAAAAGAAAAATACCGAAGAAAAACAAGAGTTGGAGGTTGAAAAACGTTTACGAGCCATTTCGAAGGAGGAGCAGGGTGAAAATAAAGAAAATATCCCGCGCTTTTCGTTTTCCTCCAGAGACTCATCATCGTCGCTTAGCAGCAAATCCAGCAAGGATGCAGCTAACTCAGATGTCGATCCTCCTGAAAATAGTGTAAGCGTCAAAGAGGCTACCCGTAAATTTAATCGACTTGTGTCGGAGGAAGAAGCAAAGGCTGCGGCGGTATCACCATCAGCTAAAAAGAAACCAGAAGAAAATGAGGTAAGTTATGGCTTGGTTATTGTTTGTATTTAGGAGCGTTTGTATGAATGTGTTGAACTTTTCTTTTAAGAAAGTTGGGCAATTCACAAGGTCTCGTACATATTTGGGGCTATCATTGGTTTTGAAACAGTTTTAAAGGTGTTTTATCAACGCCATTGTTAGTTCTCATCCAAAGTTTTATTACCACCATTGCAACTACTTCGGTCTGGGCTTGTGGAATTTTGTTTGGGAGAAACAATAATGCTGATAAAATTATAATTTTTTTATTTTATCGAATTAAAAAACTCATTGGCAAGAATTCCTTAAAAAACAACTGCAATATATCGGTATAATCCTAATGCCAAAGGCTATATAAATTTGGCATTATTATTTATTTAGGAGATTTCTTGTTTTAATTCATTTCATAATGGTTATTTTCTGGTTTTTATATTTTCGATTATAAAACATATATCGATTATTTTTGTGTTTGGTATTATTGTCGATAACGATTATTTTTTATCGAAAAAATAGCGATAAAATATAATCGAAAAAATTAAGTCGAATAACGATTATTTTTTATCGAAAAAATAAAATCCAACAAATATCGATAAATATTACCGTTACGGTCGCTGGTTTAAAGTATAACCCATACAACAATAGCATCAAATAAGATGATACCTTGTGAATTGACGTAAGTGTAAATTAATTATTGATATATTTTATATTATCGTATTATCGATGTATGTACTTTTCTTAATTTCCCATTTGCTATTTGAGAGTTTGATCCATATTAAATTTTCTTTTTCAAACATACTGAAATCCATTGACTAGTAGATATGTGGTATGCCCCTCGTCTGGCAAAGCGAAAGAATTAGAAAAAGAAGAAAAGCAATACTTTTCAGATATTTTCAAGACCAAACCTTAGCTATGGCACAGCAATGCGAAATGCACACATCTGATGAAAGCTCGGAGGAAGAAATCAGCCTCAGCGAGTATGAATTTGAATGAACAAAAATTGATCTGCCAGGCTATGCAAAAAACTCTATGGCTAAAGAAAAAAAGTAAAAAAATAAAATAAATATGTAAGTAAAATAAAGTCGAACTTAAACACAGTAAAAAGTCGCTGTACAAAGTTGTATAGCTAAAAAATCTAAAAGCTAGCTTTATTTTTAAAATCGACTTTATTTTGCTTACAACTTTCCAAAAAAAAAAAAAAAATAGTACAAATTATTATAATGCATTTTGCTAAAATAAATTATCTACATACCCTAAGTCTCTATTATGGATTTACTTAAAGCACAGCTTGCCCCTATTTAGTTGCTGCTATTTAATAGACCCTAAAGGAGAAACCGTCTTTTAGGTTATATGGACATTTCAAATGCCGCCAGCATGTGAGAGGAATTGCACTTCAGCAAACATAAAGCAAAAATAAATAGCCAGAATGCGATGTTTTTGTTTTGTTTTTTTTTTTTTTGTTTAGCGCTTTGGCTGGTTTAATTATGTGGACAAACGTCTAAAATCACCTTCCGGCAAAAACAGTTGTGACGGTGGCTGGCCTGCATGCAACAGCGTACCCGCTAGAACTGGCTGAGAGTTTGGCTGAGCGAACAGTGGTGTAAACTGGCGAAAATGGTGTTGGCAAGTAGGTTGCAGTGACACTTGCAGCTACTGAGGGCCAGTTTTTCAGTGCTCGCTTAAACTCAGTTTAAACTCAGATTACTTGAATTTAAACTTAGTTTAAAATGGAAAGCTGTATAAAACTCAGAGGCCGGTTTCAATTTGACTATTTTGTAGGGCAAGTCCTTTATTTCTAGATATGACAACAGCTGTTTAAGTTCAAGAGTACAATTCGCAATTTGGAAAAGAAGTTCAAAGGAGTTGAAGCTAAAACTAAAACTGTTGAAATACGAAATACTTTTGGATGAGTTTAATTTGATTTTTGCTACCAAAAGCGACCAGACAGCTGAACAGCTGATTAGTTAAACTCAGTTTAAGCCTGCCAGATTGAGCATTTAAACTCAACTTTTAAACTCAAAACTATGTTTAAAGTTGACTGAAAAACTACCCAGTAAACTAAGTTTAAACCACAAACAAAATTAGACTCGTACTTGATAGATGGCGCTGGAGTCGATGTACTTCTAAAACCCGCATTTATAGCCCGATTTGATTCAAATTCAGTACAATTATTGGTCACATAAAAATAAATATTTTATTTGGAAATTGGACCGATTACGATTTATTTAAGACAACAACAACAATTTGTTTAAATTTCTCAACGAACAAATAAATAAATAAATAAACCCCCGTCGAAGCTAAGGCATATACACCCTATACAAATGAAAA
This sequence comes from Anomoia purmunda, assembly GCA_951828415.1. Classification (NCBI taxonomy): domain Eukaryota; kingdom Metazoa; phylum Arthropoda; class Insecta; order Diptera; family Tephritidae; genus Anomoia; species Anomoia purmunda. The sequence continues at coordinate 9,119,972 of OX639996.1, forward strand.
CATTCAAATAGGGAAAGGAACACATTACAATTTTGAAAATATATGCGAAAAGCTTTTATCGAAAAATTCAAAATTTGGTTTTGAACTGATTTCAATATTTGATTACTGATAATTTATACTAATTATTTTGAAAGTCGGAATGTTGACGTTGCTGTTTTTTTAAATTAAAGTTCCAAAAGCGCATAGTATGTATGTACATACATATGTATGTACAGTGCCGGGGAAAAAATATTGGCACAGCAAATATATTTCCAAAAAAATTTTTTCGTTAATTTTGTATCAAAGTATAAAACCAAAACCATATAAATCAAAATTACAAACTTTGTACAAAATTCACGAAGATTCAGCAAAATCATCATCAAAAAAAAAAATTAAAATTTTGTGCACAAAATTTTTAGAAAATTTTGGGTATGCAATTTTGTAGTACATTAAATTTTAGTTTAATAAGCTCAAGTTTAAAGTGGCTCAATAATTTTTCCCTTGGCAGTGGTGCTGATTTTTTCCCGATTTAACGCTTGAACAAATTTCGAAAAAAAATTATCAAAAATCGTCGGCCTCTTAAAACTTGCACTTTATTACACTAAAATTGAATAAGCCACAAAATTATTATAATAATAAATATTATAAATTACAAAATTGCATACCAAAAATTTTTCTACAAATTGTAATTACAAAGTTTTGAGTTTTGGTGATATTTTTTTTTTTTAATTTGCTGAATTTTGTACAGCGTTTGATTTTTTTTTTATTTATATGGTTTTTGTTATGGATGATTGTTATTTTTTTTTGCAAAAAATTAACGAAAAAGTTTTAGCATGAAAAACATTGTGAATATTATTTAAAAAAAACTTATTGTGCCAATATTTTTTTCCGGCACTGTAGTTATAACGCGCGAGCGGAAAAGTGACTAAAAATTTATCACTGGCGACATTGTACCCAGTACATTAGAAAAAATATCAAATTTCTGAAAGAGTTGATCAAGGATTCTCTAAAATTAGTCGATACTTCCTATCATTAACTTATAATTTGCATATATTTTCAAACCAAGCTAATTTTGCAGAATAATTTATATTCGCTTTCAACAAAATAACCCACTGTACATGACACCGTCTAGCTAATTTGCGCTCCGTTAGCTCTGTGGCCAGCATAAAATGTGTGGGAGATGACTCTACTAGACTTTATCCAACTGAACGCTGTGCAGTTAAATAAAAACAATTGCATTTCTTAAAACCAACATTTAGCTAAGGCCCATTGCTTGGCACACTAACCACTAGAAGTTGTATTTAGCGGGTATTGGGATTTTTTTTGTTTTTTTTGTTTGTTATAGTATTTTATGCTGGTTGCTAGTTGCATGCCAATGCCAAATGCACGCCAACAAACAACAAAATACATAAATGCCTGTGGGAAGTTTTGCAGTCAAAACAAATAATGTATGTATAGAAGACAAATTAATATTGAAAAAAAAACAAAAAAAAACATTAAAATAAAAAAATAGCATGCAAAACAACCATCAGGCGCATTGTGTGTGCGACGTTCACTGCAAGGTACCAACAAGTTGCTTTTATTTAATACTCCCACAAGCCAAGGCTTATGGCGCATGCGCGAATGTGCAAATAGTTTATTTTCCTCAATTCATTTAATGTTTTATTTGCATGCAAATATTAGATGCACATACAAACATACACACACATACACATAATATATGTACATGTGTAAATCACGACACATTTATGAATACTCTGCACTACTGCAGGCGCTCAAAATTTGCCGTTGCATGTTGATTAATTAGTGAAATGTTTGAAATTTATTTGTGAAATGTTGTCAATAAAAGCCCGGAAGCGCTCATTTGCTCAAAAAAAACAAACAAACAAAAAAATAGCTTCAACCTGATCTGAAATGGAAAGAAATATGGAGCAGGGTAAGAATATTTACAATGTCGTTAAATTTAACGTTTATACAAAAAAAAAACCAGCATTGCACTAATATCTACTTATGTTGTTTGTTTGTAAGTCGCAAGAAAATCAACCGGTAAATTTGCAATCATCTGAGAGAACTTGTAGACATGCTTGTTCTATTCAACCAATTATCGTTTTATCTTGTAAACTAAGATATGCGTGTAGATTAAAATGCCACAACAGCAAGCCCACCCAAGTGTTGCGACTAATTACAACGCCGCATCGATTTTCAACCATCCACATCATAGGATTTCCATTTTTACACACTACATACATATACTATGTAATACTAAAAATACATATAAACTTTGTATGCGTAATTTTGCCAATATTTTTTTTATTTTTATCTATGCATAACAGTTGTTTAACATATTTTAGTCTGAGATCGGGAATATTTATATTGTACGTACAGTTACTCACAGTATTGATCGGATGTTGGTGATGAGCGACGGAATTTACAACAAAATTGTGAACAAAACTCAATATAAAAAAGTTTGCCAAAGTTTTTATAAAACCATAGCTCATTTCATAACATAAAAAAATATAAGTAAAATTTTTAAACGTTTTACGAAATTCACAAAATTTCAAAATTTTTAAAGTAATTTTAATACGATTTTTAAAATTTTTATAACAAATTTTTAAGGTTTTGCGCAAGTTTTGAAAATTCTCGTTGATTTTGGTTAATTTTTTTTTTTTACTTACGTTGTTGTGCATTTGCCATATAACGAATGCTCAACATTCTTTTTTTGTGTGGAAGCAAATGCCCGACAAAAAAAGCCAACAAAAAAAAAATATCAAAAATCAACGCAAATTTTCAGTCACTTAAAACTTCATCTCACTGGATTGAAATTGAATTGGTTAAAAAACTGTATACTTGTAAAGTTTTTAAAAATTCTGATCGAAAAGCTGAAAAATTTTATGAACGTTTTTTGAATTTTCGTAAATTTCGTAAAAAAGTTGAAACTTTTATTTATATGATATACTTCTGTAAAAAATCATTTAAAAAAATTAGTAAACATAAGTGGCAAACTATGTTATATCCAATTTTGCGCAAGTCTTTAGATGTGAAATCAAAAATTATAGAAAATTTTTTTTAACTAATATATTTTGCAACCAAAACAATGCAGCTTTAAAAAGTTTCAAACCAAAAATTATGTATGTATGTAACAAATTGCGCATTCCCTGACATACCACGTCACACTTGAATCAAAACAATGTCGAACAAGAAGAAATATGAAGATATGAAGAATATCAAAATATGTAGTAACTGTTAAAGCAAAATATCGCCAACTCCCTCTACATTTTGCAATTGAATACACATGAAAGAGTGAATAGAGGATCGCTGCACGGTTGCTTGTTTTCAGCTCTGACGTCACGAAGACAGCTGATTCTGTCAAATGCGGCCAAAGTATGATTAGTTTAATGCGCCAGCTTTGTATCTTGTAGCGTGGTTTTTAACTAATTGTTTTAAATGGCATGCAAATTATTAAAAGCATTCCATCAATTTTTTAAATCGGAATATCATTGTATTGACTTTATTTATTGGTAATGTCTTACCTTCGGTCAAATTTGACTAGTTGTCTTCTATGATTTCATACTATTTCTCTTCCACTTTAAAGTCCATCGAGTTCGCGAGGTAAACACTCCCAAAGCAGGAACACGCCACAACCTAAATTACGTATTTTCGTTCAAATTACTTCACATAAACCAAGTGCATTCATACTTGTCATTACTAATGTATATCTTGACAGCCTCTGTAGCCACAGAGTTGCTTAGTTTTTTCATTCAAGGGAAAAATGTGGGAGATTTGGCACATTTTTAATATATTTAAATTTTATAGTGATAATACATATATTTTTTTCAATTTTCGAGCCTGAAAGAAAGCTTCTAGTGGCAGTAAAAGTCAAGTAGTACTTGAGTGAAATGCTAATACTTCAAAATGCATCGTCCAGTTTGGTTATGGGGAACAAATGAAAGCGTGAATAGACGATAATAGAGCTTTCGATTATTATCGATAAAATTTAGAGCCGACACTGATTTGTTCGTGTTTTGGTTCTCGATTTGTGACAAAATACTAGAGCTCTTGTTTAAAACCGACTATCCAGCTATTCGACTCGTCGACTAGTCGTTTAGCAACTTTGCGGGATAGTCGATTAGTCGATTAACAAGAGCTCTATAAAACACCTCATTTCATCTTAATTTATTGACACATTTTACAAGGCGAATTAGCTTAATTTCAACGTAATTTGATCATAAATAATTATTAGTTTTATTTTACTATAAATTATGTTTCAGTTTTAGGCAAACGATTTTTTGATTAAAGCATGGCTGAGTTGTATTTTTCATTAAAATTACATTAAAAGGTCGACAGGATTAGAAAACTGAGTGCGCAGAAGTAATTTATTAGTTATTTTATACTCAACAGTTTAAACAGGGGGCAACACTTGCTAAAAATATTTTTGAAATAAGTTAATTGAATTTAATTCTTCAAACAGGTGACAACGACGCGAAACTTAGGTTTCTTAAACGTCTTTAGTTTATATCTATATCTGAACTGAATTAACGCTCTTAAACAGTTGGCAATCCTCTCTAATTTTATTTTTTTTTTTTGTTTCACACTAATATGGTAATATTTCAGCGAACTCATTAATTGTATTGAATTCATCATTTTATACCGGCGGCAACCCTATACAAAAATATTTTTCTCTCTTAAATCTTTTTCGTTTGCCACCCGTGTTGTAAAAATTCATTAATATTTATTATTAATTTAATTCTTTTTTAAAACTTTTTCATTTTTATACAAATTTCAGTTAACTGAATTAACCCTTTTAAATAGATCTTACAGTTAATAGTAGTATTGTAATTTTTATTTATTTTTATATTTAGTTGTTCAAACTGGTGATATCTCTCCAAACACTTTTTTTAAATAAATCTTTCTTGTTGCTCTTGTTGTAGCGGTTACTCAGACCCTGCAAGATCGACTTTTCCATGGTCGTTATCACTGAACTAACTAACTAACTAAAGAGTGTTCGATGAGTCAGTTTGAGAGAGCATATGAGTACATGATTAGTGTCGGGGGAGAATTTTCACATACCAGTCATTCATTAAGTACGTCTGGATTGATTCTGAACAGGTAGAAATTGAGCCTGTTACAATATCCAAATCGTAGTTTAGCCAGAGTAACGCGGTACTCGCGAGGCACCTGGAGCTCCTCCTCTGCTATGGGTGGTGGTTTGACCACCACTGACGGCATGTTTGTTTTGAAAGTAAAAGTCAGTGAAAATATGGCACTCATGACCCTCGTGCCACACTTTAGATACCCCTGATGTACGGAAAGTTTTTTTTTCTTGATCTACACATTAGATTGATAACTTGTTTGAGTGTTTGTAAATTATCTATAGATCAAGAGCTGATCTACGCAGGAAGCACGTAAAATATTTGGCACATTAATGTCCAGTTCTATTAAAATAGAATCCACAAATCAATCAATGCATTCTTTTTTGACGGGCCTATAATTCGCTACAAGCCATTTAGAATTTCTAGTGTTAATTTTTTTTTAAATTGACCCCTCAATGCCTTTTGGTTATATTTAATGAAAAACTAAAGTACAAATCTAGCCGGAAAAGGGGATATACTAACAACACTGGTATAAGTCCTCAATTGAGTATTTTGTCTCAGTTCACTAAAAATTGAAATTTTGAATTTATTTAAAAAACCAGTGCACCCAAAAATTAATCTTTATCTATACAAAAAAAAGTAATAAAAAAAAAGATGGGTAAAAAACAAACGGATTGTCACTATAATAAACGTTGTATGTGTAATTTTAACAGCTTGCTGAAAGATTAGAATCATAATGTTGATACTCGAATAATACTTTGAGGAACTGTACATATGTGCACCGGTCCTATATCCACATTGTATGCGTCCACATTGATTTGTGCGTCCAAGTAGTGCTCTATTTTTTTTCACACTACTGAAGCAACTTCCACAGCTTCAAGCATTTACTGCCGTTGCAATTCCTTGTACTTGCGCTATGGAGCGTGTAAACTGTCAGTTTAATGTCACGTCGCCCAGCACCACCGCTAGAACGACCATAGTCAGCTTTTATTTACCAATACCATCAGTTTCTCAGCAGCGTATTTTGGGGTGTTGTGACGACGGCTGTTGTTCAGCGACGTGCCAGTGAAGCAGTGAATTTGGATTGAATAAATCCATTAATTTTATTAGCAGACGATAAAAATGTTCTGCAATTTAATTTACAACAAGCACAAGTACAACATTTTCGTCGCGTCTACATTGGATTATCATTCATGCCCTTCATCCAAATGCACCACGCGGTTTATGTGTGTTGTTGTTGTTGGTGCATTTGGAAGAATGCAATACCGCATGTTTTGACATACCGTGTGTCCGTCCAAGAGTTCACTTTGGTGGTTTATGCATTGGGAGTATCTTTAACGCTGAGATCCTAGATTTTGGTCATTTGTTCACACTTGGTAGATTTAGTTTGAATAGCTTGTTTTAGTTTTTGTTAGTGTAGTTGTTGTATTTGAGTTTATTTTCCTCAGACGGGCATGCATCATACACATCATAATTCTTAGTGCAAAGATAAACCAACAAAAATACTTCTACAATTAGCATAGTATCTTTGGCTTCCTATAAGTTAAGCCATTGGCTGAGCAGAGGCAGTTAGGTTCGATTAGATTATGCTGACTGGGCCAAAAAGATGGTCCATATAGACTGAGAACGTTTTTATTGCCAAAATTAGGAAGACACGACTATTGCATCTTCGTTGTATGAACTGGCGGTCATGTCTAGGAACTGTGACATCCGTTTGGCAAACTCAAGTAGACTTGTTCGGGTCGACGGCAAGGGACACAATAGACTCGATCGATACCTAATTAAAAAGTCAGTTCAGTCAAAATTTCTTGCCCTTTAGAAAGTGTTTGCATAAGTATCAATAATGCCGTTAGCTTACCATGACGGAGTTGAAGATTCAAGTCTAGAAAAATTGGCACCATTTATCGTTTTATTTGAGTCACCAATATAGCAAATGGACAGCAGCGAACACACCTCATCTAAAATTAGAAAGGTATTAGTTTACAGTGTGATCTCGATACGGACCTCATGCTAATTCCATTATGCCTGATTTTCATTTCCAGATATTGTGTAAATAATTTTTCTTCGCAAATTCGAAGTGGCACTGCCCAAGGCGAATTTATATCAGGTGGTGTTGAATGCCCAATAAATTCTTCACATATATTTTATTTTTGTATCTACGACTTGAGCTGTCAAAGTTTATACGTGTTTTGTTTTTGCTTCCATGACAGTAGCTCTCAAAGCCGTAAACGCAAAAACAAAATTCATGTAATATGACATTTCTAGCCAAAATCGCTCAGCTGTTCATTCAACTCCACCGAAATATATCGTTTTAAACGTATCGATATAGTATCGAAATTCAAGGAGTGAAAGTGTTTGTTTCACTGTGGAGAAGTTTTAGAGCTATATATATTTTGAACAGGGTTGCCATCTGTTTGAAAAGTGAAATTAACTTAAATTATACAAAAATTGTGTGAGATATTGAAATATTGAAGACAAAGAGTTCGTATAGCAATATTTTTAAAAGGGTTGCCACCTTTTTTGAAAAGTTCAATTTATTTCAATTTTGTACAAATTATATTAAATAAATAAATATGGGAGTCAAACGGTTCAAAGTGACGAGAAGAAACTTTATAACTATATTTTGAACAAGGTTGCCACCTGTCGGAAAAGTCGAATTTAAGTAAATAATATACAAATTGTATGCGTTATTGAAATATGGAAGGCAAAGAGTCCGTTTCGTGGAGGAGAAGGTTTATAACTATATTTTCAACAGGTTTGGCACCTGTCGGAAAAGTGGAAATTAATTAAATTATATGCAAATTATATGAAATATGGGTATCAAAAAGCTCGTTTTGCAGGTTTACAGCTATATTACAAGGGTTGACACCTGTTAAAAAGGTCCAATTTTATTAAATTATATGAAATGTTGAAATATGTGTGTCAAACAGTTCGTCTCGGTGAGGGTAAGGTTTATGAATACTTTTGTAACAGGGTTGCCACTTGTTTGAAAAATCGAATTTAGTTAAATCATACACAAATTATGTATATGAAATATTGAAATATGCCTGACAAATGGTTCGTTTTGCCTGGAAAAGGTGCATTGCCATATTTTGAACAAAAGTTAAATCATTTTGTATATATTGGCAGAGTGTATTAATAAATTAATATAGGTAGAACAACTTTTGGCGAAATTTTGTAAGTCTCTATAAAAATATGGTTCCTTCTAAAATAACAAAAAAACTTTGTGTAACTTATAATTTGTTTTATATGGAAGAAGATACGAAGCGCCGTCTGCAAAAAAAGGTTAAAAATCAATGCAATTTTAATGCAAATTTTTTCAATTTTTCTAAAATTTGCACAAAGTCTGAGCCTAGTATTTATACGGGTTTTATTGTGGAACGAACTATATTTTTTACAAAAAATCAATAAATAATTAATCAAAAAGAAATAAAGTATCGAAAGCTGTGCATAACGACTTGTCGCATAGTTATGACACACACTGTACTTGCAATTTAAATTAGATCGTCCGAATTTTTCTTTTTCTTTCGCAAAATTTCTTTTCTCTACCTGTTTGAACTTTTTCTAATCACTTGTTAGTTGGGGTGTTTAATTAGTTAAGTGCAACTGAAATTACCAACAACAACAATTAGAAATAAAATAGAAAAAGCAAATAGTGTCGGAAGACAACGCCTGAATATTTGCTTTGCATTTTAACAACAACAACCACAACAACAACTAACAACTAAATATAACAATGTCGCAGGCTTGTTTGTCGTCTTCGCCAATGTCTTTTTTTTCAGCAGACGCAATTTCCTTGGCCATCGCCTAAAGCTTCACACCCCACCCCTAGCGTACACACACACACACACACACACACACACACACACACTGCAACTTTTCACAATCGTTAATTTGTGTTTTTCGGTTGTTTAACATGTTGTACGTGTTGTATGTTGTTTGGTTGTTTGGTTGCTTGTTGCATGTTGTTGTTGTAGCTACTTACTCTTACTTAGTTGGTACGTGTTGTCAATGCTGTTTTATTGTTGTTTTTATGTAGTGCAAAAATGAGTGTCGTCGTCGTAGTGGGCTGCTTGCGTTGCGGCGAGTATCGCAATTTTTTATGCATACATATGTAGATATTTAGTATTTATGTACATATATAAATAAATGGCAGGTTTCGCTAATACTCGGTACTATATTTTCTTTTCGATCTTGCTACACTTCCTCTCCAACATCACCAGCTCATAACGTTTTATTAATACAACAAAGTTTCTTGTTCTGCCATGTTTTTTGCTCATTTTTACAACCAAACGTGATGTTGCTACTTTTACAAACCTACACACCAATTTTTTGTATATAATGTACTACATGCTCGCTCTTGTTTGTATTCTCACGTGATAATTTGTTTGATTGTTTTAATGTCACATTAAAAATTTGTTTAGTGTTTATGTGTTGCTACTGAAGCTTAAAGTATGCTAAGTAGACGAGATAAGCTTTCAAAAGATTGGTTGTAAAGCAAGTAGTTATTGTAATCGCATGGCTGATTGAGAGTGACGTAGGTTGCTGTGAATAGTGGACCCGTTTTATTGTACTCGAGTTGCAAAAGAACGCTCCAGATCGGATAAAGTTTCCTTTAGTTGCAAAAGGAACCCTGTTAGCCTTTTTCATGAATGTTTCGATTTGTTTACTGCTATTAGGAACGGAAAATAGTTGTGCCTGCAAATTTTTAGCTTTATGTAGTTACTATATATTAATGAATTAGGTCTTAAACAGAAATTTGTCATTCACAATAGCGCAGTTTTTTCACTTTACAACACTATGTCTTAGGTCGGATATAATTTAACCGCATATTTTTCCGAGTTAGTGTTGTTGCTTTACATGCTATTTCTAATCCTACCTACTGTTCTTTTTCAACTCTAACGCTCCAACTCGGATAAAATTTCCTTTAGTTGCAAACGCAACCCTGTTAGCATCTTTCACGAAACAAGAGATTTGTTTAGTGCTATTTAAGAACGGAAAATTATATTTATATATTTAAAAATATTATGCAAATAAAAATTAATTAGGTCTTAAACTGAAATTTTCAATGTATTTTCTTCCGTCTCATTCACAATAGCGCAGTTTTTTCACTCCCCAACACTATATCTCAGGTCGGATATCATTTTATCGAGTTAGCTTAACTCGCATATTTTTCCGAGTTAGTGTTGTTGCTTTACATGCATTATGTTAACCGCCCTAGTGTTCTTTTGCAACTAGGTTACAAAGAAACGGGCCCAGTCTTACCATTTTTGCGTTCGCTTCAGTCTGTGGGTGGTGTCCTTTTCATACTCGCCCACAAAGCGGCTTGCTTCAGAATTTTATAATTTCCAATACATGTTCTCTTTTCGATTAAACCGATATTTAACTGTTTAAGTTCTCTAATGTCCTTTAGGTACCCACCATTGCTCTGTTCCACAACAGAACACCAGTTGGAGTTGGAATACCATAAAACCAAACTGTATTGCCGGTCAATCCTAGCAGGGGAGTGTACTTTAAAATTGTCCCTATAGCCGGTCGGCGAGTTTTGATATTCATTCACATAACTTTTGTACATTACACCCAAGATTAATAGAATAAGAGATTGCGCTTTGCACATATTGTCGATCAGCTGTTCGAGTGATGACGTGGCATCATCAAAGTTTCTTAAACATTTCAATACAAGTGATTTGATTATTTCGGTCTCTTACATATTTCGGATATTTTACTACAGTGTTTTAAGAAGTACAAATCGGTTGTTTTTTTTTTTATATCGGTGCCAATATTAATAAAACACATTTTGTTTCCAAATCATATGGAAGTTTCAAATATCGTAATATTTGTTTTATCGTTCTTGAATATCGTATTGATGGTGTGACGTACATTTTTTTTATTCGCCATCGGCGCAATCTTCGCTATATCAATCTTGAATAAACCTACCTCTTCAGCCCATTCCGACTGCCTCAAAATTACAAAGCAGAGTTTTACAGTAGGCCCATAATGAAGGGCTAGCTTGCATGATATACAAAATTGGAAGAATTGCCGAGATACAAGACAACAATGTCCAATAAGAAAAACGAATGATGTGCAACTTCCTGCGTTCTGCACCTGGGCTATAACGGATGTAGAGCTTAGTGCTCAAATCACCTCCCTAATATGTAGATGCTTGGCGGTGGTACCTGAGGCATTGACGCACACAGAAAAATATTTGGAAGGAAAGGGGATTGTTGTTTCGTCCATGTAATATAAAAAAGTTAAACCAGTTCCAAGATAGTAAAACAGTTTGGCAATTTTGGGGAAAGCGGGAGAATTGAACCCCTGAATCCACCCCCGACTCCTGTTCTTTTTTTTTTGCTGAAAAGACTATTTCATAATTTTCAATTATTGATGTTATTAATTAAATGATATTGTGAATTTAGTTTTTTTTATTGTAATAAAACAATGGTTTATGTTAAAACCCTGATCAATCTTACTACTTTTAAGAATCGGAAGGTACGTATGAGAAATAACCGCATACACAATTAGTCCGTCTCAATTGAGCATTGAAATGTTGTTGCATATGGTTAATTATTCAATCCTATTTTTGTTAAAATAAAAAACACATTTTGATAATCAATCTTATTACAAACCAAAATCCACGAAATTTTTGACGAATTAAATATCGCTTTAAGAATATTACAAGACACGGAAGATGAAAGTAATTCAAATGACTTGTTGCAAATTATTGGAAAATTAAAAACATAGAATTTTAAAAATCCGAAAAAATTGTAATCCAATTATGGGACTAAGCTTAGAAGTTAGCTTAGCCGATGAGCTCGAATAACCAAGAAATTAATAATCAAATATTTTTAATATTAGAAGTTTTTGCAATGCACAATTTTTGGTGCGATTTCAAAGTTCATAACCAGCCATGGTTTACCGAATGTGACGCTTTCATAGTTAACGCTACTTTGGTTTCGCCGAGTTTGACAATTCTCAACTTCAACTAGACAAAGCTTTTTTCACAAAGAGCCACTTTTTTTTATAGTATTTGGCAGATTTATTTATTAAATCTCTGCCTATAAATTATTAAATTGTCTCCCCTCTCTATTCTTGTTTAATAAAGGCGAGATCTGTCACTTCTCCGTGGGAAGACGCAATTTTGTATTCTATTATTCTTGATAATCAGCCTTATCCTGAGTTTCTCTTTCATCCGAAATGTTTCCCTATTCATTTTTCGCTCATTATAAATTTCGGCTGGATTTTTTTCACTTTCGAACATATAATATTTTTCCCTATCGGCAACACTAATTTCGGGCGAAAGGAGTAGCAATTTTTGCTGCATTTTTTCACTTAAATTCGAGAGGCAATTAAACTGATTCAGAATGTAAGTAATGGTTTTATTTATAAACTTACTGTAAAAAAACAATGGAAAATAATAAGGACGAGCAAGCCTAAAAAAAGCAAAACTGTAAGCAGAACAAAAGCTTATAGATTTGTAAAAAAAAACAAATAATACCGACCACCCTGTTAAGCACAGAGTGGCGAAAGTCACAATTAATACCGGTATGGTTGAAGATAGGGATAGTGAGAAAACTAACAATTTTCACGCGGTTAGCGTGGCTTAGTGGTTGCGTGCTCGCCTAGCAACTCCATGGTTCAAACCCAGGTAAAGTCTAGAAAAAAAAGAAGTCTGATGAGGAGATGTGGTGATCTTCGAAATAGCAGCTATCACTTTTACCACTTTGAAAAATTGTTGTTTTCTCTTATTAGTCCCTAATACAAACCTGGCCTCAAGCTCTATAAATTATACGGAAAACTTTTATTCCAGGAGGAAAAATTATAAATAAGAACCAGAACGAAGCCCTTTAAAGTAGAATGCAGAAAAAACCGGACATTATCAGCGGTTTTGTGAGTCAGAAAATGGGGCATAGTTGTGGAAGCGGCTGACCTTGAACCAGAATTGCGTGAAACCAACCTCAGAGTATTTAGCAAAACCATTTTGATTACCACCCTCCCAAAACCACCCGCACAAAAACTGAAAGTAGCGCCAAGTTTAACGATTGGCAGACTACCAATTTTCTATCTAGAGTTTGGTTTCAAAGGATTGGGCCTATCTCTCGAGTATCTCCTAGTTATCCGTTGATCTGCGTTGTCACTTTCCTCGCACATTGAAATGGATATCATCTTATCTTCGTGTGCCTTTTTATTGAATTTAATTTAAACAACAGCTACCAAAATGTTGAAATTATTGTTTTTGATTATTCTCAATTTTACATTTTGTAAAAAAAAACACACAGAGTTGTAATTGCCAAGTTCGAAATTGACTAGCTATTTCGAAGTGGAATTTATTGCGGGCGGAACTCTAACTAAGGCCGAATAATGATTTTTTTACAAACATAGCGAGGATATTTCTCGTTCAGGTGACCCATAGGATCACGACCATCAACCCGATTAGCTGGTCTCCGCGCCTTCCCCTCTACCCATCTCTGTGGAAAGCGTTTCGCTCTGATCAGTCATCGCGTAGACTGAACGATTTTGGGCTGGCGGAAATTCTGGCTGTGACTTAATTTAATTTATAGATATTATAAATATTGCAAATTTTAACGCTCTTGTTTGCAATTTGAATGTTTTTTTTTTTTGTTTTTTTTTTGACATTTTTATACTGTCTCCTCATTTTCACCCATTTATGACGTAAACAAGTAGCAATCTTATCTTGGGAACAGCTGTAGACAAATCTTTTTATATTTTTGAGATGGAAAAAACTGACAGCCTAATTGAAAATGTGGTACTAAATTTGTTCGATGATATGTGAAACGCTTGCGTTGTTGCCACTTCTAATCTACATTGTTTTTATTGTTCTATTACTAATAGCTACTATTGCTATTATTATTTCTGAACGCATTTGCATGTTAGATGACAACTGTTTTCTAATCATATATGTACATATGTATGTTAATGTAAGTGTATGTGTATGTGTGTGTGCAACATGTCGAAAAAATTTGTCAAGCGTTACAAGAAAATCGCTTCATTGTGATTAACGCGCGCATACAGATCACTTTACATATGCAGGAATTTACATATGTACATACATACATACATACATTCGATACATAAGTCACATTGAAAACTGAATGGATTTGAATGCATAGATGCAAAGTGCTGTGTGAATTGTCAAACAATTGTCAAAGCACTCAGAGCTGTCAATCAAAACAGGAAAAAAACAAAAAGAAAAACGAATCAAAGTACAAAACACTGACGAAATACCCGCCCGACTTACTGTTGACGTCTGCTGCTGCTTGCCACCACTCGAGCGGCTCAACTGACGTTTTATTCATATGTTACCTTCTTGACAAGAGTAATTTGGAGCTAGCTACTAGCCGCCGCCGCCGCTCGTTTTGAAGGAAGTCAACAACTGATTGTGATATTTGAAATTGGATTGGCAGCAGCAGCAGCAGCAGCAACAGCCAATGTCGCATACAACTTTTATGATTTATGCTGCAGTTTTGCCGTGAAGAGGATGCTGCAACATCAGCGTCACAAAGTCATCAAGTTGTCAGGCTGTATGTCAAGTCAAGACGGACGAATTGCTTACCTACAACAAAAGCACACACACACGTACACACGTGGCTATGGATGCGCCTAGCTGGTCTGGCAAAAGGCGAAGCGGCGACTTAAGTGTGCCGCCAAACATACTCCATAAACATGCACTTAATATCTCACAGTTTGTTACTGTGCGTATTACTCTAATTCCGGATATTTTTTTTTTATTGCTATGTTTTGCTGGAACTATTGGCGTTGATGACTTCGTTTGCGCTTGGCCGCTGTTTGCTTGCAACGACAGCCATTCATGCATTTTGCCAACTGGATGATTTCAGATGCATACATAAATATAGTGTAAGTAGATACGTACAGTGACTCAAACAAGTGACCACATGTTGATATTGTTTTTTTATTTCCTAATGCTTTTCATGATCATAGGAACCGGTGACACTAAAATTTTAATATTTTATATTCTTGCACGTAATTTAATTTTATTTGAGTTTTGAATAAGGTGGCAACCCTCTTCAAAATATACCTATAAACTTAAACTTTCTCCGACCGCAAATAATGGTTTGACACCCATATTTTAATGTTTCACATAGTTGGTGTATAATTTAATTAAATGCGACTCGTCAAACAGGGGGCAACCCCCTCCAAACCATAGGTATGAGCCTTTTCCTCGACGAGATGAACCATTTCACAGCAATATTTTGATCTTTGATATAGCTCGTGTGGAATTTAGTTCAACTTTTAAAGCAGGTGGCAACCCGATTCAAAATATAGCAAGCTATAAAACTTCTCCTCAGCAAAACGAATCTTTTGATACTCATATTTTAATATTTTATTGTACATACTTGTGTAGAATTTAATAAAACTTGATGTTTCAAACAGGTGGCAACCCTATACAAAATATAGCTAACCTTAAGTCTTCTCCTCATCGACGACAAAGTTTTTTCCTATAACTTGTATATAATTAAATTTAATTACACTTTTCCAACAGTTGGCAACCCTCATAAAAGTAAGCTATAAATCCTCTTTCCGAGACGAACACCTTAATGCCCATATTTTAATATTTCGTATAATTTGTGTACATTTTAGTTAAATTTTTGTTTTTTAAGTAGGTGGCAACCCTCTACCAAACATAAAATATACTCTACGACCAAATTTACATACAATATTTCATAAAACACGGTCAAGCCATTTCGTGACACGAGATTTTTTTTATATAAGATTAAACTAAATCTAATCAAAATTTCAAACTTTTTAATTAGGCTTGTTTTAAAGGAAGTTTCAAAAATCACATTCCAGGATATTAACAATGTTCAATGTACTACTATGCTACTGCGTATTTAATTTTCTTTTTTTTATTTTTATATGGGTTTGTCAAAAATGTGTGTTTCTAAATCCATATACTAGAAGTTGTCCATAGCATTTTAATTTTATTGTTAACAATTTATTTAGCCAAAAAAATATATTTTTTTTAAATTTTTTTTATAAACTGCTTTTACAAAACATTTTTGTTAGTGTTACATATATACATGAAATATCCTGATTTTACTTACGTTACTAATTAATTTGTTTTTAATTTTCAAACAGTTGGCAACCCCTCACAACTTTTTTTAGAGGGTGTAAGTCTTCCTAAATCTTTATCAATTCAAACCAGTGTTGTAAGTTGTAATAATAATAGTTTATTTATCTAAGAAATTTAGTTGAATTAAATATTTTTTAACCCGTGGCAACCCTCTTCAAATATATTTCTCGAATAAAGCTTCCTCAAACCTTTTTCGTTGCACACCAGTGTAGTCGAATTTCAGCTATCATACTATAAACATTTCTTTAATTAAATAATTACCCAAAAGTATTTTCAAAATAAAGCTTTAATAAACCTCGTTCATTTGAGACTCATATTTCAATATTTAATTTAATTTATTATAGTCTTAATTATACTTTAAACTGTGGCAACATTTTTGAAATTAAGTTTTCTTAATATTTTTCGCTTATCGGCAACACTAATTTCGGTCGAAAAGAGTGGCCATTTTTACTGCATTTTTTCACTTAAATTCGAGAGGCGAACAAACAGATTAAAAATGTAAGTAATGGTTGTATTTATAAACTTACAATAAAAAACAACGGAATGGAATTTAGAACTCCAGATTTTTCAGCCGTTTTGGTTTTCGAAGTTGTTCAGGGTTTACAGGCGTTTGAGGCGTTAAAATTTGGAAACTCCCTACGATAATTTTCATGCATGATATTTCTTCGCAAGAAAAAATTAAACAAAAGGAAGGAAATTTTAAAATATGCAATTTTCTATTTTCATTTTATAAAGATATAGACAAATTGCACCGCTTTTCGTTCGTTAGCTTTGAGCTTTGTTCATCGAACAGACCCAAAAGTGCACACAAAATAGTTTAGAGGAGTTTTAGCAAAGTAATTTATCGATTAAAAAATTTTAATCCGATTAGACTAAATCCTCATATTTTAAACATTTTTAATTTATTTATTATATGCTAGATCTACTTCAAGGACACACAGACATACTATCAAAAGTTTCCGTTCATTTTATTTTCTAAATTGTATGCAAAGTTTACATTAAACGTTGGAAGAGTTATCGATTGCTTCGTTGTCGTACGCGCACCAGAACTAAGTTCGAATTATGTTCGACACAGCTGTTTGTCAGTAGACTCTAGAACGCCTGTGCAAAGTTAAAAATTTGGCTACTTTATGGCGTTCTGTTCTTTTCGGATTTTAGTTATGGAGTTGTTTTCTCACAATTGCACTAATTTAACTTTTGAGGCATAAGCAGCGTTGCGGCCGGAACACCTGAAACGACTGCTGTGGAGTTCTAGCTTTATTCATTCCGGACCAAGCTGCAACAGGGTTGCAATTTT
Organism: Anomoia purmunda; assembly: GCA_951828415.1. Lineage (NCBI taxonomy): Eukaryota > Metazoa > Arthropoda > Insecta > Diptera > Tephritidae > Anomoia > Anomoia purmunda. Next base: position 9,137,448 of record OX639996.1, read on the forward strand.
GATTTTTTTCATTCGAACTTAGTCATAACTTGTGAACCTTTGTTTAGATTTCTTCGTTTCACATTCTATGTATTTTGGTTGTTGAAGTTGAATTTTTGAACAGAAGAAAATTTTGATTTAAATTTTGTATAAAGAAATCGGTAATGGGAAAATGCTATTTGCGCAAGAAGAACAAAAGGAAAGGTGTGGGAAACTTTTTTAAAGTTCCGTCAGATCCCAAGAGGAAGCACATTTAGGATAGCGCTTGTGGTGCGAACGGTTGGGTTTGTCCAGATCGTTTGCCTGAATCTGTGCTCTGTGTAGGACCCCAACGAAATGCAAGTTCATATAAATGCGTGCTCACTTTATTTGAACTAAATAACTGAATCTGTATATCCGACTCATTGCAGAACACAAAATATAATTAATTGAGATCTTTGATTTGTTTCGGCACGACTTTTGTATACATTTTTATGTACATAAATGTTAAACCAAATATGACACTTCTATTTTGACAACAAAATACATGCGTCAAGGTTGTATTTTATATAATGCAGTTAGTTACCTGTTTAATGTACCTTAGGTGGAAGCCATAATATTCACTTCGGGCGGATGCAAAAAAGTTGCGCGCGAATTTTTGTTCAGGTGCAACTCAGAGTAAGGTTGATTATAAAAAAAACTCAACTTGTGCTCATTTGTTTGAGTCACTGTATGCGTGCGGATATTTGTGTTTGTTAATATGTTTATAGATTTTTCTAACCCTGAAGAAGACGGATTGTTGCGCTACGCTGCCCGCTTGGTTGCGCCTATCTGTACATCCTCCTGCCCGCATATCCTACTTTCTGTCTATTAAACAAAGCGTCTATGTATCTACATATGTACATATGTATGTGTGTTGGATTGTTTGTGCAAAGCTATTTGAGTGATGCGTTGGTAATTTGGAAATTCTCACGTTTTTCATGTTCTTTCCGGTGCTTTTATTTGTTAGAGCCATTACAACATTTACCGTTATGTTAGCAACACAAACGAATAGACACAATACAGAGCTACATAGATGTAATGACAATAATTTACATATGTTTGTTTGTATGTATGTAGTATGTGTAGATAAAGTTGACAAACGCATTTCCTGTTGTTGCCGGTTTCTATTAGCTACATACCTACCTACATATGTATTTATGTATGTACATAAGTATGCATGTAAGTGTACTAATTTTTTTGTTGGTAGTTCGCATTTACCGTTTTCCCTAGCACTTTGCGGCGCGTGCCAAATGCTTTCAAACCGCTTCTGACCTCATCACGAATCGGAAAAATGCTCGCTCGTTCATTTTACGTTTTAATGAAAAGTGGTTTTCAAACGCCAAAAAGTTTATATATGGAAATCCGTTTAAAACGTGTTTACAATTTATTTGCTGTTTTATTAGCAGTGGTAGTAGTAGTAGTAGTAGTAGGAAAATTTTACATTACACATTCCAGTAAAGGATGTCCGTCCACTTGACATTCCATACCACTCTTTCGTTCACATTTGCCCTCCCCCCCCGCCCCCGGAACATGTCACGATTTGTGTCACAAAATTCGCGTCATTTTACTATGTTAGTTAGTTGTTATTGCTGCATATTATTGTTGTTAAATTTGTTGTTTAATGTCAAATGTTGCTTGCTTGCTATGCTACTGGTGGTAATGGCGCCGCTTGCAACCTTTGTTCTATGTGCATATTTAATTGGTGTTGTTGTTGTTGTTGTTGCTGCTGCTGCTCATAATGTTTCACGGCCGATTAGCGCGCTTTGCAATTATCACACATACATACCTACGTACATACATATGTGCATACATCCAGACATATGTATGTTAAGCGGCTGCAACATCAATATAATAACAACACCAATTTTGTCGCAACAATCGATTTTTGTCAACATGTTGCTATTGTTGACATGCCGCGAACTACAACTCGTACGTACAACAACAATTAACACTTTACAATGTTCAATAGTTTGGTTGGTTGTTTGACAAAATTGTGTGAATGAACAATTTGTTGTTTTACATCAGAAAATTACTTGTAAACCAATTTGATCGAGTTTGTCAATCTTGTTGTAGTGTTTAATTCTTTTTTTTTTTAGTTTTGAAATGCATTGAAGACATATTATAAAAATAAAAAATCACGGCAAAATCAAATTCAAGGCGAATTCATATAAGCTGACGTTACTAAAGCAGCTGATGTCTTCTTCTTCCATCATGTGTGTATTTTCCCTTTCCCCGTGACATTCTTAAAACGAAAATTAATGGCTTTCAAGCCTCTATTCTCTATTCTCTTTTATTTTTTTATTTCTCGTGACTTCCTAAACATAAAAAATGTGCTTATATGCGTTACAACTTTTATGGTGGATTTTAATAATATTCACCATGTTTTCATGAAATTTTTTTTACACAAATACTGGAAAACCCCGTCATCTTTTTTTTATTGATTACCCTTTGCATATGTAATCAAAAAACGCTTTTCGGTTTCTGTCACATATCACAGGTGGCAACTCTCTCAAAAATATAAGTAATAAGCACCTTGGCCTCGCCACAACGAACCGCTCGACACTAAAAACTTAACATATAATGTTTTTTTTGTATAATTTAATTAAATTTGACTTTTTAAAAAGGTGGCAACGGTCTTCAAAATATTTATATATGTTTATAAATATATTTCAAATAACTATTCGCATATGCTATAAGCCTTCTCCTCAGCGAATCGAGTAGTTTTACTCACATATTTCATATAACTTGTGTTTAATTTAATTTAATTCGAATTTTCAAACTGGTGGCAAGCCTCTTAAAGATAGCCATGAACCTTCTTACCGACACAAACCGTTTGACATCCAAAATTTAGTCTTTTAAATAACGCGAGTTTAATTTAATTATATCGAATTTTCAAGCAAGTGGCAACCCTTTTAAAAATATTGTTAGCTCTAAACCTTTTGCTCGGCGAAACAAACTGTGTGGTACTGATATTTTAATAATTTATATACCTGTGTATGATTTAATAAAATTTGACGTCTCAAACACGTGGCATCCCTCCTCAAAAATACATGTACGAGCCGTTGCCTCGTTGAGGCGAACCGTTTGACACTCAAATTTTTTTTTTTGATATTTCTTGTATATAATTTAATTAAATTCGATTTTTCAAACAGATGGCAACCCTCATAAAAGTTAGCTATACACCTTCTCACCGAGACGAGCCCTTTAAAACATATATTTTAATATTTCAAATAACTCATGTATATTTTAATTAGATTTGACTTCGAATAGGTGGCAATCCTTCTCCAAACATAAAATTTGCTTTACCGTGGCACGAGATTTTTTTATTACAATAATATAGTTCGTTCTATAAAAAACAGCATATAAATGAAAATTAGAAGCTTTTTACAATATTTATAAAAAAAATCAGCAAGCTTTCATCAAATATCAAAAATTTTTAATCAGAGTGTATTGAAGATTTTTGGGTATGCAGTTTTGTAGCCTTATAATGTTAAAGCCTCAAGGATGCCTTGTTTTATTTAACGAATGCAGTTTATATGGCATAAAATGGGCAAAACCGTCAGCACAAAAAATATTTCAAAAAATTAACAGTAATTTATATAATAAGACAAAAATTTAAAAAATTGTCAAAGATCAACCGGATTTTTTTTTACCCATTTCAGGAAAAAATCGCTAAAATTTAAGAAGATACAAAACTGCACACGCCATCGATATCTAAAAATTCAAATTCGATAATTTGAAATTTCGATGAAAATTTGTTGAATTTTTATAAATTATGTATAAAGTTTGAAATTTTGCTGTGTAAGCCATAAAGTTTTATAAAAAAAATTAACGAAAAACACTTGACGTAAAACACGTTGTTTACTAATATTTTCAGTTTATTTCCAACTGTTATACTCGGCATGTTTACGTCAATTTTATTAGAAGTAAATCGCATTACTGAAAATTGTTACCACAAATTTGTGATCATAAAAATAATGGGAAAATGTAGTTTTGATAATTTTCTTAGTTAATGATATAACAATTAAAATATACATAAGTCAATGTTGAAGAGTGTTTAGAAAAAATTATATAAATTAAACAAGTTAAAAAAAAAATTGCAACAGAATTTTTTACTTTTTAAACAGAGTTTTTAGAAAATTTTTTGAGTATGCATTTTTTCAGCCCAGTCAACGTTACGAAGGTAAAATCTTATTTTTTTTTTTTTTTTTTTTTTTTTTTTGTTGACGGCGTTGTGGATTTTCTTCCATATAACGCGGAAACAAAATTTACTTTTGTTTGATAAAGTAGTTTTGGAAATGTACAAATTTGGTCTAAAGTTGGTAATATCAAGCCGATTTTTCAAAAGCAAAATTTAAGTATTTTAGAGTTTTTGAAATATCGTGTTTTTTATTTTTTGAAAATTACCGCTATAGTATATGAAATGGTAGTGGTTTGATTTATATATGATAATAAATTAACTGTTTGTTTTCCACCAATTTCGCTAATTCAATTTTAAAGAAATACTATAGTACTTTTTTGCGATTTGCTACACTCTTCGGTACAAAAAATGATTGGTAAGCGATGAGCGTTTCATATTTTTATTTCAGGCGAAATTTTATTTTTAGGGAACTAAGATAATTAGTATTAAAATTTTTTGTATGAATCTTTCAGGCGTCTCCTATTGGTATTTCCCATTTTTTCAATTTAAAAATCTACCTCACCTTATTGAATAGCAGCCGTTGGCTATAAATACATTCCAAATTAGCTAGTGAAAACTCCCAACTCAATATGCTAAAGTGGTATTAGGGCCATGGACTATACTTTTTTTTGTTTAACATATGGTTTTTTATATACTTAAATTGTGCGATTATTATTCATACCTTTTCTGCTTCCACAAACATATTTACGAAATTGCTTGGAATTAAGTGAGCAAGAAATTTGATTTTTTTCGCTTAGTAAACAAAACTGCACTTGGTTTTGCAAGCGATGAGCTACATTGAAGAGGGACGGCCTATTGACTTGCACAATCCAGAAACAGTTATACAGATTTCAGCATTTTCATAAATTTGTCGATGTTTTGTTAAATTAACACAAAGAAATTTGATTGAGCGAATTACATCGGCGAAACGCAATAAAAGCGAACAACTTTTGAAGCCATTTATGCTGGCCGATTAAAAAATGATTGGATATGATAATAAGTAACGGAAGCGATCATGATCAAATACCAATGAGCCTCGACAAACAGCTTCACATCATAGATTGACAGTAAACAATGTTATTTTTAGTGTTTGATACAATTGGAAAAAAATTCTGTACAACGGGGCCACTTGAGCGGAAGCATTCAATAAAGGGAGACCACAAATGGCTAACAGAAAGAGATTTGCGGTTCATCATGACAATGCCGGGCCATACACACCTTTGATAACTTGGGTGAGAAGTATGGCCCAGACCTTGCACTAGAGCTTTTGAAAAAAAACAAATAGACCTTTTTCAGATGTAGTTCAGAAAGTTGCAAGTCAAATTAAGAAAGTTGCAATTCAAGCTCAGAATTTCAAATTCAAATTCAGAATTTCCAATTCAAATTCAAAATTTCCAATTCAAATTCAGAATTTCCATTTCAAATTCAGAAAATTACAATTCAAATTCAGAATTTCCAATTAATGTTCAGAAAGTTACAATTCAAATTTAGAAATTTTCAATTTGAAATTCAGAAAGCCCCAACTCAAATTCAGAAAGTTACAATTCAAGTTCAGGATTTACATTTCAAATTCAGAATTTTCACTTCAAATTCAGAAAATTCCAATTGAAATTCAGAAATGCAGAAATTTACTATTTGAATTTGAAATGGAAATGCTGAACTTGAATTGTAACTTTCTGAATTTAACTTGTAATTTTCTGAATTTAAAATGGCAATTCTGAATTTAAAATTGTAACTTTCTGAATTTTAATTGGAAATTTCGAATTTGAATTGTAATTTTCTGAATTTAAAGTGGAAATTCTGAACTTAAATTGTAATTTTCTAAGCTTCAAGTTGCAATTTTCTGAATTAAAAGTGGAAATTCTGAACTTAAATTGCAAGTTTCTGAACTAAAACTAATAAAGGTATAGTAGAAAAATCGAAAACGAACGTATAGTAGACTAGTCGATTAACATAAGCTCTACCTTTCCACTTTTTGACTATAATTTGTTTCGATCTCTAAAATGCTCACTTGATGGTAAAAAGTTGGTCCTTCGAAGCGCCGCTAAAAGTCACTTGACCACATTTTTCACCGATAATCCACAGAAGTTTCACACTGATGGAAATGTGAAACCTTTCGAAGAATGAGAAAACGTTTCAGATAATAATAGCCAATATGTACTCGATTCAAATGGCTGGTGTTCAATAAAAAAACACTGCTTTTCAAAAATTTACCCATCATTTACTTGGAGTGCTAGCCCAAAGCTTTCTTTCCCAGAAGTTCACCAAAACCAACAGTAGCGCCAAATATTTCTGCAACTGTTTCGATGCATTTACTGCGGTAATTAGCCAACACCTGCATTACGGCCAATTCAGTAATGAGCTAGAAACCAGAGCAAGCAGCTAACAAAACATCAGCGACGGGAAAACAAACAATATTGCTTGGACCTAAAAACAAAAAACAAAAACATAACACAAAAACAAAAACAAAAAACAGACAAATAGTCTGCGCCACAAATTGCAACTAGTAAACAAACAGCAAAAGCAGTTCAACTATTGCATATAAAAATGATTGAGCATAATAGCGTAGAAGCATCCGTGAGTGACGATCGATTTTCGAGTTTCTCTCCCCCTTTGTGTACAGTATTTTCCAATTAATTTTTGGAAAACAAAATTTTGTTTAATCATAACGCTCGGAAAAAACAGTAGTAATACACCGTGAAATTTACAAATATGACTACGCTAACGACGTACAAACAATTGCGAACATGTACTCGTTTAAATCCCGTTTGGCGCCATCGAATATTTGATAGCAAACCGATTACTATGTCGACAGCATCATCGCTCATGTTGCGGGTATATACTTGTAAATGGGGGCAATCAAAACAGGGGTCTATTGCCTGGAACAAACGAAAAAAAAAACAAAATCAAAACAAAACCAAAAAAAAAAACACAAAAAAAACAAAAACCGTGAAGGCTAGAAAGGAGTTAATGTTGTTGTTTTTATTTTTTCGTTACACGCACATATTTTGTATGGTTAAAAGTAAAAATTGCTAAATCATTGAGAAATTGAACTTCAGTTTTTTTCGATTTTTTTTTGGATCTCAATCACGCACGCATCGTCTCAATTTCAGCCACGCATTCTAATTACCTTGATTTTCCTATACATGTGTATTTTTTTTTCATTCCTTTTTTTGTAGTTCATTATTAAAGTGTAGAAAACATAGCGTTTCATATCAACAATCGTCGGTGGCGCCAAACGTCGTCAGCGCCGCCTGATCAATTAAATTCGTTACGATCGTTTGTAATTAATATGATGAATTTGCAATTTCCATCACTACAAAAAAAAAAGAACAACAAAAATAAAAAATAAATTGCTGCTTTCACAAAAAGACATTGATTGATTACTATTGGCTGATTCTGCAAAGCCGCAAAAAAAAAGTGAAGGAGTATCAAAAAAAAAACTATGATTTTTATTTGAAAATTTTTATTTTTAGTAAAATATTTTCGAAAAATTGTTAAGCCGAAACAAACAGAAAAGTGAACCGTTAGTTGAATTTGTGATAATATTAACTAGCATACGTGGCTTGTCCTAATACTAAGCGCATATCTACCTTTGGTGGTTGGTGGTCGCAATCAATCAACGCGCCATACAAAACTAATTTGTTTTCTATTAGCTTCAACATTGTGTTTTTTTGGTTTTTAATTTTAAGTTCGTGCTTGCCATTCCTAGTATATTTACGTGCCATATTGAACCGCTCGCCCAGCATTCTCGCTACGCTACTCTTTTCGGCTTATCTCGTTGTCGTAACGCATTGATAATGCTTTTAGTTTGGCGTTCAAAGCGAAGTAACCACATTACCGTTAATTTTGAAAAATTATTGCCATTAGACGCACACCAAGTTTTTAAGTTTTTGTGAAAAAAATTATCTTGTACGCGACAACTTTTGGACATTTTTCTAATCCTTTTTGTTTTGTAATTCGCTTTTTTTTTTTTTTTTTGTTATTGATTGATTATTCGATTGAACAAACGTGTGGGGCAAACCCAGTCACTAGCTCTGCATAAAGTAAAGCTTGTTCATTATTGTAATGTGTAGAGATACAAAATAAATATTACCGCTATTAACGGTTTTGCATCACTTCGCCTTCAGTCACTGAGTGTCGTAAAACTTTTTGGTTTTCTTTTTTTAATTTTTTCCCACACCCACCATTCACCGTAACACTTTCTAGATTTTTTTTTGTGCACGGTGGTTAAAAATAAATTTAAGAAAACCAAGGTGGGTTTATATATGTAAGGTTGAAGTTGTGTAGTACGCGTACAAAAACAAAAATTTACAATAAATTTTGTTTTTGTTTTTGCGGCTCGCGCTGTTAACTTAAGTCAATCCAATCGCCAATGAAAGCAATGAGAATGTAGGATTTTAACCAAAGTATCGACATATCGATATTTAAACAAAAAAAAATAATAGGCAAATACCACAGTATTTCTAGTATCGAGTTATCGATATTGGATATTTACTATCGAATATCTAATTTACATATATCAAATCGATATTTTTAAGGCCTCTGTGAGCCTAGCTCACGTGAATTCTCATATTTTTCGAATTATTTTGACGGAAGTCAAAAAGAAAAAGTGTGAGATTTTTTATTAAAAGTGCGCTACATTAAAAGCAACTTACTAATTGGAAAAAAAATCTTGGCTGTGAAACCTCACCAATAACTAATTTGTATTGATATGGTGAAATAAGCTATGGTTTTCTGTTAAGAGGAAAAGTCAAATAATGCAACATCTTTACTTTCTATGCTCCATCCATCTACCATCTATTTTTTAATAGCTCCAATCTAGCATTTGGTTGATGTTTAGTCCACCAGCAAAATTTCTTCGAATTTTTCAGTGGTTGACCTGCCAGAACGAGACGCCTCTTTGACAACGAAATTTTCTTAACAGAATCGACTTCTCACTGTAAGCCACTTGCTTAACAATCACTCGATATATTATCGTATTGTTAGACATCGATGTTAATCAAGAATAAATAATCATCGAAAAACGTATTCTTCCAAAACCATCGGGTGTGAAATATTAGTATTTCACTTAATGCTTGATGCTGGTGAAATATATTTAGTAGAGGAAGAATTCCTTCCTTGTAAATCAAAATCAACGGAAAGGCATTTGGTTTCAAATTCTGATTTCGCCGATCTCGTGCGTGATTTGCATTTATCGAAACGAGAATCTGAAGTCCTCGGTTCACGACTAAAGCAGTGGAATTTTGTGGAAAAATATTTTCAAATAACATCGGGTAGAAAAAGCGACCGCACTTTGATACTTAGAGAAAGTTTTAAAACTGATGGCAATGACTGTGAACTAGTTCATTGTGTAAATGTACCCAAATTATTTTCGGCTTTAAATTATAATTATAATGCAGATGAATGGCGACTTTTCATTGATGGATCGTGCAAAAGTATGTACCCTAAAAAAAAAAACAAAATACATTCGTTTTAAGCCTCCCATTGGTAAAATCTGAGGATGTTATTTTACCACCACTACACTTAAAGCTGGGATACATGAAACAATTTGTAAAGAAATTGAATGTTAATAGCGAAGCTTTTCTTCATCTTAAAACTGTCTTCCCAAAATTAAGTGAAGCTAAAATAAAAGCCGGTATTTATTAATTTGTTTTCATACCTACTTGTTTTTTATTTTTAATTCAAATTCGCAAAATTATAAGCGACGTTACCTTTATGAACAAGTTAAGCTGTGTTGAGAAACGTGCATGGAAGAGTTTGTTTTTTTTGCAAAAATTTCGTTCTTATAAAAAGTAAAATAACTCAGTAACTTTTTGGCCGATTTAAAAAAAAACATTCGTTGAACTCGGTATTAAACGTACTCTTTGAATCTAATCAAAACTCATTTTGTGTTTTTATAAAATAGTGTGTGAAAATATCGCCAAAGTCAAAAAAAGAAGGAAAAGGGTAGCAAAATTTAAGTTTGTTGTGCAAAAACAAGTAAAATTTCTTCAGCTTTATTAAGACGTCTTTATATCTTTCAAAAGGTATGAGTTTCTTCTTTCTTAAACCGTTCTTAGAATAAAAATCGGTTGTTAATTAGCTAAGATATTTTGGGGGTGTTTGACAAATTCCAAAATTGGATTCTCGTTCTACTCGATAAGACCTACAAGGAAAATAACATCACTTCCCAGGTATTTCGACTTCATTCTTTTTTGTAGCTGTGTGTTATATAAGCCTTGTTAAAATAAAAAAAATAAAAAATAAATAATGATTGTTCTAATTTCTGCCACAATTGGATTTGCAATTTTATTATAAATGTATATAAAAACAGATTCACCTAAAAATTTTTAAAGAAAAAGTGTGTGGAAGTTATTACACTTTATTTTTGTTACATATTCCAATACCTAGGGCTGTAATTCGATTCATTTCAGTCTATAATAGCTTGGCATCATCTGAAACCACTTTCGCTTAGTTTTCTAAAATAATCTAACGGTATATCAAGTTGTTTTTTTTTCTTAGAAATTATTTCCCCCCGAATCTTCACTTTCATTATAACCCACAGATTTTCAATTGGGTTTGCAACCGAACTCTGTGAAGGCCTATCAAGGTGTGTGATGCCTTTTTTTTTTTTTTTTTTTTTCTTTCAATGGCGTACATAGTCGGCTCCGGCCTCAGCGTGCGGACAATCAAAGTACCGAATCCTTTTCAGACGAGCAATATAGTGCGTTTACCAACCAAAGATTTCTTCCATTAGTGGCAAACAATCCTTTTTGAATATGCGCTTTAGCCAAAGGAAGAGGGAGTTTCGTAGCGTGCTCTAATTTCTGATGTCAGATTCTTTCAATCTCCGCCTGATTGTACAAATGACACGGTATATATTTTTTGACAAAAGCTTTTGTTTCACTTGCCTTAAGTAAGGGCCCCACCCTTACTTTGTCAATAAATTCGCAATCGGGTTTTGAGGTAGTTTCAGTCCCAGAATGATGGAATACAAGATTGCTCTGATTGATGTAAAATTTAGGAGAATAACTTGGATGTGACGTCACAACAAATTTCCCGCTGAAAAGAAGTGTGAAAATGTTATTATACTGAAGTTGTTATGCATGTTAGAAAGAATATACACCAATATTATTAAACACGTTGGAAAGAAAGAATACATACAATTGCGAGAATACATACAAAACACGTTTCTTGCAAACAAAATCTGTTGTGGGTGTGGAAATTCTCTCAAAATTTTCAAGAGAGGTTTAGCGGTACTACAATCTGCGCCACCTTCTGTATTCAACATCCTCCTATTCAGGAACGAAAAAGTCATTACTCATGGCTCTATAGCGTTCCCAATTGATTGCAACATTATGGGCAGCTTGATTTTTGAAAAAATCTGGACCAATGATTCCGCCTGCTCATAGAGCACACCAAACAGTTACTTTTTGAGGATGTAACGCCAAATGGCAAATCAAACTGAGTATAAATCAAGTAACAGTTGTCAAAAAGACCAACTCCGAAAACCTCATTGAAAACCACACGTCTAGAAAAACACCCTATAGTAGCAATTGCTAGCTTTAGAAGTAGTACGAGTAATTAGTAGTAGTAGTATTTAGTAGCAGCCCCCGAAATCCCAAACTATTCCGTGCAATGGTCTTGAAAAAGTTCCTGAAATGGTCCGGAAATATTAGGCCGAAAATAGTGCGGGGCATCTGTTCAGAACTTCTACTCAAATGGTTCGTTACGCGATATCGGCACGATTTGCAGTACGCAATGTAAAAAAATCATTCTCATGCCGCTATAGAAGTTTTACTTCAGAAAGTGCAGTCGCAAGAGAATTTAACTAAACAAAAAATTAATTAGATCGCTCAGATTTATCTTTACATTTAATGTACATTGCACGACAAACGATAGCACAATAGCATAATCATAATGACTGTTTATTATATACATATATTATATTATTTTTAATTTAATTTAAATTATTATTATTATTTTTTTTTTTAATAGAGTTCATTCTACAAAAAAGTACGGTTAAATCCAAGTTTCAACTTCATCCGAATTTAACAAACTTAACATACGATTTTACCATTTTTAATCGAATTTTTACAAAAAATTCGATATGCGGTTGTATAGCCCATTCAATTTTAGTGTAATAATTGCAAATTTGAAGTGACTAGAAATTACCGATGATTTTTTAAAATTTTATTTATATTCGCAAGTTATTTTGTTTTTGCTTTTTATGCTCCCATATCGTCGCCATCAATGTAATTGCACTTCAATTTTATTATTGCTACGAGTACTACTGTGATAAGCGATAAGCACTTTGGCAGTTACAAACCCTCCATTTGACAAACCAAATAATTCACTATGTAGTTGTTTGTCCGATGGCAATTGAATGCTGATATTTTAACAATTTAGCCATTTTGTTTGTGTAGAGTAAGTAACAATGGATTTAACTAGCAAATAGACATGAATACAAATTTTAATTTGAAAGTTAATTAAGCGCTTGCCGCAAACGAAATGACAACAGCAACAACAACAGCAAAACCTATGTCCACTACTACTGCGCTCGGTGGCAACAATGAATTAACAGCAAAATGGCAGGCAGCGCGCACGGACATATCTACCTGTCACAACAACAACAACAACAACAACAACCATCACCGCAGTAAAAGCAACAATGCACAAAGCATAAATTCGTGGCCACAGTACCAGTCACATTGCATGGGGCAACAATGTGGCATTACAATGAAAAACCAAAAAAAAAAAAAAAAACAAAAAATTATCCGATCGAATACGAACTGCAACAACAAGAAGCCTCACGGCGAAATGACCATGTTAAGCGTCAGACAAAAGCAGCCAATCACCACCATCACCACCAACACCACCAACACCACCCCACCACCTAATATATGTATGTAGCTAACGGTACACGCCGCTTACTCACCACACACCCACAGTTGGTCTAAAAGTGTTCGCTCTCCTTTGCATTGTTATTGTTATTGGAGTCGTTAGTCAGTAGTAGTGTAGTATTCGATGAAACGGTTGCCATTGTGGAAATTTTCTTACTGCCCTCAAATTTCCGAATATACCGTGTACGTACGCTCGATTCATTTTGTACGAGTATGTCCTATCAAAAGGATAGCAGAAACAACAGTACCAAAGTAAAAACAAGCCATGTCATTGAGTTACTCCACACACAATGCGAGTAGTTATACGAAAATATTCGAACAACACACATTAGTTAACCCGATCGAGAATAAAAACAGCAAATTTTGCATTTGTGTTTATGTTAGATACAGTTATTGGGGGAAAATTTTACCTTTTGTCCTTTTGTCATGTAACTGTGTGTTGTGTATCCTTTTCGTTGGGGCGCGGTCATCGAAACCCACAAAATGGTCTACGCTGCCGTTGTACTTCTTTCATACTCGCCATTGCTGGTTGTTATTGTTGTTCTCAACTCAATCCCTCCCCCGAACACGCCATGTTCTATTTTGAATTCTAACCGCTACGGGACACACTTGAAAGATGTATAACAACTTTGTTGGTTTGTTTTTCTTAGATTTATAATTGTGTCCTTTGTGGTTATTGGCGGCTTAATATACTACTCCCCTGGAATGGGACTACAATGTACATACATAGTTTGCGTAGAAATGAGATGGTTGGTTGTACGGTGTAAGTTACGCCAACTTAACGCATTCATTTTATTACATTACCTATTGGGTCGTGTAAACAAGTCCTTTTAGTTCAATAAGAGAGCTTTGGGAGCTTTAAAGAGTTTTCGTGAACTAATTTCGACTAAAATTTTAATGAAAAATTAATGGACACGAGCGGGTGTGCAATATTTACTTAGGTTGTGTCCAAAGGTTCCTTTCGAACAGCCGTTGTCCAAAAATTTTGCTGCTGTTCCATTTAATTTGTATACAAATACCAACACATACCAGAATGTTATAATTTAAAATCTCTCCTATGCTGAAGCTATTTCCCTCTTCTATATCAGAAAGAAAATAGGTCCACATGACTTAATAAATATTCATTTAATCCATGCAAATAGCTGGGCAATCTGTACCATGCGAAACTTTGTCTATATTGTCAAAAAACAACCACTGTGCACAGACTTTTGGTGGTTGTGCGTAAGTAAAAAAAATGCTGCATAATTTCTCGCTCCCATACGAACTGTGGCCAAAAATAGTAAAAGGAAGAAGGCGGTGAAAAAATGCCGAGACCAAAATTTCTATTAATTGTCAAAAATAATCCGGAATTTTCAGCCATTTCAGGTACCAACTTTCATCAAAAATATTTTCGTAGAACCGGTTTCCATTCGTGCCAACCATAATACAAGAAAGACGGTAGTTACATTTCGAATCTTTTTGATTAGAGTGCAGATAATTGACATTTCTCCAGATGTAAACATTTGGCAAAGCGTTGCCCCTTCGGATATTTTTATAAGACGGTAATTATCAATCGTATATTGGGCATTATTTACAAAATGGAGGGTATCATGTAATTCGAAAACTTATCAATGAAAAATCTTTGTTTTAAAAATTATTTCAAATATTTTCCATACCTTTTTTAAAAAGATAGTCGAATAAACTCAAAGGGACAAGTGTCCTACTGGCGTTTTCGCGTAATTTTTATATTTGAAGATTACCGTCATATGCTGTTGACCTGACAAAACTCGTGAACCTGACAGTTGTCAGGTTTACTGCGCCTAAAACTATGTTACAGAATATAACGTCCTGTTCACGTATCCTATGGTACATAACAACTACAACAACAGTCGCGCTTTAGAGCGTAACTGCCTTGATATTTTTTAAGATAGTGTAGTCATCTTATCAGATAGCCGGCCGTTCACACTAGATTTGTCGTATTTTACAACCAAATCGGCCATGGGTAAGCTGATCTAGCAGGGTGTATAACAACAAAAACAACAATTACAACAGTTCAGTGACAACCCCCAAATGAGGTATCGATCACAGTCCCAATAGGTTTAATAGCCAGGGGCATTTACCTCCATCACCTTCAGTAATCTGCTCAACGATGGCGTATAACGCCAGGGTATAGGATTGGAAAATTAGCATGATCTAAAGAGGGCATCCATTTTTCTGGCGAATCACAGGACTGACGTTAGAAGATTCCTCCAAGTTCTCACAGGGCACTTGCCCATTGGACCCCACGCCAGAAAATTTGGTATTGCACACAATGATGAAAATGAACAAGAGACGTGGAGCACCGTCTGTGCAGATGCCGAGTTCTAATGAGGAAACATAAAACCATTCGGAAGATGCTTGTGTCCAAATCTCTGCAGGATCAATAACATTCTAAAATGTATAAACTGCGCTAGTTGGTTTTAATGCAATCTCTCGACGTTCTTTGGTATCAAAACGGCACTCAGTTGCTAATTGGGAGTTTAGTGTCTTCGCAGCCATTCTAACCTAACATAACCTATTTTTGTTTTCCGTTTTTTGCATTCCTTTTATACCGATAATTTTCTCACCAAAAATTCTTACTGTACAAAATATTTGTTTACTATTAAAATTAGATAAATAAGTTAAGTGAAGCATTAACTTTCTATTGAACCTACACGTGTGTGCTCTGCTAGACCAAATTGAGTAATACAACCGAATAATAAGATTCGTGCGCGCCCCTGCACTCTCACAGCTAATATGTATAACTTCCCAGGACTTTTATGGTTTTTTTTTCACAATTTAGTGTATTTAATATAATTATAGATACAACGACGTGGACCACTACAAAAGTCAAGTGAGCATATAAGTTAATGAGGAGAATGTGTGGAAAAAGTGTGGCACGTGCGCTGAGTGGCAACATGCAGCAGGCGTCGTGCCACACGGCAATAGTTGCAAAATATAATGCAAGAAAAGAAAAGCTTTGAAAATATGGTAGCATGCTGTAAAATAGTTAGTTTTATTTATTAGCTTAATAAATGCGCACAAAACGTGAAACGGCAGCTAGAACAGTACAACAACTGCGCAAAGTGTGTGAGAAATTACAAATAGGGGTTGTCGTTAGCGTTGCCCCATTATTTGAGGATATTAGAAGGAGGGAGTGCGGGTAGATTTAAAATACTTGTTACCTTGTTACCCTGAGGTGCGCTGAAAGTAGTACCGTAAATACGCAAGCAGAACAACAATAACGCCTGCACGACATCGAACATTATGCGGATAATTAGTTGCCGAAAATGTTGTACATAGTTAATAAATAAGATGCCACACATGCTAATGTCGCGCGCAAAAAAAGAAAAACAAAAAAAAATCTTTTAGTAATTAGAAGAAGGTGGGGAGGGAACTTTTTTTTATTACACTTTGCGGCAAGACAGCTCATTAGCAGTTACTTTCTACATATAATTTTTGGATGCTTGTTATTTTTTTGTTTTTTTACAATATGTGGCAAACAACAACAACAAGTAACGTAGTGAAGCGTAGAAAGTGCTCAAGGGTTGGCTTAAGATTTTCAAAATCCATGACACGAAGGCGCAACATACATAGTACGAGTACATACATGCTTGCCACATAAATAAAAATTATTACTTTCATAAGAGGCAAGCACAAATGCGTAAAACTCATTTGTGTACTTAATATATATCCGTATGTGTACAAAATCACATGTCAAGCTATTTATATTGTGTACATATGTATGTATGTATGTATGTATTTACTTAGCATTTACATGGCATGCTTTGTATTTAACTAGATATATTGGAGCATAAATTTCTTCAACACGCGTAGCTAATAACAACCAACGCGCGCCCAAAGTCTATAATCGTGTCGCGCCGCTAATGTGAGTCCTTAATGGCGTTTAACGGTGTTTTAATATGTACATATGTGTGTGATGTGGCATTTTATCATAAGTAGTACCTCGGAGCTTAATAAATTAATTATAAATGTGTTAATTGGGTTAAACATATATTGTACTAAATACCGACACACATATCTTATACATATGTATGTACATATATAAAATACAATTTCCCACTTATGCGTACTAATTTATTTTTTTAAATTAATTTTTCATAAAACTATAGCTCATTCTATAATATAAGCCATATAAATAAAAGTTGCAAACTTTCTACGAAGTTCCGGAAAATTTAAAAAATTTCAAAAAAATCGTCATTATATTTTCAAATTTTTGTATCGGAATTTTTAAAAACTTTTTGAGCATGCAATTTGAGTATAATAAAGTGCAAGTTTTGTGTGATTAAAAATTCCCGTTGACTTTGATAATTTTTTTTTTTTTTTGTTGCCGAACAAAGCGAAATAACACATGAAAATATACAAGAAAAGGGAACAAAAGAAATGATCATTTTATACCCGATGACCATGTAGAACTAACCGCGAAACTGACCAATTGTTTGAGTTAATTTTCTTACTAATTCAACCGCTAGTTATAGGTGAGGCTTCTGCTATGAATTAATTTTGGTATCGATGATTTTCAATCAAGACTAGATAGGTATCGAAAAAAAGTGCTCGTATCAAAACCCGATATACTGTTGAATTACTTTTAAAAATTCGTTTAATGAAATTTCATCCGTATCCGTTCATTGAAAAAAAAATTATTTTTTCTGTTTATTTTCTTTCTCTTGTCGTTTACTTTTATTTAGATAACTTTGAAATGTTCTATCTTAACAAAAATAATTTTTCTAAAATACGATGAGTTCGGCCCTCTGCACATTTGTCGTCTCGTCCTCGTCACATCCACGGTGGATCCATAGAAGGTGACAGCAAGGCAACCAGGGGGAATCAGTTTTGTATTTTGCTTGTATAATTTTGCGAGTGAAATGTCTGAAATCTGATTTCGCCTCACTTATTTTGTTTGTGTAAACAAAGCAACCAAGCGAATTAGGAGAGTAGAACAATCACTCAGCTCATGGGACGCTATCACCTTTTATGAATTCGCCATGGTCCCATCATTTAAAAATTTAAAACGTCCGCACATTATGCGTCATCATCTAGTTTTCGTCTCTGCATTCCAAGGCAAATTCATATCAGGTGGTGTTACACGTACAAAAACAAAAATGCACACTAACAAATTATACGCACAGTAACAGAATGATTTATGATTGATCGATCAACTTCACCTCATATGTATTCGCCTTGCTTCATTCGCTTGCCAAGCAGTGTCATTTTCAATTTGTAAATTATTTACATTTTTACCAAGGCGAATTCATATAAGGTGAAGTTAATTAAGCAGCTGATTGAATTCGCTTTGTGAACGTTAAGTCAAAATGATGTGTTTGTTGTAAATCATACTGTCATTGTGTGTATATTTTGTTAGTGTAAATTTTTGTTTTTGTACGTGTAACACCACCTGATATGAAATTGCCTTGATTTGCATGTTGACGAATTGAAATGAATCACTTAAATTTTAATAATTTAAATATGTAGTGGGCACAATAACGAACATAAAGGCCTAGAGTGGCCTCGCAAGTAAGAAGTCTTACTCGTCTTGTACTCATCTCGCCAAGGCGAGACGGGTACAGAACGAAGATATATCATATATTTTTATATTCTCAGTCAGTATTTGCATGGTTAGATTTTTTATTTTCGTCTAACTGAGTCATTTTCGACTACTTTTCGTGTATGAAAAGTTAGTTATGTCATAGTAAAACACAAGGAATAGTCAAATATGTGTATTCTTGACGACGACTAAAAAGTGGTAATCCTTTTTCATAATGTTTAGTCCTGTTGGGCTTCTACCGTCAGCAAAAAAAAATAGCAAAAGTTAACGAAAATTTTTAATCACTTGAAACTAGTATAATATTGAATTTTGCCCAATGTTATATATTCAATACTCTACATAGTATTTCGAATTCGATTATCTACTACATAAATTTTTGCTTTTATAAATCTATATATCTACTATTTTCTGCTTTCAGACTTCGAAAGAGGAAAAACCAACGCCTGAAGTTACAATAGCCCATGAAAAGGCGAAAGAATGGATTGTGGCCATGGCCAAGGCTAGCTATCAAGATCTGTCCAAACTGGCCAGTGATTTTCCCGAATTGATTAAACTAACCGTAAGTCTAACAAATTGATTTTAATGCTATTCTATTTTATTCTATATTTAGTAATCAGTTTACATAAGCTACTTATGTATACAAATACAGTTCCTTGTTGTCTCGAATTCACACTCATATTTCTCCATTGGCATTTGACAAATGATCTCATTGGCTATGGTCACTTGACAATTGCGCTCAGCTGTCAATGATCTACAGAAAGGAAATAATTGTTAAATGCTGCTGGTGTGTGTTTTTTTTCCGTTGGTGTCTGGCGCCGATAAGTGTTTTTTGGATGCTGTGGCAGACACTGGGGCACGCCCCAAATGTTTTGTTAAAAGAACCATTTTTGAAACTGTAAAAATATGGAGATCTTTTCTTGACTCCCATACATATGTACAAATATTTGCGTACACACTTTAACTAACACGAGAAAAACTATATTTTTGGTGGTCTACTTATATACAGTGGTGGTCATCGTATTAAGTACGATCTCTATAATTTGTCTTTTTAGCATACTAAATAAATACTAGACTTTGTTTTTTAAATTGATTACTATTTAGGGAAGTATTAGAATTAGAGCAAATTACAGAGAGAAAAAACTTAATATTTAGTTGGGACTTCCTTAATATTAGCTTCATATGGCGATGGCGAATACTCCATCAAAGCCGCACTTTTTTTATTTAAGTATTTTTTTTTTTGATAATGCGTTTATTCTGGGTCAATATCACACCAAAGAAGGAATTTAGTTCTGGTAATATTTTCATATTTTTTTCTGCCATGCAACCCTTGGCTATATTTTTTTATCCGTTAGGTGCGCATGAGTCGAGATATTCTGAAAATCTGTATTTATGGTTCGATTTAGATGACATTGAAAAGGGAAACTGCTGGTGCAATTAGAAATACTTTTATAAAAAATAAGCGCGCTAGGTGGCGCTAGAGGCGAGTTATTCAGAAAATCTATGTTTTTAGTCCGATTTTGATTAAATTTGAGATAGCGAATATGGGTGAGTCGAGAAATGCTTTTGCATGTGCGATTAGTTTTCATGTGTGCAATAACACTCCGGATTTTATTAGTATTTTCTGAAAGTAGAAGACAAAACCACAACTGTGTGTGTAAAAGTTACCTCGAATACTAATTCACGTTTTTCTCTTGGCCCGCAATGTATTTTGTATGTTTTCTTTCAAACATCGAAAACTTCGATATTTCTCCAGCTCTACTCTATGCCCAAGTAAATTTTTTTCATTCAACCCAGTTGGTTTTGAGGACACTTTAATGGCAAATCCCAATGAGACTCTGCGTATAAACACTCATACTCTCTTGGACTGAGTTTTATTTGTGGATATGTTTTAGAAAATCACAAGTGCTTCCATATTTCTAGAATACTGATTCCAGTCGTGCGTTTAACAGCCGATGCTTATGTTCTAACAAATTTTATTTAAAAAATATGGTTACACTTTGAAAAACATATATGTGCATATGTATGTTTTTGACAAGTGTCATCTTTAGACCTACATATTTATGGTTGAAATAAATAAATTGAGCAAAACAATAAAAGGACACCGCATGGGAGTCGAGGCAGCAACTCGTTGAGAAAAAAGAAAGGGTGCAGACATCAAAACAAAAATCAGCTGTCACTAAAGCAACTCAAGCATTCACTGTGAAAAAAGTTAGACGGACAAAAATTTCAAAATATTAAAGGACCCAAATTAAGTTAAGCATTTTAGCTTTCAAATTTAATTCCAGTTAATGAAAATTGAAAAGCTCTACAAGAGTTCAAGCTTTTGCGTCGCTATAAAAATTTGTATGCAGCTTGATTTACACAGAGCGAAAAGACTACATAAAATGCCCTATAAATCAGAACAAAATTTATCGGATTTCTCTATGTTTTTTTTATCCAAAAAAAAGTCCTTCTTCTTATTACTGTATATGTATTTTAAATAAAATCGAGGAGCTAATCTGTAAAACTAAAACGGAAACTTGTTAATGTAATTTAGAATGTGCAACATTCAGAATTAAGGAGATCAATATAACTAAGGTGACACATAAGGACTAAAGGTGAAAACTTTTCTAATGAAATCTAGTAGATAATCTTTAAAACTAAGATGAAAACCTCTTGAATTTAATTGAGAAGTAAATCTTAGTTCTCAGTCTCTTGTCAGTTAATTTAAATAAGCCGATGATCTTATCAATTTGCAATTGTTGTCACCTAAATTTTTTGAAGTACATTATTTTCTGAAAATAAACATTGCCCTTTTTAAAACATTTTAGTTTTTATTTAATTATACAAGTTTTACTTGTGTTTAAGTACTTTTATATTATTATAACAGATTCCATATAATTGCCGACAATTTTTATAAATCTTATACTTATAATTCTTATAACTCTAAAGCGTCTGGTTTCCAATATTTTTTGGGAACTTTAAGGCCTTTATTGCAAAAACTGATGCACTAGAAAGACAATGAGAGAAAAGGAGAGCGTCAATATTGAGTAAAGATATTTATTCTAAAAAACTATTATAACTTTTTTCAATGAAAACTTCTGGAACTGTAAATAAATAAATGAAAAAATTTCATTTTGAAAATGCAAATATCCAAAGAACAATAATCATAATATTAAACTAAAAAATAATATAAAGTAGCTCACAATAAACCCTACGGTCACTGTTGGCAATTCAAATTTCTCATTAAAATTGGATGATGCAATTTTATTGTTTTATTATTTATTGTTATTGTTTTATGTGGCGAATGCTCACAATATATCATTTAAATTGTATGTGTAATTTGAATTAAAAATGGACACTTTTCCTAATTAAAAATTCAATAAGATTCTAGTAAAAATGAGATGACAAAAAGCATGAAGATTTCTTTCTAAAAAAACAAGAAGTTACCCCCTTGTTTTTAGCCATTTTTTCCTCTTCAGTAATTTTGCAAAGAAATTCAAAATAAAATTAAGAAGATTTACCAGTAAAAATTTCTTCAATTTTGTCCTATCGCGCTCTCCTTAGCCTGCAAGCTTCGATCACTTTGATTTTCAGGTAAACTTTTTTAGCTCTGTGTAACGAGGAAAAATATGCACTTACATATCTGATTATAATCTTAACGAACTAACTAACACAAGGATTTATGCGATTTTATGCGATAAATTGGTTTTTGAAAAATTCTATTATTTGTAAGCGGTTTTCCTAGGAAATCAGCTAGTTAGCTCTTAAAATAAATTTTGGTGTCAGTTTGTAGTTTTAGATATTTTGAAATCGGAAAGAGTTTTAAAACACTCGTTAATTTGCAATTGAAAAAATGTCAAAAGAATTATATTTTCGAAGTTATTTTCTAAAAGCCTGCCGCACTATAATTGACTCCAAATATGTATTTTAAATGTATCAGAATTCTTAAGAAGTTGAAATATATTTTAATGTAATACACATAACTGCTGTAGCGAGTTAAACATTCGGAGCTTTCGGATAACGTCGTGAATTGATGATTTGCTTAACTCTCCTTAGGAATTTGACTAAATCAATTTAAAGTTGCTCTCCAGCAAATTACATTTGATTTGACGATTGAGCAAGGTGGTTCCATTGAAGGTGATAGCAAGATAACCAAGGCGAATCCGTTGTGTAATTGGCGTGTGAAATGTCAAATATCTGAATTCGCCTCGTATTGTTCATGTATTTTGTTTGTGTACTCAAAGCCATCCAGCGAATTGGGAAAGAAGAACAAGCATTCAGCTTATGGTATGCTATCACCTTGTCTGCATTCGCCTTGTCGATTTAAAATCTGTACATACTCAATTAATGACTCCAATCTTTGGCTTTAGAGTTCAGTTTTTTCAAAATCTTTATTCACAAAATTCCAAATCATTCAGTAGTTATTTGTAGCAAATATTGGTAGCCAGGCAATTTTGAAAAGCAACCTCTTACCCAAAACGACATCTTTTTTCATTCATCTTTTCATCTCGCAGTTCTCTCACACAAATTAATTTGTAAAATCTTCTCAAACCAATGACATATCCGTAATAATCTCATTTTGAATCAAAGTGAACGCAAAGCACTTCATTACGTACTATATAATTAAATACATAGCATTTGTGTGTGTTAACTGTTGACACTAATTTATTTCTCCGGGTGCCTACTTGGAAATGCATAAAAATGATTTATGCCCATTTCCGCTCCATTGCAATCCCAAATGATTCGAAGAATTGCAAGCGCCGCATAATTCGCGCATTTCATTGCAACGACGACACAACTCCTTATTTAATTGCAATTTCTTTGCATTTATAAATTGCAACCGCCAACGAAAGACTTTTGTGGTGCACACTTACAAAATTTCAGTTTCTTATAGGCAACGCATATTATTTCCGGGAACAAGAGATTTGTAGCCCAATTAGTTAATTTCACACACAAAAATCTCCACATGAACGTACGAGTTATATTTTTTTTCAGCACTAACTCCAACCACATCTATGTACATCTACATATGTATGTAAATTTGTATGAATGTGACTTGTAGGCAATTGAATATAGGATGTCATAAGCGATGCATCGTAGCAAGCAGCCAATATTCCCCCTCCTCACCCAAGTGTCATAAATCTTCGACGCAAGCAGCTCCCTTCGAAAGTTGTGCTGGAATTTTTCCGCGAGTGGCTGTGACTTACGACTTGCCACTGTAGCGGCGGCGTTGGTGTCGTTCGTTGCAGCATAAAAAATGAATTATGCGCCTCTTTATCGGCATGAAATGCAACAAAAATTGTAATAAGGCGTAAAAATTAAAATTAAAAAAGTAAAAGAGCAGTGTTGTAATTGAGAGACCATATTTTACATGTATTTACTAAATGAGTGAAGGAGAATGACTTCTTCTTCTTCGACTGTAGGGGCAGCTCCTAATTTTCCTGTGTCAACTAGTCTATGGATATTTGGTTTCATTTGAACTGATTGTATTAGTGGCCGTGGCTATCATTAAGAGAATTTTCTAAATACATTAGTTGTTGTTGTTATTAGCTGTTGAATATTTAGAAAACGGAGGAAAACAGTTTTTGGAGGCTTGAATATTTTTTTTCGTTTTTTTTTTTTTGGATTTACTAAATTTTTAATTGGCTATAGCTGTCTACTTTCACATTCTACTAAATCATTATTTTGGAAATTTATGTGCGGCGTAGATGGCAGTATTTTCACAACATTGGTTTGCTGCTTTTTATTAGTTTTTAATTGACAAAATGAATGAAGAAAAAAATTTTACATTAACTTTTTCTACAATTAGTCTTATTGTGAACCGCCATAGGAATATAAACTTTTTTTTTTTTAATATATTATAATGATTAATGTCAGCGCCGTGACTGTTCAACAATCCCCATGCAAAAGATATCGCTGACTTTTACACATTGTGTTTTCCGGACATCACCGCTATTTGGATTTTTAATACTCGTATAATCAAAAAAAACTCGATCTATAAAATTGCTCATATCTGGCGAACTTATTTATTTATTTATAAAAAAAAAAAAACCAAAGAAAACACTTACTAATTGATACCAGTATTCCGTAAGCAGTCTATAGTCACTAATTAAGACTTTTCGGTGGTGAGTTTGATTTTGAGACTATTCGGTATTCAGTAAGCCGTCTCAAGTCTCTAGTCTAAAAAAAAAAGTCACTAATTTGTCAGCTGGTCCTGAGCAGGTCACAAATAACACTTCATTTTTATAACCCATAATAGCAAAAAAAAACTATTTGTTTACATTTCCTTATGTATCTTGTTCTGCCATTTTGATCGAACCTACGTATGGATGAGAAGCTGCATTTATCGATTGTTTATTGTTCTATTAAATAATCGGTTCACGTAAAATGCAGTAAAAAAATTATGTACGCTTAATTTCAATGTTTATTTTACGATAACCATATTGTTTTAATTTTTAAAGACATTTAAAAAAGTATATTGTGTTGTGCTATCGATGAACACATTGTCATTGAGGTTGATTCTGCATCTCTAGCATAACATTCCATCAGCTGATTGTCTCTTCTCCTTTTCACCACAGTCTTTGGTGAACTTTTTTGTGACTGTTACTTACTGAATATCGAAATCATCTCAATTCACCAAAAATGTATCTAATTGAAAGTTTCAAATTTAGTGACTTGAGATGAGACCGAGTTACAAAATACCGGCATAAGAGCGCGAACTTTATTAAAACATGTGTTTTATAAAAATTTCCAATAAGGAAGGCTCGATTTTATATAAAAGTAATATATTATATGAAGATAAATTTTCTTCAAAAAACTCTACAAGTGGTCTTCTCAAACAAAACCTTTATGCAAGGAACGTAAAATTCCACGAAAAATATAAATCAAAAAGAGACTGTTTTGAAAAAATTTTTTTATAATTTTTTTTGCAATATATTTTATTTTTTCACCTTTTCGGATTTTTTTGTTAATATCTCGAAAACTATTTAGAATCCCAAATGAATTTTCTTTGGTTCTGAAACTGGCTTTTTCTGACGAAACTTTTTTAGCGATATAATATTCGGCACAATAATGTTCTTATATAAAAATCAAGCAAATGAATTTAAATATTAAACGTATAAGCATTCCTATATTAAGGAAAAAGGTCTTAAATTGATATTTAATAAGTAAAAAACAGTCGGGCATGTTCCGCAATTCACTTTCAATCGGAAATTTTCACTTCACCTGGTAGTTTTAGATAGGCGCAATACGCAAATTCACTCAGCGGTGAAATGTAGAACATGCCCGAGTAACTCTAAAATATGGATATTGATTTCTTGTTTTAAGGAAATAATTTTTTCTAAGTGTACGTACAACAACAATTTATTTGTCACTTACACCAGATTAAAACTGATTTTACGTATCGTATTTCTACTACCACTATATATTGCACGTATACTTATTATCCTGAACTGAGGGAACAAAGCGAATTAAGCTTAAAGGTACAGCTCCAAAGCAGCGAAAGAAGTGGAAGTTCTCAAGAAAGTTTAGGGTTTAAGTCTTCTGCAATGCAAAATACGTGATAGGCTATATTTTAACTCGCTAGGTGTCACATGCGTCGAGGTATTCATAACATATTTAGTTGCGATTTTAAAACGTGAATTGCAAGTCTGATGATAAATACTTTTACGAAAAATGAGATGGCGCTAGAGTTGAGATATATAAAAATATCCTTATTTCTGCTCCGGTTTAGATGAATTTAAAAACGTATAGTGAATTATATAATGGGAAATACATTTACCAAAAAATCTATATTTATGATTCAACTTAGTTCAAATCTAGCAAGCTTTATGTAGTTGAGATTAAGTTGACTATACGTTGGTTACACCTATTTTTGACAGATATCCCATTGAAAGTTTCAAAAATCTGCAACTATTTAACATTAGAAAATCATTTGTAAAGTATGCCGATTTCATGGTAGTCTCGATATTTTGGGTGCTGAAATGGTGCTTTGACTCTGGAACGCTCTCAGCTAAATTCTTAGGTTTCTTATGGTATTTTGTGAAATGAAAAATTAAAAAGAAATCAAAGATAAATAGGGAAATTGGTAATGTGATGTCCTACTCGTATCTTCACATTGGATATCGTATTGACTTGGATGGAGAATATTTTGAAAAACAATAAAACTATTTTCCTTAATATTTGACTGTGTTTTCATTATTAGGCGCAAAATATAAAAGGCAACCGTCGTAGAAGCTAAAATAGAGAATCCAGAACTAGGATAAATTAACTTTAATTTTAAATAAAATAACTACCTATGTAAATCCGTCCAATGCTGACGAAATATCGGAAAGCAAAACTGGATGTTTTGAGCATCCGATTTTGTCTCTTAAAATATCGATTACTCTGTGCAACAGTAAAAATATATTTTCCGCGTAACATAACTGATGTTATAGGTATTTATTTTGAGCTATGAGCTATGCATTTTAAAAATTCATTCAAGTGTAATGGCTTCGTTCCTCTTTTTATAAAAACGACGATGCGAAAAAAAGCTTTTTAAAATTTGTTGGATGCCAATACATAAAAGTTTAAATTTAATATAGTGTTAATTTTTCAAAGGTTAGTTTTCAATACTTTCTAAATAAAAAATACTGGTATTAAGTTCAAGAAATTATTCTATAGCAATAAAAAAAAATCAGGTAAAAAATAAGATACAGGTGGTCCATACAGTAGGCTTCCCCGCCGGAAGTCCGCAAAATATATCAGCGAAACGAAATGTAACGCTTTGCGTTGGAAACAACGTTAGGAAAAAATGCACTTATTGAGAAGAAGAAAAATCATCTGCTCTGGCGAAGGGCATTTTCATCTCGACGACGATGTTAGCAAGCAAAATTGGCGGCTCTGGGGATCGAAAAACCCCCACCAGATCACCGCGTAGCCAATGCATCTTCATAGTGTGACAGTTTTTGCGGATTTTGGAGGGGTAGGATAATTAATGGGAAGTATTTTTGCAACGATAAATTATTTTTTGTGTCCGGAAATTGAAGACATGGACTTGGCGATGTTAATTTGCCAACTCGGAGCTGCAATGTGACGCCAATTCGATTTTTTTTTTTTGTGAGATGCTATAAAAGACTAATGATATGTAAAAAAAATCCATCAATCGTTCAGATTCTTACGATTAATATCGAGCAAGTCATTTGTGAGATAGTGCCATAAAACATCACCAAGGTTTTGGAAAACTGGTATAACAGGATGAGAACCTGCGAAGCCAGCCGTGGCAGCCAAATGAATTAAATTGTGGTCCAAAAAAATAAGGAATGTTTGCCAATTCGAGCAAACCAATAATATATCGTAAAATTTTTGAATGCTTAGTTGCTTTCTTTAATTCTTAGAAATAAACCATTATATGGACCCAAATATGATAGATACACGATTGCGCCTTCCGCGTACCGTTAGTCCTCTCTTTGTCGATTAGACAGCATCCACCTTAACGAAATAAAAGCATTTTACACAAACAATGCTAAGAAAACTTTCCGTTCTGCCCTTCTTCCTCTTTTTTTCGAATTTTTTCTTTGCTCTCTCCTTTTCTAGCTATTATTACGTCACTATCAGTTGCTCTCAGCGCGGAAGGCGTAATCATTCTTATTATGGACCTCCCATTTTATATATTTCTATTTTCTGTAATATTTAATTGTAGAAACCTTTTTCATTAAAAAAGTGGTACAAATATTTTTAACTATTTGAATATAAATAAATACATAAGTAAAAAACCAAAAAAAAAAACCCAATACTACTAATCAATTTGCATTGGGATGGGTGGGCGTGACATTTTCTTTGGTATCCATCTCTAAATAGTCTCAAACTTTCTTCTTATTGGACTTACTCGTATACAACTTACATTTACATACATCGGCTCTTTCTTTAGCATTCGAAAATATTTTAACTGCTCCTCCCAGCAGCCGTGTTGGCATTTTTCTAGGGAAAACTTTTCCTCACAGCAAAAAGTGAGTTCTTAACTCAAAACAAACAATTGTTTTTTTTTTACATGATTAGCATTTTTGCTGTTATAAAACAATAAAACTTTTCATCTATATTCTAATTTTAATGAGCGTTTGCCAATTTCAATTAAAACATGGCGATGATGAGATAACAAAAAATTAAATTTACTTCATTACCACTCACTTTGCTTTCACCAATGCCAAACATGCCGGCGGTTTTGTGGGCGTAACGATTCTGTATTTTCCCCCATTTTGGACTCACAATACCAAAAAAGGAAAACGAAAAAATTTGTTTTTTTTTTTTTAAACCGACACAAAAATAAGCCAAACGGGTCAGCCAGCAGTCGCTGTAGTCGAGAGCTGCTTAAAAAAAAAAAACTGAAACTCAACTGAAGAGCGTATTTGGCGCAGCGTTGTTAAGTCGCCTTGTCGAACATGTGTTTTTCATTTCTTTAAAATTGAGTTCTTCCCTTTTTTCATATCGTTCTTCTGTTTCTTGCTGTTTTTTTAAATAATTTTTTTTTTTGTTTTGTTTTTTTTTTTAAATTAACCTAAGTGTAACAAGCTGAAGACACGTGTTGCGGGCGGTGACGGTAAAAGTGCATACAACAAATATGAACACATGTATTACCGATTGTATACAACTACAACAACAAGCAATTTACATATGTACATATATACTCATATGTAGGGAGGGGCGACGAACAAATGTTCGCTTAGTTGGTGACTCTTTTTAAATCTTGAAAACAAAAACAAAAAATACCAAAGACCTCCTAATTGTTTAACGAGACCTCTTTCTAAATTTTAACACGCTCGATTAATATGGAGACGAGAAAACGCAAACTAGGTAATAACGGGTCAGACGAAATTTCACCACCAAACTCGCTTTGTGATTCTCTTCTGTTTCTGGCGTAAATTAAAGCCACTATTAATATTCAATAAATGCCAAATTCCATATGAAACAATTGCACCGTCTCTACAGGCAATTTCCCAGTGGTTCCAGACATTTTTTTTTTACAGTGGACGAACCCCTAGAATGCCGGAGAAAATCTTCCATCAATGGCGTCACTGCAGCTTTGGCGAAGACCAAAATTGACGAAGATTCATAATTCTCTCTTAAGAGATGATTGTTGATGAAATGAGCTCGAAGTTTACATGGATATATCGCGAATATTAAGTAATATTCTAGGATACACAAAAAAATTAGCTGGATGAGTTCCAGTACGATCCAGAAACCAAACAGTAGTCCGTGGTATGGATCTCAACCGAAGCAAGCCCATCCGTTAAAGCAACAAAAATGGGCAGTAAAAGTAGTGATATTAACCTGGAAAAGTGTTAAATGGTAACTATAAAATGGTATAACGAAATCTGTTTACCAAAAGTTTTAAAGAATAAGTTGGAAAAAAAGAAGAAAGGGATTTGCGGCGGAATTTTTTTTTAAGTAAAACTTCTTTAGCGGCATTTTTAATTTCTACCACTTTATTTACAAATTTCTACCACTATTTTTTATTAATGGTACTACTAATATCACCACTATTTTTTATTTTTTTCTTCCAGTATTTTTATTAGTGATACTACTAATTTCTACCACTATTTTTACTAATTTCTTTTACGGCTTTTACTAATCTCTACTAGTATTTTTACTAATTTCTTCCTTTATTTTTACTAATTTCTACCCCTTTTTTGTCCCATTTTTTTTACCAATTTCTAGCACTATTTTTATTAATGTTACTACTAATTTCTACCACTATTTTTGCTATTTTTTATCGCTATTTTTCTGAGTCTACCACTAATTTTTTCCACTATTTTACTACATTCTGCCACTATTTTTACTAATGATACTACTAATTACTACCACTATTTCTACTAATTTCTTCTTATATTTTTACTATTTTCAACCGCTATTTTTACTAATTTCTACCACTACTCTTACTAATTTCGACCACTATATTTACTAATGCTACTACTAATTACTATCACGATTTCTACTTAATTCTACCACTATTTTTAATAATTTTTTACTAATTTCTCCCACTATTTTTTCTTATGTCTACCACTATTTTGATTAAAGCTACTACTAATAACTACGGCTACTTTTATTACTTTATACTACCACGCGCACTTAGGTGCACGCGTGGTGGTATGTTATGTTTGTTTTTTTTTTCTGGTCAACTAAGCGAACTTTTGTTAGTCCCGCCGTATCTGCATAGGTGCATGTGTAATTATTGTTTTTTTTTTTACCAAAATTTACAACAGCACACGGAATGTGTAAATTAAATGAATTTGAAAACGAAATACGACTTGTGTGAGTGCGGCCAAAATCCTTTTGATTTACATACGGCGATATTTTAGCGGCGGCAGGCAGTGGCTGTCAGTCGTTTGAAGCGCAGCTTATCGCGAGAACCGTTCAAATGCCATGTTTTCCTGAATTGCGCGCCGTCCTCAGGGATTACAAAAGTTTTGTTTGCCGTCATGCGGGCTGGTGCAAAAATTTTGGCGCTCGAAAAGAATACAATTTTTTTTTCAATTTTTGTTTTTTGCTTTTTAGAAGTTACCAATTGCAGTGTTTGCTGTGACTCGTTTGAAATTTTTATTTTTTGTTTTAGCAACCGCCCACTGTCGTGGTTCTGGCATTTTGACGTGCGAAGGCGGTACCCGAAAATAACATGCCGAAAACATATTTCAACATTAATTGTCAACACGATTTTATTGCGTACAACAACAACAATTACTTCAGCGATAATTTTCTTTTCTTTTGATTTTGTGTACGGTACTTTTGATTTTTTCTACTTTTGTGCCGCGCATATTTTGTTGCTCTCAAAAAATGAATGAATGTCGAACAACACAAACTACAAGAATTTTGTTTTTAATTTGTCGGGTTTTCACACGAGCACACTCTCATCGAAGTGTCATTTTCTCTTTGTCGTCGCCTCCACAATTCGCAGCCGCAACTTGGACCACCACGAATAATTCTTGTACTTTTTGTATTACCAGAATTTTTTCGAGCTTTTATGAAAAATTACAGCAATTAAGAGATAACACAAGTTTTTCTTAAGTTAAAATTTAAATAGTTAAATAGGAAATCTCATGTGCTGCCTCGGCTTAAAGCCGCCGTCGAACTGATGCTTATTAATTTAGGTTTTATTCAAAAAACAAACAGAAAATTTTCAGCTATCAAGAATTAAAAATTATATACCATTAATTGATGGGGCTAACTTCTAAAGCCAATTAAATTGACGATAGAATTTTCTCATACCACGCAACACCCCCCATCGAACTGACCATCTCCATCGAATGGGCATGGCCGACAGATAAAAAAAAACCAAAAAAAATACAAATATTGTCAAGTCATAGGCCGCCAACATGCGGGAAAAAACTATTCGAAATAAAACACAACCGAAACAAATATTTTTTTTAATTTAAGCGCATACCCACCCTTTGAGCAGATTGAAAAGCAAATGTAAAAAGCAAAAAACAAAAACACAACTAGTTAGTTGGCATAACATGAAATTCAATTTGCCCGCATGTCCAACTTGCACTAAGCCAGGTCAAAAATGCCGTTCAAATGTGGCGGCCAGCCATCCCAAGCTGTTGGTGTTTGATGTAACGGATAAACGAACTGTTAACGCATGTAAATATTTGCAACAAAAACAACAACAACAACAACTGAAAACAATAGACCAAAGTAAATAAATGGAAAACAATTAAGAAAAAGAAAAAAGTTATGAGTTGGAAAGAAAAGAGTTAGATGTGCAAACTGACGTACAGTGACTGCAAGGATTATTCGTTGGATTTGAATTGAAATTAAATTGCAGCTAACAAAGCGTCAAACATTACAAAAAAAATTAGATTTACTTAATCGATACCTAAAGCGATTCTCCTATCGGAGAAAAGGTTAGAATTCAATCTGATATGAATCGAAAACTAATCAACCAAACAGTAATTCAAAATAAAAATATAATAGAGTACTATCGGAAAAGCAAAATTTTCTTGTGTCAAAAGTATGCCCCATTTTGAAAGCCAATCCCCTGAGCCTGAAATGTTTTGCAAATGTTTTAAACTGCAGGAGAGCGCTAGTATTCTATTCGACCTCTGATGGATAGGCAGCAAAGTAATTTTTGATAATATTAACCCAGTAGTTGTCATCTGGGTGTCGAAGGCAAGCTATTTAGAATACTTATTTTCTTTTTTTTTTTGAAATTTTATTATTTGAACCTAAAATCTTCAGACAGAATTTGAAGCACAAATATACAGTAATCATATTAACGCTACTTTATTGTTGAAAAAGAACCGTATTTCCTCGATAGCGTCAAAAATTACACTTTTAATTACTAGTTCCCTAATTTATCTTTTTCTAATCATGTTTTATTTATTACTACAGTTGCTTATATTATATAATGCTCAAAACAGTGTGGGCAAAAGTAATTATTGATTAAATGCCAAAAAATGACCAAATTCGTTTTCATTTATTTTAAAAGCAAAAAAAACAAAATGGGTCAAATATGTCCCTATCAAGGAAGTAGGGTTAAAAACCTAACGAGCTTCTTTCTCTACTATAACTGCATTTTCAGTAGTAAATTCTTCATTCATCCGTAGTTAAAATTGCCAGGGCCCATTATAAATTACACTGTGCGACAATTTCCAAGCAACCAAAGACGATTTTAACCCATTAGCTTCCAATTAAAAGTGTCGTTTTGGCCCTTACTTCAAAAAATTCCTCAAAAAATAAATTTGTAAAGTCGTTAGAGGATTCAAACATTCTAAAAAAATAAAAAATAATTTTTCGAAACATTTTATTAGAGATCTTCTCATACAAAATCTGTGTGCGATTAAAGCCGAATTTTATATAAAATAAAATAACCAGGGACAGAAAATAATCGGATCAAATAATCAGTGACAAAAATTCGTTCAAAACAAAACTCGATTGTATCGATCTAAAACTTACCACATATGCTATACAAATCTAACCTTATTTTTTATATAGGAGATTTTTTCTTTTGAATCATTGCATACTCGTTAGTTTGGGATTTTTTTTTTCGATCAAAAATAATCGTTATTCCTGTATTTAGAATTAGAATAAATGATAAACAATTTGTCGGCGATGGCACTAATATGTTTTATGATCGAAAAATTTTTAAATCCAAGAATAGTTTTTGAACAAAAAAATAAAAATGAAAAAATCGATAAAAAATGATAGGAAAAAAATCCTAGAATAACAATTATTTTGTATCGAAAAAAATAAAATTTAAAAAAATAAATAACAATCAAACTTGATCGAAAAAATAAAAATCCAAAAAACTGATAATTTTGTATCGCAAAAAAATCCAAAATAACAATTAAATCATACTTTTTTAATAAAAAATTATAACAGTTACGGTCCTTGAAAATAACAAATAGTTTTTTTTTAAATTGGCACAACAGTTCGCAAGGTTAATGTTAATGGAAAAGGGAAAAATAAATGTTGCATAATTTACGCTCTTTCTATCAAGATTTTGCCTGAGAAGAATCCTAGTGAAATTTCCCTAAGAATAATTTTCTAGAACAGATATAAGGTTTTTGAGTGGCCAAATATTCTACGAAAATATTTCCCGTGAAATTTTACTGCATACCTTTAATTTAATGGTATTAGGTTGGTAATAACTGAGATCTAGTGGGAAGGACCGCAATTGAGTGTTTAAGGTCAATGAACTTCCGGAACAAAAAACGTCTTCTCGAGACGAAAACATTGATGTATCAAACTTCAAGATCCAACTATAAATACGAAAGACATGAAGAAAAATGTAAAAAAGCGACCCCTAGGGTGGCCAGATAATTTTTTTTTTTGCATTATTGTATAAATGTTGACGCCTACTGCATTTAAAGCCGGGGCTTTAGAGTTCCCATTCGGCACTTGCAGCTGCACCCAGCGTTGCCAGTTGATAACGGTGTCGTGCTTTAGACAATTTTTCCATTTCTATGTAAATTTTATATTTTTTTCATTTAATAAAACTTTAATAATGTTTTACAAAATTTTAGTACTCCAGTACTTTTCCTGTAATGCAAAATTTCTCTCTAGAGTGAGAGTAAAAAGCGAGTAACGACCAAAAACTACAGAATCAAAAAACAACATCTTTCCATCAAACAGTTTTCTTTCAAATTAAAAATAAATTTAATTTCGTTTAAATGCTGCAAAATTATTAAAATTTACTTTAATATTGTTCCCTGTCAACCCGATAACTTGTAAACTAATCGCTTGAAACCTTTCACGATTTTACCCGAAGAAAAAGTTCGGGTAAAATCTTGCAACTTCATTCTCTACACAACTCTCCAAAAATCGTCCGTATTTACAAGATTTTGAGGTGCGTGAAGATTTTTCCTGCAACTTGCTGTAATTTCGTGTAAAAATCTGCAAGTTTATGGAGTATTGGAAACCAAATAACTTTGTCATAATATCGAACCACAAATAAATAAAAATAAACTAAACAATTTAAAATTAAGAATCTCAAAAGACATGGAATGAAGTTCCTTTTGTATGCAATACACTTTTTTGTTTCAAATTTAAAAAACAAAACGGATCGAAAATGCTTGCATTTTCTATAAGACGATTTCAGGCCAAGGCACAGACTAGGCCTGGAGATAAAACATCAACAGATTTTTCATTTTCAGTATTCTCACAAACCGGTGTCTTTTATTTTAAAGACTGGATACTTTCTTCAAAAATATTTAATATTCCCGATTATTCGTGTTAACTACTTTACATGTCAAAAGTCATATCTGCACATTCACACAAAACCGAATAGGCAATAGAACCGCAGGCTAGAGACCCAAAAGCGCTCATGGCTGGGCATGGCTAAATAATTTTAAACAATAGAAATAGCAATAAAACGGAAGAAATATCAAATGCAAAACCGAAACATACCAAAATGCCGGAATAGGAAAAAAGCGAAATTGAATAATACTTAGAAAAAAAAAACAAAAACGATAGGCAAAAGGTAGTGGATTCATACATATTTAAATTTACGTACATATGTATGTAAAATGTTAACTGAGGACGATCTCACACACACACACTTGCACACATATGCATTTGAGGAGCAACTACAAAATACAACAATGTCGAAGTTTTTAATTAATTCGAAACTTGTTACATTTCATAAGCTGTTGTATCCAAACCTCCCTTCATGTCCAAACAACCGACTGACTTCGGCTCCGCCAATTGCGTTGTTGTTGGCATTGGCTGAATTGAGGATTTCCAAATTGTATTTGTAATAGATAGCGACGGCAATTTGGCAGTTGGTCACTCGCTGTTACGCATATTTTTACAATACCTCTCCTTCGCATGTGGATTTGGGATGTTCGTCAGGCGTAGCTGCGTAGCGTTGTATGGAAAACCTATAGACTTTATTTAGTGCGACCTGCCATCAATTCAAACCATTCGACCACTTTAAATTTTCTCTATGAAAATTCATGCGTGGAAAAGCGTTGTTTCGTATTTCGCCGGCTGAGCTAAATGATAGTTACATAGTTAGAGGGTTTGAGGAGCTTGACGATGGTTGGGTAGAAGATTATGGTGACGATGACGATGATGATGATAGCGATGATCCGAATGTCGCTAGTGTAACAAATACAGTTTATGTTGATGCTGGTAATTTTCTTACACACATATATATGTTTTAGTATGTATGTATATACAGGGTGATCCATATAGTGTTTTTGTTTTGTTTTTTTAATCATATGTTATTTTGACAATGACAGTCCTTAGGTTAAGTGGGGTTAGCGTGGCTGCTCGCAGCAGCTCCCATAGATCCTAAGGGAACCATTGTGATACCACAGTACATTAAAAAGCCGAACGGCAGTTTCTTGATTATAATCTGCAAAGCGCCATATGCTTACAATGAAGCTACGAAGCTGGCTAGTCTCCACTCTCGATATGCTCGCCGCAGGGTGAATAAGGTGCAATTCCAGATACTTGAGTCTCAGTCTCGCAAAGGTAGGGCAAC
Source organism: Anomoia purmunda (assembly GCA_951828415.1). NCBI lineage: Eukaryota > Metazoa > Arthropoda > Insecta > Diptera > Tephritidae > Anomoia > Anomoia purmunda. Next base: position 9,174,017 of record OX639996.1, read on the forward strand.
TGAGCAAAAAGTATTGAGATGATTCGCCTCCCACTAAATGTCAAAGTCGAAATTGCGATGCATCGCATGGATTTTAAACAGGCCGTGCCCTGACAGCATTCCCATAAGTAATGAGAGCTCCCGTGATCTTCTTTGACTTTTAACCAAAGCGATCACCCTACTCAGCACTCAACCCCGAAAAGCTCTTTTCTTAAGATGTCCTCAAGTGTGCCCTACCTGGCTGAATTCATCTGCTTCACAATTCCTTTGGATATCGCTGTGTCTCGGTACCCAGATTATTTTGTCGACGAAATACTCCGCAGTACTCAGAAGAGATGACTGGCAATCCATGACCACTTTCGTTCGCACAGTTATTGTATCAATAGCTCTAATTCCCACTTGGCTATCAGAGTAAATATTCACTTCTCCTTACAGAGGTCGCCATTGTAAGAAGCCTCTCGGTCGCTTTCTTGATGACGTCTACCTCCGTCTGAATTTCACTGCAATGCCTAAATTTTTGTCCTGGAACAGAGTTATAGGCAGTACGGAATGAAAAAAAACTAATAATTTACCGAAAAAAAATATTTTTGTTAGTTTTTTTTTTGTTTTACATTTTGAATTTTTCGACGAATCCACTTATATGGACCACTCTGTATAATGAAACAAAATTATTTATGTTAGTTTATTTAATTTTAGATTTTGAATTTTACAAAGAACCCACTTATATAGACCACCCTGTATAATGTAAAAAAAAAATTGTGTTAATTTTTTAGTTTTCAATTTTGAATTTTTGAAAGAAACCACTTATATGAACCACTCTGTATAATGTAAAAAAATATTACTTTTTTAATTTTTTTTCATTTTAAATTTCATTTTTCAAAGAAACCTCTTATGTATATGGAACACCCTGTATAATAAAAAAAATAATTTTTTAGTTTTAAGTATTGAATTTTTCAAAGTAACCACTTATATGGACCACCCTGTTTAATATTTTCCACCGACAACTTCCCGGCTGAATGTAAATCACATAAAAATTTACTTTTGTTAATTTTTTTGTTTAGTTTTTCAAAGAACCCCCGACTTTTATGGACCACCCTGTATGTACAATGTACTAACTTTTACATACATCCACTTTACGAGTATTCAATGCCAACATCGTAGTCAAACATAGTGTCGATTGGCTGTCAGCGTGTTAACCAGAAATTTAATTAAACTTTGAAAAAACAAACAAGCAATCAGGCAAAGCAACGGTTCGAGTGTATGAAAAAGTTTTAAATTATTACGAAAATAACATGGCAACGATGAATGATTTTTTCTACAATCTGCTCGTACATACTACTAACACAATATAAGTATAAAAGTTAGATTGTTTATTTGAATCTATTTGACCACTGGCCCATTTTCATTTGGCCACTGTTTTTTTTTTTTTTTTGTTCAACCACATGCACTCGCTCGGCAAAATATTTCCTTTTCTATTTGTGTATGCAAATCTGCTTTCAATTTTAGCCAATTTCATTTATGTTTCTGCATTTTCTTACTTTTTTTTATATATAATCGACATATGTACATATGATATGTCTGTATGTATTTACATACCTAGGTACATACATCCATCCACCCATTGTGTAATGCCTGCATATTTAGTAGAAATTTACATCGCTACACCTACATAGTATGAATACTCTGTTTGTGTTTTTTTTTGTTTTGCCTGCTTGCTTTCTGCTCGGTTGATCATTCGTCATGTTTTGCTTAGGGATTTTGCGATATTTTACAATACATCTGAGTAATCATGTCGAAAAGAAATTGAATACACGTTTGCGAAATTGTAATTTCATATGCAAATCAAACTCATCCGCATCGACAAGCGAATAGCTCCGATAGATGAATGGATGGCTGGATGGACGGATGGTTGGATGGTTGGTTGGTTGGGCGGATGAACGGACGAGTGCATTGATGAACACAGACACTCTGGTATTTAGATAGATAGTCTGCCTAACACGCAAGTGGGTAAAATGGGCGAGGCAATGCTGGGGCAAACGAGCAATGAGTGCATGTACCTCATCTAATTGATAGTAGCAATTCAGTCTATACCTCGGAATGTTTGTCATTTATGAGTAACTACAGTGTTTGCCTAGAGCCTAGCTAATATTGGCATACAACATACATAACTGTTTTTGCCAATTATTTTTGCCGCATTCGATACGAAAGAAACAAAAACAAATCGTTTCGGCCGTACACATCTTCATAGTATTTACCGTAGTAACTTAGTGCAAACTAGCTTAATTATGAAGATATAGTAAATTTACGATTGAATTTTAATGAATTTACTCTGTTTCAAAGCTTTGGCGCTGGCTCTTTGAACAGCAACGCGAAAGAAAAGAAAGTGTTTTCGAAAATCTATGAAGACAGCGGCTCCGATAAACGTGAAATATGGATAGTATACAGATGTATTCTCGATTACGCTGAATGATATCCAAACTACTTTGAATGTTATAGCTTTGCCTTCCCTTTCAACCAATACTCCACATTCAGTAAATGAAAACTATATCAATATTTTTAAACATTATCGATATATGCAGAAGAAAAAATATCGATATAGATATTTTTACTTTAAGTAGTAATTACCTAAGAGCCCGGGCCCACCACATCGTAGTGGAGGGATGAGGAAATGAAAAAAAATACCGATATATGTATCTTGTTATCGACATATTTTCCTTATCGATATCGATAGTTTTCTTTAAGTCGTAATTACGTAAGAGCCCGGACACACTACAACGTAGCGGAGAGATTTTTTAACATTTTCGATATTTGCAAAGTAAAAAACATCGATATATGTTGATATATGTTGATAATATCGATATATGTCCATTTCGATATTTTTCCTTTTTGATATCGATATTTTTACCTTAAGACGTAATATCCTAAAAGCTCGGACACACTACAACATAGTTGACGGATGAGCAAATAAGAAAATATATCGATATTTTTAAACATGATCTGTATATGCAGAGTAAACTGATCGATCGATATTTTTGCCACAAGGTGTGATTACCTAAAAGCCCGAATACACTACAACGTAGTGTAGCGATTAGCAATTGAAAACTACATATATCGATATTTTTAAACATTATCGGTATAACCATATTTTTAACTCAAGACGTAATTACTTAAAGCCCGGACACAAAACGACGTAAATTACTTATTATTGTCCAAATTACTTCGCATAAACTAAGTGCCTACAGACTAGACAAATCCTAATTTATCTTGTAATATCTTCTTTTTTTTAACTTTGGCAGTAAAAATGAAGGAACAGTTGAGTGAAATGATAATATTTCAACATAGAAAAGTATACATATGTTTTATCAACATTAAAGCGCATCACCCAAAAAAATTCTCCGGAATAAAGAAAAAATACGATTAAAATATTAATATCTACGTGAGCTGGAAAAAATCGAATTTGAAACAAACTTGATACTAGGAAGTAAATATCGAATGTCGATATTTCGACATTAAAAATATCGACGTATTTATCTATTATTTTCTAAAAAATATCACTATTTCGATATGAGCTGGAAAATAAATAACGATATTTAGACATTAAAAATATCTACGTATTTATCTATTATTTTATACACAAATATCTACATTTCAAGTATCGATATTTCGATGTATCGATTAATAGCGATTTTAAATTTTTTTTAATTAGCTCTTGCCTACTTTTAGGCGCACCATTTTATTTATAAATCAGCTGCCACAGAGCAAATTTTTTAAAATAATGGTAATTAGCTTCAAAATTTGATTTTTTCTTACAAACTGAAAGTTCTGTTTTAAATAATTTGCTTAGTTTTATTTTTCGCTTACAAAACAAAAATAAATTTTTTGAATTTTTAATTATTTTTTTAAAAAATAAAAGTTTATTTTTCATTTATGTTGACAAATAAGTGTTTGAGCACGGTATCAGCAAATAAATATATGATAAGAAGAATTCACCAATAAGTTTTGTTTTCGAAAACCAACTTTTTTTTATTCAAAACAAAAAAAGACATGGCTAACGACAAATTCTTTGATTTTACCGATGGGACGGATTTGCACTATGCACAAAATTTGGCACATAAACCTTGCTAAACAAATAGGATATATTTTTTTAAACTTCAATTAAAACAATGTGGGAAATCAAATATTGCAATATGGACATCAAACGAAAGAAGTTAAATGGACTTCATTTCCAGAATGCTTCGAAAGAAAGTTATTTAAATGTAAATTAAAAGCAACCTCACAGTTGTCAGGTTTATTGCGCCTAAAACTAAACTAAAAATTCGGAAAGCCTCGAACTTTTATTTATACGGTTTATGCTATATAATTTTATATGATATATAGACAATTTTGAAAAATATTTCCTGCTCTATTCGTTTGTAGAACTTCTCCCACGATAAAAAATATCCCCTTCCTCGTACTTTAAATTTTTTTTTTCTACAAGCTATTTGACATTATTTAATATACGAGTGCATGTTCTTATTTTTATTTTAGTTGCCTTTGTGTTTTTTTTTTGTTTTTGCTTGCTTGAAAAACCACCCAGCTATTTGCGTTCAAATCAAAGTCGCAACCCCTCAAGAAACCACTGTCACACAATCTTTCAACAAGCAATTAAATGGCTAATAAAAACTCGTATCAGTAACATTTCATTAAGTCGGTCGGTCGGTGCGCCACTCAAACGCCAAACATTTCAGAGTTGGCGCATAATTGTCACCCGACAGAGAACTCAATTCCAATACTACCACTGTCAGTGTTGCCGTTGCGAATTTTTAGAGAGTCGCAAAAAAAAGGGGTATTGACTACAAAAAAGGCCAAACAATTTTTTATAATTCGCTTTTTTATACTATTAAAAAGAATTAGTCTGAGGTTTTGACTGCAATATATTGTAAATAAAAAATTTAATATTTTAAACCAAAAGATATTTGCTTCCATAACATATTTGACATAAAAGTAAACATAAGTACAGCGCATGAGTAAAACTTACTTTTATGTGGAGAAAAAAACCCAACACCGGCTGTAAAAACAAATTATCAAAAATCAACTAGAGCTTTTAGTCACTGGAAATTTGTAGTTTATTATAGTAAAATTAAACGGACTACAAAACTGCATATCCAAAAAGTTCTTAAAAATTGTGATCTGACTTAAAAGTTTGAAATTTTTAGAATTTTTTTTTTTGAAATTCGATCAGTTTTTGTGTATTTCGTGAAATGTTTTAAAACTTTATTTATAAAGTTTATGTTACACATTGAGCTATACTTTTATAAAAAATTATTAAAAATAAATTAGTAAACATAAGTTGCCAGAGTTGCATTTCATTGAAAAGTCTTATGACGTCTTCACAGAGTTCTCTGTTCTTTTCTCACTTATTACCCTCTGACCTATCAAAAGTTCAAAATTTTCTACAAATATATCTAAAACCAAAAATAACAGAATACAAAAATGCGGTGATTGGTTAGAAACTCAGTGAGTAACTTGGCTGTGACGTCACACCAGATCTACTGGTGAAGAGAAATGAGAGGCAAGACGTTGGTATTGGATGTTAGGAAGAGTACACACTAAAATTGTTAAGCACGTTGGAAAGACTACACCCGAATGCGAGTATACATACATACACCGTCTTTGTAAACAAAATCTGTTGTGACGTAGAAATTCTGTCAAAATTTCCAAGAGCGGGTTAGCGGTACTACAGCCTGCGTCAGCTTCTGTATTATTTTCATCATGATCAAAAGCGGCAGGCATTCTAAGTCAAATGTTGCAATAAGAGGCAACATTTTATTTTATTTTATTTTTTTAAGAGAAGAAAACTCCATTAAGTGATGCATTTTTTCGTCTTTACCGGAGGAAATATTCTTTAATAGCATGCTGCTATTAATATTTTCTAAAATAATTCTTGCAAAAGGGGTAAAAGTCACACATAATTTTGTGGAAATGGATAAAAAATTCATAATTTTCAAAAACTCGTATGAAAAGGGTATTTGCGCTAAAAAAAAAGTGTAAAATTATCCCTTTAGTCGTACAACGGCAACACTGCTGCTATTATCTACGACACAACCATGCCCGCCCCAGTAAAAGTTGGCTTTGTGTCGCTGCAAAAGCGGTGAACTCAAAGACAAACCGACAGACAGACAATTCAATCAGCAAAATCATCAGTAGCCGCTCAAACTCTATCTGTCTGCGACCAATCAAATGACAGCCAATGGGAACACCGCAGTAGCCGTACGATGGCAGTAAGTAGTGGGTAGGCAACTGAGGTGACGCGGGGGAAATGGAAGGGAAGTGCGAAGCGATGAGTGTCTTTGTGAAATCCTTTCGAGAAATGCAATCAAAATGCGTTTTATGATCGCTGTTGTGTCGCAATAGTCGGAGTAGTTGTTGCTTTTTTAATACATACTAGCGACTCCTTGCCACCAAGTGCGCTACTGGCTGATTGCTTGTTTCGTCCGTCCAACGGTCGAACCGTCTGCCCATCATCGGTGATGCCTTTTGCCGTGGTATCTATTATTGCCGTCGTAGTTGTTGTTGTTGTTGTTGTTGCTGCTGCTGATATAATGATAGCGATGTTGTTGCGGCAGCATGTCGTTAAATTTAATTAGCACTCGGAAGTAGTGCCACCGACAAAGCGACCAAAAGTGACTACCGCACAACGCACCAACGCACCAACCTGGCGACCGGCATGCAAACATACAGACATACAGACATACAGACATACAGACAGATATGGAGGCGCATCTAAACAGTAGCACTTTGACGCTGACAGTAATTAAAATCATTCACAACTCCTTTGATGTCCCATTTAGGGATTTAAGGCGGAGCATAGCAGCCAACACGCTTGGGACTTGTAGCGACTTCAACGGCTAGCAAAGACATGAAAGTCAACAATAAGTAAGACAATACTCGTAATAATTTTTTAGTTGTGAAAGAAAATTATTGCTTGTCAGAGGATTTCTTGTTAATTCAAAAGGTTGTGGCCCGCCCCATTATTGTACTATGTGTCCGCCTTGGCCTTCGGCTCGTTGGTGTCAATTGCGTATTTTATTCTTTGCTTATTTCCGTTTATGATTCTGGCGCTAAGCGACAAAAATCAAAGTTCCTTAGTGTTAGTGATGGTCATAAAATTTAAATCAAATAATTTAGATAGCAATAAAGCTATAAACGCGCGGAACCGAGTGGCAATGTCAATGGCTGCATAAATGCATACCTATTTATATGTGGCTGTGTTAGTGAAAGTCGGCTTAATTTTATTTTTGTGTTATCCTTCTGAAATTATTACCTTTACTTCAAATAGAGGCGGCACACTTTATAGGATTGTTATGATATATTTTTTATTTGAAAGATACTAATTTAGAGAATTTCATTTGCTCTCTTTCCAAATGATTGGATTCTTATGAATGAGATTTTGACCTATATTTTCCATAAAATATTGTTTGCCTAAAATTTTGAAGAATATCAAAACTTTCTGGCTTCCGGGTTATAAAAAATTAAAATGATATAAAAAGGGCTTATATTACAAAAGACGCTCCAAACCTGCATGGGGAAAATTTTAAGTCAGAATTCTAAATATCTCACAACCTAGCATTGTTCTATGCCGAAAAAAAACAATGTAATTTTTTTAATCAAAAACTATCAATATTTTCTATGTATTTTATATAAAAAGCGGAATAAATATAGAAATAGTATAGAATCGTTTAAAACCAAATCTTTTAATATTGACTACCCAAAAATGCAAGTGGGCTCAAAAAAATAGTTAATATTAAAATTGTTGGGTGTTATTATTTGAAATCTCCTGAAGAGAGACAAAGTTTTCAATTGAAAAATATTAATTTTCAAACACTAATTTAATTTTCCCAAACCAATATTTTTTGATTTAAAAAAAAAAAAATTTTTTATTACAACAAAAAATTTTAGTATTTTTTTATTTAAAAAAAAGTAAATATCTTTTTATTTGAACAAAATAGGCGCATAGTTTTTTTTCGATATATGTAGAACAAGCCTAGCGGTTGAGAGCATTAAAATTTTCAATTAAAAATATTTTTTTCCATATTAAATACATAAAAAACTTAAAGCGCTTTGAGTGAGCTGTAAATGTTTTTTGATTTAAAAAAAAAATTGTAAATATGTTTTTATTTAAACAAAATAGGCGCATTTTTTTAATATAGAACAATCCTAGGGGGGAGAGCATTAAAATTAAAAAAAAAAAGTTGTTACCCATATTAAATACTTGAAAAATTTGGAGCGCTTTAAGTGAGCTGCAAATATTTTTTGATAAAACAAAAATGTTAATATTTTTTGATTAAAAAAAAATAATATTTTTTTTTTTGATTTAAAAAAATAAACGTATTGTGTTTTTCGCCCTGGAATAATCCTAGGGGGTGAGAGCACTTAAATTCCGACATCAATTTATTTGAACCTCTCTTTAATTTTGGAAAGCCCCCAACTCTTTTACGCACTGCTTTCAGAAAACATTTGGATTTTACTTACGTTATTAATGTATTTGTATTTAATTTTCAAGCAGTTGGTAAACGCTTTTTTTTCTAAACTAAGTTTTCCAAGCCTCTATCATTTCAAATCATTTATATCATAAAACAATCCTTTCCATATGTATTTCTCGTTTGACACCAATTTGGTTAAATTTCAGTTAGCTTCCCAATTAATTTGAAACAACGGTCTTTAAAACGTGGCAACTGTCGCAAAACATTTTTGTATTTCAGTAAGCTTAGAAATTGCATTAAATTATTATTCTTAAACACGTGGCAACACTCTTTAAATACATTTTGAAGATTAATTCATTTTAAGCCTACTGCATTTGAATCACATTGTTGCATAATTTTCCTTTAACTTGATTTAACTTACTTTTTTCAGTAGGTGGCAACCCTCTTCAAAGGCATGTTCAAAATAAAGCTTACTTAAATATCCTTCGATCAGAGAACGTATATTAAATGAGAAGCTTCATGACCGAATTTCAGTGTGAATTGTCAAAAGTCGAAAAATTTTCAATAGACCCACTCATGAAAATACACCACGTTGAGAGCGGCAAGTTAACAGAGCTGAGCAGAGACAATATTTCTTTAACAGAGAATAAATTCAAATAAAAGTTGATTGTTCTTGTTCTAATTTTAGATTTCGCAATGATATAAATGAATTAAAGGAAAAATTGAAATAGTTATATTTTCATATTTAACGAGACATTTGGTTTATTTAAATATGTAAATGATAGCATTGAGTCAATTTTGATTGTAAGCAAGCACGCATATGCCAAAACAACTTGGCTCATTTGCAGTTTTACCGACGGCATTTCACATTTGCACATTGTGTAGTTTTATGGCTTGTTTGAAAACATATGTATATAAAATTTAATATAATAGGAAAATGCTTAAGAAATTCTTAAAATAAATTACTTAAAATAAAAGAAAAAAACTTGGCTGAAATTAAAATTATTTGTTGAATTTATTAAAAAATGAAAAAATATGAAATATTAAAATATCCAAGCATATTCATTCTTTAAAGTGAGTTTTTATAATATAATAAATATTACTAAGAGTTTGCTTCCAATTTAATATTTCATTTGGTTTCCTATGTTGATTTCCTTTTTCTGTAGATGCGAAATAATATGCGATCTACATACGTACATATGTACATATATTACAAATTTGTTCATTTGCATCAAAAATTTGTCTTGGCAAAAAATATTCACGCGAAACTGAATCAAGTAGCGATTAAGTTCAAGCAAACCAATTGTATTCTGTGGTGCAGTTGCTTCAAGAGGCACCGCAATGTTCTTTATGCTTTCGTTTTGCGCGAGTTCGGAACCGGGCCAGCGCTTTTGACTTAAAATTTATTTAAATTTTTACTTTTTTGCAAATTCTTGCACTAGCATATGTACATATACTTCCAGAGAATACTACATGCATAACTACATTTGAATGTAAAGTCGCAAATAACTAAAATGACATGAAGTATACAATCATATATGCACACATCCATATATATTCATATCTATGTACATACATATTTATGTACATATGTATGTACATATGTATGTATATAAATACATAAATTCATATGCATCCATGTACATACTTATGTACATACACACATATGTATGTACTTGCGTACATGTGCATAAATTCAACCTTGACCTACGCTAAATCAAAGTCAAATCACAGCGCAATCACAACCGCAGCTGCACTTGTGCCTGCGCTGGCGCCAAATATTCTAAAATATCTGAAACTACATACAACAAGAAAAAATTCATTCATAAACGCGTGCGCGTATTCCTAAAAACAAATGCCGTTCATTCATAAGCGCAAGCATTTCATCTCCCTGCGCACGCAAATGCTCCCCTCAACAATCTTTTTCTCGACGAACACAAAAATGCTAAAATCTTCAATTTTACAAGCCATCGACGGTCATTGAAAATTTCAGCACCGCAATATCAGACAATAATGCAATTTGCCAACGGACTCTGACAAATTGCTGGCATTCTAGAATGTTCTAGAACATTCTAGAACATTCTAGAACTTCTGCCCAAATGCGCATCAATTCATTTGCGTACACGTGCACTCGCAATTGGCGAATCGACACAAAAATTGCCGAAAAACAGAAAAGAATATTCTTTTGTTTACCGTTCCCTTTCCCTTTCAACCCTTCTCTTATCCACAATTGTTGCATAACTCCTCTTCCGTCTCAACTTGCCCCGCTGGCAAGCAAAAGCAGTTTTTTTCTCAGGTTACTACTTTTTCTTCTTTGTTTCATTTTTAGTTGGATTCGTAGATTGATCTTCTTTTTTGCGCACACATTGCTATGATTTGCATAAATAGCAGTATAAGCGAACGCCACCAAGTGTCTGCTGTGGCTTAGTGCGTTTAGTCGCCGGCTGTATTATCTATTGCATGTTTTAGCTTTTGACTCATAGTTCGAATCTCAGCTTTTTTTTCGTGCCATGTCTAATTTTTCTGGATTTTTTTTTTTTAATTAAATACAATACATTTATTAACTTTCATAAATTTTTGGAAATCATTTCGTTACGAATGAATATACATACAAAAATATTGAAAAGTTTTCATTTACATATTTAAATAATTTAGGATGTGCAATATAAAGAAATTGCATTAAATTATTTTTTTTAAATATTATGTTTGCTATTATTTAATATTAGAAAAAAGTTAAAAAAAAATTATCTTAATTAAAATTAAGTTTGAATTTTTTCACATTATCAGTTACTAGACACGTAAATTTTGACATAAATTTTAATAAAAAGATCCATTATATTAAATTCGTTTATATGTATTACATTATACATAAAAAGGAAATTTCAATAAAATATTTATTTATTTGCATGATAATAGACAATTTTTATATTATTTAAACCAAATTAATCACCTGCAACACCAGTGATAAGTTACATTATTTTTCTCTCTAACTACAAATTCACGCTCTAGCACTGTTAATATGGGTCTCTACTGTTAAATTAAGTGGGTCTGCTGTGTATTAGCGGTGAAAAAAAATGAGTGTGGTGTGTACAGCAGACCCCCCTGGCGCGGAACGAATCACGGAATGGACTGGGATGAGGCTTCTCTATAATATACGTTCTCTGCTTCGATGAATACTCATATTTTGACAGCTTGATTTCATTTATAATTTTCATTAGTTTTATAATCGGGTGGCAACCATCTTGAAATATTTTCTTTTAATTAGGTTTCTTGAACCTGCATATTGACACTAATAAATTTTATTTATTTTTTAAATTAAACTTAACTTATATATAAACAGGTGGCAACCTTCTCTAAAAGTACATATTTGCAAAGTGAAGCTTTATTGCGCCTCTTTTGGTTGATACCCATATTGCAATATTTTATTTCATTCATTGTTTTAATTGAAATTAACTTTTTAAACAGGAGGCAACGCTCTTTATCTTTCGACCTTCATAAGAAGCGGAGGCTAGCTTCAAAAACTATTACGGAGTAAATAGTAGCTAAAAATATCATATCTGCTAAAAGCCACTTTATTTTTAAAAATGTTTCATATTTTTGAAGCATAAAAATTAAAAAATATTTTATAAATCTTCTCCGACTCTTCATATTATGCATCGATTCAGAGAAAAAAAAGAGTCTCTGAGGTCATGGGAAGAAACAATATAATTGCTTTGTATTCCAGTTCGTTTGCGGTTTTTGTTTTTGCCGCAGCTTTGCTCCTATGCCTCTCCAATCGTATCCACTATAAACTATGCGCATATTCCACATCCACTAATCGATCAGTTGCAGCTAATCATGCGATCGATCGCACAAGTGCCACCAAAAATATCGCAAGACCAAATATAGAAAACTACAAGTTGCAAAAAACACAAACAAAAAAAAACAAAGTGCACTGAAAACCCATTGCAATCCCAATGAACGGGATCATCATCTACATTCAATGCAACCATCATCTTCGCCGCTCACAATGATTGCCAAACGAAATGCAAAATATATGCACACGCGCGTTTAGCGCATAAATAAAACAAAAAAAGTAGCCAACCAGCCAATCAGTCAGTCAGTCAGTCAGTCTGTGAGTAAGAAATCCAGTGACTGACTGCCATACCTCAAACTCAAAATGAATGCATCACCGTCAATTGTTCGCGGTGCTGGTGATCGTACATGGCGCCTCGCATCGTTTGTCTCGTTTGGGAATTGTCATCACATCACAACAGTGTTGAGCCACCGCTCAATGTTGTTTGGTGGTGCATACTCGTCGCCTATTACACACATGCAGCCAACTTTACACCAGACGTTGCATCCCAGCGCATCGCATCGCATCACTTCATTTTGCCACTGCCATTGATATACTCGAATTTTTTATTTTTTATTTATCCTTTTGCGTAGTTTTTTTTTTAAGTCGCCGAAAATTTTACGAAGGCACGTCAATTGTGCGGCATGGCACATCAATCAACGGCGCATCAATCGACCGGTGTGCACTGGAGTTGGACAGCAAGCCAAGCTTGGTTCCCATTGTACGCTGATTTAATGCCCACACGACGAGGAATAATGTGACCGCACCAAGGCGCCTTTGTGAGTAAACAATCCTACCTCAACCAACCATTGGCTTTGTCAACCTACTTACCCGGCGTACACTCTGTCTCATTTGTCTGTCCGTTTGTCTTTTTGGTTTCGGTAGGCTTCTTCTGGTACTCTGGAATGAAACTCCGACGCGCGAGCAAATCAATTCAAATCAGACATGTGAATAAATCACCTGAGCTGAGCTCCTTCGAAATGGACGGCATGGTGATTTGGTGATTGTCCGTTGAATGATTGCATGCCTTGGGCCGTACGACAATTGAACTGACTGACGATTGTTTGGAGTTGGCATTTCAATGTGTCGAAAATGACCCGATTTAAAGTCAAGTTAATCTTCATTTGCCAAGAGGATTGTGGCTGAGCTTATGCGAAGATCGGCATTTAGATCAATGCGAGTTATATGGTTGTTGTTTGATGCCGTTCAGGAGATTTGGATTTTTATTGTGTAAAACACTGGCGCCATACTGATTTTGGCAAATTAGGTGCCAATTATAGTCGGCAATGTTTTTGTGAGTTATATCATTATATTTTCTGCACATAATGAAACGAAACGAAAGCGATTTAAGTTTCGTAATGCCGCATTTCTCCACCGAACATATGTATTTTGCTTAGAGAGCATGTTGGGTTCATTCATATTTCTGTTTCTTTACTCATCAATGGGAAGAGCGCTTCGCTTTGTCTTTAGGAACCATACAGCCCATAGCTCGATGTTCGACTTTCGACCGAACTTCACTCGGAGGTTTGGCATTGCCTGCCGAGGGGCGACCAATCAATCAGTCAGTAATTGACTAACTGCTATAACCGTCTAGGCGATTTAGGCTGATTTATTTGTTTTGCTAACTGGCACCAACTGGAGACACCACGTCAAACCAAGTCCTTCTCCACCTCGTATTTCTCACGCAGAAGAGGACTTGCTCTTCATCGGCTACCACTCCGAGGTGCCGAGTGGAATTAATACAGTAGTGGAGCATTTTCTTCCATATGTACAACATGGCCTAGCCAACGTAGACACTTGATTGAATTTTGCTTCGCTGTACTATGTCACAGACGTTATAAATCTCACACAACTCATCTCCGTGATATTCGCTGACGCAAAGGCGTGAGGGCCCAAAAATCTTTCTCAAACATTCTTAAGGCCATTTCACCCGATGTTGACACCGTCCATGCTTCTGCTTCATACAATAGGACGGGCATGATGAGGGACTTAAAGAGCGTGGTTCTATTATTTGTGTTAATGCTGGTTCCAAGATAAGAAAAGTGTCTATTTTGTCAAAACTGTAACTGTCAACAGTGACGCGGGAGACAAGGCGCGAATGCGCTAACTGTTTATTTGATGACAGGATGTACTTAGTTTTGCCCTCCAGAACCATTCGTTTCGCTCCCTTGGTAAAGACAGAACTAACAGCGGAAATAGCACACTCTTATAAAAGATGGTTTAATTCTGCAGCTCGAATCTTCCTTTCTAGCATAATGTTAAAAAAGCCACACGATAGGAAGTCAGCCTATCTGAAACCTCGTTTGGTATCAAACGGCTCGGAGAGGCCTTTCCCAATTCTGGTTGAGCTAGTGGTGCTGCTCGGCGTCATTTTACATAGCCGTATTAGTTTTGCAAAAATACCAAATTCAGACAATGCGGCATATAGGCAACTGTCCAAAGTTGATTTAAAGTCGACAAAGAGATGTTGTGTATCGATTCTCTTCTCACATACCTTTTCCAATATTTCGCGTATCGTGGTAGATTTACCAGGTCTACAGCCACACTTATAAGGTCCAATCAGTTCGTTGACGGTTGGCTTCAGTCTTTCACACAATTTGCTCGATAGAACCTTGTATGGAATGTTAAGGAGGCTGATCCCGCGATAGTTGGCGCGGATTGCAGTATCACCATAGTTATTTTAAAGTTCCAGTGAATATTTTAATTTTGAATGTACGTTTTGTACTCACACCAGAGTATTTTGTCCATTTTGTTTGCACAGATCATACCCTACAGTTGAATAACAGGCATCCAAATTGTCTTTATAACTAAGTTGGGTATGGGAACTTTACAATCTAATTTCAAGGCTACTTTTTGGATAGCAGCCAGTTTACTTTCATTAATTCACAATATTTTTCGTGTTAAATCTCCTTCGTATTTTCCAATTTAAAAATTATAAGCTTGGCGAGTAGTGCTTTAGAGCTCTTGCTAAAAGTCGGTCATTCGATTAATCTACTAGTCGATTAGCAACTTTTTGTATAGATAGTCCAATAGCAAGTTTTCAGTTAACCGTTCATTTTCAGTAAACCATTAATTTTCGACTAATCGCTCGCCATCGAGTAGTCTTAAAATTGACTAATTTAAATTATTTGATAGTGCGACACTTTTCATTTATTAAAAACTACATTAGAATGGAAAGCGAGTTCTTTCTAAAAGCTTAAGTTTTCAAACACACAAAGAACAAGTATTTATTGAAAAAAAACCACTAGTCGAAAAACCTAAAACGAACGATTAGTCGATTAGTTGTTTAACTAGGCCGAAATTAAACGGTTATTCGATTGGACGAAGTCGACGGTTTCTTAAAACAACTTTTTTTAATCGATTAACATTTTAGTCGATTAGTAAATATACAGCTAATTCAATTCCTGTATAAAAAAAATTGCAAGTTTCAAGTGACTAAAAATGTCCGGAGATTGTTGGTATTTTGTGTTTGCTGACGTGTTGAAAAAATATTGTGGAGGAAACTAAATCTATCGCTAAGCTGTACTCGTAATGCTGACGGGCAATAATGATGATCCTTTTTTTTTTCAAAATTGTCTCAGATAAAATTATTATGAGCGCGTGAAAAAATTCAGATGTGTAATTTAGGTGCTTTAAAAAATGCCATTCTATTAAAATTGTTATAACTTTTTTTTCTGCGCCGACAACGAATGTTTCAAGAACGGAATCTGCACGAAAAATCCAAACATTTGCAGAAAGCCAATTGGCAAATTTTTTTTCTACAATTCGGCATTGCAGAGACGCAGAAAGTAAATATCAAAAAAACCAAAAAAAACCAAACATTCCGAAGACCACGACACGGAACAAAATTAAATTTTTTTGCATTTTGTTTTTTAAGTTTTCTACAGTTTTTCCAAACATCAAAATAGCGTGCAACACCAGCGCTGAAATTGTGCACAGGGGGTTGGGCAGTGAAGGGTGTACAGCAGAGATCGAGCTCTAGAGATGCTGCCTGTCTTTTGGACGACGACGGACGTGCTGCAGCAATGACAATAATTATGGTCACTCGATATTTAGTTCGTTGTCAACTACTACTTTGTTGGTCGTCGACATTGGTGGCGGCGCGACGCGCTAGTCGTTGGAACGTGCAAACTGTTGGCGCCAATAACGCCACCCAATAAATGTTTCTGACAACAACCTGCACAAAGAACGCAGCGCAGCGCAGCGCCGGGCAGCACGCGAGCCCAGGGATAAGCCCAAGCGAATTAAATTGCAAAAAAAAAAAACAAAGCATTTCGAGTGCAACTAAAACTCGATAGTTAGCGAAATGAAACCACCATTGTCGAATGCCAAGATCGAATGTTGTGTTGCACGCGGACAGACTTACAGCAGAAAAACAAACAGCAAACAGACAGCTTCGAATTACCTACATTGAGTGCTAGGGTTTCGTTTTTTTTTTTTTGCGTGTACCAAGCAAAAAAAAACCAAAAAAAGAGAGAAAACCAAACACCGCTGGGCAGCGCTTCAAAAAATCTTCGATTCCCACAACCTTTCAACTGGTGCCAACCCACTCGCATAGCATAGCATAGGCACTTTTCAATCGATCTGCTTGTGTTACGGCAGCCATTAATTCTACTAGTAGTTTTGCCAATAAAAATCCAAACAAGTCAGACAACAAGCACCTCCTCCCAATGGGTTAACTGCCGATCGCCCGATTCTCGATCGCCCGACCACTTTTAATAACATTCAGCTTAATTCGTGTATGCTGTCAATTTTGTGATTTTTCATAATTAAACGCCAATGAAGAGAAGACGCCAACTAGCGAGCCAACCAACAAATTCAGCCAGTGGTGAGATCAGTCGTTTGGGAGGAGCAGCACTAAAGTATGAAAATATGAAATCTTGCTTGGCAAGATCACCACATCCTACAATACTTGGCGGCCATGCTGCGTCGAGGCGATAGGTCCACATGCGTCTGCCTAGGTATAGTGTTTCAATGGTGTGGCGGCGCAGGGGAATAGCTGCGCTGCATATTTATAGGAAAGCAATTTCATTCGCTACCTTGATGCGATCGTGATCTTGCCGCGCTACATGCTAACGTACCACTACTGTGCCTTCGCTAATTGTTTCTAAGAGTTTAAATATTCTCTGTTTTTTGTTTCAATTTTTTGTAGTATGTGTGTGTAGTAGAGTGTAGTTACGCACATCTGGTCACCAGAGGAGAAATCACCGATATGCCTGCGCAGCGCTTGCTCATTTACGGTGGTTGGACGCCGCAAGTGCGATCGATGATCGTGCTAGAAATTCATAAATCAAATCACCTGTCGACAAGCCAATAAATTTGTACGTTTTTACAGCGCACATATATGTTTAGATTACAAAAAAAAAAAAACAAACAAAAAATACAAATACTTGGCTGCTACTACTCAAGGGTTTATATTCGTAAATTGACTCCTTGTTGTTGTTCGCGTAATCAATGTAGTTACAGCAGCTCCCGCTTTTCTATAATTCTGTAATCGGCATTTAATCAAAAGGAATCTCCGGTTGCTTTATCTTTGTCGTTTGGTCACTCCACCTGGTCCTGGTTGTTAGTTTGTCTCATGCTGTGCGCCTGCTAGAATATACGATATATGTATGTACATATAAATTTTGTGCAACAAACAGCAAAACGGCAGCAACATATCAGCGAATCTAATGACAGCGTACAACCTCATTGGCATTGCATGTCTGTGTATTTACTATGTATAGATTTACAATATTTACCAACAATTTATAAGCGTTATGCCTGTGAGTATTGATAAGATGTGGCATGTGTGTATGTATGTATGTAATAGTTTTAAGTTTATCGTTGGCGGCATAAAATACGTAAGTATGTAAGTAGGCACTATTGTGGAGTGGCAGAAAATTTCTTCATTCTACTTGTCACAACTTCTCGGATGTTTGCATTTTTTTTTTTTTTTTGTAGATATCTTAGAAAGTGATGTAAAATATCGGTGCATGTCCTCCAGGATGCGAATCAATTCCTAACCCGCCGAACGCCGATCTCATGCGTATCTTCTCATATGATATATTGCAAATGGATAACGCTTTTCACAAATCTCCAGTTATATTTTCGTTTAAACGACACCTTTTTTTAGTTCGAATTTTTATATTTTTTAAGTTTTCTCAAACCACTGTCAGTTCAAACTTCATTTAGCTTATAAATTTCTTTCAGCAGATTTTCATGTTTAAGTGATTTCAGCGTACATTCAAAGGTATTTTTGATATAAAGTTCTCTTAAACTTCCTTCGTTTGAGACCCATATTTAATTTGATTTATAATTTTAATAATTTTTTTTTGGCAGGTGGCAACCCTGTTCAAAAAATATTTTGGAAATTAGGCTTTTCTAAAACTTTTAATTTGGCACACATATTGAAAAATGTCATTGATTTTTTTAATTTAACTTAATTTTCATTTAAACAAGTGGCGACCATATTTAAAAAAAAAATTGGGAAACGAAGACTTATTAAGCCTCTTTTATACATCTGATACGGGTAGTATTGCGATATTTAATTTCATTATTTGTTTTAATTGAATTTAACGATTTAAACAGATGGCAACTCCCTTTAAAAAATGAATTCTATAGTAGCCGATATAACGAACTATATATGTGTCAAATCTTATTCAGATCTATCAGCGCGACTGGTTATAACTAATATGTGACTTAGCTCATTTATTTAATTGACTATAACTTTTTTAACAGGTGGCATCTCACCATTGCGCCGGTTTTTTGGACGCCGCAAGTTTTTATCATTGGAAATATTGTATTTCATTTTAGTTATGTTTAAAGTTGGTTCAATAAAAAGCCCATTATGTAAAGTGTATGTGGAGCCACTTAGTGGAATCAAATAACTTAGCAGATGAAAAAAATGTCACAAGCAAAGTTACTCCCATAAGCATTTTTTTTTTTTTTGAAAATTTTGCTTTCTTTTCTTCGATTTCAAATTTTAAATTTAATTTCTCTCCACATTATTTATCGGGTGTCCCGATAAGACCGCCTATTTGAAAAATTTAAAAAAATTACAGTAATAACTTGAAAAGTTATGTTGACTTTTTGACAAATTGACAATGGTGCTAAATCGAAACTAGGCAGGCTTAGCAAGACTACCTAGCTATGCTCTAAGTAACTGCATCTGAAATCTAGAATGGTCGAATATTTCAGCTTGTTATCTCACCATTTTTTTAAGCCAAATTTATTCAGCAACGACACAAATGTTAAACGTGGCAATGAAACGACTAGCTTACAACTTAAAACCCGCTTACATTTACGTTGAAATATTGATGATTGCAACAACATCCACCGCGTCCGCCTCATGGCGACAACATACTTTATTTATTATACAAAAACAAACAAACAAACAAAATGCTTTAAATCATAACTATTTTGAATAATCGCTACTGTTTGTTATTTATGCCATCGAAAGCATACGATAAGCGCGTAATCGCATGCACGACGCGATTTAGCAATGTTATCCCGATATAACCATAGGCATTCAGACATACATACATACAGACAAAGGTTATATAAGCGAGTAGATAACTAACTACAGCATTCCATTTAGGTGGCCAATGGCCGCTGGCCCCAATTTATGTTCATATTGATTTGATTTCCGTTTTCCGAGGCGACGCATGTTTCTGTCGTCTTAGTTGCCACTGTTCTGTGTTCAACTGACAGCTACCGACCGACCGACCGACCGATCGAGCCAAACCAAACCAAACCCAATCCCAAGCTCAAGCTCAAGCCTAGCCAAATCCACAGCCATCGGCCTGTGCCAATAATACAACAACAGCAGTTCTCAAACCATCGCTGCTTGGAGATATTTGCTAGTCGTTGAGTTCCACCACCCCGCAGGTACCCACAAAAATCCAACGAAAAATGTTGTGAAACTCCTAAAAGGCGTTTTTTACAATTTGTCAATCTTGTTAGCCACCATGAGGATGCAGCGAAAGCATAAAACAACCAACAGATTCCAGCATCACCAGTGTGCGTTGCATGATGGAAGTGAAGCGGAGCTATAGAGGAAGAAAGATTTTGTGCGCAAACGATAAATTGCGAAAATAAATAATATTTATTTTTAAGTTGACTCTTCCCAGTCGCGTACACATATTATCACTGTTGTATGTATGTTTGTTGGGTTGTGATTCCTTTGGCTTGTGGCCTACGGCAGTTGGAATTGGGATTGTGATTGCGGTGGTGGCGTCGTCCACTCTCTCTCTGTGGTGCACTCCCAACTTTAGCCACACACATGGCGACTGGGCAACTGGGCAACTGGGCTGGCTTAACGCTGGCATAGAAGGTGTTGCCAAGTTGTTATGAGTTTTAAAATCACCAGCGTTCAATCGCTTACATTTATTCGATTTTAATCGATTTTCAGTGTGTGGATAAACTGTACGGGGATAACGGCGACGGCGACGGTGACGGCGTCGGCATTGGGTTAAAGCGTTGCATTTCGCTTGTGCTGGTAGTTTATGTTTGTAATTACAATTCGACTTTTTTAACGCCTGTCAGACCTCCTATGTTTGTTTAACAAATTGCGCGCGCAACTTAATGGAAAAGTAATAACTTCTTGAACATTGGTTGGTTTTTGCTTTCTTTTTTTGTCCGAATGCTTGTTTGCTTTGCTTGACAGCCGTTTATTTAAGGGTGGAGGTCAGGGTGGTAGGCCATATTTTATATTGCTTTAATATTTGCTCCAAAAAAAATTTGCTTTTAATAGAGTGCAGAAGTTTAAGTTTTCATTCTTCGAATGCAAAGATAGATCCTTTGGTTCGGACACAAATTTTCAAAAATAGTGCAAGTGCTATTCAGTTTTCGTATTTCAAAGATAATTCCTATACTTTTTCATTAAAAAACAAATAAAGTGTTTAGAATATTCCACAAAAAAAAAAACAAACTACACATTGTGTGATTGATCACTTCAAAAGGCAAAATAATTTCGGGCATGTGACCGTCACAGCAGGCCCGAATGAATTCTAGCCGAAAGGCACAATTTGCAACCACTTGTTGCAACAATCGGGGTCGTATGTCAGCAATAACGCGCCAAATATTCTCTTCCAAAGCGTCGATCGTATCGGGCTTATCTGCGTAGACAAGCGACTTCACATAACCTCACACGAAATAGTCCAACGGTGTTGAATCGCACGATCTTGGAGGCCACGCCACATGCCCACGACGCGAGTTAATGCGCTCACCAAAAGTTTCCTTCAAAAAAATTTATTGTTTCGTTGGCTATTTGGCATGTAGCGCCGTCTCGCCACATCAACATTCTCCAATTCAGGTACGAAAAAATCATTACTCATGGCTCTGTATCGTTCCCCATTGACTGTTACATTATGGCCGGCTTGATTTTTGAAGAAATATGGGCCAATGATTCCCTCTGCCCATAGATTAAACCAAACAGTAACTTTTTGAGGATCTAACGGCGTCTTAACAATGGCTTTGGGATTATCAACACTCCAAATGGGACTATATTGTTTATTAACGTTCCCAGTCAACCGAAAGTGAGCTTCATCGCTGAACAAAATTTTCTTATGAAAATCGGGATCAGTGACCGTCTCGTTTTGGGTCCATTCACCGAGCGTGCGAAGCGCTTTGGGTGGTCGTTTTGTAAGCCCGCAAACCAAGATCCTTTCTCCAAAATCTTCCATAAAGTGAATGGGCACAGCTCTAATTGTTGTGCGCGATGGCGGATGGACTCATACGGTTCTTCGTCGATACTCTGCTCCACAGCAGCAATAGCGTCTTCGGTGAAACACGCTATAAATGAAATTAAATAGCTCTTTGGAAGGTTTTTTCAAAGAAAAAAACAAGCGACCTAAGAATCGAAGCACACTTCGACGGCCTAAAATGAAGAGTCTGTTTACCGCTATGCCTGAAGGTGGATATCCTCGCAAAAGTAAATCGCCCGTGTCAAATAACGTTAACCAGCACTGTCAGCTCTGTTCAAATTTGGAGGGCTTTTCCGAAATGCTTTCAGACACTAAGTCATTTGATACATCAACATGATAATGATTGAGATAATTCGTCGTCTCTTCGCCTTTAACTGGTATTCTTTCAGAAGAGGTCCTCTTTTTGCTAAAAAAGTTAAATCAGCCGTGAAATCCCTTAAATTATCTGCCTTGTCAACAAGCTGTGCCTCGGGCTGGATAGACAATTGAACAGTAAGGTCTTCTTTCGCCGAACTAAAGTCACACTCAGAAATTTGGCTATCGTACAGTAGACGTTCTCTGGCATGGCGCAGAGGCCGCGGAAAGTTGAGCTGCATGAACTTTGCAGTACCATCGCCATAATGCAGGGAATCAATATCTAGCAGCGCACCTCTAGCTAACATGCGAAAGCTGTATCGTGTAATCTATGGTATTTATGGAACTGGTATCCGCTGGAGATGAGAAATAGTATCTCAAGTGAAAAAAATCGTGGCTTCATTTCTTGAGCAACAATCAATCAGAGTAGAATATCTTTTGTTGAATTGAGTAAAGTAACAATTTTTGGATGCGATATCTATCACCTACATATGTTATGATTATTGCTGTGGGATATGTTAATATCATTCAGGGTGAAAGTCACCTGAACAATTTAGTTTCATTGGGTAAAGTCCGGTATTTTTTAGCCAATCAAAGATCTTTTGAAGACCTCCTTGAAGTTTGAGCGAAGTTTAATGCGGGGAAATATCTTCTTCTAAAATATCAGTATCATCAGCAAAAGTGCCAAGTCCTTGTATTATAGGCAGGCAGATCGTATGTGTAGAGTAGGTGTAGTAGTTATTTGCCTTTCTTTAACAAAAGAAGAGGCGCGCCTCCAGATAGGATATGATAAATATCTAGGGTTGATCGATAAGCTGATTTTTGTTTTATAGAGTAGATCATCATGGTGAACACGACCAAATGCTAATGATATATCGAGGAAAGCAGCTGTACTTTTTTTTTATGTAGAATATATTTTTTCAACAAGTCTGTCCAGCGACTTCTTCTAAATCTAAATTGATGGGTGGGTATTAGCTCTCCGTCTTCTATAATTGGAAACAATGTTTTTTTGAAAAAGTACGTTGATGACCTTGGAGAGAATGGGTAGTCAGATAATAGACCGATGTTATTCGACTTAATCAGCACTTTTTCCGGGTTATAATTTTCTACTGATTCGGGAGAGACCGAGCTACATATATGTATTAGCTAAAAAGTAAAACATTTACTTAAAATCAAACAACCAACGTTAAATTATTGTCCGATCTCAGTCATAAGTGGAAAGGACCTCTTCGAGCCGTTTGATATCAAACGAGGTTTCACACAGGTGACTCCCTGCCATGTGACTTCTTTATATTGTAAAAGATAATTCATTGGTTTCAACAACCGCGCCGTTAGTTGAGCCTTTTCCAAGCAGTAATGAGTAGTAATGCCCTCTCGACGAACGAAAGCCACGCCCTATAAGTCCCTCATCATGCCCACGCTATGTATTGTATGGCAAATCATTCGAAAGAAAGATTTCTGGGCTCCTACTTCTTTACGACTGCGAACACCGCAGACGATGGAACGATGGGCTGTGTGAGCTTTACCGCAACATAGACATAGTAGAGCGAATTAAAATACAGCGGCTACGTTGGCTGGGACATGTCGTGCGAATGGACGAAAATGCTCCAGTTCTGAAAGTATTCAACGCGGTACCCGCTGATGGGTGCAGAGGAAGAGGAAGGCCTGCTCTACGTTGGGAAGACCAAGTGGAGAAGGACTTGACTTCACTTGATGTCTCTAGCTGGCGCCGGTTGGCAAAACAGAGAAGCGACTAGCGCCCCATGTTTAAATCGGTCAAAACCGCCTAGGCGCCAAATAAGAAGCAGAAGAATACGTCAAGCTACTTCTTCAAAATTTGAACACAATTAAAAAAGTATTGTTATTACCTTGGCAGCATTATCTGGTGTAAACCCTGTATAAAGCTAACTTCTTTAACTATGGCTAAGTGAGTTCCCTCTGCGGGGGCTACCACTTCAACCTAATCTAACCTAACCTATAAAGTTGGTATCAAATAAATTTATTTGGTGTGTTTTAATTTTCTACCGATTCGTGAAGTCCTAGAGAAGTACTTACATTATATTTCGAAAGTAAAATCAAATGTTTCCCTAACAACTTCTAGCAAATTCAACACCATTACTCATTATGCAACCCAAAGCAACGTCAAACTTTCTAGAAGTGTATTACATAAAGAACATTAGTTGCTTAATAAAAAAAAATACGAAAATACAAAATAAGTGACACCATTCCTGTAATTTGTATGTGTAGTATGTGTGTGTGTGTGTGTGTGGATGTACATTAACAACAAAACATAACGCACATTAGAGATTAGATGCAAATTTGTCAGAAGCCCCCGCCCTCGCGCGCTCCCCCTCCTCGTTGGTTGAAGGCGAAGGTACATAGCATTTTGTTGCATAATTAATGAGGGAATCCAAGCAGGTGTACGGCACAGTTGAACATGGCAAATGCGAAAGATTAAGTTTCGCAACAAAACTAAATACAACTAGCTATGTACATGGCTGCAGGATGGTGCGGAGCTAGCTAGCTGGATAGCGATGGAATGAAGGATGGGGGCACATTCAATAGCTCAACTGGGCAAAAGGGGGGACAGCAGAGAAGCGTAAGATGTACACTTTGCACACTGCGGATGATAATGTGTACAACAACAACAACAACAACAGCAACTCACATAACAGTGTTTTGGGAATTTACATAAAAGTTTGGAAAATAGTTTCTAGTAGCAAACTGGGGGCGCAATTCCTACTACTTTCATTTGAATATTCATTCCGCTGCCTTTGGCTTGTCACAGCCTTAATTCGAGCTTTGCTTCGCCCAATGGTGGTTAGAATTTTTAACTCCGCAACAACGCCGTGGGTATCATAAATAACTGGGAATAAATATAAAAAGTGCATTTAAACAAAAAAAAAAAAACCAAGTACTGCGTAAAATGTTGAATGTCTGCGCCACACCACACACATACATATGTATTTTATGTACCGATGTTTGTATGTATATAGTAAATGCGCGTATATGGCCAAAATGCGTAAGCCAAAAATTTGTTTTTACTGTTTTATTATTACATATTTTCTTATTTTTTGCACTCCCACTTTCAGTTGCTGTGAAATTTCATTTTTATTATTCGTGTAATTTTTTACCCAACACCGTCGTCCATACATTGGTCGCTGAGTGCATTTGCTTGTCAATGAAAAGGTTTTTGTGCCAGCTTACCACACAAAAATTGACCAACGAGGCAAATGCAAAAATAAAAAATAAAAACAATAAAAGTTATAATCTAAGCTGCTGTGCAAGTCGTAAAGGTTTCCCTGGTGAAGATGATGGCCGTGGCGCGTTGGCGGTTTGACCACAGCATGCGTTAAATACTTTTAGGCCAAAAACCAAACAAATTGCAAATAAACCCATGAACGCACAGCCCCAGTTGCCACTTCGACACAACGCATTGCCGTATGTTTAATGTGCCTTTTCGCCGCCGTCAACACCGTTCGGTCGTTTGTTTGTTGCTGCTGCTGCTGCTGCTGCTGCTGCTGTGATCACTTAACATTTTGTGGCGGAAACATTTGTTTCGAATTCCACATCATAAGTCATAGGGACAACAGCCGTAACAACAA
The DNA here is from genome assembly GCA_951828415.1 of Anomoia purmunda. Lineage (NCBI taxonomy): Eukaryota > Metazoa > Arthropoda > Insecta > Diptera > Tephritidae > Anomoia > Anomoia purmunda. The sequence continues at coordinate 9,199,938 of OX639996.1, forward strand.
AACAAACCAAATACAAAAATCAACCATGACGGCGACACCGAGCCAACCAATGTGCACTCCTCCTAGAATTCTTGTGCGTTAAAAACATTGTCCTCTGCATTAAAAGGTTCTTTAGTTGGATTGAAGTTGTATTTATAAAGTAAATACGGTATTAAAATCAAATACAGTGTATTGAAAAAGTATGTATTTAAGTAGCTGTGAAAGTTGAATGCTTTAAAGTTTATTGAATCGTTGGGTAGCTTTTGTGTAAAAAAGCGAACATTTGTCGCAGTTTGTGGTAAATAGTGAGCTAAAGTTTTCTGTGGCAAGACTCCAATAAAAATGGCAACATAGTATGGCAATCCATATGGCAGCTCGTTTGCCTATTACATGTCCAAACAACCGGTATGCGCATTAAGTAATTGATGTAATTCTCCACAATTTTTTAATCCATTCTCTTTATCTTATTCGAAAGCGTTTACGTATTTTATTTTTGTTTTTATATATATGCAAGTACAAAGATGATACAAATACCAGATTACGCTTTTCGCCTGTTATTCCACGTAACATTTCTGTGTCACTCTTAGCCAACGATAATACGACACGAAACTTTTCGTTGCGTGAGAGCGCTGTCGAAAGATACATTTTTTATAAAATTTTCCAGTGGTGTCACTATGATGAAATGAACACGGGGAATTTCGAAAATTACTTTTCGGTATTTTGCACTTTCCACACAGCCGTTCAGACTTATAAAACCCATATACTAAATAAATTAGCAATATCAATAAATAAGTTTCTTCATTTATGTAAAATTTTAAAGCAAAAAAAAAACTATTTCTGCGAAAGATATTGATCAGCTCACAACTGAAATTGAGAGAGTTTCGTGACATGGCGAAAGTGGCGAGTGTCGTAAACTCCTCTACGAGAACTTCAAAGCTCACCCGCGATATACATAGGTACATATGTTCCTACATAGATAGTCAAACTGCGAACAGCTTCCTTAAGTCGGCCTATAGTGGTCGAGAAAAGAAAACATAAGGGTGATTCCATATCAGATTTGCAGTCGATGTTGCAAATTTCGATGAGCTATTTTTTTTTTAATGATTTTTAACAAAAATAAATTGACAAATATTTTTTTTTTTATTTCGATCAAAAAAATTTTTTTTGCCGGAATTATGATCTTTTAAATTTTTTAAAGAACTGCCTTTTTCAATGACGGTGACGTTTTACAGCTCCAATAATTCTAAAGCCTTCATCGTAGAAGAAAATCCCCTTAAGGTAAAAAAGTAGCTTTTTTAATTTTTCTTTGCAATGCTATATTACAAAAATTTGTTTAAAAACGTGTTTCATCACCAAAAGTATAAATACTTTACAAGTATTAATAAAAAATTGATTTTTCTTAACGATCAAGATAGCCGAAATCAACAAATTAAAGAAAACAAAAAAATTTTTTCTAATAGAGGTCGTCTCTCGGTAAGCAATGGCAAACCACCGAGTGTATTTCTGCCTTGAAAAAACTTCTCACTAACTTTTGTGATATAACATCAAGACGCATACCATAAAATGTAATCAATATTTTTGTTTATGACCTTACGAGCCGTTTTGTTATTTACTGTTTTAATACACTCAAAAAAACAAATGATATTTTGAAGAAAATCAGCTATCTAAAAAAAAAACAAAAGAAACAGGAATGAATTGGCGCCAAAGGAACATTTACTATTTTTGAAAAAAAAAACAGATTTAATTTTAAGTATGATAAAATCATATGATAAATAAAAAATAAAGATAATTTTTCTTGTTTCTTTTTTTTTTAGTTTTTTTTTGTGCTGTATTTTCTGCCATATAAAAAATTGAAACACGCATCTAAAAATATTCTTTTTAAAAATGTTTAAATATTAAAAAAAAAAAATTTTTTTAATTTTTTAAATTTGCACATAATTTGAAACTATTTAAACGATTTTTGTTAAGTAGTGAACTATATTTTATTTTAGTGGGGCTATATAGGCTTGGACAAAAATCGATATATGGATAAATATTAATATAGTAAAGATTATCATTTCTATAAAACCGCAATTTTTTTGGTGAGCCATCCTAATGTACATACATACATACATATGTATACTTTTCTATGTTGAGTCCATAAATATATATGTACATAAAATTTAATACGTTATACTTTTGGAGGCTTAACAAAGTTCGACGGCATTTGCTAGTAATGAATAAAAATATTATGTATTATTTTCTCACTATCGAATATTTTTACAATACTCTAGATATTTGCGTTTTGACGTGCAAATATCGATATATCGAAATTTCGATATTTTTACTCTGCATATATCGATATTGTTTAATAATATCGACATATATTTCCCATTCTCCCATCCCTTGAGTTATAATTAAGAAATGGGTCATATTTGGGATCATAAAACAGCTCATCGTTCCATCGTCCGCGGAATCTGTCCCCCAACAATCCAAGGACCAAGAGCCCAAAGTTTCACTTGTTGGCTCGAGAAAGTCTTCGTTGGATTTCGAAGCTGGCATTGTTGTTGGTGTTAATGCTGGTTTCAAGTTATTAAAAGTCCTCTACTTTGTCAAAGTTTTAATTGTCAACAGCGACGCGGAAGCCAAGGCGCAAGTGCGCTGACTGTTTATTTGATGACAGGAGGTAATTCGTTCTGCCCTTGTCCACTTCCAGACCCATTCGCTTCGCTTCTTTATCCAGCTATGAAAAGGCAGAACTAACGGTCCGGTCTTATAAAGTTGGTACCTGACCGATTCAATTCTGCTGCTTGAATTCCAGTATTTGGTATATCGTGAATATCTGGTCGATGGTAGATTTACCAGATCAAGAGCCACACTGATAAGGTCCAATCAGTTCGCTGAGGGTGGGCTTCAGTCTTTCACAAAATACGCTTGATAGAATCTTGTATGAAATATTACAGAGGCTGATCCCGCGATAGTTGGCGCGTATTGCAGGATCACTCTTCTTGTGAATTGGGCAGAGCACATTTACATTCCAATCGACGGGCATGCATTCGTCCGACCATATTCTGGAAATGAGCTGATGCATGCACCTTATCAGCTCTTTTGAAAAGTTCTATTGAATAGTTCAGCTATCAACCCATCAGCTCCAGCGACTTTGTTGTTCCTTAGCCTCGTTATTGCTATTCGAACTTCATCGAAGTCGGGTGATGGGATGTTAATGCTGCCATCCGCGATTTGGGGTTCAGGATCTTCATCTTATCCATCGACGCTTTCGCTGTCCTCATTTAGCAAAGTAGAGAAATGCATATTCTTCCAGAGCATGGATATACATAGGTAGCCACATCAAGCTAACCGAATTTATGGTGGGGCATACCTTTTCGCAGCAACTTAAATTTTGTACACACTGTCATTGGAATTTCAAAATGTATATATTGTTTGTTTAACATTGCGGCCGTTTTCAATATATCGTCGTGGCTCCTGCCTGCCAATTCCCTTTATTTTTCATTGACCAAGAACAAACAAATAAATTAAATCGCAACGAGCAACTCAACACCATTTCCGATTGTGAAACAGAGCCTTGGCGCGCAGCCGTGTTCGCACTAAAAAAAAAAAAACAATACAAAAAACGCGCTGGTTGGCTGGCTGACCGCTGTGCATCATTAATGTGGCGCGCTGCTGTGTTTTAATTGAATTTCATTCACACGCAAAACACCAAGAAGATTCCTCCGGCTGTGCAGTGGACAACAAACAAATGGCCAGCGAATCAACTCGCCTGAAATTGCGCAAGTTAGATATTTAATGAATATGCAAAGCGCTGACCTACTGAACACAACCCGAACGCACGACGAATTATTCAAAAAATTCGAAAATGTGTCATTCGAAATCTACTGTAACTGCCGCCGCTGCAAACCAGCTATTTTTCGAGCCAAGACTTGTAATATGGTTTATTTTTTTATTTTTATTTTTGAAGTGAGCTCGCGCTTTTTTTTTTTTTGGTGTGCGTGATGCTTTCGTGCACAAGCAATTATTCAGTTAGTCGCGCTTATCGCCATCGAATAAACAAAAAACATTATAATTAATTAGCTAAAATTAAGCAGCGATTACCAAGTAGGCAGTTAGCCAACCCATCAGCCACTTGTTTTTTTTTTTGTTTTTTTTTGTTTTTTTTGCTAGGTATTCACTATGGAGACTTAGGCCAACAAAGAGCAGAAGGAAACAAAAAACATCGAAAACAAAAAAATACAAAATTCCAAAAGTCACGCATGCAAAATGCGAACGGATTTCGTGCCGTCAAACGTCTGTCGTCTGTGCCGTCGTGAGTTGGCTGCGCATGCACTATTGGCATTAACCAGCCATTCCAACAGCAGTAGCTAGTAACAACGTGCAACACAGCAGCTTGGTAACAACAAAAAAAAAACAAACAAAAAATAAAAATAGAAATGCAAAAATCACAAATTCAATGAAAAAACATGAGCACAGAAACAGTCAAAACAAAACAAAACAAAAAAATGTAAGCAAACAAATGAGCTGCAGCTCCTCCTCCGTTGCTACTACTTATATTGCATTGCATAGCATGGCATATCTTATCCCGCTGCTTAAGGATGCTTTGCGTTTGTTGCAAAAGCAATGAACGCCGAACATGCTGCACACCAAAGCGCATGTTGAAGTGATTTTGTTTATGATGCTGCCGCACACCACACACCAACACACCAACGCACACACCCATCCATAACATTCGGCACCACCAAGCACGCTGCCTCGCTCGAATGTTGCAAACGCGCGGCTGGAAGGCCGTAGATGAAATAAGCGAAATGTTGCTCGATGGCTGCTATGGCAGTGGCGTTGGTGTTGTTGTTTCTGTTGGCTGCTGCTGGCTGGTTCTGTGCAACGTCTCCAATCGTCGTCATTTACCTTGTTGTTTGTTGCATCGTCGTCATCTCTGTCGTCGATGTCGTCTTCGTCTTCGTCTCCATCGACATCATCGTGCCTGTCATCGCGTATGTCGTCCTGTGACTTTTTTTTTATTTTTGTTACACTCGCCCTCCCAATTGTTGGGAATTTAAAACCAGGCTGCGTCGGCGACAACATGATCTGCATCTGCATCAGCAGCAACAACAATCAGCAACAACAACAAAATCAGTAAGCAAATTCATAGTGGCAGTCAGCAAGCGCTTTTGTTGCAATTCCCTCAACAGTTGCTGAAACAACTCAACGCTCTCGTTGCACTGTCAAAGTAATCGATATAATCGTTGCCCGTTTATCTTCCGCTTATAGTTAGGCAGTGTCTGAGATTTGTGGGCTACTACTTCATTGGCTACTCACCAGTGGCCTCTCAAATTTCAGCTGCACTTGTCGGCGAATTGAAATTTTCTACTTCATCTGGCTTTTACAACGAAAAAGATATTTGTTTTACTGAACTGGAGATAAAAAAGGAAATTTTTGTTCTGGGAGTTATTCTTGCTTTGGATGTTGTAAAGAATTTATGAACTTATATGTTTAGTTTTTTGATACTGAAAAGCATCTTGGGCTCGATATGTACACATACAGGTTAGGTTAGAGTAGCTCCAACCGTGCGAGTCCACGGATGCACACGTAGGCTGGCAAAGCCCGTTGTGATACCACTGACGGGAGCCATGTGGTTTCTTCTCTCTTCAGTCTTGGCTACAGCGGGACAGTGGCAGAGATAGGGTTCTTCACCTCCGTCCCTGCAACTTCGATAGAAATCGTTAGTTAGGCATTCCATGCTCTTCCTGTGTGTGCCCATAAGGCAGTGTCCGGTTATTACCCCAACCATTAGTCTGAGAGAAGGTCGGCCAAGGCGAATCAACGCTTTGGATCGCTTTCCATTGCCTGGTAATCCGACAGGTGGGTTCCATGGCCCACCTGATATTCACCTGCTCGATGAGTTTTGTCTTTAAACTATGATTGCAGGAGGTTAGAGGCACGCCCGCTTCTGGAGCAGCATTTATCATAGGTAATTCCGTCCCGGAACGCTTGGACGAGAGCAGACTGAGGAAATTTCTGCATTTTATGGCAACTTTGGACGTTGTTTTGTGAGAATTAAGAGATTTAATAGCTGCTTGACTGTCTGAGTATCTAGTGACAGCTCTGCCTGTAGGAGCGCACACTGTCAGACACCACGAGGCCTTCATTGTAATATTTATCTCTGCCTGAAAAATGCTACAGTGGTCCGGCAAGCGAAAGCTGAGGAACAGCGCTAATTCGTTAGAGTGAATCCCGCTGCCCACTCTTTCGTTGAGTTTGGAACCATCTGTAAAGACAGCCGGCGACTCTGGGTCCAGGTCTATGGCGTCTTCCCATTCGTTCCTCTCTGGGATTCTTATGGAGGATTATTTGACTACGCAGAGTAGAGCACTAGTGTAATCAATCTTCCTTAGTGTATTCGAGAGAGCTTTCAGGACCTTTGCATGCCCGTACTTTCGTTCATTCCAAGGCTGGATCGTGTTAAGGGGTCGTCTTCTCTAGCGGTTTCAAAAAATCGACTTTTTTTTCATTTAATTTCAATCTATATGTATCCAAGAATTCGCCACAGAGAGGATTTCGTGGAAATCACATTCCTTTACATGCTCCTGGGCTCCGCAATGTACCCGATCTGGCCGTTTTCGAGAAGCTGAGCGTGACACGCCATCTTTAAACGCATTTTCCCGAAAGTAGGGTTTTTTTTGGCTGCCTAGTAAGACTTTTCATAAAAGTATTGGTCCGATTTCAAAAATGTTTATATTGAATTAATCAGTGAGCATACCGCTATGTTTTCCCGATTTATCTCTAATATGTCAAAAAATAACGTGAAAATTGAAAATTTTAATAAATTGTTGCATAAATTTTAAAATTTACAAAATAAAAAAATTCCGTATGGGGAAAATATAGCCAACGTAACTGTGATTATAAAGAATATTTAATTTTTGATTACAAATTACCCAACTGGCCAGAATTTTACTTGAGCGGCACCCATGTAGTTTCAACATCAATTTAGTTAATGACGTTTCAAGGTCGGCAATATTTTTTTTTCTTTTTGGTATTCGATACAAGAATTTTGAAGTCCAAACATGTACCTTTTAAATAAAAAATTATGTTTAATTCATTCAGTAGATCCTTCGGAATTTATATATGTAGGTATGTAGAACATGGGTATGTAAAATTTATTTTATATTTTAAAAAGTTACGTTTGACTAAAGCCTTTTACTCAGCGGTGAGTTGATCCACATTTGACGGTTTACTCCAAGAATGATAAAATACAAGATCAACAATAACCTAATTTTTAGTTTTTCTGAAAAGCCATGGTGAAAAGAATACAGAAGTTGGCGCAGATTGTGGTACCGCTCTTTGAAATTTTGACAGAATATCTACGTCACAACAGATTTTTTTTTTTTTATGAATTAAAGAATTTGTACTCATGTGTATGCCTTCCAACGGGTTTAATAGTTTTAGTTGTATTCTTTCTAACATCCAATACCAACGTGTTTCCTCTCATTTCTCTCCACCCGTAAATCTAGTAAGACGTCACAGCCAAGTTACTCTCTGAATTTCTGCGTAATATTGTATCCTATCATTTTTTGCTGCAAAACTGCTAAACTGCTTGAAACTACGTTAGGTTTTATTGCATGGCGCCGAGATCAATGACACAGTTAATAAAAAGCGACTTTAGTTTATTTCTTCCCCTTACTAAACCATCCACTTCCTTGAAAAATTTCTTGAGGTCTTTTACTCTAGCATCTGTCGCCTGACTGCGATGCTCTCTAGATATATTATTGCCCTTTTTAAAATCAGTACGGCCATTATAGAGAGAATTGTATGAGGTTTGTACCTCATGAAGCCAATTGCGTTGCAAAGGCCCAGAAAAATATTATTAAAAAAAGAAATAGCAAATGGAATAAAGTGACTCAAATTCGCAACGTTATTTATGATAATTAGTTTTCATTATTTTTTTTTTTATAAAACTGTAATTCGTAATATAACAAGTTCATATAAATATTAGTTTCAAACTTTGTAAAAAATTTAAGCATAATAAAATGCAAGCCTCGTGTTTTATTTCTTACATTTGGTGTTACGCACTCCACGCGACCAATGTCGGTAAATTTTGAATTGACGAATTTTTATTGATTTGTGCCTTTTTTAATTTCGGTCTTACACACTGCTTTTCCATATAACGGGCGGATTTTATATAAATTCCCGTTAATTATTAATGTATTTATGCGTTAAATAAAAAAAAAAATTTCGAACGCCATTATTTTGAAGAAACTTAACTCGATAAAAAAAAGTATCAATTAAAAAGTTACCAACATACGTCGGTTATCTTATGAATTTTGCATGTTGTCTCTTTTTCATAATTGCGTTTGGGCTGATTTTTTTTTTATAAGTAAACCAACGTATAAGTTCTGGCCGAACTGACTGGTTTCACAAAAAAAAAAAAAAAAACGTAGTAAAAGTAATTAAATCGTAGTGGGGGAGTAAATTTTAAAATTTATGAAAAATCGTAGCGAAATTACTACGATCGTAACAAAATGCAAACGTTGGTTCCCTCTAATTATTTTTGCAGCACCTACCAAAAGGTCTTGGTATATTTTTACAGGCCTCTCTTAGAACATGAACGAACTAAGCACGTATTAAGCACTATGTATGGAATATCCCTTTTCGAAGAGACCACCTCTCTTAATAATGTTTGTTCCCATTTTGACCATCCCTCTCGTGTTATTTAACAGCGCGTTAGTTTTGCAGCTCTAGTCCTTTGCATCAAATTATATTGAGTTTGGAGGAAACTTGTTGCTAAAACAAACCTAGGACTTGAGATGACAAAAACGGCCAAAGCAACTACAAGCCTGATATCGTTCTAATCGTTGATGAGATTTCTATGTTCGCAGATTGATTAAAAGTGTACTTGAATATCACTGTAATTATTTTAGAGCTGGCAATGATGGCATTATTCGCTTTTTGTTTTTGACAGTCAGGCTGCTTCCTACCCCTTTAGAAAAAAAGTGGTACAAGGTGTTGAAATTTCGAGTTTCTACGAAGCATCGTCGTCTTTTCTACTTACACTCAACGAATGCAGACGGCAATATTTCCAATAGAAATTCTTGGCACCGACTTATTAGAAAGACCAACTGAATTCACCAAAAGATCAGAATTAAGACAAAAATGGGCTAGGCTTTGGAAATCTACAACAAACATCTGCCTCTGCCGGTAAATCTCATCTTTATGCCGTAAATCCCAACATATAATAATTGCTAATTTAAGGAAGCTTGTGATATGATGCTATTTTATTAGGTTTTCATACCGGGCGACGTTTCCGCTGCAAAATACGTATGGATATGTTAAGCAATGGTAAGGTCATCTACAATTTTTAATAAATTGTTCCCACAATGCTTGAAAAAAAAAATGTCTTCTTCAACAACAGTCAGTTATTTAATTAATGCTTTCCGAATATTTCCACTGCAATGCACTGTTGATATCTGCAATTAAATTATATCGTTCGCTAAGATTTTCTCAATTAACACCAACAAATTCCTTGCCTTAATTATTTTATAGACTCCTAATTGAATGCTCTGTCTCTTCATCAAAGATTTTCTATCTCAAAAAGGTTTCAGACAAAGCGATTCTTCTGCTCCTGCTATTGCAACTAATTAACAACATTCCCTAAGTATCGATCCGCATGAATTTTTGGTCGCATAACTCACACGTAAATAAAACCCCTCTTGTTTTCACCTTACACCACCACATCAGCCAACCCCGCTTTTTGAAACCTTTCGTGCGTGATGGCCACAAAGTGAATGGCAACGTAGTATGTATGTAGTCCGCGGTCGCATTGTCCCAATGGTCTTATTGTTAGCGAACGAGCAGATGAGATGCGCGTGTTGCACAAACAATAACAACAAAATTAAGTTACTGAAATTATTGTGTGATTGTAATGGTGCTACTACTAAGGATGGCGCTGCTCATTATCTGATGAGCTTCTGGAAGTTCTACTTAAGCTTGTCACTTAAAATTAATCCGCACGCCAACCACAATCTACAACAAAATGAATGCACCAAACTTTAGTTATACATCCGTCCCGTCTGTCCGTCCGTCCATCGGTACTTGCGTTCGTCGCATTGCTTAGAAACAAACTAGGCGGTCGCTGCATTTACGACCACACACAGCGGCGTCTGGTCTGTTACACACCACTCATCATGGCTGTGTTGTTGGCTATGTGGCGGCTACTGGCTTGCGCTGTTGATTACCAACAATAAATACGAAATAAAGTCGAGATTATCATAAATAATGTGGAGCAGCGATTTTAAGGCCAAGCGAACCGAAGAACAGTCAGTCAGTCAGTTCGTAGCGTAGAACATGGCAACGCAATCGCTATACTCGGCGCTTCTCGGAAGGTGCGAGTTACCACAATACAAGTGGATGTGTCTCCTCTATGTACATGGAGAGTAGGCACTCAGCGTCAATCTACCTGCGGGCCAGGCCAATGAGTTGGTCGGTCGTCCAATTCAGCTGAAAATTATTGTTTGTTGCTCTTTCTGTTTTGTTATAGTCCGTGTGAGCGTATCATAAGCGTCATTATCGCTCGGCCTCATCACGCACCGCTTTGACGTTTACTGTGTGTGTTGTGAAAACGAAAAATCTCCAAAGAAATCAGCTTAATAAGGTCTAATTTGTCATCGTTGAAGAGCTAATTTTTCTTAACTGATACTGTCAATTATGGCTACTAGTTTTTAACATTGTGACGCGCGACGACGACATAGTTTTCGGTTCGGCCTCTACAAGTAAGTAGTAGGTATGTGTTTTTAATTCGTGTATTTTGAAAAGTAGCACACCTCAAGCTCTGGTTTATTTGTGGCGTCGATTTGATTTAGTTTTCATTTATGAGATTAGGTTTTGACATTCTAATGAAAAATGCTGGCTTTTGTTTCTTGGAAGAAACCAAAAACCCTTTTTGTGTTAATTTTTATTTCATTTTATTGTTTTTTTTTGTGTAAGTTGCCCCTTTCGCTTTTTTCATGGAATTTTTATTATTTCTCTGTTACCGCCTGTTTATTTTTTTTTTTAATATGCGTTACATTTTTACGAACGCCTCTGCATTAGACGAAATTATTAACTCCATATTTAGCTGTAAAGGAAGTCATAAATGTTGCTTACATTTAAATTAAATGAAATCTGTAGACTTGGCCGCCGTCGCTGAGTGTGTGGCGTGTGAGCGCTTCATTCGGTGGGTCGCGGGTTCAAATCCTGCTCAGGGCAAGTAACGTCAAACGTTCTTCCTATAGCGGTCGCCCCTCGACAGGCAATGGCAAACCTCCGAGTGTATTTCTGCCATATGGAAAGATCTCTCACAAAAATCATTTGCTTTTCGTAGTCGGCTTAAAACTGAAGTTCCTCAAGCTGTGTTACAACAACAAAACGCACACCACAAATTGTAGGAGAAGTTCGGCCGAGCATCAGCCTATGGTATAAGCGCCATATTATTAGTATTATTGTTATTATTGTTATTATTATTATTGTTATTATTATTATTATTATTATTATTATTATTACTTAATGTGCAGGAAGAAAACAATAGCTCAAGCTGACCTTCTGACTTTGACCCGTCCATAAGTTAGCTCACTGAACGCTTCTTTCAAATCCCAAACCAACTACAGATCCTGCAGATCTCTTTACATCAAGTTAAGTCTCCCAATTCTAGCAGATGTCGAACGAATGGCTGACCGCGGATTGGAATTTAAGTGTGCTCTGCCCAATTCGCAAGCAGGGTAATCCTGCAATGTGCGCCAACTTCCGCGGACTCAGCCTCCCTAACATTTCATACAAGGTTCGAGCGTATTGTGTGAAAGACTGAACCCAACCATCAGCGAACTGATTGGAATTTATTAGTGTGGTTTTAGACCTGGTAAAACTACCATAGACCAGATATTCATGATACACTAAAAATTGGGAAAGGCCCATAGAAGAGGATCAGCACACACCATCTATTTGTCGATTTTAAATCAGCTTTCGACTGCAGGAGAAGAAGTTGCCTATATACTGAGATGTCAGAATTTGGTACCCCTGCAAAACTAATACGGCTATGTAAAATGACGCTGAGTAACACCAGAAGCTCAGTCAGAATTGAGAAGGTCCTCAGCAGAAGTATGGACGTTATCATCGAGAGAATGATTCTCCAAAAGATTTTGGACCCTTACGTCTTTGCGACAGCGAATACCGCAAACGATGGAACGAAGAGCTGCATGAGCTTTACCGCGACCTTGCCATAGTCTAGCTAATTATGATTTAGCGGCTACGTTGGCTAGGTCATGTTGTACGTATGAAAAAACTGTCCCAGCCTTGAAAGTTTTCAACGTGCTGGTGGTGGCAGAGGAAGAGGAGAGCCTCCAATTAAGAAGAAGAATTTAAACAGAGGTAGACGCTCCCAAGGAGTCAGTTGATCCGTAATATTTACTAGTACAATACCATTTACGCAAGCCAAAACCTATTCTGATAGCCGAATTGCAAATATGGTTCTAGAAATTAATCAAGGAATGCCTCACTACTCTTTCCTAATAGAATGATATGGGCGACGACAGATCATAGTAAACTTCATGGCATATGAACCAATTATGAAAAGCGCACTTGAGGTTATTTCTAAGTAGTGATTATGGTCAGGTGGACTTCGTATTGCCTTAGTCGGAGATCAAATAAACTTTGCAACTTTCGGATTGACACTGTTAGCTTAGAGTTACTGCTCGCAGTGACTAAAAAGGGAAATAAAAATTTCTGTGTGGTTATGGAAGACGAAACTTGTGTGAAAATGGATTAAAGACATTGCAGGGTAACAATTTTTACTGCTTGCAGTCTAGAGCAGTTATTTCTGAATCGAAAAAACCGAGCTATGTAGTTAGAAAAGTTCTAAACCATTTATGGATAAATCTGCGCCGTTCTTCACTATGGGAACCATCAAAACTGAAATTTAAATGAATCAATAATATGAATCATAATGGACCAACTATATTTTGGTCGGATTTCGCTCCCCCACGTTACGTTAATGTCACCCAAAAATGGTTCGAAGATAAGAATGTGCATTACGTAAGAAAAGACTCCTATAGAGTTGTGACGAATTAAGCGATATGGGGCTTTGACGAAAGTCAGACTTTTGAAAGATGGGAAAACTATTACAGAAATAAAAAGAAAAGTGGACCAAACTGTTGTACAAAACTTGATGATGGGCTACTCAAGAAAAGTTCACGCGTACGAACAGCAAATAATAAATTGAAATAATTTCTTTAGCTATCATCACTACAAAAATATGTATTTTTATATTAATAAAACCAAACCTATTGTATGCATTTAATGAGCGTTTTTTAATTAGCCGAACTTTCTGTACCGGTCCTTATGGGAATCACCCTAAACCTAACCTAATCTCTATTTTAATTCTCTAGAACATGTCCTTGTAAAACTCTTATTTTTCTTATTTTCTGCGAAAAATTAAAATGACTTAAAAAATAAAAGTCAGCGGCTGATTTACTTTTATAAATAAAAATCTTCAATAACTGTTTGTTTTTTGATTTATTGTATAAAATAAAAATTAAAAAACTCTTATTTTTTAATTATAAAATAAAAGTCAGAAATAACTATTATTTATGATTTTTAAAATACACAAAAAAAACTGTAATTTTTTGATTTATAAAATAAAAATCCGAAATAACTGTTATATATGATTTTTAAAGTAAACATCGAAAAATTATTGTTATTGCAGATTTATAAATAAAAATCAAAAAAATTTATTTTCAAATTTGATTCTCGATGAGTTAAGAAATCGATTGGTATATTACATTTGGTTGTAGGACATTTCCTTCAAAGGAAATTTTTAAAATAGAAGTCTTCAATAACTGTTATTTTCGATTTATATAAAAAGAAATCGAAAAATAACTCTTATTTTTTGATTTATAAAATAAAAATCAGAAATACCTGTTATTTATAATTTTTGAAATAAACATCGAAAAATAATTGTTACTTTAGATTTATAATATAAAAATCAAAAATAACTGTTATTTTGTTTTAATTTTGCATAAAAATTCCTAATAAAAATTTATTTTATTAAGAAATCGATTGGTATATTACACTTGGTTGTAGAACATTTCCTTCATAGGGAATTTTTCAATGCCACTTTTCAGAAATAACTGTTATTTTCCGTCCCTGCTTACCAAAGGATAACTAACTACACGCAGTAAACTTCGCAATTGGATATTTTGCCGCGCATTTGTTGTTATTAGAACCGATTGAATCAACTTTTGCTAGATGACGTTGTTATTATTATACCAACAGGGGTCACTACTCACCACACTGTCGACGGCAGGCTGAGGCTGTCTGGGGGCTCATGTTGCCATCACTCGAATTTACTATTTTGCATAAATCATAATGTAATCTCCATCTTAGCAAAGAGCAACAAGCATAATAAAACAAACCCCTCGAATAAAACATCAAACAAAAAAAAAAATAAAAGAGAAAATCAAATTGAACAAAAATATCCAAACGCTCATAATTAACTGCACGCGCGTACTCATCGTCGTACACCCGCTCGCAATCTGCAGCCAAACATCTGCAACTGACTGGCGCAGAGAGGAGAGGGAGGAAGTATGTAGTGTCCGGCCCAGCTGACAGCCGACAGCCGACAGCCAGCTAGTGGTAGAGGCTCGACCAATCGCGTAGCGCACCTAAAATATTAAGGGACCCGCATGTGGTTTCGTTAAACACCAGTCAAGAAAATTTCTCAATGGACCATAACTGCGCAGATTAACGCCAGCCGGCAACAACAGCCAGAGCAGCAGCAAGCAAGTAGGCAGCAGCAACAACAACAACAGCTGCAATAAGGTGTAGTAAAAGTGCATGGAGCATGCAACCAAAAATTAATACTGCTGTTCAAGATGACTGCCATTGCTGCTATGTACTTTCTGAGCTGGAGTAGGAACAGTTCTGCTGGATGCTGTGGCTGCGCAATCAGAGTCGTCGTCGTCGTCGCAATCGCACAAAATCATCATCAACACACGGCATGGTGCAACGAAAAAGCTATGGGAAATAATTTATGCTTCAAGAAGAAGAAGAAGCAGAGCGCGCTACATGCACCCCAGCCAGCCAGCCAACCAACCAGCATGTGAAATCGTAAAATCAGTCTCCTCGACCAAAAAGACAAAAAGCGCGGCAGGATCGAAACGTCTGGGGAGCCAGCGCTTGTACTGTCGAATGTTGGCCTATAGCAAATACATACAAACATTCGCATTCGATTCGCTGATTCGATGCGAAAATCAACAAAATTATAAATTAATGAAATTTATGCACAATAAAATTGCAACGGAAATTATTAATGTGGCCGTTCACGCTTTAAATGCGCCCTAAATCAATAAAACATTATACTTGCAAAAGCCATGCACACACACACACACACACACACACATGCACACACATGCACACACTTGCAAATGCAATGCATGTAAACGAGCGAAAAAATTATTAATATTGCAACATAACATGCGGCTATCGAATCACTGCTGCAACCACAACAACAACTACAAGCATTTGCATGCTGGCGCTTAACGCCGGACGAACGCATTGCAATGGTTTGGTATACATATTTGTATTGGATATTTTCTTACTGCACACCTCCTGCTATTTATCCTTCACCGCCTCCAAAATAAGCTATGCGTTTTTTTAGGGTCTGAACATTACTTCGACTAGGCGCCGGATATGTTAAGGCGCTTGCAACATGCAGCGTGCCGCACACAACAAAAGCTAACAAGTAGACATAGCCATGCAGCAAAATCGGAATTGCAAAACATTGCTAGAAAATGTTACCAGTTGTAAAGATGTTGCTCGTGCATTGATCGGTTGGCAATGGACACTTCGACCGCTGATGGACTACAAATCAAGGGTTTGTTAGAAAGTTCTTAGTGTTAGAAAGAGATAACATAAAATTTAGTTGGTTTCATCTATGCACAAAAATTTAATAAAACGTAGAGATCAGCGTATGTCTAAAGTACCAGCGAGTCCCACGACACGAACTTACTGACGAAATCCAGAAGAATATAGCAACCAAACCAATAACGGCCGACAAGCATTGCGTAATATTTTCTTCTGAGTTTTGCAACGCCGCATGTTTTTAAAACTTTTATTCATAAACCGTCGTCTTAAATGACCCTTAGGAGTGCGTGCCGAAAGAATTGGCTAACCCTACAACAGATTTTTCGCAGCTGCGAGGACCCAGGATCAAGAGAGACAAGAGTCGACAGAACACCTACTGTGCGAGTGCCTAGCTCTCGCTGACTAGAATGAGGCTATACTGAGAGACACTCGGTAAACCATTCCTGCAGAACATTTCAAAGTGCAACCTCCTCTCTCTATATGACATATTGAAATTCATTAACCCCGCCGGATGACTTTAGTTTGACGAGTTGTGGAATCAAAATGGCAAATTTGCTAAACCAACCAACCAAACTAATAAAATCGTTGAAAAAGTAAATAACGAGCAAGAGCCCGCTCTATGCTAGGTTAGAGCGGCTACCACCATTCAAGGATACAGAGACAATAAAGCAAGGCTATAAACGAAGAGCCCGTTGCGATACCGCTGGCGAAAAGTCATTTACTTTACTTTTTCCTTTTAGAAGGTGAACCAGCAAATGAGCTTTCTATAACACGAACGGTGCGATCGAAAGTGGTTATGGATTGTGGATATGGAGTTGTGATGTAGTTGAGTTAGCCATGCCGGGTCCAGGTAGCTCTTCGAGGTTCCTCTGGTCACTTGTCGGCTGCTGGGCAGCTACTGGAACTGGAACCCGCGGACATTTCGGAATGGATATTAACGAGCTTCGTTGCTTGATTGCAAACAGATTGTTACTAAAAAGCTGCTGCTGATCTGTTTTTTTAGTTTACTGCAGTGTCATAATGGACTCCGGAGGGTGTATGTGAGCTTCTAGGAGCAGCCATGTTAGCCTAAGCTAACCCAACCACAGAAATTTGGGATTTCTCACAGAGTTTAGGTTGGCTAAACAATCCAAAAAGTATTAATTAATGAATTGGTTACGCGTTCTGATCAATGCAGGACAGTGACAGAGTTAGTGTTCTATGCTGTCCACTTTCTCCCCGTCCCTGGAGCTGCAACGAAAATCGTTTGTTGGATATCCCATCCTCTTTTCATGTGTGTCAATAATATAGTATCCAGTTATTATTCCGAATAATAGTCTAAGAGGGGTCAAAGCGAATGAGAGCTTTGTATCGCTTTATATCAACCTTTGTACAAATGTATCTTACAATAGGTGGGTAGTTTTACGTCCTATATGAGTTCAGTTTTTCGTATTTCGTTACAGAAGGTATTCCCATGTTCTCAGCAGAACTGTCCATGGATATTTCCATCACTTTCCTTGCAAATTGATCGGCCCTGAAGTTTCCGTGAATGTCTCTGTGTTCAGAAAGCCATACTGAAAGTTACAAGTTGAGGTTCACTGTGAGTTCACATCCGCTACCTCAGTTCCATTGTCTAGTTCACGATGTCAATTCATTTAGCCCCATCTGCTATCTTCTGCCTCCTTTTGCAGGGTGTTGTCGTTACGTCTCTAGAGTTGAGCTTCTTGGGCCGCACGATATTTTGCAAAAAGCTGTGAGTGCATCAATCCCCCCTCCAATTTTCAAAGGTACACGATTCCAATTCCCAGTCAATAGGTACAAGCACAAAGCATCTGCCAATATCGCCGTTCAAGGAATACTCTGATTTGGATGCTTTGTGAATCATAACTTGCCTACCTTTTTGTCCAAAAATGGCTGGAACAGTAAATTTTTTATCGAATTTAATACATACATTTTTTTTAATAATCAGACTGTATTTGAAAAAAAAAAAATCCTTAAGTTCCACGAAATTGATCGAGGAAAGCAACTTACTTCTACCGAACGAGACATGATCAAGTTTCTCCGATAGAGTATCAAATCCATAAGAGAGATCGCCGATTAGCGATTCACGCTAAAAAAAAAAGAAACTGTGGAAAAACACGGTCTATCGGAAAAATTGAGTCATCCTGGTAAAAAGTTGCTAATGAGGAAGGCTAAGTCGAATCCGTTCATTTCGACACGTGAGTTGAAAGACTCTACAGTTAGTGCGAACGATTAAGCGAGCCTTAGTAGAACAAAACCTACGGCCGAGAGTACCGCGAAAAGTTTCAGGCGTTCAGTGGTTAAATGTGCTTTGGAGTGACGAGACCCAAATTAATTTCTTTGGGATGGATGGCAAAAAGTTTGTTCGCCGATCTCCAGGCGAAGCTTGCAATCCCAGATATACGAAGCCCACTGTAAAGCACGGTGGAGAAAGTATCATGTTGTGGGGCTGCTTCTCGTGCTATGGAGTGGGGCCAATCTTTCGTATCGATGGAATAATCAATTTTATTTTTGATATAATTGAGCAAAACATCCCTTTAAAGTGGCGTTTTCAACAGGATAGCGATGCTTAACATAGCGACAAATATACGAACCCCTGTTTTCACTTTGAAAACATTGATCTTTTGCTTTGGCCATCTCAATCACCGGACTTAAATCAGACAGAGAACTTATGGCAAGACCTAAAAGTTGAATTTGGAAAGCATTCACCTACAAATTCAGCTGAATTGTGGAAAATTGTGGTATAATATTCCAGTTGATAAATGTCGCAAACTTGTGGACTCTATGTCTAAAAGAATAAACGAGATTATCAAAAATAAAGGCTTTTCTATTAAATATTAGTGGCAATAATGATTTTAATAATAAAAATAAATTTTATTTTCTTTGAAACTATTTGTACTATCAAGGACGATTTTTCTAACATTTATTTTTATTAGGATATAGTGAAAAGTTCTAATTTTTTTATCATACAACTATAAGTAATATTTTTCTTTGAAACTAATTTTATTTTTTAAAGATAGCAACCACTTTTATCAGGTCGGTAAATAAAATTCGAAATTCGATGTAATCGATCCAACTTATCGGCTGCTAAAAGAATAGTATACACCGGTCTTAAAAAAATGATTGCCATATTTAGCATCTGAAGTGTTACATAAAGGCTGATGTTTTTTTTTTTTTAATTTCCATATGCTGATAGTAATGAAACTCGTCTTTAAATATTCGTGGCTAGACAATCCCTTCAAAGCTTTGTTGCAAGTATGAAAAAAAAACAAAAACAAATGGTACGATTTGGTCAAAAATTTAAATCGTCAGGATATTTGTACAAAATCTGTCAAAAATTTCGAACAGCGCCACAAAACTGTAACAAGAATTGCTTTGCTGTTTTTCTAGTTGTATCATCATAAGGTGTAAGTTTGTAGTGACTAGAAACTTCCACCGTTTTTTTTAAAGTTTTTTTTTCATATTTTAAAATAAACAAAAAAAAACTTAAAATTTCTTCTCACCCATAAAGCGAACTGCTACAATGTATAAACCCATAGACAAAATACATACTTGCCACATTTAGAGAGCCTCGCCGCATTCATCACAAAAGTGAATCTTTGGTGCAATAAATCGTAAATAGGAACTACCAATTTGTTGCTTTATTGGAGTTTAAATGTTTCCTCACGTATTTTTACGAGCTTCTTATACGCTGGCTGGCAAAAGACACGTTTCATTTCAATTGCGGCCCGTCGCGTCTGCCGCGTGCCTTGAATATCACTTTTTCTCAAGCACGTTTAATTGTTGCACGGGCCGAAGGAATTGTAAAACCTTTTGGGTTTTTTTTTTTTGGATTTTGATTTTTTCTTTTGTTTTTTTTTTGTACTTTGCTTTTAATTTCAATTCAATTGACAAATCGTGAGTAGCACGAAATTCAGATTTAGGGAACACAAACCATTTTTTTTCTCTTCAACAAATCTCTAAAAAATTTACCTACCAAACAAATAGGCGCGACTCTTACGAAATGGAACAGTCGGTGAAACGACGCGGCGGTAAAGTCGTGATTTCATTGAAATACAAAAATTCGAGACTAAAGAAGTTGTAGAGCCAACAAAGTGGATTTTCACTTGGTTAGTTTGCATTTGTCTAGTAGTCATAATGCCAACAACAAATTGCCAATTACTTGGACTTTGCAATTAGAACAATGCTGTGGCGTCCGAATTCCAAACGAATTGCTGAATAGCTACAACACTAACAACAACAACAACAAAATCGAACCAAACCAAAAATGAAAAGCACTATTTAGTATAAACGACCGCCAAGTCGCCGCGACTAAAGAGGAAGGCGCCTATGCCTAGCCAAGCCTAGTCAGTTACATACATACTGAGGTAGCCAATGCCAGCCACCCATGTCGCCATGTTTGGCTCCTGGGACAATTTCATTAAACTGCAGCTACGATTACATTCACTACGACTGCAACTGTACGCTGCAGCGTTTTAAATTCTTTTATCGCCACTTAAAAAGCGACCGTAAAGCGCCTGGCGTCCAAGCTTCCACTTAAATGAGGAGCTATTCCAAAGCTTCGCATACGTCAGGTGATACCTGTTTTCGTTTGGACATCAAGTGCAGCAGCGACAAATTTTTCATCCTGGCAAACAGTAACATTTACTACCAGCCAACCGGCTAGCCAACCGTACAGCAAAGAGTTAACTAGGCTGGGGGCCGCGATGGACCAACCATTGTGGCAACATCAACATTAACCGACTAATAAATCAAGGCAGCAATGAAAGGCATCGTAAAAGTGCTTAAATTAATCATCTTAAATGTTTATTTGTTATTTAACTCACTCGTTTTATGATGTTGGCAATCTGCAGGGGTCACAACAGCCGCTCAGCTGGTGCTCGCTCCTAGTCTAGCCGATCTGTTCCACCGTGCACCGTGCGCCGGTTGTTGTCTGCTGTTGTTTATTTGCATGCCATGCCAACCCTGATGGCTGGTGACTCGCAAATGTCCACCTTTTAAAGTTTCTCAGCAGTCGATGGCGGCGGACATACGGCGCTACAGCCAGCAACCGTACCGAACCGAACGGATCTCACGTTTATAGCAACAGGTTGCCAACAATAATAAGTGAATGGTCTTTTGCCTGAATCTAACTCGATTTAAGCGCCACAGCCAAGCAAATGCATTTCGACTCTCCCTCCCTCACACGATATCATCTACTAAGCGTAAGGTTTTCGTTTGCATTCCCCTTTTGTCGTTGTGGCTGGCTGCGAGTGGTCTTATAACTAACCATAAACTGTTCATAGCTGCCCCGAAGGCCTGCTTTGCATATCGTAGTTGCGAACTTAATCTCCTTAACGGTACATGTTTGTCGCACATCCCCCAAGCCGCGCTGTTAGTTAGGCTATACGTACGCGTTTTTAGCCTGTTAAATTCTCAGCAGTCGACGGATACTAGTAATTCGTCTTTTGTCTCATAAAATTTTTATCATACACAAAGTTAGTGTTGCCAAACAAAATAAAGACTAAATTAGCAAATTGCTCATTAACTCATAAACTGTTGGAGAAGTCGCGCTTCGCTAACTGGTTGGAGAATAGAAAGCCGCAAAAGGAATAATAAAATTTATATATACCGTTCACTACGTACTGACGCTGAAGAAGTCGTAGGATCTCAGAAAATCCAAGAAAACAATTGGTGCTATCAGAAATACCACACACTGCTCATAGAGAATAATCAGATGCTTCCATCAGAACTACGCTACGTATTGTCGCAAAGAGAGCTGTTTTTTTGGTCTATGAAGAGCAACTTTCAAGCAAAGCGAGACAGAAAAATAGATTTGATGGCCGACTGTGAATTGAAAAATTCGGCAGTTTTCTGAAAGTTTTGAAATCAGTGCGTGTTCCTTTAATAATTAGAATTGCGAATTGGAAACTGAGTGATGATGCGTTTTTTGCATAACGTGATTCCTTAACATGTCAATAAAATGAGAGTAAAGTGATTTTCTAAAATTCAAGATCGTTATAAAGATATAGCAGTAGTGCGATTCACTAACTTTAAACGGTACGACAATTGTTATTTTTAGCGGCAATATTTGCCGTTTGCACTAACGATTGTGCGATTCACTAACTTATTCTTAACAGCTGTTTCGTTGTATTTATTCAAAGTGATAAAGAGTGGCATCTCAGTCAAACTAAATGCCAAAATAAGCGAAAAGCACAAAGAGGAATAGAAAAAAAACAAACGAATGCCTGCTGCCAAATATAAATTTGAGCGATTTTGTTATATTTCATTAAAGTGAAATAGATATTAGTTTGTTTCAAACTACAAACACTTAAAATTCTTTATATATGTATATTGCAATGATCCATTGTAGCAGAATTCCGGACTCTTCTATGAGTGTTTTGTTAGAATAGTCATCAACTCGACTCCAAGGAATATGCGGAATAACCTGCAAATATGCCATGGTTATCGTTTTCAAACTTCGCGTTGTGCTCCAGCGTATTTAGGATTTACATACATATATTTAATTTTTTTTTAATTATAATCATTTATCTATATATTAAAACTAAACTATATTTCTGTTTTTATATATGGATCCTTGTAAACGTTTGCTTTTACCATTTGCATATTAATTGAATAGTAGATGTGGTGGTTGGCATAAGCCTCCTCATGATTCCTTGGTGGCAAAATTGATATGTGCGTGGAATCGACGGCTCCAATACAGCCTCCCAAAAAGGGAGAGGACGCCGAAGCAAACATTTCTTTAGCAGAATGGCGTTCCACTTGGGTCATAGGAAACCTCACTTTCTGGTGAAACAACGAATCATTGATTGCATCCGTTACCCGATGAATGCCGGCTTACGGAAAACTGGCTCATGGATATTCCCCATTGTTCACCTACGAGTCGTTGATAGCAACCAGTTGCGAAGAACCTTAACGCCGCTAGAACCTACCAATATAAAAGTAAAATTTAAAATTGCATACAGGCTTAAAGATTACAAGAGCTACCTGTTTCTCAGTTGATATTGTTGTTATTCTGGATCCTCTTATTTGGTTATCAGGCTGATAAATTAGGTATTCAGCCAAGTCTGGAGTTAACCGATACAGTTTTTGAAAGTCTGTTGCATTTAGATGAAAGGGATTGTCCACATCTCGGAGTAAACGTCGATCCACTGTTGGAGCGCTTACTTCTTCATCACCTCGTGATAAATCATATGCCAAATATTTAAGCGACATTATTTAATGTTCCATTTTTAATTACAAGAAAACAAATCACTGAATTTCAAATTTTTCTTTTATTTAAATTGAAATCACGAATTTCACTTTTCTCGATTGAGTTAACAACATAAAATTTGTTGTCGTTTAGTTTTCGGTCATCGACTAGCTAACATCAACAGCTGATTCGGCGAATGCGAAAATCGTTAAAAAATGGCTACTGAATAGCAGGGTCGCTAAAATTTTGGTTAAGTTGAGTTAACCAAATGAATATCTTTAAAATAAGTTAGTGAATCGCACTACAGATGTTGTGGTCGCTGGGCTGAGTTTTAACCG
This sequence comes from Anomoia purmunda, assembly GCA_951828415.1. Classification (NCBI taxonomy): domain Eukaryota; kingdom Metazoa; phylum Arthropoda; class Insecta; order Diptera; family Tephritidae; genus Anomoia; species Anomoia purmunda. Next base: position 9,223,323 of record OX639996.1, read on the forward strand.
TTTCTTTGAGAACGGTGTTTTGCCAACTTTCCTCCATTCGATCGCGAAAACAGTTTGACCGAAACGCTTGAAATTTGTAGAGAAATGACAGAACATCAAGGAAATTCAGAAAATTCTTTTTTTCGTAACAAAAAAAAACAAAAACAGAATTAAAAAAAAAAATCAGAAATCTTCCAAAAACAATTTTCATAATTTCGGCTTACAGATTAATAAATCACCAAATTGGCTGCTAACCGAGCGGGTATAGTGTGCGATCAGTGTGACTTTTGGCCCCGTAAATCAGTCAGATGCTTACTTCAAACAAAGTTCTAGTAAAAAAAGCAGATCCACTTTCACCAATTCTCATCTCAGTTATCATCCAAGCAAACAATGATAACTCTGAAAGTTTTCGAAAACATAGAAAAAATACTAAAACATTTACACTAAAGAAACACGTTTTACTAAAAAAAATTATTTATTGGTTAACAAAATATTCGCGTTTAAGACCGTTACACTACTACATTTGAAGAAACCAGTTGTCGAAACATTTATTCCACTCTGAAGTGGGTATCTCAGAAAAAAGTTTCCTGAATGCCTCAGGGTCTCTCAACTCATTTTGTTTTTAACAACAGGAAGTCGGAAGAAGTCATTAGGTGACAAGTCAGATGAATATGGAATGAGTCATTATTCCGATTATGTTCTGCTTCAAATAATCAACTGTTCCATGTGCTGTCTTGATGAAGGGTGGTGCGACGTTTGTATTTTTTTTCTTTTTACTGATTTCTTCGATGACTTCGGGGAAGCAAATAGTTGTATAAAAAATGCCAATTTTCTGCCCTGCGAAGCTTTGTCTAGGGCGGATAGTTGCCCTGAAAATTAGCTGATTAGTTAAAACGAATGTATTATGAAATTCACGAGCTAGACAAGGATAGCTACTTATCAATAATGTGTATGTGTTCATTTGACATTTTGTGTTGGCAAAAATGAAAAAGTCAAAACTATACATTTTTACAGGGTTGAGTTACAAAGTAACGTACTCTCTTGTAGAAAAAACCACGCTCTAAAATCTCTTTATCTCTTTATCTGCTGACAGCATTGGATCGAGTGGCCTTTGGGTTAGGGTTAAAGAAAGAACACCTTTGCGTTTGAAAGAAAAAGATCCTCAATAGAAAAAAATGTTATGTTGCATGGTAGGTTGGTACAAGATTCTTTAAATTATATGGGCGATTTAGAAGGTCTCTCTTATTTGGTGTTATTTTGTTATACGTGCTATAATTTCAAACCGGTTGTATTAGCACTGTTGTTGTTTCATAAGTAAAGTTCGTATAACCAACCTATGTTTATTAAGTATCGTATTTCGTCAGCTGGTTTTGTTTCCATTTACATACATATATATATATATATATATATTTCTCCCATTTATTTTCTAGTAAAAAAAAATGCTTTCAGAAAAGCTTTTGTGTCAATTGTTTTTAAACCCTTAACGCGAAAAAAAAAACGTTTTCCCCTATACTTCATTTTTGATACAGATTTTTGCATCCATAGGCATTTCTGCTTCAAATAGAAATTTAAATAAAAAATTAGCTAACGTTTTTTCCAGTTATAGCTTGATATCGTTCTTATTTTTTTTTTTTCATTTATACTAAGTGTATGCAAAGTGAGACCAATAAACAGCTATTTTTTTTATTTTTGTTTAAAAATTTGCTTCACTTTGTCATGCGTTAATTGCCACTAGTAACATTTTTGCAGTCTTACAACCTCCCTTGGTATTTTTTTTGGGTTACGGAACGCTTTTTTTTTTGATAATAATAGGTAAATAAACAAACTTAATTAAGTTTTCAATAAGAGCCGTAAAAAATACAACATACGACTTAAGATTCACAATATTTTATTATTTTCATACAACTCTATGTTACGTCATATAACTTACGACGACCATAGAGACTTTCCATTTCAAGTCAACTGGTCCGTTCAGATCATGTTTTTCTTTTGACAGAAAAAAATTTTAATTTCGCTGTGAAAATCGTATTTTTCCGTCTTAAAATTTTTTTTTTAACTGTTCGTAAGTAGTTGAACATTAAAGTGCAAAGGAAAAAAATTGCCAACTCATGTCCAAAAATTACAAAAAAAAAAATTTTATCTCTTAAACAAAAAAATTTTGGCTAACAGCCGATTAGCCAAAATACATTTTGAAGTGTTTTCTTTCTAATGTGAAAAATATAAAAATTTAAAAATGTACTTTTCGAGAAATGAAATTTAAAACAAAAAGTGGCTTCGTTTATTTTTCTGAAAAAAAAAAGTTTTGGAGTTGGCATTTTTTTCCTTTGCATTTTAATGTTTTTTAAAAAATTTTAAATACGGAAAAATACGATTTTCACAGCGTAATTAAAATCCACGAAAAATATTGGAAAACATTTTTTTTTTTTATCAAAAGAAAAAATACATGTCTGATCAGTTTGACCACGAACAATGTATTCGAGTTTCACGGAAAAAAAATCAATAATGTACCGGTTGTCTTGAAATAGAAAGGTTTCATATGAGTTGCTTAATTGTGTGTGTCTTATGGCATTTTCTGGGTCGAAATAATCAGTCCTATCGCCAAATTCTTTTGAACAAATATTCCCACAAAATTGATAAGGTAAACAGAAACATTTTTTCCTATTTTATTTTTGTTTTGCTTGCAAATTTATTTTTCTCTCACCTACCAATAACGAGTGTTTGTCTCCTACAAGGTGGCCAAAAAAATGTACCTTTTCTTATTTTGGCCCTTCGATTTTTTACATTTCATTACCATTATGGCATTTTCTATGTGTTTGCGATAAGTTTTGGATTTCTTGACGAATATTCTCCTTATGAGCTTGCAGAGTCTGGCTTTAAAAAACCACACAGAAACAAAATCTGGAACGATTAAGTCTGGTGATCTTGCTGGCTAGTGAATATCTCCAGAACATGATATTAAACATCTTGAGTCCCATGGATTCTCCACGCAAATTCTAATGATCTTATCTATTGACATTCGAAGCAAATTTGCAAAATAGAGCTATTCATTTGGAGCCACCTTATATCTCTTCTACAATGTCAATCATAATAATTGAAAAACACCTGTGAAGGTCCGTATTCGCAGAATCTAGAAAAATGTACACCAACTTCCTCCGCTACCTACATAAGTCGATACAGCAAGTTGTTAGTACTCCTCCTAGACTCATAATTTGATTAATTGCTAAACTTGTGATTCACAACTTAATTTTAATAACTGCACACATATGTTTTACTATCCAACGGCAAGTTGCGCGAACCGGGTGCAATTTTTAAAATATACATAGCCCCTTCAAACTGATCACTGACTTGCCTCAATATAATTTACGCTTTAGCTTTTAAAGTTGACCACTTTCAGCTGGTGAATCAACGAAGCAATTTCCACAAATTACAAGCAATCAACAAAAGTCCACTCACTGTGTTGGTCGAGCGCCACTCGAAAATCGACTAAAATCGAATCACGTGCGGATAATTCCCCAATAGCAGCAGTCAATCTCAGAGCAGACTACGAGTACCTGTACAGTGCAACAAAATTGCGGGAAGTAGCATTATTCTGATATCGTTCAACGAAGTGCATTCAAAAATTGTTGGCGATTAAGTTAAATGCTACTAAACTAATTTAAAAACGATTGAAAATTTGCTACGAAGACGTTTTTTAATTTAATGTATTGTGTTGTGTTAGGTGCGTCGCGTCATCCATCGTTCATGGCTTGAATTTGTCTGGCTACATTCATGTTGTTTGCCACGGCCCGACCACTACATACAAACCTATTAGTTATTATTAGTTAAAACTGCATATGAACTATCGCATTGGCACCATTCGAGCGCTCGTTTGGAAGTGTCCAGTGACTGCATAACTGCAAGAATAACCCAGTCATTCGCAGCAACATTGCTTTGATTCGCCATCGCGCGCGCGCGCCACATTGACGGCTGTCAAAAGATGTTGTCGGGTAATACAAATGTCGTCGTAACACAACATTGGACATGATGTTATACTGCTGCCGTTGCAGCTCCTACACCAGCTCCTGTTATTGCCACAGCCAAATGCGGTCAAGCTGGACTGCATGCATCCATCTGCATCTGGTCACAATTGTCACGTACGAGCGTTCAACATTGCCGGAAGTTAATAGATTTTTGCAAAAATAAATACAAGTATTAAATCCATAATGCATCCAGATTGGTCGACACACAAACCAAATGGGCGGTTGACCGGTGGACCGGTTGTTTTGTTGTTCTGCTGTTCTGTTGATTGTTGGGTCGTTCAAAACATTTTCATTAAGTTCAAAATTGCTTTTATGTGGAATTTAATTTGCGAACCACCATTGGACAAGCAATAACAACGCAATTTAGCTTCCACTTACAATGTGTATACAAGTACGTGAATGGGGTACAAGTAATCGTTTTTCAAAATGATTTAAAAAAAACAAATGGCTTGAGCGCAATGAGAAGATAATACTTACATGAATGGTTTGGGTATTTGTGGAAAAATAGATCGGAGTATATCTGTATAAATGTATTTATATAAAATATGTATAGTAGCAAACTAGGAGGTCGGTCATTTCGACTCTTTCCCACACATATTTGACATAAAGTAGTTAAAAACAAGTACAATATTCATAAAATATCTTTAATCTGCTACATTAGTCTCTTTTAGGCCCATCTGCGAACATAAATTAATGATTCATCTGTTTATCTTGTCTTAGAGTCAGAAAAGTCTCAGAATACTGAATTCTATGCCGGTATTCTGCAAGCAGTCTCTAGTCACTAATTGAGACTTTTCGGTGGTGAGATTGATTTTGAAACTATACGGGATTCAGTAAGCGGTCTCTATTCTCAAAATAAAGTCACTAATTTGTCAAGTGGCACTGAGCAGGTCACAAAACAAATAAATTGAGGAGTGCATTAAAAAAATGCGAAAATGAAGTAGTCCTCGATCTGTCCCTGGGTCGTACGCTGTAGTTTGCTTAAATCTGTGAAAAAAGTAGCACTTAATTTTCATTTTACTTATTTATCTTGTTCTGTCATTTTGATCGAATGTTGCATATGGATGAGTAGAGCTGCATTTATCGATTATTGATAATTTTAATATTTACACATATTTTAAATAATCGGTTCATATAAAATGAAGTAATAGGAATTTTGAACGCTTAATTTTAATGTTAACTTGACGATCACCATATTGTTTTAATTTTTAAAGAAAAATAATGCTGTTGGCAAAGAATTCAAAAAGTATGTATATTGTGGTGTGGTGTGCTATCGATGATGAACATATTTTAATTGAGGTTGTTTGTGCATCTCTAACTGAACCAACTTAACCATCAGAGCTGATTTTCTCTACTGTTTTTCACCACAATTTTTGGTGAAATTTTTTGAGGCTATTGTTTATTGAATATCGAAATTGTCTCAAGCCACAAAAAACTTCTCTAATTGAAAGTCTCAAATTTAGTGACTTGCGATGCGACTGTGTTACAGAATACCGGTATTAGCCCTCATTGTGAGTTCAAAAAGTGTCCGAAAAACTGCATTTGCCACATAAAGAAGAATTTTGTTTTACACGTTTGATCTTTCAAATCATAAATTTTCGGAAAAAAATTACCTAGCTAAAACTTACTGTGCCGGAAAAAAGTATTGTTCCGCAACTTGTTGTTATATTATTCACAATGTTTTTCATGCTAAATATTTTTCATCAAATTTCTTTTTTATCAAAATACATCTCATTCTACATCAAAAAGCATATGGTCAAAATTTCGAATCAGAATTTCAAAAAATTTTCGGCAGCACGACTATGTAGTAGCTCATTTGATTTCAAGTGTAATTTTCAAATTGCTAAAAACAATTCATTGATTTTCGATCGTTTTTTTTTTTTTTGCAGATGGTGTTGCGCATTTTCTTCCATATAAAATACGTAATAAGTCAAAAATGCATAACACCATCAACAAAAAAAAATTATTAAAAATCAATGCAAATTTTTAGGAACATGAAAATTGCACTACATATTTTTAATAACTCGATTAAAAATGTTTGAACTTTGTATGATAATTTTCTTTTTTAATTTGCTAAATTTTTTTGGATTTTGTACAGGGAGTGAAATTTGAACGTATAGTTTTTTTTTATAAAATACGCGATATTTTAATAAAAAAAACTTAACGGACAAGGTTTAGCATGAAAAACATTGTGAAAAAATGCGCTGTCCCAATACTTTTTTAGCCACTGTGCTTACTTCATTCATTTGTTTACAAAAAATATATTTTTTATATTTATTGTGAAGATTCTCGTTCGATTCGAAAAAAACTTGTTATTTTTTTTAAATATTTTTTGTGGAATTTGTACAAGGTGGGCAATTTGAATTTATGTTTTTTCTTTTATAAACTATACAATATTTTGATTAAAATAAAAAACGAAAAAGTTGTAGCATGAATAACAATGCGAATACTTGAAAAAATGCGCTGGCCAATTCTATTTTCCGACACTGTACTTACTTTGTGCGTTTTAAAAAGCTTTTGTTTACAAAAAAAAATTATTTGTTTTAATATTTATTGTGGAAGTTCACTGTCGATCGGAGTAAACTACTGTTATTAAAATTTAATTATAATTATTTTTAAGATTTGCTCAATTTTTATGAATTTTGTGGAAGGAGTGAAATTTGAACATAAGTGTTTTTTTTTATAAAATAATATATGTATTTGATATATTTTGATAAAAAAATATCTAAAAAGTTTTAGCAAGAAAAACATTATAAATACCAGAAAAAATGCGCTGTACCATTATTTTTTTCCGACACTGTTCTTACATTGTTCGTTTTAAGAAGTTTTGTTTACAAAAAAAAAAAATTTCTCTTTTAATATTTACAGTGGGAGTTCACTTTCGATCGGAGTTAACTACTGTTATTTTATATTAAAAATCAATAGTTAACCAGTGAATGTTGATTTTTTTTATTTTTTAGTTTTTTTTTAATTTTTTACATTCTTTTTTTTTTTTGTATTTTCCGTACTAGCCATCTCACTTGAAGTGAATCTGTAACCGAACGTGTATTAAGTGTTTCAATTAAAATTGGTATTTCGCATAAAACCTAACCAACAAAACAAAAAAAAAAATGATTTCCTCTTACCGCTGCATTTACGCTTTTCATTAACGTCTGCACTCAATTTTGGGTTCGGGGCATTCAATGAATGTTAAAAATACCTGGGGTTGTCAATTTGTGAAATGAATTTTAAGTGAAAATCTGCGGGTGGTTTTGTTCGTTGCCACCATCGAACAATGCGACAATACAACATAAACCCCAACAGCTCAGAGCAGCTGCAGCAAAACACAAGCAGCCAGAGCGATGATCGGTGGCTCAAGCCAGCCAATTCAACCAATTCAATTCTTACCAACCAACTACAACTACTACAACTGCAGAAGTATTTATGTATGTAAGAAGCATCCATTAACTGCTTGGAATTTAAAGCACAAAAACTACTTCATACGAATTCGTTTCATTTTTAGTACGATTGTTGATTTAATTGTTTGACTAATTGAGAGATTTTCTTTTTTTTTTAATTCTCTCGGGGGCGCGGCTACGTGATGATCACCGACTGACAATCGATTGAGTTCAAAATGATGTGCGCTGCTAGTATCTTTCGGATATTGAGGAGACAGTTGATCCTTAGCGTCAATTGAAGTGAAGTATCACATGGTTTTGCGATCCCCCACTTGGCACTCCAACCGTCACTCACTTATTCACTTGCCGACTGTAATGACTTGATTTTGATGAATCGAAAGCAAAGCGCTCATGAACCTACATACATACATAGATAATTACAAATACAATACATTGTATATACATATGTACTGATGATGTGCTGTGTTGTGCTGGCGGTGTTGATGATGGTCGCGATTGCATCTCATTGCTTAGCCCAATTTGGCGGAGACAATCGAGGCCGGCATAGCGGCGACACAGGTATTGCCACGCCAAAAACGTTCCGCAACAACAACGAAAACAACAACCACTGCATCATTTTGCAACCACTTGATGGTGATGATGGTGGTGATGGTGGTGGTGGTGGTGATTGTGGTGCTTTATTTTTCAAAGTCGCTCATTCGTGTATTGGCTAAGTCGAATTAATTAACTACGCGCTGTGGCAAAACCACCGCACAAGTTGTCGCCAAATGACGTGCAGCATTGCAGCCAAAACAGGAGCGCAGCGGCAATAAGTACAGGATCTGACGCGGCTGCAATTGAGTTCAGTTTCGTTTCGTTTTTTTTTTTCTTCTTTTTTTTTTGTTCTCCACTGCTGGACTGCGCTTGATGTCTTGTTAGACAACCGGTGGACACACAGAAGCAAAACCTCAGTGTGGCTCTTTCCATTCCATCTCGATTCATTTACTAGCAAAAATTTTCATTGAGAAACAAGCATTGGTCACGCTGGCACGTAATCTCAACGCCACTCGCCACTCCGCTCCGCTGCTCCCCTACTCCAACTGTTTGGCGTTGGTGAAATGATGAACGCGGAGTCGTGTTCTGGCTGCCAGTGCATCTCCGTTGCATCGGGGATATCACCAGCCATCGGCTGTTTGTGGTTCGTTGCTATGGCGCCAGTATAGAAGCAACGATTACAACAATAACAACAACAACTAGAGTTTATTCGCTCACAGATCGCAATTTAATTGCAAAATCTAAATGGAGATTTATGTAAATTTATAAATTCCCTTATACTACTTACCCGATATCATGCGACAAATGTGTGTATGTATTTGTATTTGTATGGAGTTGCATATGTGGGAGCCGTGAGTCCGTGTGTGGTTTGATTTCTGTTGCTAAGCTGCTTGGGAAATAGTGTACTTTTCCCTTGAGAAAATAGTTCGCAAGCTGTTTGTTTATGCCCATCGGCAATGGTAATGGTAGAGTTAGTTTGCTACTACGTGTTGGTCAGCCGCTTCTTCAGCTCTGGCACTTGTCGCGTTTTTTATATACAAATGTATTTTTTTTTTTTGCATCACCAAACAACAATTAGTTGGCATATTCAATCGACAACTTAATTAAAACAAATTCCAAGTTAAAAGAAACATGATAAGTTGAAATACGAATGTGGTGAATAAGATATATGCACTTACTATATACTATATTGTACAAATTGTATATAGCGCTGTAAGCTACGTAATGGCGCTGTTATATTTATATAATTCTAAAAAAATAATAGTGCTTGCATTTAAGGCGTTCATACGAATTGGAATTTTGAGTATAGCTGTTTATTTAGTTGTTTGTCTAACTACGCGATTTACCGTCACAGTTTACCCATAACACCAACTGATGTGAGGTTTAGCTCAATAGCCACTAATTTGGCACTCAACCGATCCTTTTTAAACACCAAATAATTCCATAAATAACAAAGCCAGTAAGCGTCTAGACCATACCTGTTAAGTCATGAGTACTACTCGTACTAAGTAGCAATTTAAGGAATTTGGCTTTCCAGAGAAGTACTCAATACTTTTCAAGTACATTATATTTGTATCAATTACTACTCGAGTACAATTACTTGTAACTGAGAAATATTTGGAAATACCATCAAGTACTGGAATTACTCGAAAATACTCGCTGAAAGAATTGCAATCCTTTTCGAAGTACTTTCAATTACTTTGAACTACTTGTTCAAATTTTCATATATTTCGTAGATTTTTCAAACTTATTCTTATAAACTAACACTATTTATTTACTTATTACACTAAATTAGTAATATAGATATACGCTATTAATTACTTGCATACATATATATATATATACATAATTAACAATAGACACTTTTGGGTCACCGATTGCCAACCACAACATTCTACGAAATATATGAAAATTTTAACAAGTACTTCGAAGTAATTGAAAGTACTTGGAAAAGGATTGCAACTCTTTTAGCCGAGTATTTTCTAGTACTTTCAGTAATTGATGGTATTTCCAAATATTTCTCAGTTACAAGTAATTGTACTCGAGTCCTAATCTCAATTTAGCTAGAAAACAATTACGTATTCATTATAAGTACTTTAAAAAGTGTATTTGTATTGAGTACTAATTGTACTTGAAATTTAACAGGTCTGGTCTAGACTACGAAAATTTTATAAAATTTAAAACGGTGTGTGGCATATCCCTCGCTATTATAAAACGTTAAACCTGTCAGTTAGTTGTCAACTTTATTGGCAACAAACCGCGCGTTTCTTCTTTGAACAATCCGTAAAAACGCACCGATATCTTTTCGAGCATATTGAAACTTAATTCTGCTTTAATCATATGCGAGACGACCAGGAAAATTGTGTTTTTTTTTTGTTCTAGCTAGCACTGATCTCAAGTAAAAGTTCCTATCGATTTGCGAAAATTTTTAGAAATTTGGATTTGGATATTTTTTTTTCTTTTCTTTTAACTCTTACACTTTATATGGCGGTGGATTGAAAATTGGAAATATATTGTTTTTGTTATATACCGAATAATTTTTTTATTGATAATTAACGAAACAAATTTATCGTGAAAACATGGCGGATATTATTAGAAAGTCACCATTTAGTCAATTCTTTGAGTCATTGTACTTTATATTAAAAAAATAGAAAAAATACTAACATGTTTCCAAAATTGTTTCAACTAAGCAAACGAAAATATATCGTCGTAGTCAACGAGTAATACCAATTAATTATATTTACATTAGTTAGCATTTTCTGATTTGACTATAGTGAACAATACCAAATAAGAAATTTGATGACCTGACCGTAAACGACAAATGTAGGTCTTTGTTGTGATCACCAAAAATTCCTGGAAAACTAAAAAAAGTATTAGCTAATGCGAACATAAAGTAGTTCGTAAAATTTTTCTATAAATATTATGTGATAATTAAAGCTTGAAGATATACATCGTCTCCTTTTTTAGTTTAGAAGCTGATGGCCTCCATCACTTAGGATTAATTGTATATATTTATATTTCTATTTATTATTTATTATTTTTAGTAAATTAAATGTACTTTGTGTTCATTGCATACATCTAAACCTCTTATTTTCTTTTCATTTCAGGATCCATATACGGTAAGTTTTGGATGGAAATTTTTTAACATAATATATGTTTTAACATATCTCATCTTAACTTTTACTTTTTCTTTTTTGTTTTTTTATATGTGTAAACAATTAATTTCGTTATTTTCCAAGTCGTAGCATTTGATCATTCAAACCATTAAAAATATTGTCAAATTTTTTTTTATACAAATCAAATTTATTTCAAGTACATGCAACTCTGCAATAAATTTCGAGTGAACCTTCGAGAACAAATTTGAGTACAATCTCCGTTCTCATCAAGTATGCATCGAAGATTTTTGTGAGGAACTTTTTCAACTAATTCGTTTTCCAAGGTAATAAACTGGCACCTGTTCCCGATAGAACTTAATTGACATTGAAAACAATTGAGCGCAACTACAAAGCCTTATTTAAGTTTTAGCTAACCCCACGCTTTTTCAATTTGAAAAGTAGAAATTATTTTGTGATTTTTTATGTAGTGGAACTGGAACTCGGCAATACTATCGAAAAAGTTGGAATATATATTAAAGTGCTGACAAACCTCTGAAAAAAAATCATACATTTCAAACTTTTTGTTTTGAAGCTACCAACCAAAAGGTGTAAAATTCTCAAAGGTTAATCTGATTTAGAAAGAAGAAACTATTAATAATAAATCGCAAATTGCTAAAAGTTGTTAAATATTCAACCCGAAAATTAAACCACTTCATACTTGCACTTATTATGCTAAATTTGGGAAATTTGTATAAATTTTGTACAAGGTTTGAAAATTTAATTGATATGCTTTTTGTTATAGAAAATTAAAAAAATACGAGTTAGTGTTAATGTCAGTGTAAATATTTGTAAAAAACAAAAACACGTGACAATTGTTTAAGATCAGCCACACTAGATCATCTAAAAGGTTATACCATGGTATTGGCAAAAATTTTATTTGCATCTAATGGCGTGATCTCGAATTGAATTCTGATTGGCTGAAATGGTGGAAGAAGAATAATAGCATCAAAAGATTTATTGCAGCAGTACTTTTTTTGAATCTTCATCTCACCGTAGCTCAAAATACAAAGCCTTTGAGTATTACTGCCGAATTGAGTAGTAGCAGCCAATAACTTCAGGATAAACTCACAATTTTGACATTTGCTGTACCACGGCGAAATAAATCAGCCAGAACCTTATTAAATTCGTCTTAGTTTTACTAAATTTAAGTACTTTTATTGAAATAGTGTATTTCTATTGAAAGAATAATTTAAGAATATCGTAACACCAAGAATTGCCCCATCTAAGTACATCATTTAAATGACGGGCATGAAGAACGCCGTAACCTTGTATTCATTCTATGAATCTTGTTGGTCAGGCGTTAGCGAAAATACATACGAAGTTTATTGTAAACAAGAGCAAAAGTGACTAAAAAAATTAGCTGACACTGTCAAAATTGTCATGAGAGGGTTAACGGCATCACAATCGGCAGATGGGTAAGCCATCTAAAAATCTTCTCCCTTTTATCTACAACATTAAACAGCTATTTTGTGTGCCTCTCGTTAGATTATCTCGATGACAATACTTCATCGCAAAGGCAAGAAGCAGCAATAACAAAACCCGCATCCCCACTAACTAGTTGACGAATCGGTGGCATTCTAGTTAACTGAAATTTCTTAACAAAATTTGACATAAGAGCCCAATTGACAATCACGCCTCAAGCGCCCTAACTTTATTTAAATATGTACAATGCATACATTGCCTGAAATATTCAGGTGTAGATGGGAATATAAACGCTATATACGAGTATAACCCACTGCCACTGTAATTTACAACATAACTAGAGTTATAAACCATAGTGAAATAACTTAATAATGCAACAATGCTGCGAATGCCAGAAAGCCAGAAAGCCATCACCTGTTGAATTGCCGATCGACAGTTGCTGACACGCGCTGACTGACCGTCTTGAACTTTTCATACGACGTATCCCTCCTCCATGCTCTACGCTTTATCGCTCGCCACAGTGCAACGTTGCAGGCTACAATTACGATCTTTTCCACCTTTCCAGCTGTCTGACGCGAATACTACGTACTTATCGATCGCTGCGGCTGACAAATAAGCGCCTCCACACGCCACTATCTACTCGCCGCCAACAATGCAAACTGACAGACAGCAGTTATGAAAGCAATTAAGGATATCGAATATCGCTCAAAAAATATTGAAACTGACGTTTAAATACTCAACTAGAGAGCAAGGGTATTATAAGCCTAGCCTGTGGTGAGAATAAATGATGACATACAGCTGCTGTTGAACAGCACGCGCTTGAAGAGCCAATAAATCATTGTGGCGATAGCCTGACTACAGAATACAAATTTACCAAGAATCCACCCAAAAAAAAACAAAAACAAATGAAGTTAGTAAATATAATGAAAAAAAAAACGATTCGCATGCGAACTTATCTGTTGCAGCCTAATTAGTAGTAGTGTGCGCAAACTTATACACCTGCCTCTCAATAGCATGAGCTTTGTGGCAAAAGGACTTCGACAGGACTCCAGTAAAAATTGGAGCAAAGGAGTGCATAACTGAGTTGGCGAATTTGTTAAAATTATTGGGCGTCTGCTCATTAAATATTCGCATTCGTAACAATTCATTGTCAACTAACAAACATAGTGATAATAATATGTTATATAAATTGAGCATACGAGTATGAATACAGTTATGTTCTAAAAAATAATAGCAAAATGCATTGTTACAAGTTTCGACAGACTGTTTATTTTCTTATGTAATTTAAATTTTGTTTAATAAAATGAAATAGATAATTTTATAACATGATGTAATAAAGAAATGGTGAGGTACGTTGTGACACTTCCATTTGGTGCGCCCAAAGCACAATGTTGTATTTCGGCAGGAGTCGCGAAAGGGGCATACAAAAGGCAGTGTTTTGGAAAAGTATTAATTTGCCTACATTTTCATTGCAAGTTAAAATGTAGACAAGGCGGAAAAATTCAATTTTTTTTTACCCTAAGAACAAATTAAAAGTGGAATGCTCATTTCCCTTACGATTGGATATACATGCTGAGGCTCTCCAAAATTGGATGAAGTGAAAAATTCCTAGTGAAAGTGAAATAAGTAATAAAGTTCAGAAATAGCTTGAGGAAAAAGGACTCAAGGGTTGAGATTAAATAATGGTCTTAATTCTCATTTATTTCATTAATAATTAGTTGGAGTTGTAAACGAGAAAACGAGGTTTGCGAGAAGTTCTCGAAATTTTCCGCTTTAACTATTAAATCAACGATTTTGCAAGAAAACTACCCAAACTTTTTGGCACTTTTTGTAGGATTCGTAGTAAATTTTTTTATAATTCGCAGTAAAATAAAAGTAGTTTTTCAAGGGAACAATGTGGTGGTAGTCCAGTAAGGCCGATTTAGAGTGAAAAGTTTGACTTTGAAATTTTAAACTTCCAAGAATATGTAAAAAATTTAACAAATTAAAAAAAAATAATTAAAATTTTTATATTTTGAACGCCAATTTGTAGACAATTTTCTGGTATGCAGTTTTGTAGCCCATTAAATTTTACTAGACTTTTTCTAGCCAAAAATTCTTGTTAATACATTTGGATTGCCGTGAAATGTTGCTAGTAAGCAAAATTGCCAAAACGCCTAAAATATGTCGCATAAAAGGAAATGTAAATAGATAACACAAAAAAATTCCTAAATTGAAGTGACGAACTATGTATGTACAACTTTGTCGTGGAAATGTTGTGGAATTTCACTCATATTTTGCGACAAACCATTTTATATGGATTTTGACAGCTCAATTCACGTGAAACGCAAATTTAGTACTATGCTAAAGAATGTAAAAAAAGAAGTTGCATCACTCCCACCGTTCTTCTAAGAGAAAATGTTGTCTTATTTCACCCCACAAGACAAAATTTGACCAAAGAACGTAGATTACAAATAAGTTGCATGGCGTTTCGTTTCCTATGGCAAGATGTTTCGTCCAATTTCACCACACCAGAAAACAATTAGAGCAAAACCGATTGTAAGGACCATTGTGAATAAATACAACCTGATGTAGCAACCCTCACCATTTTTGTGGCATTCACTGAGCGAATTTCTAAGTCTCAAATTAATAATGGCCATTTCTGACATTTAATATTAGCCGCCGCCATTTTTAATTTGAAGACGTCGCACTTTTTTCATTCACAGTGCTAATGACAATCGGTAAAAGTGAAATTAGTTCTGGTATGATGAAATCGGGCAAGACTTTCTGTTAGCGAAACGGGGTTTTTTTTACGAGGAGAAAGCATCGAAAGCCAGACCCCCAAAAACCGTCCGGGTGAGACTTAAACCCAAACTTAACTTCCTACCGTCAAAGTACCGATACTACCGTCAAGTATTTCCTCGGGAGGAGGTTTGAACATTAAGCTCTACACGCGTTACTAAGGCAGTCGGAATGGACGAGATTTCGAGCCACCTGATCGCTAAGTTTCGTGTTGAGCAGTCGTGCCGTTATTATATCATTTACATATTTCAATTAATCGCAACGGTGGGAGAACTAATTTGACTTTTGCTGCTTGATATTAGAATCTGATTTGATCTAATTGGTTTATGTTGCGAGGAAATTTGACGAAAATTCTAGCATAACAAAATTTAATTTTTGTATGAAATCTGGCACAGCCAAGATTTCTTAAAGATGACTTCAAAATATCACCGAATAATAATAAAAATAACAAACCAGTTATTTTTTCAACCCGGCCTTGAGCACAGAAACCAAAATACATTATCAAAAGCCAATAAGAATTTTTAGCTACTTCAAATTTGCACTTTATCATAGTAACATTGTATGGTGTTCAAAACTACATTTCAGATTTTCATTTTTTTTTTCAATTCGAGTTAAAAAGTTAGAAAAATTTTGAGATATTTTTTTTTTATTTATTGAATTTTTATAAATTTTCTAGAAAGTTGGCAACTTCAACTTACATAGTGTATAGTTATAGAATTTTCTATATTGTTATAAAAAATAATTAATATTAAAAAAGCAAAGGCAAAATTGTCAAAACTTATCCATACATTTGACTATTATTTTTATGAACACAGGTATACTTCTGTCTGAGGATTCATATGAAAAGCAAAAGCAAGACTAATGATAGTAACAAGGATGATTAAAGTAAACAAGCCCAATTGTCGTTTAAATGACAAGTTTTGACAACTTGTAAAATGGCATGCCCTAGAGCGAGCGGCTTATCGTCGAGGGATAGTGTGACGTGACGTTGAAAGAACGCGCCTGCATTCGGTTGCGACGCGCAAACCTGCCGACAGCCAAACAAACAAAAGAGTGGTGGAGACCGCAGTGAAATTCCTCCCCTCTCTGCGCAAATGCTTGACTTAAATTAATAATCCGCGTAATTTGGTGATTTTCAGCCGCGCGACGACGAGTGGTCAACAAACTGCAGCGGTTTAGTAAAGTAGTCGAAAGAAAAAGTGTCCATTGCTGGTGCTGCTGCGGCCGCTGTCCCAGCCGCGTGCGTTTGTTTTGCGCTTAATATGTCATTTAGATTGTTTGCCATCGATAAACACGTCAGTTGTCAGCTGTATTGTTTTTGGCTGATGTTTTTGACGTTGGTTTTTTTGATGTTGTTAGTCGGTTCGTTAGCTTTGCTTGGGTCAGTTTCACCGATTACTTTTACCTGTGTTTACCTTGTTTTCAAGTTTTTTTATGTCAATTTTTGTTGTTGTTTTTGGCTTGTTTTTTTGATTCATGAATTGGTCTAAATTATAAGTATTATTTTGGGAATTGTGTGTTGAATGCTTAAATTGTTTTACCCTCTGTTGATGGTTTTATTTTTATATTTTTTTTTGTTGGGCGTTTCGGTGTCAATGCGAAGCGGAAATGTAATTTCTAATCAATTAAGTCTTATCGTTTGAGTTTACTATGTCAGTAAATAGAAAATAATTGTACCTTATAAATGCAAATAGAGCGGGGGTGGCTTTCTCTTTAGCTGGAAATGATAACTCAAAAGAAAGGTTACAACCAGAAATGTGGTAAAAAAAAAACAAAAATGCCTTGGGAACGTGCACATATTTTGACAAGAAATTATGATTTCAATCTTGAAATGCCATAATAACAAAGAATTATTATTAGTATTTGACATAAAAACTGAAATAGTTAATAATACAATAAATCTGTGAATATGTGTAGGCTATATTGTAATTGATCAGATGATAAGCCTACTAACTACAACTTGCCGATGGAATATTACAGGTGTTGTCATGTCGAAGGAAATAAGGTTGGGGATTTTGTTTGTATTTAGAATGGACGGTACGTTCACTTTTAGAGTAAAGTTGTGATTTATTTTAGATATATAGATGTGTGCCCAACAAACAAGAACACCATTGATACCCTTAGTTGACTCACAGGTTCCCTAATGTGTCATAAATTTCAAAAATACATACATACATATTTATTATATTTTAATTATTTTTTCTATCCAAAAATTTGCAATTTAAAATCGTATAATCTATGACACATTAGTCAATCATCTAATGGTATTTATATTTTTATATATTTTTAATTTAAGTAAGTAATTAAAATGAATCAATTTTTCTATCGTTTTCATGCACTTTTAGACCCTAAAATTTCTGGCTTGCCTAGAGATTTGTCGGAGAAACAAGACATCAATGGCATTAGGGATCATCCCATCTAGCTCATTTTTTGGCAGTTTTACGTATATTTTGTTTTTGTAATACATGTTTTTGATCAGACATCCCTTTGGGTGTAGACTAGCTGAGACCTCTGAAGGATTCAGGTCTCCAGAGGGGGCGGATGATCAATTTCTTGCAAACTCAGCTGCTACCTCATTGTCTATTTGAGAAGATATCAGTAAAGGCATCCTCAAGGTTCATATTGGCGCAGGTCGAGATCGAGATTGCTAGAACAGCAGTGACCAAAAAGTTTAACTTACTCAATAAGCTAAACGACACGATCGTCAATAAAAACTGAGAATCTGAGATCAATCTGTGAAGCTGTGGTCCAAAATTGGAGCCCCATTAGTGCATCTATTCTGTCGAGGGAATTCGGCGACAAAATTGCTACTAAAATAGAGCTTCTTTTTTTTTGGATAAGTTACAACAGAGAGAACAATTGCGCTATAGAGCCACCTTATCAACTTTGAGCTCAAGCTCCATGTGCTGCCAAAAAGTCGTATACAATAAAAATACCATTCCACTTCAGCCGATGTAATGGGAGCATATTTAAAGAATTGTAGTAAAGGGTGTTTTTTCTAGACTGACAGAACTTTCGATAGGGATAGCTGTCACTTGACAGCTGGTAAATGACATTTCGTTTTGACAGTTCTGTTCAGTAAGCATTGACAAATCATCATGGAAAGAATGACGCCGCAACAACGTTTACAAATTGTGGAAATTTACTTTAAAAATCAGTGTTCTGTTCGCCAAACTTATAGAGCACTTCGGGAATTTTATGGTCATAATCGAGCATCAGAGCAGCTTTTTCGTCGAACTGTTGATAAATTTCGAACAACATTTACTCTACACGATGAAAAGGCAACAACAAGACAAAGAACTGTACGTACAGAAGAAAATATTGGTGCTGTAAGTGATAGTGTTGGAGAAGATCCGAATTTGTCTATTCGCCGCCGTGCTCAACAAGTTGGACTTTGTCCATCCACAACATGTCTATCCATACCACAGCTTTATTTGTTCTTAAATCGAACCGATATTTCTTATCAACAAATAGACCGCAGGCGTAACAAAATTTGTTACGCCTATCACACATTTTACCACACTTATCACACAATATAATTGCGAAGCGGTCGCAAGGTTGAATTGACGGCGTAAATTTATTAGATGAGCACTCAAAATTTTTGGAAATGAATGTGTTTAAAATAATTCCTCATACTTGCTATGTTTCTAGTAAAATAACGCAATCAAATGCGGTCAAAGTAGAAAAATTAAAAAAAAAAACTTTTCGCAAGGTAAATTTATTTAATAGCAGAAAAAATTTAATAGCTTCGTCAATTTTTGTCCGATTTCATTGCATGAGCACTCAAAATTTTTGGACATGAATGAACTTTCAAAATAATTCCTCATACTTGATATGTTTTTAGTAAAATACTGCAATAAAATGCGGTCAAAGTAGAAAAATTTGAAGAAAAAACAAATTTTCCAAGTTTACCCGATGAAAACTTACAACACGCTAGCTCAAAAAATAGATCTTTCTATCTCAATTTAAAGGTATAATCCTTACCTTTCCAAAACATATTTCATATTGAAAATCGGTAAAGAAATGGCCAAGTAATGAAAAGATTAGCGCGTACACTTCCGAAGAACGGTTTTTTAACGGTAAAGCAAGATTTTGAGGGTGTTACAAATTTTTCAAAAACCGTTTTGAGTTATATTCGACCAGGTGAACAATTTCCACTATGTCACTTTAAAAGTTCATTCAATTTTTTCCATTTTGTAACACTGTGTTATTTTTTCAGACCCAGCTCATTTTTTGGCAGTTTTACATATATTTTGTTTTTGTAAATTTAATGAAAGCACACAAGCGCCAAGTAAGAAAGTGTCGAGGTTGCAATTTGGCAGTTTGACCCCCAACAGTCAAAATGGCAATCAGCTGTTTATCACTTGAGTTTTGTTGATATAAATCCCGTTTGCCAGACTAAAATAAATAGGCGAAGCGAGGTCATTCACAGGAAAATACTTTTCCCGGACTGCAAGCCAACGAATCGCCAGACTGACGAAAAAATACCTGAATACTCTAATTATATAAATGGACATTTCCTCAGCTAACCGTATATTAAATATTTCATTTTATTGCAAAGATATAATGTAATTTTTGTGTCAGAACTCCAACAACCTTATTCCGAAAAACGGCCTTGAAGTATAATACCCTACCCTTATGGGCTCGGTTGGAAGTGATAAACCTGGAAATTTTTCTTTGAAGAATTCCACTCTGGCTGGCGCTTTCAAAAAAAATTCGTTTGGCTTTTGAAACAAATAATGGAAGAATTGCATTGCATTTGCCATAGATAACTTTATTCTTGTAGAAATTTTCACCGATCATGATGCTTGTTTCCATCCGCATCCAGAATTCCTACAATTACGTTCGCACTATTACATCCTTGAACACCGCCGTGTTATAAGTACAAAAACAAAAATTTACACTAACAAAATATACGCACAATGATAGTATGATTTACAACAAACATATCATTTTGACTTAACGTTCACCAAGCGAATTCAATCAGCTGTTTTATCAACTTCACCAAGGCGAATTTATAGAAGGTGATGGCATAAGAGCAGCTGATTCGATTTTTTTTATTCACCTACATGTACATATGTATTTTGTTTTTGGTTTTGCGTATGAGCTTTCAAAAGCCGTAAAAGCAAAAACAAAATGTATTTAAATTTTGACAACTCTTACGCAGAAACAACAACAAAATACATAGGATTTTTGTAGTTGTATTTATAACACCACCTTGCAAGGTGTATCCATAGAAGGTGATAGCAAGATAAACAAAGCGAATCCGCTATGTATTTTGTTTGTGTAATTTTGCGTGTGAAATGTCAAAATCTGAATTCGCTCAGTTTGCTCATGTATTTTGTTAGTGTAATTTTGCGAGTGAAATATCAAAAACTGAATTCGCCCAGTTTGCTTATGTATTTTGTTTATGTATACAAAACAACCTAGCGAATTCGAAGAGAAAAAGCTCATGGGATGCTAACACCTTATATGAATTCGCCTTGCCACCTTGTATGGATTCGCCTTGAACTTCACCTTATATGGATTCGCCTTAAGTTATTCCGTTCTATTCACTCAAAATGTATTATTGACTTTTGGAATTTTATTATTGTACAAGAAAAAAATTAATGAATGAAATTTTTTTTCGAGATTGTAAATTTTGTTATCATAAACAAATTACAACCTGATTCCAAAATTCATCGCGACCGGGCTCGACAAGTTCGCGCACGAAACGCAACGTCTTCGCTGCCATCTAATTCTTTTATATCGGCGCTCGCGAAGTTCGCGACATTTTCTTATATTTATTATTGTTCATATCACACGAAAAAACAAATCAAAATTATTTGTATTATTTTGACACTACGAATGTCAATTCCCCTCTTTGGAGAACGATTGAAATAAATATGACCCGTCGTGATTCCACAGTGAATAATTGAGAAAAAAGTTATCTCGCAGTCTCTCAGAATTGCTCAGGTTAACTAATCCTGGGAATAAGGAGGAATAACAGGAAGTCAATAATTTGATCGTTAGTATTTCTGTGAAAGAAGCGTGTGATAAATGTGTGTGCAATTATTATATTAAAATATTCCGGCTTAAGGTCCCATGTGGAGTGGAAACAGATTTATCTGATTTGGTTAAATGTATGGATTGTCGCAAGCCATGTAACTCACTTGAATCCTGTATTGATTGATTTCCGTAGATACATACTTAGATAGAGTCACTAGATCCAGATATGAGATATTAAAAAGCTTGATTTCTAACCTACTTAGTACATTAAATGGCTATACTTAAGATCCTGTAATAGCTAAAGCTGCTAGTTGCCTTTTATTGTAATATATGTAGTTCTTTTTAATTAATTATATTTATGGTTAACAGTAAAAAAAAAATTTTTAATTAAATAAAAAAACAAAATATTAAATATAATATTAATTGTAAGTCAATAATTTCTGAATTAAATTCTAATGTTTTGCGAACCCCAATTGGCTCTTTTTTTTAAACAAAAAACAATTTGCCAATACTGACAGAATTTGTTTTGCTATATATTATTTATTATACTCTTACACAAATTACAAATTTAATTACGTCGTTGGTTCTGTTATTGACACTATAATACACTATGAACACAAACAATACTATTTTTTAACATAAATCATTTTCGTCTTCTCTCTTTCCATGTTCTTCCTCATGTCATTTGCCGAACATTTTAACATTTCGCAAACAAATTGTTGAAAATTGATGACATCGCTGCAATGGGTTGCAACCCTGCGGTTCCAATCATCAACACCAATAAATCGTCGCATCAACGCCTGCAATCATCAAACATTGCAACAATAACAACAATATCAACAACAAAAAACAACCAAATGATCATTTCGACTGCAATGCAACACTGGAAACACCTGAACGTTTTTTACTGATCGTTCACTGATCGCTGATCATTTACACCATACCATTTCCAACAAAAACAATGTGAACACCAATGACACCACCACCACCACCACCACCACACTCTGAAATCGGCTATCGTTGCTATTGAATGACAAATGAACGGCAAACTCGCAAATGCAACGGACGGACAAATCTTGCTGGTTACCGAAATGATGGATTATCTTCGCGCTCTTTGCATTTGCATTGGTATATTTGATATGCCTGTTTGCTGTACGCATTTAAAAATTCGTTTTAAAAATTCCTTAACGTAAACCACTTGATGAGAACATTTTGAAAACAGGGTGTAAGTAGAAATTTTCACTTCAATATTAATGTACACTCTATGTAGTGTTGTTGTATGTATGTATATGTGTTTGTTTTTATCTAATTAAAGTCTCATTAGCTTCTGTGGTTACAGCTCTATAATTAAATGTTTAAGCTACATATGTGTTCTGGAATTGTTTAATGACCGCCTTTTGTGCGCCCATTTCATTTAGTGCACTGAATTGAAATGTCTTTGTTGTCAGCCAAACATTCCGCTCTCCTCCCCTCTCATGCTGCAGTTCTGTCGATACTCCGAAACCTACGACCGTCTGTATAACAACTCCTCATAGCTAATAGCTGTGGGCGTGTTACGTCGATCATTATCTGCGGCAAATGTGTGGATTGTAGGTATTTTTTGTTGTTGTTTTTTTTTTTGGCTGCCTTCGGCAACTCGTTAGCA
This sequence comes from Anomoia purmunda, assembly GCA_951828415.1. Lineage (NCBI taxonomy): Eukaryota > Metazoa > Arthropoda > Insecta > Diptera > Tephritidae > Anomoia > Anomoia purmunda. Next base: position 9,246,244 of record OX639996.1, read on the forward strand.
AAATCAACAAAGCAAATGGAATTCTTGCTCGCATTGCGGAGTCGATGAGCGCTTTCGTTTGGAGATATTAGTTAGTATAGTGGCATTGCATTTGTCGTGATGGGCGTGAAAGCGCCGACAGATGTCGACCATTTAGACCACTTTGCGGTATTTCTCTTCGCATGCACGACTGACTGGCGAAAGCGAAAGATCGGCGAGTGAGATATGTACTTATGCAGTACATTTTTCAAACCAATTTTGATTAATGACTCAGTTTCGAATTGGGTTTGCCGTGTCCTAGGGGGTTCTTCGCTAAGTGTTTGAGAAAGTGTGGTTGCGAATGGCTATATATGTACATATGTATTTGTTTATTGTAGTTTAAGCTTCAAATTGTTAGTGTAATATAATAGAATTTAATAGTTTTCAAAGATTTGTAGAATAATTGTAGAATTTTATACTACATCTGATTGATCGACTAACCGATTAGTAATTGATTGATCGCTTGGCAAAAGTTGCCTTAGAAATAGTGAAGTAAACTTAATCTACTAAAGTTCAACTGTCATCATTCGAAAACTAACGGATTAGACGATTGTTTGATTAGTCAATTAGTCGAATAGTTACATGAGCCCTTACTATTTTATTGTTTACTGGATTGTTCGGTTAGACGAATGTTAGCGAAAGTACTAGATTATTGGTATTACTTATTGGTACTCAGTGAAATAGGTAGGGGTATTAATTTTATTTTTAGTAATAGCAACAGCTTTTATAGGGTATGCACTTCCAAGAGGACAAATATCTTTTTGAGGAGCAACAGTTATTACTAATCTATTATCAGCAATCCCTTAATTTAGTACAATGAATTTGAGGAGGATTTGCTGTTGGTCATGCTACATTAACACGATTCTTCATTTTCCATTTTATTGTATGTAATCGAAATATTTTCTTGTATTATCAAGAAGAATAAAATATTAAAATCAGAGGGGAATTTTCAACCACTTTAAAGTTGTACTTCATTATACTAAAATTAAGTCTGCAGCAAAAATAAATATCCAAAAAAAAAACAATTAATTTATAACTTTGAAATCTACATACATACATACATAAAGGGTCTTGCAATAGGGACGCTGCAAAAGTAGACCGATAGTGACAGCAAACGACGCCATATTTTTCCCCGCTCTTTTGACATTTCTCTTCAGTAAGGTTTGCCATTTCATCATGGAAAGATATACGATACAACAATGAGTCAAAATTATTAAAATTTACTACCGAAATTCGTAGTCAATGTCCTCAACTTTAAGAGCGCTACGTCCAATTTATGGTCGTCGTCATTTCTGGCTGAATGGCTTCGTCAATAAGCAAAATATGCGTTATTGGGCAGGCAGCAATCTACACGTACTCCATGAGTCAACATTGCATCCCGAAAAAATTACGGTTTGGTGCGGTTTATGGGCCGGCGGCGTCATTGGGCCATACTTCTTCCGTGATCATCAAGACCGGCACGTTACTGTGAATGGGAATCGCTACCGCTCAATGATAACCGAATATTTTTGGCCCGAATTGGATGATATGGACTTGGACAATATGTGGTTCCAACAAGACGGCGCCACAAGCCACACAGGGAATGTCACAATCGATTTATTGAAAACCAAATTTGGCGAACGTGTTATCTCACGAAATAGCCCAGTCAATTGGCCGCCTCGGTCGTGCGATTTGACGCCGTTAGACTATTTCCTGCGGGGCTACGTCAAGTCTATGGTCTATGCCAACAAGCCAGCGACGATTGATGAACTTCGTACGAATATCGAAATCGTGAAATTGCAGCAGTATCGGCCGATTTATGTTTGGAAACCGTCGAAAATTGGGTTCAGCGTCTGGACTTCTGCAAGCGTGCCCGATAAATCGAGTTCCATACATAATGCCATCGAATGTGCTTTCACAGGAATAAAGAATTGAATTCATATCCCAAACCGTTTTTGTTTTATTTAAAAAAACTTTTGTAGCGTTCCTATTGCAGGGCCCGATACTTACATACTTAGTTTATTAGGGTTAAACACTCCCCATAAAAAAAAATTCGTACTGTCTTTCCATCGGAACCATACAAATTTGTATACATAACGCATTTTTTTAAATTATAAACAAACTATAAATAAAACACTTAAAACCCCGGAAACCTTATTATTACAAAAAAGAACAGTATCTGATATTTACTTTTTAAAAATAACTTCATTTAAATCTTGGCCGCGACTACGCTGTAGGTGGTCCATTCTGAAAATCCAAATTTTTTTTTAAGCATCGCTGGCGGTATTTCTTGAATTAAGAGAGTAATATTGGGTCCAGGTTTAGAATCGTAGCTGGCTTATCGACGAAGTCTTTTGACTTCGTATAACGACGATTAAAGACGATCTAGGCGGTCAGTTGACGGGTCCGCAACACGAAATTAGCTGCTCATCAAAATATTTTCCAATAAGGGCATTATTTCACGCGCCGCGTGTGCCGTAATACAGCTGAATAATTTTTGGCATTTTTTTGTTGTTGATTTTCCATAATGGTTTGTCAAACAATTCTAAATAAAAATAAGATGACAAGTACGACACTAGTCACGCGTACTTTAAAAGAACAAGAAAAAAACGAATAAAAATAAGTCCAAATAGATCACTCTATATTTCAAGACTTCCACAAAAATATTTCGGAAAAATATTAACAAACTTAAGCTGAACCATTTTGAAAATAGCAAAAAAATCTCACTACTATGATTCCTTTGAAAAATAGTAAAAATATTTTAGGCATAAACTGTTTTGTCATCACGCATATCTGAATATTTTTTCTACATATTTTGGCGGAAGTCTTAAAATATAGTACCTTTTATAATTTCGATGAAAAAACCCGTAACTATATTTGGTGAGCCACGCTAATATACTTATATAAAAATAAAGTCGTTTTCTTAGTTAAACTTAGCTCAAAAACTAAAGAACTGATTGAACTCAACTAAACACAGTATATTCTTTAAACCCATGTCAAGGGCATTTTAATCCGCTATGTGGCGCATAAGTTGAGTAATTCAAAAACTCTGCATTTATTATCTGATTTCGATGAAATTATAAACATGGCGCTAGACTCGAGTTTTCAGAAAGCATTTAAAGAGCGACTTATTAACGGATGACCTAAAAGAATTGGGCATTATATTCCTTAGACATACTCCTATTGCTCGGGCATTTTAATCCGCTAGGTGTCGCATGAGTCGAGATATTCAGGTTATATATATTTATTACGATTTTAATGAAATTAGAAACGTGTACTGTGGATGCAATGTTAAATATCTCCGCTAGGTAGCGCTGGGGTCGATATACTCATAAATTATATTTACCGTGCGATTTTGATTAAGCTAAAGACGTATACTGCAGCTATTTTTGACAGATATCCCATTGAAAATTATTTCAAAAACTGCTACTAACTTAACTATTGGCCACCTTAGAGCCGATATTTAATTTCTGCCATCTCAAGCCATAAATATAATGGGTATAATCATTCATTCCGCATCGACATCGATATCGATACGGAAATAATTCTCGGTAAAAAAATTTTATAGGATCATTATTACCATCTTATCTTTACCCACAAAGTTAAATTGTTGTATCGACAAATTTGTCAAAAGAAATTGTTTGCTTGAGTTTTTTGTTTCATTGAAAGAACTTAGTTCATTTCGAGCTCTTTGAGAAATATTCCCAATTTTACCGTCTCAATGGTTCTGCAATGAGCGCCATCTATGAGCCTAGCAATGTATTTTATCGAGTCGACAAGTGTTCAATGATTAGTTCCATTAGTCTAATTTTTTTTTTAGTATTTACCAAACCAAGTTATTCTTTAATATTTTATTTATCCTGCAAGAGAGACCTGATGAAAACACCAGAAAATTAACAGAATTTTGGGCACCCCCTGTACTCGTAAAGGAGAGCAAAAAAGAATACGATTTATGCTTAATCAGCACGTTATTTTGCTCTTTCTGGTTTTCCTTCTATATTTCCTGCCATAAAATAATTAGAAATGTGAAAAAGAGAAAGAAACTGTATTATTCGAAAGCAACATAGAAAAAAAATCATAGAGAGATTGAACAATCTTCTCAAGATGCTGAATGTTTGGTTTCTGATGCCAACAGTGGAAACGTGATTCTTGTGGTTCAAATAGGAGGTTGTGCCTTATGTTGTGCGGCAGATTTTCACCGACTAATGGAGGAGTTTAACTGAGAAGGGCGATGGGAGAAATAGACTCTAAACAAACTGCAAATATTGAACAGAATTTTACTAGGTTAACTTACAAATATATGGTATAAATTCATTTCCTCCATGTTAGAACATTGGCTTATTGTTGTATTTAATGTTTCCCAATTTCACGGCAACCATGAATACGAAAAAAGGTGTTAAGAAAGCTATCGAGCTGAGTTAACACCGGATGGTCCAAAAAAATAAATACAGCAGGAAATTGAAAGAAACTGCGATATAGGCTGTCATATATTTATGATAGTCGGGGATTATACTAAATCCATCGTAATTTAACTATATTATTTATAACTATATTATTTATAACTATATTTTTTTATTTTCTGTGATTTAAATTAATAATAATTTAAATAATGTTCCTAAGTAATAAAATCAAATATTTGTATATATGAAAAAGTCGTATTTTATTTTCATGACGGATTTTCTCATCAGGCTTGATTTTATTTACATCAGGTTGGACTTATTTTTACATTAGGTCTGTTTGCTCACTCCTGATTTATATTTACATCTAAGCAGAGAGAAATTTACATAGATAAGATAAGGACAGAAGATGTGCCGTATTAATGTGTTAGAGGAAGATGCAAAATCATACAGCTCCCAAGAAACTGAGGAAAGTTCTGCTCTACGGCCTGATGGAGATTTCAATTATTTTATTTTCCCATTGACGCAAAAGCTTCGACGAGAGTATTCGGTGTTAAACTTTGTCAAATGCCTTAGAGAAATCAGTGTAAATTGTGTCAACTTCAGATCTGTTTTCGAATGCAGAAGTGCAATAATCACTGAAAATTGACAAATTAGTGAGAGTGGAGCGACATGCAACGAAACCGTGCTGATTAGTAGAAATTAGGCTTTTAACCGCAAAATATAACTTTTCACTAAAAATTATCTCAAAAAGTTTTGAGACAGACGAGAGCTTTGAAATCAGCCTATAATTACGAACATAGTTTTTGTTTCCACTATTAAATATAGGGGGAACGAATGCGAACTTCCAATCATCCACAAAAATAACAAAAGCCAGTGATTTATTAAAAATAGTTGTCAAAGGCGCTGCAAGGTACAGGCAATTTTTCACCAAAAAAGAAAAAAAGACCATCCATTCCATCAGTTTTAGACGAAGGTTTGAGCTTTATAATGCCATTGATGATGTCAGTAACAGATAAACACAAAGATCCAAAATTGAGAGAGGAATTACTCCTGGAGGGCAAATTCATAAATCTAAGATTCTGTTAAGTCTATTACAAAATCCATTAATTTGAAGTAAATCAATGCTTAAAAAATTATCAATGATGCTCAAATGATTGGTAGTGTTCTTTTAGGGTAATCCTGCACCACAATTGCATTATGCAAATCACACCTCAGCCCTACGAAACTTCAAAACTGATTCCCGAAAGTGTGAATAAAATTCTCATATGCACCACAGGTTTTATTGTTTGAACATCCTCGTTGCATTTAACAATATGCTATGCTATCCATCAACTAAGTAAGTGCATATAGTGCACACATATGTACATATATGCAACAACGCCTTTGTGCAGCACACCATTCCTGCAAACGGAAACCAAATAGTCCACCACCGATGCACAGCTACAAATAACCGCAGGCACATTTCTTATCAGCCAAATATCAAATTTCGATCGAAAACGCCTTCGAGCGACTTTGCATCAAACTGACAGTCGCATAAGACCACAACAACAACAACAATTATGCTGACGCTGATATCAACGCCGATTCACGCGAAAAGTAGTTACCGCAAAGCGTTTCCCGCAGCGCGCATAAATAAGGCAGGAGTCTGCCACTTACAACAACTTACAGCTCCCTACTTGCCATTCACTCTTCACAAACTACTCCTCCTCTTTGTTTTTTTGTATGTATGTATGTATGTAGCTTCTTGTTGCAAGCAACTTGACGCATGTGCTCTGCGCAAAGGTAACAAACCACACACACACACACACACACATGCCTGGCCAGGGTACATTTGATATCGCATGACCCTCATTATCATACTTGGCACCATTAAAGCAATTTATTTCCGACGCTGCTCATTTTCCTTTTTGCACTCCTCCTATCCGCTGGATTTTCATTGCATTTACGGCTGTTGGTTGCTTTGAACTTGGCTTAAATACGCGGCAAGGACATTTATTATTGCAAGTACCTCATAAATACATCTGCCACAACAACAACAACAGCAGCAGCAGCAGCAGCAGCAGCAGCAACCACTACTGCTGGACTCACTTGACTTAACTTCAATTTGTGGCAACAACTGTCCATCCACATACATCGTTGGCTGTCTGCTTGCTAAATTTGTTTGTTTTTTTTTTTTGCTTGTTTGAGTCGTGTGAGTGAAGGAAGGATGTTGTTAACAGGATCACATTGCTTGTAATGGCAACTAAAGTACCTCCGTAATTTTAGTATTTGCTTGCCCCACCAGCACGTCGTGCATAAAAATGCAACACTGTGCAGTAGTACGCACACCATTTGCATTATCTGGTTCGCGTAATTGGAAGCTACTTACAAATGTGCATTAGCAGATAATTACAATACACATTCTCACATTTATATTCCGATCGGGTACTCAAAAAATAATAATAACTGAAAAACAATAAAATTCACCTGCGTTTTAAATATCATTCTCGTTTTTTTGGTTTTCTCATTGGCACTTATGTAGATATCCAGTTATTTTTTGCACAGACTGTAGGCCCGTATCTTTTTGTAACAGAGTTGGAAAAGAACATTAGGTAGGCTAACGAATTAAATTGCCTGTAAAGCATCAACGCTAACTCGGAAAAATATGTGAGTTGAGTCAACTCGGTACAATGATATCCGATCTGTGATGTAGTGTTGGGAAGTGAAAAAACTGCGCTATTGTGAATGGGCCCTAAGAAAATACATGGGAAATTTCATTTTAGCACTAGATGCGTTTTTATTTGCATAGTATTTTTAAATATATAAATACATCAACCTAAAATTTGCTAGGACAATTATTTTCTGTTCGTAAATATCACTAAAAAAATCGTATGTTTCATAAAAGATGCGAACAGGGTTGCTCTTGCAACTAAAGAAATTTTTACAGTGGTACAATAAAACAGGCCCTGTGTCATAAGCTAAATTTACATTACATAGATGAACTTTGGTGGTAATCCTCATTGTTAGATAAATAGATGCCTCGTTCAATAACTTTCTTTATCCTTTGGAATTGAAAAGCCTAATATTTAACTGTATGTACATTAGATCGGGTTGGTCGCAGTATGAAAAAAAATTGAAAGATTCCTGCGGTAGGATTTTAGGGTCATACAAATTTTCGAACTTGGACTGTCCTAAAAAGAACCAAAATCGAATAAAACTTTTTTGTTTATTACTCATATCAAAAGTGGATATAACCTTGCAAAGATAATGTTGGCTACTGTATATCCTTCATTTTACCATTTTACAGCTCAGCCTACTAGGTTCAAATAACTTAGTTTCTACCTTCCCTAATAAAACTTAACGTAAATAATTACTAAAAAAAAAAAGATAAGAAGACAATTTGTTTTTTGCTATATTTGGGACACGCCAAGGTGGAAAATTTTGATGTTTCTAAAATCCGCTCAAAGTAAACTTTCAAATTAGGAGAGTAATTGCTAATATATTTTCGCGTCCCAACCTAATGTACATATGTATATATATACTTATATTAACATTATGATGCATAACTCCCCACCCGAATTATAAAATTAATTATATTTTAAGACTTTCACCCAAATATTTCGGAAAAAAATTAAAATTTACCTAAGCTTGACTGATTTAAAAATCCTGCCAAAAATTGAGTTTTTATAAACAAAATTTTTTTTTTTAAATATTTGTTTTCAAAATGACGTTGTAAGCTTAAAAGCTCTGTATAAAATTAAAAAATAAAAATTTGTCAACGGAATCATAATAAACTTTTTGATTATGTGTTACCTTATTTTGAAAGCTTCGTTTACGAATAACGTTGAAAAAAATTTTAAATATTTTTTTGCGGATTTTTTAATTTTTAACGTTTTATCGTCTGAGGAATTTTTTTTTTTGAAATTATGTTTTGTAAAACTATATTTATTTATAAAAAATTCCATTTTTGAAGGTAATTTCAATTAAATCCAGCTCACTTTTTTGTGATGCACCCTAATGTATACATATATCTTGGTATTTCAAAATTCCGATAGCTTTTCCAAATAGATGCTTATGAATTGGATTTCCAAAATTAAATATTGCCCTTATGTCCTAGAAACCATCTCCGCTAATAAGGTTTTTTTTTAATATGGATAGACAAATGAAAAAATATATCAATATGTATCGTATATGAAGATATTTTAATACAATATCGATATTTGAATATTTTCACATCAAGGCGCATTAACAAAGGTATTGTCAAAATCTTCGATAGTGAAAAATACGGCGCGCACGTTTACATAGCTATAAAACTATAAAAGGATATAACGCCCAGTTATGTTCAAACCGGATCAATTTGAACTGCTGGAGACCTTAAAAGAATTTCGAATTTGTTACAAATTTGTTACTCGGTAATAAGTATCGAGTATCAATAGTTCAAGATTACAAATATCCTCAACACCTAACATATATTTTCTGAAAAAATGTTTATTTTTTGATATATCGTTATTTTTTACCCAAGCCTATTTTTTCTGTTGAAACTCCTGCTGAAAGTTGTGACCTTATATTTCAGACCTTCGATCCTAAAATCTTACCACCTACAAGTATTGAACGAATAGACCTTCAGGAACCGCTCTAAAATTTAAGAACCAATCTTTGGTTCTAATAATATTTTAATTCGTTCGAAACATGTATACGGGGTTTTTACTTGGTCCTTCAATCTGTAGTCTCGAAAAGATAGAAGAAGCAGAACAGCCGATGTTTTTTTTTATTCTCCTATGGCGCCGCTCAGTGTCAAAATGATGAATTTTTTGTCTTTTTATTGTTATTGTCATAGAGTTTATATAATTGATTAGCGTAATTTTTGGTTTTGGGCTGCTGCTACCACTTTGTATGAATTTTCCTTAGGTTACTTATCAAAACGGTCCTAACCCCTTTTATGAGTAAAGGATACTTGTGAGAACAATTTTGATCTGGCTTCTGTTTTTTTTTTTGAAAACAGATTCTTATTAAATGTTCTCAATCCAAAAGAATTATTGGTTAATATTGAAATTTATTCTAGAACAGTTTTTGAGTTTGTTAAATTTCATTATTTTATTCTTCATCTTATATTATTTATAAGTTATAATGTCTGTATTTGTTTATCCTAAAATAATAATTTACTAATAATTTTAACATATTTGTATTTTTTTGTTTTTCAAATATTGTTTGGATTTTACTCCGCTTGGATTGTCAACTCAATGGAATATTACTTTGGAATAGTATGTAAGTATTGATATAGTTTTTAGTAATTATATATTCCTGTGTACATCAATAAACCCCCATTCATTATTTAATTTTAATAGCTTATTAAATAAACCCGTCTAAATTCAAGTTTGCAAATTAAAAAAAAAAATTCACAAATTTTCATCAAAACTTCTTGATAAGAACTTTATGATCAGAATTTCGATATACAGTCTTATAGCTCATAAATTTTTAGTATTATGAAGCGTAAGTTGTAAGGCTACAAATACAGTTGACTATTTCGCTGATATAAAAAAATTTGAAATTTTGGATTTAAACATGTTTGTTGAACTTTTTGTATAAAGTTATATATTTCTGACTGTAGAGTCGCTCTATCATATCAGAATTGTGCTATTCTTACCAAAAATACCAAAAAGTGCAAAAACATCGTGTTTGGTCATTTGCAGGTTGTGCAATATAAGATAGGCTCTTATTTGAAAAAAAAGTACACTCGGTATCTTAGAGTACAAGTCTTCCTCTTTCAAATGGTTTGCTCAAATATCAGTCACACGTCAGGGAGTCATCCTGTATGAAACCTCATTTGGTTTCAAACGGCTCGGAGAGGTACTTCCCGATTGTGACGCAGCTGGTGGTGTTTCTCAACGTCATTTTTTTTGGGAGACCAAATTCAGACATTGCGACAAATAGGTAGCTTCTTCTCGTACTATCGAAAGCGAATTTGAAGTGGACAAAAAGAGAGTGTGTGTCTATTCTCCGTTCTCGGGTATTTTCCAAAATTTCGCGTATCGTGAATATTTGGTCGATGGTAAATTTGGCAGGCCTAAAGCCCCACTAATAAAATCCAATCAGTTCGTTCACGGTGGACTTCAGTCGTTCACACAATAGGCTCGACAGAACTGTATACGCTATGCTAAGAAGACTGAGCCCGCGGTAGTTGGCGCATATTCCAATCAGCTAGCATGCGTTCATCCGACATATTTTGCAAATGAGCTCCTGCAAGCAATTTACCAGCCCTTCGCCGCCGTATTTGGATAGCACCAGCGGCCTTATCGTTTCTAAGCCGTTCTAGTGTCGTCCCAGTCGGGTAACGGGACCTTGACTACGTCTTCGTTGATTGGTTCATCATCTTCGACGTTTTCCTACCCTCTACCATTAAGCTGCGTGAAAAAGTGCTCTTCGATAGTTTGAGGATACTCTAGATGTCGGCCATCAGGTCGTCTTTTTCATTCTTACAGGAAATTGAAATCTTAATACTTCAAATAAAGATTAATTTTAAAGCCTATGATGTTAACTTTTACTGTTACAATTAGAAAGCGCCCAAGCAGCACCGAACTTAAAAATCTTAATTTTGGGTTAATTCCCGATTCATTTGAGTAATTAGGAGTATAAACGAGGTTTTTCATCCAAGTGTCTTTATTTTTGTAATAATTTAAAGAACATTTTATTAATAATTTTATTTTGTTTTGTTATTGTTTTACAGCTAAACTTTTCAATTTCAACCAATTTCGAAATCTAAAACCAAAAAATTTGTATACAAAATTGTCTGCTTTAATAATACTTATCAAAGGCTTACACATATTTAATAAACTTCTTCTGGAATTTACAAAAAAAATAATTGTTGTTGGCAACCTCAACATTATATTCAAACTTAAAATTCGTAGGAATTGTTTAAAACTTATTTGAATTACACTAAGCCGAACACCTTCAGAAACTCAGCAAGCCAGATGATAGGAATTAGTCCAAGCTTACACTCATCCACATCTGATTTAGAATCTAATTAACATAAGAAGAATATGGAAATATTTTTTTTACACTTCAAAAAATAATACGGCTTACTCCAGTTATTTAGTTAGACATTTCTGCATATCATACCGTGGTTATAAAAAAGCCACGCCAACTGATTAAAATACTTACATATTCATCGCAGCGTGAAGTCTTCCATTCATTTATTATTTGCTTTCTTTTTTTAGAAACGACACAAAAACAGAACGTTATTTATTAACTGCATACAAAGCGTTTGGGATTTGCAAACTTGTTGCAAGCGCTAATTAAATTAAGTCTTGCGCAACAGTTACACAAAACAGTTGCAACAACTACAAGCAAAACCTAACATAACCTTCAACGATTGAATGACTTAATTAACTGCACACAACATTGCTGCGGATGTTTTAATGTTGTTATTGTTGCTAGCGTTGGTAGCATTGCAAAAATTATGACTTGCTACACAAATAGCAAACAACAAAACGCGCACAAAGATTACAAAGCAACGACAACATCTGCGCTGAGTGATGAGCTCCAATCAGCGCAAAGCAACAAACATCACCAGATTATATTATATTTACTATATGACTGTTTAGTACTCGTATTGGATGGATGTGGCAAGTGTGAGTTTTATGAATTCACACCACAACAAGCGGCAAGGGTAGCAGGAGCAGCAGCAGCAGCAGCAGCTTCGTTGAGATGCAACTGTAGCCGGCTGGGGTTGTGTATGGCGCCAACAAGTTGCACGCTTCGTTGCGTCTGACAATCGCCTCGCGACTTGCTGCCTGGGCTGACTCGGCTGACTGGCAAAATTGGTGGGTGGGGTGTAAGCATCAACGTCAGACGATGTGCAATCATAAATTCAATTGCTATTAACTGTACATATGTTGATGATGTGTGCGTGTGTGGCATAGAGTTTCAAAAATAATAAAACCAAAACAAAATCACCAACAACATAATCATGTGCGAATAAATGTGCTGGTGCTGCCCTCGGTGTTGATGTATTTATAAGATGCCGTGCACTGATTTATTGCACAAGCGCATTTGTGGCAAGCAAGTGACATTCCGTACATCTTTCTCTTTGCTACGCTTACCCAGTGCTCTACCTCTTCGAGCAATTCCATTGTTCCTTTCGCTCGCCATTTCAACTTCATTTGCGTGCTACTTTTGGCAAACACACACCCACACACATATAGAGTTGCGAGCAAAATAATAGCATGGCCCTATGCAACATACTGTCTACCCCTGTAGTTTTGATATTTATAAGTTTTTAAAATTTTTCTTTTTGCCAACACTAATATTCCCAAACTACAACGCTCGAATAACGGTGAGTTGGCTTTATATTTCGACATTTTAATTTCTGTGACACGAGGTTGTTTGCAAGGCGAGCGTAGTGTTTAAGTTTTCTTTTAACATTTTCGAAAATTTGATAAATACTGTTTTCAAAAGTAAGTAATATTTTTTTCTAAAACATAATAACAAACTATCTCATATGTTCACAAAACTAATTTCCTTGAAGTGGATCGCGGAAAACATTGCACAACAGAGAAGCGTAATTTGTTATAAAATCTGATAAATTAAGGTAAAACGTATAAAAAGTGCAAAAATTACGAAGTTGCTCTGCAAAAATGATATCCAATGCATTGAAGCCCAAAAAACTCGTCTGAAACATGTAGCCGTAAAAACATTTTATCGGCGTTACTTGTGAAACGAATATTAGGGACTAGTCGAGCAAATCCATCAGCGGCAGCTACGCAAATTAAAGATGTGTTAAACTTGCCATGTGGAGTACATACAGTCAGAAGATGTTTACGAGATAATTAATTGTTTGCTCGGAGTCCTCGACAAGTTCCCCTTTGGAAAAAAAATTATGTTGATAAAAGACTCAACTTTGGCCAAAGACCACAAGTTATGGCCACTCCCAAAGGGGAGAAATATATCATGAACTGACGAGAGCAATATTGTTCTATATAGTGGAAAAGGTTCAAGGGAATATGTTAGACGTCCACCTAATATGGAATATGATTCAAGGTATACAAGAAAAACACTTAAGCATGGCGGAGCCTCTATTATGGTGTGGGTATGATTTTCCTATCAAGAAGTTAGTCCGATACGGCTAATAGAAAAGGTTATAGTGAATATTATATAAACCAACATGCTACCTTATGTCGAAGACGAAATGCCACTGAAATGGATTAGGCAACAAGAAACCGATCCAAAACATACTAGTAAAGTGGCAAAGGATTGGTTTCGGTGGAAATGGTATTGAAGTTATGGGGTGGCTAGCGCAATCACCAGACCCCATTCCTATTGAGAACTTGTGGACTGATCTTAAAAAAGCCGTTTAAGGTAAAAACCAACAAATAAAAAAAACTTGTGGGATGTAGTACAAAAAGCGTGGTATAACATTCCATTGGAAAGATATCGCCCCAATTTCGACTCTATGAGGAACACAGATGTGTCGCAGTCATAAAAAGTAAAAGCAATGCAACTAAATATTAGTGTTATTAATAAAATTAAATTCGAATTAAATTGCAATAAACTGAAATACTGCTACTTTTTGCTCTACATGATCTACATACATACCTTGTTGAGAAAAAAAGTTTTAAACAATAAAATATCTACATTACCAGATTAATTTGTGTACGGAAATTTCGCTCTAGGATATGTTAAAAAACATATGAATATAAACGAAACGAAATATAGAGAGCGCACTGCTATTAAAAAGCTCGCAGCTGTGCATAGAAGAATTGTTGATGTGTACGACGTACCAACAAACAAACAAGCGGGCAGCTGCAATTGTTCTGACCGCCGCCACCGCCCGCATTCACTCGCTCACTCAGTCAACCAGCACCACCTCCCCCTTCCAACATTCGCTTGCCACGCTGCATTACATTGCCCGCCAACACAGAGTCAACCAACCACCACCCTCTCCGTCCGCCTTCTCCTCATTGTCTTGCCCGTCGCAGAAAAATGACAAACTGTGCGCAAATTTTGTCGCATTTATGTTGAACAAACTTGTTTCGTTGTTTTACAAATGTCGCCGAATACGCCAGAGTTCGGAGCGGACAAATGTCGCCAGCGGTTGAGCTTTTGTTTTTCATTGTTGCAATTGCAATTTCATACTGGTGCTTTTTATGTGATCTTTTATTCACACATACACCCATGCATGTATGTATGTATGTATATTACGAAGCTCATTTGTTTGTTTGCCATGCTGCCTTTTTATAAGCCGCAGCCCATAGTCGTCGATTGTGGCCGATTTGTTCACCCGATTATGTTCACTCGTTGTTCGCGTTGCAATTACCTGGATTGTTTGCTTTGGCTTAAACAAAAAGTAATACAAATTTGTTGTTACCCCCGCATAGTTTTGACACACATCTGTGCATAATATATGTAAGTGCTTACGTAGTTTTATTAGCGGAGGGAAGTTAGATGCTTACATATGTACATACATACTTATAATATTTGTTAATATTGGTATTAAATATATTTAGATTTCGATATTTCCTTTCACTAGATTCTCAAACAAAAATCAGAGACCATTTATAACTTTTATTAAAAAAAAATATTTTGTAATCACAAATTTTTAGTTTTATATTTTGCTCAGTAAATAATCGTTATGTTTTATTTATTGCTTAAGGAATAATCGTTATTTCTTAACTTTTTCTTCTCAGAGAATAAAACTTAATTCAGGGGTGTTTTTTTTTTCTTATAAAGCAAAACACAATGTTTAGTTTTCGAATACAAAATGAAATAAAAAAAAAAGTAACTTTGGTAAAAAGAACCCTACTCAACATCGCTAACGAACGGTATGGGAAAGAGTCAAAAGTCACATCGTCTAATAAAATGGAGACGCTGAGCGCGCGGCTACCACTAAATCAACTCCCCAGGGACGATATCGTCAAGGTTACAAATTTTGAAAGGAATTTTAAAATTGAATTAGGAAACAAAGCTGTACAAGAAAGACACCTCCAAGCTACCAACCTGCACTGGTATACTGGCGGTTCTAAAACACCTGAAAACATAGAAGCTGGGGTCTTTGGTTCTAGAACACACATGTCGGTACCGATGGGAAGGACTCTAAGCATCTTCCAAGCGGAGGTGTAAGTCATCCTGTTATGTGCAGAGGTCAACCAAAGGCGCCAGCCTCATATGAGTTGAAATCCTCACTAGTGGCTGAATGCATAGAGAGACTTAACACACACGCATAGAGAGACTTAACATACTAGCAATACTAAATCATATTCAGCTCCTCTGGATTCCAGGCCATCGAGGCATCGAAGGTATTGAGGAAGCTGATAGATTAGCAAGAGAGACAGTTCTAAAAACACCTAAAGGGCGCGAGTCTTACGTAGCGATAGGACAACACACTATAAAGGAAGAACTTAGGATAGAAGAAAACAACTTGTGGGAAGAACACTGGCAACTTGAGCCAGGGTTACGTCAGGCGAAGTGTCTACTGGGAGGATACAACCATAAACGCTTCAAGCTGTTTATGTACCTGTCGAAGAACAGTCTGAGGATGCTGCCAGGCTTTCCCACAGGATACTGCAGGAATATGGTCGAATGAGTACCGTCGCTTTTGCGACTCGGCCGCGATGCACCTGTGTTTTGAGTTTCGAAAAGACGGCAAAGGTACCTGGGTACACATAGCCCAGCCAGGAGTTGGGATTAGACGAGGTACTGTAAAGAAATAAAGCGGATGTTATGGCCAAGAATTAAGCTTTATTATAAAGATAAGGGTTTGCCATTATATTTTAAAAATGATTTCGGGCAAGTGGCCGCCGCGGCTGGCTCAAATAAATTCCAGCCGAGAGGCCGAATTTCCGTATGTCAGCAATAATGCGCCGAATATTCTCTTCCAGACGTCAAATTTCACGGTCCAGCGGTATTAAATCGTCCTCGATGCGAGAAAATGCTCTCAACAAAAGTTTCCTTCAATAAATTTATTGTTTCGTTGGCTGTATGGCTTGATTTTTGAGGAAATATGTACAAATGATTCCCTCTGCCCATAGACAGCACACCAAACAGTTACTTTTTGAGGATATGACGGCGTCTTGACAATGGTTTGTGGATTATCAACACTCGATATGCGACTATTTTGTTTATTGAAAGTGAGCTTCATCGCTGAACAAAATTTTCTTGTGAAAATCGGGTTCGGTGGTCATCTCGTTTTGGGTCCATTCACCGAACGTGCGACGCGCTTTATGGTCATTCGGCTTCAATTCTTGCACGAGTTGTAGGTTCGCAAACCAAGATCCTTTCTCCAAAATCTTTCATAAAGTGAATGGGCACAGCTCTAATTTTTGCGCGCGAGGGGGGATGGGCTCATTCCGCGTTATGAAATGACAAACCAAAGTGAGTAGAAATCAAGTAACAGCTGTCAAAAAGACCAACTCCGAAAAAAGTAGAGCCTCATTGAAAACACGTCTAAAAACAACACCCTTTATATGATTGTACAACATAAGCTAGTTTTGAGGTAAAATTACTGTTTTTCTTTTTTTTTTGTGTAAAAAATAACCATATCGAAAACTGGAAGCGTAAATGTCTCTTTTTAGAAGAGACTTTCACACTACTCCAAAATCTCTTAAAGTTAATTCAGTAACAAGCTTGGTGCAAAGCCTTTCTAACTTAAAAAAAAATTAAAACATTCAGCTTTGGCGCCCATTCTATCATACCGATTAATCTAATATCGATTTAGTGATATGCACATAAATCCGACCATATGCTTATCGTTCTGCGCTCACCCCTGAATAGCGCGGAAGTATGTACATACATATATAAATTTTCAAACCGCAAACTTTTCTGTAGGCTAATTTTTCTTTTTCTCGCCACTTATTTTGGCCTATATACTATGTACATAAGTACATACATAGTTTACCGCACATCAATTTGCCGCGTGTTAAAAACCCATTAAGTCGCATTCAATGAACATTTGTAACATATAAAGGCGCGTGGAGCATCAATTGTTTTGTTGTGAGCGCACGCTGCTGGGCTTCAATTGCTGCGCTGTCACTGCTATAGCTTTTATAAAAGTCGACGTAGCTTATTATTAATTTAATAACACCCCAACAATTCGCTAATTGGCACCTTGTTGTTTGCGCGACGCAGACGTGGAACACCACTGCAACAATGCCACTAACTTGCTAACAGGTTTGCCGCATGCAACAAATTCTACATATAAAGTAATAGCCATTGCAATCGTCCGAGAAAAAAAAATTGCCATTACGACAAGTTGGTAGAAATTTACACATTTCCTTATCAGCTGTCATTAATCTAGCAATAAGCGCAGAACATGTAGCAAGGCAGCTTCTTACCAACAACCGCCACTGCATTTGTGCACCGCTGACATGACACAACTGCAGAATGGGCAATTGACAAAATCCAAGTATGTCATTGTCACTTCATTGTCGCCCCGGCCAGCTGTAGCGTAGGCTGGTCGATAAGCCATTAAAATGGCATTTAAAAGTTTGGCGATATTTTGCCATTTTGCAAAAAGCTGTGAAAGTGATACGTTGGTAGTAAGGAAATTTTGAATATACGGCACGAGGAGAACGCCTAGAACTGAGACAAATAGTGTATGTACATAATCCTATACCCCGTTGCAAATTATAAGTTCACCGTATATTGAACAATTTTCTTTATTTATTTATTTTTCTTTCATTTCATTCCAATCAAAATACAGTTCATTCTCTAACCAAAACTAAATAAAAAAGTCTTAAGTTTATATAAGTGTATTGGAACGATTTTCCATCATCCCTTGTCTAGTTTTGTTTGGAGGGAAACCGGTTTAGGCGTTGTGCTATCTTCAGTGTCATTTTTCGTTGAACGACTTTTCATCCTGTCGGTAAAATAGAAGAAGAAAAAGAAGCAAGTTTTAAGCTTTAAGCTAAAAGCTCTCAAGAAAAACAAGAAAAAAAGGAAATCTTTTATCAAAATCTCTGAAATCAGCTGCCAAGAAAAAATACTCGTAAATTAATTTCTTCAAGAAA
Organism: Anomoia purmunda; assembly: GCA_951828415.1. Taxonomy (NCBI): domain Eukaryota; kingdom Metazoa; phylum Arthropoda; class Insecta; order Diptera; family Tephritidae; genus Anomoia; species Anomoia purmunda. The sequence goes on from OX639996.1 coordinate 9,264,620, forward strand.
ATTTACAGCAAACGACAGAAATAGTGGAAAATATTTCTTTGGTTTTTACTTGACCGCTGTATACTTAGTTTTATATAAAATTGATATTAATTTAAAAAAAAATTCAGACTTAAAAAAAAATTGTATACAATTTTCGAAAAAGCAAATCTGTAGGCCATTCAATTTCAGCAGTTTGAAGTGGCTACAAATTACCGTTTTTTTTTATCAGTTTTTATTTTTCAAAACTCAAAATTTTCTCTTTATAGTGAAGAACACCGTAAAACCTTCGACAAGACAAATTGTCAAAAATCAAATGTAATATCTAGCTACTTGGCACCTGAAATTTAATGGGGTACAAACTGCACGCTCGTTATTTTTTTTAAAGTAGTTTGAAATTTTTATGCAAATTTAATACATTATTATCGGGGATCTCTAACGGTTATAATTTATCGTTATTTTTTGATTTTTATTTTTTCGATGATGTTTTTTGTAAATTTAAAGTGTTATTTTTTGCTCTTTTTCGATTAAATTTGATTTTACATTTTCGATTGAATTTGATCGATATATTGTGATTTTTATTTTTTCGATCAAAAATAATCGTTATTTTAGGATTTCGAATTTTTCGATCATAATAAACGCAAAAAAGTTTCTCGGCGATGATAACAGTTAAGCAACAACACTAAAAACATGATTTATGTTTTATGTTCGAAAAAATAAAAATCAGAAAATATCGATCGAATATGATCAGAAATTTAAATTCAAGAATAACGATTACATTTCATCGAGAAATCGCAAAATATCGATCAAATGCAAAATAAAAATTAAATTAACCTTGAACGAAAAAATAAAAATTCAAAAATAACGATCAAATATGATCGGAAAATTTTAAATCCAAGGAAAAACGATTATATTTGATCGAAATAAATAAAATGAAAATCACAAAATATTGATCAAATGTACAATAAAAATTACAAAATATTGATCAAATTCGAGCGAAAAAATAAAAATGCAAAAATAACAGTCAAACTTGATCGAAAAAACCAAAAATCATGAAATACCGATTTAAATTTAAAACAACGATGATTTAAAACAAAAAATCTTCTAAATGAAAGTAAGATATATTTATATTCAAGTTTAGTTTTGAAAAAATTTTTCCCAATGATTTTTTTTTTTTATCAAAAAAAGCAAAATTATGATTATCATAATTTGATCAAAAAAGTTTTAAAATTGAGTTTTTATAGTGTTTGTTAGAGAGTGAACTGTATTTTAATCGAAAAGTAATGTAGCCAAGTATGCAGTGTGTGCGCGCTTCACTCGGAGTGTCCCATGTTCGAATCTCGCCCGGAGTAAGTAACATCAGAAAATATAGAAAAGCTTTTATTTAATAACAGTCTCCCCTCGGCAGACAATGGCGAACCTAAGAGGGTATTTCTGCCATAATAAAACTTGTCACTAAAATTAGCTGCCCGCTCGGTGTCGGCGTCAAACTGTAGCTCCATCAATTTGTGGTACAACATTTAGACACACACCACAAATTGTGGGAAAATTTCGGCCAAACAACAAGCTATGATGTAATAGCCAAATTTTTATTATTATTATTATTGCAAATTAAATAAAAGACAAATAAATTACAGAAAATATGTCAACATATTTTGAAATTATAATTTGCAACGGAGTGTTCTTATATTACTGCTAAGCTGCAACTTTATTTTACTAAACTGGTAGCCGATTTAGTTTATGTTTATTTTACGTAGATTTCCGATCCCTACATAATTAATACACAAACACAAAATTTTTAAAGAAAAAGGGTGCCACAAAATTTATTATCAGTCACTAAAATATGTGTTTGAAAAATTCCTAATTTAAGTCTTTGTTTTACCACTGACTTCTTTCATTGCCTTGGACACAGCAAAATACCATAAATACCGGCACTGCACGCGGCTGTCAAGCAAACTGACCACATTCCACCACTGCTAATATTATATATATACACACATACATAAATTCATATGTACACAAACATACGCAGGAATAATCTGCTGGGAATTATTGTCACAAAACTTCGATAGTTGCCATCTCCAACTGTGGCTTCCACTTGGATCGCCTACTTAATCTCGACTTCCACTTTCGATTTGGGCATTCAATTCGATCGTGATCAGTCGCGAATACTCGAAATATTTCGCACTTGCATTGCGAAGCGATAAGTGATACTCAAAACAAACTAAATTCGTTGCTGAATTTTGTGGGCTTCTGAAATTCAAAGCTGAGAATTTTTAAGTTGTTTTTGGTTATTGTTTTATTATTCCTTTTTTTATTATTATTTGCAACTCTCGGGCTGCTTGGCCGCATAAAATTGTTGGCATATTTCGGGTACGAGTAAAACAAAATCATTATAAATCTCTTGAAAGGCATTCCTTTTAGCGAAGTTTCGCTGCTGCGCCCTTACACTGCTCCTTTGTTTGGCTGTGAGATGGCAAAGATTGCGGCTTGCTGATAAAAATCGCAGGCGGCTGCAACAAAAATAGCTAAAAGATAAAGGTGAAATATGTAAAAAGCATAAAACAAAAAAAAAATAAAAAACAAGTTTAAAATAAGACCTGCAGATTTGCATAGATGCTGCGATGGGAAATCCTTCAGTTTCTTTAATCTGGCAAATCTAAGTAGCTTCACTTTCTTAAAGAAGCCGTAGGATAGCATTCTTATGGAAATACTACTTTACTGTCACATTCAATGAGTGAAAAGGTAAATACGTATATCTTTCACTGAGTAAAAAATACTGAAAGGCAAAAAAAAGATCAAGAGTAGATTTTGTAAACTAATTTCCCCTTAGAAATTTGAAATAATAATCGCACATCAAATCATTTGAAACCGGGCACATTTCTTTCTTAAAGTTCGCCCTGAGACAGCGTCACCCTATACCGGGTAGGCATACAAACTAACGCATACAAATTGAGCTCAGACTCAATTTTCAGTGTGAAGAGTTTAGCTCAGTAAGCTCACTTCTTGGGTAGAAATGTTGAGTCCGAATTCATGTAAGGTGTTCGCATCTCATGAGCTGAATGTTTGTTCTTCTTTGCCAATTCGCTCGATTGTTTTGTTTACACAAACAAAATACATATGTAAGTACTGGACGAATTAGATTTTGACATTTCACTCCCAATGAGCTTAAGCTCATTCTTTATGCAAGAGGTAGAACATCTAATTTTTTTTTGTTTTTTCCATATTACGGCTTAAAATGTCAAATTTAGATTTTTATTTATAAGTATATTGTGATTGTTTTTATTAGCTTGCGATCAAGGCGAATCCATACAAGGTGGTGTTATAAATACTACTACAAAATTTCTATGTATTTTGGTTTTGTTTCTGCGTAAGAGCTGTCAAAATTTGAATACATTTTGTTTTTTGCTTTTACGGCTTTTGAAAGCTCATACGCAAAAGCAAAAACAAAATACATGTAGGTGAATAAAAAAAATTAAATCAGCTGCTCTTATGCCATCACCTTCTATAAATTCGCCTTGCTTGTGATATAAAATTTTGAAATAGTTTCACAGTCGAAGCCGCAAAAACAAAAACAAAATACATATACATTTTTGTTTTTTTTACTACTCCTTCTACTGCCTTAAGTTCAGTAAGATCAAATAATGAACGTGCACCGTAGTGAGGTAGATCTTATCATTTTGATCGGCGTTATTAAATTTTTTCACTTTTCACTATCCCCATATCGCAAGAAGTGAAAACATACATATAAGGAATAAATTTTAAAAAAGAATAGGGAGTAACAATTATAAAACTTCAGCTTTGATTTGAGAGAAAAGATGATTTGAATATACAAAAGGTGTTTTTAACAAAATTTTTAAAATGAACTTCCGAAAATTTTCCATTTAAAGGTCCAAACACACTAAAATATAAATTACTTATTTTCGGCCAAATTACTTCGCATAAACCTAGCGCATCCACACTTGTCATTCCTAACTTATATTGACAGCTCTGTAGCCACAGAGTTGCTTAGTTCTTTGATCGAAGGAAAGAATGTGATATATTGTATACATTTTTAATATATTTAAATTTTATTGTGATAATATCTTATTTTATATTTACGATCACGAAATAAGGCTTCTAGAGGCTGTAGAAATCAAAGAGCGGTTGGGTAAAATGCTAATATTTCAAAATGTTTTGTCTAGTTTATTTATGGGAGAACACATTTTTCGATTATTATCGATACAATTTATAGTCGACATTAATTTGTTCGTGATTTGGTTCTTGATTTACAATAAAATACCTAATTTCACCTTAATTTATTGACAGATTTTACAAGGCGAAATTACTTAGTTTCATCGTAATTTGCTCATAAATTAAGAATGAGCCGTGAAATACGGTAATGTGTCCGGACTTTAAGATATTTCCAATTTTTGTCTATTTTTTCTTTTTTTCATTCGAATTTCTGGTACAAAAATATACATACATAGTTCGTTCCATAAAACAATAAAACAATAACCATTAAAATCCTGGTTGTGCTTAATTTAAGCAAATTCAACATGTTTTAGTTACTGTAATATAGTTTTTTTAAATTGTTATCAACAATTTCCACTTGCTTGTCAAATAATAATGGAAAATTATATTCACCTCATAACTGTCAAAAAATTCCATGCCACAGAACTTTGCTGCGGTTTGACACAGCCACAAAGACACTTTTCATTGTGTGTAATTTTCGCCCATGGACCACAATGCGGCATCGTAAACGTCAAATGGGTTATCGTCAAGAATGGTGGAATATAAGGTTGCGCCTACCCGTGGCAAAGTGACAGATCTCGACATTTGTAAACAAGTATACGGGAGAAAGAAAAATGAATAACATCCAATATTTCAGACAAAAATGTGTTTTAGGATTTATAGACACAGATTTAATAAACAAGTCTGCAAAATTCTAAAAAAAAAATTGTCTATTTTCCCCATCGGCAAAACCACACCCCATTACCCCTGAAGGCGGCACCTTCTGCATTAAGTACACCGTGCGTTATCGTTTGATTTTTGACAATTTTGGTTTGGTGACGCGGTTTGCCGGTTTTTATATTCATTACTAGCACGCATTATCATTAATTAATATGGCCTTATAATTATGAAATGGGCTGTATATTGGCTTTAAACATTAAATAATAGAGTTTTTTATTCGCCACTTCTCTGCACGCTACAATTCGCTATGCCTGCCTTAGCTCTGTGCCGTTCAAAAATCTGTAGATCCGAGGCTGATGTGTAATAATTGAATAGATAAAAAGCCGCTTTGAGTCAAGTATATAGTAAACGGTAAGCGTGTAGTTTCTGATGGTATCGTCGCCTTCAGGATGAACTGCAAATATGAACGATTTTTCTATGCTTCCAGTTTTGATTGATATTCGTTGGCTCAACTTTTTTTTTTGTTGCTATTTAGAGTTACCAGTAACGAGTAGAAAACCATCAATAAGTTCTTTAATTCGCAAAATTATACACCGCTCGTCTCATATAAAATCACTCACAGATTTAGTAAACATATGTACACCTATATATGTATATTTTTAAAAATATCTCAAAATGTTTAAAATCAGCGTAATTTAGTGAATATATTGAGCCCTAACAACGAATAAATGTGAGCGACATTTTTTTTAAATTGTCTTCTTGATACAGAAATACTCCGAGGTGCATCTTTGCATCGAAAAGAAAATTTAGAGAAAAAAATTCCCTCACGAACTCGAATTACAATAGACCAGATTGGTCCACATACGAAAGAAGAAAGTTTACATTTACGAACTTACTTTTGCTTAGTCTGAGCATTTTATGACCCGAAAATCCTTTCAAAGTATACTTTCAAACTAGAGGGGGGAATATTAAAATTATTTTTCACTATCCAGTCTAATACCAAATTATCATTAGAAAATTATAATTTCTTGGCATAACACTATTTGAAAATATTGAAATTATTTTTTATCAAAATACATTTGTCTTCATCAACCTATACGGAGAGCGACCAATGGCCGTAAAAATTAAATCCACCAACCTAAGCTGTGGCCCAAACAATTGTTCGCTAAGCGTTGAAAGATGAGTAGGACAATAGCTTGAGATTAAATGCCGACGACAAGCAGATGAAGCGATAGTCAGCGGCTAAGCAAAGCCAAGCAACCACCACAGGTGCTGTGGTGCCGATCTACATAGATGCTGCAACACAGCGATCACTGGACGCCAATGGACGATGAGATCAAGACAATGCAACCATCGATCGACCGCCGCTCAACCGAAAATTCCCAAGAATTCAATATGGTACCGCATTCCCTGCTTAGCTGTCCATCCATCCACGAAGGGTGTTGCAGTGCTGGATGTGCTGGAGTGGCATGCCATGCATTGCATAGCTGAAGTTGGCTGTTGTGGAGGAGACAATTCTTTGTGGAAAGTTTACCATTAGCCTTTAAGCTGTTTCACACTGTCCTTCGTTCGCCTACCGCTAGCTGAAGTCTAAACTCAGTTGCGTCCAATGAACTGGCCAAACGGGGCTATACAACAAACTCACTTGGACCATTTTATTTTGCTAAATTATTATGTTAACATGAAAATAATTGAAACAAGAATTCACTTATGCAAGGTAATTTATTTATTTCGCTGTAGCTGCTTTGGCTGCTGCTGCTGCTGCTGCTGAGACGTTGCTGTTGCCGTTGGCTTCCTAAACTGCCAATGGATAGAATAGAGTAGTCAATGTTGCAACAGCAACAGCAACAGCAACAGTTGGTATGCAGTGCCGCCACCTCAGCTCATCTGTTGCAATTCAATTGATGGCCGAACAAATGTGTTCTGAAGTGGAGCAGATTGGCCATTTAGGGTAAAAAGGTACAGATGCGTCTGTTGCGATATCGCCGCTACCCAACCATTGTTATCGGCAAAGCCATACTGTTCGAGAGGCGTTCAAAGACTTTCAAAGTCGGCAAGCAAATATTTGTACACCGGCTATAGCGACTAAGATTTCCTGTCTTCGGCCAGCTTTTAATACACCGCATACTGGACGCTTTGTGTTTGTGTACTACGTATTACTCGCATAATGGCTTATTGCAGAAGCTTCACTATTTCAGGGCAATTTATTTTTCGTCCCTGTTAATGGCACGTCGTATTATTTTGCTCGACGATTTGTTTTGCTGCTTGTAATTTTTGTTGCTAACACGCATTGAGACACTTTGTCCGCTTGGTCGAGAGTTAGGACAGGACGCATTTTTCAACTGCTATACTATGTATGTATGTAGATGTGTATGTAGCTCCTTATGTCTGCAACTCTTCGATTTTCAAGTGACACGTACCCACATTGCTACAGATTTGTGTGCAGATTTATTTGCTTTCAATAATATATTTAGCATAAAAATACAAATTATGTAGTTGAAAACAGACTGTATCAGAATTTTGCTTTTAAGGTCGACAATTTTTGACATGCACTGTATCGACTTTTTGCCAGTTTATAAGACGTAATGAAAACGCATTTAACACCAAATGAGCAGCTGTCAGTTAAGATGATGATTTTTATGGCAAAGTATTTGACCTAATAGAAGCGAGGCATTAGACTGTTAAAAAAAACAAAAAAAGACTACTACTACATTGATGTATAAAAAACCAGAAAAATTTATGTAATTTCAAATTGGTGCAGCTCAAAAAAAAATCTGACGCACCCTAATGTATCTGTGAAGTTAACTTAAAACGACTAAATCATTTTCACCACTACCGGTACAAATATAGACTTCACAATAGGCTTTCCTAATAACGAGTCGTTCCTCCTTTAGCCTCAATAACTGCCTTAATTCTTGAAAGCATGAAATTCACTAGGACCTCAATTGATTTCCTTATAACGAGACCATATCAAAAAAGCTCTAAAATCTTTATCAATTGACTTTTATTTGTTGGCTTCTGTTTAGCAACTTCATACTTCGTTATGTGCTCAATAGGGTTTAAATCTGGCGAGTTTCCAGGCCAATCCAAGCGTTTAATCCCTAGATCGTTGAATGTATTGACCAACTAAAAATACAAATGCGAGCTGAATAGAATCATATACACTAATATTGTATAGATGTTTTATACAAAATTTATTTCCAATCAAAACTTAGCTATTTTGCAAGGTGGCATGACGCTGAGTCATTCTGGAAGATTAGGCGATCCGTATACGAATAATGCTCTTCAATTGCGGATACTAAAAAAATGATTAACCACTGTCGCATATTTTTGTGCATTCATTATTCCATCAACAAGGTGTAGAGGCCCCAAAAAACATGGTATGAAAAGCAGGCCCAAATTATTTGACTTTGAGGAAACTTAACTTTCTTTACTACACAATTATCCTGGAACCTCTCACCACCTGAACGGCGCACGTAAAGCAAATTTTGTGAGCTTAGCAAATTAAATTTAATTTCTTCAGACCACATAATCTGTTGCCAATCATTTTGATACCAATTTTGGTACTTTTTAGCCCAAGAAATTCGTGCAGCCTTCATTTTTTATGTTAATATTGGCTTTTTGGCAGGGCGTCTTCCATATAAACCCACATCTCTAAGCCATCGGCGTATGATTTCGACACTTAAATCTTTTTGTTGAAAATTTTGCATTTCCGCCCTTATAGAAAGTGCACTTTAAAAGCGATCGCTTAAACTTTTCCGCCGCAGTATGTTGTATGTTCTCTCAGTTGACTTTCGAGGACGACCTGATCCCTTTTTTACGCTCCAACACATCACTATTCTCTTCTTTTTCTTTTTTGTAAAAGACGAACAATAGTTGAATGGCTACAACCAATTATAGCTGCTATTTGGCGAGAAGCTAACTTTTCTTCGTCTAATGCGTTAATCTCTTCCGATTATTTGGCATTTTGCACAACTTTTTAAATACACAACCAAAACACGACTATAACTGTACAGTGTGCTAGCCAATTACATAAAAAAAAATTTATTTCTCAGTGCTTAGTAGAATTTTTTTTTCTATAATTTACAGCTAAATAGCTAAGATAGTCTACCTAAGTGGTGGTGCGTTTTTATTGACCGCAAGTGTATATGTTCTACAAAAAATTAAACAATTTTTCGCACTTGTTTAATTTCTCTATTCTTCTACATTTTTGTTTTTATTTTCCATCGAATTGCAGTTACTTAATACCAATATATATTTGTTTTTTTTTTTTAGACCGCATTGCATTGGGCTGCCAAACATGGGAACCAGGATGTCGTTAAACTAATAGCTGGCACATACAAAGCAGACGTGAATGCTAGATCGGTGTGTATTAATAGAAGTTTAAAAAAAAAAATGTCCACACAATTTTAAACACACATACTGATTTATAATTTTTTCTCTCTCTCTTCCTAATTACTGCCCCAATTTAAATAACATGGATAGAATGGCGTAAGTAAATCCGACTAAAAATGAGTTAAATATTGTATATAAAAATAGCTTAATGTAAATTATTCAGTTCACATATGTTTTTTTTTTACACTTATTACACGAACTTAAATATTAAAAATCGACAAATCGTTCAATCCCATTGCTTGCTAACATATTCAACTTTATTTGCGTGAATGTATGGATTTATTTATTCGGTTACTATATGTTTATGTGTCATCTGATGTACATATCTTACTTGGATAGATTAATTCATAGAAAATGAAGTCACATTTTATTATTTCACTGTAGCTACCTACCTACACACATATGTATGTACATGCATTCAAACTCTTCATTTTTCAATTTTAAAACGTGCAAAAATTTACATTGTTTTCAATTGAAATTTTGCGCTTGTCAGTCACTTTCTTCTTGTATTTCATCGCCAAAATGTGACATATGATGTTCGATTCTATCTACTACAGAAAAGAAGCAGCATGTCACCACAACCCTTTTCGGTGACACTTCCAACTTCCAGAAGTCACATTGTTTGTTTGTGTGTAAATGTGTGAAGAATATACGAATAGTATCTAAAGGGTTTTTCAATAGGGACGCTACAAAAGTAGACCGATAGCGACAGCAAACGACGCCATATTTTTCCCCGCTCTTTTGACATTTCTCTTCAGTAAGGTTTGCCATTTCATCATGGAAAGATATACGATCCAACAATGAGTCGAAATTATTAAAATTTACTACCGAAATTCGGAGTCAATGGCCTCAACTTTAAGAGCGCTACGTGCAATTTATGGTCGTTGTCATTTCTGGCTGAATGGCTTCGTCAATAAGCAAAATATGCGTTACTGGACAGGCAGCAATCCACACGTACTCCATGAGTCAACATTGCATCCGGAAAAAATTACGCTACCGCTCAATGATAACCGAATATTTTTGGCCCGAATTGGATGATATGGACTTGGACAATATGTGGTTCCAACAGGACGGCGCCACAAGCCACACAGCGAATGTCACAATCGATTTATTGAAAACCAAGTTTGGTGAACGTGTTATCTCACGAAATGGCCCAGTCAATTGCCCGCCTCGGTCGTGCGATTTGACGCCGTTAGACTATTTCCTGTGGGGCTACGTCAAATCTATGGTCTATGCCAACAAGCCAGCGACGATTGATGAACTTCGTACGAATATCGAACGTGAAATTGCAGCAGTATCGGCCGATTTATGCTTGGAAACCGTCGAAAATTGGGTTCAGCGTCTGGACTTCTGCAAGCGTGCCCGTGGTGCCCATGCAAAATAAATCGAGTACCATACATAATGGCATCGAATCTACTTTCACAGAAATAAAGAATTTAATTCATATCCCAAACCGTCTTTGTTTTATTTAAAAAAAAAACTTTTGTGAGTTCCTTTTGCAAGACCCGATACTTGCCTGCTGCCACTTGTAAAATTTCGTATTCGGTGTGAAATTGAAAATAACGTCGAAAATCGTGTAACAGATTTCGAACTGTTCCAACAAATCAAATGAAATGAAATGAAATGAAATGTTACACAACAGCAGCAGAGACAATGTCAATTTCGGTGAAATTTTAAAATGCTACAATAAGAGTTGATTGACAATTGCTTTTCGTATTCATGTTGCACACACACACACAACTAAACGCATTTACATACCACTTTCATACATACATGTGTATGTACATACATATGCACGCTATGAGTTGTAAATTCGTAACGCTTTTCAAAAATTTATTTCGGTTGACTGGCAGGCGTATTAAACTTTAAATTTTGTCAAAATTTTAATTGTATATGGTTGTTTTGTCAATTTGTAGTTTTAAGCCTTTAGCTTTGTAAGTATGTATGTACATACATACATGTATCAAAAATGTAGTTCTTGTGGTATTTAATTATTTTTTATCTTCCCTTCAGGGCTATACTCCTCTACACATTTCCATGCAATTTAGTCGCGCGGATGTTTTCGAACTACTCGTCAATGTTTACAGTAAGTTTTTGAAAATTTGAAAATTATCTACTACTTTACAAAATTATCATTAAATTAAGTATTAAATTTTCCTAGCTCAAAAATCGAACACTTTTGCATATCTCGAAATTATTTTACCTACATACATTCAAAGAACGTAGATTAGAAAGAAGTTACATGGTGTTTCGTTTACTGTGGCAAGAACTCTCGTCCAATTCACCACACACAGAAGCCAAATTGAATCTAATCAGATGCTAATATCAATCAGCAAAAGTGGAATTAATTCTTGTATGGTGAAATCGGACGAGACTTTCTGTGGAGTGATGTCACTTCTTTGTAATCTACGTTCTTTGCTGCATTATACTGAGATTAATCCAGTAGCAGAGCAGTGAGATCACCCCTTCGCAAGTCAACTAACGGATGATCCATATAAACCTTTTTTTTAATTTCAAATAAAACACTTAAATAGAACTCGATGTCAGAATCTTTATTATTAACCGAAAGAATAATCTCTGATATTTAATTTTTTAAAATAAGTGCATCCAAATGTTGCTAATCTCTTTTTAAATTGGCTTTTCGATTAGAATTGCTTTACAATATCGAAACACTGGCATGAAATTAACTTGTTAACTTAAGCTTTGTTTTTCTTCACGTAATTCCCAGCGCAATAACTGTTACCTTTTTCAAATCCCAATTGTGCCAATAACAGCAAGAGTAGTATTAAAATGTTTGTTGTTTTTTTTGTTGTTGTTTATGTCATTACAGTGAACAAGAAAACAACAAAGAAAACAACACTCCCGCTCGGATAAAATTTCCTTTAGTTGCAAAAGCAACCCTGTTCCTGTTCTTTCATGAAAGATGCGATTTATTTAGTGCTATTTAAGAATGGAAAATATCTTTTATCTTCGACTCCATTCACAATAGCGCAGTTTTTCCACTTCCCTACACTACATATCAGGTCGGGTATCATTTCACCGAGTTGACTCCGATTTTAGAGTTGTCGCTTTACATGCTATTTCTTATCCTGCCTAGTGTTCTTTTGCGACTCGGTTACAAAGAAACGGCCCATAAACAAAATAATCGTTTAGTGTAGACAATTTTACGAGGATTGTGAATGAATGCAAGTGGGAAGTCTTCTAAATTAAAGATGGCAGTGGCCGATATTAATTGCCGCAAATAGCCATTATTAACATTCAGCATAGAAATTCGCTCATTGAATAACACAAGAGTGGGGAGAATTGCTACATCAGGTGATCTCAGCTGTGTCGAATTTTGATGTCTTAGCCAATGATTTTTCACTTGTATTTATTCGCAATGTTTACGAGCGACTGGCGATAAAACTTCATCAGAAGGGTGCAAAGCCAAGTGAAGTTGTTAAGACTTTGAGAAAATTGCAAAAAAAAAAAGCCGGCCGACAACGTACCGTTAGAATTCCAGAAATGGTTAAGAAATTGCACGAGCGAAATCTTTGAAATTGTTCTATTTCGGCAAGAACGATTGCTAGAGACATGGCCGCGAGCCACAAAACTATGCAACGTTATTATGTTATTATGTTATTAAAAATAATTTGAAGAAGAGTTCTTAAAAAAAGGGAATTCATGGCCTTAGAGAGTGTCCCTACTTCGTAGTAAATTCAACAAAACATCGGCTACTTCTGGACACATATGTGAACTCGGGCAGCTAGTTTCCCGAGCAATTTTTGTTTCTATAAAAATGTTGTATTCTCATTTGGAAAAAATCTCAAAACCTATTAGAGGTTTTTTTTATTTTTGACTTCATATTCAAATTCGGAGGGTTTACATAATAAATGAGTCTAGAATTTACGATTTTCAAGTAGGGTATGGGCACTCTAAATCTGCACTGCATTGCAATAACAATATGTTGAATACTTGTAATCACATCCACAAAGTAAATGTACCGTTACATTTGTACTTTCGCTGCCTACACGTGCCCAATAATCAGCAGTTCGCGATCATTTTTCTGTACAAATATTATGCCAAATGTTACGCCAAAGTTGTACAAATAATTTATTATAAACACAAAGCGGATTGCCTGCAGAAAAAGAATAGTCTGAAAACAAGGAAAAGCATTAAAAATATCTGAAAGTAAAGTTGAAAGCTTGAAGAAGCTGTTTGACCAGAGGCAGAGAGTTTCGTATGGTTTGACTGCAAAAAAGTTCGGGATTTCTAAAGTTATGTAGCGAAAATTGTACACAATAAAACTGAAATTCGTTATGAGAAAATAAAAGACAATCCCGAAGCGCATCCCACCGCAAATTACTACAGCAACTTTTGACTTTACCGAAAGCTCTCTGGCCACTACTTCATATTAGACGATGAGTCGTATTTCACTCTAACAAATGCGAAAGTGAATAGAAATTACGTGTATTACACAACTAACATCTCCTTGGCCGATAAAGATATATTAAGTTTCAGACAAAAGCAAATTTTGAGAAGAAAGTTTTTAGTGTGAGCAGCTATAAGGGCCTATTGCCTTTTATAAAAAAATATCCGCAAAGAAAATATGTATTTTGGCCAGAACTTGTGAACGCTCATTACGCCTAGGCTGGGAGTTCTTTCGCGACGAAAACGGTGGTAAAAGAAGACAACCCTACAAATGTACCGGAAGCACGACCAATTTAAAAGTTGTGGGAATTTTAAAATCATGGATAGTCGAAAATGTTGTTCAATTAATGACGCAGGTAAAATTTTGCTTGACTAAAATCGCTGAAAATAATCTATGTTTGAGGCTTGGCAACTAAACAAAGGCACGAGTAGATATACATAAGTGATTCGGCGAAATGGTGTAGTGGAAAATTAATTTATTTAATTGCAGAAACATTCTAATAAAAGATATATTGTTTTATAATAATTTACATGGGAGTTATTTCATTTTCTAGTCAGTGCCGATTTAGAGTGGCCATACCTTATTTTGTCATACAAAATGATTTTTCCTGAAATCATATGGTGGTTTTCCAAATTTTCAAACGCAACGTGCACGTACTTTGAATTATCACATTCGAATGAAATTTTACACAGCATGTTTTCGGACCAAAAGGCCTAGTATTTCTTAAATTATTTGATGTCACGTACTTCGACAGAGATTAGAATCCGGCCATACCAGGTGGGTGGCTCACTCTACAGATTCGGAAAGGCGGTATCTTTAATCATTGTAAAAAAAAATAATTAATTAATCGTACCCTCAGTAAACTTCCGTTTTTAAAACTACCACTGACAATGATATAGTTTTATTTACCCTCTCATTGTAACTGATATCAAAAAAGTTTGTCATAACCGTTCAATCAAATATTTCTTGGTAATCGAGCGTAGTTTCGATATCTGCGCTGCTATCTTAAATTTTTTTCCACACAACAATCGATTGGCTTGCGATGGTGGCATTTTTCCTTTACGGTCAATTTTAATATGTACATACATACATAGTATATACATATGTATGTAGGTATATTCTTCTGATTATGTACTGAAATGAGTTGCGGTAAAACTAAAAACGTAAGCGATTATTGTTTGTGAACGAATAAAAATATTCTTAATTGCCCAATTATGATATCACTATTGACATAGTAGTTGACTGTGATGACTGTGATTTCGGGTGTTGATTCAGAGATATGATGGCAAGTTAAACGAATGTTGATATTGACACGGTAGCGTCAAAAGTATTAATTTTCGGTTATTTTTTTTTTTTTTTTTTTTTGGTTCTATGACGGATTTGTTGTGTCTAACTTTTTTTGGCGGCACATTCAAACGTTTCCACAATTACCTAGGCAGTCGAATAGATAAGCGTATAAAATCAATAGAGTCATTTCCTCCGAGCAATTGACACTCATATTTACATGCATACATATATTGATTTAAATAATATTATTTCTTATCACAACTCAACCAATTTCATTTAAATTACCCAATTATTTTTCGTGTTTGTTTTTGTTTTTTTTTCTTTCACTTTCAACCCCCACAGAAGCCAATCGTGATCTGGTAGACTGGAGTGGCAATAAACCATTGGATTATAGTAAGCAAAGTACCAGCGTTTCGCCGTCAACATTCAGCAGTGAGTACTACAGTGATTATTATGCGCATGAAAATGAACCTAACTATAATAACTGGGCGCGCACGCTATTGATGGGTGCCAGCGGCGGTGGCACAATACGCAACAAAAAATACGCATCGAAACGCTACTCGACTATTTCGCCAAGGAGTACGACGACCGTGTCGCGAACGCAATCGCTTATGACAGCGACTGCGCCAACTTGGCGACCTCGTCACAAAAAGCCAATGGCCAGTTCAATTTTCTCACCCGAACAAGATCTCTTGGAGCCATGTGAAATATTGTCGCCACCCACCTCACCGCTCAGTGCGATATTGGAGAAAAGCAATAATAGTCTTTCGCCTGCTACACCACCGCGTCGGGCTAGCGATGATGGCGTTTCGAACGCTAGTGGCAGTAGTAGAAAAAGTGATGGAAGTGGTGGCAGTGGCAGTGGTGGTGGTGGTGGTGGTGGTGGTGGTGGGGGTAGTGGTAGTGGTAGTGGCGATACAACACGCCGGTCTATGGAGAAAAATGGCAAAGATACGGTGAAAAGGTCTACTCCACGGCGTAAGGAGAGTTTTTTGCGTAAAACGTTGCGTTCCGCCATCGCTGGCAGCCGTGCAACCGACGAGCATGTGACTAATCAACCGCTTGTGGAATAACATATAATAATGGCCTGTGCTTAATATTTTATTTAAAAGCAAAAATTATTTATATAGTTTATTTTTATTTCTCTCTTCTGGTATTTAATAATTTTTTAACAAATTTTTACTTTTTATTTAACTTTGTTACACTTTGTTTAATTTTAATTTATTTTTTAATTTTTTGTTATAATATTTACACGCATATTTATCTACTACATATATAATTATTTATCCAATACATGCATCTATATAGTAATGCAAAAATGATTTTATTCGCTAACACAACTCTATTAACTTGATGATTGTAACTGTATAGATCTGTAAATATATATATATTTTTATTTGCTTGCACTTTTTTAAGTTATAATTTTATTTCTATTATTTTTATTGCAATTAATTAAAATCGTATGAACACTCTCCACTCCCCCACATGTAGTATTTTTGGTTTTTAAAATGCTTTTGAACGACACTCAGTGGCTTTGTTACTTTACAACATTTTTCTCAATACCCTACTTTTATACACAGCTACATTTTTGCCTTGTAGGTATTTACATATAGAATATCGCGTGACTGCTAAATCATAACGCGAAAAAACAATCACCATTTCGAGAACTGCGTTGTTACAACTTTTCAATTTACTATAGTTCTCAGAACCTTTTATTTTAATAAGATACTGTTAGATAGATACCATTAGGTTTCTTTGTACCCGAGTTGCAAAAATGCGTTCCAACTCGGATAAAACTTCTTTTAGTTCCAAAGCATCCCTGTTCGTATCTTTGTTTGTTTTTTAGTGCTATTGAATAACGGAAAATAGTTGTGCAAATAAATTTTTTAGTTGACAGAGTTATATATTTAAAAATACTATGCAAATAAAAACGCATCTAGTGTTAAAATGAAATTTCCCATGTATTTCCTTAGCGCTCATTCACAATAGCGCAGTTTTTTTTATTTCCCAATACTACCTCTCAGGTCGGATATTATTTGGCTCAACTCGCATATTTTTCGAGTTAATGTTGTTGCTTTACATGCATTTTGTTATTCTACTAAGTGTTATTTTGCAAGTCGGTTACAAAGAAACGGGTCTATTATAAATTCTTCAAGCAGTATTTATCGATTGTTTTGAAATACAATAATGCACTGCTTCTTCGTGGAGCCCATCCATTATCAAAGGCAAAGTGAAAAAAGTGGCAACATTAATGAAACAGGTCCGAACCCAGATGATAATTTGGTGGGTCCTTCCTGAGTTTAGTCATTCTAGAAGGCCTAGCCAAGAAGTGCTTAGAAAGTTTGTATCAGAATCCTTTCTAGAATGGACTTTTCTATTTATAATTCACATTTGCTTAATTTTTTATAAACAAAGATGCCTTTTTCGAAGACCTGCTTTAGAAAAGTCATTATGAGGGAATTTTTTTAGAAGGCCCTTAAATTGTACATTTTGCGAACTATTTACCATATAAGTAGAATGAAATGTGACGAAAACGAACAGTGACCACATTAAGAGATAATTTAACATAAGAATCAGATGCAGTGTTAGAAAGGTCAAAGTTTTCAAACACTGTCTCGACCAGAGGAATTATACCAATGTACCACTATTTATACCTTCTTGTAAATGGTAGAACACTTCTGAACCAACGAAGAGCACTTGGCTGAAGAGCAACATGTGAGAGCTTACCAAACTTTTGTAAAAAGAAAAAATGGAAATTAGATTAATGTAAAAATGGTTGTGGATTGAAAGTGGTAAATTTCTTATTTAATGAAATCTTGGTAAGGAATCGAGGGTTTTAATATAGAATGTATACCTATCGAAGAATAATATAAATCCAATTTGATTTTCTTGTTAATTGAGAATTGTAGAACTTTTTTTTAGAAAAAATTTAAAATTTGGTTATTTTTTTTTATAATTTTAAAGTTTACTCAATTTAATTTTTTTATTATTTTTTTATTAATTTCATATATATTTTTAATTTATTTTCTGTATGAAACAATAGAGCTCTTGATAATCGGCTAACCGATTAATCTGTTGATTCAATAGCAAAGGTGGTTTGAAAACTAAACGAAAACAGGTAATCGGCTTCCCGTTCAATTTCGAATTTTCCAATTAACTTTTCGTAATCGAATAAGCTTAAAAATTCGATTATTCAACTAGTTGTTTGCATTAACAGGAAGAAAGGAAGAATTATCATTTAATTCTCCTTTCCAATCATATTTTGTGGCTGCTATTCTCTATATAAGTTTAAGAATTTATATAAAAAAACCTTCACACACAAAAAATTATCTGGGCAGGAAAACCCCTCTGTCAAAAAAATGGGATGTAGGTGAATAAAAAAATCAAATCAGCTGGTCTTATGCCATCACCAAGGCGAATTCAATACAAGGTGGTCGCAAGAGCACATACACACAAACTCCACATGTTTTGTTTTTGCTTCTGAATGGTGAGAATGTCAGATAAATGAAATATAGAACAATAATTTTGAACAGAGAGAATGCCAAAACTATATTTGTAAATATATTTAAATTAAAATTTACAATAGCGACCGCAATTGAAACCTTACTCTTCATAAAGTGCCAGTGCAATATGCGACTAAATGAACTGCCACAATTAATGCAGCAAAAGCAAATGTAGTTGATTGGCTCAAAGTTATTTTGCTAGTGCTAATAGTGAATAGTGATAGTCTATGAAGATAATAGTGAAATATTTTGCACTCATCTGATTCTGATTTGGAGGATGGTGTAGAAAAGAGCAAATTGAACGAAAAAAGCTTTCTGAAAACGAAAAATTCCTTCAGCCCATATGGATGCGGCATTAAGTTTATCGTGTTTTTTGATTTTTTGTTAGGTAGTGTATTGTTCTTTAGCTTTAGCTGTGGAATAAAGATTACCAAAGAAAAACCATTTGTTTTTTAATATCTAACTTCAAATTTATTTATCTTTAGTATAAGAAGCTAGTTTTTTTTAGTGCAATTTGATTTCTATTACAAAACATAATTTGAATATTTGAATATATGAATTCAAATCAATTTGAATTTAAAAATATTTTTAAATGAAAATGTAAACAGAAAATGAAGATGTAAACAAAAAACAAACCAGTTGACACTTTCACCATTCAAGGCGAAAAAAGAAGAAGCAATCAGCTGATCCGAAGAAAACACCTTCTATAGATTCGCCTTGGCCATCACCTTCTATAAATTCGCCTTGATTGCTTTTGAAGAAAACAGATTTCATTTTATGTATGTAGGCTAGGCGAATTCATATAAGGTGTAGTTACTATAGCAGCCGGTTTGATTTTTTTTATTCACCTACATGCAAGGTGTATCCATAGAAGGTGATAGCAAGATAAACAAGGCGAATCCGCTGTGTATTTTGTTTGTGTAATTTTGCGTGTGAAATGTCAAAATCTGAATTCGCCCAGTTTGCTTATGTATTTTGTTTGTGTCAACAAAACAACCTAGCGAATTCAGAGAGAAGAACAAGCATTCAGCTCATAGGATGCTATCACCTTGTATGGATTCGCCTTGCCTACATGTTTTTTGTTTTTGCTTTTGCGTATGAGTTTTCAAAAGTGGTAAAAGCAAAAACAAAATGTATGTAAAATTTGACAACTCTTACGCAAACGCAAAAACGAAATACATGGGAATTTTGTAGTTGTACTTATAACACCACCTTATATGAATTCGCCTTGTATGTAGGTTTTTTTTCTTCATTTTTTGAAAACATTTATTCATAAATCATATTTAATTTTTGAGACTCTATTCATTGAAAACTTCTGGAACAATAAAAAGATGTCAAAGCTTTTCATTTCGAAAAAAACAAAAATCCAAAGAACAATATTCATAATTTAAACTAAAAACAATATAAGGCAGATTAAAAGCAAAATCTTAATGCCTCTTTTAAAAATAAAAAGTTTTGCTTATTAATAAATTCAATGAGATTCTAGTAAACAAGATAGGATCTCCTTATTAATTCCCTTTATATAATTTTTAACATAACAGCGAGAGGATTTCTTCTTACAGTTGCATATTTTTGAACAAAATTCCATAAAAATTAATTTAAAAAATATGTTATCTCCTTATTTCCATTTCAATAAATTTGAGAAGAAATTAAGACCAATATTAAGAAGATTTTCTAGTGAAAATTTCATTTCTTCGATTTTGTCCACTCTCGCACTCTTTGGACATCAAGCTTTTTTAGACGTCGCTCTCTTTAATTGTACTAAGTGAACTTTTTAGCACTGTGTAGTTTCTGTTTTTCAGTGTTAAGATTAGATTTTTGCTTCTTGAAGAGAAAATATTTAGGTATACACATTTTAAACAACAGTTACTCGATAGTGCGACTAATCTTAAGTCAGCAAATAATTCAAAGTGAACGACTATTCAATGCAAACAGTTTATTTAAAAGTTAAAGCAAAGAAAGAGTTGCCATGCGATTTAACGGTTATTCGATTAGTCGAATATTAACAAGAGCTCCATCAAACAACCTACGCCAAGTTTCACGCACCCCATTTTTCAGTCATTAAAAATTTACAAACTGCATCTTACTGCAACCAATCAACCCAAAATATCTCTGGGTGATTGCAAAACTAATCTAATTATTTTTAATTCTTCATGCGCACAATAAAGTGGACAATGCTGAGATCGACAACATCTACGCGCAAATCGCATGGTGTCTGTATAATGCCGCAAGTAATAATCTAATTCTCATTAAAATTTCAATTTATTCACATAGCCAAAAAAAAAAACAAACAAAAAAACATTTGCTCGATTGCGAAACATACACTAAGTACTTCACAAAACTTATTTAAATTTGTATGCATCTGATTTGTGTTCATTGGTGCTAAAAAAAATAATGGTGTTCATTTATTCATAAGCCTGACAAAAAATATTCACCCATTCAAGTGCTACCAACAAACGTTAAATAATTTCTTTAAAAAAAAATGAAAAAAAAAAAATTTTTTTTTTGTTTCTCAATTTAAAAAAGCCTAAATCATTATTATTGTATTGTATTTCTGTGCGCACAAATATTCCTTCGCTGAACTACAATTTAGAAATTCAAGCGATGCGTCAACAAGTGATCGAGGGTGGACTCGCTGGTGGTACCTTTAACTCCTGGAGGCAAGTTGAACCAAATGCAATCAAGCATAGTCGGCGTAGACGAGCTCAAGATTTATTTGAGCAGGCGATCGATGCAAGTGTTGACTAACGGTGTTTTTACCTTAACATTTGTTACTTAATTTAAAATAATTTTGTAAAGACATTTTGTGATGCTGTTTCTTTTTTCCGTTTTTGTTTTATTACCTTGAATGTTTATTACGCGTTACACATTTGTGTCATTTTTTTTTCTCAAATAAATTATGTTTTGCACAAATTGTTTTAGCTGACAGTTGTTGAAATACTTAAGATTTGTTGTTTTGTTTAATTTTATTTAATATCTTTGTATTTTATATGTATTTAATTTTATTTAGTTCTAGTAGCGCGTTGCTTTAATTTCTGCCGTAGATATTGTAAACTTTCTGTTAACTGGTACTCTTCAATCACTTGGGCAAAATTAAATTTTACCTATACTCTGGCGGTAAGTACTTAAAGTTTTTGGTATTTTAGTTACTTGTTAGTTTATTTTAACTCACTCACTGGAATATTTCAACACTTCGTGAAAAGTAGGTAAAAATTTTGCACACCCACTCGTTCGCATGTACATACATACATACATAAATACAAACAATATATAAATATCTATTTTTCAGTTGATTTTATTTCCAAAATATAATTCATTCAGTTAATCGTTTTATTTATTTTTCCTTCAAATACTTTCAGAAATCAAAGCAAAGAAAAAAGCAGGTAAGTTTAGACTTTACACTGAAAATTATAAATAGTCATTAACCCTTGAGAGGTGACGTGTTTTTTGGCACTTTTAAGGGGTTAGGATGGGCCACTCGAAAATAAAGACCAAACGCCGAATTGTTGGATTCTCTATTTGTTTAAATAATATAATTGATGAAGCAATGACAGACACGAACATTTTACTTGAATAAAAAAAAGTTTTAACTTTTAACAAAAGTAACATTTTCAAAAGTTTCAAACAAGCAAGGTACTTGAAGGGCGAAATCAAAGAAAGTCTGTATAGGTTAATGCAATGCTTAAGTTATGAACATGAAAATCACTCTTTTCTCAAAGTACCTAAAAAGTTGCAATTTACAATAATGAATTTTATTTGTATTCGCCCTTCCCACCGGCCTCTCTAGGCTACCAAGGACAGTCACTATGGCCGAGGCGAGTGTGACCCATTCACTGTTACCTCTTAAGGGTTAAAATTCCAGCACTGCATCCTCAGAATTTGCATACAGTGGCTCAAAGCTTAAATCAGTGCTAGGTCTTAAAACATTGACAATATTGATACTGTCTTAAAGTTTTTGTTAATTTTTTTTTATAAAAATACAGTTAATTTCAATATCGTAGGCGAAAAATAAAAATTGTTTTAGAGCAATTTTTTTCAAGTTTGCCAAAATGTCGTAAAGTTTTTACAAAAATTAAAACTTAGATTTTTATGAGTTACTATTTTGAAATTAGTAATATATTTATAAAAAAAATTCAATATTATAAAAAACAACACTTTACGAACGATTTAAGCTTCAGCTTGTGTTGTATTTCTAAATTAAATATTTTGGTTTTCATATCGATCAAGGTGAATTCATATAAGGTGATGTTGAGTGAATTCGCTTGCTGGATTGAATGTCAAAACTATGTGTTTGTTGTAATTCTTACTGATTCCCGCTGTCATTGTGCTCATAATTTGTTAGTGTACATTTTTGTTGTTGTACGCTCAACACCACCTGGTTTGAATTCGCCTTGCTGTCGATATTGCAAAAAGATTTTTTTTCCAATTCTTTATAATTTTGAAATCTGTGGGTATATAGTGATGTATTTTTTTCAAATTTCTTTTCAAATTTGGTTTGGACAGAGATCGGTTTAGGCGGTGTGCGATCTTCGGTGTTATTTTTCATGTAGAAAGAAAATTTTGTTCCAACATACATCACTTCATTAAAGATTTTTTCAAACAGGTATTTTACATATTTGTTTAATCGTTTGAAGAGCAGGATTGTCGGTTTTTTTCTCTTTTTTAGCCATTGTCGTATTTGGGTAAGAAAGAGAGAAAATCTGTAAATCCTATAAATCTTTTTCATTTCATACCAATATATTATTTTTTTTTAACTTTATTGAAAAGTAAAGCTTTGCGATCACCACACGTTACATTGTCTTCTATGTATATCCTTTTCATTTCATTAGTTCGTAAAGTAAGTTATGGATCTTACAATGAAAGCTTAGTTTTTCTCAAGGTCTCCATTTTTTTTTAAACACTTCCAATTTTCATTTTCTTACGAACCTTATTCACTTTAAAGGAAAAAACTAGACGAACAAATTAAATTGGCTTTGCTTACGGGTGGCAACCACATTTCAGTTCATTATATATAGTACATATTATATTATATCTAATTTTAAAGTAAAGTAATGCAATGTTAATTTTTCATAAAACTTGAATTCGTAATATAACAAAGGCATATAAATTCAGATTTCCAACTTTGTGCAAAGTTTATAAAAATTAAAAAAAATTTCATCGAAATTTCAAACTTTGTAATTCGACTTTTCCGAAATTTTAAAAACAAACAAAAAACATTGAAATCAACCCCCACCAAGTTTGCACATTATAAAAATTGAATGAATATAAAACTCCATACCCAAAAGTTTTCCAAAAATTCTAATTACATAAATGGTATGAAATTTTGATGAAAATCTCTTATAAATTTTATCATAGAATTTTGTTATACATATTTATAAGCTGAAGCGGTTATAAGGATCATTATACGTTTAGAGGAATCCCCCTATTATCAACTTATACTTTGTCAATATGAATTGAAATTGAAATGGCAAACTCAAATGGTCTTGAATTTGCATATTTCGATGCAATTGCAAAATTTTGATGGCTATACTGTAAGGCAATTCACAATCGAAAGCAAATTGCCTAGCATCATAGTAACGCAAAAACAAAACTCAGAATATCCCTGAAATTTTTGCGCATTCATCGAAATACGCAAATGTAATAGAATTTTCACTGAATTGTAATTACCCTTTAAATATTTTGTTGTTGCGTTGCCATAGCGATTTGGAAATACCATGATGCTAGGCTATTTGTTTTCAATCGTGAACTACCCTATTATCAACTTGAAATGGTGTAGATGAAACTTTATGCAAATAAATACTAAACTGAAATGAAAATTGAGGAATATGCATAGGTTTTAGAAAAATCGCAAATTTTTTTACACAAAATCCCAATATTTTAACTAAGTTTCAAGAGAAATTGTATTAAGTTGATTAAATGGTTTCTTTCTTTTTATGTTAGCCGAAAAAGATTCCGGGTTCCTTCGGATTGGCTCTTTGAATGTCCGAGTGAAGAAGACAACCGAAGCGTTCAGCAACTTCTTGGGAGTGGGCAATGGTCACACGCTCTCTCACACGGGACCAGCAAGTCGCCTTCACCAGCGATCTCACCGACACCATCAGCCAAGTCGTCATCATCATCTTGCCGGTGGTACGACACGGAATCCGATTATGAAGACGAAACAATTAGAAATTGAAACAATGAACAGCAAAAGTTATAAAAGTAGTAATAAAAAGCTAAATGTATCTTCACGTGCCAGTGTTCCTGTTAACATGAATAGTCTAACGAGTAAATTTGAAAAGCTACACAAATCCTGGGGTTCGGCTGATAACATAAAAGATCACGAAGACGATCAAGATGACAAAGCGATTATGCCGCCACCGAAAAATATGGATTCGCTTGTGAAAAAAAGGCAAAAATCTATAACGACACCAACAATGCGCTCATCGGTTACATCGTCCTTGGTAACGGATTCTCCTCGGGATTCAATATCGTCATCGAACTCCAGTACAAATTTAGTTTTTGGTTACAGTAGTATGCCTACGACGCCGAATCAAAAACGAGCGCCTATTGGGCGTGTACCATCCGGCATACTAATGGACTCTGACTCCGATTCCGCCTGTGGCTTCGATACGAATTGGGCTATGAGTGGTCGAACTTCAGTGAGCAGTGGGAACTTACAGACTCCTCAATGTTAATATTTACATACATATATTATAAATATATCGTAAATATGTATATGTACTAAATGAATGCTTGGTATTAGAATGCTCAACGGATTAAGAGAAAAGAGGATTCCATTTCACTATTATTTTGTGTATATATGTAATATGATCTAATTATATATAATACTTAATATATTACTATGTAAAGCCATGACAAATACGAAAAATTTTAATAATAAAATTAATATTTTACAAAATAAATATTTTATAATTACCCTGTCGGAAAAATAAGTCAGTTGAATGAAAATAACATAAAGGGTGTTTTTTTTAGACTGATATAACTTTAAATTGAAATAAAACACATAAAAAATAAAGTATGATACCAATTTTTTTTTTATTTGAAAGATATTTTCATGACTTTAATATTTAAAAACGGTTTCTGTCATATGTCCGCCACGACTAGCTTTGGTGAGTCGGATGCGATCAGTCCAATTTTCTTTGCGCAAAATTTTCCATGTTGTGGATGGACAAAGTCCAACTTGTTGAGCACGGTGGCGAATAGACAAATTCGGATCTTCTCCAACACTATCACTTACAGCACCAATATTTTTTTCTGTACGTACAGTTCTTTGTCTTGTTGTTGGTATTTCATCGTGTAGAGTAAATGTTGTTCGAAATTTATCAACAGTTCGACGAAAGAGCTGCTCTGATGCTCGATTATAAAATTCACGAAGTGCGAACAGAACACTGATTTTTAAAGTAAATTTCCACAATTTGTAAACGTTTTTGCGGCGTCATTCTTTCCATGATGATTTGCCAATGCTTACTGAACAGAAATGTCAAAACGAAATGTCATTTACCAGCTGTCAAGTGACAGCTATCCCTATCGAAAGTTCTATCAGTTTAAAAAAAAACACCCGATATTTAAAAACTAAATTTTTGTGTACTACTATTCAACTAAGTGAGACATAATTAAGGCTAGGGCGCATTTCAGCTCCCGCAAACTGGAGTTAGAGTACAGAATTAAGGTTGTATTTTCCAGCAGCAATGCATGGAAAAGGGGTGAGGTCCTCGCCACTAGCGGCATACAAATATTAACAGAGGCTTCCAAGTTGGACTCTGGATTTGGAGCTGGCATCTACCCTGAATCCTTGGAATTATCCATGTTTGGCAGGCCGTAAATCGCTTGAAGACAGGAACGTAACGGGTAAGACAACCGTTTATTCCGACAGCCAGGCAGCAATAAAGGCGTTAGCGGCACCAAATATTGGATCAAAGGTAGTCGGTGCTTGCAAACAACTGATTGCCTTTCTAACCACCAATTTAGAAATCTCTGTCATCTGAATTCCCGAGCATAAGGGAATCGAAGGTAACGAGAAAGTCGATAAGCTAGCACGGTGCGGCTCAGCAGAGGATGAATCCAGAATCCCCAATTCTAGCCTTGTGAGAGAGATGATACGGATGATACGTATTGGTAGCGATATGAGTTGGGATATCACATTTTCCGTATCTCGACTGTCCTGCATTAAATAGAGTTTTTCGTTAGAAAAAAACACTTATTTTTGCTCTCATTTTCATTTGACGCTCCGTTCTTTTTTAAAACACTCATGTTCAATCTATGTCTCTTTGTGGGCAAAATATTATAATCTCGATAAATTCGCGTACTGCCTTCAATATTTCTAGAGTTCTAACGGTAAGTTGTCGCCTAAATTTTTGCGAATAATGATTTTTTTATTTATATCTTTATTTTTTTTTCTTTTATTAAAAATTATAATTTTTCATTATATTTTATATAATCATTTTTGTTTTTTAGTAATATTTTTTGATCGAAGGTAAAACTTAGTCCTTCAGCGGTATTTCATTATTTCTCAGAAATAAAAATTAACTTTTGGGTTTAAATATCCACGAAGTATTATTTTCGGCCTTATATTTAGAAATTTGTCTAATTTGAGCCGGTTTTTTTTAGAGAATAATATGGAAAGGCAAAAATTGTTCATAGTGGTAGAAGTGAAAGGTGCTATTTCGGATCCCACCACATCTCATCATCAGACTTTTTTGTTTCTATACTTTATCAGGGCTCGAAGCCTGCTACACGGAATCAACGGGTGTGCCACGCTAACCGTGTGAAAAGTGTTTGTTACCCCACTATCCCTATTTCCAATTGTTGCTTGTTCATAATATTCTCTGGCAAAACTGGTCTCGAGCTCAATAAATTTGAACAAACTTTTGGCTTTTTTTTAGCAGTTCGAAAGACTCAACACCACACCGCCTTTCTAATAATTGTTTGGTGATAAATTACTAGCAATAAATTTAGTGCAGTTCACTCAAAACTAACTGATTTTATCTAACCAAATTTTGAAATTAATCTTAAAATATAAAAAAAAAGTACGAAAAGCTTGCTAGTATATTTTTTATTTGATATGTTTGGGAATTTGGTATTGAGCCGTTTTCCTTGCTGTAGTTTAGCTGGCCGTCTTGGTAAAAGTTTAATTAAAATATTAAATTCTTTTGTAAAAGATCACAATTTAATTGTCTAAAAACAATAATTCTAAAGTTGTCCAATAAGTGGGTTTTTCAAATACAATCATCAATCAGCACTAAAGAAACCCACCATTTTATATATAACCCGAAGTATTTGATATAAAATTTCCCTACCGACGCTATTTAATATATACATACATATAACAAAATGAAAGCAGGAACCACAAATAATAAAATATCATGAATTTACAAATTGAAAACGTTACCCGAATTCTGAATTTCAACGATAAAACTTATCAGGCAACGTAAAAGATAAATAAATCTTTCGCCTCATAAACGAAGGAAAATAACTATTATTGATCACGGTGAACATATTTTGCCAGTTATCAGAAAAATAAAAAACACATTCGGATATACCATGTAATTACTTTTCAGCGAAATAAAATTTACATATGTACATAAGTACAGCGAAAAATAAAAAAAAACATAAATTAATACGGTATTAAAAAGAAATTGTTATATTAATGTTTGAAGAACTTCCTAAAAATTGGTTGTTGTATTTGTTATAAATAAATTATATATTTATATATAAATAATGTAATATAATGTATAACATCAACAAACAACCGGAATCTCATAGGAAATTTTTGAACTTTACTAAGGGCATGTGTTAAACGGTAGCAAAGTTCCTTGGAATGGAAATTTTTAAGCCAGTGAAAATTTGTACAGCAATTGAAATTTTTGGCAACAACCAGAATTATGAATAAGACTAAAATGAGTATGTAGTATACTTACGAAAATCCAGCGAAAGCGCAGTAATATGGCACCATCGTCAAAAAGGCCAAAAATTGTGCTTGTAAATATTTTATTATTTCAAAATTAATTGTTTAGAAATTTCAAATTAATATTAAATACAACATTTAATAATTGATTGCGGTTTTAAACATCGGCAAGATTACGATTCCTGGGGCACCGCGTTTTGACGACTATTTCTTGTAGAACTCGACAAAATAAACACTTTTTCACAAGAAAAAAAAATTGATATCTCGCTTGGTTTTCGAGATACAGCGAGTTGAAATTTGTCGATTTTGACAGATCAGTTGGTATACATGGTGCATAATATACGTCGCGTGTAATGCACTTTACGCATGAAATTCTTTGAATTCGTTATTTGTTTGTACTAACTATTCACTTTTCTCAAAATTCTTTAAAAAATACGTAATTAACTATTAGTAAAATATATTTTTTAGAAATAAGAGAATAAAATATAATAACAATACAGTTGTTTTATTGCACTTTTTCCAATTCCACCTCTTTACGCAGTTCCCATTATTTTTGCGTGCACAACCTTTCTGCGTAGGCGGCCTTCGGCCGCGCTTTAAAAAAATATCCTGGCCGGTCCAACACCGGCTACGCTGACCACAGTATTTTTGCGTGCAACACCTTTCTGCGCGCGCAATTTAATGCATACCAACCCCACGGTTCGTCACTTCCGTAGTATTTTATGACTCCAAACTCAATTTTAAATTCTGTATTAATTAAAATACATATGATGTCATTAGAAGCTTCTTCGTCCTCTTCAATGTTTTTTTCTATTTCATCATCAATATTAGCCAAGTTAGATTGTTTGCTCAAAAAAACTTGTATTCCCTCGGATTTCATTGCTTTATGAAAATAGTTGTAATTTTGAGAAAAGTGAATAGTTAGTACAAACAAATAACGAATTCAAAGAATTTCATGCGTAAAGTGCATTACACGCGACGTATATTATGCACCAAATTTCAACTCGCTGTATCTCGAAAACCAAGCGAGATATCAATTTTTTTTGCTTGTGAAAAAGTGTTTATTTTGTCGAGTTCTACAAGAAATAGTCGTCAAAACGCGGCGCCCCAGGAATCGTAATCTCCCCTAAACATCTTTTGAAGTAAATTGCCTGGCAAATTTTTTTTTTATTTTATTAATTTCTAGTAAATGCATAGCCTTGAGTTATAAAAGAATTGATATTAGTAAAGGTACATATTTTCTGTATATTTGCTGCATTTTTAATTTATGGATTATTTTATAGACTAAAACGATATCTATATAACTTTGCTATCGTTTAGCATAGGACCTATTTCACTTTTTCTAATATTTCGCCAATTTCTTACATTACTAATTCAGCGGTAATTGGCAACCCTGCTAGCACACGTGCAACTGGTGCTTTATTTCGAATACGCGCAATATACGAGGACGAGGATAAATTTGTAAATCTATAATTTATTTGGTTGTTTATAATAAAAATGGGTAAAAAGGACAAAAATAAGAAAAAAGGCAAAGGTGCCGAAAAGACTGCCATGAAAACAGACAAAAAATTAGCTGCCAAACAAAAGCGCATGCTGGAAAAACTGGGCGAGGTATGTGTATACATTTTGTAAACAATACCTTTTCATATCTAACATCTCCATTCCTAGACTGATATAGCAGAGATGGTAGCGAAATTAGAAGCAGAGGAAAACAGACGTAAAACCGTCACGGAAGAGGTGTGTGCACCGCCTACCCCTCGCTCGAATTTTACATTCGTTGCTCATCCGGACAAAGAAGAGCTCATACTTTTTGGTGGAGAGTTCTACAATGGTCAACGTGTTTGTGTCTACAATGATTTATTCTTCTATAATATTGCGAAGAATGAATGGAAGCAGGTGCATTCACCGGCTGGACCGGCTCCGCGAAGTGGCCATCAAATGGTGGCAGTAGCGGCTGATGGAGGCCAACTATGGGTAAGTACAAAACGTATGCTTTTCGTAGCAAGACGATATACTATAATTTATAAATAATTCCTAATAGGTTTTTGGTGGCGAGCATGCTAGCCCATCTCAGTTACAATTCTTTCACTATAAAGATCTTTGGGTGATGCGCATGAAGACGAGAACGTGGGAAAAAATAAATGCGCCAAATGGTCCTAGTGCTCGTAGCGGTCATAGAATGGTGGTCAACAAGAAACGTTTATTTATTTTCGGCGGCTTTCACGACAATAATCAATCCTATCGGTATTATAATGATTTGCATATATTTTCGTTGGAGTCATACGAATGGTTGAAAATCGATGTGAGTGGGGCTATAGTACCAGCACCACGTTCGGGATGTTGTATGGCCGCTTGTCCGGATGGAAAGATACTGATATGGGGTGGTTACTCGAAAGCAGCAATTAAAAAGGACGCAGATCGTGGTATAGTTCATACAGATATGTTCAGCATTGTGCCCGATAGTAAGTGAGATGCAATTACCATACATGCATTTAAATTTCTTTATTTCATACTTATTTTATATGTATATTACAGAAAACAATCCCAATGACAAATTCAAGTGGGTGACTGTGAAAGCTGGCGGATATAGACCGCTTCCACGTAGTAGTGTCAGTTGCACAACAGCGCCCAATGGAAAAGCTTATTGCTTTGGAGGTGTTATGGACATTGATGAAGATGAAGAGGATATCAAAGGCCAATTTGGTGAGGATCTTTTGGTATTAGACTTAAATGCACAAGCTTGGCGCTTATTAGATATAACGAAAAAGGAAAAAAAAGTTGGTAAAAAACAAAATGATAATTCGATACAGGATGTTGAAATGGAGGCAACATCGAACATACCCGAGACAGTCAGAACAGATGGTGTGTTCACCGTAACCGTAGCGGGGCCAAGTGGAAGTAGTGGTAACACGTCTCTGCCAAAAGTACCTAGCTTATTTCCAAATCGACGGCCACAAAATGTTCCATCGCCACGTATGAACTCTGGGCTATGTGTTTGCAAAAGTACGCTCTATGTATATGGTGGCTTATATGAGGAAGATAGCAAACAGTATACTTTCAATGATTTTTATGCCTTGGATTTGCACAAGCTAGATGAATGGAAGGCCATAATTCCTAATAATATGAATGCCCACGAATGGGTTGACAGTGAAAGTAGCGATTCGGAAGGAAATGAAGATGATAGCACGGAAAGCGATAGCGAAAGTGAAAGTGATGGCGATGGCGTAGGCGGAATGGAAACTGATTAAACCAATTTTAAAGCGCTGAAGAATATTGACTTATTTTTTCGGTAATAAATATTCATATTCGTCTTGTATATATGTATGTATATATTTCTCTCGGTTACTTTAATTGGAAAAAATTTGATCAACAAATGTAAAAACATATAGCTTGCTCAAGAAGCGGAGATTTGCAGCAATTCCGTAAGTATACGTCTAGTATCGTCAGGTGTAGCTACTTTATGTGCTATTACGCGAGGATCATTAAAAATTTCATAATCGTTGCCACCAGGCTCAGTCTTATCACCAAAGAAGTGAATTTCTTTAAATTTATAATTTGCCTCAATATAGCGTAGGGCATAGGTCTTGTCCCATCCTTTTGGGAAAACATCAAAACTAATTTGTCCACCAACACTATATTGTAGATCCACATCAGCGAACTCTCTTTGTAGTTCTTTCATCATCTCTTCACGCACGTTATGTTTTTTCTCATATTCAACAAACATATTTCGCTCCGTACGTGTACATTGTCTGCCCATAGGGCAAACATTCAACATACCGTTTCGAAATTCTATAAATGTACCACGTTTAATTGGCAAATCCAATTCGGACAAATAATGAAGTACAAAATTAATGAAGCGCTTTAAAGTTGGTTCGCCCAAGTGTTGCACTATATTTTGTTTGCCGGCCTCCTTGCCGTGATCAATTTGTACCAAACCATTTTCGGGGAAGAGAAAATCAAATTGGTCAAGTATTTTCTGGCCATTTAATTGTTCAAACATTTTTTCCAAATCAGATCCACCAACAGTTGCAATGGTCGCTCGTGGCTTTACTTTAGAATAAAGAAATGCCTCAAATTCGGGTTCAATATTGGTGCGAGGGTGTGTCAGTGTACCGTCCACATCAAATAGCAATAAAAGCTCGTCTCTGCCCAATTTATCCGTCGACATTTTATCCAATGGAATGTTTACTAAACGAAATGCGTTTTAATGGTGTTTGTGTATAAAATGTATTCGTATTAATATTGATAATTCTTAATATCAAAGGCTATGTGCAATTAATCTACAACTATAAATTTTAAACAATTCCACGTATCCAATTGCAGCAACTGATAACAGCAGCAGCTGAGTAAGTAAATTTACCAGTGTTGCCAAGAACCCAATTAAAAATGCATTTAGAGTTCTTTACACTAGTAAATCTATTACTTTATCGCTAGTCTCTACAGTGACATTCGCTGTCATCAATTAACACATTTGTCAAATATACGTTTTCTGGCACTGCCGCCATTCTAAACATTTTGTTGGGTGTGTCATTTATTTAGTTACTGCTGTAAACAAAAAATTAGGCACCTATTTTTATTACAAATCGGACTAAACACCTGGAAAATGTTTAAATTATGTACACTTAGTATTCTTGTGTACCTGCTGCAGGAGAGGGGCGTAGGTAAGTACAACTTTTCAACGCGAAACTCAAATTGCCACAAACAAACAGGTGAAGCTCTAAAGCAATGACGCATTCAGGGCACTTTAGCGAACTGGGCGTTTTTCTAAATTAATTTAAGTTTTTCACAAATGCGTTTCGATATTTGCATATAATAAAACTCAATTGTCAACATAGCCGTGTTAGACTCTCGCTGGCTTTGCCAATGCGAAAGTTAGATTGAATTTTAATGTTTGATACAACAGGTGGGCGACTATAGCTATGTAGTCTCTAATGAATAGACTCGAGAAAGCCTGAAGAAAATTCTTATCCGAAAAACTTCATCTTAACAATCAATTCGGATTTATTAAAATAACATATTTCTAATTCTCAGATGCTCAACATCACTATGAAAATGAAAAACAAGTTAAGAATATTATTTGGTGTTCAAAAAGCCTAGAGGAACAATATAAATGCCAGAATTTAACTGTTGCTATCGAACGTGATCGAGCCATTTTCGATGATGCATATCTAAATCTCACATGTTTGAGGGCGTACAGCGCTGATGAATGTATTCACCATATTGATCGCGAGAAAGCACATGTGACAACGCTTGATGCCGGCGACGTCTTCACTGCTGGTCGTTACAATTCACTGGTGCCTATAATGCAAGAGAAATTTATTGGCGGTCTCACGAATTATCATGCTGTGGCGGTTATTAAAAAAGATACACTACAAGATGTCTACAGCTTACGTGAATTGCGTAATAAACGTGCATGCTTCCCGTGGGTGGGTAGCATGGCCGGCTGGATTGTTCCGATATATATGGTGAGCTTGGAGAATAATATAAGAGATATTTACAATAATATAAAACTCTCTTTTCTGTTCTTATAGTTGCAACATGAAGGAGGTATGGAAGTAGTGGATTGCAATAATCAAGTGAAAACAGCTGCCAATTACTTTAATAATTCATGCGCCGTTTACTCATTGATCAACAAATACAACCCAATTGGGGATAATTCCGATAAGTATGTTATATGCTGGATCTCATTAATAATTTAAAAACATTTGAACAATTTACCTTCAATAGACTCTGTACATTATGCACTGGCAAAATACCTGGAGGAAGATGTTCAGCAAAGGATCCGTATTATGGATATGATGGCGCTTTCCGTTGTCTTCTCGAAGCAGGAGAGGTGGGATTTTTGCGCGATTCTACTGTTACAGAAATGTTACAAACCGACGAATTCAGTAAGTTGGACAAAATAATTTTATTAATAATATAAATCACCAAATTGATTATAAATAGAGAGCTTATCGCCTGATGGCTTCGAACTACTTTGTCGTGATGGGCGTCGCATGCCAGTTGCCGAATATCGACAATGCAACTGGGGTATTATTCCTTCGGATGCTGTAGTTACTTCATCAGCACGTAGCACAATTGAACGAAAAAAATTCCAACAATTTTTACGTCGTATAGCTGAGCTATATTCGGATGCACTGAAGGATGAAGCCAATCTAGCCAATCAGCAAAACTTGGGTGGTAATGGAGATTTTGGTAACAATAACTATAATTACCAGAGTAATAGCAACGACGAGTATGGCAGATCGCGTAGTGGAAATAATAACAGTCCATATAATTCCAACAATCCATATGACACGTACAATCCATACAATCGAAATCCTTATGACGGCGCTAGTGGTGGTAGCAGTGGTTTTCGCAATGATCGATTGGATTCGAGTTTCGCCATTGATCGGAACTACACGGAAGGCGTTAACGAAACCATTTTGTATGAAAAGTTCCGAATATTTGAATCTCGTCGGTATGGCAAAGCAAATCTTATGTTCCAGGTGAGTGATCATAAGATATATTATGAACGCTAGGATTTGCGAAATGCAATTTCTTGTTTCCTTTTTCAATTTTAAATAATTTTTATAAAAGTATCAGGGACCGTAACAGTAATTAATGCATTTTTCGATCAAAAATAAAAGTTAAATTTTGACTTATGCTATCGGTTAGGAATAGTATAACAGATGGAAAGCTTCAAATGAAATGTAATACGTAAACCAAGGCGAATCCATACAAGGTGGTGTTATAAATACATCTACAAAATTCCTATGCATTTTGTTTTTGCTTTTACGACTTTTGAAAGCTCATACGCAAAAGCAAAAACAAAATACATGTAGGTGAACTAAAAAAAAATCAAATCAGCTGCTCTTATGCCATCACCTTCTATAAATTCGCCTTGACGTAAACTATGTGCTTTTTTGAAAAAAAAGTAAAATTTTTACTGTTATTTTTTACCGAGAAAAATAAGTCAGACTCTAACTTTTATTTCAACGAAAAATAAAAGTTAAATTTTTACTTTTCATTCTCATTTTTAAAAGTTTTTCAACTTAAAGTTATTTTTCATTGAAAAAAGATCAATCAAACAAATTTCGGTTAATTGCAGAATTTTTTTTACTTCTAGAAAATTTATAAAAATTCGATAAATTAAAAAAAAAGTTATCTTAAGAATTTTTCGGTATTCAGTTTCTAGATAGTTTGAAACTTCAACTTTTGAACATAGATTTTGTTATACAATTAACTATACTTTTATAAAAATGGATAAAATAAAATAAGACAGACGAGATTTTCAATCAAGTTTGTTACTTTATTAGTGACCACAACTGTACTTATTTTTATATATTTTTTTTTAATTTCGCATACAATCCTATTTTTTCTTTACTTTCGACCGATTTTATTACAGGATTCAGCTCGCTCGTTAGCTCTGATTCCCGAAGATGATCAATCATTTAGCAAATATTTGCAAAACACTATGGAATATATTTATGGCATTCGTGAGTGTCCAGTGCCCAGTATGACTCTATGTGTAACTTCCGATCCAGAACTGGAAAAATGCATTAAAATGAAGGTTTGGTTTTTTTCTTAATTTTTTTTGTTTTTTTGTTTTTGCTTTATAGTTTCTTACGATTCATAAATATATTTTGTTTATTAGACGGCGTTAAAAGCCCAACTTCTAAAGCCCGAATTAATTTGCAAAAAGATGCATTCACATATCAATTGCATGCAATGGATCCAATCGGGTAAAGCAGACATAACTGTGTTCGACGCTGGCGATGTCTATACTGGTGGCCTAAACTATGAATTGGTACCTTTTATGTCCGAAGTGTACAATTTGGGTGAACCCGAATATTATGTTGTTGCCGTGGCTAAGGAAGAAGATCCGGACACAGAGCTTACCTATCTTAAGGGTAAATACACATGTCATACTGGTATTAATACAGCTGCCGGTTGGACCTACCCAATGGCATTCCTTATCTCGAACGGTTGGATACGTCCATATGGTTGCGATTCTGTACGCGCTGCTGCTGAATATTTTACCAAATCATGTGTGCCAGGTGCCATTAGTAATGAATATAACACTGGTGTGCCCTATGATAGTATGTGTGATCTTTGTCATGGCACAAGTTATCGTTATTGTAGACGTGATGCTTCCGAAGACTACTATGGGCATACGGGTGCATTCCGTTGTCTTGTGGAGGGTGGTGGTCATGTGGCTTTCATGAAACACACAACCGTTATGGAGAGTACGGGTGGCAAACGTAAAGAGTGGTGGGCGCGAAATGCACTCAACGACGATTTTGAATTACTCTGCACTGACGGTAGGGTATTTTAAAGTGTAATGATATAATTAATTAACAAATTTACCTTTTCAAATTCAGGCACCCGAGCAGAGCTGCATGACTACAAAAAATGTAATTTGGGTAAGGTAAAAGCAAATGCTATTGTAACAAGAGGTGGCATCAATTACAATGAAACGCAAGTTAATGCCTACATTAATTTACTAACGTACGCCCAACAATTGTATGGTCGCAAGAGTAACGATGCGTTCAGCTTCAGCATGTTTTCCTCACCGGTGGGATTCTATGATCTTATCTTCCAAGATGCAACGCGTCAGTTACGTGTCATACCAACGAATCAACGACGCTATGATATCTACTTGGGCAGCAATTTTATGCGTGCACGTCGCATCACTGATTGTTATGCTGGAGCGGGACATTTAGTGATGTCGCTACCACTCTTTATGATGATGTGTGCTGTTTTGCTAAGGATGTGAAGAATCTCAGATGTCCATACGTTTACATATCAGTTGCATTCAAAATAATTGCAGCGGCATTAATGCTCTTACAAACAAGAAGCTTAGTATAAGTATAAAG
This sequence comes from Anomoia purmunda, assembly GCA_951828415.1. Lineage (NCBI taxonomy): Eukaryota > Metazoa > Arthropoda > Insecta > Diptera > Tephritidae > Anomoia > Anomoia purmunda. The sequence goes on from OX639996.1 coordinate 9,301,850, forward strand.
AAAATAGGGTATCTAGTAGCAGTATGCGTACAAATTATTAACTATTTGCGATTTTTTACGATGCGCATTTTGCAGTGTAAGCACAATTTATTCAAATTATATACATCCATATAGCGATTAAGCTGAAATTACTGTCATTGTTGATGAAACAATTCCAATAGCGCGTAAGCAGAAAAAACTACTTTAAATATTTGTGCCTTAGATTTAAAATTCCGTCCCATTTTTATCACTATGACAGTTAAACATATCTCGTATATTTTTAAAGCGAAACCTATTATGACGAAACCCATGACGAAATAATACTATACAGATATTTATGAGAAACAATTTTCCGTCCATTATGTTAATTTACATAAAATATATATTCTCGAAAATCTACATAGGTGATTTAACAAAAAATTTAGAAGTAAACTTGTTTAATTTGACTCTTTTAAAATAAATAAACAAATATACAAATATTTTCATTCGTACCATCACTGAAGAAAATGAGGGAAGCATCGTTCCCATGACAGTCGGGTTTACGCATCGGAATGGCCCGGATTTATATCCTGCCAAGTACTGTAACATGAGGGAACATTCACTGAAGGTTTATGATTTCTTCTTCCATTTTAAAATAAAGTGAAATCATTCGTTTTTCGTATTGGATGAGTAAGCTCTAATTTTTTGTGTAACCTTGTAGAATATTTCCCTAAACTTTCAATCATCAATAGGAAATAAATCATCGTTCAAATGATGTATTGAAAAAAATTATCCTCCCGAGAGGTATTCGCCGAATTTGTAGTTTATTTATTACGCTAACACTTGAATCATTCATTTATAAAACATAATTAGAATTAAATAAATAAATAATCAAGCAAGTTTAAGTTTTATTTTTAATTTTTAAGTTCATACGTTTCCTTTTTCGACGCCAGTAATAAACGTACCTTTGAGCTGGAAAATTTTTTTATTTTTTTTTTTCAAACTTATATCTTAGGCGCTATGGAAGGCCAGAGAGCAATTTGCGAAAAAAATTAATATATCTTTTATTTATTTTTTCTTTATCACTTTACTTTTTTTTTTGTTTGTTTAATTGTGAACGACAGGTTTTGTTCAAATTAATATTGAATTTGGATTGCTGTGAAATTTATCGAAGCGCCTAAAAGATGCCGCATAAAAGGAAATGAAAAAAAATAATACAAAAACCATTATTTAAAAAAAGGCCGAACTGTCACCTTTAACGCAGTTTTAAATGGCAAATGTATTTTTAAAGCTGTGAAAAAATTTTAGTTACTTTGTTGGGGAATTTCACCCATATTTCGCGACTAACCATTTCATATGGATTTTGAGACCCCACATGACACTACTGAATACTACTATGCTTTATGCTCAAACTCGAACAATAAACATTAGTTCTGTTTTCGTATTCACTATCCAGTAAAAATCAGCAAGAACCAGTAATAATTTTACTGAATTTTTACTGGATAACCTTTTCGTACGCCAAATCTAGCAAGAAACCAGCGAAGTAGGGAAAATTGATAGAGCGAAAATGACAGTTGAACTTGCAAGTTTTACTGGATAAATTTCTGCTAGCAAGAATTTGCCAGTAGGATGAATAGCTGATTGAAAGTACTCAGTTGATTACAAGTAGAAAACAATTATTAAAAATATTTCTTATTTCCATAAAAAATGGCGACAGTTGGAAAAAGTGAAAAAATAAACAACAGAAAAGAAAAAACTTGCAACTTCTTACTGGTTTTGCGTTTTCTTACTTTATGGCAAGTTTCTTGCATTGAGAGGAAATTTGGTTTACGCTCTGAAATTTAGTTATTGGATAATTTTTTACTGTATAATACGAAAACATAACTATTGTCAGTGGCAAAATAATATACGCCAGATGTCGCCGCGGCTGTTAATGTTTTGACTACGAGTATTAGAGAAAACAATACTACAACTTTTAGTAATATCGATTATTAATGTATATGGGGCGTCTTCGTAGTTAAAATTTAATTTGGTAATTAGTTTTAACTTTTTGAAAAAATTTCCAATTGTCTATCAATTAAAAAAGCTACATCTAACTTTAAATACCAACTCCTCTAATTTTAATTGTATATTATAATAAAGCAAATTTTCAAAAACTCTGAATGCTCAATGATTGGTGCTGTAACAAAGTTGAATAAAAACAATCGACTTTGGAAGTCCAATATTTTATCTGTGGGTGTTGCATTTTCAGTCTCTATTAACTTCTGACATTTCAACAATTTCGTGCAAAGAACTAAATCGAATCGGGTATTGACACGGCTGCTAAGAATTTGTCTTCCATTCGACGGTTTCAAATTCGGCTTTAATTAATTCGATTTAATGAATAGACAGTTAAGTGTATTGACGATAGCAACATCCGCAGTACCCAGATTTAATGGAACACATTTCCTGCAGCATCAACTGAAAACACTGGACTATTATAGCCTATGATTGTTTATAAAATCTCTCTCATAAAGTATTGTTGACAAATACGTAATCTAGTCTTCCTGGTTTCGTTTCGGCCTAGTTGCAGTATTTGTTTCTGCAGCTGTTATCGTCTTATTTATTCAAACGTGTTTTGTAGCGTTGGCAAATAACTTGAATTTCTACTTTGTGGCAAACTGAACTAAAATATCTAAGGAGATGTCTATTAACCTACGAACTGTGTACGCGTTTGCAAGGGAAATGTATCCAAAGAATTCTTCAGCCCCAATACAATATGGCACAGCCGGATTTCGTGGCAAGTAAGTGAATAAATACTATGTAGTGTATGTGGATGCATTTTAATTTTATAGTTAAAATAAACCTCTCCCGAATTGTTCAATTAAAAATACTTGACGTACAAGATCATTGCCGGTGCTGACATATGTATGTACATACATACATACATATATCCTATGAATATATATATACATATGTATATATATATATATATTGACCAACCGCGTAAACCATTACCATTGGGTGTATGCGTGCATGAATTTCCTCCCGCAACTTCTCATATTAAGACTTTTATTTATAGAATTTGTTTTATTGTGCATGGTTGCATGTTTTTTTTTATAAAACCATTTAGATTGTGTGAATGAACCCGACTCATTCTTCTACACTCCCTTAATGCCTCCTCAAAAGTTGTCATGCCAAAAATTTGCTGCAGATCGTGCATATGTACATATCTTAAATAAATGGGAAGGGCGCTGCTGCTTAAGGTCAAATCACATTCATACGTACGTTTGGACACAGCCAAACATATTTATCTGGATTTAGGCATTTAAAATACTCAAGCTTACATACTTATGTATGGACATATTGTATATACATATGTAGATACATATATTCATTGATTGGTGGTTAACTTAAAATTGTATGGCAGGAAAATAACATTAGTATCTTCTTCTCCATCCAATCCTCTGTGCCCACATAGACTTATATGCCCGTTAAATTTTTTTTTTGTCTTACACTCGATTTCATTCATTTATTATAGCAAAGCATATTAGGGCCAAGTAGCCACAAACTGGGGCGTTGTATGCAGGTGATTCACAGCTGTCCGTTGTTGCTACGTATGTAAATATATATGTATATACATACATGTAATACATGAGTTGAATCACCTGCGGCCCATTGCAGCACCCTTCTCTTTCGTTTGCCACGAGCAAATATAGTTTGTATATGGATGTACATACACACATACATATGTATGTACATATGTATGTAGTACATTTGGGTCATTCATAAATTTTCTCTAACGTTTGTTTGCCTTTGCCAAAATGTATTTTTTTATTGCTTTATTGCACTATATCTCTTTTTTCAAATTCATAAAAAAGACTTGAAGGCAAAAAACATACCTGTAGGTGGGAAATCGCGTTATCTATCGTAGTTTGCAATGCGCACATATGGGCATACGTACTATGTATGTATATACATACATAAAGACCGTCTCATAATATGAACATAAGCCTTGCATGCCAACGCTCACTTAATATTCGTAATCTGCTTTCATCTGTCTGCGTTTAATTATAAATTCTTCCTGATTGTATTTTCATATGTAAATACAAATCTAAGCAAGCAATTTATACTACACTTACTTGTACATATGTATATCTTTTTTCACCTTATGTACCTGAGTATACAATGTATAAACTGTATATAATTATAATGTCCTTGATTGCCAAAGTCAAAATTATTTAACTAGATAAGCATTTAACGTATTTACCTGATGTATGTATGTACATATGTATACAGAAATAAGATAATATAAAATATTTTACAACTGTGACACCACCATTGCTGCTTTGCAACATAATATCTCCATAATATTGCACAAAAAATATGCAAATTCCACAATTCCGAATTTTAATTGTAACTTTTTAAATTTGAATTTAATATTACTAAATTTGAAATGAAAATTCAGATTTGGCATTGTAACTTGCGCGTTTTTATTATTTTAAAAAGGAAATTATAAATTTGAATTTCAACTTTCTAAATTTAAAATGGAAATTTTGAATTTGAATTCTAACTTTCTGAATAAAAAGGAAGCTTTTTAAATTCAAAACGGGTATTCGGAATTTGAATTGCAACTTTCTGAATTTAAATTGCAACTTTCTGAATTTGAATTGCACCTTTCTGAATTTAAAATGAAAATCCTAAATTTGAAATGCAACTTTGTAATTTTAAATTGGAATTTGAATTGCAATGTACTGAATTTAAAGTGGATGTACTGAGTTTAAAATAGAGTTCTGAATTTGAAATGGAAGTTCTGAATATTAATTGTTATATTCTGAGGTAAACCTAAAAAAGGTGTGGTGTACTATGTATGTATGTACATATGTATTTTTGATATTTGATTGAAAATGGAAGGGTGTGCTTTATCGTTTAATTATCTTTTGTGTACATACCAAAAAACTAATGGAAAAATAACTATACCACCGCAACTGATAATGCATGTAATCACCACACTTAAAAAAATTAATTTATCGATTGTTTAAATACGAATTTTTATTTTTTTTATTTATCTCTTTCAGAGCGGAATTCCTAGATAGCGTGATGTATCGTATGGGCGTCTTGGCTACACTTCGTTCTCGTATTCGTGGTGGTGCTGTGATTGGTGTTATGGTCACCGCTTCTCACAATCCGGAGCCGGATAATGGAGTTAAATTAATCGATCCTAAAGGCGAAATGCTGGAAGCCAGTTGGGAGGCTATTGCAACTGATTTAGCTAATGTTGAAGACAGTGAACTTGAAGCGCATGTTGCGAAAATTATAAGCGACAATAAAATCGATGTTGGCTCATCGTCGAACGTATTCGTCGGTATGGATAATCGCTATCACAGCCCGCGCCTTCTAAAAGCTGTAGCTGATGGTGTGATTGCGCTGAAAGGGAATGTACGCGAGTTTGGTATAGTCACCACGCCCATGTTGCACTTCTTTGTGGTTGCCGCTAACACCAGAGGAGCTTATGGACAGCCTACCGAGGAGGGCTACTACCGCAAGTTGATCACTGCTTTTGAGACATTGCGTGGAGAGAAGTTAGAGAATGGTAATTATCGCAATAAGCTAGTATTCGATGGTGCGAACGGTGTAGGTGCGCGCAAGATGCTGCAATTTCTCAAGCGCATGCACAATTCTCTGCAGGTAGATGTTATCAACAAAGGTGACGGAAAGATCAATGAGAATTGTGGTGCAGATTATGTTAAAGTGAAACAAGTTGTACCCATAGGCATGCCAATTGTGGAACCATATACGCGCAGTGTGAGCGTAGATGGTGATGCCGATCGTGTCGTATACTTTTTCACGGACAATGGAGGAGAATTCAGACTATTGGATGGCGATCGCATAGCCACTTTAGTGGCCGACTATCTAATGGAAATGATAAAACGTTGTGGTCTTCATTTGAGCATGGGTTTAGTCCAAACGGCGTACGCCAATGGTGCTTCAACATACTATATTGCCAATACTTTAAAAGTACCAGTGGCATGCGTTCCCACCGGCGTAAAACACTTGCATCATAAAGCACTGCAATATGACATTGGGGTATACTTTGAAGCGAATGGACACGGAACTATTATATTCAGCGAGAATGCCAAGAGTCTAATAAAGGCTGCAGCAGAAACGAGTGCTGATGCGAAAATATTATTGCAAATTATAGATATTATTAACGAAACTGTGGGTGATGCCATATCCGATATGTTGTTGGTCGAAACGATACTAAACCAAAAGGGCTGGGACGTCAAAGACTGGCTTACGACATATGATGATTTACCTAATCTTCAACTGAAGATCAAAGTTCAAGATCGTAATGTGATTACAACAACCGATGCGGAGCGTGTGTGTGTTACACCAGTGGGCCTACAAGAGGCCATCGATAAAGTGGTAGCAAATTACAAACGCGGCCGGGCATTTGTACGACCGTCGGGTACGGAGGATGTGGTTCGTGTCTATGCAGAAGCAGCGACAAAAAATGTAAGAATATAATGTTTAATATAGAAAATTAAAAAAAAAAAATAAGCTTTGCCGCTATTTATTTACCTTACAAAATATTTATATATGCTGTATTTTTTAGGAAACTGAGAGTCTTGCCTATGAAGTGGGAGTTTTAGTGCAACAGTTGGCAGGTGGGGTAGGACCTGAACTTATACATCCTGGGAAAATAATAAGCGCTCACATCTAAGCTTCATATGCATTTAAATTTTCAAACCAAAAAAAATTAACATTTCTTCACGCCGATGTTTCGTCAGCTCTGCCATCTATGCAATAAACGTTTGAATAATATTCCCAAGGTTTATTGGCCTCGTTACACAACGATATCTTGTCTAAAGTTACTTACATGTATATGCCTTCTTTATGATAAGTAGTTAGTAAACAATACGATACCTTATGTTTCTTTTTCAACAGCTCGATGTTATCTTTTAGCGTAAATGGACTTTTAATAGGTACTTTAATTTTTATGCAACAGACTTTCATGCATTTAAAACTGCCTTGAACTTTTTGAAAAGTAAAAAGTTATATATTTGTTATATGTCATAAATGCTAAGTTATACGTACTTTAAAAATGTATTTAACTAAAAGCAAGGCCCATTTTTTTTTATATGTTTTATGAGATTTTGCTCCGGCACATGTTATTTGCGATAATGTTTGAAATCGAAAACTTTGCACGTTTATCGTTAACATGGAGATAACGATGTTAATTGTATTTAGTTTAATTATTAAACACCATAAGCAGAAATAAAAACTACATGTTAAAAATGGATTGCCTCACTCTTTTTATCTTTGTGTATGTTAATGTGTATAGAAAAACAAAATATGAAAATTAATAAAATCATTATGACCCCTGGGTCATGATTGGTTTTCAGCTTGGTGAAATTGTTATCATATTGCACCATAGTCTTGGATACAATGCGGATGATAGATCACGTACCCAAGCAATTGGATCACTTATCAGACCTCGAACCCATCGTGCATCTCTGGGAGCAAATGGACCGACAAATCACAAAAAAGCTATCAGCGGTAAGGGCATGATCAAAGACCGGAAGTAACAGCGAACCTTGTCAATTCAATGCCGCATCATTTACAAGCCGTCATTAAGGCAAAGGAAAATCACACAAAATACTGTAGGTTTTTTTTTAAGTTACATATTTTGCCTTTCAAGCTATATTGTTTTCGATATACATTGTTCTTTTGACGCCAAAATAGGAAATATTTCAAGTTTTCTGTTCATAACTTTTGTTGCAAATATAAACAAGCTTTGTAACAAAGAAAAAGTTTGTTCACGTTCTTATGTCGTTGAGTGTACACACATACATAAACGTTGCACCCTGTTGGAAAAACATTTGCGCTTGGTTTTCATGCAGTCAAATTTTTGACGACAACATATGGCACGAAATGACAATATGTTGGCATTTTATAATTTTGCATTGATGTCAAATTTAAATATTCATAAATTTTAGTTATTTTCAATTTGTTCATGTTGCAAATTATTCTATAAAAATGTTTACTTGCAACAACTAATAAAACAAAATACAGAAAAAGTTAGTAAGCAAAAGTTTTATTAAAATTTGTTTTTAGTTTTGCTCTGTGCACAAACAAATCAGAGAACATATGAACGGGAATATCAGGATTGCAATTAAATGTGATTAAATCTTGGTCTTCTCGGTGATGATATTTTCAGGTCACAGTTTTGTTGGGCGAAATCTTGTCACATCATGTGGTGGCGAGATAATTACGATAACTGCGATAATTACAAGATTAACCGTTGCAGAATATAACGTCGATGTCACGTACTCAGTAGGACATATAAACTGCAAAGGCAACTGACATCATTAGAGGGCTGAAACTCGGTTTTGCCACAAAATTTTAGGAGCAGTGAACCTGATAACTGTTAGATTGTTGAGTTTTGTCAGGTTATCAGCATAGGAGGGTATGTTTTGGTCTGGACATAATACCAATGAGGCGTTCTGTCTCTAACTATGTAAATAAAAGTTATCTATCTCATACTTGGCGATCTATAGAAATATTATAATTTCCTTAGACAGTGTTCAAACGGGGAAACTTTTGTTGCTTATTATCGGCGATTTCCCTTTTGGTGTTGCTCGTCGCGTTCACACAGAGCAACTCTGTTCAGGCAATTTTCTGACATTTCATTTTATATCATTTTCGCAAATTTCTGTACGCTTCGCTTAAGCGGCATTTACCATTCTGATAAATTTTGTGATTATAAGTAAAAGGTGATTGAAAAATGAAGTTTTAACATAATTTACGTTAATATGTATAGTATATGCATACACATGTGTATATTTAATCGCAAAAAAATAAGAACAAAATTTCATTTCCCAACTTACCGCATGTATTCACTTAAAACTCAACAAAACTGCAACCACTGAAAGAATTTATAAATGAAAAGGAATGTCAAATTTCTTAGCTGCCGACTGTGACGAATAAGAACACAAAGCGTGTCGCCCGAGCACGATCAACTCGGTGCCCTTCCCCTTTCCCCGTCCCTCTCTCTCCTACAAGTAACGAGTTGCCGCGACAAAAGTTTCCCTGTCTGAACGAGAACTTATGGTTCATACTTGATTTGTTGATTTGATATGGAGCACTCTGTTATATTATGTTCAGCTCATATGGTCAGAGAACTTACAAGTATGAGAAGCTGCAAATTGAAAGTGGAAACTATTCGGCGATGGTCGTTAACAGGGCTGATACGTTTCCAAACTGGGTCTGCACCACACTGTTAAATTAGCATTTTTAAGCCACCAAAAATGTTAAATTTAATGTTAGCAGGGAAAAATATACATTTTGATGTTAACAAATATGCAAACGAATGAAGATGAGAATAAATACATAGAAAAACTTACAAATGAAAGTAAGATTGTGCTGATATTCAGAACAAAATAACTGATTTTGAATCAAGAGTAATATTAAAAATAAAATATGAAATTAAAAAAAACTTGCAAAAATATATCTATACTTTTGCCCAACTGTGATTTGAACCTAGAAAAAAGTTGTGAAATGAATGATAAAGCCGCGCCTATACCAGCAGCACCACATCACATACTATTTTCGGGCGTCTAAATCACTACTTAATCGTGAACTTCTTACACTACATTTTAAAGTATTTTATATTTCTAACATTAAATGTTTAATTCAACATGCTTCAATCTGAAACAATTCTTCTATTGGTTTGCCAATAATATTAACAAATTTTTAGAAAATTCTAAATATCAGCAATAATTTTTGAGCTCAAGGCAAATTTTTTGTAATTGTAAAGGATTAATACATACATACATATGTACATACATATGTATGTATGTATATAATATGAAAATTCCATATAATTCAATGTTCATATTTGTTATATTATTTATACTATTATAACTATAACTTATAAGTTTGGTTCCAATTTAATATTTGATCTATTTTCTGGGGGGGGTGGGGGTTTGGGGGGGAAGGGTGTTTATTTAGATTTTTACTTTTTTGCAAATTCTTGCACTAGCATACATACATATGTACATACATATGTAAGTTGATATATACTACCAGAGAATACTACATAAGTACATAACTACATTTGAATGTACAGTCACAAAAAACTAAAATATCATCAAGTATACAATCATATATGCACACATCTATGTATATGTATTCATATCTATGTATGTACATATGTATGTACATATAGGTACATATCTAAATACATAAATTCATATGCATCCATGTACAAACATACACACATATGTACATATGTACATATCTACATACATACTTATGTACTTATGTAAGCGCATGTGAAAAAATTCAACCTTGACCTACGCTTAATCTAAGTAAATCAAATCACAGCGCAATCACAACCGCAGCTGCACTTTTGCCTGCGCTGGCGCCAAATATTCTAAAATATCTGTAACTACATACAACAACAAAAAAGTCATTCATAAACGCGTGCGCGTATTCCTAAACACAAATGCCGTTCATTCATAAGCGCAAGCATTTCATCTCCCCGCGCACGCAAATGTTCCCCTCAGCGATCTTATTCGCGACGAACACAAAAATGCTAAAATCTTCAATTTTACAAACCATCGACGGTCATTGAAAATTTAAACACCGCAATATCAGACAATAATGCAATTTGCCAACGTAGTCTGACAAATTGCTGCCATTCTAGAATGTTCTAGAACATTCTAGAACATTCTAGAACATTCTAGAACTTCTGCCCAAATGCGCATCAATTCATTTGCGTACACGTGCACGCGCAATTGGCGAATCGACACAAAAATTGCCGAAAAACAGAAAAGAATATTCTTTTGCTTACCGTTCCCTTTCCCTTTCAACCCTTCTCTTATCCACAATTGTTGCATAACTCCTCTTCCGTCTCTACTTGCCCCGCTGGCAAGCAAGAAACAGTTTTTTTCTCGGGTTACTACTTTTTCTTCTTTGTTTCGTTTTTAGTTGGATTCGTAAATTTTTTCTTTTTCTTTGCGTACACATTGCTATGATTTGCATAAATAGCCGTATAAGCGAACTGCATAAAATGTCTGCTGTGGCTTAGCGCGTATAGTCGCCGGCCACATTATCATATTGCACGTTTTAGCTTTTGCCCCATAGTTCGAATCCCAGATTTTTTTTCGTGCCATGTCTAATTTTTATATTTTTTTTAATTCAATAGAAAATAAAATATCATACAACTTATCCTTCATTTTATGGACATCATTTTTTATTTCATTACAAATGAATATACAAAATCGTGAAAGAGTTTTCACGTGTCGAATTTTTTGGAATAGTTTGAAAAGCGAAATGCAAACATATTACATATTTTATTTATTCAATAGGATATAAAATAAAATATTAACTATCCGTGCATTTTTTGTACTTACTCCGATCCCTGAAAACAGTTGCATCACTTCACAAAAGTTCTGATCTGTTTCTATTTAGGTTCAAATGAATATGATACTATAAAAACTCTAAAACTAAGTAAGGAAATGAAATTTCAAAATTTTTACAACATCAGTTTAAAAAAGCAAAATTATAATAATAATATTGGTAGGCACGCTGTTAATTGTCACATCTTAACATAATAAATATATGTTCACGACATTTTCTTACTGACCTCTCTGTTAGAATGTTATGTGGAAATGTTAAATAGCTGTGGGGAAACCCAGTTTGGAAACGTTTCAGACAACATTTTTTACAGTCCACAAATTTGCAGCTTCTCATAATTGTAAGTTCTCTGATATGGTTCACTCTTTTAACTTTAATAAATAACTTTAAGTACAAACTTATTTTCGCAAATTAAAAATTATTCTTTATATCAGCGATTTCATAAAAAGTGGTGTTACTAGAACAACTGATTTGATAGTTTTTTTTCAACATTCGGCTCTAAATGTCAGATTTAAATTTTTGTTTATATTCTGATTTTTATTCCAAAGGCGTAGAAGCAAAATATATAAACTTTTGACAGCTGAAGCCGTAGAAGCAAAATCCAAATACCTGTGAACTTTGTTGGGCATTCGACATCACCTGATATAAATTTGATTTGGCTTGATCAATCGTTACATTCGAAAGTACAGTAAAATCCGTCTATAACGACCGACTTCTTATAGCGACGTAATCACAACGTCAAGTTTTTTTTTTTAGAAGTTACTATGACAGTACATCCGTTTAACACAACTCCACTTTCAGCGACCAACCGCTTTATTAATACATTGTTATACAGTGCACTGACGGAACATCAAAGGTGCAAAGGCTGATGAAAAAAATTTGACAATAAAGGAGTCTACATTTTGGAACGAACGGTGAATAACCCAAATGCAATATGTTATTTGCTAGGCAAAAAAATGCCGAGTGCCAACACCGACTGATAGATTCATTTAATAGTCGATAAAATCCGGATAGGTCGCCCGATAAGTATCCTACATTCCTAGGTAAATTGTCTTGTCAGCTAAACGAGACAAAATTGTCTGATGCAATAGATCATCAAATATAAAAACTAATATTAAAGAAAATTCTTTGGTAAACATTAAAAAGAGCAGCATACTTTTGTAATATAGCAGTCAAACATGGACGCCGAAGACGTAAGTTATTTGCACTGTGAGAGCAACAATGGTAATGGTGGTTTAACATTTAAAACGTGTGAATTTTCGCCACTATCACACATTTTTGTTGTTTTGAGGTTATGACCATCCCAGATTTATTTTTAATCGAAAAATGTTTAATATGCATTTAAAAATAGGGTTTTGATCAAACATTATTGAAGAAAAAGAAGAAGAAGAAGACCTTCGATCTAGATGCCGCACTGGGGCTTGATGATGGCAACAAAAAAGACGAGCCTAAAGAGGAAGAACCATTGGATATGGGAGTTGGTGATTTAGATGATAATTTGGATTTAGAAAGTTTCGGCAAGAAGAAAAAAAAGAAGAAGAAGCCCTTCAATTTAGACGAACTAGAAGGTGCTTTGCCATCAACTAAGGAAGGTGAAGAAGATGACAATATCATCATGCAGGAGGAGCCGGAAGATGATGATATCAATCTAGATATGGACTTTTCAATGGCAAAAAAGAAAAAGAAGACTAAAAAGAAGGATTTAGACGAATTGTTTGCCGATAAAGGAGAGGATGATAAAAATGAGGACAAGGAAAACGGTACTTATCCAAATAGATACTTTAATATTAAATATGTACTAACGCTCTTTTTCTTTAGTGGACGACAACAGTTCCTCATGGGCCGGCTCAGATCGTGATTATACGTACGATGAGTTATTGAAACGAGTTTTTGAAATCATTCTCGATAAAAATCCAGATATGGCTGCTGGACGCAAACCGAAATTTGTGATGAGACCTCCACAAGTATTGCGTGTTGGCACCAAGAAAACTTCATTTGCTAACTTTATGGATATCGCGAAAACACTGCATCGTCTGCCAAAACATTTATTAGACTTTTTGTTAGCGGAGTTGGGTACTAGTGGTTCAATGGACGGAAACCAACAGCTTATTATTAAAGGCCGTTTTCAACCTAAACAAATTGAAAATGTACTGCGCCGTTATATCAAAGAATATGTTACCTGCCACACCTGCCGCTCTCCTGAAACTATTCTGCAAAAGGATACCCGATTGTTCTTCCTGCAATGTGAATCATGTGGATCCAGATGTTCCGTAGCAAGTATTAAATCTGGTTTCCAAGCTGTTACTGGAAAGCGTGCTGCGATTCGTGCGAAAACTACATAAAATATATATTTTTATACGCGGCTGTAGGATTTTGTTGTTCTTTTTCTAATGAGGTTTATTTAGAGGTAACAAGTTCGATATATGACAAAGAACAAAGAAAAAAAATAGAACAAGTTGTACTAAGCGAGAATTAATATTTTTTATTTAAATTTTAAACACAAACAATTAAATAATTAAAATAGTAAACCCATCATTAAAACAAATACAATAAAAACAAAAAACAATTACAAACTTCACTTATTCAAAGATTGATATTTGTTCGTATACCACTCAACGAGTTCGTCTTTAAAAGCTAATTCCATATTTCTATCTGAACCTTCATCTATATCCCAACTGAAACCGAAAATGCTTATTTGATCGCGAAATAAGTTTGGCCTGCCGAAAATTAATATTTTATTGCCAACGGAAATACAAGATGGATCCAACTGTTTCCTAGCTTTTTGCAGCAAACGCTGTAACGCCTCCAAAATATCGTTCCGTATTTTGCCTGCCTTTCTGGCAGACACTTCATTTTGCAAACGTTGAACTTCTTCTATGTCTTCATGATTTTTACGAATAATTAATGGTACAACTGAGGTGCAATCGTCGATTTCAAACCTATATAGACTATTTTTATTGCTTGGTATTACTTTGCCAACAACTCGTGCATGCAATATAATTGTACGAAATAACAAGGCACCTTCAAACACTTGAAAAATTGCAGGTGACGATGTACCCTCGCTACGTAGAACATCACAAAGCAACAAAGGTATGCACTCCAGAGGTTTATTTTCATTGTCTGCTGTTTTCAAGCTACATTTGGTAGAAAATTGTTCTTCGAGACTTGCACTTTTACTTGATTTCGCCATTTGGAAATATCTTGCAGCTATTTATTTACAATTAGATTTTGGCGGGTTTGCACTTTTATCTTATGAGTGCCCAACGAACCATCCGATTGCGATTACAATTATATAGTTTGCGAACGTTATATAGATTAAATAGTTTTGTTTTATATTGTTTATGGAGCAAAATATATGTTAACATGTATATGTATATATATATATATTCTGTTTACATATTCACTGAATCAGAAGTTTTCAATTTGCAATTTTATTTACATATATAAATAATTTCACAATCTGTTATAATCTTTTCATATATATAACTCACGCCTGGCAATACCTTTTCAATTCAGTTCGTCTTTCGATTCGTGTGTGTGTCATATACGTTCTCTGAAAATAAATAGGAGCAACCAACGTAAAAGTCAAATGGATTAAACGGCATATATAAAATAAACAGTGTGTTCTTTAACGAAGGAAATTGGCTATAAAATATAGAAAAATTGACTTTAATTCATTTAATTCCGTTCATTCGAAAGTCCACCAAATAGCGGAGTGGAGAGCTGTCTATAATTTTTCTTAGTAGATTGTTGTAGAAGTTGAACTTGCCGAAGGTGTAGCCGAGCGATTTTGACAGCAAAACATCTGCGTAATCGGGTGTTTTTTCTTTGTTTATACTCTTGGAATTGTGAAATTGCACATTGCATTGATTTTACTCTTGAAAAAAAAATTTTCCAGACAATTAAAATCAGGTAAACATTTACTAAATTTCTTCGTTTGGTTATGTCTGGTGGCGCATTAATTACCTTAAAAGAAGATGCAACTGACGCTAATGGTAATGCCAATGGCGGAGGCGGCAATTCCAATATAGCAAGCAATCAACAAACGTCCGGATCCGGAAATACAAGCGCTGCGAACAATCATAATGCTAACGGTACTAACGGCGGCCCTCCGGAAGGGACACGCCAAAATAGCCTGCAACGGATTCAACTACGCAAACAAAAAGTTTTCAACTTACCAGTACCACAAAAGTTGGCGAAATTATCCATGTATTCTGCGTGCCAGAGCGAAGGTTGCCGTTGTACTGGATGGAAGACTCCACAGGAAAATCGCCACCGTGATGTTGAATCCTCATCATATTGCCCTGAATTTACCGAGGAATGTCGTAGCTGTAGACACGCTCTGCAAAATCATATCGCACACCTTGACGGCATATCGGGATCGCAAATGAACGATCTACTAGGTGCCATTATAGATATGGAAAATTTGTTCATGTCTATGCAACGCGTGGAAGACGAAGATACAAAAAAAGTATATTTATATTTATTTCGGCTTCTGCGTCAATGTGTTCTAACTCGTCAACAAGCTGTTATTCGTGGTCCTCTAGGCGATCCACCATTCGAGTCTCCATGCATTGCTAAAGCAGTTTCCTCATTCGTCTTTTACAAGTACAATCATTTAAGTCAGACCGAGTTGCAGACAATGACTGAGGTGGCGAAAACGTTTCTTAATTTCTTGAATCATTACAATTTTGAACCCCCCTCCATGCGTCGCACCGGACTCACCCATGAGGACGCTTCAACGTATAAAATCAACTATACACGTTGGCTGGTTTTTTGTCACGTACCCGCCTTCTGCAATTCTTTGCGGCACTTTGAAACATCACTCGTATTTGGACGGACTTTACTGCGTACCATCTTTAAGTATATGGCCGAACAGCTGAGAAATAAATGCTCTTCAGAACGTGATCGTTTTCCCGCGGATAAACGTTCAATTATAACACAAATGCCAAAATTTTTGGATGCACTCAAAGCAGAATTATTGAAAGATGATTCGCCGATTTGGGATCAAGGATTTCGACCATCAACTGCATTTATTATACAACAACGTAAACGACAACAGGAAGCCAGCACAGGAGCTACGGCAAGTAGTAAACGAACTGGAGCAGGAGAGCCGGCCAGTAAAAGAACGAAAAAGGAAAGCATTGAACGCGCCATTGGGTAAGTTGTAGGCTAATTGTCGATACAATATAAATATTAATACTGAAGTAATGCTCGGAAATGTGAATTGCAAAGACTAAAAATATTATTTGTTATACTTTAATGAATAATAGAGTATTTTATTTTAAATGAGGTTTTTTTTTATGAATTGTATGTTAGGACTGGGTGTCCAAGTTCGAATGTGTGCACGTTATTGCACAACGATCGCTTACATCGAAGCAATTTTTATATATTAAGCAATAATACACAAATAACAGGAATAAATGAATTTTACACTTAAATAAAACCTGTTTGGGAAATAAGCGCTGTAAATGAATGCATTGATTGGGGGTTTTATGTTTAAAATATTATATTTCTCAACGTGAATCCCAATGGAATTAGCTGAATTTCGTATGCGTTAAGTGTCGTGCTCAGTCAACGACTGAAAATAAAATTGTGTGCGATACCTCGAAAATGACACGAAGTAAAATAAAACAATATAATTTTTTATTAAAGCTACCAAGCTGATGGCATCGCGCAGAGACAAAAGCTTTTTTATTTAATGAATTCGTTACTGTCGTCAGAGAACATTGTTAGAACAAGTTCTCTGATACTGCGATAAGAAAGCTTTGCTGTACTTCAAAGATTCAAATTTAAAACATACTTTCAGGCGTATTTTCGAGTACCTTCACGCTCATAAAATAAAAATAATTAAAAAATAAATATAGTATCCTTTTAATTGATTAATTGATAAATAAGGAAACTATAAGGTCCTAATTCATAAACATCATTAAAGTAAACCGTTTTCGCGTTTGGCTGACGTAAACTCTGGTCATTCCGGTCTGTTAAACTGGGTGTCTTGGGTATGTCCGGCATGTGAAGAAACACCTCACCAAACCAATTTCATATTCAAATGCCTCCCAAAACCACTCATCTAACGCCCCTTTCGTTAATTTCCGACCCCGCCGAAATAGCTCGTTTCCTGGGTCTCGATTAAGATGAGTTTGAAGATAACGAGGGGTTAGCTGATTTAGCAGTGTAGAGGTAGCAACTACAACAACAACAACAACAACAAATAAATACACCATTTTTGGAAGCGTCTATAAAATTAATTAAATACATAACCAGCCATATCGTAAATAAAGTGAAATCCATTATAATATAAAATTCAATTTTTATTGTCCCATACAAAAATATATAGTTTTTAAGTTTTTTTTGTACGAACAAATGTTCTATAACATAAAATTCTGACAAAGGATCTTAGAATTCAAAAATTTGGATTTAAAGACCTAAGTCCCTACCTAACTGATTTCAGCCCACTGTGCGGCGAGCAAGGAATACCACCAGTTTCGTGCGTTGATACGGTAGTTACATCTGCCATACTGGAACGTTCCAAATTTATATTCGACACAGTACTATCACTTCAGCAGCAGCAGGCCACCAAAATTAATGAAGAATGCTACTTACAACAAAAAAAAACTCTATATTCAGTTTTTGTTATAACATAAGCTACCAAGCTGTTATTTATTTCTTTCCATAAATATTACAATAATAAAATATTGTTTTTATTTCTAAATTTATGATTAGTCACAAACATTACTTACATTTACATTTCTCTTATCCTATATAAATATTTCAGCGATTCTCACTTTGAAGATCTTTCCGACGAAACAGTTGCCCGCGCTTTGAAAGCTATCACCGAATCAAAAGCGATCAATAAAACAGAAATCCTGTTTCCAGTCAATGTATCCCGCGACGAGAATGTTAAAGCAGAAGAACAACAACGTGCTATCGAATTTCATGTAGTTGGAAATTCTTTGACTAAACCTGTGGATAAACAAACAATTTTTTGGCTTATTGGTCTGCAGGCGGTGTTCGCTTATCAACTACCGGAAATGCCGCGTGAATACATTAGTCAATTGGTGTTCGACACTAAACATAAAACTTTGGCACTTATAAAAGAGAATCAACCAATTGGTGGCATTTGCTTTCGCCCCTTCCCTAGTCAGGGCTTCACCGAAATAGTGTTCTGTGCTGTCACTATGTCCGAGCAAGTTAAAGGCTATGGAACACATTTGATGAATCATCTAAAGGACTACAGCATTAAACATGGTATACGACATTTGCTAACCTACGCTGACTGTGATGCTATTGGTTATTTTAAGAAGCAAGGGTTCTCCAAGGATATAAAGCTAGCGCGTCCAGTGTATGCTGGTTTCATTAAGGAGTACGACGGAGCAACATTAATGCATTGCGAATTGCATCCAAGCATCGTGAACACTCAATTTATTTCGGGTAAATTTAATATTTTCTCTGTTTTTGAAGTAAAACCTCTTTAGCGGCATGAGAGTGATTTTTTCAAGGTCGCTTCACACACTTTGGCGTCACGACCCAGCGTTTTTGTGTGATAAAAGAAATATTCATGCATACCGCTTTCGATAAGTGCATGTGAATCTATATATATACATATGTATGTATCTTAAGGCATACATATCTACACATTATGAAGCTTGGGGCTTAGAACACTTCGGGACAATTTTGGGCCTAGTTATTTCGAGACCATTTCTGGACTATATCGAGTAAATTTCAGGATAATTTCGGGACCATTTAAGGGCTATTTCAGATCTGTTTCGGGATTAGTTTCAAAAACGTTTCTGGATTATTTCGGGGCAATTTGGTCTAGTTATCTCGAGACCACTTCAGAGCTATTGCGGTATTTTTTTTTTTTAATTTTCGGGATCAGGACCAGTTCGGGACTAAATCGGGACTGCTTTGGATCTAGTTTGGGACTGGTTTTATAAAACAAAATGTATCTAGATCCATATATTTCCATCAGCAGTGCTGCCTTTCCGCTCCCTATCTTTTCATGGAATCGGCAAAGAAGTTTTACTTCTTTTTTATTATTGTTGGATATTTTATATACAATATATAATTTTTCTTCATTTTCCTAGTTATACGCAAACAAAGCGAAATTCTCAAAGAGCTAATTGCACAACGCCACAATGAGGTACAGAAAGTGCGTCCCGGTTTGACCTGCTTCAAAGAGGGACTACGCTCCATACCCGTTGAATCGATACCAGGACTGCGAGAAATTGGTTGGAAGCCGCAAATGCGCGCCCAGCGCACTGCACGTCCATTAGAGGAAGCTTCCGATCCAGAAAAATTGTCCGCATCCTTCACTGCCGTTCTTCAATCGGTTCGACAGCATCAAGCCGCTTGGCCATTCCTGCGACCGGTAACTATCGCTGAAGTGCCCGACTATTACGATCACATAAAATATCCGATGGACTTAAAGACCATGGGCGAACGCTTAAAACAAGGCTACTATGTAACGCGTCGCCTGTTCATGGCCGATATGGCGCGAATATTTTCAAATTGCCGTTTCTACAATTCACCAGAAACTGAGTATTATCGCTGCGCAAATTCCCTGGAACGTTATTTTCAGACAAGGATGCGGGAGTTGGGTCTATGGGACAAATGATGTTGCGCCCTTAATGCCGCCGTCGATATGCTTAGCGAACACGAACGTGATGCGGATGAGCAGAGTGCAGGCAATCCGGCAGCAACAACCATAGAAAACATTAATATGCAGCAAGCGGAACCGAGTGGTACTGGTGGTGGTGTTGGTAGTAGTGGCGGCGGCGGTGTCGGCGATGGAGGTACCGCTAACACCGTGCTAACAGTTAACTTGGGTGTCATTTCCGTATTGCCAGAAGATATATTTAAAAATTAGACATTAGTGAGTTCTCAAAAAAGTTTTGTAAATTATCAAAAATGTGTCGAGAAATACATACATTTATATAATACATATAAAAAGAAAAAATACGCTGCTTTGCTGTAACGTCAAATAACTATTTAGTCTTAATTTATCGAACATAAAAATAAACCAAAATTCTAAATGTTATACATTTGCGCAGGGCAAACTCAAATACAGTTATATGTACATACACACATATTATATATTTATGTGCAAACACACATCTACATACGAGTATATACATACATCTTTATCGAGTTCCAATAAAATAGATGTTACATATAATAAAAAGAAAGAGATGTTTTTCTTCAACGAAGGAAAATATATTATTATTTTGTATTGATGCATACAGCAATTGCGATTAATGTAATCAGTAGTTATTTTCTCTATTAGACATTTTGTGTTTGTTGTGGTTACAGTGTAGTAAACATTTTTTACACAATAATACTGCATATTCATACATATTATGTATTTTTTTTTTTGTAGCAAATAAGCTTTTGACAAAATTACATAAGTCAAAGCGTGGGACAATGGCATAATCTTCTAAACATATGTACATACATACATACATCCACAGTTTGAAATCAACAAAGCAGCAATTTGATATCTGCTGGAGCTTTTTGGGCTTTTGTTTTGTTCTTATGCTGCTCACATGATCGCATGATGTTGCATTATCACATAATAGAGTAGTTTGTAGTTAGTGTCAGATAATTCATAAGCAACAACACATACATACATATGTACTTACTTACATACATACATGCACACGTACATACATATGTATATTTGTAAGCGAGTTCTAACTGTTGTAAAATGCAATCCAATTCATACAGAAGTTTACAATAAACATACATACATATATTTGTATTTTATTTTTTCATTTGGCGATTTTCCGTTTGTTTATGCTCTTATAATAATTTCATGAACCGCTTGCTGCAATTTTTACATTAAATTTAAATAAGAGATGAATTGTATAATTTCTAATATTTGAAGACATCGAGAAATTTTTATAAAATCCACTTCGAAAATTCTTTTTCACATACAAATGTACAAATAAGTATACTTAGTATGTAGAATCTATGAATTTAATAAGCCGTCAAAGACATTAAGATGAATATTATGAATATTTAGTCAAATTCAATGCTTATTTAAAGCTTGCAAAAATATATGTATTTCAAAGTCGTTTAGTTTTTGTTGTTTTTTGAGCATATGTTTACGTTTTTTTTTATAAAATTTTTAGTGGAATCCACATACAAATCTATTATTATAATTAATATTCTTCCTCGGTCTATGCTAAATACAGCATACCAGCTGTTCAGTGGGATATTTCTTGATCGTTTGCTTAACAGACTTTCGCGGTTTATTTTATTAATATTATTTTGTATAGATATTTGGATAATTGTCTTTAACAATATATAATTGTAAGATTTTTAGATTTAGTTCAATATTTGAGTTGCACTGTTTGCTTCACATTTGAAACAAAAACAAAAATGTTTTCTTTTTACTAAAATACACAGCGTCATCCCTAATTTAAATGTCTATTACAAATATCATTAAACAAAAAATTGTCTTTATTTATCTTTTAGCAAAACATAATTACATGAAATTAACACCACAAAACAACAACTTTTCACGTAATTTTTTTCATATGGTATTTGCTTTGTTTTACTTTCTGTTGAATTGATTTATGTTTTTTATAAGTATGTATAATTAGCTGTTTGCAACGTTGGAACTAATTATTTAACTATTGTAAGTATTGTTTCACATTATACGGAATGATTGTCTCGTGTACTCGGCAATTAGCTATCATAGTAGACAAATTATTTTTATTTCAGCAACTCAAAACTTTATAAACAATTGCGGAGGTGCTTGTAATAGCAAAACAAGCTAGACAGGGGCATTTAATTTCAAATGAAAGCACTGATTATTTACATAAGGAGTACCACTTGCTGCTTTTGCCTCCTAAAGTACAAAAAAAAAACAATTCCTGCAAATCACTTGCATTGAAAGGAAAAAGAAATTATCTTTTTTAGAATGCATCGGTTTATTGTGGCAAGGATATATGTGAAATCGCAGTTGTAAGCTGATTTGATTGGCCACCCAAAATTGGGCTGGACATCAGTGTACATATAAAACTTGACACCAAGTTCAGAGCCATATTTGGGTTCCGCTTGCACAATACCTTGTTGTTTCTGTTAGTTTTAAGTAGAGAGCGGGCGAACACCAAATTTTAGAGTTGAACCGAATATTTTCAAAACCTTAAATAATAAATCAATGAATTCTTAAAATTTCCAGATTTTTATTTTTACTATTAAAAAGAAGGTACATAAATTTAAATCACATCCATTTCATAAAAATACTTGTGATTATAAAAATAACAATAAACAACTGATATTTTAAATGCACGAAATTTAATAATTTTATCTTTGGTTGATTCACAAGATGTCATAATGAGCCATAAATCATAAATACATATATACAATTTTAAATTTCAAAAGTTATGTTTTTGGATTGCATTGAAACAGATAATTGAAACTAAACAATTTTGTATTTTTTAAATTTTATGACTATGACTTATGACACATTATGATACCTTGTGAATCCACCAATTGTAATGTAAAAATAGGCTATCGGTATAAAGCTGAACTCTAGCACTCGACAACAGTGATTTTGAAAATCGAGTCGATTTCAAATGTTTCGAGTTTCGGAGCATATCTGACAAACTTATATTTTGTCAAAAAAAAAGTGAATGAGAGGCTTTTACAATGTGATTTTACAACATTATAGCCTTCAAATTTCTTATTTGTGATTGCAAAAAATCCAAAAGTGAAATGCCAAACAAATTAGTCAACAAATTGATAAAAAAGAGAATAAAGAATCCAATTAATAAACACAAAAGAATGACAGTTCGATTATGGATAAAAACTTCCAGAGAAATTTCTCCGCTTTCCCATTTCTCATATGATGAATAAAAATTGGCGGTAACCTTTTCCTTTGTCCTTTTTTCATATTCGAACTTCGAAGTTGAAGAAGGTACATAGGTACCACGAAATCAGGAAATGAGAAAATTAGTTATTCTGTGTTGGTGGTAGTTTCTCTAAATATTTGCAAGCGAATTGTACAAGTCTTTAAACTTGAATAGTTATTTAGTCTTATTTCTCTTAGTATCTTCGAGAACTAAGTTAAAAAAGTCTGTTCTAGTTCTTTACTTGCAGGTTCAGTTTAGATATTTGGAGGTGAACAGTTTTTTAACTCTACATATATAACAAAAAAAAACATTCTCAAATTCACTTTTTCTGACATTTAGTACTATTTCGAAAAGTTAATTTAACATATCTGCTCAACAACACAGAATTTCTCGTCAGCAGATGATGTTCCTTGAGAAAAGTGTTCAATTCGGTATTATTACTGCAAAACATATCGTTATCAGGCAAATCGGAAAGGCATATTTGACATTTTTTCAAAAAGAAACGCATTAAAAGTTTATATAAATGAAAAGTGTTTGGCCAAAGTTAGGTTTTTTTTTGCCGAACCGAATCCAAAATGAACTTTTGTGGCCGAGCATGGCCGAACCCGGATATCGGTCGTTATCTAATTAGCATGTACAGTCATTTATTTTTGAATGACCCTATACTTATTTAATTTATTGTCAATGGACTTTAATAACAATAATTAAAAAGCTCGCCGAGTTTGAAAGCAGCGGATGGTTGCCAATAGCAAGACGTTAACACAGGTGTATTGTTTACATGTCGGCGTCATCTGCAATGCAAAACAACGTATCAAAAAATTGGAAATTGTGTTTCCTATTGATAACGATTCACTACCTCATTTATAATTTCTGCTATCACAAAATAGCATTGGTTCTTTATACCCGAGCGGACTAGTTTCCAAGGTATTATAACTTTGTGCACCTGATGGTTCTTTGATACAGCATAAAGCAATCGATATAGATATGTAGATAAATGTCTAATTTATCAAAATGTTCGTAATGAAAAGAGGAATCGATTAAGTCAAATCAGAAAAATCAACTTTTTAAGAGCCATTTGTGACGTCAATCCTTCAAACGAGGCAAGTACGAAATAAAGGAAGGGAATTTGTCATCACCTTCTTTTCTCTACATCGTGCTCTCAACCCATGGTACGGTTATCAGTGATATTGTGTGTGTCGTTCAATGTGCGACTGTCGATCAGCATTCTACAAGTGTTTGTTAGACCCAAATTTTTGTCGATCAAGTTTCACAATACAAAAATATAATCGACTGAATCGTCATATGGATGTAAATATTGAAGTTTATGCACAATAATTCTTAAAAATTTGTTCAAAAGTCATAATAATGACAATTGCGAAA
The DNA here is from genome assembly GCA_951828415.1 of Anomoia purmunda. NCBI lineage: Eukaryota > Metazoa > Arthropoda > Insecta > Diptera > Tephritidae > Anomoia > Anomoia purmunda. The sequence continues at coordinate 9,326,455 of OX639996.1, forward strand.
AAAGAGTTTGACGTGAATTAGTTTATTTACAAGGAAATAAAAAGGGTGAGAAGATACCTTTTCGATGATATCTTATACATATGTAAGTTCGAATCCGTCAGTTTTGCCTGCGTTACTCAAGTTTTTCTTAAACCAAACCAAAAACCAAAAAAAAAATCTTATTATTACGATTCCGCTGGAAAAACTAAATATTAATTTAAATGAATTTTAAGCTTAAACTGTTTTATAATTTAAGGTTGATTTTTTTTTTTTGAAAAACTATTTTTCTTTATAGAAAAAGTTATGGAGTTACGTTCAATTCGGCGCAGCTCAAATAAAATATAAAGAATTTTATAATTTCTGTACCGAATTTTTATTGTATAGGGGAGAGAGTGATGCATCCTAATTGCCAGTAATTCGTTGATTTCATTATATAAGTAGATCCCTAAATGTATTTGGATTTTTGCTATTTCTACGAGCACTTAATTAGTGCATACACACACACTTACACAAATAAGTATGGAACATTCAAGTGCTCACCTTTGGCGGAAGTACAATATAAGCGATTTCAATCATATGAAAAAAAAGGAAGTTGAATCAAGCTATGAAATAACTTTATGCATCATCTGCATTCAGTTCGTACATATGTACATACATAAATCAATTGTTAATCGTTTCTTGTACATTTTATATGCATAGTCAGATATTTTTAGAAAACTTCAATTTCGTTAACTGTTCTCATTTGAGTAACACACACACACACACACAGTTATATTATGTACATAAATATTACAAAAAAAAAAAACGTCAACTACGCCTAGACATGCATATTATGTCAATATATTCTTTAACAATTTTGCATGAATTTTTATTTTTCGTTTGTTTTATTTTTAATTTTTGTTATTTATTTCCCTTTTTATACAACTTACTTACTGTAGGTATGTACGTTGGGTTAAACGCAGTAGATGATTATTGCTATCGCTTTCTAAACATTTACATATGTACTATGTTCTGTCTGTTGTTTCATTTCAATTCAATTATAAATCTATGTATTAAATTTTTAATAAATTCTCCCATGCATTTTGTTATAATAGTTTATGTTAACTCTAAATTTCACATCACAAGTTGAAATTTTTCCAATATTATTCTAATGTTAAGTTTGTTGCATTAACTATAAAATTCAATTTTTTGTATATTATTTGGAGTACATTGTTGTTTTTTTAATGGTAAGCGTTATGTTTGAGAATATTCTATATGCACATATAAACAACGAAGCCTAACACTGATAATGGTGTTGGTAATAAAAAGTGTTAGCGTTATATATTTCAAATACTACGGAAAATTTGGAATACCAGCATATAACCGGCGTACGTTGTTACGCTTCAAAAATACAACATATTAAATTTGGTGTATTTGTGTACTGATGAAACAGTTTATTTTAAAAAACTTGGGTTCAAAGAAATATTTTTATCTGTAGTAGGATATTCATCAAAAAATGCTGCGTTTATTCTGTCGGAATTATAAAACTTATTATGTTTTTAGACTCGCCAAAATATTTTGGAAAAAATGGAACTTTTTATATGCAATGAAATAAAAGGCGTTAGAAAATGCCTTAAATTACGCATTAAAAGTCTAAATCGGTCAATTTGGGTTGAATTATTCAAGTTTCTCTTAAACCAATGTTTCAAAAGAAGTAAACTTTTTTTATTTATAAAAAACTCAATTTTTTGGAAATAATTTCAAATCGGTCTACCACATGTAAATCTGAATAATATTGCTAGGTATTTTGGATTTTGTCTTAAAATATAATGAATTTTGTAATTTCGATGGGGAGTTATGCACCCAAATTTATTATTTACTATGACTCTATTGTTTTTTACAAATGGTTCATTTTAAAGAAATATTTATTAAAATCCGTTCAGTACTTTTCCATATATTCAATTTTATTACCATTAGTTTAGATTGAATTCTTCAATACAATGATGTGTGGTGCCATTCATTGATTAAATGCCTATCTTACCTAGGTAGTTATTTAATTAAAAGAAAAAAACTCTTATATACGACACATGTATGTATATGTGAAAAATTTAATGAAATTCGTAACAGTCTGAATATCATTAGTAAAAAAAAAAATTGTCAACTTGTGCATAAATTGTTTCCCCATAAACAAATTGTACGATCTATTTTGAAAAATTATCATATCACTAAACTGATCCTTGATTTTTAATGCCTCTAGATGTTTTCTTTCCGGATCGTTAATTAAAAAAAAGCTATAACAATAAAATTGAAATATAATAAAAATGTACAAAGTATATTTGATCAAATAACTAAACCACCTTGTGGATACCGAGCTGTCAAGATAAATTTGGAAAAAAACGTATGAACGTACTTGATTTGTGTGAAGTAGTTTGTATGAAGTTAATAAGCAGGTGCTATTCGAAATTATTTTTTTTTTTAACTAAAATATTTGGTAATTACATGACGCTAAATTTGAGATAGTATGTATGCATATCGGAAAAAATATATACTTTACCAATTCCGATCAAGTTTATAAATATTTAGTATGGGAATTCTTTTAAAACTAAGCCTAGCATAATTACAAAAAGGGAGAAATAAATGCAAAAATCCTAAACTACAATACGCAGCGGTACTGGAACCTAAAATTTATAAATTTTTATTTTAGTAAACACAGAACTGTAGAAAATGCGAAGAGGCATACAGATAAGAACATATTGGAGAATTTGGTGTACAACTGAGAAAAAATAAGTATTTTTCGTGGGCAAATAAAACTAAATATCAAGGCGAATTTATAGAAGGTGGTGTCAAAAGAACAGTTGGTTTGATTTTTTCATTCAAATTTCCCTTGCATTTCTGTAGGGATTGTCAAAATGAATATTTGTTTACAATAAAACATTCGTTATTGTAAATAAAATTTTTTTTACACTGGTGAGCAAAACCGGTCCAATGGTGATCTGTTTTTAATACAAGGGTTTTCTTTAATTTTATTTCATTTCGTTAATTTTATATAAAACTATAATAAAATCCATGTAAATTAATGTTTCAGACTTATAAAAACTCAACAAACTATCATCAAAATTAAAAATTTTTTTAGAACGATGGTTAGAAATTTTTTGGGTATGCACCTTTATAGCTTATTTGGTTGGAAGGGGCTTGAAACTAGCATTGATTTTTTAAATTTTAACCTTGGAAACTTTTTATACTAACGTGTTAAATAAGCTATAAAGCTGCATACTCGAAAAATTTCTAAAAAAACTCTTCCAAACAATTTTTGATTAAATCAGGTGAGTTTCCATAAATTTTTTATTACGTTTGAAACTTTAATTTTTAGGGTTTTTGTTAAAGCAAGAACAATATTTATACATAAAATTAACAAAAAAAAATTATCATAAAAAGCCTTGCTAATATTGTAAAGAGTTCACAGTTTGACCACATTTGCTGTTGTTGTTGTTATTGTAAACGCATGACATTTCCCATAAATTTATGGGCTAGGTTGCTGAAATGACAGTACTTAGCCGGATCTAAATCCGGTTCGTTCCGGTATCGCAGAACCGAATGTCGTGGGAACGATGGGTACCGCTTTTGTTCGCCACTGTATGTTTGTTTGTTATCTATTTTCGCAATTCTCCTAACAAATTCGCCTCAGACTGACTTTGACAATTGTCACACCAAAAACCAAAAAACAAAATACAAGTAAGTTTTGTGAATGAATTCGCTGTTGCTTTTGCTACCACTTTACTGAACCACCTTGCTAAATATAAACTCAATATCATTTTAACAAAATGAAGTTACACTGGCGTTAAAAACTGAGTGTATGGTAATTTTTCTTATTATTTACATAAATCAAACTTTCAAACGTATTACAAACTTTAGAAAAATGTACCTTATTTATATCAACATTTTTAACTTTTTAGTTTGAATTCTGGAATATGACGTTGCACAAAATCTTTTACATCTAACTTCCAAATGAAGGGTGTCATAATGCGGTTCCAATTTTAACCAAATTATAAAATTAAAATAAAAGTACCTAGAATAGAAAATGCAATAATAGTCAAAAATGATTTATATAGACGGAAATAAGTAAAGATGAGATATTAATTTGTTTGTATGAACATGGTCATTATATTTGTTACAACACGGCTCAAAATCTAATGAATCCGCTAGGTGGCGCATGAGTAGTTATATGCAGAAAATCCGTATTATGATCAGATTTTGAGGAGTGAGCCGTCCGCGGAAGTTACATGATATTTTAAAAATAATTTGTTAATTCTTGTATAGTGGTAGCAAATAATTAATTTTTCAATCATCGAATTTTAAGTCTAATAATGCAGTTTCAAAGACAAATGTCTGACTAAGTTAAGTTCACAAATGTAATTTTTATAAGTTTCGAATTTGCAACAATTTTGTTACGTGCCGAAAGTGCATAAAGTCCACCACCTACTAGGAGAATGAGTAGCGTAATTTTACAATTTGTTTCATTGAAATATAATAATAATAAATTATGTTCCTCAAAACATACTTAAAAACAGTAAAATTGATTCATCTATTCCAACATTTCCATTAAAAAACGCACAAAAAGATTGTTGTTGTTGTAACAGCATAAAACATTCCCCATAAAATTTTGGAGAATGCTGCTGAAGTGACAGTCCTTGGCCAGATATAAATCCGCATCGTTCCGGTATCGTAGAACCGACTGTCGTGGGAATGAAAAAAATGATTCTTATTGGTTGCGCTACTCCTTAATAGTATAAGGAATTCATCTACATACCTAACAAACTAATTGATATTTTGAATATTTCAGGGTAGTGAAACCCCCCTTAACATATTTAATGTTTCTAATAAAACATAATATATTTTTATTTGAATGATCATGGTTTGTGAAAGCAAGCCTTGTTGAAGTTAAATTAAAGTTAAAAATCCGTCGAATATAAAAAAAGAAAATATAAAATATATAAGATTTAAATAATACTAAACTAAAAAAAAACATCTAGTATAAATAAAACTTACGCCCACCAATAATTAAACAAAAATATAAAAAGAAAAACAAATTTAGTTTCCATGTTTACTTTTGCTTTTTTATTTTGATTACAGCGTTAAAGTCAAAGTAAACAAAAACGTTAGTTCTGTAGTTTTCCTATTCAAAATTTAAATCATTGCACATTTTAAGCCTTATTTCGTCCATTATTTTGCTGTACCGCATTTCTGCACAAATTTCGACACGTTCGAAAAGTTTCACATTGTGCATTTACGAGAAATTTTTGTTTTTATGGTCGGGTTTTCGCTTAGTTCGATTTGTATAAATTACAATTTTTTTCACTTTGTTCCAATTCTATGCATATTTTTATAGTTTCCATTTGTTATTAAATTAGAAATTATTAAATGTTGGTTTTGTATATATATAAAAAAAAAATTAAAATTATACATAGGTAGAATAACTGTTTGTTTCATAATTTAATAAAATAACATTTTTAATAGATCTTAAATAGAATTTCAGAACATATCGATATATACTATATACCAAACAGTTTAGTTCTTTCTCGAAATTCAATTGAATTGAATTTTGAAAAAATATTTTCCACTTTACAAATATTTCACTTTTAGTGCTCTGTTAATAAAAACTCAAAATCGCTTAGCTTAAACTTTAGTTTTATGTAGCATTTAAAAATTTAATTTAGTTTCTGTGCATTTGAGTTTAAGACTGGGTGGGTACGAGGAGATCGCATAAATTTTATTACCTAAATTGAAATTTTCCAGGACTGCTTCAATTTTTGAAAAACTATGCGGGCTAATTTTTGATGTTTTCTTAAATGTATTAACTTATTTTCAAGCTATAAATTAATTATTCTCAATTAATAGAAAAAATACATAAATTATTATTTGGCCGCATATGAGTCATTTTTAGACATACTGGGCAATTTATGGCTGATTCTTTTAGTTAATACAATTTAAGTTAAAAAGTATGCTTATAAAAATAACACAAAATATTCCTATTCATTGCGCTTCACCGACACTCTCCAGTGATGTAGAATTTTTCAATTTAGGTAGCAATTTAGTCGTACTCGTACACACCCTAAACTTCTAGGTACATTTGTATGTAAATTAGACCGTCTCGCCGCAAAACAAAAAAAACTCGTCGTACACCCCCAATCTAAAGTATTTTTGAAATGCAATCTCGAAAAAAACAATTTTTTCTATTCACCCTAGGAGTCGCCTTTTTAATTTTTCCTCATATCCTCGGCATTTATAATCGGGCATTAATGTTTTCGCCTAGAGGAGACGATTTTTATTTCGGAAGTTCATTGACCTCAATGGGGTACATTGTGGGGCTTACCAACAATATCTCAGTTATTGCAACCCTTTGTCTTTTAAAAATACTTTAGATAGTCGGGTGTACGGCGAACTTTTTTTTCGATACGGTCTAATGTGCATACTACATGTTATACACTAATTACATGTATCGAAAATGTTTAATTTTTGTAAAAGTACTACATTTTTGTACGTAATAGTTATGTTTATGTTTTCAACTATTTTTTAAACTGTACTGTATTATTCAATAACAAAAATCGTTAATTTTTTACTCTCCAACACAATCGACTTATAATTGTTCAACAATCGTTCAGGATATTGTATATTTAAATATAATTTGTGTATGTAAATGTTGTTGTATATTTAAAACAATAAGTTAAGTTATTTAATGCATTAAATAATATTTTATTTTGTTTTATTTATTTTTTTATGAACCCATTGGGTTTAAGTTATATCTGCACCACACTGCACGTGCTCCGTACGTATGAGATAAAAATAAAATAAAAATTATATTTTAAAAAACATATTTACATAATAAAAGGTAAAGAGAACGAGAAAAAGAGAAATTACTTAATATTCCATAACAGTGAATAAAAATTGCTTCTGCAATAATAAAATGATTTAAGTACACAAACAAAATGAGGTGGAAAAATTTAACAAAACTTGAAGAAAAAAAAAACAAAAAAGTGAACTTAACAGTTGAGAAAATATTTTACATTTACCATGATTCAATTATTAAAGGTTTGATACATAATGACAGCTAATTTCTAGCTCTCCCGTACAAAAGGTTGCATTTGCGAAGGAAGTAGAAAAGGGGAAGAATGTAATCCCTTTTTATAAAAAAAATGTTTAACAAGTACGCAAAATATGTAACTAGTTGTAGAATTTAAGTTCCATAAAATGCAAATATGTTTCGTAGTCTCTAAGGTCCTAATTAAAGATATATATTAACTTTGTTTTAGAATATTTGATTTTTTTAAAATGCTAATTTAAATTCTCGAAATTCGGAATGCTCACTCACTTTGGCAAGGAAGCCATGGCACAGGGGTGGAGGTGAAAAGGAGTAGGGATACGATTACAACGAGCAATGAGCTTCGGAAAGAAATCCTATAAGAAAGATAGGAAACAGCAAAGGTCTTGCAAACTCGCGCTCGCACACGAGTGTAGAGAAAACTTAACTAGGCCACGGAACTTAACGGGCTAAGAAGCAGGAAAACGGTCATTCAGTATTCCAATTAGATGCACAAATTTCCCAATGAATTGCAAATAAAACCACATATTTGCATTATATAAAATATTTACATTTTTTATAAAATACTTACTCAAACTGTCACTTTTTTTAGGAAAAATGTCAGCGAATTAAAACTTTGCTTTTTTTTTTTTTTTTTTTTTGAATATTACTGCCATTCAAAAATGTTTGATAAGATTCATACATAAATTTTCAAAGAAGTAACACTGTTTTACCTAAGGAAGACGTCATGTGAAGAGTGAGGAGCAAAGCTGTTTATGTATCAAACCTTTCATTATTGAATCATGACATTTACTACATTTGTTTTGAAGACACTGGAAAACCTAAAAAAAAATATAATATGAAAAAATAGCACGCACATAAGAGCACATTGTGCGATAAAACAGCCTGTGGAATAAAACATGAATTTCTCGTGTTTTGAGTTCAGTTATCATGACGTTTTTTTGTTTTTTTTTTAATTCTTGGCCAATACTTCCGCTAGCCATTTAGTAAGCAGTTTGCGGGGTAATACAACTAATTACCACTACTCCTTTACGCCTTTTTTTTGTTAATTTTGCATTACTTTATCATAATATTAAAATATACATATATTACTTTAAATACTACAATCAATGTACATACATACTTTTTTTTATTTTAATAAGAAATAGCTTTTTTATAAAAAAAAAATCTCGAAAATCAAAGTAATCACTCAAAAGTGTTTCCACTATTAGCCCTTAGGGCATATGAATTAATATTTTGTATGTTTTCTTAACTATTAACTATTCTGAATAGATTTTTCTACTCAAGTCGTTTTATGATATCACCTTATGGATTAAGATCGGCTATTACGAGTAGCAACTTAGGCGCACATGCAGATGTACATACATACATACATACGTACGAGTATGTACATATACATATATATACAATATTGAATGTGTTCCTGGATGCTAAAAATTAATATTCGCCAAGCGGATGAATAGCTTCAAAGTTGATGTTGATATGGGCGAAAAAAATAAATAAATAAAAAAGCAGGCAGTCAAGTCACTAAGCATTTATACAATTGATAAGAAATTTAGATATTTTACAAAAAGTAAATGTATGTAAAACTTGCCAAGTATCTCAAAACCAGGTACCGTAACTGGTATGCTTTTTTTCAACAGATACAATAAATAATTGTCATATTTCCACCGACATTTTTTTAGTCAAAAATAAAAGTTAAAATTTTACTTTTTCGGTTGGAATTTGACTGTTTTTTTTGTTTGCGAATATATGTCAAGCAATAACGGTTAATTTCTGAATTTTTGTGGAATAAGGCACACAAAAATTTAGATCATATATGTAGGTTGAATATTCCTAGGCTAACAAGCATCACGTTGCTATTTATATACAAATCGCTCATTTGCTGCAACGTCGTCATAATTCAAAAAATCCAAATTTTGAGTTAACATCACTAATATATCGGAAATAATATGTTTGATCAACTGACAAAGTGTTATATCCGAGGTCTTAACATTTTACGCAGCATCGCGATAGAAGCCCTTTTGCTCTAACTACATATCCTATTGCGTCTTATTTGTAACAACGTATTATCTCAGTTGTGCGTCGGCTTTTGTGTGGTGAACATCGTTAAGTTCTCAAGAAAAGTGCCATATTTCGTTTTGTGACAATATTAATAAAAGGTAAGATCACTTTTCTACATCAATTCAAAAACTAAAAATGCGTCTTCTGTAATATCACTATTTTTGAGTTATGACGACGTTGCAGCAAATGAGCGAAATGTTAAAAAGAAAAATTCTTTCATACTGACTTTTTAAATTGAAATTCAAAAAGTAACTATAATTTTCGCTCCCTGCTTAAAACTCGAAATACGAGAACCATACAAATAGGTGTACGGGGTGGTTCATAAAGTGTTTTTTTTTATCATATGTTATTTTGACAGTTACAGCTCTTTCCGGCGGAAAATCTTTTTCAAATGTTGGCCGGAACAAGTTATGTATCTACCGCGCTTACTGAACGCAAGTTATTTTGCTGGTGGATAATACCCACCTTCCATGCCGTCGCACCATACGCACAGTCAAGATTCGTTACCATTTCCCATACATGGACGACTTTGCTCAGGGGGCCGGAAAAACCGCACATAACAGTCGAGAAGCCAATGCATCCTCAGAGAGTGACAGTTTGGAGCGGTGGCATCATTTGCAGATTTTTCTTAGAAAATGATGGTCAACGGTTAGCGCTACAGATGGTATGTTAAACGATTTTTTGAGACCGGAAATTGAAGGCATGGACTTTGACGATCTTGGGTTTCGGCACAAGCGATCTTTTGAACGGCAAGTTCGGTAATCGTTTTAGTAGCAGTCTCGACGATGTCGATTGGTAGTCTCAAAGACGCAATTTGACGCCGTTAGGCGTTAAGGCGAATATGAAGCAAGCCATTCGTAACATATAGCCAGAAACCGTCACCAAGGTCTTGGAAAACTTGGTTGACAGGCTGCGCTACTATGAAGCCGGCCGAGGCAGGCTCATAAATGGATGTAACATACCGAAAATAATTGAGTTTTGTTAAATTTTGGGTTTTTTTTTAAATAAACCACTATATGGAGCACCCTGTACGTATACCTACAAATCGTCGTAGAAAGAACCTACATGAAATTTTGTCGAAATCGTTGAGTTTTTCTTAAAGTTTTAGAGTCGTAAAAAAAAATTAACAATCTTAAAAGAATTTACAAAAATTACTTTCCATAGAATTATAAGGCTGAATACATATGGTCGAAGGGGTTGTGCCGCCCGAAGACCTCGATGCACCTGCTCTTCGGGTGTGAAGCCGTCTCGAGAATACGGCAGAGGTATCTGGCCTTATATAGCCCCGAGCAGGAACTCGTATGCTCGCTACCAGCAGTCATCATCTTAGACTTCCTAAGAGCATTGAGAGGGCATCCTAAGGTCGAAGTGCAAACCTCAATACCATGTAGATCCTATCTGTTACAAGGCGTTAAAATTTAAGTTGTTTGCCTGTCCTGTAAAAAAAATGTAAATGCAAATTTAGAACCTTTGTACATTTCAACAAAGATATCTTCGATAATCAAATAATTTCAAAATTTTCTTAAAATGTGAAAAACCACGGGAACGCAAAATTACAACTTTTCGCTCGAAATAAAACGTCAAATTGGATGGTGTTGCTTTGTCAACAATGCCAAGGTAAATATTACCCAATTAAAAGGGGAAAAAACAAGGGTGTATTAACGAACGAAATTGACGAGCGATGACGGAAATTTGTTGCCAAACACATCATCGTATAGAAAAGTATGTGTTCCTTTCTGGTGTTGCCCGTCCTGTTCACACACAGCAACTGCATTGCAGGCAATGTTTTCTGTAGGTTGTAAGGCAAGTGTCAAAAAAGATAGAAACCCAGATTACGACAACGCCGGCAGCTTACACGTCACAGGAATAGCGAGAGGAAAAGAAAGATGATAACTGCACTTGGGCGTTTTATTTCCGCTGCAACTGCTACAATTTTGTAAAAATCACTTAAAACTCAGAAAAATCAACTTTTTTAAGAGCCATTTGTGACGTCAATCTTTCAAACGAGGCAAATACGAAGTAACGGAAGTGCTTTTGTCGTCACCTTCTTTTCTCTACATCGAGAAGAAATACAGCACAAAGCGTGTTACTCTCTCTTCTTCAAGTTACAAGTTGCCGCAACAACAAAAGTTGCAGTGTCCGAACGCAGGCTTGTTAAAAAATCAACTGAGCGACAGTTTAAACGACATTTATGTAAAAATAGAATTGGTAACAAAATTATCATTACGATTTTGTTTTTTTTTTAAGTAACGAGAATGGAGCCTTAGTAGCGTAAATTAAAAATTGGAAATTTAAAAATTCGTAACTGCATATGTATTTTGTATTGTATTGAAATAATATATTAGATCACAAGCATTTATTACAATAAAAGTAAGTTATGTAAACCTAATACATATATACATATATTTATACATATTTAGAAAATGTAATAGCAAGTGCTTTGTGGAAATTTGACAAAATACCCCTGACCCTGACTCAGCACTTTTCTCTTGGCAAGCTTAAATTTCGATTATCAGTTGGAATATTTCAAACATTAGTTATGCATAGTTTTAAGTTTTAGTTCAACAATTTACTGTAGGGGAAGCTAAACAACCAAACTAGAAAATATATTTTAAAGGCACAGAATAAAGCTTGGCGGGGTTTTATTTTAGGGTGATGATGATGGTTAGTGGGAAAACTTCCTGAGAAAGAACACACATACTACGCACATACATATGTACATGTAATAGGTACACAAAAATTTTCATACATACTAAATGCGCAGACAAAAAATAAATTTACTTTTTATTGAGCTCAGCTCCGCTGTACATCCATAAAAAATAAGTTAATTGCTAAAATAAGGCTCAACAAATGTGGCTATTAAAAAAAGAGTACATAGTATTTTGTATATTTGCTAGTTATGTAAGTATCTACATTTAGTAATGTCGACATAGTGCATTTAAGCATAAATCTCAGTATAACTGACTATAAAGATAATACAATTTATTAACTAAAATTGTAGAGTTGAAATACAAATAGGTTTGGGCATATAATAAATAGATTAAAAATTGTGAAAAGAAAAACAAAAATGCAAAACAAAAAAATACGTTTCAATTTACGTGTTTAACTATAGCTTCCTATTTGTTGTCTGTTTTGCTTTTATTTTTATTTTTTTTTTAACCAGCGACGACATCAACTTTGAACTAACCATCCATTAATATTTAGAAAATGTAACAACAACGATCTATAAATCTTGTAATGCACGTAATAACATTAGTTAAAGAGTTAATCAATTAATTAATCAATCAATCAATTAATGAGTTATTTTTACAAGACTTTTAATATATAATATTAAAATTTTTATACACAAATGCATGAACGCTTCCTTCCGTCTGCTTTAAAAAAAAAAAAGCTTGTGAAATACAAAATTTTGCCTACGCTCATGTCATTTGCATGTAATGAGATATTTTTTACTACTATTTACTTGTATCATTTACTATACACATATAATATATATATTTTTTTTTAATAATAAATAGGAGCAATTTCTGAACGCATACGAGTAGGTAACAATTATAAATACAATTAGAATCAGAATCAGAATCAGAATCATAATCGAACTAGCGACAAACAGAATTCCGATCGCACAGCACTACAAACGAATGATAAAAGGTAATGCCAAAAAAAAAAAAAAACAGAAACACCACCATTTTTCTAATGCATGTGTAGTTATTTATCAAGTATACATATGTATAAATATTGATCAGTTTATATTGTATATACATACATATATAGTTTTTTGTTTTGTATAAATTTTCTAGTTCCTTAATTCTTTATCAGACAAAAAGGTAATTATGTATGTATTTAAAAACGTCAATTTCATCAAAAAATTATCATTGTCATATCATGATCTCAGCATATATCGCACAATAGCGTAATTTAAATTTCTTTAAGAAATATATATATATAATATATAGTAGATATAGGCATGTATATAATAATTTTAAATTTAATTATTTTAAATGTTTCTTTGTTATATTACATTGTATTTTGTTTATGTAAACGTGCCCAGCGGGAGAAAATTGTTCTTCAGCGAAGACGCTGCTGTTTTTGTTTTTTGTTTTTTGTTTTTTTTTTTTGTTTTGTATATTCTTACTTAGTTTAAGTGAATGTTACAACATCTGTTTATGTCAGTCGGAAGTACATGTACATACTACATAGATGCAGTGCGTCAAGAACTGAAACGTTTTCGAAATATGTACATATGTTTTTTTTAAATCATTTTTATATGTACTATGTACATACGTACGCAGTACAGACAGACATACATATTTATGCTGATTTACTTCCTGAAGGGCTTTTGTGTATTTATGTAGATTTGTATGTATGTATGTATGTATGTATACGTGTGTATACTTGTATTGATAAGAGTAGGTGTGGCTGTGTGTGTGTGTGTGTGTGTGGCTGCATAAAAGCGGCATCATGCGGTTAGTGTGTTTGCATTTATACAAAAATATTACATTATTTTTTTTTTGAGTTTTGTTTTCATTAAACATTTATAAAATATAGTTTCATATTGATCACGTCATTACACAATTGTTAGTATCACTACCATTTTCATAACCGATCGTAAGAATATCTAATACAAAAAATTTAACATTTACAATTAATAATAGTCGTTTCGCGCAATACTTCCTACATTACATAGTACATACATTTGTTTTCTACGCTATACACTTGTTGTTGTTGGCTCCTATTTGAGGTATTGCAATTTGCAACAATTTTTGTAGAGTATGAGGAAAATGCATTTTCCTCAGAGCCGCTTTCTATCTACTTTTCTAAACTATACAGAACACAGAAAGTTTCCAACGCAAGAAATTCACTAAAAAAAAAAAACAATTACATGCACAACATCGTGACATCAGCAGTGGGTTGGCTTTTGCATTCAACTTGTTGTAATCAATATCTTTTTTTCCTTAGCGGTCTCTCACAATACATATCCCCATATACTTAAGTTTAATTTTTTTGTTTGTTTTCTATTTAGACTACATGTAGTTGAAAGGAGGATGATTTTTTGTGAATGTATTAAGTTGCTCAGCATTCATTCATTAAATATTCAACCGATATTAATTTGCTCCAATCACAGTTGCTATACTATTGCAGGTTTATTTTTGGGGAGCGATTTACGATCAACTCATTACGCTCCTTTCTAAGGAGTCCGTATTTCCAGTCTGTTGTTTAACCGCTGGCATCGGTTAGTACACTGCTTTCGTAAAATTGTGCTCGCTTACCTGCAATGGCGATCTACCTACTACAACTTAATACCGCTATCATCTGCATTTGACCAGCTTTTGTCCACAATTTCGGAGAGTTCTTGTTCAATATCTCTCATTCGGCCGCTATCAATGATGCATTCTTCACTGTTTCGCCCTTTGTTGTTGTTGTTATTATTGTTATTGTTGTTGTTGTTGTTCATTAATTGTTGTTGCTGCTGCTGCTGCTGTTGTTGTTGGCGCTTAATTTGCATTTCCTTGGTATTCGCGGCTGCAGAGGATAACGCATCATTCCAGAAATTAGAATCTATTGCTTTTAGGCCACTATTCCACATCGAGGAATTCTGTAATAACAAAAATCGATATTCATATATTCATATAAACATAATAGCCGTCATAATTTTTGTAATAAAAATCATGATTTAATCGTTAATTTATTATTTTTTTTTGATTAGAAATTGCAATTATTTTTGCATTTTTATTTTTTTATCATCTCACATTTGTCTATCTTTATGGGATATAAATCGAATGTTCATAGATAATTCAACGAATTTTAAAACTTTGGAATCAGAATTTTTACAAAACTTGTTTATGTAATTTTGTAGCGCATTTAACCCCAAAATAATATTGTAATTACAAGTCTGAGGTGGCTGTAAATTCTCGTTGAGTTTTGAAATTTTTTTTTCAACTTTTGGTCTTACGAACATTCTTTTTATATAACGGATGGATTTTATATAAAGTCCCGTTATCTTTTGTTATTTTTTAGATGCGTTAAATGGAACAACAAAGTTTCCAAATTCAAGATTTATACAAATTTTCAAAAATCGACCGGAATTTTAAGTTACTTCAGACTTGCACATTATTATGCTAAAATTAAATGAACCATAACAGGTCATACTCAAAAACTTTCTAAAAATTACAAAGTTTTAAAAATTTATGATAACAATTTAATAATTTTTTGTGCTATCGTTCTTGCAAATCTTCTGCTATATAAACTACAACCTTAAATAAAAAAAAAGTTTCAAAAACCAAAATTTCCAAACAATTGTCAAAAATCAACCGACATTTTATTATGATATAATTAAATAAAGCTAAAAACTGCATACCTAAAATTTTCTAAAAATTCTAATTAAAAAATTTGAAAAATTTATGCAAATTTGTTGAATTTTACAAAATTTTGTATAAAGTTTTGAGATTTGATTTCTATGATTTTTGTTATAGAACTACTACATCTTCTAAAACAACGAATGAAAAAAAATTATGAAAAATATTGCGAATATTATAAAAAAAATCACCGCGTGGCATTTTTCGAGTAACTGTATATATAAATATATATAATAAAGTTTACTTGAATGATTTTTTGATCTGTGATTTTCAGCTTAATTTTGTTTGACATGTTATTATCCGTTCACCTCAATTTTTAATTTACAAATATAAGTTTCAAACTTTTTAAGGAATTTACAAAATTTCAAAATTTTTTTGATAAAATTTTCACCACTATCATTCAGAATTTTTTGAGAGTGCAGTTTTGTAGCCCCTTTTAATTTTTCTATGATAAAGTGCAAGAATGAAGTAGCTAAAAATTCTGGTTGATTTTTTATTATAGTAAAATTAAATGGGTACATAACTGCATACTCCAAATTAAAAAAAAAATATGATTAAATTTTTTTTTGAATTTCGTAAAAAGTTTGAAACATTACGTTACACATGAGTTATATTTTTATAAAAAATTATTAAAAATAAGTTAAAAAATCCAAATTGTGAAATTTGTAAAGGGCTATTAAGGGGGGAATACTGTAGCGATTATTTTCGGTCACTGCATTATAAACTACATATATGAACATAAAGTTTTACAAACCTTAGTCATGCCGAGATTGGCATTATCATCTACGCCGGATATCATATTCGTAAACGCATTAAATCCTAGCTCAAAATTTGCTCTATCATCCGCCCCTTCACGTTCTCTTGCCAAACTATGAATACGATTGAATGGCATATCGGGTAGCAACGAGTTTTGCATGCTGTTAAAATTATCAAATGCCGATGGTCTATGTCCAAGTTGTTGCTGTTGCTGCTGATTTTGGCGTTGACGTTGCTGTTGCTGTTGATGTTGTTGCTGTTGCTGCTGCTGCTGCTGTATTTGTTGTTGACCATTTGCAGAACGCTGTAACTGTTGGCGAAGTTGCAATGCCAAACTGTTCTCGGTATCATTTGAGAATACTGAGTAGTTGATGTCGCCAGAGTTATTTTGATCGAGCAATGGATGCTCGGTATTTGCCGACTGTTTTCTAATATCACCACTGCTCCAGCTATTCAGATATGTATTTGTGCTAGATACATCAGCACCCGTACCACTACTGTGACCTTTGTACATTGGACAAATCGGACCGAATTTGCTGCCAATGCTCGCTGATGTTGCAGGCACTTCGAACGTTGCAGCGTCATCATCCAATATAGAGTCTGAACGAACGAAACTATCGCGATCACGAAATGGTCCTGGTGATGTATTCATTCCCATATTATGCGCAATGCAATTACGTTCTTGTGTGTTGTCTACAAAATTACCGCCTCCACCAGCATTGTTGTTATGCGCATGCCAAAAAGATTGTCGGGATTGCAAATCACCACAAATCAAACTATCCTTGTTGTTGTTGTTGTTGTTGTTGTTTGGCATATTGCTTACCGATCCACTCGACTGTACAGCATTGCCTCCTACGCCATAATCATTTTTAAACATATACGTTTCCACCATTGTAGGCCCATTTAGAGTTTTATTAAGATCCATATTAATATTATTAGCTTTATCAAATATTGACATAGAATCGCTAGGCGGATATAGCGGCATCGACTGATGATGCGCTGGTGAGCCTCCAATTAATAATTCGGCGACACCGGACGTATTTCTAATCTGCTGGCGTTGTTGCTGATCCCACATGCCGGCCATGTGTGGTGGCCTCTGCTTTTCGGCAGATATTATGTTTGTTTTCAATTCTACACCATTCTTTCCATTTAACCCTCCACCATTGCCTATATTTGCACCACTACTGTTGCCATTATTGCCAAATAAACTTGAAGAGCGTGCATTCATTCCCATCATGTTGGAATTGTAGAACTCTGGGGATAATACATTGTAGATGCCTTTATGAGATAGTGGACTGTTAAGAGTTGCACCTAAATTGTTATTATTATGATGTTTCGGTGGGTTATTGGTGGGTAAATTCGGCGGCAATGGAGGATGTGGTCCAGGCGGTTGTAAGCTCGTAGGAAAATTCCTGGGTGAGAGTACACCACCACTAGAATTTCGAATTGCCATCGCCGAGTTATTGACGTTGGATAAATTCTGAGGCATATGTGGTGAGAGTCCAGCTGTCGATATGGCATAGTTCAGCGCAGTACCAAAGCTAGGTGTATCATAACGATGGGTGGTAGTTGGCACACGTATCGCTTGGCTATTGTTTGGAGGAATGGGATTATGATGCATATGTCGCATCTGACGATGTGAACCTGGCGGACCATGCGGCTGTAATGATGTTGCTGATGTTGATGATGCATCACCATAACCACCGCGAGATAATTTGCTATGCATAGGTGGTTGTCCGCCAAAACGAAATGGTGATGTGGCTGTAGAAGCTGGGGCAGAATTATCGTTGCCAGGATGCAGCAGACTAATCGGATTAGGATTATGATGATTTTGTGTGTGGCTATGCGGATGCGTATGCGATGGAAAATCATTTTTCATTATATTTGCACAATTTACGGCTCCACTGGTAACGGATCCTTGAACGGAGTGCGCCCAATAACTGCCTGGTTTTATGTTTCTACGATTTTTAGCACGGTATTTTTCTAGTTCGTCCTCTGAATGCGCAAACGTACAACTGGAACCACGAGGACAATTCCGTCTCACTGTCAGATCACGACACAAACTTATTTTATATTTAGTACTTGTGCTCGTCTGCCCCGTTGTGTACTCTTGCAACTTCCGATTGCCATGATGTTGTACAAATTCTGCTAACCCTATAACAACTTCATGCACAGCTTCTAATGCTTTAGCTACATCCTGCCATGATGACGGTGGATTCTCTATGGAGGGATCGATGCCGGCTAAATGTTTTAGATGTGTTCGCAAGCCGGATAAATTGGCTGGGTCACCTGTGCGTTGTAATGCTATAACCAATTCCTGTACGGATTGCGCGAAAGAGGACGGTGTTTGCAATTTGTCAATAATGCTTTGCATGTGTGATTTATGGATTATATCGCCATAGAGTAGTGAAGACCATTGGTCTGGTGCTATTCGCAAGCCAGCTTCAGTTGCTATTTGTACGATTTGAGCATCGTGTTCGCGTCGCAGTGCATCGTAAGTACGAAATTCTTCTTTCAACTGCATTAGAGAAGAGTCGGCTTCACGTTTGGATACCTTAAAACAGCTAGCACGATACAATAACTGTACAACATGACCGATACTAGTTTTCGATGCTTGTGGAAATCGCGGTTCCAATCTCTGGACAACATACATCACTAATACTTTTCGCGAATACGCTGTGCCATCTTCGAGTGCTTGTAAAACCAATTTTAAAACTTCCTCTTGCATTGCTGGACCCAGAAATTGGCAACCACGTGAACGTACTGCTGCCCATAGATTCGAACTCAACTGTTGTGGATTTTGATGTTGTAAAATCAGTTCGGTAACAGTGCGTTCACCTAGGGAACGGGCAGCTCTCAACACACGCTCACGCCCTTCGCGCTCCATTAGTTGAGAGTTGACTAATGTAACTAGTTTTCGTTGCATCGGTCGCGAAAGCGGATTACCAAAGTTGCCATTATTGGAAACCAACGACTTCAAATATAATGCCAAATTTTCTATGCATTTATTTGACAAATTATAGCATTTAAGATCTTCCGTATTCAGCTGACGGACACTTGGCGGTGTATGTCTGGCAATCGGGTTTGAGTCGCCTTCGCTTCCAGCGGCACCTTCGCTTCTGCTACCATTGTTGTTGCTGTTGTCGTTAGCATTTCCAGAGTTGTTGTTATTGTTGGTATTTGTGTTGGTGCTAACCAACTGAAGTAGAGCGTTATTTATAGGCAGATTGTCGACATCGTTTGTGATGGAGGTCTAAAAAAAATGTGAATAAAATTTTAATTTGAAATCATTTTTAGACAAATTTCCAACTAAATTTTACTTGATCGAAGGGACATTGGCGATTGTGTAAGGTAGCCAGACACTGGCGACAAATGGTATGACCGCATCCTAGACTTATTGGGAGACGGTGATTGACAGCAAACTCATTGCAACAAATGGGACAAAAGAGAAAATCTGTCCATGAAGGCGCCTGAATCGGCATTCTGTAATTAAATATAAATACAATGTATTTGGTTATATCGGAATCCAGAAAATTAAATATGTATGTATTGTATATGAAAGTGATTGTGAAGAAAACTGCATATTTATTTTTAGAAAAGTTTCATATTTATTTTTAGAAAAGCTTAAATTTTGTGGCAGCAAACCCAAATTAATTCCTGTTTAATATATAGTATATTTATATGTACATATATGTATGTATTAGGGTGGTCCTTAAAAAATCAGATGAACGACATTTTTCAATCGAATCCCCTCAATCGGTAATTTTGGTCCCGCAGGGGGATAGTCAATGCATGTCGCACAGGGGTCAAAGAGCAGGTTATCTAAGAAGACTCAAAAAAAATTAAAATTAATTTTTCCTATGTAGACTCAAAAAGTTAATATCAATTTTTCTCTTCAATATCCAAAATTAGTTCTACTATAGTCGAACAAATCACAAGGCGCACAAGGGTCACAGTTCAGATTGCTCCATGAGGACTCAAAAAACTAATTTTAATTTTTTTCTTTAATACATACAATCGGTACTAATAAAGACGGTCAAGGCGTGTTACACAGGAGTAACGAACGGGCAGATGGCCATAGGAAGACTCAAAAATTAAAAATAAATTTTTTCCTTTAACTGCTAAACTCAAAACTACTATAGTCGGAGATAACACATACAAATTTTGGTGCTGACTGAGTCTTCAAAAGAATTTTCCATAAAACTTCCCAAACTTCAATACCTACAGCTATTGTCGATGATATCACATATAAATTTTGAACCTACTAATATATGTAAGTTTTCTTCATTTAATACCTAAATAGATAATACTACTGTAGGCGAAGATGAACTGAAAAAAAATTATTTCAATAGGTTCAAGATTTATATCAGGTAACATCGATAATAGCTGTAGCGGTTGAAGTTTGGAAAATTTTATGTAAAAATTTTCTTTCAAGATTTTGGTATCGCCCTAATATGTATGTGTATATGAATGCATATGAGCATACGTTGGTATATACATATGTACATACATATGCTTACGTATGTGTGTGTAAAAGTCAAAGACCTAATGTTATTGTAATACTCAAATTACAAAAACAACTGATATGCATTATATTTGTGGCCTAACAATTTTCTTTTGTGTTAATATTAGCAAAACAAAAAAAAAACGAAAATCGTGTGTTATAAAATGCATCCTAAACCTAAAGTCTTCATTTTCAACTGAATTGATTTCTGATTGTTATGAAATTTGGTGATTACCATGATTTTCGGGATATTACATAATAAGTAGTTAGGATCGCAACTATCTGTTTTTTTTTTTAAGTTAACATCCGATTTTATAATTGAATAAAGTTGTCTCATTGGAAAAATTTACAAGGGCTAATTGATTCGTGACCATACGACACATCAACAATTCTTTTCAATATAAAACAATAATTGCATATCATTGCTTGGCAAATACCAGTTCATACCTAATCATTGCGATATATATGTACATTCGTATTATATTAGGTATGTACATATGCATGTATTTGTATTACATATGTATATAAAATATGTTAAATATATAAAAATCTCGTGAACATACAATATAAAATTGGTAAAATGGAGAATGTTTGGCTTTCAAAGTACAGAAACAATTAAAAAAAAAAAAAAACAAAACAATATAGTGACATACATACATATTTTAGCTTTTCGGAAAATATGTATGTATGTACCTACATACATACATTAAAGTGCATCGCTCACCACACAAAAAAATTTGGTACTGCTTTTCATCGGAATTATAAAATTCATTATAATTTAAGAAACCAAGCATTTTTCATTTGTTCAACGGAGTTGTAATAATAAAATTTTGAACGCTGTCTTTGAACTTTTTTCAGAGTCCGTAACAGTTATAACTTTTATAAAAAAAACACTTTTTGATTGTTATTTGTTGAGTTATTTCATGAATTTAATTTTTTTGGTTGAATAAAAATTGTTTTTCTTAGAGTATTTTATTTTGCTCAGAAAATAAGACTCTCTTTGTGGGGCTTTTTTCAATTCCTAACCAACAAATAAAGCTCCTCAAATAACGATTGTTTTCTGAACAAAATACATATAAAACAAAAAATATAACGATCAGACTTTATCGTTATGGGGAATGTTTTATGCTGTTACAATAACAACCGTTCCCACGACAGTCGGTTCTACGATACCGGTACGACCCGGATTTATTTCCGGGTAAGGACTGTCACTTCAGCAGCATTCGCCAAAATTTTATGTGGAAGGTTTTATGGTGTTACAACAACAACAACAATATCAGACTTGATTTTTTTAAAATAAAACCCCAAAAAAAAAACAATGTCGCTGAAAGCACACCTTATTACAAGGAGTATGTTGCTTTGCTCCTTATGCACCTAGCAATTTTTCTCTTTCCGCATGATTTTGAAAAGTAATTTTCTCCCACTTTGCTATTCACGCTCCAAATATTTTTTCGCAAATCTCATTATTATTATTCCGTTGGACAAATGTTTACATAAGCAAATCATTTAAGCTAACGCTATTTTATCAACTCCACATCAACTAATTTTATTTATAAAAAACTTCATTTTGGTAGACATTTTCAAATTTATCAGGGTCACGAAAATCTTAATATTTTTCGATATATTTTGACGGTAGTTTTAAAATATAACTACAACATTTTATAATACCGGTGGGAAATTTACAACTTTCTTGTGAGGCACCCTAATGTACCCACATATGTACAATGCGATTTGAGTGTAGTTTTATTATATAACCGTAAGTGTACTTCATGGATTAAAAAATGTATATTTCGACTAATTGAGAGAATGAAGCATTCATTCATAAACTCGCAGCTATAAAAAATATATTTACATATGTACATACATACATATGTATGTATGTATGTACATAGGAAAACAAACTTAGATCATTGCCAACGTCAGCAGCTGTTGCTGACAAAAATAATCACTGATATGTATAAAATATTTAAATCCTTTATCTCGTGAATTTTGAAATCAATATCGCGTTACAGTATGTACATAAATACTTATTCTTATTAGAAGCAAACACATTAAGCTTTTCATAACTTGCAACAGGTTGTAATAATATGAGAAAAATTAATCACTTATGTAGTACATATAACTAAATATGTACATATGTACATATGTATATTTGTATATAACAAAGGCAATGCAATAATAAAAACTAACAAACATTTATTAGCGGCGATCATATGGCAGCTGTGCTGGCTACAGCGATGACCGTACTGGTGACTGTGGCATTGATTGCGTCGACGTTGCTTTTGTGTACGTAAGCAGTGGAAGCAGAGACAAAGAGAATTTGTTAGATGTTGTTGACGATGGCAAAGCAAAACAGCAGCCACGACGGCTCACATCGCGTCACCATGTCGATGCGATGTCGGCGTCGCTGCCAGCTAATATTATGCTGATTTGACTACAGCGATGATCTGAAACATAAAATCTGTTGCCCACAGTAGCCTTATTAGTGGGGGAATTATCTTTACCGACCGAAATGACATTGTTGTTGGTGCCACAGCCAGCAATAGCAATGGCAACGGAAATGGGAGAACGTTAGCATCGAAAATGGATTTTCCACTCAAAAGTGAGAAAAATGTATCAAGAAAACGCAAAGCTTTTGTAACACTATGGGATGCAGTCGGGAGGAAACCAAAGAAAATTGCGTAGGCACACTGCTCGTAATAGTATAAGAGGCAACCAAATCTATTTCTTTTTTAGGCAATTGTGAGGGTGAGAACGTGAACGGGTGTTGGAAGAGTCGGATCAAATATAAGAAACTTCAATGGTATAGTAATACATAAATTGTATGTTATTGTTGTTGTGGACCCATAGCTATCGCATGATCAATACTACGATAAGTGTTTCCATAGGGGAGTGTTAATTTTAGTTATAAAAAGAAAAAATTATTAGCGACGAAGGGCTTGTTGAAATTATTTTACTTTTTCTGATGGAATATAACTTTTCTTAGCAATAACCTCAGTTTGTCATGCAAATATGTACGTTTATAAGCCCAAAATTAGTATCTTATAAGTCAATCCCAATTATGAAACTGGAAATGTTCACTTCTTCATTTTTCCATTGAATGGCTCATCATTGACTTCGTAATCGAAATATAAATCAAGATAATTGTTACGTTGCACTTTTTATACGTATGTACATGTGTACATATGTATGTATATATCTTTTTCACTTGATCTTTTTTTTCTTATTTATACTTGTTACGCACCTTCAAAATGCACATATTACTTTTCTTCTCAATTCAAGTCACAAATCGCAGCAAATTGATTACAATTCAATCGCGTATGTCGACGTGGTTACTTTCACAATTTAATTTTTCTAAGCTCCAATTGACTACGTTCGTAAAATCGGAAGAAAATGTAAAAAACTAAAAATTAAAATCTATAAACTTCCGTCAAATGTAAGATTTTTTTCTTTCTGTGGCAAGGAAAAGTCAAAAACGTCTAGTTTCTGTGGAGATGTACGATATAACGATATAAAAAACATAACTATCGATAGCAATATTTAATGCAACCAAAAACACCGGGTACTTGCGTATGCATATGCATATGTTTAATCAAGTAATCGAAAAAATCATATCAAGTGGAAGATAGTGAAATGAAAATGTTGTATTTGGCATATTTTTTTTGCGAGGCGATTTCATACAAGCCAACAGCATTATGTATATATATTTTGGTTTTGCTTTTATACATTTTACAAACAAAATGCTATTTTAATCGCAATTTGCCGAGATTATAACTAACATAGCGTAATGTTATTTTTTTAAAGCTCACATTAATGTCATGTTTAAATAAATATTTTTAATATAACTATAACCCAGCACATTTTTCCAATCTAGATATTTGAAAGACGTTGTTGTATTCTTACTATATATTGCTATGTATTTTGTTATATCAAATTTCATTTTGTATACAAACGCGATCAATACTGCAACGCATTAATTATTTATTAATCATGGCAAGATAAGCTTATTACCGAGATAACATTTAAACCAATAAAATAAGTGGTTATATTAATTATCGTAATCCAATTATTTTGAATGAAAAGGATCAACAAATTTCGATATTTATGCCAAATTTATCAACTTGTTGCACTGTCTGTAGAAGAAATCGATTTCAGGTCGATGATTTATTGTACGTGTAAGATGTACTTTCACTTTTCAATATATTTCTCAAACATCAATAGAAAATACATAATCGAAATGTAGTCGGACGACCACCAGTTTATATGTGGTTAAACGCTTTACAATAGGACTATTCGATGAAAGCACTAAAAGTGTAGTGCAGTGCAGGACAGAACAACATCTGACGCCAGCAAGAAGCCTGCCCTGTAATTACGGTTATATTAGCGGGAAGTTTTCAGCGGACGTCAGGTATCAAATGACCACCCCTATTCTTCACTTTTTTGCATTTACGAAAATGAATTCAAAGAATTCTTTATTTTCCCGTAAGTAACACAATATTTTGTGCTTCACAGCTAAAATTAAACTTAAATTTTCTTTGGCTTGGCTTTTTCTTATCATTCTCATCGTTTGCAGAAATGTGAATATGTACAATCGATAACCTATTTTCGATATGGTCTGACGTTTAAGTAGGGGTGTGTATGTACAATCGATAACTTATTTTCAATATTTCGAGTGTTCATGTAAAAATACAGTAACATTTTTTCCAAAAATTTGATGGTATTTGCTCTTAAGGGAAAAACTATCCAAACAGGAACATGAACGTGAAACTTGGAACAACTAGCAAGTTTTACGAACAGCTGATTTCTTTTGTTGGCTGACAAGTTAAAAA
Source organism: Anomoia purmunda (assembly GCA_951828415.1). Lineage (NCBI taxonomy): Eukaryota > Metazoa > Arthropoda > Insecta > Diptera > Tephritidae > Anomoia > Anomoia purmunda. Next base: position 9,352,018 of record OX639996.1, read on the forward strand.
TTCATAAAAACTTGAAAAAATGTCCTTGCAGAAGTTTTGTACACACCTTCTCCATTCCGAATTGGATTTTCTGCCAATGAAAATCGGTGAGAATGACAACAAACGCAGAGTTTTGACATTCAAACAAACAAGCGAATGCTCTCAGCTGCTTTCTCAAGAGTACCTTATATACCAGCACGGTGTACTGAATACTGAAGGTGACGCCTTTAGAAGTACCGCTACTTTGGTTTTGCCGGGTTTGACAATTCTCAACTTCAACTAGACAAAGCTTTTTTCACAAATTAAGAAAAAGAGACACTTTTTTTAGTATTTTGCGAATTTATTTATTAAATGTCTGCCTATAAATTCATACTTTTACACTTTAGAACAATTAGAACACGTTTTTCAATGAAATATTGGAAGTTGTTCAATTTTCTCTCTCCCGTATTCTTGTTTACTAAAGGCGAGATCTGTCATTTCACCGCGGGAAGGCGCAATCTTGTATTCTATCATTCTTGATATACCAGTACCCTTTTCCCTGATGACAAGTTAACATTGTGACATTCTATTACTTCGAAATATTCCAATTTTGCTTATTTTCATTGTAGTGGCCACGATTTGTCACGAAAAGAATAACAGACATTATTGCGAGCGATTTAATCTGCCATTCTAGATGTATGCCTCAATTTAATTCGTTCAGAAGGAGTCAAGGCTATATAACCTATCTAAACTTATCTCTCATTTTGACATTTAATTTATTTCAGCAACTTTATTTAATTTATTCTATCGATTATTGATTGTTAGATCTCATCTTAATATTTGGCAGGTTTTAGTGTAGATGGCGCGGAATTTATATTTGTGCGCAGAGTAGAATTTTGAAAACAATAAAACTGCTGGAAATAAATATCTTATTAAAATCGTTTATTGTCAATTCAAAATGCAACAAAAGGTAATTGGTTTGAAAAATATGCCATGTTACTAGAGATCTTCACATTATAAATTTTTCTCAGAAATGGACGCTGGACGTCGAGTCAAATCAATACGATCTGGTGCAGGGTAGGTTTTATTTAATAGGATATACGAATGAGGAAGGAATTCGCGAAGACTGTGCGGATATAAAGATAAAATCTCAAGTAGGTATCAAAGTTCTAAGAAAGATCACAAAAATCTGCAATGATGCCCAAATTCTCACAGAGTGTGGACCCCAAGCACTGTCTTATAGATTTTTCTGCTGACGCCTTATATTTATATGATTTACGGAGTAAGCTGGGCACATTTTTAAATGGCAGAAGGTTGGACCCGATGCTCAAAAAATGCATAACTACGACAGCAGAGCTACGCTTTGGTGAAGTGCAGGCGCAGCTATACTTGAAGGAAGATGTAAATCAATGATTTATCGTAAACTAAGAAAAAAACATTTTAATATGTTTATTTTATTTCAGACTTTAGATCTTACTAGTAGTAGCACGGATACATTTCTAGCGCCAACTCAACGAGCTCCTAGATCATCATTGGCTAATACGAGTACCCGTTTATTTAGTTCACCAGATGTATCTCTTTTAGGGGATACGCGAGATGAAAGTTTTAACATACCTGATACCCAACACATCAAACGAGTTTCCATGGAAAATTTGAATATGGCAAACACTTCTGGAAACCAGTCTGATGATGATAGGAATGTTGAAGATGAGTCCTTTATACCGGAAACGCAAATGATTACGGCAGAAGAAGGAGCTGCTAGCAATAACGAATTAGAATCTAACTTATACAAATCGAGCGAAATGATTCGTATAAACACGCAAGATTTCAATGAAAACCTATTTGAAAACGCTGAAGATGATGGGATGTTGTTTTCATCTATAGTAATACCAAATATTAAACATAACCCTGTGATTTTGACGCATTCATCAATCAACGAACAAATAAATAAAGGTAATAAGCTCAAATGTACATTGAACTTTCTCATAAGCCTTAACTTATTTTAGATACGTCCAAATCAACCAGCAGTTGTGATGCGGAAATGGAAGCACTAAATTGGTCGGCGCAAACGTCTAAAAATATAACTTCCGATGGCACTACGCTGAATTTTGAATGTGTAGAGAGGGACAATATTTGCACACCAGATCTGTTTGACTTACCTGAATTGGCACAAATAAATATAGAAGCTGCCGTGGAAAGGACGAATATGAATTTAGATGAAATTGCAATGGAGGCACCAGATGCTATTACGAACAAATCCAATTCGCTCGATGCTCAAGCACTACCAATTGAGGACAGGGTTGCGGTTGGTGATGGCTATGCGGAGGAAATCGAACTGATGCCAACACAGCTATTTGTTCCTGTTGCCAAAAACAAGGAGTCGCACCTACAGGCTGCTGTAACTATTGCCAATGGTGAATTATCACTAAGTGGCAAAGAAAATATTCCGCAAGCTGATATTAGCTTAGAACCAACTCAGATTTTTGCACCAGTTAAAGGTAAGCAAGATTGTAGCAACATACGACGTTCACCAGATGAATTCAGTATAAAAAATTAAATTTTATTATTTTTTTTTTTTACATTGCGTCTTCGCCTTATTAACATGTTTTTATTATTTATGCAGATGGAAAGGCAGTCGAAAGTAAATGCATTGCATTATCGTCGAATGAGAAAGAACCATCAACATATGAGCCAAGTGATAGGAATATAAATTTACTGCCGCCTACAGAAGTATTTCCATGTAACTTATCTAACTCAGTGCTTGAGGCTAAAAAATTAAACCAAAAAGAAAAAGGAAATGGATCGAATACATCCACGACACAGCAAAACCCTAAATCTACTCTAGTGCCGAATGTTGAAGATGAAGGCTCAAAAAGTGTTGCTGGTTCCTTAGTGGAAATCGAGAATACTTCTAAAATGACCAAAACTGAGGAGGAAAAACTTGCTACAAAGAAGCGAGGTAGTTTCAAAAAGCCAAAACAAAGTACGCCATCTTCAAGGAGTGTCGCCAGCAGGGGATCAAAAGAGAAACACTCGAGTATAAATAGTACGCAATCTGAAATAGAAGATCTGCATTTGTGCACACCCAAATGGATTTCGGATAATTTTGATGAAATTTCGATAGATCGAAATATATCTTCTGTAAAAAAACATATCTTATTTGGATCTGATTCAGAAGAAGAATCTGTCGAGTTAAACAAATTGATAACAAAAAAAGATTCGAAAGATTTCGAAATACTACTCTCTAATGTTAAAGAAGCACAGTCTCCAACGAAAGTTATGCAATCAAAAAATATCTTGGTTAAAAAAGGAAGTCCTACTGATTTAAGTAAAACTAAAAACATTGAGATCCCAAATAGAAACCTAAAGGATTTTATTGACGTTGAAAAATCGAATGTTAAAAAGCCTGAAAAAGTTGAACACATAAAGAAAGAAAAGAGTTCAAACAAAAAAATTAAGAGACCAGAGGAAAAAGTGAGCAAGTCAAACGCTAAATTGACTGAAACAAAAGAAACAACCGTTGAATTAAAGGTTCACAAAGAAAAAGAAAGCGAAATAATAAAAAAACATTCGGAACATAAAGAAATAAAACAACCCAAAAATGGTGTAACAAAAGATGACGGAAAACGGCAAGCTGGTGTGCCATGTAAAAGGATGACCCGTCTAAGGTCCAGAGCCAGCAATTTAGAAATTGATAATGCAAGTAGCTCAGGTGCTTCACCAGCCAAACAGCGGAAGATCGAGCATATCGAAGAACCAGAAACCAGTAAAAGTAAGACCGAATGAATATAAAATCTTATTACTTACTATAGTATATACATATGTATGTATATCTATTTATTTTTAGAACGTCTAACCCGCTCCCATTCTAAAACGGAGTCTCAAGAGAGTATTTCCTCGACAAAATCAACAGGCTCCTCCCGTGGCAGGCGTAAAAGCTCACGAGAACATAAAACACAGTCTAAAACTGACACCAGCCATGATAAAAGCACAGCTGAGGCTGTTACAAAGCCTACCAAAGCGACTGAAAGAAAGGAGTCACGTGGCACACAATCCGCTTCGGTTCGTAATAGCAAAGGCAGCGGAGACGTGTCATCAGATAATGAAACCAAACAATTAGCAAACAACGTAAGCGAAATAAGTTATTTTTGTGCATGTCAGCTATTAATAAATAATCTATTCCCTTAGCCTCGAACCTTACAGGTTGCCATGACCATGGTTGAATCTAAATTGTTTCAAAGTTTGGTAGACAATTCGCCAGGTTAGTATTTATATTTCTATACTTATTTCGCGTGCTTTTCATTCGACCAAATATTTGAGGACAAAATATGACGCGAAATGCAAATATGTTGCCATTTTAATATTTTGTATTGGCGTTAAATCGAATAGTGTTAAAATTTTGGCTGTTTTCATCCAACTGCAAATTTGACCTAATGAAAATCAAGCGTTATATCTACATAATTGATTTTGTGGAGAGATTTGTAACGATTTGGCTATCAAAGTACTAAACCAATTTTAATAATTAACATTTTTTTTAATGAAACTTTTGCCAAAAACTTTGTTTTGTTGTTGAAAAATATGTACAAACATTAGGGTGCGTCATTCCCTATACAAAAAAAAGTACTCAAAGTACATAGCAAATTTTAATATTTTTTTTAAATGAAGCTTTTGCTAAAAACAATTGTATCATACTTATTTTCGTTTAGTTTTTCGAAGAATATATATGAATATTGGGAAAAACTCAATATAATAACTTTTGCCACTTATGTTTATTAATTTTTTTTTAATAATGTCAAACAATAATTTTTATGAGCTCAGGCCATTTTTAATAGAAAAAATTATTAAAAAATAAAAATTTCAAACTTTTTGCGAAATTCACAAATTTCATAAATTTTCTGAAAAGATATATTTTTTTTTAACCAGCAAGTTTCATTTCAACTTTGCGTTGATTTTTGATAACTTTTTCAACATTTTTTTGTACTCATAGTCTTGGACATTTTCGTACATCTAACGTATTGGCAAAAATTTGTGTACACTAAAATTGAATCGGCTATTAAACTGCATACCTAAAAAAATGTCCAAAAATTCGAATAAAAAATTTTTTTAGTTTCTTATTTTTTTTAATTTGTTAAATTTCGTACGTAGTTTGAGACTTTTATTTATATATTTTCAATTATAGAATGATCTATAAAAAACTGATTTGAAATTACCTCCAATTGTTAGGGGTTTTTATAAATAATAGTTTTTTTTTAATATTAAACAAAAAAATCGCCTCAGATCATAAAAAAAATTAAAAGTTTCTTCAACGGAATTTTGAATTTTTTGAAAGATTGGTTTAAGAAAAAGTTGAATAACTGACCTAATAATATATAATTGGAGATGTAATTTTATCACCATTTTCATTTCGTTGCAAATAAATCCATTTACGTCCATATATTTTTCACAATTATTAGGATTCGGTTGAACAATTTTAAATAATTTTGAGCAACCTTTTGAGCTTCGACTGCTTTTATCATATTAATTTTTTTAATAATTAAAAAAAATATATGTATATATTGTTATTTATAAACAACATTATTTTTAGTGAAATTTTCAAATCACTCCAACTCACTAAATCTTAATATTTTGCCAGAACTTTTACAATATAATAGATTTTAAAAGACCCTTGGAAAACTCGTAACTTTGTTTGGTGAGCCACCCTAATGTACATACATAATTATACTTTTTAAGTTGAACCTAATTTTGTTTTTTTAAATAAATTGTTTCAAATTCAAAATATATAAAATTTAATGAGTTTTACTTTTAATAAAGTACGCCGTATATTGAATAATTTTACGTTTTGTGTTTTTTTTTCAGGTAACTGGTGCATTGCAAGCGATCCCACAGAAGCGGACGTTTTAGTTATGGACAAAGGAAATCGAACACTGAAATTTTTAATCGCTATGGCAAAAGGCATACCGATTGTAACATCGAAGTGGCTGGATTCTCTAAATAGCACCAAGACTGTTCCTCGCGGTGTTATTCACTTTTTCAGAGACCAAGAATTTGAAAAGCGACACAAATTTTCATTATTTAAATCATTGGAAATGGCAAGAAAAAGTAAACTGTTCGAAGGTTTTGATTTTCTTACTACACCTGGTATTTTGCCACAACCAGCTGAAATGAAACGTAAGACGAGAAATAATTGTACGCTACTACTACAGTATTTTAATTTTAATTTTATTTCTTCAGAGATTCTAGAATGCGCTGGGGGTAAAGTCCATAGCGAGCCACCGCCACCTAAACCAAATCAAAAAATTTTCCTTATATCGACTTTGAACGATAAAAAGTACTGGCATAAATATCGACGTTTCAATAATAATATACGCATTACCGACAGCGAGGGTGTAATGGCGTCTGTTATGCGGCAATCAACCCAACCATTGGAATCCAAGATTTTCGCTTAAAACACAAAAAACAAAAACATTTGATTTCGAATGCCAATTGGAACGTAAAATTCTCATGTCAAAAATTTTATAATATAATAACTATAACTATATAAAATATGTACTCACTATATACTCGTAGAACCAGTGCCAGCTAATACGTTGTCATATATTTGTAGTTGTTTTTGTTTTTTACTTTAAATCTTTTGTTATAAGCTACTATTAAAAATTGAAGTTGTCAAAATCGTTGATACTTACCGTTATGTTTAATAAATATTACTAAACACTCGGTTTAAATTTACGTACAAATATTTTATGTGTAGATGTCCTATTCAGTATTAACGTATTGAATTTTAAGTGTACAAAAAGTAAAGCTGTTAATGATGCTACTCTATTTTTATTTTATTTCCTCTAAATACAAAAAAAGTTATGTTTTTGGTTTAAGTATTTTCAATAGTAATTAATTTTATTTTACGTCTACATGAAAATTGCATTTTTGTTTATCAATAAACGATGAACGCGTTACAGGAATTTTCCTCTTGCCATAATGCATTTATTTTTTTTTTTATATTAAGAGGATAATTCTTGGGGATTCTTTTTCTTTCTTTTCTTACAAATTTATCAATTTAAATTGTTCGAACTTATCGAATAAGTGGTAACGAAGGTGGCGGACCGGCGCGATCCATTGCCGTACCTGGACCGAGTAGTACCTGTTTTTGTTGCGACTTCTGCAACTCCTCCATTTGGGCGCGTTCCGTTTCGAAAATAACAGGTGCAAAAAGTATAACTGAACTCGTAAAGAAAATCCAGGAAGCATTACATGAAAACGAATAGAGACCTTTAATGCTGGTGGTTGTTAGGTCGACCATTTTGCCAGTTAATCGACGTACTGGCTCGGGGAACATTTCTGTGAGGCCCCATAGCCGTTCGCCTAGGGTTTCGTCTGGTTCCTGAAAAACAGATTTGAAATTGTAACTGCAATTTTTATTGAGATATATACACATATACTGAGAAAAAAACAGTTGCTAAATTATTTTTTTTTTAGAATATTAACCTCGCTCTTTTATCTTTTGTATTCAAAATTCGTATAAACATAAACTCATAAAAAACATGAATGCGGAAGGTGACGCCTTCAGAGGTATCGCTACTTTGGTTTTGCCGAGTTTGACTATAAATCCTCAACTATAAATCCTTATTTTTATACTTTAGAACAATTAAAACACGTTTTTCACTGAAATATTGAAAGTTATTCTCTCTCCCGTATTCTTGTTTTCAAAAGCCGAGATCTGTCTCTACATATGCCGCGGGAAGGCGCAATCTTGTATTATAACATTTTTGGTATGTATAGGAGTTTTCTGTCATTAACCCATTGGCAACGACTGGTGTAAAAGTATCCACCAATTTTTAGAACTATGTTTATTTGAAATGTAAGTTTTAACAGCTAAAATAATTAATAATAAAATGTTTCATATGAACTACAACCGGTCCTGAAACAGAACAAGCAACCGATTTAAAAGTTTTGCACAGTAAGTGCTGTGGTTGGCAAAGATGTTCCACTCAAAATTTTCGAATTTTTTTTTTCGAAATTAATCTCGTGAGACTTTAAACACTTTTTTTTTCTCGATATATTATTTTATTTGACTTCAAAATATTTCTCACTATAAGAAAATATTGAAAACTATATTAATTTGGGTTAAGGCAAATGTCAAATTGTGAACAATTATCAACGAATGCAATCCAAAAAAAGATCAAGCAGACATATTTGATTCTGCTTATTTAGATTACTGTATACTTGAACCACAATTCGTACAGTAACAAAAACCATTAAAAAAAAACCTAAAATTGTACAAATTTTATAAGAATTACAAATCATGCTCATCAACATTTTAGGTTTATAATGACAGTTTTTAGTTACGCCGTTTTCTATCTCATGAGATTCTAGTGTAATATAAAGTATTCTCGCATTACCGTTCCTTTTTGATATATTTTTTTTTTTAATTTTGGGATTTCGAATTTTTTGCGTACCCAAGTCTGTTATAAACGTCCTTATTAAAAACTTTAAATTAAAAATTGTGTGCCATGTTTGAAAATTTGATATATGTAAATCGTTTTATTACTGTATGAAGTATACGTTAATAGAACTTAAAAAAAGTTAGCATAAAAGTTGCAAATATTAAAATATCAGTACTAATATGGCGGAAAAAACCTTGGGCTTATGTTAGCTTCAAAAATTAAACGTTTGAATTTTTCCAGTTTTATAATCGATTAAAATTGCAACAAAATTTTTTTTAATTATTTAATCAAGTGAGAATCCTCCATACTTAGAATTTTAGTATAACCGAAGTGTTTCAAGGGTTAATGTTGATGCTTCATTTTCAAGCGATAGGAAATTATTTACTAAATTTATACCAACTTATTGACACCGCTTTACTAAGTACACTTTTAGCATGCCGTTAAGGTACATATATGTAAATAATAAGTATGCGTATTTCACAAAATAATTTAATTAATAAATATGGAAATGTCAACTGTGTGATTGCCTAATCAAAGTGAGGTTATGCGCGTGGTACTCAACATGTTCACAGTATTTCATCGATTTTTCTTTAAGATGCTCAAGGATGAGCAAATTAAAGCAATAAGCTGTTAAATAAACTCAATATAACTTACATCTTCATAGCTTTCATCATCCGTATTCTTGGAAGCAGTCTGAAAAATAAAACAAAAACCTAAATAAGTATTCACGAATTTCGTTGTAAACACAAAAGCAGTTTTTAATGTTGAAGCCGACAAGCAATTGCTCAATTAAAAAACTCTATTTGGTTTATGAGATCTCAAAGACATTAAAACAACTGCGTTCCACTCATTTATTAGCGTTTTTTTTTCCAATTTTTGTAGCATATGTATATACATACATATGTATATATAAATTCTTTTATTCATTTTAAAATGCTTACAACTTTCTCTACTGCACGCCGTTCAGGTGTTTCGTCCTTGCTTCCGCTCAACGATGACATTCCGCTATCCTTTTCGATGATTTCGATATCAGGATCAGAATCCATCAAATCTTCAATTTTTGCGGAATCCACTTTTGCTGTTTTTTACACGACGTATACCTACGTCGCCGCTTTGTATTTGAAAGATTGAAATTGTCGTACTTCGAAAGATAATCTTTCGTTGTTGTTTTATACACAAATAATAATATGGTGACTTTTTAAGGAAATCACTATATTGACTTTTCCCAGACCACTTCTTATCAGCGCAGAAACACGAGGTTCGAACTGCTCGTTTTAGGTTTTCACAAATTAATTCACAGATTTATATGCGAACAATATTGCGCTTTAATTTGAAATTTAATCGATTTTGCTAATGTATTTTATGTCTACATCTGAGGTAAAATCACACGCACTTTCCATGCAATCGGCATAAAAAACGGAAATTTTCCGTGGACAAAAGAAATGTACATGCCAAGGCGAATTCATATAAGGTGTAGTTACTATAGCCGCCGATTTGATTTTTTTTTATTCAGCTGCACCTATTTTGTTTTTGCTTTTGCGTATGAGCTTTCAAAAGGCGCAAATGAAAAAACAAAATGTACGTAAATTTTGACAATTCTTATGCAGAAACAAAAACAAAATACATACGAGTTTTGTAGCTGGACATGTAATACCACCTTATATGAGTTCGCCTTGGTACATGCGATTCAAAGTGTCAGTGTGACAGTTACGTCAAAATGAACGGAGTATGTTCAACGAATGAACCTTACATGCACGGTTGCCACTTTCTTAATTACATACCAAAATTGGTACCTTTTTCCCCTTCCGTAACTTGGTGACTTTAAAATAAATTTGGAAACTTTTAAGATAAGAAATTTATTTTAGTTTTTTTAGTTTGTAAATGCCTTAACAATTATTTGCAGATAAATGTATTTATATTATATTTGGGATCCATTCAACAAAATTAGCACAGTTGAACCTTATGCAGTGTAATTTATATAACGCTAAGGGCCTGTGCCAATTGAGAAACGGGTACTCTGGAAAGTGCAGTTTTGACAGCTATGATACGAATAAAAATTCCCAGGGCATAACCAAGAAAAAAACGGTATTGGCGCGTTTTTTGTTCTAATATTGCCATATCATTTACTAAATGCATGAAATTTAGTTCCAGAGGCATTAAAAATAGCAAAAACAAATATTTGATACATAATAGCTGCATTTCGCTGGTTTTCGTCTGCACCAAAGGAACTGTGAGAAATTTCCAGCAGTAAAAAGTTACACAGCAGAAACAAAGAACGTACATAGATTACAAAGAAGTAGCATACTTTCACTGGATATGCCAACAGAATGTTTTGGCTTATTTCACCATACCTAAACAAATTTAATTTTTGCTGATTGATATTAGAATCTGATTGGATCCAATTGGTTTGTGCTGTGGTGAAGTAAGCTAATATTTCTTACCGCAGTCTAATTTCACTGATGCAATTCTTTGTAATCTGCGTTCTAAAAAAAAATTTTCTCACCATAGTAAAAAGTTGTCTCACTATAGAACTTTTCTATCAATTGGCACAGACCCTAACCAAATAAGGTAAAAGGCAAAGAAGTTGCTTTAGTGAAATTACCCTGTGGTAAGAAATGTTAGCTTACTTCACCGCTCCACAAACGAATTGGATCCAATCAGAATCAGTGAACGTCAAATTGTTCTGGTATGGTGCAATAAGATAAAATATTCTGTTGGCATATCCGGTGAAAGTATGCAAGTACTTTGTAATCTACGTTTGCCCTAACTATGAAAATTTCTGATTTACGTAAAGGCGGAACATGTTTTGAGCAAACGTTCCTACGTAACAAAACAAAAAATAAACATCTAAAACATAAAGGATATAGTACAAGCTGCTAGAATTTTGTCATAATGAGGGTATTATTACCGGCGTAGAGTATATCCGTTAAAAATTTGTAAAATTAGCAAATCTTAATTTTTATATTGAACTATTTTGAATTAAGTCAGTTGCTAATGCGGTTCGATTTCAATATTTGTACAAGATTTAATTTAATCAATTAACATGGCAAAAAAACAATTTTCAGTTAAAGTATTAAGAAAACTAGGTTGTCTTAAGATGATTTCAAAGATGTAAACTCCTATACAAAACTTCCTAAACCCGCTAAAATTAATATAAGAACGGCATGCACCAATTGATAGAAAAGTTCTATGGTGAAAAAACTTTTTACTATGGTGCGAAAAATTTTTTGCTGCCCCAATACGTAACCTAAAGCTGGAAATTTGTAACAGATACTTTGATGCAGAAGTAGGACAGCGAGTTGGCAATAAAATGCAGCAATTTGTTAGAAATTATTTTCCTCACGTGACACAGACACTTAGAAATAAGAAATTGGGTTAACTACGGAAGAATAGTTCATGTTAACACAGCCAGGTTAAGATTTTTGCTTGGAAAGAAATGTCTAACAGTTGAAAATGGTATCTTTATCTCACATTTCTTTGTTAACACATCTAAGGAAGATGTCGTTGCCACGTAAGATAAGGGAGGACGGAGGAGGGTATTAACGGATATTGAGGTCTATTCCTGAATCCATCATAGGTGGTTTTCTGGAAATTTTATGAAAATGGCACCGCTGAGTTCGAATAGCTACGAACGAATATATTCAAAGTATGTTCTATATATGTACGTAGTACAACGGATGTGGTATTAGTTTTTATGTACTTATAGATTTCTCGAAAATTCGAACTGTGATTTGTTCAGTGATAGCACCGATTTTAATGCAAAGGTTAATCTACATATGTATAAACTTTAACTTTGTTGTAACGTGAGAAATCGTATGAACTTGCCGAATCTACAGGATTCATTCGCTTTTCTGGCTCCTTGTATCTTTCAATTTTTTCCAGATGTTCATCTTCAATATCGACTTCCTTTTTTTCATCTTTTCCCTCCGACATTGTTTTTACCGCTTTAGTTATTCGTTGTTACTTTGTTTTATTCGACACTGAAGAGCACGACGTTGTAAATGTGTTTGCAGTTTTTATACGTACGAATATTAATGGATTAGCAATTTTAATTGAAATTTCTTGATATTTTTCCTGCAAACAACGAAAATATATAACAAATATTAAAAGCAAAATTTTGATGTCTACTTCACATAATACGACGTTTCCGAAAAGAAAAAAAAACACAATTTTTTGATTGCTTAAACTTTGTGAAACAACTGATTAGAGTAATGTACAAAGTATGTAGTTGAGAATTATAATAGGTTCGAAATATTTTGGGATGTGTGTACATTTCGCGCGTTTGCATGAGGAGTGACAAAGGTTTTGATGGAATGGGCGCAGGGGAAGGTGCGTGGCACTTGAAATCCCCCACATTACACAGAGTAAAGTCGTAGGCTTCATCTTTAAACCGATGTTTTCAAACAGAATTTTTTATTAAATTAGTACTCGGAAATTTTAAAAGATTGTACAGGTGTCTAAACCGTGCCCTGGCATATTAAAAAAAATATTTTTTTAAGTTAATCACTATGGCACCTTTTATTTTAAGTTGTGTAGAAATTTCAAAGTTGCATCGATTAACTATAGATCATTGGGAGAAAATTTGTTTTAATTTTTACTAAGGGATCCTTGGACCGCAGATAAAGATTATTGTCCAAAGTTCATCTCAAAAAATCATGCGAAAAGAGAAATGCTACGGGTATAAGGATTAAAGCAAAATGCTCCATGTAACAATCTTTATTTAATCTTTATTTCTTGAGTTTTATTACTAAAAACCATAAAACTTTAATTGTAACATAATAATTTAATTAATTCCCCTATTTTAAGTAGGTGGTAGCCCTCTCCGAATATGTTTTTGAATGAAACTTTCTTAAAACTTCTTCGTTGAGGCCCGTATCGCAATATTTTATTTAACGTTTAATAATTTCCATTAAATTTTTAAACAGTTGGCAACCTTGTTCAAAAATATTTTTGAAATTCATAATACATTAATACATACTAAATATTATCAAAATCTGGCCAGTCGTAATTTGAAATGGTATTATAACTTTGGTCCGATGATTTTAAGTATAAAAAGAACACGAGAAGAGAAAAAGAGAGAAGTACATATATGTATCAAAATAATCTGGACCCCGAGCTGTTTTGATTTAGCCCTGAGTTTTTGAGATATCTGACTGTGTGGGATATTTACTTAAAAATTTACAAATGGTGTTCGTTTGTCATCGCATCATGTGAGAATGGTCCAACTGATTCGATTAACATTTAACTGTGGCCCGAGTAGTGTTTGTGTAAAAGAAAATTGCCGGTAGATGGCTTTGTGGTCAGGACATTTTCAAAAGTACGCCAAAGGAAAAGTGTTCGCAAAAAATATATCCGAAAGATGGCGCTGGAGTTTATAGACCGATTTGGTTCATATTCGGTATGTAAGATAGTTTTGAAAAAAAAAAAACGTTTCTAAAAAATATGCTCGGTAGGTGGCGCTGTGGTCCGAAAAATTTTATGGAATGATTTAGGTCATATTCTGTATGCAGATTGACACATTTTTGGAAAAAGAAGACTTGGTGAAATCAACATTTTTTTAAACGTTAGATTAACAGATCTGGTTCATATTTGAAACGGAGATTAATTAATTGATAAAAAGTATTTTGATTTAAAAATTAACTTGAGACATGGCTTTGGAGTCGAGTGATTTCCAAAAATAACATTTGTTGGCCTACTTTGTAAACGAATCTACATATGTATTTAATTTTTTCGTGTTCTAAATATTGTCGTTGTGTACCTCGACACAAATCATTAGTTATACAGCCTTGATACACACTGAATTTTGCATTCATTTAGAATTGCTTTATATGCCACCGATAAGGTTGAAAATAATAGGACGCAGATCTCGAAATACTACAAATCAACGGAATTCGCGATCTAGGCAAGCTGCTGAGCAATATGAATACCGAAATGAGCGGGAAGAGATCTCGTTCAATTCGCCACACACATAAACCAAATGGATCTAATTAGATTCAAATATCAATCAGCAAAGGTCAAACTAGTTCTGGTAATCTACGTTCTTTGACAAGACGAAAGGGTGACTTCATCGTATAACATACCGCAATCGCGTAACAGATAATTTGGATAGCCGTGTAAGAAGCCAAGCAAATGCTGCATCAAATACTTATCGAGCTGCCTTCCGTTACAACGCTGTAATCGATTACAGTACACACCAATCAGTTGTTATTTGGATCCACGAGCATTTTATGTTCGTATTATAAAGCAATTACCACCATCCGATAATCACAAAATTATAATGAAAGACACCGGTGGGTGAACACTCAAGACGTTTCAATGCGCTAACAATTGAAAAATTTACAAAAGCTTTGCTTTAACTTGCAAAATAAAAGCAGAAAAAATTTATAAAACTTTGTGCAGGGCAACGTCTATGGGGTCAGCTAGTATATTCATATTTTAAATTTTTTTTTATAAAAGTAAAATTACTTTTCTTTATTTGATATGCGAAAAGTAAATAATATTATAAAATTGAATATTTTCACACTAACAATGCAGCAAATAAAAAAAAATGTATTTAAATGAAAGGTGTGAAAGTTTTGGCAGGGCGGAAGACACCCCTTTATTTATTTTTTATTTTTTTTTTTGTAAATACGTACCTTCACAAAGTAAATAATAAATAAATCCATATAAAAAACCGCAAAGAAATTTGTGTATTGTTTTATTATCAACAATTAAGTTTATTTACCTTCCATTACTCAAATAACTTTACAAAATAATTTTTTGTTATATTTCTATATACCATTGCCAAATATTTGTTCAAATGTGTTTGTGTTTTTTTTTTTTTTTTTTTTTTTTAAATATATTTTATTGTATGCAATTTAATTAAATTTGTTTCGAACAAAGCTAAGTAATAATGCACATATGAATACTATGTATGTACGTACTTAACAAATATGTACATACATTTAAATATATATTAAATTGTATATATATGCATGTATGTATGTAGGTAGGTACATACAAAATGATTCAAAGAGTTTTCGAAAACAGCTTAATTTAATAATAGTAATAATATTAAAATTTAAATTTTTTATGTGTTTCATTTTGGTAAGACAATATTTTGAAAGTTTACATTTTGTTAAATTTTTTGTAAATATAATTATTATTTTTTTTGTTTTGCCAGCAAATTTGCAAATTGCATATCATTTCACATAATATGTATAGTACATATAACATTTGTTTGTTTGTATGTAAATATTTATACATTTAGCTTGCATTTGATTATAAGTTTCTGTGTGCCAAGCATTGTCATTTGAAGAAATTTATTAAATACATTTATCGCTTTGACATTTGGTCTGAATTTCAACTCATTTATTGCAGCACCCTTAACACAAAGATTTATCACTCTCGCGCTCAGACTTATATGAAGTTTTTTGTTTTTTTTTTTATACATACATTCGAATTATTACAAGTACATATTTATTATAAATCTGCAAAAATTTAATGTAGTTAATTTAGCTTTATGTATAATTGCAGAATCGAAATTCATTTTAAAGTAGTTATGTATGTATGTATGTATTTTGTGTTTTTAAAATTTTTTAAATTTTTAGATTTTTTTTTATTTATAGCAACAAAGCACTGCAATTATTTGAATTTCTTTAATTTTATTTTCACATTTTGCTGCTGCTTTTCCGCGTTTTGTTTAGCATTAAAAAAATTAACTTAAACTAACTATATGTATGTATGTATGCGTGTGTATTTGTGTAGTTATTGTATGCGTGTGCTGCTGTTTTTATGTGTAAAATTTTATTGTGTGGACTACAATACATGTATGTATGTAAATAAGTGTAATGATTTAAATTAACAACCTATTAACTAAAATATTTATCTTTTGTTGATTTTCCTGGTCTTCTTTACCAAAAGCTTTGTTCATTTACCCTTCAGCTGCCATTTTGTCTTCTCTCCAGTTTAGCAGATAAACGCTGACGAACTTACAAAATGTGATTTTTTTTTACACTCTGAAGTTTGATTTGAAATACATATGTACATATGTATATATATTGTTTTTTTTTTTCATTTTACTTTGAGTATGTTGTAAGTTGTATATAAATTTAGCATAATTTTGTTGTTGCCTTTGTAGTTGGTTTTGTTGTTGCTTCACTAATATTTGTAAGTATGCTCAGTTTGATGGGCGTTCAGCACTTTAAAGTAAAAGTCTCGTAAATTCTGCAAGTAGATAAAAGAAAAAAAAAATTATAAATTTTTTTATTTCCTGTGTGAAGAGTTATGTAGGTGTATTCTCGATATATACCAAATAAATTCTCAAATTACCTATAAAAAGCGAAAACTTGAAAACTAAGTATAAAACGGATTTTAACCACGGATTTTATTTATAATCCGTTAGGTGGCGCCTGAGTCGAGATATTCAGAAAATTAAGAGAATGAAGAAAGACTGTACCTATTTTTGGCTTTGAAGCTGGTAACATTTTTCATTTCTGCTCATTAAAAACTAGTTCAGGATCGCACTAGTACCAAACCAGTTTCAAATTGCTCTCGAACGAGTAAGTAATCAAACCACTCCCGTAATAGTTTAAATCCAGTTCCATAGTATTACGACACCAGTTCAGAAGCAGCCTAGAACTAGTTTCGAACTGAATTCGAAGTAGCCCCAAACCCATCCCAAACCAGGGCCAAACAAGACCCAAGTTAGATCTAAAGCAGTCTTGAACTCAACTGTACCCAAAGACATCTAGTCTCGAGCTTGTCCCGAACTAGTCCCAAACTGATATCGAACTGGTCTGGAAAAAAAGTCCTAAAACGGTCCTGGACTAGTCCTGTAATGATCCTCAAAATGAACCCGAAACGGCCCAGAATTAGTCCCCAAATGGTGCCAAGTTTCATATGTTTGTTTTATTTCACAAAAGCGTCGTGTCGCAATGGGCAAAAATCACTCACACGGCCCTAAAGAAGTGTTACTGCAAAAATATCTATAATGTTCGTGAAATGGAGAAGCAAGGGCGACATGTTGTGAAATACCGTGAGATTTAGCCGTCCCTGGTTTGCATACAAACCATTTTGCATGAAAACTTTGCCTTAATAAGTCTCTGTCCAATGGCGAGTTTATTGATGATGGGAAAAATGCTTCTATAACCCCAATTTTCAAAAGTGGCAATAAGAATGACGCTAGCAATTATCGCCCGATTTCGAAATTGTCCACTGTCTCTAAAATCTTCGAGTGCGTTATTAAAGTGAAGTTGTCTTTCTCAGTCAGTACCTTGATTAGCCCAAACCAACATGGATTCGTCAGTGGCCGGTCAACTGTATTTAATCTTGCAGTTTTTACTGCGGACTGCTTTGCAGCCTTTCAGGATGGGCATCAGGTTGATGCGATCTATACAGACTTCTCTAAAGCCTTTGATAAGGTTTCCCATAAACTTTTAGTGGCTAAGTTATCGGAAATGGGGTTTCACTCCACTTTTCTGCAGTGGATTCGTTCTTATTTGACTAAAAGACAATGCGTAGTCGTCTTTGACAATGTTTCTTCTCAGCCCTTCGCTGCGATGTCAGGCGTCTCCCAGGGTAGTATACTGAGACCTTTACTATTCATTTTATTTATTAACGATATCAGTTCCTGCTTCCAAACATCTAAATTTCTTTTATATGCGGACGATCTTAAAATTTACTCTACAGTCAGAAGCTTGCGTGACACCTGCGCATTACAACTAGAGCTTGATAAGCTTTACTCGTGGTGCTCTCGAAATCGGCTTTTTCTGAATGTAAAAAAGTGTTTCCATTCCACATTTACCAGAAATTGTAACTCGTTCCAAACTAGGTATCAAATTTCGGGTTCACCCCTCGATCACGTTAAGGAATTCAAAGATTTGGGTGTATATTTTGATATCAAACTTAGGTTTACCACCCACGTTAGTTATGCTGTCTCTAAATCGTACGCTATGCTAGCTTTTGTTCGAGGTAACTGTTAAGCTTTCTCAGATCCATACACTCTCAAGTTATTATATACCACTTTAGTAAGATCCAGGTTAGATTATGCAGCCTTCATTTGGTGACCATTTCACGCTACTCATATTAACCGTATAGAGCGAATCCAAAAAATATTTATTAAATTTGCACTACGTTCTTTAAACTTTACTGATCCCATACCTCCCTACGAATCCCGCTGTCACCTCTTATCCTTGAAAACTTTACAATCCAGATCTTCCTTTCTCTCTTGTAGTTTTGTAGTGAATCTGCTAAATGGTACAGTTGACAGCCATGCCCTACTGGCGAAATTAAACTTTTTCATTCCGCTCGGAATCTCCGACACGTACCCTTATTTTACACTGAGCATCCTAAATTTGAGTACATCAAATTTGCTCCCATGTCAAGAACATTGTCTGAATTAAATAATGTTCCGAAATTGGACCCGTCTTCATCGCCTGGAGCAGTCCGGAGCCTACTGTATAATTATTTTAACTAGTTCCTAAGTAATTGTTCTCTATAGTCAGTAAGAAATAAATTGTTTCATTTGACTTAGAATAAATAAATAAATAAATAAATAAATAAATAAATGAAGAGAATTTTTTCTTGTTGGATTTCGTATAAATTGCCAATTGCCAAATAAGAGAAAACAACTCCATAGGTAAAATTATTGTTGGTTTTATTGTTTTTGTCGTCGTTAGTGTTATTGTTGGGGTTTTAGGGGCTCACACCTTCTAGTACCCAAATAAATATGTGTTGTTTATCTAACAAAAGCGTCGTATCGCGACTTCGTAATGCGACTTGCTGACGCGACATTGAAAAATCACACATACACCGCTAAAGAGGTGTTTTTGATGAAATTAGAAACGTATAATGGGGATGCGCCGAGAAATACTTTTGGATCCCCAAGATGGCACTAAAATCGAGTTATTCAGAAAATACGTAATCATCGTCCGATATTGATGACATTAGAAGATATGCTATTAGAAATCCTTATATAGGCGGATTTAGATTCAAGTGATATCGCATACTATATTTGCAAACAAATATTGAAAATAAATATACAAATCCACTAGATGGCTCTATAGTCAAGATTTCTAGAAAATCAATATTTATGGTGTGACTTAGTTCAAATCTACTGAGAAGACATATGTATTTAAATTCGTCAACGCTGCATTTTTAGCTTTTAAAATTCTGCAACAAGTATGTATATACTACATACATGCAAAAGTACTAAGCTACGCTGACGAAGGTGCGGGTATCGGCAAGTTTAAAATAAATTAAACTGAAGTTTAACGCTTAAAAATACATGGTACTAATTTATGTGGGAACATGTACACGAAATTTCTGGGAATTTATTGTCACGACTGCTTAGTTAATAATTAGAATAAGTCTCCTCACATAACTTGTATTCTAGTTTATTTTCATTTGGACGCTACAAAATAAAATGATTTGGTTACGCTTTAATTATTGCAATCAATTTTTCTAATTTTACAATAAAAAAGCTTCTACTTTAAAATTGTTTAAAACTATATTGCTTTCATCAAAATAATGAAAAATTATTTTAAACTTCAGAGAAAGTGAAAAAAAAATCAAATGAATGTAATTATTTGTGCTTTTTACGTCGTTTCGAGTAAATCTTTCGAATCAACCTGACGAATTCTTTCCAAACAAACGAACCTGTATTAATTAGCGATCTTCAATTTCATGTAAACTAATAGAGATTTCGCAATGAAATTAGCTACTTATACTTTTTACCAGAGCTTTCGATTTCTGCTCGCAAATTCTCGAGCACCGATACCGGAGAAATCGGGAAACCGAGTTCTTTATATAATATTGGGTATCGCCGTTCTCACGAGAAATGTCGAATACCAATAGAGCGAATGAGAGAGAATCAAGCAATATTTGCAATGAATGAAGAGTATCAAGAAGCATCGAATAGTTAGGTTAGGTTGAGTCAATAATGAATATAGTGAATTTTTCCAAATTGAAAGTACCGGAAGACAATTTAATAACGCGCAATCTTTATTCATCATCTTTTATTTATTAATATAATTTAAAGACCACCCAAAATTATTTGCGAGAACAGTGCTTTTGTAAAAAAAAATACATAAACAGCTCTAGGATGACGTAACGAATGAGAAGCCCAACTGACAACTAATCCTGACAAACTCACCGGGAGTATTCTCTTACACCAACAAACATATATAATTTTTTTTTCTACAAATCAAATCGAAAAAATATCCCTTTCAGTGTATACAAATCTTTCTAATTGTACGGTATGCAATTATAAAAATCATTTGTCATTTCATGCCGACCTAAAAATGTAGCTTCCTCTATTTGTGTTGCAATATCAAGAAATCTCAAATGGAACTCTGCGGAGCATCGATCAATTTATAGAGCATATGAAGAAATATACGCCTTTATATTGTACAATATTATGTTTTCTTTTTTCAATTTACAAAAGTCATTTCTCGTTTGGAACTCTCGTATAAAAATGTAAACGAACAGACCTATTGTTTTTAACCTACGGTTTTAAATATTTCGCATGCTCGTTGGGAAAATATTTGTCTAACACAGTCATCTGGTTGGAAAGTTTAGTGCATCCTTGCGCATCTTTGTTATTTCGGGTAAAGATTGGAATTATTCTAAAGCTTATCACCATGCAAATGTAAAAGTACCCTGAAGGAATGGTCGGTAGTAAAAGGTATACTGATTGCCGATGGACTTTATCAGCGGTACTACTGTCCAACTACACCTCAGAAAATGCTCTCTGTTGTAGACATTTAATATTTGCTTGCCATTGAGAATCCAAACATATGAGGATATTAAACAACCAAATTTAACCAATGAAAAAATTAGCTTTACACCTGTAAACAATTTCTCTACCTACTAAGGCAAAGTAAAAAGTGTAGACACTTCGTAGACAATGTCACCAAAAAGTGGTGACTTCCCGCCTTATGATTCTAAACTTCCTTCAGGGTATTTATACAAGTGTGTATGTATGTATTTGTGTACATTGACATTATTTGCATTTATTGATTCATGCTAAAAATGTTTGTGAATCAAAACAATCGCATGCGATGTCATGGCGTGCGTCATAGCTGACCTCTGACATGTTGCGCTGCAAGCTGAGGTTAATGTACTGCAAAATTATTGCATGTTTGCATATCTGCACAAATAGTACATGAAGTATAAAAAAGTCACAACGCAAAAATTACATATGTAGATTCAGAAATATAGCTTTTTAGTTAAAGATAATGATGAAAAAGAAACGTATTCAGCTGTTGGGAATTGATTGAGAGGGGAAATCGACAATTGGGTATCACTCTTTGAAGTCTCTGCAAGAGTAATAGGGTCTGCTGATTGAAAAATATAAATTTTCAAGAATTGTATAAAATTTCTACGAAAAATTGATTTTGCTCCATATAAAATACCATGGTACACTTTGCACGCTTTGAGGGACCTATAAATATTTTTTTTCATTTAAAATAAAAAAGTGGTTCGAAAGTATTAAAATTCTTATTTTATTTATTTTTTGCAACACCCTAATATACACACATATCTACATTGACCTACCTTCATAATTAATTCGTCCGTCTTGATCCAAATCGGCTATGGCCAATAATTGGGTGAGTTGTATTTCTGAGAGAGGTTCTCCAATCATTTCCATGGCGGTTTGTAGCTCGTCGCGGGTAATGAAACCATTTCCATCTCTATCGAATACCCTGTAGAATAAAGAATAATATTTTAAGTGGGATGAATATAAAGATGCCACATTGGTATTTTAGACGAAAATGTACGTATAACATACATAAATTGAAAATATAAAGCACTATAAAAATGGCTTTAATTATGATGGACATATTTAGCCGTACGTCCACTCACAAGTTTTATCCATTTTCGATTTTTTGGGAACTACCCTATAGTTCAGTCCTGTCCACAAAAGTGCCCATTTAATCCGTACTACAAGAAACCCCTAAAAAACAAATTCGGAAAGTTGCTAGAGGGTGGAAACGCTCTAGAGAATTGTTTGTCGAAAAAATTTACTAGTGGGCTTCTCAGACAAAATCTGTTGATCGCACACAATTCTACATAAATTGAAATAACAAAAATAACATAAAAATTACATGGCTGATCTGTCAACTTGCAATGTTAATGTAAATGAAGGTGAGCAGAAATAAATGTTAGATATTTCAAGGAGATATTTTTGTTTTTTATTTTCTACAGACTTTTATGCTCTTGTATAAAAATTTCGTCTGAGAAGTCGCTAGTGAAATTTTCCGGCAAACATTGTCTAGAACATTCGGAACGGGTTAAAATATTCTACGAAATTGAAAAGTGAAATTTTGCTGTCCTTGTCTTAACCATTAAGACATATGTATATTATAACAATTGCTTTAATTATTTGAAAACAACTTACGCCGGGACATGAATACTTTAGTAGGCCATAAAATAAAATTCGAGCAAACTTTTGCAAATACATCGAGTATTTTATTACTGGCTAGGTATACTTTCAGGTGAGGAGACTTCGAGTAGAATACAAAATAAAAATTTGCAGGCGAATTCATATCAGGTGAAAATTTATACTAACAAACTATGCGCACAATGACAGAAGGATTTACAAAAAACACACCAAATTGACTTAACGTTCACCAAGCGAATTCAATCAGCTGCTTGATCAACTTGTGATTTGATATGCCAAGTGTTGCCACTGCTAATAAATGAGTGAGATTCACAGAGTTAAGTATGGCAAAAGTGAGTTTCATGCTTGTGATGTTGATCATAATTAACAATCGTTCTTGGAAAAACCTTTGTTTTTTATTCAACAATATTAATTTTTGAGCTTAAGGCCAATATAAGGAAATTAATTTGGAAAAAAGGTGGAGTCATGAAATAAATTTGAAGCGGAGATGTTGTGATCTCCAAAATAGCTATAATTTCTACCGCTCTGACTTTTGTTGTCTCTTTTAATTTTATAATTTTTCTACTAGTAGTCGCCACTTCGCCGGCAATGGCAAACCTACGAGCATGACAAATTATCTGCCGTTCTGATGAGGCAAAAAATGTCAATTTGTAGTACAAAAATCAAGACGCATACAACAAATTGCGGGAGAAATTGAGCTAAACATCGAGCTTTATGATGTAAGCGCCAAATTTTTATTAAGATCGTCATATCTGCTTATATGTTGTGTTATAAAATGGAAATTTAAAGCCTAAAGGTGGTTTTGCAAGAACAGCTGATTAAATTTTTGTTAATTCATCGTAGCGTTTGAAATGTCAAATTGAAGTAAGATATATGTTATGGGAACCTTTTTTTTCCATACTTCCTGATAGAAGTTGTCAAACTACTTCGACAGTCGCCACGCTTTGATCAAGGCGAATTCATACATACAAGGTGTAATTACTATAGCAGCTGATTTGATTTTTTTATTTGTTTTTGCTTTTGCGTATGAGCTTCCAAAAGTCGTAACTGCAAAAACAAATTGTACGTAAACTTTGACAACTCTTATGCAGAAGTAAAAACAAAATACGTAGGAACTTATAACAACGCCTTATATGAATTCGCCTTGGCTTTGATTAAATACGTTTTCCTCGGGATAAGTAATACATAAGTATAGAAAAATTATGTGATATTAAAACCGGAAACGCGGCTGAAAGTGGCAAGGCTATAATATTTGAGTAAGTAAATTCAGCAAATCGCCTGTTCTTGCTAGTCATTGCTATACTAACTTCAACCGCTACATTTTCCATCGAATCAATGATATGATGATAACTTCTTCTTTTTTTTTAATGTACCAACGTGAGTAAACACACACTATCAGAAAATCAATAATTCGCAATCCAAACAAGAAGAAAATTAATGTGTACCACAGAACCCCACAGATTCGTGCCCGACCGTCAACAAATTCGATATGTTGAACAACCAAAGGTAAACAGCCTGAACTGCAATATAACTCGGTGCAAAAGGTTGGGGGGAAAAACACACACACACACAGCAACACGGCTTGCCGAGTATACACACTCGCTCAAAATAATAGTTACACAATACTTTATTCTGGATTACTTTATTTTTTCTTCTGGGCATACTACTAACGTCTTGCAGGTTTCTTTTAGGTAGCTCATACCAAGTTTTTTGAATGCACTCCTATAATTGGACTTGTTTGGAAAAAGCTTGATTCGCCAAATTCCTTTTTAAATTCTCCCCATACATAGATTTTCTATTGTATGTAAATCCGAGGATTGGCTTGGCCACTTCCGCACGTTGACATTGGGTCCGGTTTATTGCAAAAGAACGCTCCAACTCGGATAAAATTTTCTTTATTCGCAAAAGCAACCCTGTTCCTGTTCTTTCATGAAAAATGCGATTTGTAGGAATGGAAAAAAGTTGTGCAAACAAATTTTAGGTTGATATAAGTATGTATTAAAAAATACTATGCGAATAAAAACAGATTAAGTGTTAAAATGAAATTTCCCATGTAAAGGGTGGTTAAATTTTAAGGGCCGATGTTGATTTTGAATAAAACACAAATTATTTTGGAAATTATTATAATTTCTTTTTATTATGATAATATGGTGTGGTTCAATTATGTATGGAACAAAATATTGACCAAATGTCAACCGCGACCTCGGCGGCACACCTCCATCCGATGGTCCAAATTTTCGATGACGCTGAGGCATAATTGAAGCTCTATGCCGTTAATGTGCCGAATTATCTCATCCTTTAGCTCTTGAATTGTTGCTGGCTTATCGACGTACACCTTTTCTTTCAAATAACCCCAAAGAAAGTAGTCCAACGGTGTCAAATCACATGATCTTGGTGGCCAATTGACATCGCCACCACGTGAGATAACACGGTCATTGAATTTGTCGCCCCAAAGAGCCATTGTTTCGTTGGCTGTGTGGCAAGTTTGAACGCCCACTTTCATAATAAGCCTGAATAACTTTAACAAGTTGCTCGATTGTGTATCTTTCCATGTTCAAATTGAGTTAGTCTGAAATTGAGAAATGTCAAATGAAATGCAGAAAAAAACTTGACGTTTAGGTGTGGTTCACATTCAACATCGGCACTTAAAATTTAACCACCCTTTATTTCCTTGGGGCTCATTCACAATAGCGCAGCTTTTTCACTTCCCAACACTACATCTCAGGTCGGATATCAATTAACCGAGTTGGCTCAACTCGCATATTTTTCCGAGTTAGTGTTGTTGCTTTACATGTTTTTTGTTATCCTACCAAGTGTTCTTTTGCGACTCGGTTGCAAAGAAAGGAGCCCATTATTGCCTTCAAAATATTTCGTAACCAGTTTGGAGGCATATTTTGGGTTGTTATCTGCTTATAAAACCAAGGCAGTGGTAAATTTTCTTCAGCATAGGGTAGCGTGGTATTTTCGAGTATTTCCTTATACTCTACCGCTATAATTTTATTAGTTGTCCTGTAGATAGGACCTACTCCATTTCAAGAAAAAGAAACCATGATGTTTGCTCCTCCATGCTTCACAGTTTTCGTTTTTACATTACTTTTGGGCGACGCTCACTTCTTTCACAATCGTTTCCAAAATGTAATTTTGTTTCGTCGCTCCATAGGATACAGTTTCTCCACTTTTTTAATCCCTCAGATCCTGTGACCAATCTACTTGATTTCTTGCGAAGTGTAACCTCATACTTAAATTTTTTCATCGTATTAACGGTACTTTCGTGACTATTCGTCCTGGTAGCTTGGCGTTTTGCAAGCGCCTGCGAACTGCTTGAACACTAGCTACATTTCCAATTTCTGCAGTTATCGCATTCGACGACTTGAAGGGGTCCTTTCTGCAAATAGTTACAATGTGACGATCACGAACTGTATTCGTTTTTTTGTGGCCTTCCACGAGTCTCCCTTCTGGTTTTCGTTTTAAAACATTTTTAACAAAATGAGACCTTCCCATTTATTTTCCAATCTCCTGAAGCAATTTTGCTTGCTTTCTGAGCTTTGAAACCAGCTGGGCTTTCACAAGCTTCATTCTGCTAAAAAGAGCGATGCCATATTTCTTAATTAAAAATACAGCATAACTTTTCGTATACCGCTTACAAAATGCTTCATACAATTTTTTAGAGTACTAAGTTTTATAGTGTAACTATTATTTTGAGCAGGTGTGTAAGTTTAACGTTTTCTCTATGACTGTGTGTGTGTGTGTGTGTGTGTGGATGTGTAAACAAATTGTAATACTGTACATCACTTTCATTTCGATTTGTTTGTTATTGCAAGGCATTCAAATACGAAATTCTCACAGAAACCACATTTCATAGTTACACAAGTCCAGAGCGGAAACAAAACCAAAAAAAAAAAAATTATCGCTGTTTGTGACTGATTGTTGAAGACATGTCGTCCGTCGGCAGTAAAATTTGTGTTTATGTTGCGACCACTTGTGGTGTCTGATTAAAGGCAGGCAATAAAAACCAAGCGACAAGCGGACGGCGGCGCTGCCCACGTTAACACAGTTTTTATATACAACAGACAGTGTGTTTCACAAAACTGATTTCCCAAAACAAAGTAGGCAGAGTAGGATAATTGAACCAACAAAGCGGTAAATTTCACAGCACATTCAAATTTTAATTCCGCAGTGCAGTGAGTACCTATGAATGTAATTTTCATTTTGTATATCGTCATTCTTATTTTTAAAGGCACTGAGTGCTATTTACAAGAAGCATTTTGCAGCTGGGTTCCGCGTAAGTCATCCGAAAGGCCCGAAAAAGTCTACAACTTTAGGTTGAGCGCAATGCTGATGAAAAGTCAGACAGAGATTCGACTAAATCAACCTAGAAGAACGAACTAAAAATTTATTTAAAAAAAAAAACAAATCCTACTCTTCGTCTAAGGCAAACGAAACAAAAACTTGCCATTTGTACAATCAGATAGAGATTGAAATAATCTGGTAACAGAAACCGGGGCATACTAAAAAAGCCTCCTTTTCACGGAGCCTCTTATTCAAAAGCGAAGAGAAAATTTGGGCTGTGATTGGAGCAAAGTGATATCTTCAAATGTATTATCTTTCATTCTTTGGAACTACAGGCAAAAGTTTTTGGGCTCGTAAAGCACTAAATTTATACAGCTGTCGGTTTAACACCCTGTTCAGGTCCATGCTTACGGAAGCTTTTCTTTTTTCCTTAAAAGTGGTAAGAAAAAAGATGTTCGCAATTGACGGCCTAGCTCTAAACTATCTACGGTTTCTAAACTCTTCGAATGTATCATTGGTTTTTCTCTGTTAACAGCTTGATTTCTCCTAACCGACATGGATTTGTTTAAGGCAGATCCACAGTTACCAACGTCGTAGCTGTGTTTACCGAAGACTGTTTTTTGTCATTTCAAAATGGGTATCAAGTTGACTCAATTTATACTGACTTTTCGAAGGCTTTCGATAGAGTTTCGCACAAAATATTAATTATTAAATTAGCTTGTTTGGGACTTCATTCAATCTTTCATGAATGGGTTAAATCGTATTTGTACAAAAGAATCTACTATGTAGTTGTAGTTTGACAATATTTCTTCACATCCTTTCATTGCGACTTCGGGTGTTGCTCAGGGTGGCATATTGGGTTCCCTGTTTCTTACTCTGTTTATCACTGGGTATTGATACCTGTTTCTCTTCAGCCAAATTTCTTTTATATGCAGATGATCTTAAGTTATATTCAGCAATGATGACTTTTATGATCTCCAATCGAACTTAGATAAATTTTCTGTCTGTTGTTCACAAAATCGCTTATCTTTGAACATTAATACAAGTTCTCACTGCGCTTTTACTAGAAAGCATTACACAATTTCTATGAGTTATTTCATATACATATGGCTCACGATTAAAATGCGTATCCGAAGTTATGGACTTAGGTCTTTACTTTGATACAAAATTGAGTTTCCCTTCGCATATTAATTATATTGTGCTAAAACCTTATGTCATGTTAGCCTTTATCCGACGAAATAGCATAGCTTTTTCTGATCCATATATACTAAAACTTCTGTGTATAACTTTAGTTAGACTACGCCTCTTTTATTTGGAGGTCTCATATAGTCTCGCATATCAATCGTATCGAACGCATCCATAGAGTTTTTATGAAATTCGCTCTTCGCTCGTTAAAATTTAGGGATCCTTTGCCTGCTTACGAATTTCGCTACCTGCTCTTGAACCTAATGACTTTAAATAGGCGTAGTGCCTTTCTCGCTTACACCTTCGTTGCAAATATACTGTTCTGAACTCTTGGAAAGGCTAACTTTTAATATCGCTTTTCGCAGTTTAAGGCAGTTCTGGATGTTTTATATTGGATTTCCTAGTACTAATTATGCTAAAAATGCTCCCCCGATGCGAACTATTTCGGAAATGAATCTTAATATCATAATTGACCTTGATCCATCTCAACCAAGGTTCACAGTGCGTAGTTAATTACATAATTACTTCACTTTTGTTAATAGTCAGTAAGGGTTGTGTTCTTTTGACTGGTTTGAAATAAATAAATAAAAGGGACTCGGTACTTTGACTACCTCGACGCAAAGTTTATGGTTAAGCTGTTTGAAAAATGTTTGCTTAAGTCTGAGGTAAAAATATATAGACCGAATACAAATGATTGGATTCTTCAAAAAGACAATGACCCGAAACACCGGAATCGACTACGCACGTCTTTTAAAGAAAACAAAAGTCATACAACACTTTGATGGGCCTTCACAAAGTCCGAATGCAAACCCAATTGAAAATGAATGGGTTTTAATGAAAGCGATGGGTTTTTCGGTTAAAAATGTCTACAACAAAACAAATTGCTATGAAGCTAAAAGTGTGGAGAGATCTGTATCGAAATTATGCTAGAAAATTAAGCGAAAGCTGATCAAGACGATGTCTAGCTGTCATAGATGGCAATGGGGAGTGGACGGCATATTAAGTACAGCGCGTACTAAGTATTGGAATATGTAACAAATGAAAAACAAAACAACCTAAGAATAATTTTCCTTATTTTCATCAAATTTTTTCTACAATGTTCTCCGGATTGAATAAAGGTTTCTTGAACATGGAAATAAAGTTACATAAAATGAAATCTGTTTTCTCTAAAAGTAGTAAATTTTTCTTAAGCGCCGCTTATTTCCCATTTCTCTTTCTGTTCATGGCAGATTTTCTTTAATGCAAGATATTTTTTTTTTGCGTGTACATGTCGTTTTCAAAACGTATACAGCAACTGGGAGCTCATAATATTACTTGAATTCAACTACACTTTAATTATTTATTTTTTTTTATTTTTATTTATTTAATTGGGGCTATAACCACTCAAGCGATTTTGGCCGAACTTCTCCTACAATTTGTGGTGTGCATCTTGATGTCGTATCACAAATTGAGAGACCTACAGTCCAGAATTTGAACCAGGGACCCACCGAATGAAGCGCGCACACGCTACACACTCGGCTACGGCGGCCATCTACACTTGCACCTAATAAATTCTTCGTTGCCTCTCCTCAATTCTTAGTAAAGATACTAGAGATAATGGCCAGCCAATTCACTCAGTGCAGAAAGGGTTGCATTTTTTTCTATGCCTCACCTAAATGCGGCAATTAAATCTTCGGTGACATCATCGTTTTCGTCTGGTTTACTTGCATTCTCCTCCTGCTGGTGTTGTTGCTGTTGCTGTTCATCACGCAACGCTTGAATTCGTCCTACCCATTGCAAGAATTCAGCTTCGTTAATCAACCCATTTCCTGAAAGGTAACAAAAGAAAAAATAAATATCGTGAATATATGTGTAGATAATGTACATAAATTTAGTTATCCTTATATAGATAATTGTTTCATAAGAAACATTTCGGTAGAAACATTCTTGAAAATTTAATTTTAAATTAAAAAGAGAAGATATACGATAACATCAGTTAAATAAACTGCATTTCAAATTTGTACCAAACTGCTTGGCATATCTCAGAGAGCTAATTAATAAGCCCCAAAGTATTTGTTCCGCTCTGTCTGCAAGCGAATGTACTGAAAATACGTATACTGAGAAATTTATGTGAGTCTTCTGTCCTCGAGCGTTAGAAGTATATGAAGCTATGAATTGAGTAAAATTTTTCAAATGTGACGGGCGAGTCCCCCGCTAAACTTAAAAGCAGAATGCGTGATATTTTTTGCAAAAATCAAAAGAAATATAAATCATACAATTAGCTGACACATATTTCCCATGCAGAGCGACATCTGTGAGTCAACATTCAACCAGCAGATGGCGCCCATCATACCCACTGTTAGTGTCGTGCTGAGTTTATATTTGACCAAATCCACCTGCCATTCAATAATCGAAATAAAATAATACAATTATATACCGACATGTCTCACATGATCGGGGGAATTAATATAGGACTTTTTGTCTCCCCTTTGCTAATCAAATTAATCAAATGCCTTATAAATAAAGTACAAGGGCAGCCACAAAGTTTGTGGATTAAATTTGGAAAATCTATGTTTTTCATTTGCCAAATTGTATGTAGCACGTTCTTCGTGGGACACTCGAAAAATTTCTTGTAAAGTATTGCATTCCCAAAAGTACTAGAATAAATTACGCGATCTTTTTTGGCGCAACAACGCAGGCCGGGTACGCTAGTGCTTAATAAAAATTTGGTGAGAACAATAAATAGTTACTCATACGCAGCGCTGGTCCAATGTTGAACTCTTTAACTTTTGTATACGATAGAAATCGTATTTACATACGTATTTTTTTATATTTATATTTTTTATATTTTTAAATCTTTTTTGCATGAAAATATTTACTTAGCTTTAGAAAATAAATATTCAATGTAGGTCCATATTGTCGGTAAGTAAACCCTCCTTCTAACGCGACACAACTTTTTTTGTATATATGAAAGTGTCGCTGTTTATTTTGACTTTTTATAATTCGTCTTCCATTCGCACAGGTAGCTTTTTGGAAAAGTCTTTACTAGGGATGTCAATTTTGGGGATGTTACTAAATCCGGCATTTTCGGGATCATATTGTGTAATCGTTGATTGTGAAAAAAGTAACAAGTGGAAAAATGTAATATGCCGAATAGCCCATTATGGTATTTTAAGCAGAACATTAGGAAAAAAATAATGTTTTTAGTATATCAGATATTTATTAAATTTTTTTTTATAAAAAAAACACAATTTTCTAAAATTTTTTTAATACAATAAGTTTAAAAAATTAAAAAAAATATCTTTAATTCTGAATAAGAAGAATTGAAACATTTATGTATAAAACTATTACAGTTTGCAGTGCTAAAGCTGTGATTAAAAAAAAAATAAAGAATCAAGTGTGTTATTCTCCAAGCGTGACCAAAATTCATTTCTTACAAGGCTAGCTGATCAGAAGCACCGTTCTGTTTCAACACTTGTTGACTGGATTGTGGATAGATGTCGAAAATTAGCACTGAAAAAATGCTCGGTTTGACGTCCTTAGCCTATTCTTAAGTCGCGCTCTCTAAAATCATCTGAACCAATTTTGTCCCATGCATTCGAAGGACAGCCAGGAAGAAAGTTTCCCTTCAATGTTATCGTTTCTTAAAAAATAAATTAATTATCCAACGCAAGGGGCTATTTCCATGCTTTTTTGGAAACTCTACAGCAAGCATGGAGGGATGTTTCCTTTCCTAGAGGGTTACTAGTTTTCTTGTTTGATAAAATGGAGTTATGAAAAGTTAATCGCTGCCAAAGTTTAAGTTTTTTCCAATGTCGATTTGTCGACTACTAAAAATGCTTGCATTTCTAAAATACTTTGATCTAATAGTTCAACTTTCACGAAGTTCCAGATTTATGCAATTAATTCGTCTTTGTTTATATTAGAAAATTTAAATTAAAATAAAATTTAAAAAAATGTGACGCATAATCTTCAAATTTAGGGGGTGCCAACGTAATGTACTTGGCATGCGAAACATTAAATCCTTCCAACATTCGTGTACGCTTTAGAGCTCATTCAAAGTGGTCTGTAAATAGGTAGTTGCGTAAATAAAATACTGGCAACCACGCACTTTATATGGCTATTATATCTAAATTTTCTCTCCCCTCCCCATCCTTTAGCCATTAAATCATTAGGCGACTGAGCATCCACTCAATGTCAGTGCAAAAGCGCTTTTGTTTTCTGATACCCTGAGAGCAGCTTAGTAGAAACGAGCACAATAACAACAACTAAATATAATGACAAAACAATAGTTGACTGCATGAAAAAAAATTGTTTTCATCGCATATATACTTATACCTTGTATGTATGTTCATAAGTATGAGAGTAGATATGCATATGTGTCTATTTACATGCACACATGTACATTAGAAGAATATACCCACATGATAAGTATGTAACGAAATAAATATATGTAAATAGACACTTTTGCCTGATGCCTCGAAAGCATAAGAAAATTAAAAAAAAATGAAAATAATATGGAAGAAAGTACATACATTTGGATCCACACATGCAAAAAGCCAGCGTAAGGCACACATGTACGTATGAACATTAGGCGGTATCAATTCCCATACAAAAAAACAAAAAAAAACAAAGGTATATGGAGGGAGAGTTTTATAAAGCATCCTTTTTAGTTTTAGCATGCGTGCAAATAGCAGTAGAAATTAGTAAACATAATAGTATGTAGCATTAACAAAAATAGTAGCAGTAATTAGTTGTAGCATTGGTAACATATTAGTGGAAATTAGTGAAAAAAGTAGTACAAATTTGTAAAAATTATAGTAGTTATTAGTAGTAGCATTAAAAAAATAGTAGAAGAAAATAGTAAAAATTGTAGGAGTAACTAGTAGTAGCATTAGTAAAAATAATAGTAAAATTAGTAATAAGAATAGTAGTAATTTATAGTAGCGCAAGTAAAAATACTAGTAGTAATAACTAGTACCATTAGTCAAAATAGTAGTAGAAATTAATTAAAATAGTAGTAGTAATTAGTAGTAGCATTAGTAACAATAGTAGCAGTAGTAATCGTAGTGATAGTAGTAGTAATTAGTAGTAGTAGTAATTATTGGTAGAGTAAGTTCGCAGTAGTAGTAGAAATCGTAGGAGTAGTAGTAGTAGTAGTTGCAGTGGTACACTAGTCCCGAACTACTGAAAGGTCTTGACATTTTCCCGAAATATTCAGTCAAAATAGTGCCGAAATGGTCCAGAACTTGTCCTCAGGAGACACAGCTAACAAACGAAAAAAAATGGGAATGAAATGGCGTTTAAGAAATTATTAACCATTTTGGAGGCAACACATTTCATTTTCATGCAGGTTTGTATTAATTTTGAAGAAACCTTAACTCAATCGATAGAATATATTGCAATTTGAAGAAAAAGTTAAATCAAAATAAGGAAACAATTTCTTAAGATATTTTGTTTTTTAGAAAGCTTGATCGATTTTGAAAATATGTACATCGAAAAATTTGGTTTTTCTTTTTAAATATTTATATCAAAATAGTCTCCTCAAATTATAGAACAGTAAACATTAAAAAGTCAGCATAAAAATGTTTAAACAATATTTTTTTAGCTATTTTTCTAAATAGTCACTTTAAATTATACAACAGTTTCAACTTAAAAAGTTAGTGGAAAATATTCCGGCAAAATATTAAATTTTACGTATGCTTGATCAATTTGCAAATACTTCCAGAAATTTGGTTTAAGAATAAAAAAATAACAAAAAATTTTTTTTAAAATAACATTTTAAGTTAAAAAGTCGGCATAAAAATATTTTAAAAATGTTTCAATGGAGTTACAAACGAATACAAATACCATTTTTTAAATATTTTTTCAAAAAAAGTCACCAGTTTAACCTTAAAAAATCCGTACAAAATATTTCGGCAAAATATTACATTTTACGTATGCTTGATCAATTTGCAAATATTTCCTAAATTTTTCTTGTTCAAGAATAAGAATTGATTTTTAAAAATGTCTTACAGCCGAAGGCCCCTGTCGCTAATGCTGCAGTATAAGTATTTGTAAAATAATTAATTATTGCAAAAATGTTCAAAAAATAAAAAAAATAAAATAAATAAGAATATCTCTTCAAAAAAGTCACCCCAAATTATAGAACAGTTTAAGCTTAAAAAGTCAGTACAAAAATATTAAAAAATGTTTCAACGGAATTAAGCCTAAGACTGTTTATATGGGGAGATTTTTTTTTTAAATTATAGTATAATAAAACCAAGAAAAATTGTATATGAATATGAAAATTTCTTTAAAAAAAATATATTTGAAATATTTCTTAAATTTTTGTCTGTCTGTTCGAACTCGCTAATGTCCGAAACTACTAAATGAATTTTCTTTGGGCTTTAAGTGGTGACTAGACAGTAACTGCGGAAATAACATAGGGTATATTTTAACAAAATTTTAAATAAGGGGACAACAACTTTTCGTGGAAATGTCTTTAAAAGATTTTTTTAAAATATAATTTAATTTTTTCAGAGACATCAACGTATGCAGGTGTTCAGTTTTTGTTGTTGATTTTTGTTGAGCTAAGCAGCTGGGTATAACTATTATTAAATGGAATTATATTTTATTTATAAAAAAATCCTTTTTGGAAATATTCTAAAGTCGGCCAAGCTCACGTAAAGCATAATATATTTGCGTAATATGTTGGTTGAAGTTTTAAAATATAATAAACTTTACAATTCCAGTGGAAAAATCGCAATTTTTTTTTCATTGGAGCACGCTAATATACATACATACATACAAGCAGTTGAACATATGTATATGGATATGTGCAAATATACACACCGCTGGTTCAACTAGTTAGAAGTGCTTATGTAACCGAAGCAGTGTAACAATACACCTGCAACAAACGGTTAGAACGAAATGCTGTGTCAAAAAGAGAAAGCGAGGTGTGGAGATGTTAGACATAGTGTTGGAAAATAAATTGTACCTAAATTTTATACACCTTAGTAATGTATCATTTTTGGTTGAAATAAACAAATAAAAAATATAAATATATTTTCCATAATATGAACCAGATTCAGAACTTTTCCAAGATTCTTAACAGAATTAAAATTAATAGTTACATATGTACCTGAAGTGTTACGTCTACTATTTACCTACTATATAAGAAGAATCTAAGTTCGGGCGACAGCGAACTTTGAATACTCGGCGCATGTTTGTTTTATATTTAGAATTGCGCGCTTCGCTACACTCTACAAATAATTGTTCTGAATTTAAATCAAATTGGCCTGCAAGTTGGGAATTTCCTTATAAAATATTTATATTTTTGCCCACAATAATAGTTTGAATTTTAAAAAAATCGGACTGAAAATACGCTTCATAGAAATATCTCTACTTCAGTGCCACCTATCGGATTTTTTGTTTGCCCTATGCCCATTGCCTATCGCATACGCATCCTTTGAATTAGAGCTCAATCGGCTGAGTACTTTTCGAGTCTATAAACTACATGCCAACAGATACTCAAGATCGTTGTATATATATAATAATAAGAAGAAGAATGAATAGCTAATATAATACACAATACGCCAAAATCGACTGTTTTTCTTGGTATTGGACCAAACTCATTTTTTTAGGGATTTAGTCATAAGTAAAAAAGTAAGCGAGATATGAGCTTTCGAAGCTTGAAATGGGACACGTGCAAAAAAAAATAATTTTTAATTACTACCTGTAAATAACTAAAAAAGCCAAAGCATGGGTAAGTTCCGCCTTTTTTTTTAATTTAAATGGTATACTTTTGTTCAAACCTAAATTACAGTGTCAAGTATCAGATTTTTGAAAAATTAAACACCTTATATTTCAAAAACTTTTAATTCTATAGAGTTCTCTTTCGTTGACCGCTTGTGGCACCTGTGATACAAGTTTGCACAGAGAAAGTGATAATTAAAAATAATTTTCTAGCTTCAAATGCCTACGGAGGAGGCTGGAGGCTACGTTCGAAAAACGGAGAATCTGCTTTTGTTTTACTTATGACTCATTATTTAAAAAAACACATTAGTGTGATTCAATACTCAGACCACTTCGCAAATTTTTCATATATTTACAGCAGATTTTTAAAGCTCAAAAAAGCATATTTGATGACTTCTTCAGGCCGCTTCTCTCGAACCATTAAAAGAGAATTTCTAGCACAACCTAGCATCATAAAATTATTTTTTATCGCACCAGAAGCATAGCCTTGTAATATCTTCGAATCATTAATACGGATCTTTTGCATAACTTCACTCTAGCGCCACCTATCGGATTAAAATATAGGCTATCAACGTGGTAAGGGCCTAAGAAATACCAAATATTCAAATTCGATAAATTTTGTTACAGTATTTTCGGATATATGTATATCTATTTGCTCGAAATTGGGTAGTGCCACACCCATTTTCCACATTTTTTTAACCCCCTTCTTCATCTTCCCAATCCAATTCTGCGTATGACATTTGAGAAAATTACCTTTCATAGCTATTGAAATGTCGATTTTTGTTTCTTTCATAAATTACCGTTATATGAGAGGTGGCTCGATTTTTTAAGTTTTCAAAAATAAGCTTACATACTTGTAATTCAAAGTGTGTACTAAATTTGAAAGAATTTGATTGAGTAGTTTCGAAGATATACCTATTAATTTAATCAAACTATCTTTAATAATAATCGAATCTTCCATAGAAATATATTGTACCGAAATTAAACCGAGTGTGCCGAAATTATTTTTTGAACGGAATAAGACCAATTGCACCTACATATTTTCTCCATCACTGATTCGAGCGCTCAAAACTGTTTGTTATAAGTGCCGGAAATGGCAAAAGTACTCGCTTAGATTGTATGCAGCGCTTAGGAGCTGCTATTGTTGTAGGCGGCTTAGAAAAATTCATACACTTACATACATGGACATATTTAGATTTGTATTTGTTCAGTTAGAGTGGTTGTGAAAAGGACTTTAAAGATTTGAAATTGTTGCGAAAAGAACAATGTATTCAAATGTAGGCAAAAAGCAAGAAGAATCATGAAATTGCAAAAGAAGAAGCACAACAAAAAATATAAAATAACGCTAAAGCTATGTATTTAGTCGTCGTTGGCGCCACAAAAACTACTACAACTATTGTTAAATAATAAAACGCATCTTAAATATAATCCAAATGCATATATGTCCATGTAGCCTAATCGCGAAAAGAACATAAGTGATATGTTTTTAAAATTCCTTTTTTTGATGCAGAAATGTAGCTAAAAGCTTCAGATACATTTCTGCATCAAAAGAAAATTAAAAAAAGATATGTCGCTTTCGTTCTTCCGCGGTTAGGGCTCGAGATATGTTACGTTCAGCTGTAATCTACGCTTTTTGTTTGAGGTTATTTTGTTAGCATCTAATGTTTTCGCAGAACCATTTAACGTTCGCATTTCTTTCACTTGTATTATTGTTGTAGCGATTTTATAGCAATTTTGGCAAGTGCCTCTCAGTCATCTCATTGGTTAGCTGCATTGACCTTGAATGCAATGTCGTAATGACAATAATTGTCAATGACAGCTGCTGCATACGACGGATAACAAAGAAGAGGGAAGCAGGAAAATGAAGAAGTACTAACAATAAAAGTCTGCTTTTGTCAGTTGTGGGCCACAACTGCATAGTAAACCGCGAACAAGAGTGGGTGGTAATTGGCTTTAACGTCAAGCTGATGATGATG
This sequence comes from Anomoia purmunda, assembly GCA_951828415.1. Taxonomy (NCBI): domain Eukaryota; kingdom Metazoa; phylum Arthropoda; class Insecta; order Diptera; family Tephritidae; genus Anomoia; species Anomoia purmunda. The sequence goes on from OX639996.1 coordinate 9,389,964, forward strand.
ATGTTTTGGCAGAACATATGGTATGAGGAATATGTTTTTTTTTATGGAAATACAGCGGAAATCCAGCAGTACGTATTCTCAAGACATAAAAAATAATTGCAAAGCTGATGGAAATGGGAGCCTTAGACAATATGGAAGTGGCAAAATTCGATAACTTCTGTGTACTTGGAAATTAATAGAATTAATAAAATAGGAGGGCGCATGGGCGACAGAAGTTGCTACCTCTTCAGAAAGTATCTTTCTGAGCAAATGTTCGTCAAGTGGATTATTCCATTGCCACAAGGAAAGGCTCTATTCGTTCTAATATATCCTGACGTACTGGTTGAATCAGGATAGAAGTGAAATTTGTTTGAAGCAATGGGCGGAAAATCGGACTTTTCGACTACCCAAGTCAGAGATACACTTTGGCTCGAAGCCCGTTGTGATACCGCAAGGGGATCAACAATTCCCAATTTCCCCTAAAATCATTTTGAACTTTGCAAGAATTTTAGAATATCTGCGATTTCTGCGTATCTAAGATCTTCCAAGCTATCGAGGAATTATCTGCCTAAAATGGAAAATCTTCGCCTGGATAGAGCGGGGAACGGGCGCAGAAGGTGTAAAATCGTTTCCTCCTCTTCTTAGTCATGCAAATCATGCAATCGTGTGTCCAATCGATAGGCGCGTTTACCTATCAAACAGTACCCTTTTATGACAGATACAATCATGTTGAAGTTATGCTTATTTAGCTTCAATCGTAAGCCCATGCGTTTAGCACTAAGTAACGCCCAAAATTGCCTGCCAATTCTACAAGTGGTCTCATTCCTTCATCTGTCATTTGCCCCCGTAAGAACCAAGTAGCATGCAGGTTTGTAATGGTATACCTATTTCATCAATTATATCGTCTGCAGAAAGTTTAGTGCTGAGTCGCGTCAGTTCGTCGTCTTTTCAGTTTCCCTCTCTGCGTCGCAATGGCCTGGAACCCATACCACTTTTGGGTGAAATGAATTAGCCATCTCGTTGAGAGATGTGCGGCATTTCATGGCTACCATGGAGGTTGTCGACTGTTTCTTGAGTGGTTTCATCACCTCCTGGCTATCAGTGAAAATGTAGATATCAACCTTTGATATCATAACACACATGCCCAGTTTCGTGGCCCTGTCAACTGCCATCAGTTCCGCTTGAAAAAGGCTACAATGGCCCGTTAGACGGAAGCTGGTGAAGATTCCCAGGGGTTCAGAGTATATGCCTTTACCGACCTTTTCCTCGAGCTTTGAGCCATCTGTGTATTCATGGATGAACTCTCCGTTTCCTACAGTATTTCGTTTCCACTCTTCCCTTGAGGGTAGGAGGATCGTGAAAGCTGCAGTGAGAGTAGAATGCGACTTGTTTGGCATGTACATATGTAGGACTACCGGAAGTAAGTTCAGTAGAGCGTACAGAGCCTTGGATCATCCGCTATTCTCATCGCATCCGTTATGAGGATGGACGCAAGCTTTTGGCCTTTCTCAAGGGCGTTCCACCATACCACTATGCCGTAGTAGAGAGTTAGCCTGACTTCCGCGGTGTAGAGCCAGTTCAATATTTTAGATTCCATTTCCCATATTTTTCCAATTGACCTTCTGCAGGATTTAGTTTCCTGTCTAATATGAGGCCTAGATGTTTGGCCTCTCCCTTTACTTACTGCAAGGGTTTCCCCCCGAGATTCGGTGTCTTATGTTTCTTAGTGAAGAGCACCAGGTCCGTCTTTAATCCATATTAACTTAGTTTTGATAATATTGAAAATGCGCGAATGTCTACTTTTTATTGAGCAAAGTCCCAACGGCTATCTTTTTGCTGAACTAGCTTCCATTTTAGATGCCCACCTTTTACTGGCAGGTAGTATGTATACGAAAACTTGAGGCATGTGTCGGCAAACAAAATGTAATAAAAGCAATCGCAGTTCATAAAATTTTTTAAAGAAATTTTCATAGATTTGTCAATTTGCCAAGTTTATCATTAAGAAAACTCTAACAATGCCAAGTGAAAGGCCAAAGTAAAAATTGGCACAGCCATTGCCATTGTCAATGTCGTTTTGAGCAGTGCAAACATATGCACACACATACATATACATATACACATGCACATTTTTAAGACTTTGTATTGTATGTATGCTTGACTTGAATTTTGCCGGTAAGGAAGTCAAGATATGTATGGGCGCAGTAGAAACCGCAGTAAGGAATTAAGTGCCAAACCGATAACCAACTACTTATATAACCAGATGGTTAGGTAAATATGTGAACGAGCACATTATATATTATACATATATGTATATAATATATATTAAACCACAATTGTTAGCTACGTCGTCGCTATCGCGGAATCATCTTTGTGGGTGTAGCTTTGGCGACATTCACTTAAAATTTAAGTGATTGTAACAACAAGAAAAAAAAAACAGAGCCACCAAGCGTGTGGTAACCAGTTACATATATGGTAGCAGAAAAAAAAATTCAAAACTGTAATTATGATATACAGAATGGCGGAATAGCCTTGAAAACGCATACGCCTTGCTGACTCAATGCCAACCACAATTTGCACAATTTCAATTACATGTGTAGGGGAAAAAAAACTTAAAGCGCTTTGTGAGCAACACCACCACACATAAACTAGCAACATAATATCTTTAGAGCACGGAATTTCATCTGTTTGGTTTTTTTTCCAACTAATCTCAACTGACTTTCATTTTATATGGCTACAGCCATTGTTTCTCTTACATTTGATATGCAACATTTTATTGCTGTAATTCGTTCAATTGGTATTCTACTAAGTTTGCCTACAGCTGCAGAAAATAAAATGTCATTTTTATGCCTACTAGTTTATAGCGAAATTTCTATATGCAAAATTATTTTCATATGGACACTTCAACAAGAAAGTCTACTGCGACAAAAATAAAAGTCATATATTTACACATGTAATTTATGGCCCAATGTGTTACGTAAACAGTAAAATAAAATGACAACGTTAGACAATACCGCAGTTGAGATATTTGGGGAAACCGCATTTATGCTCAATTCGGTTCAGATGCATAATAAGAATTAGACTATTTCTAATACATAACTATATTAGCAAAAATGTATCCGCCAGATGGCGCTAAAGTCAAAATATTTAAAACTCACTTCTGTGGTTAGTTTTGAATCAAATTTGGAATTTATGTAAAGGCTGCTTTTTAGACGTTTCGTTTTCAATGAGGCAATACTTTTTTCGGAGTTGCTCTTTTTGACAGCTGTTACTTGAATTCTACTCAGTTTGGTTTGCTATTTCATAATTAACAGACTTACCTTGGAACAACGTTTGCGAATTGTGCTAATTTATTACCAAAATGACGGGTCGGTTCGCGAGACGCACCGCAAGAAGAGTTCGTTCAGCGATGAAGCTCACTTTTGGTTAAATAAAATTGTCGCATTTGGAGTGTTGATAATCCACAAGCCATTGTTGAGACGCTGTTACATCCGCAAAAAGTCACTGTTTGGTGTGCTCTGTGGGCAGAAGGAATCATTGTTCCATATTTCTTCAAAAATCAAGCCGGCCATAATGTTACAGTCAATAGGGAACGCTGCAGAGCCCTGATTAATGACTTTTTCGTGCCTGAATTGGACGTTGATGTTGACGTGGGCGACCTTTGGTTCCAACAAGGCGGCGCTACATGCCAAACAGCCATCGAAACAATAAGTTTATTGAAGGAAACCTTTGGTGAGCGCATTAACTCGCGTCGTGGGTCTGCGTGGCGTGGCCTACAGGATCGTGCGATTTAACACTGCTGGACTATTTTTTGTGGGGTTATGTGAAGTCGCTTGTCTACGCGGATGTGCCCGAGACAATTGACGCCTTGGAAGTGAATATTCGGCGCATTATTGCTGACATACGGCCCCAATTGCTGCAAAAAGTGGTCGAAAATTGGGCCTCTCGGCTGGAATTTATGCGAGCCAGCCGCAGCGGTCACTTGCCCGAAATCATTTCAAAAATATAATGGCAAACCCATATCTTTATAATAAAGCTAAATTTTTCACATGTCAAAAAAAACACCCTTTATACTACTACTTACTTCACGAGATATTTTGTACACTATGGTCCATATTTTACCAAGTTCTTGATTATATCGGGGGTTGCAGATCTTTTACATTAATTTTTTCTGAGATTAAATGTTTTTTTTTTTTCACAGGGTTCGGCAAACACAATAATAAAGCGATGCTCAGTTGAAAAAACGCATAAAAGTGAAGTAAATGTTTGATTAACATGTTTATTTTGCAAGAAGTGAACGAAAAATGGCACTGAAAATGGAAAAAACGCTGAAACCGATTTGTCTCCAAATTAAATTAACAAGAGATGACGGGAAATCGTTCCAATATATATCAAGCGAAAATACCATAGGTTTTGTTACTAGATCCAGGGTCCACCAGCTATTTTAGCGGACGGGTCAAAGCTACACAACATGGTTGGGAACGGAATTCACTTCAGCTTTCAGTCTACTGTAGCATTTTTCAGTTCCAACTAACAACTATAAGCGAGGTCACCCTGTGACTAAAAAGGGCCCCAATATCTCTACAATTGACTTATTACTTTTTATCCTAACAATCAAGCAGCGATCAGATCACTAAGTGCGGCACCACTTCTTCGAAGGTAGCGATCGAACGTTGGAAGGCTCTAAACGAGTTAGCCGCGGAAGTTGCCATTAAGTGTACGGAAAGCGGGCCCGCAAGGGAAGGAATCGATCTGCTCACAGACAGGACTGGGCGTTGTGCTGGCGTCCTTCTATCTTCTTGCAAGACCCTATTCAAGTTATCCTTCAATTGAATTGGGCAACCGAAGATGTGCAACGAACCCCACCTCTGTAGTTACTAAACAGATCTAGTCAAGTATTAATGAAAAAAGATCCAAAACTTTAACACAAAATTACCGCCGATCGCCCATCATCAGTGCAGTGGTGGGCGTTATCACTGGACACAGCTTAATGGGAGCGCACGGTTTACGGAATTATCGCGGAGTATAGTGGACCGATTGCAGTTTTAATTTTTGGTTTATGCAAAGTTAATAAAATTTTCCATAATTTGGGTTAAAAAAATTTTCCTATCTGATATTTGATTGAGGGGCTAAATTTTTGAAGGTTTATCCATAATTTTGCAGAATTTTTACTAAATTTCAGAAAATACTTTCCTTTCGATTTAATTTCAATCTTTTTTTTTTGAAATTATAGAATAATCTTTTACCAACGCAGCAAGACTCTGCTATTCAAAATTGAAGCATCAGTGTTGAAGTTTTAGGCAGTTGAATACAGTCATTTATATCTAAAAAATAGGCAAATGTTCGGCTAAAGATCGGTTTTTTGTTTTGGCCAAAGCCGAATCGAACTCTGGTGGCCGAACATTGCCGAACTTCGGTCGTTGCCTAGATTTGACACTATTGGTATTTTTTTTTAGTCCAAGACGATGCCAGAGCTGAAGAAGTCAAGCGAAAATTTTGATATGCCCATCTTGAGTTGCAAAAGATTTTGTTTTTCAAACATATATACCATAGGTTAAAAAAACATTATTGAATCAGCCTGTAGTTATGAACAGAAGAGAAATGCGAGTATAAAGTAACTTTATTAGGAGTTATATGGAAAAAGAGTTGTACGAGTATTAAAGCAGTCGTGTTGTATTTGTAGATTAACCGCCCTATACTGATGACGTGGCAAAAAAACTATGTCGCCGAATATCACGTCGATGTCACGTATTCAGTAGGACATAACAACTACAAGGACTATTGAAATCATTAGAGGGCTGAAAACCGGATTTGCCGCATAGTTTCAGGCGCAGTAAAGCTGACAACTGTCAGGTTGTTGAGTTTCGTAAAGTCATCAGCATAGGGGGTAAGATCTAGATCTGCTAGTATTCAACACGATACCCGTTGGTTGGAACAGAGGTAGAAGAAGGTATCCTCTACGTTGGAAAGACCAGGTGGAGATGGACTCGGATTCAGACGAAGGAACGACTGGCGAGTAATAAAATAGCGCAAATTAAGAAGAAGACGGATTTCCAACCACCTCATCGTACATACTGTCGAAAGAAATAACCCAAAACCAAGTGATAAATTTGCAATAGTTTGAAAATCATGAACGTTATATGCAGCGGGCTTCTACATAAGGCATAACGAGGTTGCAACGCACCGAACTGTACCATTTGAGGTCTTAATTTTTTTAAATTTTAATACTTCGATTCTATGCCGAAATAATAAATAAGAATCCTTCTATTATTTTTTTATTTAATTCCAAGGGTTAAGTTTGAAACTGAACGTTAGAAATTGAAGCCCATCCAATGACTTCATTTAAATGACAAGCCGAAATTTTCGCTACAGTCAAATTATGTGTATAGAACGAATACGCATATGACCCTAAATAATTGTGTTTGTTTGGTCCTTTTGCTAAAAATCAAACATACATCTAAGAGATATACCCACTCACATACATATGTACATATGTATAATGTATTTACCCTAATTGATTACAAAGTTGTGTTTTCCTCGCCATCTAATTGAACGATTTTTGATGCAAATCTGATGTGAAACTGAAATATGCTATTATAGAGAAAAAAATTCTATGCTCATGCTATCGCTGACAGCTGAAATTAGCGTCAGAGTCAATGTCGCATTTTCTTCTATTTCCTTTTTGAAATTTGTGTCTGTCATGTAGCAGCTGCCACATGTGACACGTAAACAAAATTCACACATATATACATATTTACGGGGATATTAGGGATGCAAATATTTTTAATACTTATAACCTCGGGATTTCGGTATATTTTTGGTGTAATATTTTAATGTATCATAAATCATAAAATCATAGAATTTCTGATATACAAAATTATTTCATTTTAATTATATTATTCTCGGCAACCCCAATAACATAACTATTAAAATCTAAAATTTACTTTTTGTTCAAGCGATATCTAGCGGACTCATTTTTAGTAAACGTACTTTTCGAGACACTCACGTTATATGTACGTTTCAAATTTCATCAAAATCGAATGAAAAACGGAGATTTTTTAGAGAACTTGCATCTAGCGCCATTTAGCGCATCTACTTTTCCAAACAAGTATTTATTTTGCACCAGCTTCATACTGTTCTAATATCATCACCATACTTATGGATTTTCTGAATATATCTATTATAGTGCCACCTAGCGGATACAATTTTCATAAAAAGTTGCTCCTTACACTCCCATTATACATTTCTAATTTGATCAAAATCGGATTATAAATACAGATTTTCTGAATGATTCGCTGCTAGGGCCATCTAGCGGATTTATTTTTCATAAAAGTAACAAATATATTGTGGATATCATCATTTTTAATATCTTCAATATGGGACTATAAATATGGATTTTCTGAATATCTCGACTCATGCGTCACCTAGCGGATTGGAATGTAATCAGTGCCCAAATTTGGTTGACATTCGTTCAGCAGGTTTAGAGCCAAATTGTGATACAGAAAACGGTTACGTTTTTATATATCCATATATGGATTATGCCGATAAAGTTTTTTTATTCCTAATGTGCGTTCGCTTAATTGGCAGCTATAAGTTTAGCTAGTGAATACAGTCTCGAGATGACTCGACCTTTTATGGCAATGGCCGAAAAATAAATACAAGAGGGGCAATTAAATACGTATGTAATCTAAAAACCTTAAGTTTTTTTTAAAAAAAATATGGTTTACTGTAAACAGTTGGTCTCAACTATTCTACAAAAATATGTCGCAGTAACTACAAAAAGTTCTTTTGAAAGTAATTTTACAACTAATTACGATAAATTAATAATATTTTGAAACATAACGCGAAAAAATAGCCATATGTATGTAATTATACATATTAACCCCCATGGCCGGACTTAGCTAAATTGCTGCCCTGGGCAAATGCCAAATGGCCGCTCTTTTCAATCTCAAAAATCTGTCGTCCTGGATTTTATTTTAGGGATCGAACTTTGTTACTCCAGACAACGTTTTCTTCGGGACCATCCATAAAATACGTGACCATGAATAAATAAATAAATAGATAAAACAATAAACAGATAAAACAAGCCTACCGTGTCAATTTATTAAAGCCGAAGTTGATAAAAAACGACCGTTTTCTTGTAATATGATATGTATATCGACAGTTTTGAATTTCAAGTGGTCTGCTTCAAATGATTTGCATTACACTGTTGAAAAAACTTAAAAAGGCTTTATTTTTTTCAAGTTTTAAGTTCAGTGTGAAGGTAATTATTTAAATGCATAACTAAGAGGCACTGTAGAAATAATGCTTGGTTATAATGAAGAGTCGTGCTGGAAATGCACAAGAAACTAAGTAAAAAAGCAAAAACAAGGTTAATTTTAAACTTTGTTGGAAATTTTCCGCCCTGTTGCCCTTTTGAAAAATCCACCCCAGTTTACAAAAAACAAATATGTAAAGCAAAACGAGCATTACCATAAGGGCATATTTAATTAAAGAAACAACTACCGTAACCGTTGAAAAATTTTCACTTAGCTGAATCTAAAAATTTGATTTCAAATATATTCATTACAGTAACAAAGCTTCCAACCATTTTTTAATTTTATTTAGTATTGTTTTAAAATTTACAAAAAAAAAGAGAGGAGAAATTATTGTGTTACGAATGCCTCGGGATCAGCTGATAACAATCCCGAAATTCTAGATATACTTATGTATAAAAAAATACTGGGGTCTCGCTGTTTCTACTGCATACATACAGATACTATTTATGAATACTCTAAAAGTGTTTAAGCTTGCCGCATTATTGATTCTACTACACTTTTTGCACACTTTGCCTATCTGAGCTGCTTTAACTCAAATTATTGAATTTCCTCGTTCTTCGTCAATTACTATGCGACGTATTTTAATATTGATTTATATGGCACGCATATATAGTTGATTAATCATGTCCCTGGGGAGAAAGCTTGAGGACATGTGTTTTCAAGTTACCACTTGGTTGAGTTTGTGGTGACATTATCAACGAATAGTTCAACTAATGGATTCTCAATAGCGACAACATTTCAAATGTATAGAGCAATGCCTGCGGTATATTTGGCTAGTAGTACTGGTAACAAAGGCAATGATGAATCGGTAGAGTTTTACTGTCAAATTATTCGAATTGTTTCGCATAAGAAGTAGTTTCGAAACCTAAAGTGTTGACTTTTTTTGTGGTAAAACAAAAACCAGCAGTGATTCTATTCTTGAAGAAATTTTTTCAGCAGTTTTTGCTGAAATTTCAATTATGGAAGTCGTTTGGACTTCACGTTGCTTACTTCGATTATTTCGCACACTTGACAAATTACAGATACGGAGAAGGCGCGTTTCATCACCTATCGGTTCGTAGCCTTCGATATACATTATTATAAAATTTTCTACTAATTTTATTCCTTAGTTGGTTACTCAAAAATAAGTAGATGGAAGTTCAAGATAAAAGAATACATGTGATAAGTTTAGTACTTACAGTTATAGTTAACTTGATAAGCAATTATTTATAAAGATCAAAATTACAAAAAATAATTTTTATTTGCTTTTATAACTTATTTTTTATTCAACACTAGCTGACCCTGCGCGCTTCACTGCACCCTAAGAAGACATGTTCTGAATTTTAATGAACTTCTACTGTAAGCACAGATTTTAGAAATACTTCGACTCCAGCGCCACCTATCGGTATAATTGTCAAATAATATATTTATATATATGTGGCAAATAAGTGTTTCGAATTTGCGTAAAATTGAACCATAAATACGGTATTTAGTAATATCCCGACTCCAGCAACACCCATCGGACCTTTGTGTTGCCCTATGCTTACTGGAAGCCACTGCAGAATTATCCAATGAATTTGAGATCAAACGGCTCAGCAGTTTTTGAGTCTATAAACTACATATATACCCACATACACACACGTCCGTTTTATATTTAAGAAGATTGTGTATTTTATTTGTGGGATGAGAATAAATCTACGAAGCGACTTTTCGTGTTAATTTATTTTTACTGGGAGTTGACCTTAAACAATGGAGAATTTAAAACTCACAAGCAACTGCATTCATGAAGTTTGTTTGGTTAAGTTGGTTGCGACAAAGAAAATTCATAGCTGCTGCTGTCTCATCATAATGTCGGTGACCCACTTGAAATAATCACTTCGGAGGACTGTCTTCTTGAAAGCTTAAGTAACTCGTTCAATCTTCACTTCGATAGTGCTTTTTAAAAAGTTTTATGCTTTTGTTTATTTCTGTGCGGGATAGTGGGAAATATTTTCAAAATGAGTTTTCGATAAAAAACTATATACATACAATGAAGAATTTTATTATTTAACGGAAGGTTAAGGCCGAAAATAATTGTATCCAAATTTAAATAATAGCTATTTTTTTGAAATTTCAATTCGAAAAGTCAGCCGGAAAGAATTTGTCCTTTTAATATTTGTGTATATATTTAGCAATCTGATACATGCTAGCCAAGAAATGTTTATCCTTTATAATTTAAATTAATTTGGTTTTTTTCAAAAAAATCAGCAACTGAGATTTTTTTATATTTTTATTTTTGGCCTTATTTTTTATGAATCGTCTGTATAATTTATAGAGCTCGTGGCCAGGTTTGTAGTGGCGAAAAGTCACACTTAATAGCGGTATGGTTGGAGATAGGAATAGTGAGAAAAACCAACAATTTTCACACGGTTAGCGTGGCTGAGTGGTTGCGTGCTCGCCTAGCAACTCCGTGTACCATGGTTCAAAGCCAGGTAAAGTCTAGAAAGAAAAGAAGTCTGATGAGGATATGTGGTGATCTCCGAAATAGATTTTTTTTTACTGATAATTTTTGAATCAACAACAAGAGTTAAATTTTAAGTTGTATTTTTCTGGTTAAAAATATATGTTAAAAATTTATTTTTATTTTTCCGGTTAAAAATAAAAGTTAAAATTAGACTTTTAATTTTTTGAGGCCAAAATAGCATTTAATATGTTAAAAAAAAATTTTTTTTTAATTTTTTAATTAAAAAAAGGACTTAAAAAAATGCACTTCCTTTCACACAGTTTTCCATATTCGGTAAAAAATATATTTCCTATTATTGTTATTCATCTTTTTACGTCAAAGATTTGGAATTCAATTTATACGTAGCCGCAAAATGTTTTTATCTTAAATTATTGCAATAGCAATGTAATTTTCACTTTTCTTTTTGATCGAAAAGACGAAGGTCGTGTTTTAACTTGTGATTTTAATTAATAAAATAAAGGTCATATTTTAACTTTTGTTTTTAACCGAAGTATCGTTTTCAGTGCGTCAATTATTACAGCGCGAGACGGTAAATTTAACACATAAAAAATAAATATACTCGCGAAGCTAGGGCCTAATTATAATACAATATTATTTTAGCTTTCTTTTTTGAAAAAAAAAAAAATCATTCTCTTTAAAGAAATTTCAAGGAATTCAATGCATTGTGGAATACTAATATGAGTATAAAAGTAAAGGAACAAAATTTATAAAATTGAAAACAAAAAAATGTCGGTGCTCAAGGAAATGTTCTTTAAAAGTTGTAGCTTTGAAAATTGCGAAACATTATTTTTGAAAAAAAAAAATGTGTTAAGGACTAATAAGTATACTACAACTACTTCTTAAATTTCGTATCTCTGACTTTATTTGTTTAGGATACAAAATTATGCAACAAAATATTAATTTTTTTCTTAAGTTCAATTTCAAAGAATTTTGTTTTATTTATATAGGTACCTATTGATATTTATTCTAAATTGCCCTGCATTTTTAAATAAGTTTTTGAAATTTGAAATTATATCACTGAAAAGTCTTCTTTAAGAAAATATTGACCTCTGAGATAAAAGCTAAAAAGACAGTTTAACTGGGCACTTAGCTTTGTGAGAACATTTTTTGAGCTATTTTTCATAGCATGCTAAATTTATACAAGTTTTTTTTTTACATTTATATTTCGAATCATCATAATACCTGATGGCTAATATTTTCATAATGATAATCAAGTAAAAATCCTTTGACTCCTGTTAATAAAAGTAACTTTAAATTCGATTCAATCGATAGGGGAATTAGTCGGGGTAAATAAATAATTATGTAATAATAAATAATCATAGACGTGGTAAGCGTAGAAAAAGTCTCATATTCAAATGACATTCTCTCTAGGTCTACCATATTGCTGAACTGCATTTAAGTTAATGTAAACGCATCCTTGTTTTTTTTTTTATGTGTCTATGCGCTGCCAGGAATATCGAAGTAATTATTTCAAGTGGGTCACCGACATTATGATGAGACAGCAGTAGCTATGAATTTTCCTTGTTGCAACCAACATAACCAAACCAACTGCACTCATTTCTAAGCAGCGACTCACACCACACCCAGGCATTTAGTAAGTACAGCTAGTACGAGTATTGCCGATCATTCACTCTTCTTCATAAGTGACCTCATGGCAAGCTGTTGACTTGTCGTTCATGCAAATATTTTCATTTAATATAACAAGTAAATTGAGCTGAACATAGATAGCACTTAAACACTGGCAGCATTGGGTCTGGAAAAGAATAATACGGCTGTGGTATGTACGATGAGAGAATGGTTTGAAAACAAAAAAAAAACCAAAAAAAATGAAAGGAGAAAAGTGCAGGAAAGTCAACTAATCATTTCATTGTTGTATGCGTGTCCACAGTTAGAAAGTTTTTGTCCTCAATCCATTGCTTGACATTCAACTTTTTCATAGTTTATGTTTTTATAACTAAAATTATTTTGTTCGAGCATTGGTATACATTTTTACATTAACTCCTTACAATATCCCCTTTTGCCAAATTTAATTGCTCTCTTTCAATTGCCAAACTTTGTCGACTCTGGCAGACAGAATTCAGTATTTTGAAGTTCAGTTATTGTTTACCAGATATGCCTATGAATTGTCTAGTTCTAAACTGATCGCAGATGGGTGCAGAGTGTGGCAAAAACGCCGAATGAAAAAGTAAAATTCCAAAATTATTTACATCGACGAACCGTGTATGAATTTCACGCAAGAGTGTGTTGAAATTTTTATTGCTAAATTTTATTTATATTTATACATATGTATCTCTATGTAATAGAAGTATATAGTTGAAGCAGCTAGCCTAGAGATCGGTTGAAGACTGACACCATTTATTAGTGTCGCGGCCCATTTTATTCCCCATCATATATAAGATTTATGTTTCCATGCTTTGTACCTGGTAAGTTTTTAAAATACAATACATTAGCTCATCGAAAGTGACGTGACAAATTGAATTTTAGCCTTGTTTGCTAACAAAAGTTTTGTATTTCTTACTATATATATTCATGATTATTAAATTTATAGCAGAGACTTTAATAATTATGAATTTTATCAAACAAATAATAGGCCTATTTTTTTGGCAAAAGAGCTCTAGGTAGGATAAAAAATTCGATGAAAAGCAACAATAGAAACTCAGAAAAATATACGAGCTGAGCCAATCCGGTAAACTGATATCCGATCTGAAATGCAGTGTTGTGTAGAATGCACATTGATCATTAGATAAAATACAACCCTGGCGTGTATTTTCTTGTTACTAGTCAGAAACTTCGAGTGAAAAGTGAATGCAGGTCAATGATGAATAGCACAATCTTTTGTGTTTGACAAATCGTGGATTCCTTTCGATTGAAAAAAAATCAACCCTGCTGCTACTTCCTGATCATTGTGCCTTGGTTGTGAAATAAAAAAGCAGAGCTATTGTGAATGAGCGCTAAGAAAATACATGCGAATTCAATTTTATACCTAATCCGTTTTTTTTGTTATATAATTTAAATATTTAATAACCAAGTCAACGAAACTTTTGCCAGAACAACTATTTCCTATTTTTAAATAGCACTAAAAAAATCGTGTGCTTCATGAAAGATGCTAACAGGGTTGCTTTTGCTACTAAAGGCATTTTATCACTTTTTTGTGAAAAAAATTGTGAAAATTTACTTCAAAAGTAATCATTATTTTTTGAGTTATAAATATATTTTTAATGGAAAGTAAACGCAATTGAAGAAAATATAACTCAAAAAATAATTATTACTCTTGATGAAACGAATAAAACTTAAAAAACTGATGTTGAATGTGAACCACACCTAAACGTCAAGTTTTTTTCAGTATTTCATTTGACATTTCTCAATTTCAGACTAACTCAATTTCAACATGGAAATATACACAATCGAGCAACGTTCAAATCAAAATGCATATCGCCTCACCTCACCTCACCTCAGTGGATTTGTCAATAAGCAGAATTGCCGCATTTGGGCGAATGATAATCCAAGAGTGATTGTCGAAAAATCAATGCACCCACAAAGAGTGACTGTTTGGTGTGGTTTATGGGCTGGCGGCATCATCGGGCCGTATTTTTTCCAAAATGAGGCCGGTCAGGCAGTTACTGTGAATGGTGTTCGCTATCGTGAGATGATAACTAACTTTTTATGGCCCCAATTGGAACATATGGATGTGGACGATATGCGGTTCCAACAGGATGGTGCCACTTGCCACACAGCCAACGAAACAATGGCTCTTTTGCGCGACAAATTCAATGGCCGTGTTATCTCACGTGGTGGCGATGTCAATTGGCACCAAGATCATGTGATTTGACACCGTTGGACTACTTTCTTTGGGGTTAGTTGAAATAAAAGGTGTACGTCGATATGCCAGCAACAATTCAAGAGCTAAAGGATGAGATAATTCGGCACATTAACGGCATATAACCTCAATTATGCCTCAGCGTCATCGAAAATTTGGACCATCGGATGGAGGTGTGCCGCCGAGGTCGCGGCGAACATTTGGCCGATATTTTGTTCCATACACAATTGAACCACACCATATTATCATAATAAAAAGAAATTACAATAATTTCCAAAATAATTTGTGTTTTATTCAAAATAAACATCGGCCCTTAAAATTTAACCGCCCTTTATAAATAATAAATAAAGTGCCCGCTTTGCACGAACGCAAATTAATTGTAATTAAAGTCTTATGTACAGTTGTTTTTGCAGGTTTTTTGAATGTAACAAAATAGATTAATTGCGCAGAAAATTATTCTCAAATTATGTTTCTTCCATTGAGTTTTAATCGTTTACCACTTCGAGTTCACTGTGCTGAATTTATACTCCTTCTCTCAAATTATTTATATTTATTCAACGAGAAGACATTCAATATTTGATTTACTGTGATTAATAGCAAACAAGTTTGATTTATTTGCTCGTTAAGCAACTTATATAGAACACCTTCAGTCATTCACTTTTGTATTTTATATAAACGCACATATATAAATATTGCGGTTCGGAGAGTAGTGAATGAAGTAAGCTCTTTTGGCATTAATTTGTTTTTATTAGAATATATTTCTTGAAAGGAAAAATTCAAAAGACAACCAATTAAATATGCAAAAGTTGTGAATCTTATGACCTTTTAAATAGTGGTGAGTTAATAAAACTAATTTCAGTTCAGATGAAAATATAGTTTATGTTATGGTCCGCTGAAATTAAATTTGAATTATTCACTCTAAATTCTTCGCTTAAATTATTAGGCTATTGTGAAAGTTAAGGCTTATTGCTGAACACGAGTTTAGTGGCTATGTGTGGTTGATTAAATATCAATAGTGTGTTAACAAATTACATAAAAAGTTATCCGGAATATCAAAGCGCTCTGATAGCATTTCCGGAATGTTTGAAATTTTGAGCTATTTGGAACCCTGAAAATGAGCGAAACTTCATTGTTGAACTACTTTTTTTTATTATTAAAGATCCTAACGTATGGTATAGGTATTTAGGTATGTACTTTTGTAAGAGCATACAAAAAAAATGATTTACATACTACTTCTGAAAACCATTATCTTACCACATCAAATTCAAATATTATATTGGACTTTCTAAAAATGTAGCCCTGCATTATTTTAACAATAATTTGCCGCTTACCCCATAACTTGGTGTTTGGCCGAACTTCTCCCCCCATTTTGCTATGTGCGTCTAGATGTTGTAACATAAATTCAGTGACCTACAGATTTACGCCGTCTCCAAACGGCAAATGTTTTTTGTGACAAGTTTTTTCATGGCAAAAATACACTCGGAGCTTTGCCATCGCCTTCCGAGGTTGGCGACCGCTATTCGAAAAAAGTTTTTCTCTATAATTTTTGATGTAACTCGCCCCGGTCAGGACTCGAACTCGGCACCCATTGAATAATATTTAATTTTTATGTGACAGAATAATAATTTTAAACTTAAAATGGTATTTCCAAAATATAGGAATGACCCTTCTCCTCGACGAGACGAGCCACCTGGCACTCATATTTTAATATTTCATATAAATTGTGTGTATTTTAATTAAACTTGACATTTCAAGCAGATCGCAACCCTCTCCCGAGCATAAAATATACTTTTGAACCTATTCTCATAGCTACTAAATATGCATACAAAATATCTTAAAAATCCGTCGAGTTCGACCACAAAAACCGTGACACTAGATTTTAATATATAAGAGATAAGTAACCAACTCTTTTCTATTATTTCGCGATTTGTGGTGCGGGGATTCTATTAAAGTAATACAGCCTATTTCATAATTATATCGCCACCACATATCGACAGTTATTGATAATTTTTTTACTTGAAATTTAATTGTAATAATTTTTTTTTAAATAAAACAAAGCTAGTTCTGCAACAAAAAGCATATACAAAAGATTGAGAAATTCTATCGAATTTAGAAAAAATTCAATAAATTTTCACCAAAATTTTATCAAAATCTCAAACTGCTGTATATTTTTAACATTAACAAGAATTAATACTAGAAAAGCGAAAACTGATCGACGTAAACTTTTGTATTGCGAAAAAACAAAGTAATTGAAATAAAATTTTATTAACGGTAACTCAATAAAATTATGCAATAAGAAGGTATTTGAAAACAATAGAGAAATAAAATTTGTTTTTGTTTTTGTCGACAGATATTTATTGATTGATGAGACCATAAAATTTATAGTTTGAACATTGATAGGTTGGGTCAGTCTTTTGGCAATCTTCTCACTTCTAGCAGGAACAGATTTTGCGCATTCTGTAAATCTCAATATCTGCATACTTTTTTTGTGGTTATATGTTTGCATGCGAAAAAAAAATTTGATTACCTAACAGCAAAACTAATTAAGATTTACCTACAGTCCTTTCTAGTAATTTTCCACACAATATCTTTCTTCGAACTATTCGCAACTTGCAATAGAGCCCTGTAACTCACTGCACACAAACGCCTGAAAAATTTCTTATCTTTCAAAGGAAGAAAAAAAAACAAATCTTATGTATTTCGTGCCGTTCATCCATTTCTCTTTCATGTTACTGCTGCTTTTTTGATAGTTCTCATTGAAATTGTAAGCGGAAGGAAGTAAACCGAGGTAGTGCTTGGCTACAGAGTGTATTAAATAGGATAGTGAAATATATAGACTACTGACGCGCAGACACAACACACAAACCAATTTCGTTTCGATGACTACCAACCGATATTTAGCTGCAGTTAGTTACTTACATACTTTAGGTGCGAAGCTACTTGGTGAATAAATTCTCAAATACCTAACGCCCACAGGTCGCACAGGTTGCCGGCTATCAGATGGCGCACAGTGTAAATTTAACGGAAATGTAGTGGAATTTTATTAAAAAATTGAGGAACAATTTATTTACATCTAACTGAAACCCTCTTAGCAATATAGATTTTTGTATGGGAAGCCCCGAAGTACAGAATTTTTTCGCCAATCAAAAGCACTTGTTTCAGTAAAAATTTCATATCAACTCAACTAAGGTGTATGTTGAAATTTTTAACAAATAAGTAGATACAATTTTAGTAGACATTATTTCCTAAAATCATCAAGTAGCAGATACAGGCAAGTTTTATTATTTTATTACTACTTACGAAATAGAAAATTTTCAATACTTTCAACTCTCTAGCACAACTTATTTGAATTACGATTCTCCGTCTTGCAGTTAGTTTTAAAAAAATCCATCTCTATCAAATTACTCTTAACTGCTCCTGAAATTTGTACACATTTGTAGGAAAATAAAATATTTTGCCCATATTTCAGTCACGTTATGCAATTTAAATATTTGACACAATACGAATATAAAATAAAGCGGAAAGATGTATTTGAAATTTTTTTTGCAAGCAAAAAATTGAAAGGCATTATTCAGAAAATACTAGCAGCACACAACTTGAAAGATTATGAATCTTTTGCAGAATTTTTGTCAACCATTTTAGTAGCAAATTTAAGCGAAAGTGGTTGAAATGCAAGCGGATGAAACCAAGAATCTAAGAACCTAATTAGAATACCAAAACTGATTAGAAGGGGAAATCTCATAACCAGCTGAATTTCTCGATAATCTGCCGTCTTATAGTAAAAAAGTGCAGGAGTTGGACGGCCCGAAAAATTGTTTGAAGACTGCCACTTAAAGTGAAAAAGAACGAAATTCTCTTTCAGCTGCCGAAAGAGAAATAATAAAAATCTCTATTTTAATGGTCCGCACTGAGATGCGCTGCATTTATTTTATTCAAAGAGAAGATAGCATTCAAAATTAGTATAGAAATGGCTTCTTGTGTTTAAAATATCTTTCTAAGGTAAAAAAAATTAATTTAGTTCCACTAGATTCCATAAATCGCACACACTGTGCGGCGACCCCATCCTCAGTGACTAGCCCATTGCCATAAATTCTCAACGCTCAACCATTCTTACCAACGCTTCCTTTTGTTCATAGCTGGGCACGAGCTAAAGTTTACGTACCACCTTTTCTGATTATCTTTTTCGATTAGGTTTCACATTTGTTCTAAAAAACAAAAAAAAACAAAAAACTAAACCTCTTTCTCCTAACTTATTAACCTCCTTACCTACTTCCCTTTCTTACTTTCTACTTTCCCACAAACTCGATTGGATTATAACTTATTTTGCGTAACTGCCTCCCCAATTCCTTTTACTATTTATTTTACTTAACTGTACGATATTAATTCCTCTATTGGTGAACTATCTGCTCGCTTGTATTGCTTTAATCTTCTAGCGATTATTGCTATATGTAGCTGTTTTTGTGTTCATTTGTCTTATTGGTTGTAGCTCTTTGTTTCACACAAAAACATTTTTCACATACCATTGTGTGCATTTCCAGTTCAAATGGCATTTCGTTGTATTCAACAGACAAACCCAAAAAAAAAAAAACAAAAAAAATGAAAGTCTACACATACTAACATGCCGAAACTTGTAGAAGCAATAATACTGTTAACACTACCAACACCATTTAACGGTACAATGATTTTCGTGTGAGACCGCATTTCACATAACCCATTCTTTTCGTTTTGTCGTTTGGTTTTTGTTTTTGTAGTTACTTGGCATTCCCATTGCTGGTATAGTTGTTTATTTTCAATTGTTGGCTTAGTTTCTTATCTGATGTTCGTTTCACCCGCATTGTTGCACTAATAGCATTTGCATATCAGTTCTTATTTACTTTCAGTTTTCGCCTTAGTAACTCAACTGGGCCACAAGGCGACTCGGCGTATACGTAACATTTGACTTGTGGCAGAGGTGCTGCATTTGTGGGATTTACAGAGCCATTAAAAAAAAATTGTCAAAAATCAACGACAATTTATAGCTACTTGAAACTTGCACTTTATTATCCTACAATTTGATGGGCTATAAAATTGTATATCCAAATTTTTCCGAAAAATTCGAATTAAATTTAAGATTTTGTGTTAAATTTGTCGAATTTTTTTCACCGTTTGAACAATGTTTGAAACTTGGATTTCGCCAGTGTTTGTTGAATAATGAGCTACGGTTTTATTTAAGAAAGAAAATAAAATTAAACAAAAATAATAGTCAAAACTTGTAATATATGTCATGCTCTATATATACTATATAAAAATGTTCATAATAAAAAGAGAAATCGATCCGTTCATCCGTGTAACGGATAACTCGATATATCTCACCGAAACTTGGTACGACCCAAGGTAGTTGGGTACTAAAAACAAGCGAAATCGAATAATAACCACGCCCACATAACGGTATTTTGCGGAAATCAAAAAAATTTAATACTTCAGTTGCTTAAAGATAGTTTGCTCAAATTTGAGACACAGGATTGGGTTGGAGAAAAGAATAGTTTTTGAGAGTAAATAGGAATACCTCAGAGATTATATAATCAAAACCTCTCAAATTTCGTGCAGACTTTAAAGTTTAAGCCACTAAGTATAATTTCGAAAATAATGGAAATCGGAAAAAATACTCGCTCATCTTTAATATAACGGTAATATACATAAAATCAAAAAGGATGCGATATTTCAGTAACTATATAAAAGGTGATTTATTTAAATTTGATATCCACGATTAGAAAAACCAATATGTGAGTTACATTTATTTAGAAAATAGGCGTGGCACCACCCACTTTATATTCAAAATTGCTTTATCAAACTTTATGAAATTTAGCGAACACTTTGCGTTTTAGCTCTGTACCTATCAGTTTGAAAATTATAAAAATTCGGACAAAACCCACGTCTTCTTCTCCCATAACAGTAGTTTACACTTGCAAATAAAATGCCATATTTCAATAATTATAAAAGTAAACTTAGTCCTTTTTATATACAGAATTGGGTTGGAGAAAGGATTACGAAGAATATAAAAAATTTTTTCAAACTGTCTTTACAATTGCCTTTCGAAAGCCTATAAACTATCTTCTGATAAACGGCACTAACTTACAAAAATGCCCTCCAACAGTCGGAAATTTGGAAACCACTCTGCACTTCTTATTTGAATTTACTATAAGACTTGCTTGACCTTTACCCAATAAATTAATCGACCAAATTGCAGACATACTTAACCCAAAGCCAATTATTTTGCACGTGTCTGGTCATAAATTACACTTGTATGCAAATATATAGTGCGAGTATTATTGAGCAACGTATTGCTGACAAAAAAAAAAAAAAACAAAATAACCAAAGTATGAAGTGCTTTTTATTCAAACGATTTTAAGAGGATAAAAGCATTCGCCGAAAATATTTGCATATCCTGTAAATATATTTATTTATGTATGTACATATGTAAACTAGCACACTCTATGCAACGCATGCTCGTGCACTGCTATTTGCATTTTAACTCAATATAGTTAGCTTATACTCGCATAACAGCATTTAATATAGCGATAGAAATTTATAATTTATACGGCGGCGTGCTTTCTGAAATGCAGTCCATGCGATCAGAAACGTTGGAGTGAAAAATCGAATGTGTACACCAATTCTACGCTACGGCCATTTTCTTCTCCTATATAAAATACACATGCCCTAAATTCCGACATAGGGGCGACCTTCGACATGAAACCGAACCGACGCATTTTTTTTTTATTTCAAATCAACAGTACTTGTTGTGCGCCAAAAAATCAGTTGGTATAATATTCTTCATTGTGAAATTCTAAAACAATTTTTATTTATTTAAATGAAAACAAACAAAGGAAACAAAAAAAATATTGTATGATTTTAAAGGAATATTTGCCAAAATTTTGATTTTTAAGCATTTCACTTCTAATAAAATTCTTCGTAGCAAGTTTGAACGAATTCACTACATAATTTAGTAAAATATCGGAATATGTTGATGTTTTGTAAATGACCGTTATATGAGAGATATATGTGTGAGGTGTGGTTTTTGTCAGATATCTATAATTTTTGAAATTTCGCTTACAGAGTTTAGATGTAGAGCAGTTAACGAGAAATACTGATTTGTTCTAAAGTAAGAGGTTCTGAGAGGTGCCACGCCCGTTTGCAGATATTTTTAATTTCGCGTATCCCTATGTCCAACTAAATCTTGTATAATAAATTTTAGTAAATAATTTTATGTTTTTATTCCAGTTCAGTTAGTAATTAATTTAATTTTCTGTTAACAGGCTGGTCTGATCCAAATTATTTGCGCGAAAAAAAAAATAAGTTATTCCACACTTTAACGTTTAGCATCATCAGGGGCACTGTTTTATTTTTCTGTCACAAACAATGAAAAAGAAAATTACATCATAAGCAAATATGATACGAACGTTAATTAAAAAGACAAATACAAAAGATTGCATTAAAAACAAATCTACTTACAGTGTTTTGATGCTAAACCACTCAAGTTGTTAAAAACTTAAAATATTGTCTGTGTCTTCTTTTTGCATATTGTATTTTCTCTTCTTTCCATTATCCTTTATCTTGTATACCGCGGTGACTCTCTTTGTCTATAATTTTTATATGCGCGATTTGATAATGCTGTGCTGTTTTTTTTGTTTTCTAATGTTCGCTTCATGTTCGCCTAGTCGAACGCGCCTAGAGGCCGCTTCGTTGTGCCAATGTATTTTTCCGCATACTTTATTTCTATTTACTAACATTTAATTTCATTCACTACATTGCTTTGTTGATGGACATCTACAGGACACTTTGTTTTTGTGTAAGTCGTCGAAAGAATGCAATTAGATTTGTAGGCATGTGTGATGTTTTTTGTTTTTCTTACGTTATTATAAATTACTTTCTATAGCTACTAAAATATCGAATTTCTTGACTTTCGCAAATCACCGTTATTGCAGAGGGGGATATGGCATTGGTCCTGTTTCTATAATTTTCGAAGTTATGCTCGTTGAGTGGATTTGTAAATTGTGAACTAGATTTGGTAGAGTTAGGTTGGGTAGTTTTTTTTTTATCCAACGTATTACTTTCTCCAACCCAACAGTGTACATAAAATTTGAGAAAATTATCATTATAGTTACAGAGAGGTTTTTATCTGATTTATCTGATTTATACAATTTTCGAATTTTCGAAATTCTTAAATTATTAAGTTAAATTTAAATTGTGTACCGAATCGGGGTATCTCACATAGTATGCCCTCACAGTAAATTACAAGACTTATGACTTTGAGTGTTAAACTCACTGAAAGTATTTATTTATATTATTTTCTGAGTGATATTTATACGTAAGTATATGGACGAAAAAAGTTTGAAGCTTCAGTGGCTGATTTTGCTCTGTATTTATTATGAGCCTTTGCGGAACCGCGGAAACGAAAGATTTTTTCTACCATCGCATTTGTGTCCAGACTTTTCGTATGTCCGATCACCCTAATATTTACATATATACGCATGCATTATGTACTAAAAATTAACTAGGCGCTGCGTGTGCGCGAATTGAATACAATTACAAATTTTTACATTTTTATTTAATAAAATTTACGCCAAAGAGGCAAAGGATGAAAATAATTGAATTAAAAAAAAAACAACTAAGTAGAAAGTAGTGTTTAAGTTTAATTGGTTTAAAATACAGTAGTTTAGTTAATAATTGGAATTAATGTTGGGTCAACTTGCTAAATCTATGTTTTCGTTAAATAGAGAACTAAATTAAAAACTGAATGCTATTAAATCGAAAGAAACTCTACAACTTTATAAATTCATACACTTGTATTTTATTAAATTAACTGTTTTAACAAAATAACTTAAAATACACAATTCAATTGACTAGCAATATTTACTTTTAATTAAAGTCTTCAAAGCAAAATTTATATTTGAAAAAATTGAGTTCAGCAAATCAACATCACTCCTCATTACTAAATTGCCTTCGTTTTGGCGTAAAAAAATATGAAAGTGGTAAGTCGACTTCCTCATCGAAATTTTAATTTTATTTTAAAAGCTTAATGAACAATTTCGACAATAATGATTTTAAAAATTTGTGTTCTTCCCAAAGCCTGCTGCAAACAACTTTAATACGTCACTTTTGCCTATATAATCGAATTGCCCTTTGGTTTATTGGCTGAATAAGATGTGTCACATTTGGCGGCTGAGGAAGGTCTTAGATTTTACCACTTCCGATATTTGTTTACCAAATCCTCTACGTAGGGCGATATGCTAAAAATCAAAGTATAGATAAAATAAACATAAAAATATTTTTGAAAGATTTACTTGTGGGACATATTATTTTCTTTAAATAAAATTTGAATATGGTTCATATAACTCATGTATTTTTTTTTTTTGGAAAGTTACAATACATTCTACGTTCATTGGATTTCCATGTCAATTCTTTGATTTTTTTTTGCCACTGCCATTGCTGCACAACAAAAAAACAATTACACTTTTTTTAGGCATTTTACTTTCGGGAGCATTTTTTTCTTTAGAGTGTACATTTTTCCGATATACGATATAATTCTAACAGCTAATTTAGAATTAAATAAATGAATGTGAAATTTTGATTAATTTCATATGATTTAGAAATATTTTTCTAACCTTGAGTACAGCCTCATTCCTCTTTTTCTTTTTTTTTACATAAGGTAGGTACTCAATAGAAAAAATTGGATTGCTCGTTATTTGCGATTTTTGTGGAAACGAATATTTGTTAAATCGAAAGACTACTGTGCAGTCTAATATTTGGGGAAACAAAATTCGATAATTCCTTGACAAATTTGGTTTGGAGACAAGCCGATTTCGACGTTGTGCCAACTTCGGCGTAATGTTTCGTTTCCTTTGTTGAGGAAGATGAAAATTTGTCACCAAATATATATGTAATCTAACATCTTGTTGGAAAAAACAACCACAACAAAATAAACAAATTTGTTTGGTGAAATATTCCAAAGGAAAAATGTTTGACAACAAAAAGAAATTACTTATCTCAAAATTTTCAAATAGAAAAAAATTATTGGAAATAAAATTTGGAGAAAAGTAAAAAGGAAAGAAGAAAGAACGTGGAAATCGTAGATATGTTATTCACAGTGTGCTGGATTTTTTGGATTGCCCAATTATTCACTACACTCTCGAGAAGTAATTTTTATAAGATAGTTATTTCTCTTCAGGATAATGCCCTACTTCCTAGAAAGATGAGCCTGTAAAGTACTTAGATGATTCACAAGCTGTCCTAATATGTCATATTACCTATGGTAATAAAGTTTCATAAATACAAAATGTTACTTATTTTTTTTTTATAAAGAATCCAACTATATCACTTTTGAAATTAAAAATTTGTATGGCTTCTGATTTATGACACCTTGTGAATCACCTAAGTGTGTAGGTGTTTTTATAATTATCTTGAATTTTAACCTAATTGTTTCACACGCAATGCTAATGATTACTGAATTAATCCCACCGCGAAATGGGAAAACATATATGAACATAGTTAAAAGTTAATTCAATTAAATTGCATTTGAAAATAAAAGTTTAACATTTCTATAAATTGTGACATCATCAACAGCGCTATTACTACAAATATAATGAAATTAGAATTTTTATATTGTACTTATGCTACATATATGTCAGTATAATGAACAAATCAGTATTAGTGGATTAAGTGCATTTGCGTCAGAAAACGTTCCACGCTTACGTTGTCGTATAACGAACGGGCAGCAACAGGCGACAAGCATGGCGTGGCGTTTCTTGCAAATTTCCAAGGATAAACACGCAGCTCTCGAAAATTATACTGCGATTCAAGCGGCATTGATAAACTTTAGTACATATTTACTCTACATTTTATATATCCATACGCAAATAAACATACAGTGGCTCACATAAGTATTTTGCTTGCATATGAAGAAAATAATCCAAGCGATAATATGAGACTTCATTAACACATAAGCAATCATTGTACATAGGGACAAACTGTAAAAAATTCAGAATTTGTAGCTCGCAAAAGTATTTTGCATTATTAGGCAACTCACAAAAATATTTTGCTTATTTTTAAAATCCGTTTTTTGGTGCAGATTTGTTTACTTTTTTCTGACGGGACAGTTCGCAGAAGGCTCAGGGCGCACAGTGGTGCCGCTTCATACAAGCCGCGGCAAAAAATAAAAGGAATCGAGGTAGGGCTTTGAAATTTGGCACACATCTCTCATATTGCCAAATTAGATGAAAAAAATTTTTTTGTTAAAATCCGCCCACAACCACGCCCACCTCCCATATAACACAAAAATCAAAAATCATCCTACAGTAACAAAATTTTCTACAGTGTAATATTTTGTAAATATAAGCTTGTCCAGAAAAAATAAAGCAACTCCGCCCACAATTACGCCCATCTCCCATATAATATAATCACAAAAGTTGCAATATTTTCGCTGTTATCACAGCTAGACTGTTAAAAATTGTCAAACGGATTTGAATCAATAAAAATTATTATTTCTCTAAAAATGAAACAAGTCCGCCCACAACTACGCCCACCTCCCATATAACATAACCAATAAATATTCAAAAATGATCATATATTATTAATTATTTATTCAACAAGTAATTTTTTAACATCATCGTGCAATTCTAAAGTTTTATTTTTGGGATTTGTTCTGAAACCATTAATAAAAGGATCCGATGAAGCTAAAAGCAAGTGCATTACATCTTGATTTGCAGAAATTCTGTCGCATTTTCTAGAATGATTAAGCCTATATTTCTTGTAATCTTTATTGCGAGCTTCTTGAGCCTCCTCTGATAGCATGCCCAATGGCAAAATAGAGGATGAAACAATTTTACTTCCATGCATTAAAACTTTATGTACTGTCATTGGCATATAGTAAAATTCATAAAGGCTGACATATAACCTCGCAGTTTTCATGCAATAAATTTCAAATTTTTGAGGATCTATTGCTGCTTGACTATTGATTGTATTTAATATTATTTTAAATCTATGTATCAGGTTTTCGTCAACGCCAACAATATCGGCAGTTTTAGCAGGATCCTCAAAAAATCTTCGTGAGGTATTGCCATCATTTGTCGTACCCAGTCCCTGCTTCACTACATCAACATTTATTCCCAAGGATGACTTCAAATCTGCTTGAATACGTGCTTTTTCATCTGCCTTCAGTTTTTTGGTACGATCGTCAGTTCTCCATTTGCGAAAAGGTTTGTTGTAAGCAATATGCAGAATACACTCCATAAACTTAATTCTTGCATGCAAGGGAGAAATTCCAAATCTTAGGGAACCTTCGTTTACTGTTCTCCTCAATATACCATCTAAATCATCATCTAAACAGCGAAGCAGGCAAAAAAACAAAGCAGCGAAGCAGGCAAAAAAAACAAAGCAACGAAGCACGCAAAAAAAAAACAAAGCAGCGAAGCAGGCAAAAAAAAAACAAAGCAACGAATCAAGCAAACAAACAACGCAGTTGCACATTTTCATAACTTTTGATGTGAGTTTTTAGATTAAAATGCTAATTACTCATGAATTGGCAGCTAATTGCAGCTGATTTTTTTTTCTATCGATTAAGGAGATTCTAAAGTTTATTTTGTGTAAGTGGCTAACCTGCGCGCTCCTGCGCACAATAGTTATATTCTGTTGAAGTTGTGAAATATATGATTTTTTTGGACCATGAAAAAACATCATATTAAAAAAAATCTTGAAAAAGAAAGTATACATTTGATGATGTAAATCACATCTATAGCATTGGTTTTAATAAATAAAAGCTATACAATTGATATTTTATGGTTAACTTTTGAGTTTTAACCTTTGCAATATTCATCACATTTTTCTGAGTAACTTTGCGTTGATACTTTGTTGGACTTTGAAGCTCTCCCAACAAAAAACCATTGAATATATCAAGCCCAAGTACTCGGATAATGTTATTTGATTAGTTCTTAGCTTAAATTGAAAAGATGGTACAAATTTGGAATGATAAAAAAAATCCTTTTTTTCCGCTCTGGCACCACTGTGGGGCGTGGCTCGAAGAAAACCACTAATTTCAAATATTAATAAAGAAAAGCGACTTTTATTCGCCAACACCTACAAAAGTAAAAGTTTCGAGTTTTGGAAAACTGTAATAATAATTAGCGACGAAAGCAAATATAATACTTTTGAATCGGATGACTGTCGTATGGTTTGGCAGAAACCAAGTGAAGAGCTGCATATAAAAAACTTCAAAGCAGCTGTTAAACACGGCGGAAGTTCGGTGATGGTGTGGGGGTGTATGTTTGTCGGCTCAGGGAGTTGGAAATCTCTGGTTTTTATAGACAGCATAATTGACAATTTTGTATAAAATGGCCGTGGCAAAAAACGGGGTTTCGTTTCAGCATGGCAACAACCTGAAACATACGGAACATGACGTTGACATGTTGTTACTTTTCAACGCAAAACGTTTGCCAACACCTCCTCAAAGCCCTGTCATAAACTCTATAGAAAATCTTTGGGCATACCTTGAAGATAGAGCGCGTGAACATAAAATTTTATCAAAAAATAGTCTCGAGGAGGTTTTGCAAAGGGAATAGGGAAAAATACCACCGAAATTTTGTCGAAAGTTATTAGAATCGATGCCAACACACTTGGGAGGTGTATCTAAAAGTAGCGGTTATCATACGAAATACTAGATAGTTTTCACATTTAATTATATGTTGTATAACTTTTAGTCAAATGCAAAGTACTTTTGCGAATTAAAAATTCTGAATTATCTTCATTACTTTCCAGTTTATCTTTTTGTTATTTTTTTTTGTGTTAATGAAGTCCTAGCGAAGTTATGACTTGATATGTTATTGAATTTATTACATAATTTATCAATTATCCTGAAAAAAAAAAAAAATAAAATCGTTTGTTTTATTTTATTCAAATGCAAAATAATAGTATGAGCCACTGTATGTACATATGTGCCTCGGCAAGCGGATATAATAAGTGTGGCTAGGCATAGGCTTGTAGAAGTTGGCTTTCAATGATGTAATGTTACTAAAAAAAAAAATAAAAACAGCACGCGTGCGCCTAAGTGGGCGAACTAGAAATAAAACTTCTTTGCAGTTAAATATGGGAGTTGTAGTCGTTAGTAGTAAGTTCTAGTAGAAATAGTTGTGATAGTAGTGGTAGTAGAAATAGTGGTAAGTAGTACTTAGTAGTAGTATTAGTAAAAAGGTGGTAGAAATTTGTAAAAATAGCAGTAGTGACTAGTAGTATAAGTGAAAATAGTAGTAAGAATTTGTAAAAATAGTGTTAATTATTTCTTTATTTATTTATTTATGTCTAATTAATATACACAGCCACTCGAGACTGAAGTACTAAAAAATATTTAATTAATTACAACTCAAAAAAATATTTTTTTAATTTGCATCTAAAACTAAAAAACTTTAAAGTTAAACTCAGACAGAGTTTTATTTATAGCATTTTCATTTTAAATTAAACCTTTTTCAAACTAAACGAAACCATTTTCAAAATAAATAAAACTATTTTCAAATTAAACGAAACTATTTTCAAAATAAATAAAACTATTTTCAGAATAACCGAATTTTTTTTCAAAATAAATGCAACTTTATTCTAATAAAATTAAACCATTTCCAAATTAAATTAAACCATTGTTATATATTTAATGAACCATTTGGTTATGACGTATTTTGGAACGAATTTTCGCCATCCCTTTTCAAATTTGGTTTTAAGACAAACCGGTTTCGGCGTTGTGCCATCTGTCGGAAGCAACAACAGCAAAAGATCAGAATATCATTTGGTTATGCTTTTTCTTTGAACCATTTGTAACTCTAAGTTAAAATCCTATGCCCGATCATTACTAAGTGATTTAACTACTGAGCATAACATAGTCAGCGTAATTGAAGAAAGTATCGCACAAATTAATCAAAATGATTGTTCGAATTACGTTATGGACATGATCATCCAAATATCGAAAGCGGCGAGTGGATAAGCCCTTCATTAATTTCATATTTTATAACATATTGTTTGTTTAATTAAATGAATATACTTAGAAATTGTTTAATTTAATTTGGAAATGGTTTAATTTCAGTTGAATAAAGTTTCATTTCTTTGGAATAAAGTTTCATTTATTTTGAAAAGAGTTTTACTTATTTTGCAAATAGTTTCGTTTAATTTGAAAAAGGGTTCGTTTAGTTTGAAAATAGTTTCATTTAGTTTTAAAAAGGTTTAATTTAAAATGAAAATGCTATATTATGAAGCATTAGCATCGTACGCCGATGTGTTAATACCAACAAGAAAATCTTCATAATTACGAATTTCTGCAAGGAACATTCAATTTTATTCGCTGAAGAAGAAAAGAGCAATCAACCTTGCCGAAAACGAGATCAAAAATAAACGAGACTGACAAGAGAGTTCTAATAAGCTTACTAATCAACAACGCGAATCGTAAGATGTAATTGGGTCAGAAAAGTAAAGAGAATGTAGAGCAAAATGAAGAAAGATATTCTAGATTCTTTCCAATCGAAAAAAATACAAAGAGCATAATATTATTAAATGTCAGGATCGGAAAAATGAGAAGAGTGCAAGTATGCTTAATGAATTTGAGTGAAGCTAAAACTGGTATCAAGTCTTTAACTTCTCTGACCTCGGTATAAAAAAAATTCGCTATGAAATAGAAAGTCCCCAGAGGTTTCAACATCTAGGGATAAGTTATTATATGACACTTTTTGATATTAAGAAATAACCGGTTCCCAACACACGAATTATATAACTTATTGAGATCTAATTGAAGCATCGAAGAGTCATAGGAACCTCTGACTTCAGAATAAATTTTAAGATCGTCGGCATATAGGAGAAATTTAACCGAGGAAAATCACGTAGAAATGTCATTAATAAATAAATTGAGCAATAAGGGTCCAAAGATGTTGCCTTGAGGTCCAGAACTAGAAATGAATGATTCTGAGCAAACACCATCTATAACAACCATGCGACTTCAAGGAGCTTAGAATGAACTCCCGAACAAACAAGTTTTGCAACTAAAATTCTGTGAGAAATTTTAACAAATGCCTTTGAAAAATCTGTATAAATTGTGTCGATTTGATAGCCACTACGAAAAAAAGAAAAACAATCTACAATAAAAACTAATAGCTTAGACACCGTAGATCTTGCAGCAACAAATCCGTGTTGATTTGAACAAACCAAGTGCTTCATATGAAAATAGATTTTGTACTTTATGATACACTCAAAAACCTTAGCGACAGAGAATAACTTGGAACTTGGTCCGTAATTTAATATATCATTCTTATTGCCACTTTTGAAGATTGTCGTGATTAAAGTACGTTGCCACTCATCAATAGAAGCACCAGTATTTAATGACAAATTAAAAATTAGCATCAAAGGCTTCACCAGCGAGGCACAATTCTCTAATAGGCTCATGAACAGCCCATCCACCTCGGCCTGCGAAGAACCTTTTACATTTCCTAACCCTACGATTAAGTCAAATCCCGTTAATACCAAAGAGCCAAAGACAGTGGATGAGAATGTTTTATTTGCAAGATTAAGATGAATACCAGCCAATTCATCAGCAGACTGATTATCATCAGATACAAAATTTTATTAGAAAAAATTAATCGCCTCTTCAATATTTGAAGCAAAAACTTCGTTATACAAAACAGTTTTGGGTATCCTCGCTACGTTTTTCTTTGACTTTGTATTTATATGCCCAGAAATTCTTTGGACTATTTTTTATATTAACCTCAAAGTTATTAATATACTTATCATGCAATAACTTTTTTAAATCATTCTTAGTAAAAATAGTAGTAGAAATGAGTAAAGATTGTAGTAGCATTAGTGAAAATAGTAGCTGAAATTAGCAAATTTGGAAGTAGTAGCAGAAAAAACAGTAGTAGAAATTAGCAAAAATGGTTGTAGTAATTAGTAGTAGCATTAGTAAAAATAGTAGCAGTAATTAGTAGTCAAATTTAAAAAAAATATTAGTAGTAATTAGTAGTAGCATTAGTAAAAATGGTAGTAGTAATTGTAGTAGAATTTGAAAAAATAGTTGTAGTTTCAGTAAAAACCATATGCAGAAATGAATTTAAAGCTATTGGCCCGTAGTCATAGTCCAACATAAAAGCCGACTTTAGTTATTAAAATACTAAAAAAATAAAGCCGACTTTATTTTTAGTCTTGTCATAGTCAGTTTAGTACATGGTACTAACTAATAACAACATTGTCAATCAGCAAATTTGCAGAAATGGCAATGCTGCAAATATAGAGATGACATTTTGGAGGGAAAAATGTCGAAAATGATCTAATGGATATATTTTATCGAAGGATATTTTTTTAACTTGATAATTTCACAATAAAATGGTGATTTTATTGCTATTAATAGTTAAAATAAGTTTTAAAAGACTTTGTATGCTTTTATATAATGATAAAAGCCAGAATTTATGTGGAATATTGTACTTCTTATGCGATATTACTGTTTATCAATTAAAAAAAAACCCATCTCCAAGAGGCATACTATATCAGCTAGTATTTGTTTATTATTTGCAAATGAAAAATTAAACACGATGGAGGGCAAAGCAAGTGTAAGTAGTGGCTTTGTCAAACCGATACCGAGAATAGAAATCACTGTCGTCTAATTCAAAAGGGTTGATTCTGGTTTTACACATTTTTGGACGTCTAATCAAAGTAGGATCACTAATGATGCTGTAATCCCGTTCAATATTATCAAAACGGCTCATTTTTTTCCTTTAATTTAAGTTTCACCAAAAAAAACACAACTTTTAGCCCCGAAGATGCAGAAAAGGCCGGGTTTAACTCGACTATGACTAAGATAAAGTATACTTTAAGCTAAAGTATGCTTTAACGTATTTAGATCCGACTTTAATTTGACTATGACTACGGGCCATTATCTTTAGTGAATTTTTTTCCTTTTCTGTCACATTCGAATTCGTAACATTAAACTGAATATCGTGCGATCGAAACTGCGGGTAAAAGATAGTCTGGCAGAGAAAGGTGGTCATGACCCCCAAAAATATGCCCGATGGATCCGCCACTGGCTTCAATCTATAACTATACGCTCGACAAAAAAAAAATATTCATTCAAAACTAGCCAGTATAAAAGCGAAAAAAAATTTCAATATCACAAACAATACGTATGTACTTCTACGTTGTTAAAATATTCAAACATATTATACATACTCGCACATTTATATTTGTGTACATACATGAGAGTCTTCAAAGAACGTGTACATAAAAAATATGTGCTCAATTTTTTTTTATAACGCTGTTTGTAGTTGCTGCTGTTTTGAAATTTCATATACACACAACAATAAGTGCATATACATACTTAGTTTAACACTTGTGTGGCGATTGACCCCGAACGTGTCCTGAAGGTGACACGAAAAATGATACTTTTCTATCAAAGCGTTGAGATGTGACATGACTAAGATATCTACTTATGTACATACCTACTTAGGCTACAAGAACATGCTGATAGAATTACCAATACACTTTCATGCATAATATCAGTACTGACTGTCAAATTACCGTTCAAACGATTGATTGCTAAAAAGAGACACTCGCGATTTGATACGCTAGCTATGGTTTTACATACATGTGAGAATGAAATAACCGAGTTATTTATATTTAGTCAAGAATGATAGAATACAAGATTGCGTTGATTGATCTGCAAATCAGGGAGTAACTAGGAAGTGACGTCACACCAGTTTTACCGGTGCAGAGAACTGAGAGGAAACACTCTAGTATATATCTTAGAAAGAATACACGCGAATACTGTTAAGAATTTCCACGATTGCGAGTACAGATTCATATAAGGTTTTTGTATCAAAAAATCTATTGTAACGTAGAAATTCTGTGAAAATTAGCGGTACCATAATCTGCGTATTTTTTTTGATAATATTTAGTATTACTAACGTAGAAATTCTTTGAAAATTTTCAAGAGAGAATTAGCGGTACCATAATCTGCGTATTATTTTTAGATGATATTTAGTATTACTAACGTAGAAATTCTGTGAAAACTTTCAAGAGAGGATTAGCGGTACCATAATCTGCGTATTTTCTTTTGATAATATTTAGTATTACTAACCGTTAGATGAACGATGAAATTTTTGCCATTTATAGTTGGGCTAAAGACCCAACCCATTCGGGATAAGAATGAAATGAAAAAGATATTCATTGGAGTTTTGCAAATTTAATGCATTTTTTGTGAATGCTCTGAAGTGTGTAGCTCAGTTTTAATATTTAAAATCGGGGTACTTTTACTGGAAAAAACTCAAAGATAAGTATTAGGAGAAATAAGACATTTAGTACATAACTATTCTATTTTAGATCTGTAATAGATTGCCCACAAAAAACGGCACAGGGTAAGCAGTTTTGAAGACAGGTTTGCTTTTGAAACTAATTGGTGTTTCTACTTAGCGTGTGAGTAAAAATAAATTGACATAATCCACAAAAAACTTGTTTACATCGCACTGCGTAACAAAAATTAAAAAAAAAACCTGCGGTCATGATTTTGTTAATAGTTTTTATTAACATTAGTAGCAGGATTACGAACTGTGTTTTTACTTTTTTTGGATTGGCTCTAGTTCTTGAGATAAAATATGGAGGTAGGAACAGCAAATGTGGTTCATGACCAACTGATAAGCCGAGAAAAAATCATTCTTCCACCACTTCACATCAAGCTTAGGCTAATGAAACAGTTCATCAAAGCCCTTGATAAGACAGGTGACTGTTTCGAATATGTGTGCAAAAAATTTCCAGTCTTTAGTATGGAAAAATTAAAAGCAGGAGTCTTCGATGGTCCTTGAATTCGTACCCTTCTAAAAGACACTGAATTCTTAAACCATATGTCACAAATTGAATCTGAAGCCTGGCTAAGCTTTGTTAATGTAGTAAAAAATTTTTTGGGAAATCATAAATCACCAGACTAGTTGCTGATATGCTACTCAATTTTCGCAAACTAGGAGCTAAAATGAGCATTAAATTACATTATTTACATAGTCATTTGGACAAATTCCGGGACAACCTAGGCGATTACAGTGAGGAGCAAGGTGAACGGTTCCATCAGGACATAAAAATAATGGAAGAAAGATACCAAGGTCGATGGGACGACCACATGATGGCAGACCGACAAAACTGATATTATTTTCGTAATCAGCGCCCCTAAATTACCCTAGATCGACTTAAAAATCTCCGACCGCAAAATTTTGTTCCCCAGTGTAATCAGACCAATAATGCAATTCAGTCTAAAACCTGAAAATTTTCAGAACTGATGGTTTTTTGAACGCAGCACTGACACAATAAGTAACACGAGAATGAGAAGTAGAACTGTAAGCTTGTATACACTGTAATATTGATGAGCTAGAGTGAGAAGTAATATCACAACAACTACACATTTGTTGCCATCAGTTTTTACATAGTGGTCCTAAGAAACTGGTTTATATATGTTCTAAGTGCTGACAATTTTTTCAGCCCTGCCCGTAAAATGTGCTATCAATTGATTGGCGCAGGGTATATGTATACAGAAAACTTAGCAAGGGAGGAAGAGCACAAGTTTTAGCGTACATATGTATACAAAGAAGTCCACTATTTTATATATGCACATTAGGGTATTCCTTAAATGTAGGAAGAAACTTTTACATCAGATTTCATAAGTCGATACTCCGAAAGTTCTATATATCAAATAAGCGGTAAGTACCGTCCACAGGGGGTAAAATTCAGATTCTTCTATGGAGACCCACAAAATAAAACTAATTTTTTTTCGAAAGTTCAGATTACCCTATGAAGATTAAATTGGGACCAAAATTTATATGTATGTGATATCATGGAATATAGTAATAGCGATTTTGGGTATTAGATAGAAACAAATTAATTAAAATTTTTTTAGACTTTAATCTGAATTTTGACCACTGTGCAAGGCGACCTAAGTGTTTCAAATAGTGATCAAAATTTATATGTTATATTTCAGGCCATTGTATTACCGATTTATCGGTAGAGACTAAAAAAAACGTGCATTTTATTTTTAAGCGCCACCCTAATGCACATACACACGTATCAATTACATATATGCTACAAATATCTGCACGCGTTCATAGAGCCCTTTAATATATGAAGTTTTGCTCCTAACATGCTTTTGATATATTCGTTATTTGTTTGGTTTCTGTTCTTTTTTTTTATTCCCTCGAAATGAATGCACTTTGAATAAGAATTGTATTTTTTCATGTTGGCACGAAGAACGACTGATTATACCATTCCAATTTCTTTTAACAAATTATACGAATAATAAATCAGATATTTGAGTAAATTGAGTAAACATAAACAGTTACAAAGTTGAACAAATTCTATTTTATTTACATTAATACACATCTATGTATGTATGTATATTGATTTAATGTCTACGCTCCTTTAATATCGTATCAAATAAATCCAAGTGAGTCCGTCGCCCACTCAATTACCCATTGCACTTATTACGGCCATTTATTTTTTAAGCTTTGTGAGAGAGCGCTGGAATTTTCACTCTTGTTGTTAGCAAGGAAAATGAAATTGATGGCATTGCTTAGAAGTTTTCACTTAATTTTACACCTGAGTAATTTTGTCTACCTTTGCAATTAAATGTGTATGTATTGTATTTAGTATAAAAAGAAGTAAATAATGGCTAAGCCAATGTAAATGGTATATAAAAATTTAACTTTAATTTATTACTGTATTTTAGTGTAAAATATTCAATTAAAAAAACAACTATTTCTTTTCTCATACAATACAAAATACAATAAAATTAAGGATTTGTAAATTAAAAACCTCATATCTTAACACCAATTGTATGAGAGCTACAAGTTATAGTGATCCGATCTTGTGAATTTTCATTATACACTTTATATTCTTAATTATTGAAAAGAGTTCCCAATTTCATGCCTTAAGCTACTTCAGTAAAGGAATTATGGCGCAAGACCTGACATCTGAATAATCAGTTGTAATGTGGCTTTATGCGATCTTGTCGTCATATCAATAAAACTAAGAGACTGATTTGCAATCAAACAGATCGACGAACGGACAGGACCACATCGAGTAAGCTCGCTGTTCTGATCCTTTTGGTATACTTGGGTCCAAACTTGTTATAATTATTTTTAAACTTTCTAACAAATTTCTGCAGTTAGTAAAAATAATATAAAAAATGAAATTTTTCTACATAGACTTCGACAGAAAATATATCATACTATATATACTACATAGAAAAGCATAGGTGTCCAGATATGGATGAAGCGACTTCGGATGTCCTTTAAATAATACGAAGTAGAGGCTATTTTTCATGAAGTTCTTGCCCTGATAAGGCCCCAGAATTTCAGAGTAATAAAGTTAAAAAGTTCACCTATAATTAAAATAAGATCGAGGTCTAAAAAAGCTTGGAGGCTAAGGAGACCGAGAGGGGCCATTGGGGAAATTTTTGCTAGCACATTTTCTTAATATTATTTTGAATTTCTTTTAAAATCTATTGAAAAGTGAAACGGTTGAAAACAAGGAGATAACATCTTGTTTATTCATTTTTATGGAATTTTACATCATCTAATTTTTACTTGAATTATTAATAAGAAAAACCTTTTATTTTTAAAAGAACCCTTTTATTTCAAATTTTTTATTTAACGGCATTTTCGGAAAATACTGAGTTTCCAAAAATTTAGACAGCAATAATTTCAAATTCGTAAGATCATCGGTTTATTAAAATTAAGAGGAGATTCTAACGTAAACTACAATTTCGGTTTTAATTATATTGAAGAGGCTTTCATTTTAGTTGTACACGGTATCTATTGGATTTTATTGAAAAGGTTTTCATCTTCTTAATTAAATTGAAAAATTTTCAACTTAATTTTACAGATATAAAATGAAGCAAAAGTGCAACATTTCCTACCAAAAGTGCTATTTTTCTGAACTATAGATAACCTTTTGTGAATGTTACAACCTAAGAAGGCAATATTTTTCTTTCGAGAAAAGAAAACGGCATACGTGTTCTATATTTCAAAGGCCAAATTTATTTTTTACGTTCGTGGTAATTTTACGATTTTTGTATAAAGATCCTTAGTAAAATTTTCGGAAGAATAAGTTTTTAGTTCTATAACAAATTTCCAAATTACTATAAAATAAGTTTACTGGAAACGTGGAAAAGCCTTTTTTTGGTTTTATATAAAGCATGAAATACATCAGCCACCTCTAGGAAAATAAAATATCTATGTTTCTTAGTTCAGCGAAATAAGCGAAGTGAAAGGCATATTATATGTACATAATTCCACCGGAGTCTAGATAAAGCAATTCACTGCATGTGATTTCTGTTTGAAAAGACTATCAAACCTGCTCAGTTTAAATTTGATAGGAAAAACAGCTACTTCATATCATGTCGTCATTTCATTAGTTCATTACAAATACCCTAAATTGATTTTGATTGATTAAATGATGCAGAGTTTCTAAATCGTTGAAATTTTTTTATTTAATGAACACGTATTTTGTTGTAAGCGCTGTCTACTGAAAATGTTTTCTTTTGTAAATAATACAGTGTCCTAATTTCCTTTACATAACTAAAATTCCACATTTAAAATATTTTTCCAAAGAGTACCTTAGTTTCACGGCCTTCTTCATGTCAATATATTATCATCTTTTCATCCCTTTTTAACATATGTACATAGATAGATGTTCGTGCTAAATTATTTACTACGCTCGTTTTTTATTTATGTATATCATCTCAGAATAAAAATTTGCTTCTTCCCAGAGTAGGCATCTAACCCTTTTTATTTTTGGTTTATTTTCATAACATTTCATCATTTCATTTTTAATTCTCTTCCCGAATGAATTATTTTCCTAATTTCAGACATTACTCGCCAAAAAAGGGTCGCAAACAAACTTGTATACCCACTACATAGTTTACAGCCTGTGACGTAAATCTCAATGGAGAAGTGTCAATGAAATAGTGTCTGAAAATTGAATTTTTGGTCATTAACCTTTGTATTGAAATGGTTGAAGGCATTTTGAATTGATTTCATGAGTGTGTGTTGGCGGCTGTCATTATTGTGAGTCCTTTCCAGTCTATGCCAGTGATATGCAATTTCAAATGATTATCGTGCTGCTATTATAACCTTTGCCGTATATTTACATACTTATGTATATGTATGTGTAAACAAATGTATGTACTGGACACTTCGGCTAACGGCAGTCAGTTAACCTTCATCCTTTGTACGATCTTTGGGTGAACAATTCGCCTATTTTGAAAAATTCATATAATACATTGCCTTATTAATTTCATTTGCAGTACAAGGCGTTCAATAGGTTAACTTTTTATGAACAGTGTTTGGAGATCGGACTTTTTTGCAAAAAAAAAAAACAGCCTAAAAATATGTACCACATAACTATAAGCAAGTGTATGGCAATTGATTTATTTTTTCTTTTAGTTATGATGGTACATATTTTTAGGCTTATTTTTTTTTGCATAAAATCTTATCTCTAATAATGATTAGATTTCGGATTTTAAGAAACTTTTGAAAATGGAAAACTACATATTTCTTTAATTACCATTATTTGAATATTTTTCTACTAGAAATAGCAAACCTTTGAAAGAATATCATTATGTGATATTAAAGATATTTACGTTTCAATACATATTTCTGGTAATACTAATACATATAGTTTGCCCAAGACTAAAGCTACCGAATGTGCTTTATTTCACTCAACAAATTTTGAACTAAGTCACTAAATTTGAGATATTCAATTAGACACTTTTTTTTTGTGACTTGAGACGATTTCGGTATTCAGTGAGCAAATGTCTCGAAAAAGCTAACCAAAGACTGCGGTGAAAAGCAGTAGAGACAATCAGCTGATGGTATATTCAGCTAGAGATGCGCAACCAACCTCAATGAAACTGTGTCTATCGATAGCACACAATATACTATTTCAATTATATGTCAACAGCATTATTGCTTATTAAAAATCATAACAATATGGTAATCGTAAAATTAATATAGAAATTAACTATTCAAAATTCTTATTACTGCATTTTATGTGAACCGATTATTTAAAATATGTGTAAAAATTAGAACTATCAACAATCGA
Source organism: Anomoia purmunda (assembly GCA_951828415.1). Classification (NCBI taxonomy): domain Eukaryota; kingdom Metazoa; phylum Arthropoda; class Insecta; order Diptera; family Tephritidae; genus Anomoia; species Anomoia purmunda. The sequence goes on from OX639996.1 coordinate 9,429,679, forward strand.
TAAATGCAGTTAATCATCCATATGCAACATTCGATCAAAATGCCAGAACAAGATACATAAGTAAATAAGTATAAAGAAATAGTTTTGTGTATTGAAAATCAAGGGTTTTTTTTTTACAGATTTGAGCAAAATAAAGCAAATCACAAAAGGGCAGATCGAGTGCTACTTCATTTTTGGGTTTGTTTGATACTTTCCTCAATTTCTTTGTTTTGTGACTGAATACTTGTGACGGCTTACTTAATACCGAATAATCTCAAAATCAAACTCACTACCGAAAAGTCTCAATTAGTGACTAGAAGCTGCTTTCAGAATATCGACATTAGTTTGATATGTAATAATAATGAACATCAACGCATGCCCACTCTGTACTAATCCAACTTTTAAGACCACCTTTTCCTTAACCAATTTCTATATCCACTTTTTAGTAGTCGAAGTTCTGTGCCTCCTTTTTACGGAACTAAATCCTATGCGCATTTTTTATTGTACAAAATCCTATACCCACCTTCTACTTAACAAAGTTATCTGACCAATTTTTGCTGAACAGAGCTATAATCCACTTTTTACTGAAAAGAAACCCTTGGCTCATTTTTTGCTGAACAAAGTTCTACGCCCACTTTTTTCTTTCCATTTTTTGTCAGCTTCTTAACTTAAAATTTTTTTTACTGAATAAAGTTCTAAGAACACTTTTTATGGAACAAAATTTTGCGCCCACCTTTTGTTGAATATATGCAGTTCTATGTGCTCTTTCCATTGAACAAAATTCAATGCCCACTTTTTACTGAACAAAAATTCATATCCACTTTTTACTGAAAAATCCTATGCCCCCATTTACTGCGGCAAAAAAGGTTTATAGCCCTCTTATGTTGACATCAGTCATTGTAACGACGGCGTTATATTTTGCGACATAGTTTTAGGCGCAGTAAACATAACAGCTATCTGGTTGATAAGATTTGTTAGTGCAAGGAGCATATGAGTATATTGCTACTCCAAAAAATCTTGTCATGCTTTTTTTTATCACTATATACCATTTTTACCAATAAGGGCCAGTTTTTCAGTGCTACTTTGAACTGAGTTTAAACTAAGTTTACTTAAACGCCGTTTAAGGTTAAACTAAGTTTAAACTGCAGAGCTGTTTTTCAGTGAGCGTTTAAGGCCGCCCTAGAATTTGACAGTGTGGTAGGGCAACACTGTTTTTTCTTTATCTACACAACAAAGCAGCTGACGTTTGTTTACATTTTTTGTACACAAAACCCTTCGTGAATTATTTGTGAAAATTTAAGTTACTAATACGGTGAAAAAATGTATAACCGGACCGGTAATTTTTCGACGAGAGAAGTGAACTTTTTGCTGGAGCTGGAGGACGCGAAGAAGGATGTGCTCGAGTGCAATTTTTAATTATTTAATTTCGTAATTTTGTTGATTTCAATTTCTGTGAACTCATGAAATGACAGCTGAACAGTTGAACAGCTGATTGCTTAAACTCAGTTTAAACTTAGCATATCGGGCGTTTAAACTTAGTTTAAACTAAGTTTAAATTCGACTGAAAAACAGCACATCGAGTTTAAACTTAGTTTAAACTGCAAATCAAGTTGAACTAGCACTGAAAAACTGGCCCTAAGAGATTTACCCCACTATTTTTATTCCAGCACAAAAATCATCTGGCTTTGTATTGTGGTAATAACTGTGCCTAAAACTATGCAACAAAAAACTAATATATTCTTATGAATAATTAACAAATTACGAATTTTTATACTCTGTAGTTTTAGACAAGGAATAATTTTTTTTGACTGCATAAGAATAGGGTTGAAATTAATTTTGAGCATTGTATGAGGATTTCACTACCCAGGTGCAATCAATTGTAATTTACTGCAATTGACAACAATTTTTCGCACTTTACTTGCCAGGCAGTACTAATTCACAACTAAAACTAAACTGTCATGCACACTCTAAATAAAATGCATAAATCACATACATATACTACATTACAATGATATACTTCCTGAAAGAGAAAAATCAAAAGCAAACAAAAGTTTATCGGTCGAGCAAATAAGAACAAATAATTTATTACTCCGTAAACTGGAAAATGGCAATGACAAGCTGCATTTAGAGTTATAAGCTTAATAAAATCCTTTTAAACTTTACTGCCCCTTGCTAACTGATTTAGCGATATTTTTTAGAAGGCAAATAAGTAAAATTTTCTATTCACTGGAAAACTATAAATTTCTGCTATGTATGAAAATAATTGAAAGCTCATGGTAAATAGTATCAAACGTTAAAAATGCTCGTACAATATGTAAATATCTTATATAATTCGAAAGGTGGGCAAGTTTTCTTAAAAACTTGAAGCAATAGCGCTTGAAAATTTTTCTCTTTATATTTTTAATTATTACGTATCCTTGCAAAAAAAAAAAACAAAAACAAAAAAAGAATAAAAACCTTATAATTAAGTACCACAACTTTTCAAATTGTTGTCAGAAAATGTACCACAAGAGCGGCAATTTCCGGTTTCCCAAGACTTCAAGAGTTACACAACACCTTCACCCACGCTATGCCGCTACATGAAAAGTAAGCAGCATTGCTTCGCACAATATTTTAGCCTTTGTGCATGCCAATAAACGCTGCGAGTGATAATTACATAGCCTGTGAAAGTTAGTAGTAAAACATTCACCCATCTGCTGCTGACATTCCTGTGGTAAATTCATTGCATTTGCAAGGCATGAGATTTAAACATTTCTGTTCTAATTTAATTTCTTGTGTTTGCTTTGTGCTTCAAGTTGGGTACAACATGGCGTATGAGCAATGTTAAAGCAAAGGATTCTTTCCATTCGCCACCAATTAGAGGTAAGCGACGTGCAAATATAGCGTAAGACCACTCAAAACCTGACCAACATGTGTACATAAGATTTGAACAGAATGCTTAATAGCTTAGCAACTAGAAATACAACCGCTAGTGGTTTTCTTATACAAGTTTATCGCTAAGCGAGCACAGCAAGTTGAGAAAAATTCAATTTCAATATCATCAACTTTTATTCGCTGATACTGAAAAAATATGCGTAATTTTAAAGCTCCATTATTTTCTCAACCTCTCATACAACTATAGCAATGAATGCACCACAGCACACATTTCTATGGTATGACAAATGCCAGTATGTGATTTCACTTCTGCATTCTCCAGTTATTGGGCTAAGATCGTAAAAAACGTTTTGGCGCTAAAACAAATACCCAGGGGTTTTTTTTTATTTAAATACATACGCACGTAGTTTTTTATTGCCTTTCTTTTTTTCACACTTTATCACTCTCTATAATCGGCATAGCGTGACTGGTCGAAAGCTTAGCTGAAAATTTTGTGTGTGTGGTAAGCTGAAAAAACAAATACCCACTCATTTAGGACGAGCATCAGCATGTCAAATACAGCTTAGAAGATTTATTTATTAGATATACTAAAATTTGACACCCATGCTGCTAAACGTTATTAGAGTTCTGTGGTGAGATATCTTTTACTATGATGAGGAAATTTTTTTTCTGGTTGCCAATCGGTAACTTTTTACAGCAGGAAAATTTTGACAGCTATGTCGTTGTAGTGATGATTAAACCAAATTCATAAAAATAAAATGCAACAAATACTTACCTTTACTAATTTCAGAATTAAAGGTAATGCATTTAATATACCTTTTAGCATTTATTTTACCACAAACGACTCGCCAAAACTGCCAAGTAAGTCGCTTCGTACGAGTAAGGTGTTTAAACCGTAACCAATAATTTAATGTTGTAATTAATTTGAGTTTAAAAATTTTTAACCAATTATTAATAAAATTGTTATATACTTACAAATTATATAACTTGATTGTTTTTTTTAATATTTTGACGGTAGTGCCTTTTGTATATAGAGTACCTACACATTTCAGTCTTGTTCCTCACTCAGCTTGTTGTAAAAAATTTCCAATTGGTTGACAACTTTTTCACCAGCCCTATTCACCTCATAACTATCAAAAATTTCCATTCCAAGGAACTTTGCTACTGTTTGGCACCGACCCACATACTCATTAAGCAATCTAGTTTGAAAATTAGGGGGCTCCTAGATTTAGCAGAATTAATTAATTTCCACTACAATATCCGGTATATACATAGAATTTGAGAACAGAAGTGGGCCTAGCATAGACTGTACTTAGTTTCAAAGTATGTACTAGTTGAAAGTTGGCCTCATGTTTTTCTTAGATGACGAATTGAATGGAAGAATTGCAAGAAATTTCTTTTTGGCTACTGTTTTTAATACGCTAAGTGTTTCGTTGCAGAATTCAGTGTTTATAGCTCTAAATAATATACCCCAGTTTAATTTTTTTCAATCTTCAGTAGATGACTTAAATAAATGATTATAATAATTAACAATCTAACAATAATAACACTCCCATTAAGGTGTACTGAAAGTCCGTTTCTTATTATTTTGATTATTAAGTAATTGCAAAAATATGGATCAGTATTCTTTATAATAAATCTTTTTAGCAGACAAAGTCAATCAAAGTTCAATAAATTTTTTTGTGAGGAATTGCATTTTTTTTTATATAATTGGTAATATGTTAATTATTTTTCGCCCATAAATAATTCGTTACAGGGGTTGGCAAAAGTAAAATTGTGAAAATAAAAACCGCAGAAACTATTATTTGTAAATAATTTCATAATTACCCCTTTTCTTGGGAAACTAAATTTTCTGTCAAATTAGCAAATTCTCACTTTTAAATGCTAAGCCCAAAACTAATTTTTTTGGAAATAAAGTTACAATTTTCCGAAACTTTTAGTCCCAAATGATTTGCTTAAAGTCAATTTTTTGTAGAGAATAAAATGTGCGATCGAAGAGAAAAGAATTTGCTTAAGATAGTGAACGAAAATTTTCATCTTTCGCATAGATTTTTTTTTTTGGTATAATGTATCATATTCTTGCAATGAACATTCTAAACAAGTGGTCTACCCTAATATCCATGCCTGATAATTTCAAAATCATAGTTAATCAATAACTATACGAAATGGACTAAATGGACTTATTAACAAGTTTTGATACTTTATTTGTTTCCTATTGAATCTTAATTAATTTTTTATAAAAATTTAGTTCATTCTAGAGAAGAAACAAGGAACCGTTACGGTTATAATTTTTATTAAAAAAATCATAATTTTTATTTTTTCGATACATTTTGATCGTCATTATTTTATTTACATTTATCCTATCATATTTGATCGATATTTTGTGATTTTTATTTTTTCGATACAGAATAATCGTTAATTTCGGATTTTAATTTTTCCGATCAAATTTGTATCGATATTTTGTTATTTTTATTGCTCGATAAAAAGTAATCGTTTTTCTTGGATTTTAAATTTTCAGTCATAATAAAAGCAAAAACATTTGTCGGTTTTGACAATAATAGCAACAACACCAAAAATGTGATTTATGTTTTAAGATCGAAAATATAAAAATCACAAAATATCGATCAAATGTGTTTGGAAAAGTAAAATTAACAAGTTAACGATTAGATCGATATATTAGAGTTTTGTATTGAACGAATTCTTCAAAATTTTTTTTTTTATTCGAAAAACATCAAAATAACCATTTTTTTTGGTCCCTGATAGAAACTATTGGGCAGTTTACGGTTAAATGCGAATAGCCTAGCCACATGGTATTTGCGAATCTCCATGACAACACAACAACGAAATAAATGCATCCATCAAATTTTTGTAAAATGCATCGAATTATAAAAACGCAAGCCCATTTGCACCCTCTGTATACAACTCCAAGCTTCAAACTCTGTACAAATTTTTATAAAACTCAATAAAATTTCAGAAAATTTTCACACTTTTTAATCAAAATTGTAGAACATTTTTAAGTATACACTCTTATAGCCATTTTATAATAATAAAAATAAATAATAAAAATAAAAAAATGCGAGCATTTATTTAAAGGCTTGGTATTTTGTTCTTAAGCTCGGTAATCTGTTTCCGTTTCACGTAAAATGAGCTGTCAAAATCCATAACAAATTCTTTGGCAAGGGCTGCATACTCAAAATCTTTTCTTTTTAATTCGAACTAAAAGTTTGATATATTAATGAATATTTGTTGAATTTTCTTAAAGTTTGCACAAAACTTGTATCTTACAAAAATTTCAAACTATTTAATCAGAATTGTTGGACTTTTCGGGTAAAGTCGCAGTTGTGGTTTTCTATGATACGAATTTCGAACTGCTAGTGCTTATTTTATTCAATGTTTTGCATTACAAAAACGGAAACGCCATGTCCGTCTATATTTTTGAACGCGAGCTTGGCGCTTAGTTTTAGAGATGTATATTTACAATATATTATATAAACGATTTGACGAAATCTAGAAGATTAGCCAACAATAGCTGCAATACAACTGATTGTTGAGATGTTAGGCTTTCCGTTATAACTTTTAAACCGTAGCAGCTTAGAACAAGAAATGTGGCGCTCCTCTTACTTAAAGTTAATAGAAAGCGGGAGTGATAGTGGTGTTAGAGGAGTAGGTTTTAGGGGTATGCGAAGAAGTTATTAGTATCATGCGTGACTCTTCATATATAGGACATATTATTAGTATGTTGGGGGTAGTTCTGGATGAGTAGGAGTTTAAGCAGCTACAAAATCTAGAACGTACATAATCGGGCCATCGTGCTCGTCGCCGGCCATTGGTGGGCATTGAACTCCGATGATGGCATTTATGGGTCAGGAGGTGATAAATGGGCGAAATCCTAGAGTGGTCTGAAGCGCTGTGTTCTGATGCTTTTTCCACTGAGTCCAGATGGTTCCCGGCTAGTTAAACACTAGTTTATAACTGGCCGACCAATCGCCTTGTATGTTACAAAGAATATTTCTTTGATGCCAGCAAGCGACTTGAGGCTCCTTTTGCTGCTTAGTAGCTCAGTGACGATTGGAGTTGTGTGCGCAGAGAAGGAGAATCAGATGTCGAAGGCAATATCTAAATTTCTGTTATTTACAGGCGGAATTTGAATGAGGATTTTGCAGCGGAGAGTGATAGGTTCATTTCACTGCGATAAACCTTAAGCTAAAAAGCTCTGAGAGATAACCGTCTTTCAAGTGTTCGCTAAATTCAGTGCTAAACTTTTTATTTGCTGATTTGTTAAATCGCAAGAAGTAGTATCAAGAAGACAAGCGAATATTGTTCTGAAATTCACAATTAAACTTGAAAACCGTCAAATAAGAGTTTTGATTCATCACAGCAATTTTAATGATAATATGCGGACAGAATATCTCACCAACCCTATCAAACATGCCCGAAAACAAATAAAATAAAATGTTTTATATATTGCCAACTGCTTCCTTGAGTATCAAATAAAACGCGACGAGACTTATTAGCGACGTAAAATTTGTTATAATAAACTCTTATCACTGTTAATGGCATTAATTTGAATTTCACTGATATGCCAAGCACGCACGCTAGGCATTTAAAGTGAAAAAGAAAAATAAACAAGTATATGGAAATAAAATTAATAAAAGAACACTTTTAATTACATGCGTACATACATATATATATATACATATATATGTACATATATACATTCGAATATTTCATGTACACGCAACTTTTAACAAATCCAACCAAAAATGTTCGAAACAAAGTTTCTATTATATGAAAATGCAAACAATGTGCTAGTGTGACAATAATTATCACATTCAGACAAGTGTGAATAACTGACGAACTGTAGTTAACAAGCAAACAACATTTATGATTGCACAAAAACTTGTCGCAAAAAGTTTTCAAATGATTTTAAATAATTTACATGAATTTATGAGCTTGACTAGAAGCCAAGAACGCAATTAAGGTGAAACGAACCAACTAGGCAATGCACAGTGGGATTTCTGCGGAACAAATACGGGCTTTGAATATTGAATTCTTATATTTGAATAATTTTACCTTTGAAGGCAATATTCGATTGAGAGAAAATAATTATAACTGTTTACGAAAATGATAAATTTATACGAAATAAAATTAATAGAAATCAGAAAAATTTCAACTAAAACTGATTGAGGTTTCTGTTCCAGTGAACAATGTGGTTTTCTACTAAATTTAGTCTCGATTGCTTTGGTTATAGGTTTATATAAAAACATAGCGCGCATTTGTCAAACTATAGAAAAAATCTGCGCAATCGACCAAATATTTTAATAAAACTAAACAAATAAAAATAATACTTTATAGAAGCTAACTTCTGATAGACAAATATTTTGTTTCCTCGGTCTTCTCCTCTATACCAAGGCGTATAAATTAATGGTGATAGCGATAGATGCCATGCTCTTCTTTTGAAACACCTATTGTCAAATTATCATCGCTTTTTTTGTGGTTTCCATATTCTTCTTTGCGTTTTCTATATTGTTCTTTGTGTTCTTCATATTTTTCTTAACATTTTCCCTGAATTTGACATAAGGTAATTCATTTATCAACGGTAAATGTTGTTTTTGTACGATCGCTATAACCTGATATAGTTGAATCATGCTTCTCTACTAGCTATAGAAAAATAAAATTTCGAAATCTTTTCTTTCAATCAAAACAACATTTCGCGCATATTTTCGTCTTTTAAACAAACCTTGATTTAAATGACGAAAAGTCGCTATAAAGTTTTTTAAAACTCATAAATACGTATTAATTTATACATATACCAATTATTTATCCACCATGTGTTGATGCACACACAAAACTCATAAACTTGACAGTTGTCATGTTAACTGTACCTAGAAGTATGCGGCGACATTTTTTGTTTCATTGATATAGAAACTTAACAATGAGTTCTGCGAAAATTGTCACTAAATGGATACAGAATCTATCTACAGAAGTCGGCAAATATAAAACTGTGACTATTTTGGTGAGAGCGCTATGAGATCATAGAAGCGTTTGCAACTTCACCCAGTAGCCAAGACAGGAATGCCCTATCTTTTAGAACTAATTATATAATAAATTATTTCGGACTAAAAAAATAATGTTTCCTTGAACGGTTCTTTCGGTTGAGCTCACTTAATTAAAGTCGAATATCTTTTAATTTTATGCTTGAAATGGTGGTAACTAAATTTAATTTTGACTGAAAAAATAAAAAGATTAACTTTTTGATAAAGCGATAGAAATAACTCCGTCGAAATGTGTAATTTTACTTTTATATTAATATTAGCTTTAAGCTAAAAAATGTCGCACAAATTGCATGAATAATATATAGAATTCAAATTTATTAATTATATAACCTATTCGTAGAAAATGTTTTTATTATAAAAATAAATATTTGATAAATCTACGCATTTTCAGTTTCTAATAGATAATTATTAGAGGAAGATATAAATTGTGTTTGGAATGTGAATTCGTTGATTGAATTTAACGAGTTACAAATAAAGAAATGAATACAGTGAAAGGAAATATTTCCCAGCAAAATTTAGGTAATTTTAGGTAATTTATCACATAGAAATATATAGAGTCGTTTTTTAAGAACGAAATTTGAATGAAAAGTACGTTTTGAGGTGACATAATAAAATTGGTTAATTTCAACGAGGTAGCTTAATCTTTATAAGTTGATATTTGAGGCCAAGTTAAATTTTTTAAATTTTATTTTATTTACTGCGTATATTATATAATAATAATAAATACTATTCGCTTAAAACTTAATATTCGTTTCGCTTGATGTCGGAGTGAGGGTTAACTTAATTACAATATTATACTTTATTTGACGAACTTTGCTCAAAAATAAAATTTTCATTTTTAAGCTTTAAAGGATAAGCAGTTTTACCCACCGTGCCACGCCGATTTTATAAGATTTTAAAATAAAGTTTTTACTTTCCATATACCTCATCTAACACACGTGTACATATCGGCCTTACCTTTTTATGTCGTTTATGAGATTAGATTTGTATCGGCGGTGTGCTTTAAAATGTGCTTTTTCCGTTTTTGGCTTGATTTATGCCCATAAAGTTCCTTACGAAAAATTAAAGCCCTAGGATAGTTCCTAATTGTTTCCAAAAAAATGTATAGGGCTCTCTCTACCACTGTGCGATGCGTATAAAAATGTGAGAAATTTCAAATGCACGCCTTCATATGTAGTTACAAGTGTATATCTTGCAATAAGGAATACGAAATAAGGACTTTAGTCAAATTAGTATAAATAATTTAAGGCATGAAAAAGAACGATTGTAGTAGTCTGTTCACTTTGAAGGATAAAGTTTGAATTAAGCTTCTTCCCAATTGTACAAGTTTAATAGGGAAATTTTAAAATTTTCTTTATTTCCTATTTTAAGGCAATAAATTTGCATTTAGCAGTTGCATTTTGAAATTACCCAATAACCAGTTTGGCTGTTATTTCTTATTGCCACAAATACATATTTCTTTCTTAGTATTGTATGTATGTATTCATGTACACTCGTATTGCTGAGTACTCGTAAATTTTCAAACCTGTCAACCACAAAAGCGGAGAATGCAAACAAATTGCATCGTAAAATCTGTGACACTGGTGAAAAAGAGATAAAATGGTGAGAATGTGACCGCCATGAAACAACTGGGAAGTGACAGCTGAACTGTGAAAAAATAACACAAACACATACACTTCATTTATGTGGTTAGCTAATAAATATTGCCTGAGTATTATATATATTTACTTGCACACATAAACTTACTTACTGAGTAAGCAGCAAAAGTTTTTCGAAATTTACGAATACCTGCATTAAATTTTAGCTTTAGTGAAAAATATGAGCAGCCAAAATGGACGCAGCTTCAGAAGTTGAATTGAAAAGAACTACGCTTTCAAGATTTTGTGTTATAAAAGTTGTTAGAAAAAATGCATAAATATTTAGCTGGAAAAAAAAAATATTACATTGACTCAAATAATGACCACACGTTGGTGGTTTTTTTTTGATATGCGCAATGTTTTTCATTATGATTTTGTTTCGTAAATTTTTTATATAATTTGAGTTCGAAATATAACAAAAATCGTATAAATCTTTAACCTTAAACAAAAATTATAAAAATTCAGCAAAGTTTCAAACAAGGTGAATCCATATAGGGTATTGTTATAACTACAACTACCAAAACCCCAAGTATTTTATTTTTCCTTTTGCGTAAGGGTTGCCCAAATTTTACAAACATTTTGTTTTTGCCTTTACGGCTTTTAAAAACTCATAATCAAAAGCAAACAAAAAAACAAACTTGTAGGTGAATAAAAAAATACAATCGGCTGCCATAGCAACTACACGTTATATGAATTCGCTTTGGTTGCAAACTTTTTAAATAAGCTAATTAAATTTTTGGAAATATCGGTTGGTTTTTAACAAATTTTTTGAAATTTTAGTTTTATACATTGTTTTTTTAATATAACCGATGGATTGTATCAAAGCGAATTCATATAAGATGAAGTTATTAAAGCAGCTGATGTCTTCTTCTTCCACTTTATTTGTAATTTTCCTTTACAAATGTCATCCTAAAAACAAAAACAAATGGCGCCCATTCTTCTATTCTCTTGATTCCGTTGATTTTTAATATTTTTGTATACAATTTTTTTTCTGTCATATAAACTGCAAGCGTTAAATGAAAAAGTTTGCAGATCAAAATTCTAAAAATTGTCAAAAAGCAATGCAATCTCTTGAGACTAGATTATTATTATGATAAAATGAAACGAACCAAAAAACTGCACACCAAAAAAAGTATTATAAAAATTCTGTTTGAAATGTTTGAAAATTTGGTGAATTCTTATAAATTTTGCACAAAGATTGAAATTTTTTGGTTTATATGATATTTGCTATAGAATGAACTATATTTGTATAAAAAGTTTACAAAAACTATTCGCCATGAAGTACATTGCGAATTTGATATAAAAATTAGCATGTGGTCAATTTGTTTCAGTCACTGTAAAATAATAATGCTTTTGTATTCAATTTTCATAAAAGTTGTTAATAAAAATACACAAAGGAAATTTGTCACGAAAAACACACAATGAAAGTAGAAATTTTTTTTAAATATAATTAATAGACAACGCGTGGCAAAATTAATGATGAAAACAGTTACTAACCATTTTGCTTACTGGGTATAGTTTTGTGTAATTGATGTAGTACGGCATATGTTGCATGCCTTTAGGCGCTGTTAAAGGTACACACCTCAAAATGCTAACAAATGAAATACTTATTGCAATATTCATGGCATAAATGTGTGAACAGTCAGCCAGTCGTCGTGAACTATGTATGGATGTAAATATGAATTGCTTGTTAGCGGCGTGTCTGTCAACTGTAGTGCAACTGATAATGCTTTAAGGTAAATTTTTGTTTGCATTTGTTGTAGTTTGTTTTTGTTTTTTTTTGTCATGCAGCGCTATTACAATATTTACGAGTGTATGTCAGTTCTTGTTTGATTTATCACGTACTTAAGGTATAGTAGATATGTAAATATATTACAGTTGAGAATAGCATAGACTTTAGTTGTGTTTACACAAATATTGAGGTTTTTGTAATTGCAATTTGAGAATTACAAGGCGTCTTACTGTCATATTTAGTAATCTTTACCTTGTAGCATTTGTTTGTTTGATAAATCTGTTCATTAATTATTATTTAATTTTTTTTATATTTTTTTTGAAACTCACCCGAATGACTTGCTTCACGTATGAGATCGTGTATGATTTCGTCTCGCACATTTATGCCAAGATTTTTTAACATAAATTGCAGCTCATTTGCTGTTACGCGACCATCACGATTTCTGTCTAAGAGGTCGAATGCTGTTCGCAAATCTGAAAGAAAATAAAGAGGATAATAATTTAGTTGTAAGCTAGGTAAAAATAAAAGAAGAAAACGATTATATTTTATGCATATAAATTAACTTAATTTTTTAAAGACACGGTTGCGATTGTAAAATACAAATTAGTTTGTGGTGTACAAAAAGAACTACCTAAGTCGACTTGAGCAAAATGATTTGCAGGTTGTTATTGAATATGATTATTATCAGCCAAATTATATGAAAAATAATAGCTTTACTTAAAATAATGTAAGTTTGTTATAGGTATTTTTAAGAGAAATCAATTTAAAGGTTTAATGAAACGCAGAGCTTTCACAGCTTCACCAATTTTTTCTACTTAATTTTAATACAAAATTATTCGCTTATGAAGTCCACATATCCTGATTTCAGTAAGCAATTGAAAATTTAAATCATCCGTTCAGCAAAATAAAAACGCTGGGCATCAATGAATACATAGAATCATCGGATATTCGAAATTCAACATAATATTATTCCTAATTTTTTCTTATCTCCTTTAATTTATACATATATAGGAGAGTGTGTGTAAAATATGAAGAGTGAACTGTACAAAGTAGCCAAATGAAAATGGAGTAAAAGGAAAATAAACTAAAGTTTATTCAATCGCCGATTAAATTCGTAAATCTTAATGTTTTCTAAATATTTGTACTTTTTAATAGTACCAATTTTAGTTCTTAAAAATTGCAAAGCCTGTGCGATAAACATGTAGGTTTCTTATATTAAGCCCTAGTTTGCGAACTTAAATTCTATAAATAGAGATTTACATACGGAACTTAGTTTTTCTCTATTCCTGTATACTAGGAGTCTAGGTCTAGACCTATAGATGCTTTAGAATAGAGTCAATCCTCTGTGTAAAAGCGTAAATTTCCTATTGGCTTTGCGTGCTCATGATAAAGTGAAAAACTCTTTTAAACTGATTTATTCTTGAAATTCAATGACTATTCATATCGTGAGCCCGCTTGTATGTTTGTAAGCTTTTCACGCCGACGAAGACTAAAATAAAATTTGGCACTTAAACAGCTTATGACCAGGATTGAAATGTAGAGCCAAACTTAATTAAATAAATAATTTAAATCGCATATTGCAATATGGAAACCCAACAGATTTGCATAAGATTTATACTATTTTCTGTATTACCATATAATGTATTTTTAAAAGTAGTTGTCTTCTGATTGGAGTCTGCACTGACAACTAAGCTGCACTAAACGCCTTCGAGACTGCTCGCGTCTCTTCACAAATTGTTCAAGAAGCTCAATTGAGGCTTTAATTTGTTGGACAATTTAATAAGCTTGAACTCATGTGGGTGCCGGGAGACCGTGATGTTCAAGGTAACGAACTGGCTTAGGAATTGCGGGTCCACGGGAGACCCCATTGGACCGCCGCCAATTAAAAGGCCAAACAAATAAGAAGCGCTATGGTACATCTGAGATGCCATGAATAAGAAGCACTTTTCCCATATGTCTCATACCCTTAGTACTTCCCAGGCTTTAAGTGCAATGGGGAACTACATACGTCTGCTGCTCAAAACCCCGAGTTTGGTCCACCGCCTACCTCAATTCCATTCCACTCTATTCCAAGAACTGTTGAAATAAATATTTTAATTAAATGTGATACAGGTTAAACATTTCAAGAGTTGGGAGAATTATCTTAACATTAGTCATACTATTAATTTCATTGTGAAAGCTAAACAGCTATATAAGGCTTAGTCTATTATCTACCTAAAAAATATAGGCGGAGAACGCTGGAAGCCAAATTTTGGTTACTTTTTATCGTAAATACTTTCTGAAAATTCGATTCCAGTAATATTTTATATTAATTGGATATTTTAATAATGCTTTTTGTTACGAATCAAGTCATAATAAAGTAATGTTAACTAAAAAAGGAAAATTTACCCTAAAGATGACATAACGCTGAAACCGATATGTGTCCAAACTAAAGTTGACAAGCAAGGGTTGCGAAAATCGTTCCAATATTCATCAACATTTCACTTTTTCCGAAGTCGACGGTAAATTGAATTGAAAGCGCACATACAATAAAAATAAAGTTACGGTAGTACGATATTACAGTAGCAATTTTTAAAATTTCAGCAATCAAAATATGTATGTATGTCAACTTTTGTTTAAAGCAAAAATTTCCCTAAGCTATTTACTGTGTTCAAAGCAAAAAATTAAAAATAAAAACGTTATACTATTGGCTTTCTAGCTTTTTTTTTTGCATCAAATCTGATTTTAAGGCACAACAGTGCGTATGAGTAACGAAAGAAATGCAAGATAATCATTGAGTTCGTTGCATGTTGAAATTAGCTCGGTAGCTTGTAGGTATGCAACTATATACATATGTATGTATGTAAGAAAATATATACATATGTATAAAATAATGAAAACTTGACGCTTACATCATACAGCTCAATATTTGCAGATTACTTGAGAAATGAAATGTCAGAAATACACTGGTGAATTTGTGAATTTTATTTCTCAGATAAGTATTTTTTATGACCCAACACAAACGACGACTCGCCAATATTATTATTCGTCCTAATTGTTATGTGAAACGTAAAGAATACCCGAAATTTTCCATTCATTTTCCTTTCGTTTTCCTTTCGATTAAGTAGTACGCGTTTTTTGCGTTGTAGAAAGAAATGCGATTTTGTTCGTTTAAGCGACAAGCACATTTCTTCATTTCACCGTGTCCACATTTTGTTTTGTTTTTTTTTTTTGTTACGTTTATAGCTGGCGGCTTAAGTAAGTAAATATGTACATAAGTAGATATGTGCAATAAAGTCAAAGCGCTACATTCTAATCAAAATTCCGCTAAGCCATTATGTGGTAGGAATAATATTCAAGTAGTTAATGTTTATTTATATTTTATTCACACGCAAAATTTCCTACAATGCGATTTTAAGCATGGCAATTATATACAAATATTTCCGCTAACTTATGTGAACTATGAAATTAGAAATTAGATTTTATCGTACCAGTCGCGTCGACATTTCAAATTCTAGTCGGTCGTTTGCTTTTCTTCCATATTTGAAAGAACTTTACGCACCTTTGTTTTTATGCTGTGCTAGTTTTTCTCTACTCGCATTTGATTGAAGTCCTCTTTTCACATAACCCCTTTTTTTTTTTTGATTTGCTATATTTCTATTGTTCGCTATCCTCGCCGAGAGTTACTAGGAATGAGATGAATTAATTTGTATAGAAAGCCATTGACATGAAGAGTAATGTAGCGTAGCTTCAATGAAGAAAGAACTGCATGAACTTAACCAATCAAATACCAATCTATATGGCGTAGCAGACTTGCATGGGTACTTCAATGAAACAAATCTGTGTAAGTCACCTAAAGTATACGCACACGCTACTTCAGTCAGTTAGTCATTAGAGTTAGAAATAATTTGCAGTCAGAGCACTTTATAGTAGCTGAGCTATTTAGTAAATATGTATAGTTAAGTATTTAATAAATATGCAGATACATTTGTAACACTAAATTGCCAAATGACCTATATATTCATTAGAATAGTTCACTAGTTATAGTTTCATTATAAAAAGTTGCGCTAAGACGCTGAAATTTTTCATAACACGTTTTGCTTAAATACTTAAATAAATGTTTATTGTATAAAATCAGTGCAATTAAATTAATATTGCTGGTATCGTTCGTGGTAATGTTCCCCAGCGGTGCCTTAAAGGAAAAAAGTTAATATTTTTTTGGTCTTCAGATCTTCTCTTTTATTCACTACATGTACCTTATGCACCACCGCAACTCTACTTATATTTTAAGAAGTATATGCCCTAAAAGGAAGATAAGAACAGCAGGTGCGGTTTATTACCAAAAATGTAGGAACCTTGTAATATTACCTTTTTTTAGAAACAATCTCCAGATATATTTTAACAATATTTCGAATACTACAATTCGTTTACGATAATTCTATATTATTATTTTAAGTGCAGAGAACTCATTTTCGATAAAAAAAAAGCCATTTGTAAATTATGGAAATAATATGTATATATTATTTTAATGTTCTCTGTCTGCCTTCTTTTACCGGCTATAACTTTTTCCCGAACCTTTTCCAGTTTTTTGTTTTGCTTTAATTGTTGATCCTCATGCGGTATCACAACGGTTCTTGAGCCTAAATGTGTCTCTAACGACAGTCGTCATAACCTAACCTAGCCTAATATTTTGGAAGCGGCATAAATCAAGTACTTCGTTGAAAAAGTATTTTTTATCAACTTGACAGTTGTCAATTTTACTGCGCCTAAAACTATGTTTGAAAATATAATGTCGTTGTCACGTATTTAGTAGGACATAACAACTACAACGACCGTTGCCATCATTAGAGGTCACAAGATAATTTTTGCCGCATAGTTTTAGACGCAGTAACCTGACAGTTGTCAGGGGGTTAATTTCAAAACTATTTTTGGGATAGAATTTTCACCTGTTTAAAAAGTTAAATATAATAATATTAGTAAATTTAACATTGCATTATGAGTGTCCAGCAAAAGAGGGGTGGAAAGCTAAATATCAGAAATATTTTTTGGAGAAAGTTGTTTTGTTAAAAAAGAAAAACGGTATAACGAGACATTGGCAGACCGCGCATTGGCCAATGACAAAAAATTCCAGCAACATGGCGGTTATGAAATAAGGATTGATTTATTTTTTAGAATATAAAAAAATGATAAAGAAAAAACAGACAATGTTTATTTAATATATGTTTTTGAGACCGCTGAATCCAATCATGAGGTCAGTTTCATGCCATTACGTTAAGTTTTCTCATAACCGCAAAAAGGCAAACAATCAAAAAATCGATTCTTTTGCGCCGTTTTTTTTTTTGAGGTTATGACCCCAAAAACATGTAATAAATATGGTCTGCTCAAAAGCAACTGTTTTTTTTTTTGTGGAGCTGTGTAATTTATTGCCTTTTGTGTAACAATCGAAAGCGTAATTTCCAACCGAATGCTTGGCTTTTGGCGTACTTAGTTCATAGTTTCATGCACCTGTTAGGTCTGAATATTTTTATGAATTTCGTTTTGGAAATGTTTGAAATTTGAACTTATATGGTTTTGTTGAATTTTGATAAAACTTAACGAAAAGGTAAACAAAAAATACAAAAGTGCTTGTACCAATATTTGTTCCGACACTATATGAATTCTGAATCTTTTTGTAGATTTTCTCCTATTCCGAATATAAAATATTCTTAAAATAACACAGTCCTAAAATAAATTTAATAATTTGATTTTCGATAAGTTGAGGCTATCTTTATGTGCATATATAAAAATGTAGCCGTTTCCTTAACTACAACTTGGCTCAAAACTAATGACGCACGGAAATAGGGTATATTTTAAACCGTTAGGTGGCGCATGAGGCGAGATATTCAGAAAATCCTTATATGTGGTCCGATATATGTAGATGATATTAGAAAGGTATGGTATTGGTGCAATAAAAAATACTCTTATGAAAAATAAATGCGCTAGGTGGCGCTAGAGGCGAGTTATGTACAAAATCTATATTTATGATCCGATTTTGATGATACTAGAAACGTATAGTTAGGGTGCGATGAGAATTATTTTTATGAATAATGGATCCGCTAGATGGCGCTGGCATAGAAATCTGAATTTTTGGTCCGATATTAATGCTATTAGAAATGTATGCTACAGGTGCGATTAGAAATGCTTTTTATAAGTAAATCGACTTAGATGACATTGAAAACATAACTATATACAGCGTATGTAAACTATACTCGTACAAAAAGAGAAATTATAAAAATCCATTAGATGGCTCTGTAGTCGAGATTTCCAGGAAATACATTTTTATGGTTCGACTTAGTTCAAATCTAAGAAGCTTTGCATAGTTAAACACAATGCCTCTAATTCATAGTCGAGATTAACCCTTGAGTTAGTTGCTACCATTTTTGGCAGATATCCCATAAAAAATGATGTAAATAAACTATGAAGTTAGCATAGTCGACTTCATATCTTTCGTGACTACGGACCATTGTTTCTGAATAATAATGTTGGATACTCACATTTTAAAAAAATAGCTTCAATAATAATGAAATATATTTAAATATTGTAGTTCTAAAACATCCACTGTGTGAAATTTCATTTCATATGCAGTTGAATGCCCTCAGTTCTTCGTAGTATGCACCCTCAGTGCGAACAAAGAATATGTAAATTACTTGAGTGTTTGGCAATTTGAAAATTGATATTTGCACGCCCACACATTCAGGTAGATCAAATAGACAGTACAGCGTTTAGCACAATCATAAAGTAAAATGCGATAATTATCCATAAATACATATTGATATGAGTTGAATACTCATATTAAAGCTTTGTCGGTTGGGTAATCACTCGCGCCAATCAATTATTTGTTAAGATTCTAACTAACTACTTAAAAGTCATTCGTACCAAGTAGTTGCTAGCACAAGATTTACTTTCTGTGTGCACTTTGATGACCTCGACCTCCGAAGCGATGGTATTGTACATACTATAAGTATAATATATAGTACATATATGCGCACACAATTAATTTACAGTTTTGCAGTGAGAAGAGTGAAATGCAACTTTCAGAAATAATGGCAGGAAGTGCGACTGGCAAAGGCTAAAAGGCTGTGAATTTGAATTCCATGAGCAGAAAGTTTGATGCACGCGTATGTTATATTTATTAAAGTATCCAAACTTTACAAATAGCTTACAGTTTCGATTTCCAGACATGCCATGAATCTATTGTATCTATAAACTTAAAAACTATTTACATCATGCGATTTTACAGACAATTTTCAGTTTTCCAACTAATCGCTTTCAGCAAAGTTGATAGCCCGCCAACTTTTGGCCATTCAACTTTTTCTTCTCGCAACCCTGAGTTTCTTTACATTCTGTACACATAATAACATTTTTAAAATGAAATTGTAACGGTACACTACAAATATTTTTAAAAATATTTTATTTGAATCGCATAAATAGATTTTACCTGATAAAATTTGAAAAATCAAAAACTCAATGGTACTAAAAATCTCTGGAAATCGGCCTTTGACTTTTTGTATCTTCAAAGTATCTAAATAGGTGCAAAGCAATTGTCCGCATGGTAATTTTTCTATAATATTTAAAATGGTTTTCATGATAAATTTGCTTCGTTAATTTCGTTATAAAAATAATAGCTGTTGTTGTTGTTGTAGCCCTGGCTAAAGCCTGCTAGATCAACTTACTCATTGTCGCTATCTTCAAACTCATCTAAGGAGAATCCCAGGAAACATAGGTTGGACTGGACCATAAGGAGAGGACAATTATTTGCAAAGTCGGGGTCGAGCCTAGATAAGTAGGAGGCGAGTCTACTACAATATCCAGATCGCAATTCAACCAGAGTGATACGGTGCTCTCTTCGTCTGCTATGGGAGGAGCTTTGACTCGGTTTTACTCCAATGACAGCATTCACAGGGCGAGAGTTCATGAAGGCGGTAAGTGACTCTTGGTGTTCAAAGCCTGTCTATACGCCATCGGATCCAGTGGTAGACTGATGAACGAGGCCATCTCGTTCTCGCATAAACGGAGGTGTCCCCTGACGCGCCTGGGAGGCGGCTCGGACATTTGCAAGTTACTGTTTGGGTATCCCATTCGGTGGTACCCAATGAGGAACTGCTTGCTGCGTAGGATGTTGTGCATACAAGTTATAGTCCGGAGTGCGGCGTTGTGAAAGGTCCGAAGCTTTGTCCACTGTGTCCTACTGGTTCCTACCGTCTAAATTGGAGCAGCACAGTTTACAACCGGCGAATCGCCTTGTACAACATTTATTTGTCTTTGTCCCGAAATTCAAACTTTGTTAAAAATTTATAAAAAATATAAAATAGAAATTCCACAATATTTCCATGACAAATTACAAAATATCGTTTAAATTTGATCGAAAAAATAAAAATTTAAAAATACCGATCAAACTTAGTTGAAAAATTTCAAAACCCAAGATTAGCGATTAACGATGATTAATATCAATCAAATCTTAGATTTACTGATCAGAGTCAGCGTAAAATTGTAGGCCTCTCAATTTGTGATACAACATGGAGGCGACTGAAGCCAACCGTCAACGAACTGCTTAGAACTGGCAAGTCTACCACTGGCCAGATATTCACGATACGCGAAATATTGGAAAAGACTCGTGAGGAGAGGATAGACACACACCATCTCTTAGCTGATTTTAAATAAGCTTTCGACAGCATGAGAAGAATTCGGTATCCCTGCAAAACTAATACGGCTATGTAAAATAACGTTGAGCAACACCACCAGCTCCGTCGGAATTGGGAATGACCTCCGTCCGACCGAGCTACTTGATAACAAACGAGGTTTCAAATAGAGTGGCTTCCTATCGTACGATTTCTTTATGTTGGAAAAGGTAATTGGAATTACACACTTATACTGGTTAGGCACCGACATCATCGCCCTCAACGGCTCGGTGGTTAGTTCTGTCTTTGAAGAAACGGTGGTGTTGAATAAGGGCAAAAACTTCACTGTTGGCAACAAAAATTTTGGAAAAGTGGATGACTTTGTTTATCTTAGACCCAGCGTCAACTCCTATAACAAAGCCAGCGGCGAAATGCAACGGAGGGTATCTCTTGTCAATTAGTTCTAGTTTGGGCTAAGTAGGCAACTGCGTAGTAAAGGCCTCTCTCGACGAACCAAAACCATACTATATAAGTATCTCATCATGCCCGTTCTATTATTATATGGCGCAGAAGCAGGGACGCTGTCAATATCAGATTAGATGTCCCTTAGAGTGGTCGAGAGAAAGATTCTCCGAAAGATTTTTGAACCTTACGAAGAGCTCTATGAGTTATATGGCAACTTAGACATAATACATCGAATTAAGACTAGGTCAGCCTTCAAAGTATTCAACGCGTTACTCTCTGGTCGCTGAAGAAGAAGAGGAAGGAAGGCTTTCTCTACTCTTATACGCTTGAAGGACTATAGGTGGAGAAGCACTTGGCTTCAATTAGGTTATCTAGCTGCGGCAAGTTAGCAAAGCAAAGGAACGACTGACGTGTGTTCCCTTGACAGTCGGGTCTACACACCGGAGCGGCCCGGATTTATAGCCGATCAAGGACTGTAACTTCAACAACATTCTCTAAAAGTTTATGGGGAATGTTTTATGCTATTACAACAACAATGACTAACTTGTTATGTTAGAATCGGTCAAAATCATCTAGGCGATTGTAGCGCCAATTATGAACAAGAGGAGGAAGCCAATAGCAAGAGCTAGTTGTAGTTATTATAATAAACGCATCAGTAGGTCAAGGCCATCTTTGCTGATTTACTTCCTCCTTCACTCACTTTATTTCTTGAATAAAAAAATGTAAGATAAATATGGAAAGCCATATTGTCAAAGCTATAAAACAGGAAACATATCCAAACATATTTGTGAATGATATAGATGTGTAGCTCTATTTCGGTTTCCACACAAATACAGAAATGTATACACACACATATGTATGTAGCTATAACTTATCAACTCAGTAAATTCCATTATTTTCCGCAAGTTTTTACATTTGTTGAATTACAAATAGTGTACTTTTGTTTAAATTCGAAATGAAGATTATTGTTCGTAATTTTGGTAAGAAAAAGTGAAAGCGAACCAAATAATGTGTGGGCTTTACTTGAATTAGCTTTGTAATAGACGTACATATGTTTGTGGTATACAAAAAAAAAAAAAAATTCCTTTGACTGCAGCGCAAACGTTCGATGGCAGAATTTATTGCGCAACCACTTAAGTACCACTCTGAGCTTGTCAACGGAAGGATGCGGATACCGTACATCCGCAGTGGTAGTTTGGTTAAACTGATATATTGTATTTTCAACTCAATTTAACTTGTGATGTACTTTCAATTTTAGCTTTAATTTAACTAAAAATGATGGATGTAGATGAAATTAAAGTTTTAGTGGCGAACAGCACTATGCTTATTATAAAATATCAAAAGAAGAGATGGAAAAGTGTTTAGAGGTTGTATAAGTGTGTACAAAACAAAATATATTTACATGATATTTTCATATTGAAATTTTCAACAGCGCATATTGTAATCGGTATAGAAGGTTTTATCGTTATCGGTATTTTATATAGATATCTCTATTAGTAATACTATAAACTATAAACCATTATAATTTGAATATTTTGAGGGAGGAGGCATTTGCCAATATTAGATTTTTGAAAGATTTGGTATTTCGAATTAAAAAATGCTTCCAAATTTAAAGTAATCCAGTTTAAGTTTTTTCTAGCCAAAGTTTTTGAATTAATTTTGTATACAGAAAACTTCAACCCAATTCGAAATATTCCTTCCCGGGGAATTTTTCCTCTTTGCTGCTATCAACAAAAAAATTGTGCTTAAGTTTTCCCTTACATTCTTTTCTAATACTTCTAACGAAAAGAAAACCTATAATTAGTGGTGTAGATAGATAGAAGGTCTTCATTAGATGAATCCCTTAGGGACTCGCCTGTACAAGAGCTACTGTACATCGATCTCTGTCTGACTCAGACCGAAAATTTTCATAAAATTTCTCATCAAAGTCGGCATTCCGTCTAAGGTGGAAGGTTTCGTCAGATGCTTGAGAGAACGAACTGGGTGGTAACCAAAAAGCTTGGCCCTCCTGAGGTCACAGCTGCTCCCCATTACTTAGCCCGTTTAGAGGCTACACACTCAGCTAAGACCGCGAGGTAGTTAGAGTCCCATTAAGTCTTTCGATACTTCCATAAGCAATTAGTCAATTCGTCGGCGATTTGTTACATTCGACCCCAGCTTGACCAAATACCCAGCCAACCACAAATTTGCTCTTCGATGCATGCGGCTGGAGAGTGTTATAACTCTACTTGGTCGCACCGCTGTAAGCATCGGTTCATATATCTTTAACCCGCCAGCGAGCCCATCTGAAGAGGTCGCTCAAACGAAACTTTCTTTCAACTTTCTGTTGAAGTAAAATTACATGATAGAGTTGAAAGTCCTTCCCCTTAATAACTCCTGTATCTTTCACAGGGTCCATAGTTAAGGCTTATCTTGACGAAAAGTAAAGATTGCAGAGAGAACTCAGAACTACAAGTAACTAATTCATGTAAGTTAGTAGCAGTAGTACAAAATCAAAGCTGTACATGTATTTTGTTTTTTCTTTTGCGGCTTCGACTGTCAAGCTACTATTTCAAAAGTTTATATCACAAGCCAATGAGAAAATTTCAATTTAATTTAAGCCGTAAGTTGGAAACACTAATCAAATAAGCGGAATTCGCCTTAAGAAATTTCAATATTTTTTTAAATTATGTTCACTGAGTTAAAATGTAAAATGTGATAGAGTTTGGGCAGGTAATTTTGGAAATATTTATTTTAAACGTTAGAAAAAAATCAGTTTTGAAATATTTTATTTTGATCACTTAAAATCCCAAGAGCGGGCTCTTCCAAGAGAAAACTTTATATACCAGAAATATTCTAGGTGCAAATTTACATACATACATATATAACCGTTGTATTAATTTTATCAGATAAAAAACTATTTTGAAAATTTATTTTAAACGAAACTCGAATATGTCGATATAATCGTTAAGTCACATGGTATACAAATCTCACTTGTATTTTTTCAATAAAAATAATCGATATTCTTAGATTTACATTTTTTCGATCACATTTGCATTTGTGGATGACAATTTTTTCGATCACTTTTAATAGTTACTTTGCAAGCTTTATGTTTTCGTTACTATTATTGTCATATCCGAAAAGTTTTTTAAAGTTTGTTATGATTGATGAAATTTAAATCCAAATATACAGGTCGAATGTGATCGGGGAATTTTAAAGCCAAGAATGACGACTAGTTTTGATTGAAAAAATAAATATTACAAAATATCGATCAAATAAATAAAAATAGTAATAATTTGGCGTTTACACCATAGCTTTATGTTTGGCGGAACTTCTCCTGTAATTTGTAGTGTGCGTGCGTCTTGATGTTGTGACACAAATTGAGGGACCTTCAATTTCACGCCGACTCTGAACGGCAAATGCTTTTTGTGATACGTTTTTTCATAGCAGAAATACGTACGGAGGTTTGCCATTAAATGACGAGGGTCGAACGCTATTAGAAAGAAACTTTTTCTATAATTTTTAATGCTACTTGCCCCGGCCAGAATTTGAACCCGGAACCCGTTGAATGAAACGAGCACACGCTACTCGCTCGGATACGACGGCAATCGGCCAAATAGATTAATTTGGTCGAAAAAATGTTAATCCATTTATACGGATTAAGTCATGACTTTTGTTTTATAAATATTTGACTCTTTTTTTAAATAAAAATTATAACCTTACGGTCACTGGTTCGTAGTAATTTTTCCCCTCAAACCATTTCTTTAAGAGATATTGGTCTTTTACCCCAAGTATCCTTTTTTGACTACTTTAAAACTTTAATTCAAAATCGTATGCCATTTTTCTGCTATAGATATGTATATCCAGATTTTTTTACAGATCTTATTTTTCATCCACAAGCTGTTCGAAAATACGCAGGAATTGAAAAAAATTTAACACTCTTATATTTATGGGTGCTCCAATTTGTATGCATGCAAAAGTTTGTGAAATTTGCATTCAGTATTTACAGTATTTAATGAATATGAGTTTGGCAAAATTTTTGCCAATAATACAGACAACGAATCCAATAATCCTTTGAAGTTGTTCTTTGCTTGTTTTTTTACATTAAAATTCCTCACCATAGCAGACAGCAAACAATTCAGTTGTTTTTGAAGCCTAAAGTTTTATAGCTTTAACCCAGTTTGACGTTGCCAATTGCAGTTATTTAACTGTAATAATTTCCTTGCTGGTTTCCCCCTATTTGTTGTGTTGCTTGCTAGTTTAGTTGAACTGTTATTGTGTGTGTCAGTTGCAGAGTAGATTCTGTATTTGATAACGGCATTAAACTCTTAAATATAAGTAATAAATAGAAAAAGTTTTTACTGATGACAATCGCTGCATGCCAGGAAGAATCATATACAATTCATTGGCGGCATTAAATGCTTAATAAAAAGCTTGGTATGTATTCCTCGGATGTGTCCTTTTATTTTTATTATAAGCAGGGACGCAGACGAAATTTTTTTTTTCAAAAATAAAACGTTTGACCTATTAACGAACAAAGCGGTTACCCTATATAAGATAATTTAGTAAAATCGAACTGATATCCACTCAAAAAAATGTATATTTAATCAATAAGATTTAAGATTTAAAACTTAGGATTTTAAACTTTGCAATTAATCTTATATACGAAAATCTCGTGACTCGGTGTTTGTGGTTGAACTCCTCCGAAACGGTTCGATAGATTTTTATGAAATTTTGTATGTAAATATATTTGGTAGGTATGAAAATAGGTCGTAGAGAATATTTTAGGCTTGTGTGAAAAGTGTTGCCACCTTTTTGAAGTGAAATTTAATCAAAATATCCAAAGTTTATGTCACATATTCAAATATGGGTGCCACGCGGTTTGTTTTGGAGGGTTGCCACCTGTTCGAAAAGTAGAAATTAATTAAATTATTCAGAAGTTATATGAGATATGAAAAAGGAGGTGTCAAATGGTTCTTCTCGACGAAGAGAAGTTTCATAGCTTCATATATTCTATACAGGGTTGCCACATGTTTTAAAAGTCGAATTTAATTAACTAATTCACAAGTAGAGGTACATATATGAAATATTAAATTATGTGTACCAAAGTGTTCGATTCGCTGAGGCGAAGACTTATAGTATATATAGGGTTGCCACCTGATTGGAAAGTCGAGTTTAATAAAATTAAATACAAGTTATATGAAATAGTCAAACGGTTTATTTTACGGAGAGGAAGACTTATAGCTAGTTAAATTTTCAAATTTAATTAAATTATACTTACGGATATAAAATATTAAAACATGAGTGTCAAACTGTTCGTCTCGGCGATGCCAAGAGCAATTAATAAATAAATAAAATACAATACATTTCTGAATTTTTTTTTTTGTTTTTTTGATCAGAAACATACGTTTTTGAATAAAAGTAAAACTTGTTTTTCGAGTGCTATTTTTTCGCTCGAAATAATGTTTAACAGACCTACATTAAAATCTATTCGACCAAATGGGGAGTCGATTTGTCTTTCAGCGCTCATATTTTAAATCATATAAATAAAGAGGTTGTTATTCATATAAAATTACACCCAATAATTGAAAAACAAATTCTCCTCCACCAAAATTTCTGAAATCGTTTTACGGAAACCTTGAAACCTTGATAAATAGTAAAATATAGTTGAAAATAAGAAAGATTGCGAATTTGTCCAGTTCACAGAAAAAGAATATTTAATATTTTGAAGACAAATTGGATTCACAGCTATATTTTTATTTCAATTAAATTTTCAAAGAAAACTCATTAAAGTTGGCTATGTTGTTGTACGAAAAATGTGTTCAATTAATTTCCAACTGTTTTACGTTAGATTTTCATCAAACATCTAATCCCAAACAAATGTATATATTTTTGAATTCCAGAAGTCAATACCAGTACAAAAAGTCTTAGGAGATTGTTCGTTACAAGGATAATTCATTTATTTTTGACAAAAAAAAAATTTAGTTTAAACCTTACGGTCTTGTAACTTTTATTCAAAAACTTTAACATTATTTTTTGGTTCAGAAAATAAAGCTTGATCTAGAACGAAAAATTGCACTGAAGATGACACAACACCGAACCCGGTTTGTCTCCAAACCAAATTTGACAGGGGATGACGGAAGATCGTTCCAATATACATAAACTTTTCATCCTGTTGGATAATCAGAAGATGAAAAAACACTTAATATCTGAGAGTTTTTTTTTGAGAAAGATATCCATACTTTTTTTCTACATACATTTTTATTCCTTAACTTTTTAATTTTGATAACGCTGGTATTTTATATACTTGGTTTAATTAATTGTTCTCTTCATAGGCTACTCTATCTAGTATTAATATCTATATGTATGTAAATACTTTTAACTAGTTTTAGCCTACAGCATTTAGTTGCACTCCTAGTTTATCTCATTGTTTATTACCGTTTATTTTATTTTTTATATTTTTTTTTTGTTGCATATTTGTTAAATTTTCAAATACTAAATATTTCTCAATATCTTTAGTCCTCGCATTGCTTCTGCAACAACTACCGTTTATTTGTCTCACTTACCTGATTTACTTCTCTACCTATAAATTTCATCTTCAATATTCTCAATTCTATTTACTCTTTTCATTCCTGTTTCCGTTCAAATTCTCGTACATTTTCTTTCCAATTCATTCCAATTTCAAATTTAATAAAACTTTCGTTATTTGTGCTGCAAATGAAATTGTACCATTATTGCTAAAATGGAAACGTGTTCGGCACGGTACCCATAAATACTTTGAAAGTAGCTCAAATGTGCGCTTCGGTTGCTTTGGTAACGGCGTGAATGGAAGCAACAGCAAGTGAGGAATGAAAAGCATTGCTTAAACAAATTATAATTGCATTTTATTGCGAAAATAAGCAGAAGTTTTAGTCTCAGTTTGTAGTATATTTTGGTGTTGCTTTTTTTTTGTTTTTTTTTTTTTTTTGCAAACGGTAAGCGATGGCATTAAAAGTTGTGCCATGTGAAGGCGGAGGAGTGAGTGAGAAGATATTTTACTGTAAAAATCGTGACACACAAAACTACAATACAACAATTTTTTAATGTGTATTTATATGTTGATACTAAAATGTTTGGGTAATGTGTGAATAAAGTTATAGCTTCGGTTAAAAAAATAAAACCAATGAAACGTACAAAGAATAATTGTTAAAAATATGATCGACATTCGAAATTTAAAATAGCGCATTTCTTCTTATATATATACATAATTATATTAATCTAAATGAAACAAAAACATTACCAAAATACCAACGGACATTATATTATTATTCGTATTAGGCTCAGGACATAATAGGAAAAGAAAACATTGCGACCAAAATGTGAATTTCCAATACAAAACGGAAACATTTTTGAACTTTGTTTATATAAATTTGAAATTAACTCAACTTTCATCAAGCATTTTCAAAATAATAACAAAAATTTGCCATCATAAAAGCTAGTACTAACTTCTTAGCCGTGAAATTTCGCCGCCAATATGTATTTTGATAACGTTGAAATGTTGGTAGCAACCAAAATTATCGAAGTGCCTAAAATGTGCCAGATAAAATGAAATTTAAGCAAATAATATAATACAAATATAGTTCTTTAAAGGAAGTGGCAAACTGTAACTTTTCATACAATTTTAAATGGCAAATGTACATATTTTAAAAGCTGTGAAAAAATGTTGCTGGCCTCATGTTGCAAATATATTGTAAGACTCTTCACAGTGTGAACAGAGTATAATTTTGTTGAGGAAATGTTGTGGAATTTCACTCATGTTTTACGCCAAACCATTTGATACGGATTTTGACAGCTCATTTTACGGAACTAAAATCAAATTTTAACTTAAAATAATATTTAGCCATAGACATGTTAACATCCTTAGCTAAAATGAAAAAAAGATAGGAATAAATAATAGTAGGGGTATTATTCACACTATTTCCATTTCTCTGGCGGTTCGCTGGTTGGCAAAGTGATATTCTTATTTATGTCAGTCTGGCAAGTGGGGTTTATACTAAAAAAAATGTAAGTTACCAAGTCGAAACCTAGTAACGACTCACTCTGTGATAGCTGATTTATGTGTAACATGGAGCGCCTAAAAGTATGCAAGAATTAAAAAATGGATCAGCTACTTAAACCTGCTATTCTTACTTTAAAAAATAAGCCTCGGTTTTAGTGAAAAATGGTATTTTAAATTGACTATAACAGGATTAAAATTTATTTTAAAATACAATTTTACAGTCCTATCAGAATCACAAAAAGGTATCACATCTACTGAGATAATTACTGTAAATAAAACTTTGTACAAAATTTATGATTTAAAATTAAGTATTTTGGGGCATATTTTCAGGCACAGTGAAATAGTCATCTCTATTTCTTTGAGTCAATATATTTAAAATAAACATTAAAAAAATCTTGTTCCTGTTACTAAAGAAAACATAAATATCGAAAACACCCTACCACTATTTTTTTAAATCAAAAAATATTTCGAGGTCGCTCCTTTTTTTATTTTGTTTGGGTTTATATTTGTATATATATTTAAAACTAGTTAATATATAATTGGGTATTATTCTTTGAAGTCGCCTGAAGCAAAAGGGATTAAAAAATATTGATATTCAAGCATTTTATCTCATAAATATTCGATATCAATTATTTGTTTTTTTTTTACTAAAAAAAGTGGTAGATATTGTTTTTTTTCGGGATAGCACAAAACTTGCGGGTAAAAGTATTAAAATACTGACTTTACATTTTTCCCATATATTCTTGGGCCACCCTAATATATAAGTACATAATAATACGCCTCCCCACCTATGTTGTTCTCATCCATATAATTTAAAATAGGTTCAATGACTATATTGAAATAAGATAAAACCAAAATTGTAAAACTAAAAACAGTCTTTAATTATTTTTCTATTATTACATTTCGAATATCAAACGCAGAGCGAGAAATATAAAAACACTCACTTTAAAATATCAAATAATAGTAGTTTTAAAAACCCCATTTAAATATTCCAAATTTGTTCAAACCGATATTTGAAAAACCTTTTTGGATACATTTGAAATGGAAATGCTCATTCAGAAAACTGAAATTAAAATCTTAGTTGCAGAATTTTAACAGAAAGATTTTAAAAGTAAAATGCAAAAATTTGAAAAGGAAAATTTTTCTATGTAGGTTATGATTCTGTCTTCAGGCAGGTTTTTTTCAATCCTATACTTTTTGTGCTTATACTATGCTGGTCTTTGATCTTTACAAAGTTTCCATGCCTAGGTTGTCTAGGCCTCCTTAAAAACGATACCCAATTATTATGAAGTACATTCTCCCAAGTGCAAGTTATTTGCAAAGTAAATGCTGACTTGATTCCGGTACTTTCTTGATTCAACATCTCCGGCGCAAATCCTCATGCAAGACTCTGAACCAGGACAAAAATTAAAGACGTTGGGAGAACTGAAGGTTCACACTTGACTCCTCAAGTCTTGATAGAGCACACAATTCATTATCATCTCTTTAGGCTGAGGTAAGCGAAATATTGTATTTTAACATTCTTAGAAACTTACAAAATACCTACCTGTCATTTACAAAAGCATAGCAATTACAAGATATTCACCCCATCGTTCGAATTTTCGTGATTATATTCACTGTTTTAGTTAGTCTATTTAATTGGTTATGGTTCGCGTAAAAACTTGACCTCTAATTGGCTATTTTAATTACCAGTCTTACTCGTTCTAAGCCAAAGCAACTTGCCAACTGTTGCTAGTGTTTTTTTCACACCATCGTTTTATTCTTACCTCTCCGAGACATAACTATAAATGAAAATGTATACAAACAAATATACATACAAATGTACATACATCCATATGCACAGACATCACAATTATCATCAACAACTGTGACAGGATGAGGAATTGTATAACAAAAGTTTACGACCATCAATAGCCACATAACGAGAGTACTAGGTCGACCGGCTAGTCTGTTAACAAGGTTCGTTGGTTCGTTGGCAGTTTCGCAAAGTTCGACACATGTTTGCAATTGTGCAATTTCTAATTACCACACAATTTTAACGCACACCTGTTTCAGAATGAAACTTTGCTGAAAGTTGCGGTAATTAAACAATCGATACAGTTATTCCGTTAGTTGAAAATTTATACTCGTATAGATCTTAATTAGGGTGCCTCACCAAAGAAAAGTTGAAGAGTTTTCGAACAAAATTATAAAACGTATTATGTGTTAGGATTTTCGTCAAAATACTTGGAAAAAATATTAAGCTGTCAGTTTTTATTAGGGAATAATATGAGAAAGCAACGATATTTCAAAGTGGTAGAAGTGATAGCTGCTATTTCAGAGATCACCACATCTGCTCATTAGACTTATTTTCGTACTAGATTTTACCAGAGATCGAACCATGATACCAGGAGTTGCTAGGCTAGCATTCAACCACTGAGCCACGCTAGCCGTGGTAAAATCGCTTGCGTTCTCGTTATCCCTATCTCTAACCATTATTAAGATTTACGGGAGCTGGTTCGTTTAGAAAATAGCTCCAAAATGTATAGAAAAAATAATATTAAAAACACTCAAACACAGGACACTTGAGATGATAAAACGGTCGAAAATACGCTACAGACCAATTAGACGTAATTTGCATTAGTAAGTACAAATGCACATTTAGAATTCACCGTAACAGACGACTGTATTGTGCATTTAGACCAATGTCAGGCAAAACCAAACGCACGCACACAAAGAAGCCTTGCTGTGTTGAGTGCGAAACAACTGTGCAAAAAATGCGACGAAACTGCGATATCTCTAAGATGAGTCGGAAAGGAACATGCGACTAATGCCACTTTGCATCCCTCCGTATGAACGCAGCTGTTTGCTTTTGCTCAAGCATGTCTTATGAAAATACTAATTGTACCGCTTTGTACCCGAGCGGGTGTGAATGTAATTGGAATTAGTGCATTTTATAACTCAAAACAACAGATTGGCTTGTATACCGTTTTTACACCATATTTAAACACAAAAAAAGAAATAGCTTCAATTTTAATCGTACACGTAAGGAATGAGTACAGACTAATTGGTCTCCGATAATACCCGTTTGAGACTACTTGCGACTACTTGATTGGCAATTGTACCCGATTGAGACTAATCCCGTAACACTCCCTTTGTTACGTGAGTGAATTGCCGATCGTGCCTGTGTGAAAAACGCAATTATTGTTGTCCTTGTGAGGCTGTGTTGTGCTAATCTAAATGCACTAAAATTATCACATTAGTGTGAAGATAATTCATGAGTTAATGCAAATTAAGGCTGTTAATGCGCATTAATGTTGTGATCTGTCTTGCATATAAGTTTAGAAAGTATTCACATAAATATTTGCAAATTTGTTAAACGGAATCATTATAATGAGAAAAATTGGGGCGTGCAAAGAAATTGCATTCCCAATGATAGCTTATAACACCATGTCCACACGGCAATGAAAAAAATTTGTTTGCGGAAGATATTTTCAATATTAGCTTAGACCGTTTTGACAGTATTACTTTTCACCAATTGCTTTTCGATGACATTTCTCTATGTTTTCTATCTATCGATTTTTTTTTTGCCCAAATAGTTACCGAACACAGAGTTGCTTATGAAAACCCAACGAAAATTTAGATGTTTTCGAGATTATCATGATTGGTTCGTAATAAAGTTAGGCAGTTTTTGCAGTTTATCTTGTTTTCACAGAATATCACGAATGAGTCATAAGCAGCTGATTTTCGCTGTCGTATGGACTTGGTATAAGAGTAAATCGGTAATTCAAGTTTTTCTTAAATCAATCTTCCAAAAAACGTAAAAACAGCATCACAGCAGTAACAGTTAATGCCTTCTCATTCACATCATAATTCCCCTGAGCATATTTTTTAAATATTTTTATGCAGACATTTTAAGCTTAAAGTTTTTAAAAACTTATTTTAATTTATAAAAAAAAAACAATTACATTTTTTAAGGTAATTTCAAATCAGTTCAGCTCACGTAAATTTTAATCGTTTTCCGAAATATTTTGGACGATGTTTTAGAATATAAAATATTATATAATTCCGATGAAAAAACAGTACAACCTTTTTTTCTGGGGGCGCGTTACACCCTAATAATTTTAGTAGGAATTTGTACATAGTTACATTTAGTTTTTTACATATGTACATGCATTTGTACAGAAATTAAAATCAAAAATTTATTTGTGATCTAGACACTTTAATACAGTAGTTATATTCGTACATTTGTTACATGCATATGCTGGATTTTAAAGCGAGCTCAGTGCGTGTAGGAGAATAAAGCATCTTTTAATTTAATGTTTTAATTTTGAGAAATAACAAAAAGATTTAAGCAAGTAGAAAGTTGTTAACTGAAAAGCAAACAAACATTTAATTCATAGGATTAGGAATTAACAAAATAACTGCCTGAAAATATATAATCCTATAATTATGTTGTTGACTAGTTCCAGGGGATTGGGCAAAAGGTAAAAGTAAATCAAAAAGTTTGCTAAGTTACTCAAACGCAATCAACAACATCAGCGGCATTATTTAAATTATTGATTTGTTGATGCGTAGCCGTAGCTTCAACTTAAACTGAAATGTTCAACAGTGGAAAAGTGAAATAAGTGCTAAGTATTTTAAGTCTGCAGTGGTACAGGAGATTTATGCTTCTGTGTACATTAAAACATTTTTTTATTTAAGTTGTGCTAAAACTGGGTTATGATGAAGGAGAAAAGTTTGAAATTTTCTTTGGATTAACGAAAAGTAAAAATAAAGTCGCTTTAACAGTTTTATTATGTTAAATTTCACGAAATATTTATATGAACAAAACTTACTAAATCCTAGGTAAAGCGTTGAGTAAAAATTTTAGTTTATGTTTAGCCGACTCGAGGCCAAGGGGGTGTCCGCACAGTCCGACGTGGAGCTTTGCACAAAGCTTTGTAGTTCATTTGCCTTGAAGACGGTTACCGCAGTGTAACCGAAATATATTGGAAAACAGTAAATCATTTGTTTTTCCCAACAGCAAACACCATCTTGACCTCGAGCCGGCAAAACACAATTTAAAATTGGAAAGGCCGCTAAAAAAATTATTATTATTTAAAAATTTTAGTATGGATATTACTCGAACGCAAAGCATTCCTTGGTACGGAAGGATCTTAATGTAAAGATCACTATATACTGTACGGTGCGCTTGAATAAGGTTTAACCCAAAGGCCTATCCATTTTCTTTTCATATTTCTATTCTTCGAACAGAATTGAGTAATTTAAGCTAAAAGTGGAAATAATCCATGACAGGAAATAAAAAACAAACTCGATATTTTTAAGGGTAATTGTTCCACCAACGCCAGAAACATTGCGACATCATATATTTTTGGCTTAAAATCGTTTTTTACACACAACAAATAATATTATAAATATTTCACTACTCACACCGTGCATCTAATTTCGTTTCAGTTTTCTGAAAAAAAAAGCGCGAAAACCCATGTTTTTTATGGTTTTTATGGCAAATTACTATACCTATTGTTTAAAACGTAGAAAAAAGAATAGTACATATAGATGAAATGCACAATAAATTCCTAACAAAGCAGATGGTTTCTGGTTTTTGCCAGATTTTTAAAACGTCAAGTTTCATTTATTTTCTTCGTCGATATTCACAAAATTTCATGGTTTGAGCAGCAAAATATTTATAATATTATTTGTTGTGTATAAAAAACGATTTTAAGCCAAAAATATATGATGTGGAAATGTTTCTGGCGTTGGTGGAACAATTACCCTTCAAAAAATCGAGGAAAATGAATTTTTTTTTAATTCCTTCCATGGATTAGATCCATTTCTATCTTAAATTTCTGCTTCTAGAATAGCAATATGAAAAAAATGGATGGCCACGAGCCATTGGGTTACACCTTATCCCTTTGTCTGATCAAAAATAATCGTTATTCTTGGACTTACAATTTTTCGATCATATTCGATCGATATTTTTTAATAATTTTTTCGATCAAAAAACAGATTATTGTTATTATCAAAACAATCTTTAATCTAAGAATCTAAGATCTTATTTTTCCGATCATATTTGATCGATATTTTTTGATATTAATTTTTTCGATAGAATATAATCGTTATTCTGGGATTTCAAAATTTTCGATCACATTTGATCGATATTTTGCGATATTTTTTTCGATCGTAAAATAAATTTTGTCAACGCGGACAATTTTATTTTGCGTTTATTATGATCGAGAAATTGTAAATGGGCCCATTTTAATGTAACCTAGTTGCAAAAGAGCACTCCAACTCGGCTAAAATTTTCTTTTAGTTACTTCACAACACTGACAAAATCTGTCATTAAACATATGATTTGTTTAGTGAAATTTTAAAGATGCAAAACAAAATGAGCAATTCTGAGGATTCTGTGGTAAGTTATTAAATTTATTTAAAAACATTAAATAAATGCATTAAATAACCTTTTACGTTTGTAGATTATGTCTTTGTACATGGGTGAGCATTGCGAATCATGTTGCAATAGAGAGATGTAAGAAGTACTAGAAGTATTGGAAACGATATACCCGTATGCCAGCTCCTGCTCTTCTGAAGACTCGAAGAGTGGAGAGTGAAGACGAGGCACAAGAAAAGTGCTCCAATTTTGAAGGTACACTCGATGATGAGGCTAAGGGGCCAAACGGTGGAATATCTCACAAGTAATAACAAAATGTGTGCAAAAGAAATACATAAACTTAATGCTATTTTATTTTAAGTGAAGTATTCGGAGACTAACTACGTACCTGTCACATCTGGTGGTGATAGGACGAGTATATTGCCAAAAAAAAATCGGTGTATAGGTACATTTGGTATGTAAGCAATACAGTGACATTTAGGCAACTAGAAATTTGTGCGATATCAACGATGCGGGTGATGAAAATACGTTTGCACTTGTTGAAGGTTTTGAAGAATCAAACCTAAACGCAGCCCTTGACAGAATACTGACAATTACCTGCGTCGTCGCGAGAAGCGATTCCCATGGGGTGAGGGCAACAAAAGCTTATTCCATAACCCACATGTTAACCCACTGCCTGATGGTTATGAACATTAATTTAAATGTAAAATAGCTGTAATCAAATTCGGGAGAACATATAGTAAGTCTTTAACGAGACACCTCAATTTATTTCGTGTCTTTAGCTGCTTTAGCTTGCTATCAATTCATAAAAAATTGTAACCTGTAAACAATGATTTCGATTGATAAATAAATATAACTCGATCGCAAAAAAAAAAAAAAAAAAAAAAAAAAATATTATTTAAATGTTTCACTGCATATATATATATATATTTACACCTCTAAATTCACTAATAAAATATTGACAAGAATTCATTGCATTTCATTCAACTTATAATCAATAAAACTAAAACAAATTCACAAGGAGTATCACATATAAAATTCAATACAGATCATTTCTTATTCTAATTACAAGTAAAATAAAAACCAATAGCAAATGTAAAAAAAAATTCAGTTTCAGTGAAAACCTTTTAGTGGATTTTTTCCAATGTTTTTGATGTAAATTCTTCGTGCTCGTTTTTATAAAACCCTCGTACATTCATTCTACAGCAAAATTTTACCGATGTATTTTGAAAAATTTTTAAGTTGACGCTCTGCCGCATATACAAGGGTATATAAGAAAAAGCAAAGAAAAGTATATCTCTGTCTATATTTATCAAATTCTGCACACAATTTTAAAAATGTTTGAAATAGAACAAAAGCCACGCTCATCATAATTGTTGGCTTCTGCAAAAATCATAGTCATGCTACTGAAGTTGCCACAATGTCTGCAAACGAAATTTTACAAGAGACGTTGGATACTCGTTCCAAAAAAGTGAAATGTCTGTACATTTCTAAGACCTTGCGCCGAGATTATACTCATATAAAATCAGAATAGAGTAAGGCAAATGGAGAGTTTGGAAGAAGATGTACTGCATAAGTATTGTAAGCGTGAATAAAATTAACCAGGCATTGTCGAAACTCCACTTCATAAAATAATGTCAAATTAAGTTTAAAACATAATCCTCATACAAGTATATTGTACTCGGACATACCATTTACCAGATATTTTTTACTAAAAATTTGCTATTCTTCTTCAATAACTCTAACTTAAACAAATTTACTCATTTTTGTTCGACGATGACCTAAAAAAGTTCAATGGATGTTTTCAGTTAGTTAATAAGAGCAAAAATGGTTAAAAGAATTGATTGTGTTTCTCACCTTTTCAACTAATTTTTTCTTTCATACACCCACACATGTATTTCCTACAATAGGGTTCCTAAATGTACAAACAAGATAATTGATTGTAGTTGCAAGCAAACGAAAAAAAATTCTAACAATGAAATTTGATGAACTGCACGTGTGAAAAAATGAAAACATATCAAATCATTTCAATTGTTCGCCTGTGTAGGAGATGAATGAATGTAAAAGTTGACCGGTTAGGGAAAGCGATTACTTGTTGCACTCAACGTTGCCTTATACGAAACGAGTTTGTACTAAATATGTGCATACAATATGTGTGAAATATTGCGATGTTGCAACATGGCTAGGTACATACATATTTAGCATGCTTTGTATTCCAGCTATTCGGGTTGTCAGTCAAACATGTAGCCATCCATTAAGGCTGTCAGTCGACAATCAATGTGCCAATAAGTGTCGTTGAGTGGCACATGCGCTACAAATTCTGTTATGCATATTAGAATAGAGTTTCCAATGGGAACGGGGATAATAAGTACACTTAAAAAAAAAAAACAAAGTTGGCAGGATTGAAGAAAAACAAACTGACAAAAGAAGGTAGAGCGGGAATGAATTGGCACAAAAGAAATATTGACTGACTTTTGATGAAAATATATTTTATTTTGTGTAGGATTTTTTTTCTTTTTGAAGCAAACTTTACGCTATCGCTATCGGGAGAAAATATCGCATTTGAGGAAACAATTATGACATTTAAAGGAATTCGAAATAAAGCACCATGTCCTTTGATCCAGAGATAAGTTTTTTTCTGAGTGTATACAAAAGTAGACTGGCAGTGACACACGAGTTGTTGTCGGAGGATTGCATATAAATTTATACATACATACATATATGTACATATATAAATATGTATTTATTTAAATTTGTTTGGATCGGAGATACAGCATTATTCATATCGTAAGCAATAAAATTCAATCTAATACAATTGCTCACTTCTGTTTATTAATTTATGTATTTTTAACCATTTTTTATAAAACTATAGCTTATGGTGTAACATAAACTACATAAATAAAAGTTTCAAACTTTTTAGAAACTCACAAAAAGTAATACATTTTTAAAAAATTCTGATAATATTCTCAAACTTTTTAATCGAAATTTTTAAAAACATTTTATGCATGCAGTTTTGTGACCTATTTAATTTTACTATAACAAAGTGCAAGTTTAAAGTGACTGAAAATTTGCTTTGATTTTTCATGATTTTTTTTGCTGACAGTGTTGGAATTTTTTCTCCATATAACACAATGAAATGAATAAAATTTACTTTTATATGGAGGCAAATGCTGAACACCGTCTGTAAACAAATTTATTAAAAATCAATCAGTAGTGTTAGCTACTACAAACTTGCACTTTATTATAATAAAATTAAATGGGCTACAAAAATGCATGCATAAAATGTTTTTAAAAATTTCGATTAAAAAGTTTGAAAGTTGTATGACAATTTTTTGAAAGTTGATTACTTTTTGTCAGCTTCCTAGAAATAATTTTGAAAGTTTAATTTATATAGTTTATGTTACACCAGGCCCGTGCGCACGGGGGGGGGGGGGGGGGGGGTTCCCCCAAAGGGATTTTACCGACTGACTTTTCTATAAGAACTGGTTTTCGGGTTTTTTTATATTGTGTATACGCGTCTTAAAGTGCGCGTGCGTAAAATTTGCGAAGTGTTGAAGGAGCTTAAAGTATGTAGAATAATGCAGTTACAATTCCACTCCGACATAAGCAGCCAGCCACAGGCTGCGAGTTGCATCATTCTCTCCTCGACAGCGCTTAAGACTGAACGTGTACCTGCGTGGTTTTCAAGACTCTGCTAGATCTAAACGAGATCTCTTCAGATTTACATAAAACTACTCGTGATTCATAAAGATTAATACAAGATCTAGATTGATCTGCAGGTAATTTGTAGTTCCTGAAAGATTATTATTACTGAATCTACATAGGTCTTCTACGAATCTTCGTAGATATCTGTGATCTACACAGTTCTACTAGAGTTCTACGAAGATCTGCATGAAATTCATGTAGATTTGCAGTGATCTAATGCAGATGTCTGTAGATCTACAATAGTACATGAATAATATTAGTTTTCTTTGGGCAAAATGCTGACTTGTTTAGCTTAAAGCTGTCAGCGTGAGAGTTTTATGTAGATTTATTTTTTTCACCTGGGTTGCTGTTCTGTAGCAATTATCACAATTGGCACCTTGAGAATCATATTAAAGCGTAGAGATCAATTTTCAGATATGCATGAGAGTCCTTAGCTCAGTACATTCCTTAACGTTGTCTCTCAGTCGAGTTATACAAACAAAAAATCAGGACCTTGCAGAGGCCATCAAATTAGCAGATGCTGCAAAAAAGGAATTGATCAAAAGAAGAGAAAGTGCTGTAGAGAGATTCAGAGAAATCTTTGAAAATGTGAGAAAAATTAGCGAAGAACATGACCTTGAGTTGCGGAAGCCAGGACTTGCGTCGAAACAATCTCAGCACTCCAACGCACCAGCTGATTCAGTCGAAGATTACTATCGAATCACCATTTACATACATTACCTCGATACTTTTATCACACATTTACAAGATCGATTTTTGAATCAACGGAATATTTCATCGAATTTCGGCTGCCTATTCCCAAAAAAAGATGAAAATTTTTGATGAAAACCCATGTGTTGAATTATTCAAATCACACTCTGCGATCCTACACGACAATTCCAGTGAAATATGGGTTGCTGAAGTTCAACTTTGGCGACGACGCATTGCTAGTGAGGAAATCAAACATTCCCTTGAAGCACTTGACATTTGCCACGCATCAAATTCTTCGAAAAATGGCAGTTTTGCCCGTAACTATGGCGACGAATGAACGCTCCTTTTCAATGTTACGTCGTCTGAAGACGTATCTTCGATCAAATATGACTGAAGATCGACTAAACGGTTTACTCGTAGCTTCCCTAAATTTACATCGGGATGTCAAGATTGATGTTCAAAGGGTTTTTGGATGAATTTTTTTCGGTACCTCGAAGAGTCCGTTTGTTGACTGAAAGCCAATAACTAAGGTAATTTTTCACTATTGAAAGTCTTTCATTATTTGTTTTCCGTTACTATTATCATTTTAATTGGCAATTATCATAAATTGTATTTACAAAGCAAGACTTTTCGATAACGAATGCTTTATACAATCAATGTTAATCTTCAGTTTCAATTTTGCATACACCATGTCAAAAGAATTCGTTATCAAAAATCATAACATTCTCTGAGCATCCAAAAGTTCAAAAATTAAATAGTCAAAAACTTGCCAATATCTAGGCGTGTTAACTACAAACATAGGGTGCAAACGAAAGTTTTTAGAGTATTATAAGAATCTGTGTCAATTAGAAAAGTTACCAGTTGAAAAAACTTTTTACTAAGTTGAGATTATGTGACATTTCTGCAACTGTCTACTGATAGAAATTTTGGCAGTTTTTTTTTATGCAGAACACGACACCGTCAGGAGGTAAGTCTGTTTACACATGTCTTTAGGTCTTCCTTTTGCGCAGCTTATATTCGCCTAATAGCTGTGAAAAATACGCTATTCAAATTAGTTTGCCATCAAATTGACTCAGGCCAAAAATATTGGAGTCAATGGAAATAACTATAAATAAAAATTAAGGAATGCTCATTTTAGAACAGATGAGCCGATTTGGGATGGTTTTGTTTTTGTCAAAACACCGTTACTAAGCACATGATACCATATCGTAAATATCGATGTCGTATTCATTCAAAGTATCGCTATAAAATATTCCCGTACCCATAAATATCGAATTAAAAATAATCGATACCCAAAATATCGATACTAAATAAAAAAAAATGGAAATAAATATGGTTATTTTTGTCATTTATACCATAATTTATTTTTTCCCCAAATCATTGCGAGTGTTATATTTTATGCAGCAAGTGTAAAACTAAATACAACGTAATAAGAATATGAAATTGGACGGGTATTATTTAAAAGTGTAATTTTTAAGCTTTTCAAGAAAATAAAGTTCATTTTTTATTAAGGAATTAGGGTTAAAAAATGAAGTTAAGTCACAATTTCTTATAAAACGTTATATGTTTCCCCTTTAGAGGCCATTTGCACAAGTATCGTTTACAGCCAACATTAGCCAACCGCATTTGAAGACTCATTTTAAAAAATCCCCATCATACAAAAAGTTTTAGTACCGAAATATTTGGTGATTCACAAGGTGTGATTATGCGGCATAAACCATAAAGTCATACAATTTTAGATTTCAAAGTATATGTTTTTGGATTGGAATTTTATTTTTTTTTTAATTGCATGACTTATGGCACATTAATACACCTTGTGAATCACCCAATTGAGTCATGTAATATAGCAGTAATTTTTAGATTTTTTGTTTCAATCAGTTTTCTTACATAAACTGAAAAGTTAACAAAACGAATAATCGAATGCGAGTTTGATTTTTAAGCAAAATATAAATCATTTTGAATTGAATATGCGACTAAGGTAAAATTTTGCAATATATGTAGATATTACAAAGATGGTATCCGTACAAAAAAAAAATGAATAAATAAGCGTTTGATCAATCAATTGACTTATTACCAGGGCTTTGCGGTCGCGAGTTTTTTCATCGTTTGATCTCATTATTACGCTCCTTTCCTTCGTATTGAATTTTACTTCGGGCTCCGCTCTTAGCTTCACTTTCGCTTTCTATTTAAAAAAAAAATCATTTCATTTTATGTATTTATTTACATACTTTCACATATTCGAACAGATGTATTGTACTTTCGATTGCATATATTTTATCTGATAAATAAAACGGCAGGTGTTAAATGAACTTTCAAAATCTCGTATACAAAAAAAAAAAACATTTAAGTGGGTTGAGAAGTGTATTTCATTTTAGTCTCCTGACTAGGAGGAAGTCTTTATTTTTCTTCAGCCGCGTCAATTATATTTTAATCGGGCTTTAAAGTTTTAAGTCATATAAATATAATATAAAGAAAATGCTTTTAAAATTTGTAATATATTTTTATGATTTTAGGTCTATTAGAAAGTTATTAAAACTCGTCATATAAGTAGATTGAATATTTGGCTTTGAG
Organism: Anomoia purmunda; assembly: GCA_951828415.1. Classification (NCBI taxonomy): domain Eukaryota; kingdom Metazoa; phylum Arthropoda; class Insecta; order Diptera; family Tephritidae; genus Anomoia; species Anomoia purmunda. The sequence goes on from OX639996.1 coordinate 9,472,411, forward strand.
ATATTTTGGCAACGATGTTCTAGATTGGAAAAATATCATTGCATTTACTTCCTGCAATTTTTCGTTTAAGGAGTTAAGAAGCGAAGGGTTTTTTTCAATTTGAGCTAACGAAGATAAAAATCCGCTCAGTAGTTTCTGTTTTATAAACAAAATTGCTGAACACTTGCTGGCTGTGAATTTTTACATCGCGTAACGAAAGTCGTGTCAGAATCGTTTTACTACCACTATGCTTACTAATTTCAGCCACTATTGTTACTAATGCTACTACTAATTTCTACCACTATTTTTACTCATTTCTAGCACTACTTCATTTCTACCACTATTTTTATAATGCTACCTCTAATTACTACCACTATTTCTACTAATTTCGACCATTACTTTTATTAATGCTAATACTAATTTCTACTACTATTTTTACTAGTTCCACTATGTTTACTAATTTCTGCCACTATTTTTACAAATTTCTTCCACTATTTTTAAATATGCTGTGCATGCATTTTTGTGAAAAATATTGTTATAAAACTAAAACAATTATATATATGTTATACAACTAGCACAACTTTTATTAATGCTAATACTAATTTCTACTACTATTTTTACTAATTCCACTATTTTAACTAATATCCACTACTATTTTTATTAATGTTACTACTAATATTTACACTATTTTTCCACTACTTTTACAGACTTCTACCACTATTTTTTCTAATTTCTTGCACTATTTTTACAAATGCTACTATTAATTACTATGACTACTTTTATAGAAGTTTTGCTTTTGGCTCCCACACTTAGGTGCACGCATTTTTTTGTAAAGTTTCATTATAGAATTAAAACTATTAAGCAGGTTATATAACTCAAATTAAAGGTAAAGATATAAACAACATTTCAAAATAAGACTTATAAATATTTAAAATAGTTTCGGATGATTTCAGACGGTGTTTTTGCAATAATATAAGATGAGGCCTGTGTCAAAGTTGAGATGGCATAAAATGAAAAAAATGACATAGAAATATTTGGTAAATGTCTAAAATATAATAAATGTCTAATTATTTTCCATAAAATATCAGAAAAATGGAGGGAAACTCCATCGATCAAACATTTGTTTAATTTTGTTGCATTGTGTTATTGTTCCTCTCTCTCTCTTACAACAAAAACTGAATACACTATTTTGTTCCTATGTGCATCCCACAATTCGTTTGCCTTTTTACATACGCCAAGAATAAACAAACAAGAACTTGGAAGCTAATCTTAAAAACCTGTCAAAATACTATACAATGAAAGCATAGCTGATTATATAAAATAATTAATAATAGAAAGTGCCACACATATATATTTATATTTTTGCATTTGTATGTCACTCATACGCCCCGTAGCACCCGCAGTTAATATTGTGGTACACAGGCGAAAAATCTATGGCTTGCAAATAAATATACCCACATATAGTACATATATATATACATATACCACATATTATATACTATATAGTCGCACACAAACGACTCACCTCGCACTTGACTGGTAATAGCTCTGTGATCCATTTCGATTGCGCTACGATTTTAGTCGGTCGGTGCGCTTGTTGGGCAATTAAATTGGGTAATAAAGCGACCGGCGAACTGATCGAAAGACAGCGTTTAGACGGCAAGGAAGCTGTATTGGATAGCAGGGGGTGGTGGTGTGCTGGAACTCTGTTGGATAGGTGCAGGTGGACCGACGCGTACTTTGACTCACATCGAACGTCGTATTGCTTTTGTCGTGTACACCTTGCTAAACAAATCACCGTCTGCTCTCTTTATGTAAATAGACGTAGTTAATGTTTTTTTTTTGTTTTAACAATTTCAACAGTACCGAATTTTCATTGCTTATTTGCACTAATTACCAATTTTCTCGATAGATATTTATTGGTCTTTCAATGTTTCAATACTTTTTGTGAAATGGACGGTGTGGCGCTGAAATGATTTTATTGCGGGTCACTACGTGTCGTTCAATTATATAATAAGGTACATATTTACCGACAAATGAGTACTAGTATGAAAATGCGTTCGGAATTTGGGCGCATGTAATTAATTAAACTGGCATTTATTTACTTTTTTTAATATCGAATTTGTTTTGTAAGTTTTTATCGCGCAACCCGAATACAGACACATCGAAACACCGCGCTATAGCCGTAAGTTTTTATGGCCTTGTCTCAATTGAAAAAAGAATAATAAGCAACACTTCATACTACAATTAATTGTAAATAAATTACGGTATTTCATTTCCCACTCGGTGGGGTGTCTTTGGTTGGCGCTTAGGTTATTATTACGCGCTACACGGCAAAAGGGATGCGGGAAAGGCGAGCGACAGTGAAATGAAAACATACGGTGCCCCAAATGTTTATTATTTTTATTAGCTGACCGCGATTTAAGTGAGTGGCTCCTAAAGATTTGACGTTGAATTTGTTGTGCAACGCTAAATAGTTGAGAACAACAATATGATTTACATTTCAATAACACAGGCCGACATAATTCGAACAAATTGCAGAACCAGAAATCAGCGTGTACTTTTCTAAAGGTTTTCGATGCGCTGAACAAGAATCTGCCCTCGGAATTCCTCCATAAGGTTTTCGAGATTTCCTAAGCTAAAAGCGCGAAAGTCGTGGTGTTTACCCATATTTGAGGTTATGTAGCATTATATTTTACATTATTTATACTTAATTGAATGGTAGATATGGTGGACCGGGGACCACAGTGCCTCCCAAAAAAAAGTGACTTCACTGTCGTCAACATTTCTTTAGGAGTTTAACGCTCCACTTCGATCATCAAAAATCTGTCAAGCTGAGAAATTAGCCCAGTCTGGAGTTAACCGATACAGCTTCTGAAATTCTGTAACATTCAAATAAAAGGAATAGTCAACATCCCGGAGTAAATGTCGATCCCCTGTTGGTGCGTTTTCTTTTTCGTCACCTCGTGATAAATCATATGCCAAATATTGAAACGACGTTATTTAATGTTCCTTTTTTAATTTGAAGAAAACAAATCTCCGAATATTACACTTATCTTTTATTTATTTTATGTTGAAATCACGAATTTTTCTTTTCTCGATTGAGTCCAGAACATCAAATTTGTTGTTCGATAATCGACTTGCTAACGACAACAGCTGATTCGGCGATAGCGAAAATCGTTAAAAATGGCAGCAGAATCGTTAAAATTTTCGTTAAGATTAGTTAAGCATGCGAATATCGTTAAAATAAGTTAGTGAATCGCCAGACAGAACTCCAAAAGGAGTTCATTTATGAAAAGTTCCGGGTTGCTAAGTTTTTTGTTTAGAGTATTTTTTGAGTAGCCGAGAAAGTTCACTTAATGTCATGCACATTAGAAAAATGCAACAGTTGCTCAGTGAATTCACTCAAACTTTTTCCACATACCTTCTGCACATCTGCGTCTACACTTGGCTCTTGGCTGGCGCGCAGCAAAGCTCTACGTTATGAAGTTTCCCGCATATTGAAATGATATGGAATATTGAGCTAACAACAATACACTAGCGGCGTTCATGTAATACATCTGAGCACACACACACACACACACATCTACATATTTACATATAAACTTAGATGACAAGTGCAATGCTGTTGCGCAATGACGTTGCCGATGTGCGTTGGCGAGAGTTCATTGAATGGCATGAATGGGGAAGGTCACACACCGATAAACTTGAGTTGAGGTGGCGGCGGTAGATGGAAAATGCAAAAATGCAAAAATCCCAAAGCAGGCAACAAAAGCCCGTGTGAAGCAATGCAGCTGCTGATTGGTATGCAGACCCAACTACTGCTACTTTATGCACTTGGTGATGCTGCAATTGTTGTTGTTATTGTTGTCGATACCACTGTTGCTGTTCAACGCTGCCGCCGCCGCCGCCAGTGTAGTGCGCTACCACGCCATGAAGCCAAACAGGCGGATGACGTTGTTACGTGACGAAGGACATGCTCCAATTTCTGTAGCAATTTCATTTATTTTTCTTTTGTATTTTAATCTATTAATTATAGAGTTTACACAAGTAGTATGAGGGAGAAAAGAAAGAAGAAAAGTGGGGATTAGAGTTGAAATAGGTAAATGCTTAGGCGTTTGAACTTTGTTGAAAAGTTTAAAAACATTGTAGGTGGTGTTCAATTGTTATTTCCGTATTTAGCTTTCATGCTAAAAGTATATGCAAACGTTGGATGTGGTGCAAAAACCTGAGGAAAGTGAAATACAGATATCGACTGATTATAAAATATAACGTCGGCTATTTGTTAGAAATCTACATAACTGCTTTCACTTTAAGGCCATTGTAACGCTCAAGGTTTAATATGCGACCACTTATACCACCATACAGGCGACATAATCCTTTTTTCATAATCAAAATACAACAATAGTTTAAGAAAAGTTTGAGCAACCATAACGCTGTGCAGCAATCGAAACCAACACAGAATTTGTTTTTTTTATTTTTATTTTATGAAAGTGTATCTACCGTGTAATAAAGCACTCGATGGATTTTGTTTCATGGCCTACCAAAGTGTTCGTCTATCGGTCTAAGTTGGCCTTTTTCAGAAAACTGGAAAATATGGCATTTTAAGACATCAGCCAAAATATCCCACAATAATATTAAGCTTGAGCTGGGGATTTTCATACATAAAACCGATTTTTTTAATAGTTGTTCAAAAAAGTTGCTTCAGGTCATAAAAAAGTTTGAAGTTAACAGTAAAATATTTAAAACTTGCTTAAACTTTCCAAATTATTAAAAAAATCGTTAAATTAAAAAAAAAATCATTTTTAGAGGCAGATTAAAATCTATCCAGCTCAAGTAAATCTTTTTTTTCGAAATATTATGGCGGAAGTCTTAAAAGAAAAGATATTTTATAATTCCGCTGGAAAATCCTCTCCCTTTGCGTGAGGCACCGTAATGTACGTAAATATATTTTTTTTAAGTTGAATTCAAGTTATTTTAATTTTTTTTTCAAGGCCTACTAAACTTTTCGTGTCCCGGTTAAAGTTGATTAATTTTTTTTTAGAAAAGCGCAAAATATGTCATCTATACTTATTTTATAAAACTGATTATATGGAGAATATTTATACTAAACCAATTTAAATATTAATTTTTTTTAATTAAACATTTCCAAAGCAAAAAAAAAAAACAGCAAAGTGGCATAATTATTATTTGAATTTTTGAAGAATATGTACATTAGGGTACACCACTCCACTTCCCAAAAAAAACAAAATCGCCACTTCTTCCATCGGAACTATAAAACATTATTATTTTTAGACATCATCTAAAATATTTCGCATTAATATTAGGTTTTTTCTAATATTTTTTCAGAAAACTTATCTTAGATCAAAAAAAATTTTTTTTAAAATTCATTAAATATTTATAAAAAAATATTTTTAGAGATATATTAAAATCTATCCAGTTCAAGTAAATTTAATTTTTTTTTTTTGGAAATATTAAGGCGGAAGTCTTAAAAGAAAATATATTTTATAATTCCGCTGGAAAATCCGCTACCTTTTTGGTTAGGCACCCTAGTGTGCATATGTATATTTTTTAAGTTGATTCCAAGTTGTATTAAAAAAATTTCATGGTAAATATTTTCGTAGAAAATTTAACCCATTAGCTTCCACCTAAAAGTGTCATTTTGACCCACCATTATTTCATGAAACTCGTCAAAAAAAGAAAACAAATTTGTAAAGTCCGTTAGTAAATTAAAATATTCCGGATAAATATTCTTCGGAATGCTCCGAAAAAAACCTTTATATATTCCACAGAAAATAAAAAACAAATATGGCCTCTTACAATATCCTATATTTCTTTATGTTCTCCTTCATTAAAGTAACCTGGAAAATTAGCAAAGCTGTCATCTAAATTTTATGTGAATCTATCTATTTGTTATTTTTTTTAAGTAGATTTCCACTTTAAGACTTTGTCTGAGAAGATCTCTAGTGAATAATTATCTGCAACATTTTAACCCTTTAAGGACTTTCCAAACTTAATTAATTTTTGGAGGTTTCTTGAAGTAGGGATTAAATTGACAATGTAAGGTAGGAGCTAATCAGTTGAAATATTCTATGAAAATATTTCCCATGATATTTTACTGTACATATGTCAAACTTTAATTTCGCTCAGCCACATATTTTAAATGATTTTTTTTGTTGCACTTTTTCGAAAAAAACTTTAGTAGGTCATACAAACAAAATTGCAAGAATGCTTTTAATTGGTTTTTTTTTTTTTGGATAGGCATACTATCAGAAAATATTAACAAAGTAAGCTGTGATTTGAGTTGACACCAAATTGTCGCGCAGTGTATTTTATTCAAATTATTATCGATTTGTGTTGAACACCAAAAATTGTCAGTTGCCAAAATGCCGCAAATAATTTCATAAGTTCTCTAAGTGACATATGTATGTACATACATACACCCATATGCATATCTGTGGAAATTTGCCAAAAAAAAAAACAAAAGAAAAAACGTGTCTTGAGTTATGACCTTTTTTTTTGCAAATAATAATTTTTTCTATAGAAGATAAAAAAATATGATTGGTTTGAAAATAAAAAGTCTCAAGCTTAATAAGTTCTTTTATCAAAACTACACAGATCTACATAGAATATATGTACATACAGTGATTATCATAATTATATGGCAGGGAGTTAGTAACATGTTTCGACTGCTGATTTATTTCTAATTAATTTTTAGTTCATTTTTTTATCAAAATACAGTTCATTGTGCATGAACACCGCATTAATCTAAGCCTTCAACTTTGGGTCGATTTAAGAAAAAACTTAACAAATTTTTATAAAATTTCAATCTTAAGTTTTTTTAAAGCTCGTTTAATTTTAATATAATAAAGTGTTAGTTTTGAGAGACGCCAAATAGCGTTGTTTTTTGATTATTTTTTTTACTGACGATGCTGCTCATTTTCTCCATATAACGAATGTGCGATTTTTTCCTTTGCATGTGGAAAAAAATGGCCAATACTTTCAGAAAAAAATCTTTCAAAAACGAATGCAAATTTTTACCAAATTGAAACTTATACTTTTTTATACTAAAATTTAATGGGCTTTAAAACTGAATACACAAAAAATAAAAAAAAAATAAAATAAATAAAAGGTTTTCAAATTTTAAAGAAAATTAATTTACTGCGTTTTATTGAAATTTTGCACAAAGTTTGAATAACGAATTTATGCGTGGGTGTGTCTTTTTTTTTTTGAAGTTAATGAGTAAAAAATATCGAAACTTCAAATCAAAAAGTCCCTGTCGCATAGTTTTGATAAGCACTATATATAAGCATGTATGTATATCTTAATGAATATAACCGTATGTGAATCCGCACGCGTGTGTCTGTATATGCGTTCATTATTTTATGTTTGTGGTTAAACCGCAAGTACTTTGTGGAAAATTGAACGTATTGTTTATGCCAAAAAATAAATATCTACATATTTATATATAACGCGCACGCCCTTCAAGCGTGAGACTACTCGAAATTTTAATAATTTTGTTATTATATATTAAAAATTTTCTCAATATTCTTATGCATTTCCAGCAAAAGCTGAAGCAACTTTTTAGTGCAATTTGTTGTCAAACAAAAACTATGTACTTGTATCTACAATTAACACTAAATTGCACTTTGTTTTCCTTTTTACGTTTTTTTTTTATAACGAACATTTATATTTTGTTTATTTCTCGCTAAATTCACACCAAATTCCTTACGCAAAAACAGTGAGTCACCTTATTAAATAATTCAACTTCAACGCTTCACTTTACTATGTATTTTACTTTTGTTATTTGTTGTTGCATCACAATGTCAGCAGCATAGCCGTTACGTTTGAAATTTCACAGTTTGGAAAAAAAAGTTTCGCCACAAAAAAGCGATATTAGAAATTGTTGCTTTTATGACCGACAGTGAACTATTTTACTATATATGTATGTATATGTGTGATAACTGGATAGCGGGATAAATAGAGAGACAGAGAATTTGTACGGAAAAAATAGTTAAGATATTTTGGGAGTTTAAGCTTAGATAAGTAGCTTTGATTTTTGCTCCGCTATTTTCGTGTTGTCGAACGCGTTGTCTTTCAAACACTAAACATTAAATGTGAAAATGAAAATGAAAATGAAAATGAAAACGAAAACGAAAACCATTGTTGCCCATTTCCCTTGTAGTTGTTGTGGTAATCGTTGTCGTGTGGAGACGCATTCGTCAGTGCGTCGCCTGATGTTTTTCGCATTTTCCAATCACTTCATTCATAGTGACATCCCACCCATCCACCGCTATGCCATTATTCTTTTTTTGCATTCACATTGCTTTCGCATTTTCGCTCTCAGCCGTTGTGTTAGTTTTCTTTGCATTTTATTTTCCAACAACTTTTTCGTTTTTGATCTTTGATTTCCTTTCCTCGATTGCATATACATATACTCTATGTACAGATGTTATATGTAACTACAATTGCGTGTATCTAATGACTAAGTACAAAATACAAATAGCACCCACTCATTTTGCTTTGCATTCCACATTTTGTACTTAGTGCTCGCTCCCTTTGATTTTACTAAATATGCCATTAATATAGCCTGACATTTCTCTATATGAAGTCAATTTATTTCAAAAAATATTTCTTATTGCTTTTTTATATGTATTAGTTGTGCGTGCTATTTATTTATTTTTGTTTTATTGTAAATTCTTATTTCATCAAAATTTTCATTTTACTTTGTTGTTTGCTTCTTTGTTTTTGTTTCGCTCTTCTAATCAAAACGATTTAACTCTTTCCAGTTAACATATTTGAAAATCTCCCACAAAATTTCAGTTGCTCTCCGTGCGCGACTTTTTAATTCTCTTTTCTGGAAGTCGCGTCTTCAATCATTCTTGTTTGTACCAAATAGAAAAGAGCTCCCGTTTCGCACACGTGATTTCATTGTTTTGGTTTTATATAAGCCGCATGGTCGAATTCTTTGTTCGTTTGGTGCGTGGGTTGTCAAATTCGTTTTGATTATTTGGCCAGCTAACCGCTGAAATTAACTCATTTGGCGTGTTTGCCGAACTTTTTGTTGTAGGTTTATAGGTTTAGGCGAAAGCCCTTATCTAATTGGTTTTTTATCGTGCGGTCAATTTGACACGACTTTCTATACGCCATGATATTTAGGTAAAAATCATATACAAAAAAAAAAAAAGAAAATATTCAGAAACTTTTATATATATTTTGGGTGATTCACAAGGTGTCATAATGTGTCATAAGTCATAAAGTCATAAGATTTAAAAAATACTATATTGCTTAGTTTTAATTATTTGTTTCAATGCAATCCAAAAACATAACTTTTGAAATCTAAAATTGTATGACTTTATTATGGGTGACACATTATGACACCTTGTGAATCACCCAATTGTGATACTGAAAATTACTGTATGGCATTTCGGTCAGTCACTTACTTTAACAATTTTGAAACGAGCTATAATTGTTTTTTCTTCATTATTTGTTATTGATTTAGGTAGTCTAAATAATATCTTAGCGAAATATCTAGTTTGGACACGTATAGCAAAATTTCACGCATAATAAGTTTGTAGAAGATTTTAACCCATCAGCGCTTTTGCCCCTTTTAATTTGTCCCTAAAAATTTGAATAAAATATACATATTTGAGAGGACGCTAGGAGTTAAAATGTTGAAGAGAATTGTTCGCCAGGAGAAGATAATAATTCTCAGCCCAAATCTTAATATAGAGAACAAATGGGCACATAAATAGTAGAAAAAAGTTATCTCCTTGAAATATGCAACATTTAAGTTATGCTCTTCTTCTTTATATTAACATTTCAAATGACCAGAGCTCTTGTATGTAACTATTTGTTATTTCATTTTATGCAGAATTCAGCTTTAACCCTACACATCTTTCCGCACCTAGACCTTATTGCACAGCATAATAAAATGTAGAAAGCATCAAAAATTATTGATGAAAAAATATATTGAAAAAATCTAGTCATTTACCCGTTAGTATCCCTGGAATTATTAAATATTTAAGAAATGTGTTTTTTGCGATTTCTTATTTAAATAAATTTTAAATCTGTTTTTGTTTATTTGGAAATTTAAGCGCGCGACACGGCGGACACGATAAATAAATTGAAACATCGAGTGAAAATAGTTTTAATTTCTTTTTTGAATAATCAACACGGGTTAAAGAATATTTTGTTTCAACGACCTATAATGATATTAGAAAAACTAATGTCTTAAATCATTTTGTTATCTATGAGTTTTATTTATTTATAGGGTATCAATTAAGTTCACATGAGGGTATTCGTTGAGTCCCTTTTTTCAAACACGATTTGCTAGTTATTCGAGATGTGATTATTGGAAAATAAAAAATTTTTCTTAACTTTAATATTAAGAATAACTTAGGTCTTCAAGGTTTTGTAGTTTTAATGGTTATTTTTCAAATATACTTTAATAATTCTTATAACATATATTCTTTGGAATTAGCGTGCCTGTTTTATTTAATTTTTAATGATTTTCATTTTTAAATTGTCGCTTCTAAAATCATTCAAAAGTAGTTGGGTTAAATTAATTGACATTCATAGTTTATTAAATTTTTAGTGCCACATTTTTTAATAAGAGCCTAATGCAATTAATAGCAAAGTTCTATGGTGAAAAATAGTTATACTATGGTGAGAAAATGTTACACTCCTGCGGTGTCGATTCGTAACTTTTTACTGCTGGAAATTCTAAAAAGCATTATGATTTTTCCTTTTATTTAAATGGTATATAACTTGTTTTGTGCAAAGTTATATTACGTGTGCTATAAGGGATGAAAGAACGAGATCTTCATAGAATGAAAAGGGTTTTTCAAATGTAACGTTTTTTTAATTATTGAGCCTTTAATACAATTATGAACAAAAATGAGATCATATAAAAGAGAAGAAAACGCGAATATACAAATTAATAATATGTTTTAGCAAAATTACAATAAGTAGTAATTATCACTCACCCCAAAGCTGTCAAAGATTTTACTAACCACAGTAATTTTATATCAATTGGTCGAGGACCTAAATAACGATAGTTAACAAGAAAATGGTGCTTCATTAAAAAACTGCATTTTATACTAACTTATTTAGATTTTGGTCTGCAGATTCTGAAAATTCCACCCAAATGTTTCTATCACGTCCATATTTTGACATACAGACCGATGAAATTTTTGCGTATGCTTGTCCCACATAAGTTGACATTTTCCAAATGTTTCCCAGCACTAATTTACGAATCGCAATTCTAGAAACTGAGCTGAGTTTAGCATAAAATTATGCAAATTTTGATATGCAAAACGTTTACTTTCAGATAGTTTTTCTAACTATTAGGGTAAGTGTTATGCCGCAAAAAAATTGACTAAAAAATCAGAACACTTTTTAGAGATATTTTTTGCTCTAAGTTCTGAGCCGAAAACAAACCAAGAAAAAGGTTTAAAATATTTTTACGAATGCTTGTTTTACAAAGTTTATTCACTAAAAACAGTTTTCGAAAAAGCTCCTTATTTTTTGGCATTTATATGCCGGTAACACAAAAAGTACTATTTAAAAAAGATATATCAGCGTAAAGAAGCTGAATGTAACTTTAAAACGATGCCTATAAAAAGTTGTGACTATTTGCTATTTTAGGCAATAACTGCAGAAAGGAACTCGAAAACGGGGGGGTTTGCCTTTCCGTGTCGAAATGACAGATATCGCCTTAAGTAAACAATAATACGGGAGAGAGAAAACTGAATAACTTCCAATAGTTCAGTGAAAAACGTGTTATAATTTTTCTAAAGTGTAATAATATGGATTTATAGGCAGAGATTTAATAACTAAATCTGCATGATACTAAAAAAAAGTGGCTATTTTTCCTAACTAAATTGAAGTTGAGAATTGCCATAAGATAATAGATAATTTTTTACTGCAGGGAAGTTTAGGCTTCAAAACTTTTTTTTTTTAATAAATAGATTAAATGATTCCTCTAATTGGTAAATATACCTTGCCTATTTTAATAATTGCATAAGCATCAGTTTAAGTCTATATTTCTTGCATCACCCTGTTAAGAACAAGCCCCTTACGAAACTATACATATATTATAATTATTATATATATATTGAACAAAGCAACGCATAGAGTATTTATATGTATATTAATTCTTTAGCAAAAGTTTACATATGTATGTAAATTCTGTATATCAAATTTGAGAACACTAACTATCCATAGTATATACATGGCGTTTTTCCAATGACCTTGCATGCCTGCATACCCACACAAATCAAACATCGCCAGTAGCAACACGGTGTGAAGTCGATTTTACGGCGGACTAAGAAGAACCCCACTCTTCCGGCGGGCGCCAATATCAACAAATTTATTTTCCAGCGCGGAAAACATTAAAAGCATATGGGAGAATGATAAAATTCCAAAGAGCGAGAGAGAGATGAGGAGAGAGAGAGACCGCATAAGTGAAAAATATAGGACAAATGAGAGTAAATATTGGAAAATTACAAAAGGAAATGCAAGAAAAGCAATTTCGTGTAGGGGATGTTGATGTGTGGACGCCGGCGCATTGCATTTCAAACAACATGTGGTCGTTGAACGTTCGGAAAATTACCAACAAATAACGGCAGAAAGCGAAATAAAAACAAATAGCGTAAACCAACACATGAAAAAAACCAAAAAAAAAAACCAAAAAAAAAACAAATATATAGAAAGTTAGAACGCAAAACTTATGCAACAGTTGCAAAAAGAAAAGGCAACACACCAATAAAAACTTGCAATACTTATGTAGATAAATGCCAAGGAAAGGAAATACAATATAAAACAAAAAAATGTTAATTAAAAGATGGCAATGGCCTACAAGGCTTCCATTAAATGAGTTCACATTACACCACGCAGGCAAGCAAAGAAAGTGAAATTTACATAGAGATTTCATGCGCTGCTAGTTAAAGGCGAAAGTAAACTGCAAGCTAAAAACTAAACGAAGAAGTAATACGTCAAGTGCTTTAAATACCTAAAACTTAAGCGAATGGATGCAATTGCATAGAATAAAATCAAAGTTAAAGTTAAGTGTTGCGCTAATTAAAATTCACTTGGTGCGCTTATCACACCAATTCGCAGCACACAAGTGAGCTCGCAATTGCCAAACGAATGCCAAGTTCAATGCAACGTTGGTAATAGCATGTTGGACTTATTATATGACGATAATATATACGCATTAGTCTGAGTCGATACCCATGTGAAAGAAAAAAAGTTGGGACTTCTCCCTCCCCTAGTTCGAAAGTTTCTTTTGAGAGGATTTTAGAGGCATTAAAATTTGTTTCCTAAAAAAATTAAAATAGAACTTTCTGCATAACTATTTTATTTATTACTAGAACTCTTGTAAAAAATCGATGATCCGGTTATTCGACTACACTATTTTCTCATGTATTTCACAGAAATGTAAATTTGTTTCAGAAAATCACAAATCTATTTCAGAGAATCGCAAATGTATTTCGAAAATATATTTCCGAGATTTACAAATGTGTTTCAGAAAAATATAAATAGCAGCAAAGTAGCGCTTATTTAAACAAAAAACGAGTAAAATCCATATAATGTGGTTTTTAAATTGCTTTTGTTTTCGCCCATACGTTTTACGCTAATTTAATTTAAAAAGAAATAAATAAATTTCAAAATAGTGCTACGATTTTAGGATTTTGGTAGGGGGTTTCTTTTCTTCTTGAATGAAATGATTTCTGGAATACTTTTCTGAAATTCATTTGCACTTTTCTGAAATGGATCTGCGGTTTTCTGAAATTCATTCATTTTTTCTGAAATACAATTGTGCTTTTCTGAAATATATTTGCATTATCTTGAATAAATTTTGACTTTTCTGAAATACATTCAACATTTTCTGAAATAGGGTTGGGGATTTCTGTATTACATTTGGTATTCTCTGAAATACAGTTGGAAAAGGTGTAGTCCAGTAGCTAATTTTTTTGATGATAATTAATCGATTAACTAATCTTCGACTTACCGCTCACCTTCGGTTTTGAAGTAGTCTGAAAATCGACTAACCGAATTTATTCGGATAATGACAGTTACTCACGATAAATTCAGAAACACTTCACTATTGTGAACAACGAGGTTTGGCACATAAAAAAAAACGAGTTTATTAAAAGAGAACTACCAGTTGAAAAATCGAAAACGTGCGGATAGTCGACTAGTTGCTCAAAGGCGGTTAGTCGAAAAAATCGAAAGGAAACGGTTAGTTGATTAGGTGAAGTCGTTAATTTAGTGTGACAACTTTTGCTAATCGATTAATCGATAAGTCGATGAATAAAAGCTCTATTTATTATTGGATTTCCAACTGGGATATATCGTTGACAAGATAATTTTGAGTACTGAATAGCTATCTAAAAGACTTTAACTCTGGAGTGCCGTCAAGTAGACTAACTAAGTTCAAATAACTTTATTTACATATATCCAAAAACAATAAAGTAATCAAAATTATATAGTAAGTAAAGCAGTTATGAAGAAAATGTTTAGGACACGCTTAGGACGAACTTTTGTAGGTCCTCAAAACACTCTCAAAGTTAGCTTTTAAACTGACGGAGTCAATTGCTAACTTTTGTTTTCGCGACCCTGTCTAATGTACATACATATAATAGAAGTACATAACTGAAAGGCAGAATAGCCATAAAGGAGTGAACGAACGTAGAGCGGCCGGGCAGCAAATAAAGTTATGTCGTAAAAATCAGTCAATGAGCCTTTTTTTTTTTTGGTCAACCATCGACAAACGAGGCAACAAAGTAGCATACCATTGCCCAGTTGAATGCACGCGTTAGCAATTGGCCGCTTGCATTTGGTTATAAATAATTTATGAAAAGCTATGAAAAAAAAAATGGAAAAAATGGAAGGGATATAAAAAGCTTAATGATGTTATGCAGGTACTCGTACTTTCAAAGTATTCTTCAAGCTCGCTGATTCATTATGAAATTCATTTGTCACATACATACAGTAAATATGTAGGTGCGTAGAAGTCGCAGCTAAAAAGTGTTTAGCCTCAGGTTAAGCCGCAATTTGTATTTGCAACAAAGGAAACAAAAAAAAATGTGACTGGTAGAAAACCAAAAAAAAATTCTTTCTGAACAATTAATTACTACATTTCTGCTTATGATTTCCACACATGCCTACAGTGGCTCAAGTAACTGGCCACAAGTAAAACTTCTTTAGCGGCATGAGAGTTATTTTTTTTTAAATCGCAAACCACTTCTACTCCTACTAATTACTACTGGTATTTTAACTAATTTCAACTATTATTATTACTATTGCAACTACTAATTTCTACTACTATTTTTTGCTAGTGCTACTTCTAATTACTACTACTATGCTTACTATTTCTACAACTATTTTTACTTATTTCTACTACTAATTTTGCTAGTGCTACTAGTAGTTACTACTAGTGTCAATACTACAATTACTAATGATGCCAATACTTATTATTACTACCATTTGTACTAATTTCTACTGCTATTTTTGCTATTGCTACTACTACTTTCTACTACTATTTCTTACTAGTGCTACTACTAGTTACCACTACTATTTTTTACTAGTGCTACTACTAATTACTACTACTCTTTTTACTATTTCTACAACTATTTTTACTTATTTCTACTACTATTTTACTAATGTTACTACTAATTAGTACTGTTATTTTTACTACTACTCCTACTACCACAACTATTACTACTACTACTTACTATTAACGACTACTACACTACCTCCATTTTTAACACTCTCTCTCTCTTTATGAAGTCGGCGATGAAGTTCTACTTCTGGCTCGCGATTTAAAGTGCGCGATTGTTTTTTTTAACATTTCAAATATTATTAAAATTTCTAAAAAAAAAATTTCAGTTAATTTTTTATAAGTAATATAGCTTACTCTAAAGTAAAAAGCTTATGAATCGAAATTTCAAACTTTGTAGAAAATTTATAAAAATTAAGCCAATTTTGATCAAAACTGCAATTCTTTTGATTGGAATGCTTTGAAAACTTTTGGGTATGTAGCTTAGTAGCAGATTTAAATTGAGTATAATAAATGTAAATCAAAATTTTAAACTTTCTACAAAATTTAAAAAAAAATCCTACAATTTTCATTAAAATTTCAAACTTTTTAACTAAGATTTTTAGAAAACTTCTAACTACGTAGTTTTGTAGCTCATTCAACCCTAGCATATCAATATTCATGTCCGAAAAGGCTAAAAACTCTTGTAGATTTTGTAAAATTTTTTGAAATCTTGGTATTGAAAACTTTATTTTATTGAACGCTTGCAGTTTATATGGCAGAAAATAAGCAAACAAAAAATACAAATCAATCAAAATCAATAAAATCCAACCGTTGTATGGAAAAATATCAGTAAGACCAAGATTTCAACAAAAAAATTTTTTTTTTAAATTCCACATTAATATGATAAAATTAAAAGCACTCGAAAACCACAAATCTAAAAGTTTTGTAAGTATTCAAATAAAAAATTTCGATGCAATTTTTTTTAAATTTTTATAAATTTTTAACACATTTTGAAATTTTGATTTATATGCCTTTTGTTATAGAACAAACTCTATTTTTATTTAAAAAAAAATTACGAAAAAAATTTATCACGCGAAACATGTCATGGGAAGTTCTTTGAGTCGCTATATGTCTACTACCGCGCTGCACAGCTTCTCAATTCTTTTCTCGTATTAATCGTAGCAACTTCTAGACAACCTGCTGACAATAAAAGCTAAGCACAAAGTCACATGCTTTTCGTACAAAATTGCAAGTACAAATGTATATAAATAATAGCAGTGTAGAATGTCTTTTGTTCTTGTTTTGTTTTTGGTTGTTTTAACAGCCAACAGGGCGTATACGTTACCAAAGCATTTTGCGCCTGATTTAATGCTCTGTGTGCGAATTAACGCAAATCTCTCCACCGTTAATCTTTTGTTTAAATTGTTACTGTTCGCTCGTGTATGTGAATAAATTTGCGTGAAAAATCTTTCAAGGTAACCCACAAATCTCTGTCATTAAGTTTGCAGCTTTGCATTTTTTTTTTGGATTTGTTTGTGGCTTTAATTGTCGTAAAAAACATTTTTTTTTTAAACACAATGGAAATGGCAGTTTCACTGTTTTGCCAAACAAATTAAAGCAAGAGGTAATAACATCAAGCCGAAATTGTAATCACAACACTCTCGAAAGTGACGGCGGAATACAGGAACTGCTAAGGCTGGCGGTTATTGTGCCTTTGAATTATAAAGAAACAAGTATAGGATGTGGTATCTTGGATCATTCCAAACTCTTCATACCTTTGAATATAACAAAATTTTACTTTAGTTTGCTATTACGGTTTTATCGTAAAAATATTCAGTTTAAAATACTTTTTTTTTTATTTAAAAAATAAAATACAATTTAGGTGTCCCCAATTTCATATTCATTGTATTTAGTATAGGAGTTTTAACTCAAAACATCATATCTGAATAATCAGTTGTATGAGGGCCATGAGTTACAGTGATCGAATCTTGAATATATTTCCACGATAAGTGGAACATCCAGAGTTAGGTTAGGCTGATGTGGCAGCTCCCATAGACCACAGATCGGTAAGTATATGCCTTAATTTACAAGACCGTGCGTGGTTACGGCGATGCTCCCGATATGTCCGTCATAGAGTGGATAAGTTGCGATTCCAGATACTTAAATCTTAGTCATTGAACAGTCCCTTGCTTACGAAGCCCCTTTCAAGTGTGCCTTGTCTGGCTAACTCATCTGCTTCACAATTCCCTGGGATATCTCTCTGTCCAGGTACCCAGATTAACTAATTACTAGCGATCACATTGTTATTGAGTTCATAGCTCTTGGCTATCGGAGTAAATATTCATCTCCAGTGATCTGCTAGCTTAAAGTTTTTTCTTAGATAGAGTTCTCAGTTGTATACTTCACCTCCAACTCTACCATCAAGTTCCGATCCATCCGTAAGTGAATTATGATAGTAATGGTCGGTTGTGGCCGAAATTAAGTCCAAGGTTTCGACTCGAATGACCATAACCCGAGATAAATTTGGGTCCAATATCCCGCAGTCTGACGGCGGATTTTTCGCGCAGTATCTACTGGAGCTATATTCAACATGACCTTTAGCGCTAGCTTGACAACTATCATAGTCTTATCTAGGGAACCCCACCAGACAAAAATAGCCATACAGGCACTCCCACCGTTCCTCTAACATAAAATTTCGTCCAATGCCACCATAGCAGAACTAATTTGACTTTTACTGAATAAAATGAGAGTCTGCTTTGATCCAATTACTTTGGAATTTTTTGTTGAAATTGTACGAAAAATCATGTCATAGGAAACGGAACGCCATCTTTGGTTTTACTGCCTGACTTTAGCCGAGAGGCCCCAGAGCTTTCCGATAGCTCCTCTACAACAGTACAAGGCGACTAGGGTCTTCTTTGATCTTTGCTGAATATTATATTTCCCGAAAAGGTTGCTATCCAGTATTAAACCGAGATAATTAACCCTATCAGAAAGCACGAGCTGAACCCCACTCAATGCAGATATGGAGACCCGAGAAATTTTGTAAGTCCAGGTGAAAATAATGACCTTGGTTTTCCCCTGATTTACAGTCAGCTCGCCGTTCCAACACTAACTGTTGACCGTACCGAGATATCCTTGCAGAACCTCACACAAGTTAACCAAAAAACTTCCTCTGACAATGAGCGCCAGGTCGTCTGCATACGCAATAAACTAATAGTCCTCATCCTTCAGTCTTAACAACACTTCGTTGACTACAAAAACTTAGAGTAACGGTATGAGATACCTTTCTTGGCGAGCGCCACTGCTCACTCTTCTTTGACATAAGGCGCCATCTCACCGCTCAATGACAGTTCTGTCCATAAAAAGATAAGTAACTTAGTGTTAAATTTTAAATTGCTAAATATTGCCTTGCAGCAAATAACACAGCTGTGGAGCCATCACATGATTATTATCAAAAGACTTGTATAACACAGCTCCACAAAAAAAAAAAGAAAAAATTGCTTCATTCGAGCAGACCACTTCTATTATATGTTTTCGGGGTCGCTGAATCCGAGGTCAGTTTTGCGCCATCACGTCAAGTTTGGACATAATCTCAAAAAAAACGGCAAAAAAATCAAAAAATAGATTTTGTGGAGCTGTGTAATGTATATCAAGGCACATTAACCAGGTAACAGCAACAGGGTTGATTTTTTGATTTTTTTCATTCGAAGTGGTTCATCAGCTGTCAAAGTTTGTTTACATTTTATCATATTTGTTTTGATTATAGATGAAAATAAATTGTTTACATATTACATATCCAAATTATATTCACATATTGGGATATGGGAAAATGTTTTCCTTACAATAAGAGGAGGGGGGAACGCTGTAACTTTTTTAAGGTTCCGCAAGATCAGTGGAGAAGATCCAAATTGGAACAGAGCATGTGGCGTGGAACTTCCTGTAAGCGGTTGGGTTTGTTCCGATCACTTTTTGGAATCCGACCTCATTGCAGGAGCGCAAAGAACAAACCTAATGCCCAACTCTGTTCCTTCGCTTTATATGCCATTGTCTTTGATGTAAGTATCCAACACACAAATGCTGAGATATTAATATGCAATTTGGTGTAGGTGTAATAGTGCGATTGCTGGGGTGCCTTGCTGGTGTGCGTTTTGTTTACTTATTGAATTGTCAAACACGCCAAATTTGGCATTTCTATGTAGACGTTTGATGGGCCACTTGCAACAGCAAAATACATGGCAGGGTTGTATTTTTTCTAATGCTGTTACCTGGTTAATGTGCCATGATGTATATTGCTTTTTTGACATTTTCTTTGAATATTAAAGTTTTTTGGGAGTCTCAAATTGAAATAAATTTAGCTTATTCTTGTTAAATTTACAAATACTTGGAATGCCAGGAAAAGGCGATTCAATTATCGTGTTTTTGTTTATTTAAAATAAACGCTTTTAGCCCGGCTTATAACATTCTGCCCTATTACGATAAGGTGTACTTAATTGCTAGTTAAATTATGCATTTTTTTTTACCTCTGGTCTAATGCCTCACCTACTGCTGTGCAAGCAAACTTATTAATTTAACCAGGAAATTCTGATGTTAAAAGAAATCCAGCGAGCACAGCGCACAGGCTAAGATGAAGGCTCTGCACTGATCCTACGTAACGAAATTATGTAACTAAATACTAGGTGTATGGATAATATTAATATCAATAAAATAATGTCGACTTATCGGCTTCGCAATATTCTGTCAGATACTCCATGCGAAGGACAGTAATTCTTGGGGCTGAGTCATTAATTTCTTCTCTTTTTTTATTTCAATGGGATATCGATTGCACCCTAAAGTAGATTTTAGATATTTAGAACACACATGCAAAATGATCTAGTGAAAAATTTACTTCCACATAATCTTCAGTTTTGACCTAATTTATTACAATCTATTTCAACAAATTCAAGGTACTGCAATAAACTCAAGTTCGTACTGTGTCGGTTTAGTTATTCCAACTATCTGAAGAAACTTTTTCAATTATCTAAACACCATCGAAATAAAAGTAAAATGATCGATATAGCCCGCAATCTCTTAGATAGAAAAATGTCTCGCTTAATATTTGGGGGGTTTTTTTCAAATAGCCTTAATAAGCAATTGACCAGTAATTGTTTGTCTAACGAAGACCAGGTCTTATTCATAGAAATATACCCGATCATATATGCACTTACGTTTGTATTATGTGCATGTATTTGTGTAAAATAAATAAAAAATACTTAGATAAATATTTAATTAAATTTAAAAAACACAAAATTCGGCTTATCTTTGTTTAACTTTTCTAGAATTGAGTTGATGTACTCGTAAAACAAAAACAAAAACAACTTCTGAGGTAGCTTAATTTATACACTTGTTGTCCAATTAAAATTTGTAATATCTCACATTTAAATCTCACGTTGATATCGTAAATCAATCTCGTCTTTCAACTTCATTGCCCTCATTGCCAACTTTCCGACGCTGATAAGATTTATTTAGCTCATACTCTCTGCTTGAAATCTTATCGCATCCAACTGATTTTGTTTAATCAACATGGTTTACTTTAACTCATTATTCTCTGTGTGTATGTGTGTGTGTACATAGAAACTTCATCCAAACAACCATCGCTTAACTGCACTGCCTTGAACTTGGACTGCTGGTAAATTGTAAATACCGTAATCTAAGGTAATAAGCTGAGTTGTATCTTTTCTTTGTTGAAATGAATTAATGTCCTTGCTTAATTTTTATATAAAAACAAAAAAAAAGAAGGGTTCAAGTTCGGCTGAATTCAAATATTAAATATCCGGCACATGTTTTTATTATAAAGAAATAGTACTTGTTGTATGCAATAAATTTAGTTAACATTATACTCTTCGTTTTGAAAACTTAAACGACCTTCATTAATTAAAATACTAGCAAAGCAAATACCCGGGGTACTTTGTTACGACAAAAAGTATAATGTATGAAATTTTATATGTTTGCGCACTACAAAAATTTATTTAAAAAATTTTGAATTAAATTTACATGGGAGCCTCACCAAAAAAGTTCAGCTATAAAATGCATTATGTTTTAAGACTTTCTCCAAAATATTTAGAAAATTATAAATAATTACGCGAGCTATGCCGATTTGGAAATTTCTCCAAAATAAGAGTCCTCTATAAATAAAAATATGTTATTTTGAATATTTAGAAAAAAAATCCGCTTGAGTTAAAAAATTTGTATAAGCGTAAGAGGTATGCTTTACAATAATTCAAAATTTATTCGGCGGTATCGAAACAAAGAGATTTGCGGAAAGTCTAAATCGATGAAGTTTCAGCCGAATTAATCAAAATTTTCTTAAACCAATCTTCCAAAAAATAATAAAGATTTTCTTAAACCAAACTTACAAGTCTTAAGAAAATCTTGAGTAACTCAAAAGGTCGAAGACGTTATCAAAAATATCATTATTATAAAAATGATTAAAACTTTTTGAATGTAGAACTTTTATG
Organism: Anomoia purmunda; assembly: GCA_951828415.1. Lineage (NCBI taxonomy): Eukaryota > Metazoa > Arthropoda > Insecta > Diptera > Tephritidae > Anomoia > Anomoia purmunda. Next base: position 9,494,434 of record OX639996.1, read on the forward strand.
TATAAACTGTTTTATAATCTGAGGTAAATTTTTTCACTTTATTTTCAAAAACTATTTTTATTTATTTAAAAAAAGCATATATAGGGGTCAATTTCAAATCGGTCCAGCTCATCTGCATCTTAATATTACTGCGGAATATTTTTGTTGATATCTTAAAATAAATTAATTTTTTTTAATTCCATACCAACTGTTTTGTTATGGAGAGTTACACACCCTAATGTGATTTTTCAATTGAAAAAATTTCAGAGACAAAGCGTTGCAATCGTTATCCATATAATCAATTTATTTATAATAGTATAGATATGTGTAGATATTATGGTTGATTTTTATATACCTCCCTTTCTTAATATGATTCGTACAAAATTTGAGCCCATTCATCACATTATTTATTAGAATATATTTTTTTTTTTATTTTATCTAAATTATCATTATATTAGCGTTGTGCGAGGATTTTTCAAGATTTGAATAATTTACCGAGTTGAAATGTAAAAGGTGTACCAAATGTGGTAGAGCTTGATAAAGTAGTTTCGGCGATATACCTACCCATTTTCTCTAAATTGGACAGTGCCATGCTCATTTTCCAAATTTTGTTTAACCCACGTATTCATTTCCACAACTTAATGGTGTATATCAAATGTGAGCAAATTATATATATTTTATGGTTACTGAAATATCGCATTTTTTGATTTTTGTAAAATACCGTTATATGAATTACATTCTTATATCTATGACACGTATAAAATCCGGATAGCATTGTGCAATTGCATCAACGAATATTAACCGGATCTTCGTAAATTCGGATATCCACAAAAAAAAAATCAACAAATTGATGAACAATAATAATAATCAACAAAAATTTTCTGTAAATATTTAATATTTCAAAGCGGTCATGCCGTTAGTGAACGCATGGTATACGGCAACTCGTGAATGATGTTTGTGTTAGCAACTTCTAACTAGATTAATACCGATATCTTTTGCGTTGCTTATTACCAATTCGTTTATTTCCCCTATGTTGCTATTCATTCTTTTCTAATATTCGGATATTCGGATTTGCGGATATTATTATCACAACTGGACATCCGAATATCCGGATTTTTCGTCGAAGTATCCGGATATTTGAGTATTCGTATTAACCGGATAATTAAACATTCCCGATAAAATTCCCAGCCCTATTATTTACTCTCAAATTTACTAAAAAATTTATTAATTTCATTTACAGTTACTGCAATATAGGATTTTTCAATTTCCCAAAATACCGTTATGGCGACGTGGTTTTTTTCAAATATGAATACGAGTACCAAGCTTTGATCATACCCAATTGAATGAAAACAGTCGACATTTTGACATTTTTCAATTTAGCCCCAAAGCAAAGTTATAAAATGTCAATATGTTGGTATTTCGTGTTATATTTTGCTGCCAAAAATTTGACCTAATGAAAACAGAGTTAAAGGTCATTAATGGTACTTCTTCCCGATTTTTAAATCATGCACCAGAATTTATTTTTTATTATTAATTTAAATGCTAGCTTTGAAGTTTTCGGGAAAGGGACAAAAGAAAAACTATATTTTGTCATTAAATTTTTCAAAAACTTTTGACAACGTTCCGCAAGCTATTTTGCTTCAGGCGTCTGACAACGTAGCATGAAAAGTTCTTTCAAATTTGTTAAAATCTTCAAATATTTCACTTATAGTTCATTACTCATTGAAATTGAGCCTTCAAGATTTTTACTGTATACCATTCATTTGAAATTTGTATCGCAAAATAACATGCCGATGTGATGTATTTTACTTCCAATAAGATTTAAGCAATCTTGTTTATAAAGACCTAGAACTAAGCTTTTGTTGAATATCAAAAAGTATTTTTATATAACTATCTCTAAATCCTCGAATGCTTTTAAATCGTTCTATAGTAGGTTTCATTATCAGGTCACCGCAGTTAAGTATTTCGTTATCTGGGGGTGCGCTTGGAGTGTTGGGGTTCTGCTTTACACCATTTACTACATACATTCTAAAACAGGAGGCATATAGTAGGCTTGAACTTTGTATGCAGGTATTCGAATGATCTTAAAGATCCCTATACAAAGAGTATTCTATTTGATGTGCTAGTTTGCTCAAAATTGGAGTATGCTTCCTTAGTATAAATTTAAAAACAATGTGATTTATGAACTGTTCTTAACTCCTAGATCACCTAACAAAGTATTGCGTCCAACATACATTTATCGCAATGTTGCCAGAGCTAACTATTTTGCCTTAGCTCCAATGATTACATCACTTTCAGAATTTACTAAAATAATAAAAAATATTTCATTACCAAGATCTGTATGTAAATCCGCAATTAAAAATGTATATTCTTATAGTAGTTATCCTTTATTCGACAAGAAATATATGTATAGAAAAGAATATATATACATATATCTCATGATAGCATTTCGTCTAGTCGGTAAGATTAATTAATGTCAGAGACTAATCAAATTTAATTAAATTGAAAAAAAAAATGAATCACGATCCCATTTATCTTGAAACTAGAAATCTAAAGCAAGAAATGTCAACTGTCAACATTATACGAGTAGAAGCAAAACAAAAACAGGTGTCCACTAGTATACTAGAGATAAATTTCAGAGAACCAATTAATTAAATACATGACTACGCTAATATTACGACTATATTTTCATTTACACTTTCAAATTTCAAACAAGACTCATACTCTCGAGTCTGTATGCAGTGACCGAGTGTGAGATTAATACAAAAGCGTGCAAGTGGTTTTAAATTTTAGACGCACAATTCGGTGTCCGAAAATTTTCAATTAGAAATGTCAAAATGATTTAGTGTGCACCGCAATAGCGCTTACATTAGCCACCCACGTCAAAATGTAAGCAGATGCAGTGAGCACACAGGGTTGAACGCCTTCGCTTATACCACGAGTATTGTCATTGAACCGAAAGAAAAAAATGCGTAACGCATGTGACTAGAAATTCTCAGTAGCGGCAAATTAAGAGTCCACTTACATTCGCGCTGTCAACAGTTACAAAAAACAAAAAAAAAAACCAAAAAATAAAATACTAACGCCGCTTCCTTTTTCATTTCTAGTCTTATTATCGTCAAAACGTGCCCAAACCCAATAGCTAAAGATAACTGTTACTTGGGTTTAGATAAGCGCATTATTTAAATAGCTGAATAGCTGAAAATGTTTCAAATTGTTTAAATGAGTTCAAAAGGCGTAGGTATTTGTTTCAAGTTGTTAAATGTTGCTTGACCGTTGGTGGTATTTAGAAGTGTGATTACTCGCACTTATGGTTACAGATGTGTATATGTAGCTATATTTATACTGAATCTTTTAAACGTTACGTGAATACAGTTGTTTGATATTTTCACAAGTCATTCCGCTTCACATATCTTTAGATGTTGTTTAGCCGATTTGTTATCAGTTGTTTCATTTTTTCTATTTTTGTATAGGTGAGATAGAATCATGGTTGCCAGGTGTATGGTTTTTTCAATCATTACACAGTTTCAGCTGAAATTGAGAGTTACCACTTTTTTAACAGAGTTTGTCTGAACGTTGCACGCTAACTTAAACGTCTTCAAAACTATATACTTATAGCAACCTTACATGATCAAATTGTTTGATCAAATTATGTGATTTTGTTCAAAGTAGTTTTTGGTTTTTGTCAAATTTGATGCTGGTTTGACTAGCGTTGTGGACCATGTTAGGTTGTTTTATGTGTATAAAGGCAAACCGCCAAACTTCACAGATGCGTAATTTCATCAATCGCTTTGATCGTGTAAGATTAGTATAGAACATCTTATGGTTAATGCCCAAAGAGGCGGCCAAGTAAGATAGTGAAACAAGTTCAGTTTGACCGAAATTCTCCTATAATTAATGGGTTGCGATTTGTGGTTGCACCACGAATTGAGGGACTTATTAGAGTTTTGCGCCGAATCCGAAAGGCTAATGATTTTTGTGAGAAGTGTTTTCATGGAAAAGACGACGGCTATTAGAAAAAAATGCGTGTAATTTCATTGAGGTTACGTACCCAAATGTGAACACAGTAATCTGGTACGTACTTCGGCAAAGCAATAGCGCGAACTATTTTTCATTATCGGACGGGGTAGGTTGCTTAAAGTTTGCATAGCGATAGGTCACCCCTTGTGATTAAAAAGTAAGGTTCTTAGTGCGTATCAGCTCCGAAAGAGTTTCTCACACAGATTATTTGCCTTGGTGTAAAATTGTGGGTCCCTCCAATCAAGAGTCACAGTATATATACGAGGAGTAAGTAGGTTGACCAAATATTAAGAACTTTTATTAAAAAAAATTGTCAGCCTAGAAAGCTAGGCGATAGAAGTGAAACTTCATGGATCTCGATGGGCACTTGAAATGAAAATACTCACCCTAGCCAGCAAGTTTTATGAGATAGAAATATTTCCCCGATAACAGAAGCCACTATTCATTATTCTGGAATTTTTAAGGGTGTTGGCATAGTGTACAAATCTTCTCTTAATTCTGCTGCACCAGAGGGAGTATATGCCAATAATGCTCTATGAATTTTATTATATCGTTAATTCTCTGGTTGGGAGTGATGTAGAGAACAATTATTGCCACACTCTGTCCGCTTTGCTACCCCTCTCGTTTTTTCCTACTCCGAATCTGTTGCGTTTTTGTTTCTCTCCCATGTCTCCTTCCGTCCGACTGCCCCACCACGCGCGCCATCCCCTCCCTTTCCCTGTCGCTTTTTCGTTTCATTCGATATTGGAATTACAGCCCAACGAGCGCAAAGAAGTTTCACTTCAAAAAATAGGATCTTGGATTGGATTTCTATTGGCATCAAAATAACTGGCCTTTCGTTACTCGATGAAGCAAAGTTATAAGAACTTTTATCTCAAATAAAACATAAAAAAATTAAGAAAATTGCCAGTATTTTGCCTATATTAGTACAAAAACTATAAGTAGTCTAACGGAGTCAAATCACATGAACGAGGTGTCCAATTGACAGGCTCAGTTTTTGATATCATTCGGTTACTAATGATATTATTTAGCTCTTAGACCATTAATATTGACGCGGAGAACAAATATTCGCAAGGAGTGCAAGTTTGCTGTAAGAAATAAAGCAATCCGCACGACCAATGCTCACGATGAAATTCGCCCGACATTTATTTGCGGCAATAAACTCATTTCTATTGTCACCGCTGGCAGTAGTGGCAAACTACAATCCTTTATAGCCATATGTTTAATATCCTCAGGTTTCTATAATAAACAAGCAAAAGTTCAATAGCAACATGTTAGAGCGAAATTCGTGGGCGAACGTTGCTGACGTCATCGCTCTACGAGTATTGTGCGAAAATTCGCCGTTCGCCAGTATTGTGTTTCAAGCATAATACAAAAATGTGATTGCTTGCTGAATATGATTTGGTGTAAAATTTCGGTTCAAAACAATTTTGGAAATAAATGTCAGCGATTTATAAAAGTTGTTCCTGTGTAAGGCTTTGCATAGTAATTTGGGTACTATACATAAATGTCAAACTCATGTGTTTACTTTGACAGCTGGTTTGACAGCTATCCTTCTAGGAAATTATATACCTAAGAAAACAGCTGTTACAACAAATAATTAAAATAAATTGAATCGTAATTTTTGGAAGCTAATTTTTTATCTAAATTTCATATACACATAGCGTCCAAGTAGAGTTTTTTGTAGAAATATTGATTTTCTTCATGATGACGCCCAGCAGTAAAATATGTATGTATAGCAAAATCATATCATTTAAAAAAAAATATTTTTCATACTATAAAATTTCCTTATAAATCAAACTTACAAGCTTTTTTTTATAAAACTTGAAAAAATTAAAAAATTTCAACAAAATTGTAGTAATAGTAAAATCATATAAATTTTCTATAAAAAAAAATTCTCATACTATAAAAAATCCGTATAAATCAAGCTTACAAATTGTTTATATAATATGAAAAAATTCAAAATTTTCAGTGTTTAACGAATTTTTTGTGCCAGCATTTTTGTAGCCAATTTAGTTTTACACTAGTAGAATAAATAACTCGTTTTTTTTACTAAACCAAACTCCTTTTAGACATTATGCCATTTTTGCTGATGGTTTTGAGAAATCTCGACGAAAATACCCAAGACTGTTTTCTAAGAAATAAATGAGACTTTTGGGTAATTTTAAAGAGAAAAAAAAAATTCTGATTAAAAATTTTTGATATTTGGTTTAAGATTTTCCATATTTTCTAAAGTGATTGTTACGCGTTGATTTTTATTTTTTTTTAAATTTATAAAAACAACATCGACATGAAAAAGCTTACAAATATTAAAAACCAATGAATGCCCGATTTTCAATGACTCTCTTAGTTTTCGTATAGAAACCCCTTATATAAAATAATCTGGGTGCACAACTGATTGCAATATAGTTCTAATCAGAGCTCTTTTAATTTCTAAGTACAAAATTCTAAATAATACCACATTAAAATTTAGCAGTGATAAGAAACCGCACACCCTCAGGAAATACGTGCATTAAGTTAGGTCGCTTATACAGTAAGGAAAAATTGCATATCCAAAAAAGGAAAGACAATTCAAGTTTTATGATTTTTAAGTTTTTATTAATATTAAATTATTAAGCTTGATGAAGAGAAAACATTCAGTGTAGATCAAGCTCCGTTTAGGTCTTCTGAAAAAGCAATTTTCATTTAAATATTTCTCGTTATTACACTGTGCTCTCCATCATTAACATAACATTACAATTTAACAGAGTTGTTATCTAGCTGCTATCTAAATTCTATGAGAAACTATTTGTTCTTTTATTTTATATTGAACTCGGCTTAAATCACACTCAGATTTTTTTCCGTCAAACAATTTTTTAGAACATTTTAACCTTCTAACAACTTTACGAATTTGTTGCCTGCGGGGTTTCTTGAAGTAGGGAGCAAATTGACACTTTTAGGTGGGTTAAATGGGATGGGTTGAAATGGTGTACAAATTTATTTCCGCGAAATTGTACTATATACTAAGGACCGAATATGAGAAGTTTAGTAAACCATAAAAAATAAATTCGAGCTAATTTTTGGAAATCCCTCAAGTCTTTTATTACTGGACGGGTATACTTTTAGAAAATCTTAACCTTTCACTTTGCTAACTGTTTGTTTTTACTTTTTTGAGAACAACTTTGGCCCGTACATGAAAACTTTACTTTTTTTACCATAAAAAATAAATTCGTGCTAACTTTTGGAAATCCATCCAATCAATGTTAACGAAATGCGGACTAGTTTGAGTTGTTATAAAATAGTCGCGTAGTATTATTTGTATTTAATTGAGGGTGTTTGCGTCTAACTATATTTTATTGCCAACATTTGAGTATTATTTACATATAAACTGTGCCTCAACTAAGTAGCGGCGAATAATTTTCTAGAACATTTTAACCCTTTGACGACTTTGTAGTTTGGTTTTTTTTTCGGCATTTCTTGAAGTATTCGTAAATGTGACATTTTTAGGTAGGAGCTAATGGTTTAAAATGTTCTACAAAAAATTTTCCGAGAAAAAGAAATATATTCTCCTAAACAACAGGCTTGAAAAAAATGACACAAATTTCGGATTAATACTTATTACTAGGAAGAAAACAATCACTTTATTTTTAGATCGTTCGATAGGAATTATTTTACATACCACAGCATTTTCAAAAGAAATCTACGAGATCAGGTTTGAAATAATTTTTATAAATAATAAAAATATTGTGCAATTTAAGAAGCACCCTAATGTTAATACTTCCATAGATGATAATAAACAATGTAAACTCGACAATTCATGTACTTACAAATATCATCATTGCTCATATTTGAAAAGCTTGTCAGACGTTGTGCCGTTATAACAATAACCAAACGGATTCCAAAGTGTAAACAGAATTAGTAAGAGTTGGACCGGAAAGATAAATTTTCAATTTTACCACTTCAACACAAAATTATGTATAGCACGAAAAGAGTTACAGTTGAACGGAGCAGTGTTATAAAAAAAAAAAAACTACAAGTCAGCAATTTCGGTAACAACTTTATTACAAGTTATCAGTCAATCAATCAATACAGAAAACGGCCAACTTTGATGAGTCGATATTGTACACGAAATTGGCTTTTAAAATAAAATCGTATGCAAATAGATTCAAAACAATAAACCCGTGACTTAGCTATTACTTAAATGTGCTTAAAGTTTAAATTTTTATACACTTGTATTGGCTTGCTTTTTGTTGCGTTTTGTTATCAATAGAATTTTATAAAAAAAATAACAACGGGATTAAGTCAAACTTTGTTAGAGCAACTTCGAATGCAATTAGCGTTTTTACTCGGTCGAACTTTTGTTAGTGAAAGTTTAGAATTTTAGTGAGCTTCTGCAAAAAACTTCAAAACACTTTCGACGATAATTTCACTCTCTGTTTTACGCCCGTTTCCTGATTACGTTTTCTTGCTTCTACTTAGTAAAAACACGCGGCACTTTTTTTGTTTTTTTTTTTGTCTACCGATAAACACGAAATTTGATTTGAGAATTTAATATAACATTGAGGAGCAGTTATCACGTTGTTTTGCCATTGCGCCACTTTATATGTTACTGTTCGAAAATTATGTGTAGCCAATTTGATTGTGCACTCGTTTTTGGCAACACCCGCTTATCTGACGGAATATTGTAGTAGTATGAAGATAAAAACTGTCTTCGCTAGCTGATTTTTTTTTTTTTGAGACCTGAGCAATGCCTCTCAGATTGGCAAATGCCATGTGGACCTAAGCGACTGGGCTACCAGAATATGAAGGGTAGGTTCTGACTGTCACAGATAGCGCGGACAACAGAGTAGGTACATAAATGTTTAATCTATGGCACTTAGAGGTTATAAATTAATGTACATATGTATGTATGAAATAACGGTGCGAGTGGGTACTCCATTGTAATAAAATGTATGAGCGTGGGCTTTTACGAATTTTATCAAATTGATGAACAACGTGCCCGCGCTAAGCGGCGTGTCAAATGTTGTAAATATTAAACACGCAAATGTAAATAAATACATATATGCAGTTGTCGGTTTTAGATGAAGTAATTTTGATTATTGGCAATATGCGAACTATTTGTCTGTTAGCCGTCGAACGGATACCCATATTACCAAATCAGTTGCGTTCCACAACGACTTAACGAATGAGTTAATAAACGTTTATGGAATATTTAGTCATCAATATTGTGGCTTCGATTAGAAAATATTTTAATTATCTCCTAACAGCCGTAGCCAGCGCAGTTTTATGCGTAAATTAACTATAGCAAACGATTTTCTGATCAATTGCCCATTTTGATTGGTTTATTATTTTTTTTATCTATATTTTTATTTACTATGCAATTATTTTTAATGTGAACTTCAATACAATGTGAATTCCAACACAATAGCCTAGTTTCAGAATAATAACACTGTGCTACAAAATCGAGATTCATGTAGTGCAAGTTTACACCTCCCACAATGAAATTCCAAAATTTATTTTAGCCTTTATATTTGACTTTGACGAAAAGGACGCATTTTCCTGTGAAAAACTGAGCCAAATTTGAGCAAATAATGTTTTTTGTCTGGAATTCTTGTGGAAAGTTATGGCATTTAATTTTTGATATTGATTGTTATCTTTAACTCACGCTAGGAGGCGCAGTGGTACAGTTTTTGCTATTTTTTTCGACAAATCCATTTTTTAACATCTATTTCATTGTAAAACTTGTCCTATGGTACTTCATATAAGGAAATTCACACTAAGAGTGACGATGCTATTTTTAATATTCATTTCTACATACTTTAATTTTTTGTAAAGATACAAAAAAACGTAGTTTGTTATAAAAAATATTAGTTTTTAAATTAAAAAATTAAAAGTTACCCGCCTCAAAGCTCATTTAACATAAACATTTTTCCTCATGATAATGCTATTTTTTCTATTAAAAATAGTTATTTGTTTTGTGTAGCATCGCCTAATATAGGTTTAGTAATGAAACATACATCAAAACTGGATATATCGGCCTTAAAACCCAAGAGTGGCTGCAGCGGGGCAAGACACGTAGGCTAACAAAGCCCGTTGTGATATCGATGACGGAGGCCATGCGTTTCCTTAATTCCGTCCCTTAGAAGGTGAACCACCGAGTGTGCCTTACGCAGCTCAGAAAATCGGGAATGGTTGCCGAACTCAGGATAGCCAAATAGACTAAGAAAGTACCTATTTATGAATTTGATTCAAATCTTGGCCAGAGTGGGCCAGTGATGATCCCCACTCCCTCTCCGCCCCTGTAACTTCGATAGAAACCGCTGGTTAGGCATCCCAATCTCTTCCCGTGTATGCCCACAGATGGGTTCCATGGTTCACCTGGTATTCACCACCTCGATTACTTTTGTCTTTAAACTGTATTTGCAGGAGGTTAGAGGTAAGCCCACTTCTAAAGCAGAATTTACCACAGGGAATTCCCTCTCTTTTCTTGCCAATTCGTCTGCCGCGCAGTTGCCGGGAATGCCAATATGCCCAGGGACCCATGCAACAGTCAGGGAACATTTAGACGCGAGCAGATTGAGAGAACTTCTGCATTTTACGGCAACTATGGATGTTGTTTTATGAGAATTAAAAGATTTAATAGCCGCTTAGTTGTCGGAGTATATGGTGGCAGGTCTGTTTGCAGAAGCGGACACTGTCAGACACCGAGCAGCTTCCATTATAGCATTTAGCTCTGGCTGAAAATGCTGCAGTGTTCTGGAGAGGTTCAGAGCATATTCGAGTGAATCCAGCTGCCCACTACTTCGTTGAGTTTGGAACTATCTGTAAAGACAGCCGTCGACTTTGGGTCTAGATCTATGATTGCACCTTCCCATTCATTCCTCTGTGTCATTCTTATGGAGAATTTATTGTCCATGCAGAGTAGAGAAGTAGTGTAATTCTTCTTAGTGTATTTGGAAGTGCTTCCAGCTACATGTCCGAATCTTAGCACTTTTCACGGCTGGATCGCGTTAAGCTTGACAGCATCACAGCCGGTCAAAAATTTCCCATATAGATCCACTGGTGGAAGGTTTAAAATTACTTCCAGAGATTTGGTAGGTGTACAGGGTAGGCTCCCGTGACCAGCATGGAAGCCGTACGCTGTACTCGTTCAACCTTGGCTCCAGACAAGGGTTTCCTTACCGCTGCCACCAGACACTAACCCCGAGAATGAAATGGGTCTTATCACCCAGTCTACCATGTGTGATTTTATTCCTCATTTTTTTCCTATAGGTGCCATGCAAGCATACAAGGCGATGATGGCCTTCCTGAAGCGGTGTTCGATGTTTCGCTTCCTGTCTAAATTATCTCCAAGGTACTTGACCTCGGTTGAGAGAGTGAGTTCTACCCCGTTTAATAAGGGTAGTTTGAACGGAAGTATTGTATATTTCCTAGTGAAAAGTACCATCTCGATCGTTGTGGGGTCAACGCTAAGTCCACTTTCTTTCAACCAGATGTTTACTAGGATAAGGGCATACGGCAGTAGCCCACTCATAACCTGCAGATGTTGACCGGTTATTACGATTGCTATGTCATCGGCATATGCTACGACTTGGCAACCAATGTTCTTTAGGTAGCAAAGTAGGACATCAACGGTCAGATTTCACAGTAGAGGGGAGAGAACGCCACATTCGATCGATTTAGTTCATATTTGGAACGGTACTTAGAAAAGAAATATTGCGGTTAGGATATTCCTAGACACTGCAATCACTTGCCGATTTGATTCATATTTAGAGCATGTTTTTGACAATGGAAAAGAAATACTCGAACTGAAAACTTATACTATAGGTGGCGCTGTGGTCGAGATATTCTAAAAATTTCTTTACACTGGGAGAAGGATAGATATAAGACAATAAGACAAAGGTAAAGGTAATATTGCATTATGTTATGGGAGTAAGTCATGTTATGTTGATTGCCATATTTATCATCAACTTACCACAACTGTACTAACCACATTTTTAGCTCACCTCACCTTAGGCATGCATGTAAAACAAAACAAAAACGAAATGTCTTTCGTATAAGGACGATGTCTGACGGTTAATGGACAATGGTGAAATACTCGTTCTATGAGACAACAAGTCGTTGTACTCACCATATTTTTAACTCACCTTACCTTAGGCATGTATGTAAACAAAAACGAAATGTCTTTCGTATGACGGCGATATCTGGCCTAACGGTTTAATCGACAATGGTGGGCAACAAGTTTTTGTATGGAACTTTATACTTTTTGTGAACCATTTTACGTAGTTTTTAAATATTAATTAAGAAACCTCAAAAAAAGTAAAATTTGCCCCATATCAGCTATGAAATGCTAAACTCAAAAAACATTATCTGGATTGAAGAAAAACAGCTAAATATCAAACGAAAGAAAATTTCGAATGAATGTTCGCTAAAGAAAAAATTACTACTTTTGGAGAAACCAGATTTCATTCTATGCAGATTTTTCACTCATTCAGATTCATTTTGAGGAAACCTTTACTAATACAGCAATAATAATATAACCAATAGGAGGCAATATGCCCCTACACCGACACATATCTTCAAAAGCAATTGTATTTAAAAATTAGCTAGTAAATATGAAAAACACTTTACTGAGTGGATAATATCATTTAGTTTAATTATTTGGTTAGTACACACATACATACATCCGAATCATGCTAGCTAGACAGACATACATATTTCATTTTTAAATGCTTATCAAATTTCGCACAACATTTTATTAAGTTCTCACAAGTTAGCTTTGTTTACTAAAACTACGCAGCTGGCATTTTCCCAAGTAGGTACTTGTGAGTGTTAAAATTTGAGCAATTATTTATTAGTATTTTGCATTTCGATAGGCAGCGGGCCTAGTATTAGTGTTCGTAAATTCCAAATTAAAAACATCGTAACAATCATATACTCGGTGGGTATTTACCAGAACAAAATAATCACCATATCATTGTTATCATGATTAATGACTATGGATTGCTTGCACGCACCGACAACCAAACGACGCGACGTTATCAACTTCATGCTAATAAAAATGGCAAATATGAGTCAAATGCTCTGCGTTGCAATAATTAAAAATTTAAAATACATATGTAAACAAATCAAATTTGTGTTTCAGAAATATCTTAGGTTTCGATAGATACGAGTATTAACAACCTAATGGCCATTAGATCTTCAAGATAAGTCTGCAACAATTAGTCTAGTCTGTTGAGTCGGTTGATACCTGTTATGAATATAAAGTTGGTCCGATGTTTGCAAGTATAAGGAGATAAAGATATAGGCACACACCCAAATATACCGAAATGAACAGGGTGGCGAGTTGATTACATTTAGCCATGTCTGCATATCAGTCCGTTTGAATGCACACTAGTCCTCCAATATCAGAGATACCTATCTGACTGAAATTTGATAGGCAGATGTATTTTTGCAATATACTAGAAAAACGCGACAGACGTTGTTCTGCCTACATTTGTTTTTTAATTGTCCTTTGCATATATTTCCAGAAAACACATTTCAGTTTCTACCAAATATATAATAATAGGTGGCAACCCTCTAAAAAATATTTGTATGCCACTTGTACTCGCCGAGAGGAAAAGCTTGACACGTATGTTTTAATATTTCATATCCTTGTGTATAATTTAATTAAATTTGATTTTTAAAACAGCTGGAAACGCTCTTAAATATATACATACAAACTTACTCCTTGGTAAACAAATGGGTTAGCGCAAATCTTTTACTATTTTATATATATGCTCTGGGTAATTTAATTAAATTCGCCATTTTAAGCAGGTGGCAACCTTCTTTAAAGTATAGCTAGCTATTAACCTGCTCCTCAGCAAAACGAACCGTTTGACACCCATATCTTAATTTTTCATACAACTTGTGTATAATTACATTCGAATTTTCTAGAAAGTGGCAACCCTCTATATGCTATAAGTCTTCTCCTGAGCGAATTGAATAATTTGGCGCCCACATATGTATATGTGTATGAAACTTAACCTTAGCCCTACACTTTTCATAGCCAAATTTTACCACTTCACATAACTTGCATATAATTTTATTAAATTGAATTTTTCAATCAAGTGGCAACCTCTAATATGCTACAACCGTTCTTCTCGACTAGAACACTTAAGCACTTATACTTTCATATTTATATAACTCGTATTTAATTTAAATACATGCGTCTTTTGAAACAGGTGACATCACTCATAGAGTTAGCTATTAACATTCTTGCCAAAACGAACCGATTTATGCCCTTATTTTATTATTTTCTATAACTTGTGTATAACTTAATTGAATTGGACTTTCTAAATAGGTGGCAACTCTCTTTAGAATATAGGTATTATACTTCTTCTCGCCGAGTCCAGCCGCTTAACAGCCATATTTTAATATTTCAAATAACTCGTGCATAATTTAATTTGATACCACTTTTCAATTAGGTGGCAACTCACATGAAAATAGATCTGGCTATAAACCTTCTCCTAAGCGAAACGTACCGTTTGATACTCTACTCATATGTTATTATTGTATATACTTGTGTATATTTTAATACAATTTGACGTTTCAAACAGGTGGCATCCCTCTCCAAAAAATTTGTATGAACCCTCTAATCACCGAGGCAAACACTTTGAAGCACATATTTTACTATTTTATATAATTTGTGTATATGTTATTTAAATTTGATTTTTCACACAGGCGGCAACCGTTTCCCAAGCATACCATATACTTTGCGACCCATTCCCACACCTACAATGTCAACTATTTGCTATTGGTAAAAAAATCTCAAAAAACTGCGAAACTTAATTTATAAAAAATAGTAGTTAATTTATAAAAAAAGATTAAATAAAAAATGTATTAATATCCTTTGAAGTATCCTGATTGAGAAATTATAGCTTTCTATACCTCAACGGAGCAATCACTAAATATTTTTTGATTTTTGAAAAATACCCCTATATTTTTTTCGATATAGAACACCTCTAGGGTATGAGAGCATTAAAATTCCAATTTTTCCCCCATTTTCTGGGCAACCCTAATATACATCCATCTACATATGTTGTATCTACATATGTAGCGTTAATTTGTTAACAATATTACTACTCGTATGTACTACAACGGCAAGTACAATTTCGACGCTTGTTTATCACTTTTTCCCATGATACATTTTTGCTTCCCTATTTTTTCTTTATCATTATCTTCGGCAAGCTATCAGTTTCATGCACAATTTGTATTTTTTGTTTATTTGAGGTGGAGTTTTTTTTTTTGTTATATTAAAGCCACAATTCAGTAATAATGAAATGCCATATTTTGAATGGTAGACAATCAGACAATTTAATTTCATATCATTTCGTGTCATTTTCACTGTATCTGAGCTCACCGAATAAGGCTAGCTGTTTATGATTATTGTGGGCGTATTTTTTGGGCTAAAAAAAAAAAAATTGGATCAAAATGCAAGTACTGTTGAGGCATAGAGGAAAGTATGGGTGTAACAGTAAACGAGGTCACGCATATTTTTTGCAAGTGAAATGTTGTATAGTATTAAGAATTTTTTTTTATTGTTATATGAATTAGGTAAGAGATATGTACATATGTGTGTGTGTAAACAATTAGGTGTCGTTTACGCATGGAAATTTTGCAAAATAATTACAAAAAACAAAAAACATAACAAGACAGTGAACATAGTTAAATAAATTTAGCGAATAATAATTTAATAAATTCATCACTTGTTATATTATCGCTAACAAGGCGAATTAACGAATGTGAAAAAATATTGTTGATTGTTTATTTTCTCAAAATTAAATTGGCATGTTAATATGAGTGGCGTTCTGCGCCAAATCTGAACCTATTTGAGTTTTGCATCTACGTTTTTGTTTTTGATTTTTTTTTTATGTTAGCATATTCAAATTGAATGCCTTTTTTCAATTTTTTTTGTGCAGCGTTTTCGAGACATCTGTTTTTTTTTTTAATTTTCATAACTTTGCGAAAAATAATAATTTTGTTGTTTTTTTGTTTCAAATCAAAATATATATCAAATATTAAATTGAAAAAAAATTAGATCCGTATTTCTAAAAAAGACTATCCTTGATTCCGCACTTTTTAAACCTTATCCGAATCCATGATATATTTTTTCGAATTTTTGAAATTTCATGTTTAAGTTGTACAGGTTGAAAAATATTTGCAATTACAAGACAAGAGTAGGATTATTGCTTTAGTCAAATGTTGAAAATGTGTTTTTTGCAAACAGTAAATGTAAAATAATCAAATTATATTTATTTAATTTTTATAAATCTAGAAAGCCAAAACAGTGAACATTTATACCATGTCTAATTTTGTGAGATATAATTTTTGTAGTAACTCTTTAAAATTGGAGAGGCATAGAGTAAAGAAAACTTTCTTTTCGTTCTTCTGTTTTGCCGACAGGGATAAAGTTGAATGATTTTCCGTCATCCCCTTGTTATGTTTGGTTTGGAGGCGGCGTTGCGCCAGTGACATTTTTCGTTCTCGAGCTCAATGGTACAACGGCGAAACTGGTTTGAAAGGGGATGACAGAAAGCCGTTCCAATTTACATCAACGTAAAGAAAGATTTTCGACTTACCAAACAATTTTGCCTCGCTGATGAATCGCAACAGGCAATTAACCGCGGTGTTTGAAACCTCACTAAGGTCATCCAGAAACGATGATCCCAGATAACACAGCCTGTTTTTATACAACAGATGCAAGACCGTTTCCGTCTCCTCTTCGTCATTCTGGCACCTCCTGCAGCACCTTCAGAAAGGAACACCCAACTTTTCAGAGAGTGCCCGGTTAGAGCCCTAACCACGTAAGAAATATGTTTCCCTCTTAGAGAGTAAGTGCTACCCATTTAGGCCACGTCTGCCTCGAGGCTCGACAGAACGTATTTTGACTCCATCTATTGGTAGTTTGTTTATACATACATTCTCTGAGTAGCAGTTTGCAAGTGGCAAACGCCTTGCAGCTTACCTCTATGTCCCTGTGGCCAGAGACCCAAATGAGGTACAGTCTGTTCTGATTGGCCATCTCCTGTAGAGATAGGCGGCGGCCCAGCGCGATGCTTGAGTTAAACGTCAAAAAACTCAGAGCTTTGATTGCAGCATGGTTATCACTAAAAATGAAGATATCTCTTGCAAGAATTCCGATTTCAAATTTCTCTACTGCTTCCATGAAAGCTGAGACCTCAACCTGGAAAACGCTGCAGTGATCTGGTAACCTAAAGGAAATTTTTAGGTGAGGGTTTCTCGAGAAAACGCCTTCTCCCACCTTACTATCGAGTTTCGAGCTATCTGTTTAAATGGCAATATTGTCAGATGGAGTGTAAAACTCCAGTTTCTACAACTCCCTACTAGGAATTCTTGTAATAAAACTCATTCCGAAAATCGATATCGAAGCACATCGATCCGTGCTGCGCAGAATAGAGCAAAACTTGTTTAAAATACAAGAGTCCCTTAGGATTCGGGATGTCACTGGGATGTCTCTCTTAGTCGCAAACCAGTCATCGCCGCCATCTGATGCCAAATCTAAAGGAAGGAGATCTAAAATAGCATTCAAGGCCTCATTTGGCGTGTGTCCAAGCGCCCCGCTTATGCAGATTATCCCAGATCTTTACACCTTGGTGTGTAAATCTTTTCCTAATTCACCCCCAGATCCAGGGATTAAGACCTCATTTCGTGGCTACGGCTCTCCTACAGGTATAGAGGGCTACGGGAGTCTTTTCATAACGTTGAACTGTATTCTCTTCCCAGTTCAACTTCGTAACTAGAATAGTGCCTTAAAATTTGGCACTTATAGGAAGACTTAACCAGATGCCGCCGTTCAGTTCCGGTGGAGTTGCCTAAGGCATTTTATGCCGCCTCGTAAAGAATACGAGTTCCATCTTACTTGAGCTGACCCTAAGACCCGTAGTGGGGGAGCTACTACATCCCGAAGCGTTCGTTGCATCAGCTCGCAGAGTATTTGCGGAAACTTCCCCCTTAGCGCGTTTGCGACGTCGTCAGCGTATGCGAAACTTGAGCTCTCAACAATCAGTGCCTCGTAAAAGCGTATTAACTGTTAGATTCCACACCCTTTGACACGCGCCTCGACAATTCACTCATAAGGAATTAACCTCATACACAATTGGTCCCAATCTTGTTTACAAAACAAAGTTCAAAAAGTATGGGAGGAATTATGTAGCTGTTCAGACGGTAAAGATGATGCAAGTAATTCAATGAAATTATTGAAAAATGAAAAGCATGGGATATTAAAAATACGAAAAAATAGATCCCATTTGTTATCCTATGTATTATCGAATTAGGTTCAATAGTTGGGGAAATAATAATAGTCTTCCAAAAAATGCTCAAGAAAACCAATAAGTAGTTTTTTTTTGGAAATCAATATTTTGTATAAAAAAATTTAAATCTTATGCAAATTTGTGTGTTCTGAAAAACAAGAATTTCAAAAAAAAAAAAACATTAGAAATCCGTATATTTTTCGGTTATTTATGGGCATTTAAAAACCGAACGTTTTTTTTAATAATCGATATCTCGAAAACAGCTGAAAAAAACTTGAAAGAAAACAATTAATAATATAATTTAAAAAATTATGGAAAAAAGGTGGTGTATATGTTCAGATGTGATGTGAATTTCAATGAGTTTAAGAAATTAGTTTCCGTTTTGCGACGTTTTCTATGCGAATGGTTTGTTTTTTTTGTATAACTAAAGCCTTTCATGTCTGTGTAGGATTAAAGCAGTATTTTACTGAAAGTTTATATGAAAGTATAAGATATATTGTATGGTTGAAAAACGACTCAAGGTGCTACATAAAATTCAACCATCAACCACTATCTGAGTTGGAGGTGAATAATTCTCTATTTACACTTTTAATTAGCCATGTGCGCCGTCAAGTAAATAAGATTTAATATCTACATAAATGGCGCTTACGTATTTCGTCAACTTACGTTTGTTTTGTTTTCAAAAATACGTAGCAATTTTTATTTACTATGCTTATATACAGTTGCATATATATATATATATATACATCTCTGTTTGTATAAATTTGCATGTAGCTATTGACAATAGGAAGCGATCGTTTTTCTACTTAATTAAATTATGCATATCTCCCTCCCATTGTAAAGATTGCTGAAAACAAAAACCTATGATAAGAGTTAATTAGAGATGGACATAGCAAAACAAGTCAAGTAAATAAAAGTTAATCAAAGTTTTGTTATGGAACTTACACTGATACAACAATTGAGTTGTGCTATTCGTAAATAATTACAGGGTAGGCGCAAAAAAAGAAGATATCTGGGATTGACATATGTTTGGCCTTTAACGTTGCTGATAAGAGATTTTGATTTAGACCAAGATAAATCATAGTTTTTTTTAAACATATTTTGTATTGTTTACAGAATGTTTTGTTCGTTAAGAAAAATGTCAAACAAATTTAGACTTTTAGTTTTCACTTCAGAAAATGTGGCTAATAACTGTAATAAAAAATAGAAATTCCTATTTTGCCAGTCAGCCACTTACACGTGAAACTACGCCATTTTCAGTTTTAGTTCAGAAACTTGCAATCCATATTCAGAATTTCCAATTCATTGAAGCTCAGACTTTCCACTTTAAATTCAGAAATTTACAATTCAAATTCAGAATTTCCAATTAAAGTTCAGAAAGTTGCAATTCTAATTCAGAATTTCCATTTTAAATTCAGAAACCCCCAATTTAAATTCAGAAACTTACAATTTAAGTTCAAAATTTCCATTTCAAATTGAGAAAAATACAATTCGAATTCAGAATTTCCATTTCAAATTCAGAAAGTTGCAATTCAGAAGTTCTATTTTAAATTCAGAAATTTTCATTTCAAATTTAGAAAGATACAATTCAGAATTTCCATTTCAAATTCAGAAATTTTCATTTCAAATTTAGAAAGATACAATTTAAATTCAGAAAGTTACCATTCAAATTCAGAATTTTCATTACAAATTCAGAAATTTTTAAATTTTATATTCACTGTACGATTTGGAGACTTTATGCTTCATAGAAACAAAATTAGAACAAAGTTTTTAATTTTTTTTCATTTTATTCAGTATGCATAATTATACTTACATAGAGCTGTTTAATAATACATACATATATAACTTTAATATATGTACATATGTGTACATGCATATGTACATATATCTAAATACGTTAAATGCAAGTTATAAACAGTTTTCGGAACTACATAATTTTGAAATTTTCTGAACTTAAATTTACATTTGAGTGAAATGAAAATTTCTGACTTTGAATTCCAACTTTCTGAAATTGAATAGTAACTTTCTGAATTTAAATTGAAAATTCTGAATAAGAATTGCAACTTCCTGAATTTGAATTGCAACTTCCTGAACTAAAACTTAAAAAGGTATAATATAAGCGTGTTAAAAACCAAAGATTTTCACAAAGTTGCCGTGGAGCTTTGTTTGCCGCCGTACTATTAAAAATTCATTTGGCATACAGTAATTCTGTTGTGAATTGTTAAAATTGAACATGTCATGTTGCCTCAAATGTTTAGAAAAATTATATGATGGAAAAAATGAGCTGATCAGAAGTCCACAACAACTGTTGCGCCTTCTGAACGCGTCCATTATTTTTCTATTTTCCAGTGTATGAATATTTTATTATCATCAATTATTAGCCATGAACTTTCGCATATTGGGAAATAAATTGAAATCTAAAATTAAATGCATAAATAGCTTAGGGCAATGATCAAGAATTTAGAAAAGAAGTAAAATTGACACAGAAAATAACAAAATGTAGTAGATTTTGCAAAGCGCTAACAGCCAATTAAAATAAAATAAACTATCAGCCAACGTTTATCCGAAATGAATAATTTATTATACCCTGCTGGGAAAAACATTAATGCAAAAACCGATGGTTTTACATTAAATTCGCGCTAAGGGCAAATAAAATAATCGAAGCAGTAGATGGCATATTTTGACTCGAAGGTAGAACAGCAGGGAAATTAAAAAGTAGTATCAATACTTCTTGTGGAAAAAATTTGTTTAAACAAAAAGAAAACAAAGGAAATACAAAAATATCTCATTTAAAAAAATGCTTTGAACGATTTGAGGTTTTTTTCTGGCAACACTGGGCCGTAGTCTTTTGTCTTCAAAAAAGCCACCTGACACAAAAATACTACACGGAACATTTAAAGCTCGTCTCGAAAGACAAATATTGTTAAATATCATTGATATAAAATAAAAATTAAAATTGCCACCGCACCGTTAGTTCTGCCTTTTCCAAGTTGGATAAAGCAGCGAAGCGAATGGACCTGGAGGTGAACGAGGGCAAAACGAAATACCTCCTGTCATCAAATAAGCAGTGAGCACATTCGCGGCTTGGGTCCGGTGTCCCTGTTGACAGTTACAATTTTGACAAAGTAGAGAACTTTATTCTGGAACCAGCATGAACACCAAAAACAATATCAGCCTGGAAATCCAACAAAGAATCTATCTTGCCAACAAGTGCTACTTTGGACTGAGTAAGCAACTGCTCAACCCTCATCATGCTCCTGCTATTGTATGGCGCTGAATCATGGACACTGTCAGCATCGGATGAGACGACCTAAATTTGGAACTCAACATCAATGTTGATGGTACTCCCATCCCAACGGTTAGTCACCCGAAGATCTTGGGAGTGTCCTTCGACAGCCTGCTCTCCTTTTCAGCGCACACAACTGCAATTGTCAATAAAGTACAGAGCCGCAACAAGGTCCTTAAGTCTCTCGCCGGCAGCACTTGGGGCAAAGACAAAGAAGCGTTGTTGACAACATACAAGGCGATTGGTCGTCCGCTTGTAACCTATGATGCTCCAATCTGGGCGCCGGGGGAAAGTAGAACACAGTGAACAAAGCTACATACCTGTAAAAACGGCTCACTCCGGACTGTAACGGTATAACTGCTGCTGTCGCCTGAGGCACACCTCCATCAGGAGACTTATACGCTCTCAGTTAAGGAGCATAGGATCCTGCTCGGCAAGCAGTTATGATTGAACCCTGTGGATGCTGTCATTGGAGTCAAACCACCACCCATAGCAGACGAAGAACTTCAGCTGCCTCGAGAATCCCACGTCAGTCTGGCCTAACTAAGATCTGGATATTGTAGTAGGCTCAACTCCTACTTAGCCAGACTCAACCCCGACATCGTAAATGAATGTCCGGCATGTGGAGAATCCCCGCACGATACTAACCACCTATTCATATCCACTCATCTAACCCCACTCGCCTCCCCTTAGATGAGTTTGAAGAGAACGACCATAGGTAAGCTTTTCTAGCAGGGTGTGGCTAGCCCTGCAACAACAACAACGGCCCTAGGAGTGTTCGAAAGAAAGATTCTCCAAAATATATTTGGACCTTTACGTCTTTGCGACGAAGAATACCGCAGACGATGGAACGACCGCGACATACACATAGTACAGCGAATTAAAATACAGCGGCTACGTTGGCTAGGACATGTCGTGCGAATGGACGAAAATGCTCCGCCCTAAAAGTATTTACCGCGGTACCAGCTGTTTATGGTAGATGAAGAAGACGGCCTACACTGCGTTGGAAAGACCAAGTGGAAAAGGACTTGACGTTACTTGGTATTTCCATAACGCCAATTAAGTAAGTAAGTACGATATGAAGCACATTGGGAGAGGCTGATTGTTTTGTAAAAAAGTGTGATATTTCGTTGGACATTAATAATACGAATAAGATATGTATGCTTATATGAAATGAAAATATGTAGAAGATAAACTAGTTGGGTTGTTTAGTAAACTGCGACCTCGCTAGTTCAGGGCTAGTAAGTTTCACTTCAGGGTAATATATCACTAAGTAAAATGGGTGCATGCAAATCATTAATGTAAGTACATACATACATATTACGCATATAATTTCCGTGCTTCACTGGCTGCAACTTTCGAGGTCTGTGCATCGTTTGAATTGCAGCAGCTAAAATTGCAGTGCTAAAATTAACACGTGACATAATAATTTTTGGTGCGACAATTGCCAACTAGTTACACACAACAACAACAACTATAATCGACATGGGGACAAAAACACACTGGTACTGGTGAAAATATTCTAAAATTTAGTGCAACATCTAAAATTAAACACAGCCACGAATATTGAATGCATTCGCTGCACGCTGTCACCGGTCCGGTCAACCTGCACAATATTTTTACACAACACGTATACTTTGTAAGGGGCATAAAGATTTTGAAGAATGATATACTGCGTACGTAGTATGTATCTGGATGTAACTATGTAAATTTGCATTCCGATGACAGCCTTAAAGTTGGCGTGCAACATCAGCAAGGAAACTTGCCGCAGAGATTTTTGTGTTTCTGGTTTTTATTGGGCGTCAATAGATAAAAGTGAAAGTTTACATATAATATGTCTAAAAATACGAATTTAGCGTGAAAAATACGTACATATGTATATGCTGAAAGTAGAAAAATATGTAAATTTTTACATAGTAAAATGTTAGATAAATTTAAAAGTCTTATCCGGTGTCACATTGCGTAATTTTTTATTGATATTTTCATTACTTTTATTTTAGTATAGCTCAGATCCTGCTGAATCGGTAATACGAAATAAAATTAATCCGCTAGGTTTGAAGAGTTTGCATTTATGTATTGGCCGATTTGGCTGATCAAAAATGCCCTAACTGCAAGAAAAACTTGGCCTACGAACTATTAGCAGGATTAATTTAAAGAAAACGATTGAAATCGGCTAGTTCTTACCGCTTTGTGATATTAGTGTCCGGTGTATTAAGATCATTGTGCCCTATTTGAGTTATCTGGGTTTGCGTCTAAGCTTTATGATCTATCCCCTTATGCTGATGATCTGACAAAACTCAACAACCTGACAGTTGTCAGGTTTACTGCACCTAAAACTATGCTGCAAAAATGGAGTTCCGGCCTCGTGTCATGTCAGCAGTCGTTGTAGTTGTTATGTCCTACTGAGTAAGTGGCATCGACGTTATATTCTGCGACATAGTTTTAGGCATAGTATACTTGACAACTGTCAGCTTGGTGAGTTTTGCCAGGTCATCAGCATAGTGAGGCAAAAGGGTTCTCAGCCCTCCAAGCGCAGAAGCAGAAATTTCAATTAAACTATGTAGCTTGCTTAATTTCAGAATGAATAAGGAAAACATAAAGTGGTGTATTCAAAGTCAAAAGAAAGTTGTTACTTAAAGTTATTTGAAGCTTTTTTGGCAAATATCCCATTGAAAATTATGTTAGAAAGCTACATATAATTTTAATTACCTACTTGAATTTGACGCCCCAAAAGTTTTATTTTTCCTTGATTTTTTTTCAGTTTCACTTTCTTCGGAAAAATTACTTAAAAATTAGTTAATTTTTAAGCTTGCTATTTTTTACACTATTTTTCTCCAAAACTAGACGTTTGAATCAATAAATTTATACATTTTAAAATTTATGGTTTCTCACCATATTTTATTTTGATATTTTAATGATTAAAATATGTTTTGATTGTGGTAAGAAGTTTTTTAATTTTTTTTTTCAATATCAGCATTATTATAGGAAATCTACTTTACATACAAATAATATCTATCAAAATAATGAAAACACTCACCGCTTAACTCCACTTCAGTGAATGGTTTCTTTTTGACAGGCTGTAAGGAAATTTTCAAAAATATTAATTTTAAATTTTTGATTTTTCCAACTATACTACAATATCATAAAATAATAGGGATATTATTTTGAAAGCTTAAAAAAAAGTTTTAAATTCAAGCTTGCCACAACTAAATAACTGACAATTACCCAATGCTTCTTCAAATACCTCCGCAAATAAAAAATGTATGTTTGTTACTTTCGGGATTTTTTTTTTAATTTTTTAATTTGTTTTTTTAATTTTTTAAAAAGTTAACGCACATATTGAGTTGGTGTGTTCGTATAAAAACAAGCGTAAATGCCTAAATATTCGAGTGTCGTAAACTTCTTGGTTTAAACCAAAAAAGTGGAATGCAAGTTTGCACCATCCGCGGGCCGCGAATCCTCTCTGTCGATTTTACAGCATCCACCCATCGCTGACGTCATAAACGTATTTATCTTTTGTGCTAAAATTAGATTCCAAATGCACTATTCTTCCACCTCTACTTTCGAATTTCTTCCTGCTATCTTCTTCTCACACTTTTGTGACGTCGTGTTCAGTTGCTCCCAACTTTATTTCAAGAATGGTAGAATATAAGACTGCGCCGAGCTGAGAGCAACTGACGTAATAAAAGGTAGAGAATGTGAAAGCAAAGACGAAATTCTAAATAAGAAGCGAAGAGACGAAAGATAATAGTCAATATAAAAGAAAAATCATTTTAGTTCGTCAGCGAATGGATGGATGCTGTCAAATCGACAACGAGAGGATTAGCAGCAATTGGCGGTAGGCGTTATCTACTCGTAGTATTCTTTCATTCAATGTTCGATTGAGGCAATCTTGCATTTAAACGAATACCCTTAATAATATTGTTCAAGACTTCGACCGAGGGTGTAAAATCAAAACGTAGATTAAAACTGAGAGAAGTGGAAAATTATTAGGGTAAGTTATTAAAGCCAAAATCAGTAAACACTTGCGAGTCCCAAGCTGATATATTGTATTAACAATTCATATTAATTTTGATATTTGATCTATGATAGCTGCGTTTTTCTTTCTGGCAAAAATTTATATCTTTCTCATCAATCAAAAATATTATCTTTCTTATTCACTTACAATAAAAAAACGTTAATTTAAAACAAATATGGTGTTTTTAACTTACCTTTGTAGTACGTTTCCCCAACAATGCTGTTCCCAGCATCTGAAAAGATAGATATAAAAGATTTATTAAAGCAATAAAAAAAATTAACTATATATTTCAAATATCAACGAACGAAATTTTTACAACAAGCTTAGCTAAATGATATCTTCGTTGGAAAAAATATATATGTACATTAGTATATGCATACATACATTAGGTTGCATCCCCAAAAGCTGAACAGCTCTGTATACAAATATGTAAAAATTTGTTCAACGGAATCAGAATAGTGAGAGTCGCGAAAAAAAACGCACAAAAAATTATGATTACGCTGAAAATCTCTTTAAAAATATTTTATGGATATCTCTTAAGCTTAAATTTTTATTATTTTATACTATTTTATAATGACGATGGGAAAACAGTAGAGCTTTTACTTAAAATCAATGATCTGACTAGTCGTCTAGTCGATTGGCAACTTTTTTCAAAGTTATTTCGAGTAGTCTGAAAATCGACTAACGGAAATGATTCGAATAGTTACAGCTACTCAGAATAAATTCATAAAAACTTCATTATAGTAGAAAACGAGCTTTATCAATTAGCACAAGCATTCCCACGCATATAAAAAATACTAATTTATTGAAAGAAAACAACTAGTAGATAAATCGAAAATGAACTTTTAGTTGACTAGTTGCTTCTGATCGGTTAGTCGAAAAAGTCGAACGGGAACGATTAGTCGATTAAGTGAAGTCGACTATTTTTCTAAACAACTGTTGCTAATTGATTAACTGATTAGTCGATTAACAAAAGCTTTAGAAAATAGTACCGATTTTTTTTCTATGAAATAAAAGCTTTATAATATTTTTAAGATAATCTTTACTAATATACTTAAAATCCTTAAATCGTAAACATTTTGTGCTTCCCTAATCTTTAGCTCATTCAGCTGAATTTTAAGCTTGATAAGTTTCCATATTGAACAAACAGTTTAACGGGCTCACTATTAATATTGTCAACTCAAGTTTCTTTTTTTTTTTTGAGATCGATTAAAATATTTTAAAGCGAGGTATTAACTGAATATTGTCAGAATTCGTCACACATATCTCCTCAAATGGTGCAACTAAATGCACGAAAGTGTTAAGGCAACTTCTACATTGCAAAGAACCTAAAACTATACGAATTGACAACACGTTACTTTAGCTTTTCTTAAAAAATAAAATACTCAGAAAAGTCAGGAAAATATTCTTGAATTTTTCCCTTGGAGCTTATTCGACTATCCTCTTCCAAGATTTATAATTAGTTTTTTTAGTTTGGATTTGAATTAGTTTTTAAAACAAAGTAAAGTTTTTGAATTATATCAAATTCTCCATTTTATAAACCAATATATGTTTCAAAATTATCCTCTCCTACACATATCCGATGGGGCAAAGCTTTGTTAAAGGTTTGCATCTGGGGAAATGTCTATAATCTGTTTTTTAACACACAAAAAAATTCGAAATGGAACTATCTTCTTTCTTGTACCACGGTATTTTTATACTAGAAGTAATCGTTATGATATGCATTGAAAAAAATATGAGCAACGCTTAATTTTGAAATGCACTGTAAGTCCATCTCGATCGGGTATATTCTGCATATTGTTATCAGTAATTTATTTATTTTTTTACCGAACATTCTAACCACTTCTAGTAATCAGAATTCCACTGTCAACAGTTGATCGAACAGAAATTATCAAATATTTCATATTTCTTGGAGCAACGTTGCCACTTTTACGTGTAATTTATGCAAAATTTTCACCAGATAAGATTGAATTTTTATTGTAGAAGTTATGAAATTTTTTTCAATTGTTAAAAATTGTTGTATTTGTTTTGTAGATTTATTTATGAATTCAAAAAAGAAAAGGTCCTTGACTGCGAATGCCAAGGTAATCGAATGCGTAGTGGAAATGTTTACTGGCCACCCAAAACGTCGATATGGGGGGTCTTAATAGTTTTTATGTTCGAAATTTACATAAATATAGATATATATGCATATATTTAGTATATATTTATAATAAAGCATTTGTAAACAAACGCACATGATTTTTATTTTGCGACGTACGCTTATTGTGCCATTTGCCAACACTCTTTTTGTTCACCATCATTTTCGCTGCCAACAATGACGAAATTAAATATTTTCATACAAATTTGTGTATGTACATACATATGTATGTGTATATGTATGTAGTGTGTTTACTGTCTACAAATATGATGTCTAAATTGAAATTATTTCTGTTTTATTTTTTGTTTGTTTTTTTTTTTGTGTTCACAATTAGTTTCGAAAATGCTCTGGTGGCACTTAGCATTTCACTTATTTAGCAATTTTTACATTTTATAATAATGTACATTTGAATATTTCAAATAATGTAGAAAGTAATTTAAATATGTCTAGCCAAAATTATAAAACATGTCGGTAAATTAGATTCAAAAATATTTTGCACCAAATGCCAAGTATTCAAATTAAATTGAATTACAAATATTTGCTAATGAGGTTGCAGGTTGCAGAATTTACTTATATTTTTTTAATTAAATTAACTTTTATACCCAACAGTTGTTTACAAAGTTTTTGTGTTGAAGGATTTAGCTCCACAGCCTGGACCTTCATTTGGTAAAATTTTAGTAAAAAATACAAATACAAATAATATTTTCTGCTTGCTTTATGTAAATTTAGCATTAATTTGGTTTTATTTATTGCGTAGATTTTTATGAAATACAAATTTTGTTTTGCAATTAAAAATAAAAACTTATAGCTTATTGCAGGTCAGTCATTTTCGTCAAGCCCTTTAACCCTTTCATGTCTATAAAATTATTTATAAACAAATGTGTGGTTTGAATTCTGGACGGTGCTTTCGTTAGGATTAAATTAAATAATTGAAAGTAATTTTCTTATTTTTTTATATTGTTTTTAATGAAAGAAACATGTGAGTGAAAAAACTAAAAGTTGTATTTTTATCTAACCGAGTTATGCTTCAAAGAATAAATAAAGCAAAAATAGAAACTCGGAAAATACACATATTTAGAAGGGAACGGAAATAATGAGTATTTTTGAAATTTGTATCAAAAAAAAAAATATGAATAGAGGGAAATAAGAGGTGTTTTTTAAAATTTAGTTTTTTGTTTGAAATTAAGTTATTTCTTTTTTGGCTTTGAAGATAAAAGAAATTTTTTGTGGTATTATTTTGTGTTGGAAAATGACAGTTGTATTTTTTTAGTTTGAGTGTTTGCTGAGTAAATAAAATTTATTTTGTTTTACTTACATATATTTGTTGCGTGGAAATGAGTTATTTTCCAATTTTATTTTTTGCTTACAAATAAAAAAAAGTTTAGTTTTTTGCTTAGAAAATAAAATTATTTTTTTTTTTAATTTTTTTTTTTACAAAATAAAAGTTTTTTAGTTTTATTTTTTGCCAAGAAAATAAAATTAATTTTTCTTATTTCTTTTTTTGCTTTAAAACAAAATGAATAATAATAAAATAAAGGCTTTTTTAATTTTTTAATAATTTTAGAAAAATTAAATAAAAGTTATTTTTATGAGTTGTATTTGTTTCTTAGAAAATAAAAGTAGTTTTGTGAGTTTTAGTTTTTGCTTACAAAATACAAATTATTTTTGATTTAATTTGACAAACAAGAGTTATTCCCGGATTTAGGATCTAAATTCTGACTTAATTCGGTTAATATTTCTTTAAGCACAGACACAGCAATTCAATATAATTCGATTTACCACTTGCGTTTGTTAATTTCATTTTAATAATTTTTATAAAAATATAGTGCGCCATATAAATCAAAATTTAAAATTTTGTACAAAATTTTCAAACTTTCTTGCATCTCATTAATTTCCGTTGATTTTTGACATTTTTTTTATTTGCTGCTGATATTTCGCTTTTTTTTCTTTCTATAACACATGAACAAAATGTATTATTATATTTAAGAAAATACAAACAATATTATAATAAATTTTAGTGTTAAAGAAATTGACTCCGTCCTATATAAAATACTGGGAAATACAGGGACATAACTCAAGAAAATGCCTTTATTTATTAAGCGAAATATCTCTTATTTTCAGAGAAAAATTTTAATTAAAAAGATAAAAACTCAAACAATAATTTTTATTTTCTAAGCGATGATAGCTGAAAAAGTTCAGTTTAAAAACGGATTTGGTGGTATAAAACATATTAACCAAAGATTTCCTATATTCGATCTTGTCGAGCATTTTTAATTAATAAATTTCACCAAATAATTCTCGTAATTTATATTTATGTAACAAAGAAGATACAATGAAAATATTAAATTAAAATATTATCCAAACACAATAAGATCCATGAAGTATAATACACTGACGGGACAAAATGGTCTTGGTAGTAGCACAGCCCCCTTCGTATCTTAGAAATATTATAAATATGAAAGTTTGTGTGTGAGTATGTTTGTTACCTTTTCAGGTCCAAATGACTAGATGAATTTATACAAAATTTAGTGTACAAATATCTTATACTTTGGGTTAACATATAGGATATTATAATCAATTAAGTAAGTAAGTGAATTCACTTATTACTTTATAACGATATTAGTTACCATAGAATTCATTTTTGGAAGGAAGCTGCCACCTTTTCAATTAAATCAATGAGCGAAATCAAATATTAGAATAAGATTATCAAAGAAAAGAGGATTAATAAAGCTTCATTCCCAAAGTTCTTTAAAAGAACACTGGGTAGGATAACAAAATGCACGTAAAGCAA
The DNA here is from genome assembly GCA_951828415.1 of Anomoia purmunda. NCBI lineage: Eukaryota > Metazoa > Arthropoda > Insecta > Diptera > Tephritidae > Anomoia > Anomoia purmunda. Next base: position 9,524,959 of record OX639996.1, read on the forward strand.
CAACACTAAACTCGGAAAAATATGCGAGTTGAGCCAACTCGGTAAAATGATATCCGATCTGAGATGTAGTGTTGGGAAGTGAAAAAACTGCGCTATTGTGAATGACCCGGATGAAAATACATAGGAAATTTCAGTTTAAGACATAATTTTTAATTTTTATTTGCATAGTGTTTGTAAAAATATAACTACATAAACCTAAAAATTGCGGTACAACTATTTTCCATTCTTAAATAGCACTAAACAAATCGCAGCATTCAAGAAAGCGGCTACGAGTAACAGCGTTGCTTTTGCAACTAAGGGAAATTGTATTCGAGTTGGAGCGTTCTTTTGCAACTCTGGTGCAAAGAAACGGACCTAGTATATCGTATAAAGAACGTTCGGACAAAATCGCCTAGGCGCCAATTAAGAAGAAGAAAACGTTTATTGAAAAAAAAAATTACCTAATAAAATATTTCAGTTTATTATTATACGCAACTTTACCCTTTCTAAACATATATGTACGATATAAAATAAACAATAAATAAGTAAAAACGTGTCTGTGTCTTCTAATGCGCTAATTAATTTTCAAAAATGAACATAATAATTATTGCACGTAACATTGCGCTGATTTACTTAAACTAAATATGTTTATTACGTATTACAAACTGTGTGTGGGTGGGTGTGCATGTTCTGTGCGATGCTTCTGAAAAATATTAAATGCACATTTGGTGTTTGTTTAAATTCACGCCTCAATTTGTAAACATTAAAAGTATGAACATTTTCAGTTACATGCAACTGGCAAACGGTAATTAAATAACAAAAAAAAAAAAAAACAAACCAAAATGCAAAACAATAAAAATGTACAAGCTGCAAATGAGCTAATCAAATCTTGTGATTTATTAGCAATCGAAAAAAGTCTAAAGCTCTTTCATCACCTTGACATAGACAAGTGAACGGCTTTTTTATTGTATGAACATTTCCATCGTTCTTCCATTCAACCGCGTGAGAACATAAGTATTTTTAAATAAATTCAATCAGATACACACATACAAACATTTACGAAATATATGCTTTGAATTTCATTATTCTTATTCTGAAAAATTTATTTTTCTCAACATTGTTTAATAAAAGTGTGCATGTATGTATGTGTGTGTGTGTGTGTGCATCTGGCTAATAAAAGAAAAATAATTTAATTACTCATAAAAGCACTTTAAAATACATTTGAAGTCGCGTGTGAACAAAAGAAATGATGGCGATTGAGTGATGATGTACATTTGTATTAGATTTTAAATTTAAATTGCATACAACTATTTGAGTAGCTAAAGGAATTAAGATATTGGAAATATTAAAAAATTTCATTATATGATATTGACGTGGAAAATGTAAACACAAAAACTGTGTGTGCTCTCTTTTGCAGTGAGCCGCAAAAACAATATATATTATTTCAAAATGCTTCGGTGATTTTTGCTCTTTTAATTAACTTATTTAAAAAAAAAACATGAGGATCAAAATTTCGGCACAGCCAACATCTATGTACATACATTAAGATGAAAGCAGATAATTTGTTTACATTGGATAAATTTGGATATAGTATAAACAGAAAAACGTTGTAAAAATTGCGCTAAAAATTTACCAGGTACCAGGGCCGTTCAACAAATTTATCGATAACTCAATGATGGCACGCAAAATTTGATCTAAAATGAAATAACTGGCACGCATTTACTTTCATGTTTAAAACGTTAACTTATTTATAAATAATTGGTGCGAGTTTATCAGGAGGCGAAATACAGAGTAGGTGTCATGTTTAGAGTTATAAATACGTCAATAACTTTAACTTAAAAAATTACTTTTTCATAGTGATTTTTGAAGTTTTATTTATTGCTCAGAAATTAAAAATTAAAAGTTTTATTTTGTGCTAAGAATTTAGATTTGTTTTTAGGTTTATTTTTTTTTGCTTAGTAATTTTTTCAGTTTTACTTTTTGCTCATAAATTTAAAATTATTTTTTATTATTTAAGTTTAATTTTTTGCTTAAAAAGTATATGTTATTCTTTTAGTTTTATTTATTACCGAGAGAGTAAAAATAATTTTTTAAGTATTGGTTTGAGTTTAATTTTTTGCATAGAAAATAAAAGTGGTTTTTATAGTTTAATTTTGTTTTCAGGTTTATTTTTTACTTACAAAATATAAGTTTTTTTTTGTTTTGCTTTTTGTTCAGAAAAAATATGTTTTCAAGTACATATGTTTTTAAGGTTTTAAGCTTAATTTTTTGCTTTCAAAGTAAAAGTAATTTTTTTAGTTTTAATTTTTGAAAATAAAAGTGTTTTTTTTTGGTTTTAAACTTTACTCATAAAATAAAATTAATTTTTGAGTTTAATTTGTTTGCTTAGAAAATAACAGTTTTTTTAAATTTATTTATGAGAAAATAATATTTATTTTTTAGTTTTACTCTCTGCTTAGAATATGGAAATTATTTTTGAAACTTTGCTTTTTACTTAGTAAATTTTTTTAGTTAAATTTTTTGCTTTAGAAAATAATTGTTATTTAGTTTAATTTTATTTATTACTCGGAAACTAAAAATTATTTTTTAGTTTAATTTTTTGCTCAGAAAATAAAAATTAATTTTTATCTTATTTTTTGCCTCGAAAGTAAAAGTGATTTTTTTAATTGTTAACTTTTACTTACTAAATAAAAAAATATATTTTGGAAAATGGAAAAAAATAAAATAAAATAAAGTTAATTTTTGAAGTTTAACTTCTTGCTTAGCAAATAAAAGCTTTTTTTAAGTTCTGTTTTTGGATTAGAACAGCGTTTTTAGTTTAGTGTTTTATTTTAGAAAATAATTGTTATCTTAGTTTTATTTATTGCTCACGCACTAAAAATTGTTTTTAGTTTAATTTTTTGTCAGGAACTAAATGTTTTTGTTTTGGGTTTTATTGCATACATAAAAAATAATAGCAATTTTTTTAGTTTTACTTTTTGCCCAGAATATAAAATATATTTTTGTTATTATCTTTTGCTTATATTGCAAACCTACAAAAACGAACAAAATCGAACTAGCTCTCTTTAGATGGAACGCCCTGCAATATTTCATTAAATATTTTTTTTGTAATTTGTAAATGAAGGCTCTTTGTGTTTGTCATCAATGAACTTCACTAAATTTTTACTCATTAACAATCACCTACTATTAATCATCGTATCGTATAATTTTAGAAATACATATATTGCGTTGCAAAATTATTCGATTAAATGTGTTAATTTGCAATTAAGCCGAAATAATGTACGAACTCATAGATGGTGGCCGTATGAATTTCAGGTGCGAATTTAGATGTTTATGTATTCATGCCAACTTGAAAAACAAACAGACACAACGGCCATGAATGTGTTAAGTGCAAGCGGCAATTGGTTGCGTGTGTATTGAATTTAAATAGCCCGATTAATGTCGGCGGCATTGTTGATAAAGCAGTGCATTAACTCCGCATACCTGATTTTATGAATAAATGTACTATATACATATATTATTTACATTTCGTTATTTTTGTTTTTTTTTTCGTTTGGTTTTTAATCGACGTGCTTGTCATAAAAAAGATAATTCTTCTGTATTTTTTTTCCTAGTAATTGACTTAGGTAATCAAGTCAATGATTCGAGCTAATGGAATATATGACTCAGAATTAATGTGTATTGGAAAATTTCCTGACAGTCTTCGTAACTTTTTATTAAATACGAGATCCATAGTAAACCAAGGACCCCAAATAATATTAATTTTTCAATTTTCAACTAAAAATATCATACTGAAAAGAAAAGATCAGGAGTATGTATACTTACGTGAACCTCCTTAAACGAACTAACCTCAGGCACATTGATTTCTATTTGTTTAAGTTATATTAAAAAACACTGTTATAAAAAAAAATTTCTGTATCATATTTTACACACGAAAAATAAATTACCTGTTTTGAAGAAAAAACTCTATAAAAAAAAAAACAAATGGGAACGAAATGGCAATTAAGAAATAATTACTACTATTGGAGAAAATTTTTATATTAAATATATTCATTTTGAATAAAACTTTACACAATCAGCAGAAAATATTTCAGTTTAAAGCAAAAATCACAACATCAAAATAAGTAGTAGTAATATACGGGTTCTACCCCATTTGGTGAAAGGAAATTTGGTGAAAGGAAAAGTATATACATACTGTCATACATACATATATGCGTGAGAATTTAGTGTGACCGCAAGTGTGTGTATGTTTCTTTTGCGGTTTTTAGGCGTGTGAATTTAATGTGACCAGGTGTCTTTTTTTTTTTCGTTCGGTGTGTGCGTGTGTGCGTGTGTCTTTATTTTTTTTCGTGTGCGTGTGTGTGTGTGTGTGTGTGTGTGTGTGTGTGTGTGTGTGCTTGATAATTTTGTTAGTTTTGCTGTTTGTTTGTATGTTTATTTTGTGGTTTTTAGATAGAAGTCATGTGAGAATTTTATAGACAAGTGAGAATTTTATGAAACCACAGAAATATGAATGTTGATAAATTTGTCTATATTTTTATTTAAAATATGAATGTATAAAAAGCTGTATGTTTATTTTGTGGTTTTTAGATAGAAGTCATGTGAGAATTTTATAGACAAGTGAGAATTTTACGAAACCACAGAAATATGAATGTTGATAAATTTGTCTATATTTTTAATTAAAATACGAATGTATAAAAAGCCATGATCCATTAAAAATATATTTCAGTGTTAATTTTTTCTAACACAATTCTCAAAAGTTCATCAGTGAAATTAATTTTTTGCATAATTAAAATGCCTGGTTTACTATATGATTTTCTTAACGATTATGATGAAGATATTTTACTTGATGTGGATTGTGATATTACCAAAGGAATTGGAGTTTTCTCTTTTTGTTTTGAACTAAGTGAACAAGCGCGAAGGAATATCATCAGGGGAAACTGGAGGAGTAATATTTGGGTGTTTAAGTTACAAGCATTTTGTGAAAGTTTCATTCGACAACTATATAACAAACAGAGGGAATACTATTTTCGTTTTAAACTTAATGGAACCCCTAGAAAATATGAAAAGGAGAGAACATATGGGGAGTTTGAAGTCAATGTTCTTGGCTTTAAGTTAGATGAACATTGCGCTACATACTGCACACAATTTCTTGTTGCAGTAAATTTTGATGTATTTACAATAATAAAAGAAACAGTATTGTTTTAATTATTTTTATTTCTTTTATATTCAAATAAACTGTATTATTTCAAATTTAAAACATTTGTACATTTATAAATAAACCATTTGTTACAACTAAATTTAATAAATGCATATAAACTTTTTTTCAAGTGATTAATACGTGCAAAACCACCAATACCTTTATATTTATATACAATTCCTAAAAGTTCATTAAGAAGTTTATCTTCATAGATCCATTCAACATCACAGCTAATATTATGCTTTTTTGGTGAAGTTCGAGAGCATTCCAAATCGATATCATCCGCTATAATTTCATCATCAAACCACTGTTGTATTAAAAATTTTAATTTTTGAATATCTCTATCATTTTTAAAATTAACTTCAAATGAGGGATCTTCTTTCGCCTTATCATTTAAATTAATTTTTCCAACATTTAATAACCCTTTAGTGTCTATAATCCCATTTATAGGAACAGTTGCTAGTGTTGATTCACAAAGATCAATACAATTATTTACATTTTTGGTGTTAGCTTTTAGTGGGGTGGCTTTTTGTGTTGATCCTTCAGCTGATTTTATCTTTACAGGTCGTTGTCTCTTACGCTTATTTGCTACATATGTCTTCACTTCAGTTGAATCTTGTAGGGATTGGGCGGGCTCTTCTAGTTTTTGAAGCTGCTTATTAAATTCTTCTTCATCAAAACTTTTTAACACCTTTTCGAATTCCTCTTGATCGAACACAAAATTAAACATTTGTTGTTCGCTGTCAAAGGCTGTAGAATCCATTGCTCTACGTTAATGTGCCCACCATAAATATAATATTACAATTAGTTTATTTCACAATAAAATTTATATTTATAGCTTCTTCAACCGTTTATCGAAATTGTTTTTTTTGTGTTATATTATATACGTTAACCATTGTCATAAATTTGTGGTTTCTTTATCACACAGATTACAACCACCTAGGTTCGTTAAACATGGCTGCATATAAATTATAAATTTTTTTCATTGTTTTATATCGTGAATAAAGCGAAATACAATTACATATATCTACTATTTCCTTGTATGAATTATCAGCAAAATGACAATCTTTCTTATGTAACCCATTTGATGAATATATGAATGGATCGGATAAACATGATCGCAATTCATTTATTATAGAATAAAAAAATATTTGATGTTCGTTATCAATTAAATCGGTATATTTTCTTAAAAACTTTTCTAAATAATTCGGGAAAGACATTTTTTTTTTTTTTTTTTTTTTTTTTGTTTTTCCTTTTCTCTCTACTCTTTACTTCATACTAAATTAGAAATTATAAAACCCCTACTAGTAGTACGTAACTGGTGGTTTGCGAAACCACAATTTCCGCAAAATACATACCGATAGACATATATGTACATATAAGTATGTACATATGTATGTATGTATATATATATCTATATATATATATATATACATACATATATGTATGCACATTTAGAAAGATAAGGCTACTTGTCCCAATGCCTATAAATTAGACATCTTTTCAGTGAAATCATACAGTAAATTATTTGAAGCGGCTATTGTTTCAACTCATTTATATTTCAAAGGATAATAAAATTATTTTATAAGAATTTTTAACATTGTTTAACCACCAACACTTCTAATTAACGGAAATAAACTATAATATTTTCACATTATGCAGCAAGCTCTTAAGGATTTAAAAGCTGTTTCGAAGAAAAAAAATGAACAAAAACCAATATTGAAGGCGATTGATGTTTCAATTAATAAAAAATTAAGAATATTAAAAGCCAAACGGGTGAAGACAAAGTTTGGGGAGACGGTAATGATAGAACTAGATGATAGTGTTCTTTTTCTTCCGAAATCCTACAACTCCTTAGAAGATTCAACTATTGAAACAATAAATAATAATTCATTTTATATTGAATTGATTAAGCCTGGTGAAAAATTTACTTCTCCGTTATTTAAATTTCATACAGCATAAACTTTTTTTTGAATGCTTTTCAAAAAAAAAAAAAAAAAAAAAAAAAAAATGTATCCGTGTAGTTTTTGTGAAAAGATATATACTCGGAAGAGGAGTTTAGACAAGCATATTACAATGAAACATCAAGTTTCAAAAAAAATAATTTTTTGTGAGCAATGTAAAATTCAATTGAAAGAAAATGTATGGGCATCACACGTGAGAACAAACATGCATAAAAAAAATTGTATGTATAGTGTGAAAAGTAATGTTAAATGTATTAATGCTATGTTTAATAATCGTATTGAAACATACGTTTTGGAAAACGATCAACCAAATGATTTAGTTATTGAAAATTTTTTCGAAAAACATGAAGATAAATTATCTGAACTTTTACTGAAATCTTTAGAAAAGCATGAAAACATCAAATTTAACTTTGAATTATTTTGTAAATATATTCAAATAAAAGAAAATATTGAAGAATTTGCTATAATGTCACATCAAACATTAATGACTGAAGCATTTATGGAGAACAACAATGTTGTTGATATAATTAAAGAAAAGTTTAGTAAATTGATTGAAAAAATGAATACATTTCAAGAGCGAGATAGTGGTTGGAGTCTAAGTGAAATTATTCATCTAGAAGTAAACATAAATAAATATCAACCAATTAGAGGCTCGTTATATATACCACTACCAAAAATAATTGCAGATAAAAAAGCATGTGTTAATATTGTTAACAATGATATATATTGCTTTAAGTGGGCCATAATTTCATCTCTTTATCAACCCTCAAAACACAGAGAAAGGTGTTCTTCATATAACATTAAAAATATCGAAGATTCCATTATAACTTTAAATAATGAAAAAGTAGTAAATTTTGAAAATTTAAATTTCCCATTACAAATAAAAGATATTAAAATATTTGAATCAAATAATCCAGATATTAGTGTAAATGTGTTTGGTATAGAGGACAATTTGATAATAGGTCCCTTTTATTTAACAAAAGAAGAAAAAACGCATCACGTTAATCTTATTTCTTTATACAGTGATGATTTCAATGAAAGTCATTATGTTTGGATAAAATATTTAAGTAGATTACTTGGATCACAAGTTACAAGAGTTAAGAAAAGATTATATATTTGTAATACATGTCTAATACATTTTTATGAGGAAGAAAAATTATTTATTCATAAAATGCATTGTAGAAAAATTGTAACACGTATGCCTGAGCCTGAAAAAAGAATATTAAAATTTAAAAATTTCAAAAAACAATTAGATGTACCATTTACTATATATGCAGATTTCGAATGTATTCTAAAACCAATAGATATTCAAACTTCTACTAAGACTCAATGTGTACAAGAACATATTCCTTATGCCTATTGTTATTTTATTAAGTGTTCATATAATAATCAACTGAATCGTTTTAAAATATATAGCGGTTTTGATGCTCCAAAACATTTTTTTAAAAGTATTTTCGATGATGTTTTAGATATTTACCACCGTTATTTGAGTAAAACAGTAAGAATGCATCCATTAACTGCCAACCAACTTAGTCATCAAAAAGAGGATATAGTTTGTCATATTTGTGGAATGGAACTTTTATTAAATGATAGGGTAGCAGACCATTCTCATTTAACAGGTGAATATAGAGGTCCGGCACATAAAAAATGTAATTTAGAGTATCAGATAGTAAATTTTATTCCAATATTTTTTCATAATTTATCGAAATATGATTGTCATCTATTCATTAAAGAGTTGTCATCTGTTAAGGGGAATATAAATATTATTCCCTTAAACAAAGAATTATATATTTCGATATCAAAGAGAATATATGTTAATGATAAAGATACAATTGAACTTCGTTTTTTAGATTCATTTCGATTCATGCCTTCTAGTTTAGACAGTTTAGCAAAGAATTTAAACAATAATGATTTAGAAACAACAAAGGCTTTTTTCCCTAACGATTATCACTTTATCTTGATGAAACGTAAAGGTATTTTCCCATATGACTACCTAGATTCTGAAGAACGTCTCAATGAAACACAATTACCAGCTCGTTCACATTTCTTTAATAAATTATCAAATGAATCATGTAGTATTGATGATTATCAGCATGCACAAAATGTTTGGGCAACATTTAATTGTTCCAATTTATTAGATACTATATTTAAAAGTAGATGTGCTTCTCCTCAGTGACATTTTTGAAAATTTTAGAAAATTATGTAAAGGAATATATAGATTAGACCCATGTCAATATTATACATCTCCAGGATTATCTTGGGACGCAATGCTCAAAATAACTAGAATAGAATTAGAATTGTTGACTGATGAAAACATGCATAATTTTATTTTGTCAGGGATTAGGGGAGGTATTGTTCAATGTTGTAAACGGCGTTCAGTTGCTAACAATAAATATTTAAGTGATTACGATGCGACTAAGCCTTCAAATTATATAATTTATTTAGATGTCAATAATTTATATGGTTATGCTATGTCACAATATCTTCCTCATAATAATTTTGAATGGGTTGAAAACGTGGAGGAGTTTAACGTTTTTAGTATACCAGAAGATTCTTTAGTTGGATACATATTAGAAGTAGATTTAGATTATCCCATAACCACTCACAATATTCATAATGACTTACCATTTTGTTTTGAAAATAAAAAAGTTGATTCAATGAAAATCTCAAAGTTGATTGGTGATTTAGGAAACAAAATAAAATATATTATTCATTATAAAAATTTACAACAATGTATTAAACATGGACTTGTATTAAAGAAAATTCATAGAATTCTACAATTTAATCAATCGGATTGGTTAAAAAAATATATTGATTTAAATAATTATCATAGAACATTAGCAGCAAATAAGTTTGAAGAAAATTTCTTTAAATTATTAAATAATGCGGTGTATGGAAAAACTATGGAAAATGTAGATAAAAGAGTAAATGTTAAATTAGTACAAGATTGGGAAAATACTAATCTTGGGGGAAGAGGTAGGAAAAAATTAGGTGCTAGAGCCTTAATAGCAAAACCAAATTTCCATAGTCTAAGCAAATTTTCTGATAATTTAATGGCTATTCAAATGAAACAAGTGTCCATTCTATACAATAAACCGATATATATTGGTTTTTCCGTTTTAGAACTTTCTAAATTTAAAATGTATAGTTTCCATTATGATTATATCAAAGAGAAATATAAAAATAATATTGATTTGAATTATATGGATACTGATTCATTCATATATGATATTCAAACTGACGACTTTTTTAATGATATTCGCGTTGACATTTCAAAGTTTTTCGATACCTCTTCATATCCAATAGACAATATTTTTAACTTTCCTCAGTTGAATAAGAAGGTTCTAGGTATGATGAAGGATGAATGTAATGGAAAGTTAATAAAAGAATTTATTGGTTTAAGAGCGAAAATGTATTCATTTAGAATTGATAACGATATAAATGAAATTAAGAAAATTAAAGGAATAAAAAATAGTGTAACTTCTACATTGAGTTTAAGTGATTTTAGAAAATGTCTGTTGGAAAATAAATTGTATAATGAATCAATGTATATATTTAGATCTAAATTACATACGGTTTATACTCAAAATATTTATAAAGTAGCTCTAATTAATATAGATGATAAGCGAATTGTACGAGAAAATCATATTCATACTTATGCTTATGGACATTTCGAAACACTATAGGAGTGCTTTATTGTTGTAATAAAAAAAAAAAAAAAAAAAAAAAAAAAAAAAAAAAAAAAAAAAAAAAACAATTTATATTTTATGTTATTTATTTTTTATTGAATAAAAATTTTAAACATAATTGACCACATATTACAGTGTTATATTTTTGTTTCTGCTCATAATTGTAATGTATTGGTGGCTTCAGGTAATTAATTAGTTCTATCGGTGGCTGTAAATTTCCAAAACTATCAAAATATTCTTTATAATTTTTGTTTTTATAGTATGCTACCCAATGAGTGCCAGGACCATCAACATCATCTAAATTAAGAATTCCACATTCTTGAGATTTCGGTTTATTCGGTAAAGAATTTCTCATAAAAATTCCCCTGAAATCTTTAAGATGTTTGCAATATTTCATTAAATCTACATCCGTCAATGGTCTTTTGGGTAGCTTTTTTGTTAGTTTTTTTGATAGGGTCGTAAATATAAACCATATCCCTTTTTATATGGCTTGAGGAATAAGCCCTTCCCCATAGCGATCGATTCCATATATCTATTATGACGGCTAGCCTCAGCCAATTGCTCCTTTCCATTTCTGATATCATTAAAAACTTTTGCTATAGCTGATCCACCAGATGCTATACCACCAAGTGCACCTAACGCCGTTAAAATAGGAAGTAGTGGTAAAATTCCACCAATTTTTGGAACTGGAATTATTCTCGGTATGTTAATTTTTTTATTTTTTAAGCTAGACTTTATAGCATCCTGAGAAATGTTATAAGCCTCATTAAATGACTGCGGCTTCTTTTTGTTAAGCATATTGACACCTTTTTTAACTGCCATCAAAAAAGATTTATTAGATGTTACCTTACAGTTTTTCATCTTTTTACGTTTTTTACATTTAGATGTATTTCTTTTTTTATTTTTAATACCCATTCCCAATTTGAGTTTTGCTTTCATTGCATTTGTAACGAACCAAGCGTTTGCTCGCTCTTTGAAATCACTGTCCTTAGATGTAACACGCTGCCAGGCTTTCTCAGATAAAACTTTATCAGCTTGGTGTCTGATATTTATATCTTTCGCTTGGGAATATGCAATATCATGTTCTCTGCAAGCTGCATCTAAATGATTTATACCCTGATCTCCTCTTTCTATCCGTTGTCGGAGTTTTGTTCCTGGGCCACAAAATTGATACCCGGGTAAATGAAGTTCAAAAGGTAAAGAATTAATCAAACTATTTACAAAACCCTGTCCAACCTTTTTATGTATAAGTCCCATTAGGTGAGTTTTTTTTAATTAAATGATGACCTTATTATAAAAGCGATGGTTTATATTGCTATAAATCTAGTAATCAAAATGAAAGTTGTTAAACAACGTCTCCAACTTAAGGTTAATAATGCCGACAATTATATAAATGTTAAAAATGTTTCTAGACATAGTCCCCTTTTACCAAATTCCATACGAGCGCTGATTGTGGGGCCATCAAATTGTGGAAAAACTAATGTTATGCTTAGTTTGATTGAAAGCCCAAACGGTCTTAATTTCCGAAATATATACATTTATTCTAAATCATTATATCAGCCAAAATATATCTATCTAAAAAGACTTATTGACCCAATAAAAGGAATAAATCTTTATACATTTAGTGAAAACGTTGATGTTATTAAGCCCACTGAAGCCAAACCGGACTCAATTTTTATATTCGATGATGTAATATGTGGAAAACAAAGT